>OZ020242.1:9498920-11898920 GCA_963971235.1 Cryptus armator | reverse complement strand
TTGCCGACATCAACTTTCTTTGCTCGATCAAACGACACGTGGCTATATAGATGGTATGATAGATGCCTTCATGAAAATCAAATATATGCGCAAATAATGTATTAGAAACTTTTTAGAAATATATTAAATTTCGCGGTTTTCTATAATTCATGTATTAATCATATTAATTGTTATACATTTGATGATATATATTTACGGAAATTTATTCCAAAATATTTCTGTTGAATACGATTTTTTCACAAAAATATATTGCATATATCATTTATATACTGACGATATATATTTTTTTTCATCGAAGTCAAGCGATGAATTATGTTTTCGGCTTACATGTTAATCGCCATACATGTCGATCGCAACGACGACCAATACACAGCGGAAATTATTGAATTTAATTGATGAAGTAAAAATGATTTTTTACATCGCTAAACATAGTTATCTCATAAATAGCTTTTTTTTATCTGAGATATATATGGATTCGGGAAGAAAGTAATAGTCAACATTTACTATATATTTTTATTTTTGTTGCTGGACGCTTCGTAAATAGATATTTTACGAGAAGGCGATGTACAGTGGGATTTACGGTGTTTATATTCTGAACAATACACTTCCGTAAATTCTGAATTATTATCTATAATAATAAGTTTCTCGAGTAGATCCGGCGAAACGAATTTTCTCGAACGAAATTTCCTCTCGATGTGCGTATAACAAGCAAAACCATTATCTTCGATAATAGAGAATAAGATTTATCAATTTTTTTATTTTTTTCTTACGATGAAAAATTATTTTTCTCATTTTTCCTTCAATTGGTACTTTTTCATTGACCGAATGAAATTCCGTCGACGTATTTTTCACAATCTACTCTTCAGGGAGCGTAGTTCCACGGTCTCTTATAACCCAACAGCAAAAATCCCTCATAGCCCCCGCACTCATTATCGACCAGAGGAGGACTTAAAAGATGATAAACTCTCCGGTAGCAAAGAGGCTTTCTTCAGTTTAACGACTTTGCGTACCCGTCGAAAAGAGTTCACCTTCCCGCGCGCGCTCTTCGTTCTTACCACTTATTCATTACGGCAAAAAAAAAAAAATAACTTTTCACATAACGTGATATTTATATAGTCGCTCCGATTTTTCAGCGGTAGTAATCTTTTTTGTGGTCTAACATAGAACTGAGCTTAAGTGTAACAGCATCAGACCGCTTGTAAATAGAGGACTTATGGAGAATCGTTTTAAATTCATAAACCTCTTGTGCTCTTCGCCTTCTTCATTGATATGACTATTAACCCTATTATTGTTGCACGCTAACATTTCTCTAATTGCGAGTTTAAGAGATTTTTTTCCTTGCATTGGCCAATGTATTTTTTTTTTTTATTGTGCAGAAAATATAAAGTATTTATTAATCATTGATTCATCGATTCGTCATTCGGAATATCGGCAAAATTACGGAAAAAATTGACGTTGATGCAAATAATAAATGTGCCCTATAATTAATTCAATATTTCTTATCGAGATGCCACGGTGACGTTTATCGGAATTTTGAAACTGAGTTCCGTGACGCTCCGGGCCACTTAAGCTCGCCGTCTGGAAACACCGTTTTCAGACTCGACTTTTCCGACTTGGGAAGCCAATCGTCGTTTTCCAACGTTCGGTTGCACTGATGGCCGGGGCGATCGTCGTTGGATAGCCTGAGGGGAAGGGGGGGGGGGAGGCGGCAGTGGCGATGGTACACAGTAGAAGTGCGGTGAGGTGGAAAGGACGAAGCCTCGGCGATATCGCCGTGGCAGACATTCGATCGAACAACGAGCCTACGGCTATATCTATAACGTGGTGAAACGAGCGAAGCTAGAATCCGGCGTCACATAGTCGCGCGTGTTACTTTTTGTCTTTTTTTCTCCCACTCTTTTAATCTTTTTTTTTTTTTTGCTTTCCTTCTTTCTTTATCCAGTCTTATGCTCTCTTCAAGCTCCACTTGTTCAGAATGCCACCCGGCATTCCCTTTAATTTTACCAGCGCGAAAGGCGCGGTACAGCGTTTCACCTTCTCCTATCATCCGGACGACGACGAGACGCACAATAGCCGAACGGACGAAGGTTTCGCCTTTTGTCGATCTCCGAAACCCCCGCCAGTCCATTCCCCAAGCAGCACACCAGATAAATCGGATTGCTCGCAGCTGCTTGTATCCTGAAGCTTCAGTGTCCAACGAGAACGAATCGACTGTGGAGAAAGGATTATCTCTCTCAGTCCTTCTCGTTCGATGAATAAGAAGAAAAACGGGAAAAAAAAAATGAACAGATTCCTCGAATAGAAAGAGAATCCACGTGTCTCCAGCGGTACAGGAACTTTCCACTTCCCCTTACTTTTTCGTGATCAATGACGCACGAGTTTACTTCAAACGTTGTTTCAATTATTAACAGAAATTACTTTCTACTTTCGCCGTTTGCGGGAGAAGTAATCATTTTAGCCATTGAATCATCATATTTAGCAAGAATCGATAATCTTTGCGCATGTAATACATCGAAATTCCCAAAAAGATTAAAGGGGTTGAATCGCTATAAAAGCCATTTGTAGAGCCCATTGACTCGGTTGTTCTCGGATAGCTTTACGAGTAAAAGGTGAGACATCGGAAGCGCATAAGTAGAGAAAACGAGAAAGCAAAAGGAACGGGAGGGTAAAATTCAAGTGAACCTCGCGAGAATGACGGTAAGAGACAGAGGAGAGTTAGAGAAAGCGGATTGCGAATGGATTGAAAGGAGAGGAGGGCTTTGAGTTTCCAGGGCTGAATTAATGTGCAATCAGTCGTCGGTGTCTGAAATCCCCCGTGAGCTTTCCCCATGGCTCCGAAGATCGCTCGGGTTGCTTCTCGAGTGGGGAGGGGGAGGTCTGGCAAGTAGTAATCTCGACTAATTCGATACCAATTAGTACGGTTCACGCCTGTCTGGATGTTCGCTTGCTTGCCTCTCCATTGAGCGGGCAACTCCCCCTTCTGTTGAGTTCCGTCTGCAAACCTCCCTTTATACACCCTTCTTGCTACGATGCTTTGCTTACCTGCGCAACTTACAACGAAGGTAGAGCTCGCACCGTATATAGAAGGCGGGATATACACCGCTCAGCGTGACGAGCACCGGAGTTGTCACCTCGACGAGCACGCCAATCGTTATCTCTGGGACTTGCTACTGCTGTAAGCGACGAGATACTTGGCGAAGGTTCAAGGTACGAGAAGCCATGAGAAACGGAGACGTGTGCCGTCGTCTAGAAACGGATATGAAGACGGAATTTCGAATAACATGTTTGCCTCGGAATCGACATCGCTAATGGCCTCCGATCTTCTCCAATCTATCGTCCGCTACGCCCCTATCCGACGTGTACCACCTATATCCACTTCTAATAATCTCCCGAAACTCTTGACTGAAATACCTATCGAATTTCGCATCATCGTCTCGTTTGCTTGTGAGAAAAAAATAACAGTCGCTGTACGAACTATTATTCTTGGCATTTATATTTATTACGTTCGCGTAGAAGGAAAAACGACTTTCTAAACTCTCATGAGAGCAATCGTATTTTTTTTTGTTTTTATTTCAATTAGTTTTAACAGAATACAGTGTAATCTATGTATGAATAATCGATAAATTCATTGTTCTTTCCCGAGTTTCCGGAAGGCAGATTGGCCAATTTATTGTTTCGAACAATTTGTAACTAGGTTTGCATTATTCACGCTTGTTCGACGAATTAAACTGTTCCGTACTGCTTCGATCAGCTTACGTACGACTTCCTCGTTCAGACTACGAGTGGAAACAGGCAATTACGCTAAATGCCCCCTTTAAGTCTCGAAGTCTTCGTCGTGGTTGACCCGGCGAACTCTGACACAGAGAAATAACAGTGTGAGAGGACTCCAACGCTCACGGTAATTAATTAATCTGTTTACACTGCCAGAATAGGAGAAGAGCCAATTGGACGAGAACACTAGGTGGCTAAGGCTCTTCGTTTTTGCCATCGAGATCTGCTCGCCGTGATAATATAAACGCCTCAGTGAACCTCTCGGCACCCGTTACCATTCGACTGCCCTGAGACCTCTTCAAACTCCCTTTGATCCCTTTACTCCGAAATTGGCGCAATGGGTCACCCAAGAATTTATAGTTACGCCAAACTGGCGCACGAGATCCCTTCTTCGAACTTTACTCCCCTTTTTGTTTTCCACAACTTGGCGTCGAGAAACTCGGACCCCTGTGCAAACTATACTCGAACACTGATTTCCAAATGGGATCCAAAGCATCGTAGTTGAAATTTTGCTCTATTTTTCTTATTCTCTCGTCGACTGTCTTTGCCAAATTTGTGTGTTCGGACAGTAATCTGCATGTGTTCGTATATCTCGTCGGGAAGTTAAACGACGCGAAAGACACAGGGGGAGGGAATCGAGAGGGGTGTAAAAGGAAAGGAGGTTGCGGACGGTGAATCCGGCAGAGGAATTCGAACACGAAGAGGTCGTCGAAGAGAGTTTCTCAAACGGGAAGGATGAGGTGGACTCTCAATTAGGAGAGTGCCGCGTCGAGTTCGCCCCAAAAATTACGAGCGAAGAGTGAGGACTTCAGGGAATGGGGTGGGGGGCAATAGCGAACTGCCGACTATAGCTGAGGAACCTCGTCGTACAAGCGGAGGTTTCTTCATCCGAAACTCGGTGAAGACTTCCGCACAGCAACTATATCTTCGCTCTTTCTATCCTTCGGGTCTTCCATTTCACTTCTTACACTCCGCGTTCCTTCTTCGCTCGGGAGAATATCTTTTTTTTTTTTCCTCTCTCGTCACACGAACTGCGGCGACGAGACTCGATGCCATCGAGATAATTAAAATTAAACTCTCGCGGGGTCGAGCACTCTTTTCAATTTGCATCGGCTAAGGTACGTATAGAGTTCATTTTTTTAAAAATAATAATAGTTGTCTGCTATTTGGTACATTTGACAAAGAAGAGAAAATTCCGCTTCTCAGATAAGTCCGCGAAAAAATGGAACAATTCGTTACGTAGACTCTTAATTTTCAACTTCTCATCGCCCTGCACAGTAAAAAAGGGAAATTATACGTTTTACTGAGGTCCCGTGATTTTTGCCTTCTTTTTTCCGTCTTTAAAAATTAGGTCTTCGAGTGATGAATTATCTTTTGGATGATAAATTATAAACGTTATGTACCAATTCGCAGTCATGAAAAACTTTTAAAAACTAACCAAAAATCTATTCGATATATCGAATTACCACCATTTTTTTTGCTTGCAAACTCGATCACGTAAATACGATTCCGTCTGTATAGCTTTTACGCACTCGCGCTCCGCATCAGAAGTGCTCGCAATGCTAAATCCAAATAAAAAATAACAATGAAATTTTTAAAAAATTAAATTAAATGATTCAATGAACTAAATATATTTTTGCAATTATACCATTTTTATTTTGTAATAAAAATGGTTGTACAAAAATTTTAAAAATAGTAACAGCCAAATAATGAATAATCATTGGTATATCACAGTCGGAAGATTTTTACAGTGAATAACGAATTAACCGCCCGACTGTAATAAACCAATAATTTTTCGTGATTTTACACTTTTATTTACTTTTTTGAAAAATGATTTTTATTGTATCAGTTTCTAGAATTCGCGTTATGAGAAAAATGAATAAATTTTATATAAATTCTTTGCGTAAATCGTTTCTCGTTTAAAAATAACATGTCATTTCCATTGCCCGGTAAATTGTACAACGTAACTGTACATAATGGTAACATAAATGTCTATCCTTTCGAAAGCGTAAATCATTAGATTTACCATTAATTCTGAGTTCAACCGGATGTTAAACGATAATATGGTTACGTTTGATGTGTATCAATGATTTCCGTGAACACCGGAAAGTTTCCGAGAATGAGATTACCTATAGGTGCATCCAAACGATATCGTTACATTTTAGGATTCGATGAAACGACGACATTTCCCGATTGAAGCCTCCTAATAGGGGACTTTGCTACTGAAAATGCCACCCTAGGAAATTGGAGTTACTTTACGTTGCATTCTATACCCTATACTAAACTAGTGCGCAGGTCGCTACCGTACACAAGCGTAAAGGGTGTCCCTTACACACCGAGAGAATGCGAAGGAGTCAAGGGTTCGAGTAGGTATTCGTGTACAGTCTGACGTTAACGGAATGGTACATTAAAGTCTAACGATGATGAGAAGGCGGAGTTTATGAACGCATTTGTACGCATACACACGCACAGGAGTCAAATACGATCGCATAACATGACTATAGCTACAGAGGCGCTCGGTTATAACAGGAAGTTGGAAAAGGTCGAGCATCAAAGGGGAAGGAGCGCTGAATAAAGACGAAAGTCAAAATTAATACAGTTGACTCTGTGACCGTAAGCAGCTTCTGAGAATTCCTTCCGGAAGCCAGATAAAGGTTGCGGTCGAGAGGAGAATTTCAACCTCACGACTCGATACGCTCCTGTACTCGATCGTCTCTGCCGCTGACGCTGGTCAATGACGGACAATCTCGTTACCGACGTCGACTAGACGGGAGGTCCGGAAGGCTATCGAACCCCAGTGCGTATGTATACGCCGACGGAAACTACTCACGAAATGGAAGTGAAAATTTCGTGGACTCCTCGACCACCGTTCTGATAATAGCTTGAGCACCGGAGTAGTTCAGACCGCTTCTGTCTTCGTTGCTCTCGACTGATGGGAATCCATCCTGTCGCGTCTGCAAATTGGGTTCCCATCCTTACCCGACATCCCATGATGATCCTTTAACGTCGCATCGAGTTCGGCTCATCTACAACGAAACTCCCCGATCCGCAACCCGCAAGCATAAGTACGTGTGGCACATAGTCGACGATTTGGTAGCAGCGAAACGCGTGTCTGTAAATACATCGAATAGCGCTGGCAAAATTAAATTTCATAGTTCAGAAGCAGTTCATTGGGTTCGCTAAATAGAAGACGCTTCTACGATTTCTCGAAGGGAATTTATAAACGCATACGTCGATATCGTAATTTCAGATAACATAGAATTGCCGTAATAAAAAAAAAATTTAAGATTTCACGCAGCGAATATGGCTCTCTGCGGAATTAGAGTGCGTGTTATGGTAATTTCCTAAAGTGTCCATATTTATGGCGTTACATTTTTTTTTTTTTTTACTAAGTGTTTCAACTATCCTCGGTCTTCTATACACACGGCAAGCGATTTTTTGGTTGATGACTTTTGGGAAACTAAAGTTTCTAAAAGCAATCGAAATTAATCAACCAATATCGTTTAGAATTTTATGAAAATTGTGAAAAATGTTATATTACAATTTCGCGTTTCTTCTTTTCGTCAACAAATTTAATGGATTCGCGAGCCGTAACTCTTCCCTACTTTTCCGCTCCTCAAAGCAACCCCCGCAAGCAAACCGATAAATCTTTCGAAAAGTCCACAACCCCGTTGTATAGCATGTACAACATATCCGACAATGTAGAATATCGTCCCGCGCTGTAGAGAAGAATGCAAAGAGCATCAATCATTTTCCATAAAAATTGGACCGAGTCGACAACACGTGTCCAAGCGAATTGAATTTGTCGACGGTGGCAGGCTTCGTCTCCTGTTTGCGTCGCGTTGACGTCACAATAGTCTCTGAAACCTGAGCGAAAGAGCTTCGAAGGGAGTGTTAACAGGCGGCATAAGTCGCCTCACTTCGTCGTTGTGAAAGTGTAGTGACGAAAAATTCGTATATGCGGTAAAAAAAAGTATCATCGACTCCACTTCGATTTGCGTCAATCGAATGTGTATCGAGTTTAGTCGCGATACAGAAACATATACATACAATATATAAAGCGCTCCCGAGATGCGGATCATTTCTCTCTCGATTTTTCGGCATTTCCTTATTTCTCGTTCGTTTCGCAAGAGGGTAAGATATATCCTCGATTTCGGCAGTTCACTCCTACGCCACACGCCCCGGGATACTGATGTCTGATCTGAATCTTTTTTTTTTTTTTTCTTTCTTTCTTTCTTTCTATCCTTATTTATCTCACTAGCGGTTACAACGTGAGCCCCTTGTGGTATCAATGTTGTGCTGTTCCACGAGTTTGTCGTCAGCCGTTCAACCCTCCCGAACTTTGGTTCCGTCCTTAAGGCGACTCGTTCAATCGCGCGTCGATATAACTGCTCGTCTTACGGAGCTCCACAACGTTTGGTATTCAGAAAGTCACCCTCCGTATTCCATCCGGGAAAAACAGCTTGCCGATGGCATGGAACCCTCCTCTCTCCCGCCCGGTACTTCGTTTCTTATCCATCCACTCATTCACCCCTCCTCCCCTTCCCCCTCACCACCAATTCCGTCGTTTCGACACCCCGCTCGGGACCAAACAATAAAATACTCCGGCACGTATAGTATTCGGGGGAAAAGTGTCTGCGAAGGGTTGAAGGAAGTGAAGAAGAGCGGAAAAGAGAAATTCCAGAGTCGAGACAACTCTTGGATAGCATACCTGATGGAATTCGAAGCTTTATTTTCATACTTTTTTTTTTGCAACGCTTAACATGACGGAGAGCTGTCTTAAATGTATTGAAGCCCATGTGTGTGTTTTTTTTGTATATATATATTATTTTCGTTTTAATAAAAAATTGCTCGAGAGAGTAGGGATGCCACAAATTGACGCCATTGTTACTGGAATGAATAACGTCGCAGGCTTTGTGTGGAAAAATATGTATACATATAGGACGATATATTTTTAAACGATTCAATATTACGTTGCTGTCGAACGATTTTGTGAAGGGGCTTGAGCTTTCACCGCGGCGCGAGCGAACGCGAGCGATCAAGCGAAATGCGTATACGACCCTCGTTAATACTTTTTTTTCCTTTTTTTTTTTGCTGAGAAGCCGTTCAATTCTCTGTTCGATTTGCACTGACCAAACGCTCGACTCGAGAGTAAACGAGTAGTCAACAAAAAAAAAAGATGGTGCGGAGGAAATCAGAAAAGCACGAGGTTCGCGTTGCCCCGTTAGACAAACTTTGACTGACCCGCCGTGGCAATGCGAAAGGTGGATTTTTCGTTTGGCACGTATTTACCCCGGCAACGGAGGCGGTCGGCCCCCGGGCCACCCTCGGGGGATAAAAAAAATAGAAAAAAAAATTCAACGTAGTAAGCTTCGCTGAAACAACAACGTGTTTGGTGAGCCACTCGCTTGCTGGTTGACTTAGAAACGTTAAACAACTTTTCCACAGTTTCGCCTCATGAAGATTGATAAAGTATCGTGAGAAAATAGACACTTTGGAATCGACCGCCAATCGGATGACGGTGTCGGTGCGTTAACTGTAAGAAATACGACTACCTTGAGTGATAGTCGAACGAGAGAATTCACAATCGCATAATCAATATCATTAATTTATTATTATTTTAGAATTATAGAAAAATGTTATAGAAGAAAGTGGATGATACAAGTATTTTTTTTTTTTCGTAATATTCAGACGAACGATACGAAAAATCTTTTTGAAAATGAATTTCGATGAAAATTTGACGAACCAATAATAAGCGACTACCGAAAAAGCGACATAAACGAAGTCACAATTCCATTGGGTAATTCGCCTCGTCGATGGAACAATTTCGATCTCGTTTCTCGTACGGAAATTACTAGAGGCCCAAAAAAACGAAACATTTTCGCCCGAAGGCGTTAACGAACTATCGCGATCGAATCGAGCGCCGCTCTTTCTCATCGAAAACAACCAATTTTTTTTTTTCCATCAATAACTTCGTCCATTTTTGACGCTTTACTCGCATGTCGCTTTACGTAACAATGTGTTCCTTTTTTTTGCGCGGACGTCGCTGTTCAACTACATTTTTAATGATTGACCTTCGCGATTGACCCTTTTATAGCTCTGCGGGAGCGAAAATTTCCTGGAAAAACAAATTCGATTTTTGAAACGAATTCCTTGTTTCCGATTCATTAATCTTATGCTATTACATTATTCTATTATTTTTTTTTCTCGTCTATTTCGTCACAAAAGGAGAGTTTCTCGTTTGGCGAACATTCTCTCGGTAGATGCGCGGCACGTTAAACGGTCGTACATACGTTAAGAAGTTCGATCATTTCGGATATTGCACTATATATTTTCAACGGGAAACTCACAGCTACCAACCTCACCAGAGACTCCCTTTGCTGAAAATATATTTACCGTTTCAACCGGAAATTACGACCTCATGCTTTCGAATTCAGATTTCGAAAATCTCTTTTATTTTTTTTTATTTTTCAAGTTCTTTTCTTAGCTTTTTCGTAAAAATGAAAGCGAGTATGAAACTTCTCAGTGCAAAATATTTACGATGGTTTCTCTGAAGAAAGGTTTATTTGTCTCTTTTAATGAGGACGATAATGAGTTAGAAAAAATATTCAAAAGTCAAAGTTGACGAGACTCTTTACCGCACATCCACTTCTCTTCGTTTTTATCATTGTCATTGCTTCACCCTTCATATACGCGTAGCTCCGGAAATACGACGGTTTTTACGAATTTTGAAAGTTGGTTCTTAAACCAACTGTAATAAAAATGTTCACGATGCGACTCGGTGTAGCAGCCGAGAGATCGAAAGAATTATGAGAACTTTTAATCAAACTAAAAGATTCAACTGCCCGGCTGTAAAACTACCAACCGCCGACGGTATAGCAACGTCAACCCTGCATACGACGACCTTCATAATTCTTTCTCGTGCAGTTTAAAGCGTGTTATGGGTACGTAACGGTCGTGGTAAAGTCTGGTAAAAGCATTATCGGGGTACGCGGCTACTTTTGGCTCTTCTGAGACACGAAAAATTGTACGAAAAATTCTCCGAAAAGTATTTTATTGTAGAAAAAAAATGAAAAAAAAAAAAAAATGTATACAATATTTTATTAAATTTTATTACGAGAGAAATGAAATTAAAAAAGGCATATCCCGGTAGAATGGCAAAAGCAAAGTAGATAACTCTGTTACCGAGCAATACACATAGCTGTACATAAAGTGCTGTGAGGGTCGGGTGGGGAGGAAGACTTAAATCACATTTCAATTTCGAGGCACGCTGCGAGATGCCGAGGAGAGAGTGCACGTCTTCGCCACGAATCTCAAGCAGAAGTACTTCTCTGCCTCGGACATTGCAAAGTTCGTTGATCCTGACCCTCCGGATAGTTCGTATAACTTCGAGGCAGCTGCCGGAATGGTGTATAGGAGTGAGCGCTTCTGTTGCAACAGTCCCAGGGGCTGTAAACGACGAGGAGATTGCAAGAGAGAGAGAGAGAACTCTCGACGGTTGCACAAGCACGCAGGAAGTAATTGCTCGTTCTCCTCGGCTCCAACGCGGCGAAGAATGGAGAATCTCCAGGCGATATTTGTCCACCGCGAGGAACAAAGAGGAAATAAATTTATTTACATTTCCCCATTGCTTGGGGAACGGGGGTATTGAGTCACATTTAAAATTAACATAACGACATTTGCAATTCGCACTCTGAAAGTCGAATTTTTACCATTTTATTCGCATACTTTTCAACGTGCCGCATTTTGACAAAAAAAAAAAAGATCGCCATATACATTTTTTTTTTCTTTTTAATTTTCATTATAAATCTTGATAACCATATAATCAACTAATATCGATAATAAAATTTACATAGATTTTTATTATTTTTTAATGCCAGCATCGCTGTACCATTAGAATGACGAGTCACGAATAAATTCGAATTCTCCAATGAATCGCAACGTCGTGTACCGTTGTACCAAAAATCACTTGTAAATATCTCTCCCTCGGTGAAAATTGAACCTCTCGAATTACCTCGCTGTTTATCGACATTCCACTGATAGATCGTTGGATATTTTTATAATAATTCAAGCCTCCGCGCGGAGGCACAGGATGGTATGAGAGTAGAGTGGAAGTATAGAGGTGGCTGGGTATCGGTTACCCGAGACCGGTCGGGTGCAATAACTCAGCGCGGAAAAGAGTTGAGATTGGTTTTCATGGCTTTACGTATATATACTATAGGTGTATATATATAGATAGATACTGAACATAGGAGAGGAGAGAATTTCCACTGTGCTACGAGTACACATAGTAGGAAACGTTGGTAACCGTGCACCACTCCCACTCGATCCTAGCCACATCCTTCATCGTCGTCAGACGAAAAAGCTGCCATACGTCTTGCCAAAGGCAAGCGAGCAAAGCAACCTCTCGGTACCCCGCGTTGCGAGAGACTTTTCCTAGAGGCTTTTCTCTATTGGACTGGGTACGTACGGTAGTGCTTCGAGTGGATATTCGTTGACGAAGGAAAGCTTTTCGTCGAGAGGTTGACAAGATCGATATATCGATTGGTGTTCCTCGTTCCTATCAGGGGTAATTTCTCGAAGAGATTCTCTTCAAGGCACATAGCTATCTTCTTTAAAAAAAAAAAAAAAAAAAAAAAAAATTACGACGGATCAATCGAGTTGGCTGAAACGAGCTCCTGAGGTTCTCAAAGTCGTTAGCCGCACCGGCATGAGATCCTTATTGAACAGGAGAATGTTGCTCTTGCTACCTCGCTACATACTGATCGAAACAGTCACAACTACTTTCCTCCAAAGCTTGTCTATATGTATATATATATATGTATAGGAGGTTCGGAATCCCCGACGTTTCGGCTCTTGCCTACGTGAGCTAATCCTAACGATATTTGGCAACGTCCTGGAAAGCTCCTCCGCCAACTCGGCCGGTTCACGTTGCATGAACTGTTACGTAAGGCCCCCTACCCCTGTACCGCTACCTAACTGGATGCACCTACTGGGACTATGCAACTCGAATGCACCGCTGCCTCGACCCCCATCCACTGCACCCCTTTGACTCCCTGCTACCGAGCTTTAACCCCTCCACTCCCCACACGTTTCTCTTGCCCGCGTCCCAACTGGTCCAAAGCTCGACGTTGATTAGGACGTGGCTGATGATTTATAGCGACGCGGATTCCCTGGACGAGTCGCCTCTCCCGCTATACGGTAACCAACCGAGAGTGTAAAATATGTGGCTCGAGCGGGCGAGCGAACCAGTGGTGACCGTAAACCACGTTACGAAGACACATAGCGCTCGGGGCCTCGGGTGTGAGATATCCGTGAATCGCGGGTTACCGGGAGATAGAGAGAGAGAAAGAGAGAGAGAGAGAGAGAAAGGATAACCCTGCGCGTTAAGGGTTGCTGACTACTGTGACGCTTCGCTGAACACTCCGAGCTGTTCCTACTTCAGAGACTCCGTGAATCCGAGAATACCGCATAACCCTCCCGCACTCAGTGGAGAATAATTGTTTATGCCTTTTTAACAATACCCACGGAGTATTCGATAATCTTTTTTTTTATTTTTTCGTATTTTTTTTTCTTTCTTTTTATGGGTAAAAGTAATGTTATAAAAAAATTCCAGTTTTGAATTCAATAACGTGTAATGGAAATTTCATTTCCTATTTTTAAAAAAAAATATTATTCCTACAATCTTTAAGATTTTGAACTGAGGTTTTTTTTACATAGTCTAAAATCTATTATCAGTAAACAATTGCATAGAATTGATGATGCGATTTCTTTTACGGCTATTAAAAAAATTAAGCACACGATTTGTTTTTTTTTGTCGTTTTGAAACTAAATTGTTTCGTTTTCGTTCGATTGCAGGTTTTCAATCGAAGCCAAAATTAAAAAATCATTATCGAGCCCATCAGTTATCCGTGTGGTTGAGATTGGTGCCCGAGCTGCACAGAGCCGGAATGGAGGATGTCGAGCCGCGACACAATCTCTTTCGTGGTCACGGTGATCCAACTCTTTACGATGGATCGGTAAGACCCGATCCTCTTAGCAGGATAGGCGAGGAACTTGCGAGGCGAAACAACGCGACCACCGAACCACCGACAACGACGGATTACAGCATCACAACGTGCGTTAGTCTGATACAGAGCACAAATCTTCAGAACGTTCACAACGCGAGTACCGATACACTCGCCAGTCTCGACGCTGCTGGGTAATCATTAATCTATTATCGTTCTCTTTTTTTCGCAATTACATAAACCTATCAATTATCGTATACTTTTCGTGACCCGTATTCGTTTTTTTTTTCTTTTTCCTAATCGTACCAAAGTCATCTCTAATGTTTGCCTTCTGAAATATCGTCAATCGTCTATTTTTCAAATATTTTTCTCATATCCCCGATTTAAGGTGATTATGTCGTTGGTTAAGTTCGAGAAAAATGAGAGAAAATTGAAAATACTTCTCGATGGTATAAAAATCAGAAAAAATTCATGCATATTAAAGGTACTGAAAAGATTAATTTTTCATAATAATAATTCCAAAATGTTATTAACAAATTGATGAAAAAATTAATTGCTCAACAAATTTCCCGGAAACCTAACTTTTTTTTTTTTATGAAAATGATTCGTTCATTTTTCTGAATACGTATGAATTTTTTCAGATTTTTCAATGTACTTTGAATTTTGTCTTTTTTCACACATTTTTTTCCATATAAAAAACAAAAAATTCAAAGTAAATTGAAAAATCTGAAAAAAGCATACGCATTCAGAGAAATGATCGAATCATTTTCATTAAAAAAAAAGTTGCTTTCTCATCAATGTTGCTTTTTTCATCAATTTTTTAATAACGTTTTGAAATTATCATTATGCAAAATTAATACTTTCAGTGCCTTTAATATGCATGAATTTTTTCAGATTTTTATACCATCGAGAAGTATTTGCAATTTTCTCTCATTTTTCTCAAACTTATGCGAAATGAACGCGAAGCGACATAACTACCTTAAGCTGAATTACACATTTTAACGATAATTTTTTCTTCTCATTATTCAACAGGTACGGAGCTTATTCGACCGCACTGAGCGTAACGATTGCCATCGGTTGCAGTCTTCTCGTTCTCAATGTTCTCATATTCGCCGGTGTTTATTATCAACGTGACAAAACGAAGCTGGAAGCGAAAAGCGTGCAGCAGCAACAAATGATGAATCAACAGTGTGGTCCAAGAGGTTTCACGGAGCTGAAACAACCACCAATGCAACATTCCCACTTTCAGGGAAGTGGACAACTCATTGTCGACGTCGAAAATGAAATGTTGCGAAGGTGGGCGGCATTGCTTTCTCAAGTTAACGCAGAACAACGAAAGAATATCTCGTTTTTTCGTCATTAATCTTCAAGAACTGCCGCGTTGTTTGTCTTTCATTCTCTTCTTTAAACTTTCCAATTTAACTTTAATAAATATGAAAATTCACTTAACAAATTGTGTTGTTTTACTTTATCAGAAACGCCATGAAAGGAGGACACAACGATCCGGTTATGATGCAGCAAGGTACTCACACGCTGCCGCATCAGCATCACTATCAGCAACAGAAACAACACGGCAGCCAGCAACACTCAACGTTGCCGCGAACTTCCGTTATACCAGAAATGGGAATGCAGGTGTGTATGGAAAATGGTTATCTGGGAGAAGCAACGCATCGAAATGTGTTGACTCCCCGATTAATCGACGCGTCGATATATTCTCATTGTTTATACAGGGCGCACCGAACGGTTCGATTCATCTGCAGGTACCGAGGGCACCGCCACCTCCGAGAGCGAAAAGTCCACCCGAGAATCAGCCTCTTCTTCAAAGTGCAACCGTCTCGAGCCGCGTGGCTCAGTCGAACATGAGTGAGATGAGAGTGTGATCCACGGACTCCCCTCCGAGGCCAGTCGTCCCGGATGTTCTCACGGCGTCGACCTTTCTGTAGAGAGACTCGTCCCAATCATCCGAGAATTCGCTATCTCACTACCAATCCAATCGACTCGAAGAGTTCGTCTCAAATAGAAAGAAAAACTGAAAAATCACCGCCGGATTAATAGGATTGAAGTATATAATTCCTATACAAGTCAAAAATCTGGAGGATCGATTTTTTCTTGTTTTTTTTTTTTTCGTTTTTTTTTTTTTTTTTTGCGGACTCTTCCGAGCCATTCGGCATGTGATTTTGCGCGATAACTCGAACGACTTTGACGGGCACGAGCTTTGAGACAACGGAGGGGGGTATATGAACGAAACACACAAACAAACAAAAAAACTAAACATACGAAGAAGAAAAAAAAAAAAAGGAGAAGAAGAAGCGAAATAATCGAAGAATATTGATACTCGAAAAATTTTGACATAGAATTTTAGGAATGAAAGAGAAAACGTTTTATTGTGAATGAACTTTTGGTCGGATTGGTTGACGGAGTGCCAAAATATCGTGGAATTTGTTTTTTCGTTTTTTTTTTCGTTTTTTTTTTTTTTCAGGTATAAAACTCAATAGTATAGTATTATAATTCGATTATATTTTGGCACTCTTAATAGCTTATCTTTCGTTTTTCTACCGAAGGTAAAAAATAAATCAATCACGATAATCGAGGAGAAGATATGAGATGAAAGGGAAATTCGCCTTCGATAAATATTGACGGTGCGATACGTCGAGATGCCAAAGAATCAAACAAGTGAAACAAAAATTATTATACCGATAATTATACGTGAAAATAATTAAAAAGATCGGAGATGAATGAAAAAATCGATTTTTATTTTGAAGAAAGATGCGAAAAAAAATAATGCGCTTTTGCGCGTAATAACGATTGATTACCGTGTACATTGATTCGTAATTAAAAAAAAAAAAAAAACACATTTGATGAACACGACTAGTGGCATGATAAACGAGACAAACCATTTTTCGTTTTTCTTGTTATAAATGGAAATCGATTTTTCCCTCATCTCCGGAAAAGGGTCGTCAATATGGCTGACGCCGATAAGGAAGAGGGGGGGGGGCATTCCACAATCACTCGAATTTCAATCAAATCGATTCACGGTGTCATCTACTATGGTGGTACGCGTCGTTAATAAAAAAAATTAAAAAAAAAACGCGAAACGATATAGGTAGTCAAAAATTGCAAAATTTTAGATGTTATAAGCGAGAACATGGCTCAAGACAAGATAAAAAAAACAATGATCAAGACCCGTGTATAAAAATACTATTAACTACGATGTTAGATGTTCCTTGTAAATAAATAAAGAATGAAAGACTTTATACCGTAAGAACGCCAAAACGTTTGCTACTTCCTAAGAATCAACTTGATAACAGCGTCGCGTATTGTTTTTACACAAAAAAAAAAATGAAAACATTTTTTCTTTTTCGTCGTAAAACAAAAAAAAAGGGGGGAGGGGGAGAAAAAGGTTTTTTGCGATAACCAAGCAATTTGAGATCATAGCTCGCAATCGGCGTGATAACGATTTAACAGATTTTGTTCCAACTGTCGCGACGGAGTTTCGATTAGGAAATTCGATTCGAGGCATCGGTCTCACGTTGCTCGGTGACATTGACAACTATCTTATCGTAGTTGTTACTCGAGGTGTTGAGAATAAAAAGAAAAACGATGGAGCGACTCGATGGCGATGAAAAAAATTAAACTAAAAAATATATAACATCGAAGTCAAAAGGCGGAAGGGAACTTCGATTTTAATTGAAGCGACGGTGATCCAATCCACTCGCGTCGCTCCATAGCGAATCGTCGTGATTTAATCTATCAAGACTATTTATACGTAAAGAAATATGTGTACGAGAAGAGTGTTAAAGGTGTAAACAAACGAAGAAAAAAAAAAGAAAAAAACAAAAATTAACATTGTCGTCATCCAACCAAAGTTTCAATGTCGAGTGACGAGTTGGGACTGCGAAGCTCGGTTACTCGTACAGTACACTGCCGTAAAAACTTGAAGATGAAAAAAAAAAAAACAGACAACAGAATCGTACGACTATAACTGGATCGCTGAAGTTGGAGAGATGTAATTGATAAATATAGTTATGTACATAATTAAATAAAATAATTAAAAAAAAACAACAAATTATAGACGTGATTTTATGCATTGGTTTTTTTTCATTTCATACAAAAAAGAACGCTGGCAGTGAATGATGAATTAATTATACAAAAGATCGAAAGATAGAGAAAAAGCGAAAAATATACAGAACCAAAATTGATAGACATTTTTTGGGTTTCTTTTTTTCGTAAGAATAATGATGATTTCATCTTCACGCTTGTGAATTGATATGAATATCATGATTATCAAATATGGACAATCCGATTATACGAAGGAGACGTTTAAAAAAAAAAACGAATGAACGAAGGAAAAAAAATGTATCTGTAATCGATGCGAGAATGGCGAGAGATATTTAATGAATGGTTTACCGGGCGATTTTAAAAATTTAATATACGGTTATTAATTATATCCGCCTTTTGACATCGATCGGTTTATCATTGAATTTCATTATTATATATTTATGATTAATTAATTATTGTGTATTGAATACGATTTTAGATGGCCCTCTCTCCGAACGCTTCGATGATCGCTTTACGGTCGTGAGCGAGGCTCCCGTGTTATGTTTAACAGTTTTGTTGTCAAATTGTAAATACATAACGAAATATATGGAAAATAATAATTGTACGTCTGGGCGTCGAGTACCGTCAATCAATCACAATTTCAGGTTTCGTCAACATCGTCACTCACCGATGAAAGTTACCAAAACAGTAAGTTAGTCGTAAATTATTAATGTTTACATGTCCAATTCCGCGATGTGCGTTTTGCAACTAATTTTTAATTGGGGCGTTAGAAAAGAAAATAATTTTTTCTACAATTTATTCGGTCGGTAAAAATAAAATAATGTCTTTAC
This sequence comes from Cryptus armator, assembly GCA_963971235.1. Lineage (NCBI taxonomy): Eukaryota > Metazoa > Arthropoda > Insecta > Hymenoptera > Ichneumonidae > Cryptus > Cryptus armator. Next base: position 11,880,253 of record OZ020242.1, on the reverse strand, counting down.
GGTTCAAATTACGTTCAAACGTCGCGCCTGTAAGATTACAATGTGGCGCATGCGCTTTTCGTTGGAGACAGTATGGCGTATCGAGACAAGTAAAATTTCTCTGCGCGCACCCACACACGCGAGCTCGGACTTAATTTGGAAATGGTCGCGGCTCGTGAATACTCGCGTTCGGTGGTTACTCTGAGTTAATCCCACGACAGTGTCGCAACAAAGTGTCGCGATAATAGTTAATTGTTTCATCGAATAGCATACAAAACAGTGTTAAACGATGCCGAGATTTCAGAAAATTGAAATCAATCGGACCGAATGGGAAGTTCCAGAACGTTATCAGATGCTTACACCCGTCGGTTCGGGTGCCTACGGTCAAGTTTGGTAAGATTTATGTACGGATCACGAAACATTATTTGCGTCACTTACTTATTATTCGTCGGAAAAATACGCAATTTTGCTCGGTGTCGCACGTACGAACGTTGTCATGGCGATGAAAAATAAAACTTCGCGTGAATAAAACCCGATAGACATCGAGGACCTTGACATTCTGCTTGTCTTTTGTTACTCTCGCCAGTGCTGCAATCAACTGGTTGTCTATTCTCGTCTACATTATTTATCCTCGATCTATCGCAATCTAAGAAAAAAACTGATCATTCGATATCCGTGCGCACGGAACGCATTGACCCCGAAGATTATTCGACAATCGAACACGCGATCTTTTCGATTGTCTTCAGTGACTACAATCTTTTTTTTTTTTTCTTTCGTTTTGTTCCGCAATATTTCACGTACACATGCGTGATGCTATATTTCAAAAACAAAACTCACTGCTTTACCAACGGTGCGTCTAGTGTCATTGAAATGTTGTCTATGAGAAAATTATTTTCTCGTCTATTAGCATTGTTTTGTCGTTACCTTGGCACGGAGAACACCATTGGATTGTGTTGTTGCGAATGATGGAATTTGTCGAATAACCTTGGAAATCATTGAGACGTTGTAAGACTTTCTCCTATTGTCTCGTAATCAACGAATGCCCATTACGACGAATCAATGCGAATCGTAATGAGAAAAATGTTTTTCTCTGTAAATATTTTTTCTGCGTCAGGCGTGGAAAAAATGTAATTGGAAAATGCATTAAAACTAATGAGCGACGTATATTCTTTTAGCTCTGCGGTTGACAATGTCAGCGGTCAAAAAGTGGCAATCAAAAAATTGGCGCGACCCTTTCAATCGGATGTTCACGCCAAGCGCACCTACAGAGAGCTCCGAATGCTCAAACACATGAATCACGAAAACGTATTTATACTAAAAATAAGCCAATAGTCAACGACACGTCGCAGTCTCTGAATTGAATAATTAGATAGTTTTTTCATCGCAGGTAATTGGACTACTAGATGTCTTTCATCCATCGTCATCGTTGGAAGATTTTCAGCATGTGTGAGTAAAATTGATGCAAGTTATTGTGGGAAGAAAAAAAAAAAAATTTTGTTCAATAAAAAAAAATGTATAAATAATATAATTTTTTATTATTACAAGTATTAGTAGTAATAATTACAAAAATTACAAATACAATAATTACAGAAACAAACATTTCTTTCAATAAAAAAAGATTTAATAAATAATCATTTATATTATTATTACTATTATTATTATAATTAGTAATATTATAATGATTATTATTGTCAATCAATAATGTTATTTTTTAATTATATAATTACGAAAAATTTATTTAGTTTATGAGAAGTCATTTATATAATTAATTTTTTGTTATTTTCTTTTAACGCAGATATCTCGTGACGCATCTTATGGGCGCCGATCTCAATAATATAGTTAGAACGCAGAAACTATCCGACGATCATGTACAGTTTTTGGTATATCAGATACTAAGGGGACTCAAGTACATTCACTCAGCAGGAATTATACACAGGGTATATTTTTATTTACTCAATTATCTTCCTAAGAAACTCTTAAAGGTTTTTATGTCGCTTCGCGTTCATTTCTCGTAAGTTCGAGATAAATGAGAGAAAATTGCAAATACTTTTCGATAGTATAAAAATCTGAAAAAATGCATGCATATTAAAGGTACTGAAAATATTAATTCTGCATAATAATAATTCCAAAATGTTATTAACAAATTGATAAAAAAATTAATTGGTTAACAAATTACCGGGGAACCCAACTTCTTTTTTTATGAAAATGATTCGTTCATTTTTCTGAATGCGTATGAATTTTTTCAGATTTTTCAATTTACTTTGAATTTTTTTTTTAATATGGAAGAAATGTGTGAAAAAAAATTCAAAGTAAATTAAACAATTTGAAGAAATTCATACTTCTTGAGAAAAATGATCGAATTGGTTTAAAAAAAAAAGTTGATTTCCCGGGAAATTTGTTGTCCAATTAATTTTTTCATCAATTTGTTAATAACATTTTGGAATTATTATTACGCAAAATGAATTTTTTCAGTACCTTTAATATGCATGAATTTTTTCAGATTTTTATACCATCAAGAAGTATTTGCAATTTTCTCTCATTTATCTCGGAATTATGCGAAATGAACGCGAAGCGACATAACTACCTTAAAATAATGTAAAAATGAAATTCGCTCGAAAATCTGAAAATCATTTAATTATTTTTTCGCTGTAAATAAATCGAAAAATAATTCCAGACGAAATTATTTTACAGGACCTGAAACCGTCCAATATAGCAGTGAACGAGGATTGCGAATTAAAGATTCTCGATTTTGGTTTAGCGAGACCGACGGAGAACGAAATGACTGGCTACGTTGCGACGAGATGGTACAGAGCGCCGGAAATAATGTTAAATTGGATGCACTACAATCAGACAGGTTTAAAGCTTTCCTTTTTAATTTTTAACAGCATTAAATGTAAACATATTTATCCCCTACATGTATGCTGTTTTTTTTTTCTTTTTTTTTCGTTCATTTTTCGAAAATTCGACGTGTTTTATTCAAGTTTGATTGTTTGTTATCGTTCCTAGTCGATATATGGTCCGTTGGCTGCATTATGGCTGAATTGCTGACCGGAAGAACGTTGTTTCCCGGCACCGATCGTATCCTTTTACACGTTTATATTTTATTTTCTCTTTTTCTCAATTTTTTTTTTTTCAATATTCACTCGATATTCGGTGTTTGAAGTATTTACCCACTAAACCAACAAAACAAAACAAAAACCGTTTCAATCGTAGTATTGTAGTAGTTAATATTTCACTAATGTTTATGCATCGCGATAGTTATCGCATCCGTTAACCAACAGAGAACAATCGCTTTCTGCTAAGGATCTTACACGGCTTATTAATGCTTTTATACGCTTAGACAACGCGCTGATAAATCTCACGCAGTAAACACAGTAATTATTCAACGCTTAACGCTTCGATCAGCGTAGCCAACGCCTTTGAGACGCGTAAAAATTCTTTTGCCAACACGATAGCGCACGAGTAAAAGTAAAATTGCCAGAATAATTATACTCAAGACGTCGTCGTACCCGCGGAGGTCACGACGGTATGGAAGTTTGTGCAGATTAATCGCAGCCGAGTTATATCGAAAGGTTTAATGTACTGCTATATACAAAATTTCGCTGTGGGGCTCTTTTGCGAATAATTATTTCGCCTCTAAAGTTTCGCAACGAGAAGATTAGTAGTGGTGGGAGCCTTAGCAAGAGCAGATATTCATCAATTGAATCTAATAATGGAAATTCTTGGCACTCCACGGGACGAGTTCATGCAGAAAATATCATCGGAGTCGGTAAGTTGCACCGCGTGTTTTCACATCACGTTTTACGACACGTATCGCGATTAACCCTTTGAAGCATTAATTTCCTCGTTCGCAAACGCGATATCTTTAATGCGAATAATTGCTTCAAAGGGTCGTCGTGTTTTTGTCTAATGTTTCGCAACAGTTGCATGTTTTCTAAACACGTAGCATCGATATTTCACTGATTCTCGTAGCTTTGATAAAAAAAACCTAAAATAAAGTAAACATCGCATGACTCGACACAATTCATTATTCGATATGCACGACAGTAATTAATATTTATGGGCGATTTTGTATACTCTAACGCTGAACAAGCACTGTGTGAAATAATCCACATTGGCCTCTTGTGATTGACACAATTCTTAAGTACTAAGTCGAACGATATATCGAAGGTAGAAATAGTATATTATGCTACAAGGGAGGGAAGTGCGTGTTTTTCGCCGAGTGTGAAGTTTGCTACCCGAGCGAAATGAGGGCTGAAATCATACTAGGTGAAAAAGTACTCCCTCCTGAGTAGCATATTATACTTTTTTTTCCGGTTACGTTAAAAACTTACCATATTCTTATGCCTGCAACGATAGTAGAAAAACGCGATTTGTTTCTAATTTTTCCAGTTCGGAGATCTTTTCTTCCCGCGAAAAAATTCCCCGAAAAAATCACTTATTTGCCCGCAAATTTACTTTTTTGCCCGAAAAATTTACTTTTTTTTTAACTCATGCACAGAATGTCCCGCGTTCTGTGCCTGCAAAGCGTTCGCGAAGTAGCGTATTGTAGTAAGGAGTGAAATAATATTCTTGCGCATGCGCAGATCCTCAAATTCCTTCATTATTTCACACATTCCTTTATTATTTCACACTTTTCCCCTCCTTTGACACTCGAGCTAACTTTGAGGTTAGGTTGTCGCTCACGCTTTACAGGCACAAAACATGGGACATACTGTTCATTCGTTAAAAAAAGAAGTATGTGGTACTTGTACGATAAAGCGGACATCCTACGGCGGTTAGGAAGCAAGCTGCACTCGCCTTTTCTCCCGCTACAAGCGACACTCAGCTTCGCCTCGTGTCATTGTAGCGCTCGATTCGGCTCGTGCGCCGCTTCCTAACCTTCGCGGAATATCCGCTTTCCCGTACTAGTATCACAATCTACTATTATGCCTACAAATTTACTTTTTTGTCCGCTAATTTACTTTTTCGCCCACAAATTTACTTTTTTGCCCTTTAGTAAAAAATTGGCAACTTTCTACCCGCGTTACAGGCATGGAATATTGTCTTTTTAGCGTAGTCAGGAAAAAACGCTTTTTTTTCACCGTTTGATAGAGATTTTTGTCTTTTTTGCTCGTTAATTAAGAGAAGCCTTAACCCCCCAAGCAGACATTGACCACCTAACACGAGTTCTAGTGCTTTGTGGAACGCCCACAGAGGAAACTTTAAGCAAAATTACCAGCCAAGAGGTAAATCGGATCAACGAAATTTCAATAAAAAAAATGAAAAAATTATTTTTTTTCAATATCGGCTCATAGAAAGAATTTGTCATATCACTTACAATGTTCATAACATGACACTGTAACATCACAGTTAAAAATCATTACTATCGTTGTCAGAATAGAATAGCGAAAGCGTGGAATTTGGAATCATTATTTTCGGTTATCATTGAAGGTTTTCGAATTATCATGAATCATAGAAATTGAAACGCGGGATATACCGCGACGGCTTATCCCATTAACGTCTGATAGTTTCTTTCGTAATACTTAAAGCGATAAGATATTGTTATATACTAAATATGAAGAAAACTGAAAGACAATTTGTTTATTCTTGTGTTACAACACATAATGCAAAGATGAACGAAAAAATCGCTCATTCTCAGGACTTTGATGGGTTAACGTTCATTCGAATATTCCATGCGGATTTTTTTTTATAATGAACAATTAATGAATTTTAGGCGAGAAATTACATACAAAGTTTACCGCCGCTCAAGAAGAAGAACTTCAAAGACGTATTTCGCGGAGCCAATCCTTTGGGTAATTGAAACAACTAAAGATACCTAAAATCTATCAAAAATTAATGTAACGAAAGGCAAAATTTTTTTAAATTTCAGCTATCAATTTGCTGGAATTGATGTTGGAACTTGACGCCGAAAAGCGAGTTACCGCCGAACAGGCATTGGCGCATCCGTATCTCGCGCAGTACGCCGATCCGACAGACGAACCGGTCTCATTGCCGTACGATCAAAGCTTCGAGGATATGGATCTACCGGTAGAAAAGTGGAAAGAGCTCATCTATCACGAGGTCGTAAATTTCGTGCCTCAAAAAATACCCTCCGCGTCGACGAGCGACGAGACAGCTTCCTAATAACACAACGAAAGTACAATAGAAATATTTAAACACGTACGCGCGTAAGATAATATTAGTAAGATAAAGTTATACGAGAAAAAAACAAAAAATTTTAATTTTTATATATTATTGAAAAAAGAAAAAAAAACACGCAAGGTTTAGCATTGTACATAATTGATAGTTGACTTAGGGTAGTAAAGATTATACGAGCTTATACATTTTTTTCTTTTTTTTTTTTTCAGAGTATATTAGTGTTTATTTTTATTACAAAAACAACAAAAAAAACAAAAACAAACAAACAAACAGACACTAATTTTGTCACTATCGATTGTGCGAAAGAGTAAATCGCGTGGCGAATGTTCCACAGTTTATGATGTATTATCACATACATGATGAATATTATTATGCTTGTTGCAGAAATTTGTGTACTATGTACACATGAAAACATAGACGGCTTATATTAACGTTTCAGTTCTAGTCGACGAGGGTGAGAGACACATAGACATAGAGATCCATCTGTCGTGTCACTCATGTACAGTATGTTGTTATCAAGAAAATTAAATCTTTCGATATTTTTAAAATATCAATTGCTGCGTTAGAACGGCACTGTAACTCCATGAGCCGCATGCGTACCTTCGTACCGGAAATACTAGATAAATCTTTACACGTACAATATACATTATAGTATAAAAAACAACAAAAATTAATTAACTCCGCTAAAACTCTTGTAACTTATTTACCATTAGTTTACTAATATATATATACATATATTTTTTTTTCCTTTCGAATCACGTGCTGCTGTTACACGAGTAAATAACTTTTATTCCGTGGTGCTGCGCGCTAAATGTAGTTGTACCGCATAATTTTATGTCTATCGCATTATGGGAACAGATAAGCATAACTATTGTATATATATATACATATATATTTCGTCGATCAATTTATTATGAAATATATGAAACATAACAATCAAATTTGCCTTTTTTTCGTATTCTTCGCGTAAATGTTGAGAAAAATGTATGGAAAAACGAATCTTCCTGTAGTACAGTATATGACGAGATACGTTGGCGTCTCAGCAGAGAGTTCAATTAGATACGACTAAATAATTTGGCTGCTTGTCGTTTATACTAAATTTATTAGCGGGTAGAGAGGTCGCAATCAGGCGACAATGTCAACTTATTCGGTTGTTGTTTGTCAACTTATCGCGTTGTATAATGTTTGGAGAAACCGAAAGTTGTATACCACATTATTTTACCTTTTGCTTTAATGATTTTTGATTGGATATCGCCTTTTGTTTCTAGACAATTAATATGGTAACGTTATTTTAAGATTGTTAATAAATGCGAAAGACGTAACTGCACATTGCACTTTTTCGATGTGATTCCGAAGATAAATTAACTCATTGGGTTGTTGTTCGCTATCTTATATGGAGTCAACTTATCGTTTGATTGTTTGTTTTTAATGATTTCGGGATACGATTTTTCCTCCTTTTACTATTATACATATAGGATACATGTGTCGTTAATAGCCAATGTGCCGTTTGTAGCCATTTTTATTATTATACTCTTCGAATTATTATTTTTTCCAAAACCACATGTCGATTCTTCGAAAGTTCTAATATAAATTCGCCGAATGATCTACTCGATTTTTTTTTAATTTGATTATATTTCGTTTTATTGCTTCGAATGTGATGCTACAATCGGCCCTAAGGTGTCAAAAAACGGTACCGCTACCCTATGTAGGCTGCGGCCGTTTAATGTCATGTGAAACATATTCTCAGCGTGTCTCTCTCGCTCTGCCGAGAGCGCCGATCTCTCGCACTTATACAAGTTTCACATCACCTTAAGTACATTTGGACTCTCTACTCGCTCTGGCGATGGAACGACCCTTAATATTGAAAAGCGACGTCGACGAATTCAATTCTGATCAGAGCTCGAAATCGCCGAACCTATTTGATATTAACGCGAATTGAATTCGGTGATTTCGTTTCTCAATATATATGGTCGTTCCATCGCCACAGCGAGTGTTGCCTCTTATTTTTTTTGCCAACTAACCTGACAACATTATTTTTGGTTAGTAAAGTTATTCAACAATTTCGAAAATCGTGTTTTCTTCGTGAAATTTACTTCGTGTTTCTTAGAGGCGGCGAGAAGGTAAGCGCCCCAAACTACGTTCAAGAGAACGCATATCTGCACGTCCCAATAAATGACCTATGGTCCTGTAAGGTGACCATGTGTTGGGAGAAGAAACACGAAAAGTAGTGATTGATAATTTAGGTCAACAATCGAGACATCGTAACGTTCATATCGATCGTATGTCGTCGATTTCTTTAGCAATATGCAATAAGAACTGCTAATTACCTCGTTTTAGTTGTTTATAGACAAATTGCGCATAAAGTCGATGAGCTCTCAAGTGTCAGGATGGCCGAGCGGTCTAAGGCGCCAGACTCAAGGTTTATCGATACCTTCTCAGTTATACTGAGTCGAAGATGGGGCTTCTGGTCCTCTCTGAGGGCGTGGGTTCGAATCCCACTTCTGACAAATTCTTTTGCAATTCTATACTATCTTACATTAAAAAACAACATTCATTTTATCCATAACATTGTTGTTTCTACCGAGAAAAGTCCTACAAAACGGTTCGTACAGAGTTCAAGTCCCCGTTAAGTTTTTTTTTTTTTTTTTTTTCAAAGTAATTCTTTGAACAAAACAGTATTGTCTTATATACTATATATTTATTCGAGATGTTAATTGTTTTTTTTTAATTACTTAAAATTTGTCATCGGTCGAATGAGAACTGGTACGATACCAGTTCTTAACGCATTCACGTCCTCCCGTATGGTCTAGTGGCTAGGATATCTGGCTTTCACCCAGGAGGCTCGGGTTCGATTCCCGGTACGGGAAATTTTTATTTTTTTTTTCCAATGTACCATGACGATGATGATGATGATGATGATGATGATGTATTCAATATTTACGAACGAAATGAAACGACGAAGATAGATTATTATCGATCGTCGTGAACATCACGAGTGCATTAAACTAATCGAATATGGTGGAGTGAATTTGAAGCCAGCTGCCTGATAGCTGCAGTTCAACAGATAGACGATTGCGAAGTAATGGAGAACAAGAAATTCAATACAAAAATACTTTCGCTTACTTTTCGCACGTTGTTTTATTGGGAAAAATCATCGTTGTAAATACATTGTCTATAATGAAAAGCAACGAAATTGAGTACTCGTACATCAGTGCTTTTTACGGATGTCTCCTTGGTGCAATATATGCCTTTGTGCCTTTGTGTTGTATGTGATTGTCGCGGCGCGATATAAGAATGTTTACAAGTTCTGATACCTAGCGAGACGCCGATATCTATAATAATTGACTGTAAAGCAATGTTTTGGGGTTTTCTTTGTTACTTGGTTATCTATTTTCTATCAAAATCGTGTCAAATCCATCGTGATAAGTATCGTGAAAACTGAAAATACTTTGATAAAACTCGATATTTCCGAAGACTGTAAGAAATACTTACGAGAATTTGGGACTTTTGTTATTATGAACAATGTTCTGTTCGTGGGGTCGCTAGCATTGACGATAGAAATATAAACATATTATGACAATTTCGATCCGTACTTGTGGACGATTTTTAGACTGCCGCCAATAGTGTCATTCAATATGCAGATACTTTTCATTTGGAGTATTACTATTATTTAAAAAAAATCATCTGCTCAACGAGAAAATGATGATTGTGTTGCAGAACGATTACCCCGAAGCAAATGAGACGAATTCATAGGATTCGGCAGGGTCGATAAGTCGTCCGATGGTGGAGTTCTTTTCTCCAAATGCTATATTTTGGTTCAATGAAAAAGACATTAAGATTAGATACATTTTCAATTTTAAATTGGATAAATAAAAAATGTTGTATAGTTAAATTTTTCAATGTAAATGAATTTTTAACTCCGGACTGCCCGCCAAGGCAAAAAGACGGGAGTTATGCGTTTCACAGCGACGAGCGATTTCGTTGTCCGGAATGTTCTCGGAAACGGCTGAAAATTACTTGACAAAATTTGATACATTAATTCTATGACGCACAGTCAATGTCGTTTGCAAAATAAAATTTCGATCCGTTGAATATTGGTAGAAATAAAAGCGATTTACTAAATAGTCTATTAAACAGAGCTGGGCCAAAAGTACTTAAAGTACTAAGTACACATAATATACGTAAAAAATACTTGAACGTAATGAATGAAATAATAATTAATTATTCACATGTTATAGTCGGGGGATTTCCATACTTAATGACAAAGAAATCGCTCGACTATAACATGTGAATAATTAATTGTTATTTCATTCTTTTTGTAGGCGGGAGTTTTTAAATTTTTGTAAAATTCTTTTATCATTAATTAAATATATACTCGCAGCCACAACCCCGATTTCCTGGCAGACAGAATTAACATGGTATCTTAGTTGCATCATGAATTAAGGGATGTACTCTTCCGCATAGAGGGACATTTTGTTCTAATTACTTTAGTCAGCGTTTTGGATAGTCTCGCAAATATGACTCATCAAATTTACGAAACGTATCTTTATTTGAAAAATATGAAGGGACCATTCAAAGGATGAATGGGGGACGTCAAATTCATCCATACCGTCCATTTTAATCGCGAAACACTCTCAATTAAAAATTCAATTTAAAATCATAGAATTAGATCCATTCGTAGGTTAACAGTACCGGCAATGATATTCATCCAACGCTAAATAATTGTAAAATATTTGGTGATAATCTCGAAGTTGCGGTAAGTTTTGCGAACGTTCTTGTCGACGCAAAAATGCTAAAATTCGATGAAATTTTCAGAATTTGAACATCCTTTCTTTTGATTTACTCCAACATCCGTTAACCATATCGCTATCCATATACTACTCGCATATCGTAAATTCAATTAATCATCTATGCAAAGAACTCAAAATCAAAATTGTTAGAATAATAGACACGAAGGAAAAAATTTTAAATTACTTTATTCATCAATTTAAGAGCGTAAAACTCAATCGTCACAAAAAGACACGACATATGTCTAGTTGCGTTTTTCTATGGTATCTATGCTTCCGATTGAAACGTACGTTATCTATTTACTTTTGTGTTACAGATAATATCAATGGTCACGACTTGCCTGACGATAGTACAGCAATTTTGGAGATGACAAACGAACAATCAATATAACTGAACGAAATCGTAACGCGATAAGGAGTCTACGTTAAGGTAGTTATGTCGCTTCGCGTTCATTTCACATAAGTTCGAGAAAAATGAGAGAAAATTGCATATACTTCTCGATGGTATAAAAATCCGGAAAAATCCATGCATATTAAAGGTACTGAAAAAATTAATTTTGCATAATAATAATTCCAAAATGTTATTAACAAATTGATGAAAAAATGAATTGGTCAACAAAGATCCCGGGAAACCAACTTTTTTTGAAATTAAAATGGTTCTTACATTTTTCTGAATACGTATGAATTTTTTCAAATTTTTCAATTTACTTTGAATTTTGTGTTTTTTCACACGTTTTTTCCATATAAAGAAAAAATCAAAGCAAATCGAGAAATCTGAAAAAATTCATACGTATTCAGAAAAATGAACGAATCATTTTCATTAAAAAAAAATTGAGTTACCATAAATTTGTTGATCAATTTTTTTTCAACAATTTGTCAATAACATTTTGTAATTCTTATTATGCCAAATTAATCTTTTCAGTACCTATAATATGCATGCATTTTTTCAGATTTTTATACTATCGAGAAGTGTTTGCAATTCCCTCTCCATTTCGTCGAATTTAGGCGAAATGGACACCACGCGCTGTAGCTACGTTAAGAGGAGGTGAAACCCTACGGAGTGCGAGAGAGATAGTGTGATCGGACTTTACGACGGAGCGAGAGAGAGGCACTCGGTAACATGTTTCACCTTCTTTTAACAGCCTAATGTAGCCAATCCATTATCTACATTGCAGATTCCTTTGCTATCGATCGTCAAATCTCCTTTTACATTATCTAACACTCCGAACTCAGCCTCGTATTATTTTAGATTTCTGATGACGGAAAAACAAATGATGTAATAATATGCCATCGTATGAACGAGTTAATGCATCGCAGACGAATTGTTATTGATCGGGCGTATCAATACGCCTCGGAGGCATTACACTAATCGAATATTACAACGGTCTCACGAGACCCCTTTATTCCAATGGTCGATGTTGAAAGGGCAGTTGCACGGCAACGAACAAATGGAGAACAAGAAATTTGATTCAAAAAATTATTCGCTCGCATTTCGCGCATTGTTTTATTGGGGAAAATGTTTAGGGCTTATTGCGGTATCTATAACAAAAGGTAACGAAGTCGAGTTCTCGTACATCGGTCTGCTATACGGCTGTATCCTCTCTGCGCTCTACACCTTCGTATTTTATCGTGCATTGGTAGAGCGCGTATATTTGATAATACCGAGTGACACACCTATCGCCACAACAGTCGATTACTTCGGAACGTTTTCGCAGTTTTTCGCTACTCTGTCATCGTGGTTAGCTTTTGCATTCTATCAGAATCGCATCAAATCGATCGTCGATACTTTCGTTAATGCTGAAAATACATCGATAAAACTCGGCATTCCCGAAGATTATGCGAAGTACTTTCGTGAATTCGGGATTTTTGTGTTGATCAACAACATTTTGTTTGTGGTTTCGCTTGCATTCTCTATTGCAATGTGGAACACTTACGAAACTTTCGATCCGTCCTTGTGGACGAACTTTACTACGCCACCAATAGTGGCCTTCAATATGCAGATACTTTTTATTTGGGGTCTCAAACTTATCAAAATGAAATTTCATCGCCTCAACGAGATAGTGGAGGTTTTAATGGAGAACGATTGTAATGAAACGAACGATGTGGATTTGGAGGTGTCATCTGGATTGCTAAGTAATTCATGGTAAATCATCTATTTTTCTCAAAGGCTAAAAATATTAAATTATATAATAAGTAAAAATATCAGATAAGTACAAATAATAATGATAGAAAACAATAATAATATAATGATTAAATCAAATTAATTGAATAATTTAAATTTTATTTAATAATTAATTTCATTACATTTTTTAAATTAATTTTTTTTTTTCAATTTTAATCAATTTTATTACACGAAAAATATACTTTTAGTCGCAACCCCGAACTGCTGGCATACAGAATCAATATGGTATCTCAACTGCATCGTGACTTGAGAGATGTACTCTGCCGCATCGAGGAACACTTTGCTCCTCTACTCTTGTTCGCTATTTTGGATAGTTTCACATACACAACCCTCGATATTTACAGTGTGTATCGATATATAAAAACGATGGAAGGATCGGCGAAAGGACTTTATTTTATTCACATGGGAGCCGTGAGTCACTGGATCATCTGTGACATTGCCTTGTTGATAGGAATTTCTAACATTTGCGGTGCAACTATATACGAGGTTTCGTCCACATGCAGTTAATTTCTTGCTCGCAAAATAGACACTTAGATTATTTCAATTTTAAATGATTGCATTGTATTTCGCAGGCTAACAATACCGGCAATATTCTTCACGCAATGCTCAATAATCGACAAATTTTCGCCGATAATCGGCAAACTGCGGTAAGGTTTGCGAACTTTTTTGTCGAACTAACAAATGCAAAATTTTGTACATTTTTAGAAGCTCCACGTACTCTCCCTCGATTTACTTCAGAATCGAGTAACCGTATCGCTACTGGGTTTACTTTATGTGGACAATTGTCTTATTTATAAAGTACGTTGAGTCAAGACGATTGAACTTAAATCGAAACAGATGGTCACCAGTAATGGGCATTTACATAAAAACTGCACGCTATTTTATTTGTCGAATAGCACATTCATTAAAAATAAAAAAAAGCCATCACTGGGGTAATTACTTTCAAAAGTAACATCTATTATCTATAAAATGTTGTGTTGCAGACAATGGCAACGGTTACGACTTTTCTGACGATAATGCTGCAATTTTATAACTAAAAAAAATTGAATGATTAATAAACTAACAAAAAAAAAACTATCGAATAGATCATAAATCATTGAGGTGACTGATAACGGCTTCATGCGGTACTCATCAACGACCTCGAAGATCGATAAAGTATCGATCGATGACAATAAGTTTTTCCTCCATCAGGGCATTCGACATGAAAGTTTGTAACAATGTAGATTGTACGATGATAAAAAAGATAATTTTATATAAATTAAAAAAACTCTCGACTGCAAAAAGAGTGAAATAACAAATGATTATTCGCATATTATAGTCGGGAGATTCCCACACTCAACAACGAACAAATCTCCCGACTATAATATGCGAATAATTATTTGTTATTTCACTCTTTTTGCAGATGGGAGTTTTTTTAATTTTTATAAAATTACTTTTATTTCATCCTTTTTCGAATGGGAACTCGGAGATTACGGGCGCGCGCAGCACCAGACGACAGCGCGTCAGTTGATGTTAACTTGAACCAATCGACGCCATGGCTAGGCTAGGCTCACACACGTAAACAGTAGTCGTAAGAATGGACTGTTCAAAAAGCGATATTTACGAATTGGCAATATTACAACTTTTTTCAAAGATATATATCTCCTCGGCGGTACAATGGATCTCAAAAATTCATCGACTTATGCCAAACCTCCGAGCCATAGAAGCCTCTGTACCAAAACTTGTCAAGACTTTTTTTGTCGTTTTGGCAAACATGCATGCCGAAGATTCGAGGTGAGATCTTTCAATCATCGCGAAACGCATAACTCCCGTCGTTTGCCCTGAAGTAATCGGGCGTTAAAAAGCGTTTTTCGATAAACTTAATTTTTTATCTTGACATTGTAATTTTTTTCTTTTTCCAGAATGGCTGAAAAACTATTTGGGATGGGTTGGCTATTGCAGCATATGGGATTGACGGTCTGAAGGACCGAAAGCTTTTCCACGATGGCTGAAAAAAGATATATGAAAGACTGGGAGTGGAATATGAGAACTGAATAACAGTCCCCATACAGAACAGTTCTCATATTCCACTCCACCACACATTCATTCCAGGCGCTTTTCAGTACTGTTTCCCGTGCTTGGCTACACGCATAGGGGAGAGTGGGGTCCTGTGTGCCATGGGGTCGTATATGACAAAGCTTTTTTTCAGTATTCCTTTGTGATAAAATAGCGAATGTTCGTCTCAAAACTTTAGTATTCTAAAGCAACTCCACTCCCAACCAAAAATCATATCGGAAAAAGCTGAAAAAACACTGAAAAAAAGCCCTGTCACATAGGACAGGGCTCCCATGGCACAGGGGAACCCACTCTCCCTTACTGAACGCGTACTGTGTTCCATATTTGCCAATACTCACAGTATTACTCTAATCCATACCACTTTTTTCTACGCGGGTAGCTGGAGAAAATCTTAGATTTGCCTTATCCCATCGTATGGGATTGATTCTCTGAAAAGCTTCGGAGGTTTTGAGCGATGGCTGCAAAATAGTCTATAAAAGCGTATGGGTTGAATATGGGATGAGCTGAAACCCCATACTCTGCCCACAATCTTACCCATACCAGTCCCGTACTATTTCCCATCGTATTCTTATACACGGACAAAGACGCTTTCCCATACTACTTTTTTCTACGCGGGTATCAACCGTTCGTTATTAACTAATACTACGAAGTCAAAATGTACCATTTGTAACATTGTATATCATCAATCGTCGATCATATTTTACATGAGTCCATCATAGCCAAGTCCATCATACTAAGTGCCAATCATAAGTCCACTTACCCAAACGTCAATACGGTAGAGAAATCAACAGTCATAGATATAAAGGTCAGTTGCTCGCTAACCGAGAAATGAAGAAGAAAAACGTTACGCAAAGCCAAAAACGTTCCATCAAATTTCGACTGTTGTATTATTGGGGAAACTGTCTCGGCATCAATCCCTTAACTCTGTCGTCGGACAATAGATTTGAGTTTTCACAATTGAGTTTGATGTACGATTGTCCTCTCGGTACAATTTATTGTTACATCTTTTATCTCGCCATCGAAGCTCGTTTCCAGTACACGTTGATCGACGAAACGCCAATCGCTTTGATATTGAACGTTATCGCTGTATGTTGCCAGTTTTTTGAGGTTTCGTTATCGTGGTTCTTATTTGCTTGTCGTCAAAGACTCATTGATCGTTTGGTGAAGAGTCTTGCGAAAGTTGAAAAGATCTCAATAAAACTTCGTATTCCCGACGACTACGACGAAAATTTACGAAAATTCGGTATTTCTCGCATATGATGTTGAGCAGTGTTCCGAAATACAATACGTATCATTAGATGTTATTTAATTTGCCTGGAATAGCGTCGTTCAATATGGGCATTTTATTTGTTTGGAGTCTTATCGTCGTTAGAAAGAAATTTCGTCGACTGAACAAAGGAATCAAATTTTTGATGATCAACGATTGTCCCGAAGTTAATGATGATACGAAGAACCAACGGTTTCGTGGATTGATAAGAAATTCAAGGTTGAAAAAGTTTTATTTGTCTGAGCGTTGAAGGAATGCAAATATAATGAAAAAATAATAGTTGCAGCTGGAATTCCGTTGTAATTTCGGAAAGGATCGTCATGATTTCGATGTTGCATCGAAAACTAAGAGGCTTACTTTGTCGTATAGTGCAGCACTTTGGGCCGCTGGTATATTCCAGTATCGGTCATTATATTGGGGCTCTTGCTTCCACTGTGTAAGCAGACCTGGGCAAAGTACCAAGTACTTCAAGTACTACGTACTTAAAGTACTTAAAGTACTTAAAGTACTTAAAGTACTTAAAGTACTTAAAGTACTTAAAGTACTTAAAGTACTTCAAGTACTTCAAGTACTTCAAGTACTTCAAGTACTTCAAGTACTACGTACTTAAAGTACTTCAAGTACTACGTACTTAAAGTACTTGGTACTTTAAGTACAGTGTACTTACCGAATATTAAAGTACTCAGTACTTGAAGTACTGTGTACTTTAAGTACTTCAAGTACCCGGAATTTTTGGTTTCTGTTTATTTCGTCAAATAAATTTTCGTTTATTTCAGTTTATTTTGTCAAATAAATTTTCGTTTATTTTAGTTTATTTCGTTAAACAAATATCATCTTATGATAGTACATAGAAAACTACGTTCTGAAACAAAAAATACACATGAAAGTGAAAAGTAAAGCTTCGACATTCTACACTAACTATTCGAGATGGCGTCCAGTTTTATAAAAACTTTTCAGCAGGATGATACGTTCAAAACAGACCTGGGCAAAGTACTTAAAGTACCAAGTACTTTAAGTACAGTGTACTTCCCGAATATTAAAGTACTCAGTACTTGAAGTACTGTGTACTTTAAGTACTTCAAGTACCCGGAATTTTTGGTTTCTGTTTATTTCGTCAAATAAATTATCGTTTATTTCAGTTTATTTTGTCAAATAAATTTTCGTTTATTTTAGTTTATTTCGTTAAACAAATATCATCTTATGATAGTACATAGAAAACTACGTTCTGAAACAAAAAATACACATGAAAGTGAAAAGTAAAGCTTCGACATTCTACACTAACTGTTCGAGATGGCGTCCAGTTTTATAAAAACTTTTCAGCAGGATGATACGTTCAAAATTTCCGTCGCTTAACGCATGACGCCGTGGAGTGTTCGCAATGCTTGCAAACGAAAATAATCGCTCGACGGCAGCTGACGATGGGAGCGGAGTATTGAACTTCAAAAATATTTTTTTTACGATTGGATAATCGTGTAACATCGACAGATTCGTGCGTTTGTCGCTCAAATACGTCAGTAATTGCACAGCTACGGCGTTGCTACCGTTAGACGATTGTGTGTTTTCTTCGCTTTCTTCACTTTTTTACGAATCATCGATCTTGAAGAAAGACAACATCGAACAAGCAGATCCCTGTGAATGAGTTGGCATTACTCTTTCTCGATAAACTTCTCCCTCTTTGATGAACGTCTCTCGCGCTTCACTGAGATCCAGTTTGAGTTTGAATGTTGCGTTTGCCTTCTCGATCCACTTCAGTTTAAACGCCGGATGTGACATTGTTGCTAATAAACTTCGCTCTCCGTCTTGGAAGGAAAAAATACTATCGAAGCGATCAATGAGGCCATTCAAACACGACTTCGCAAGTACTCTCCCATACTTCAGATGACCGTCAGCCAATATCTGAAGTCGTCGTCGCAGAGTCATTAAGGTTGGAAGAAGCATCCCGTAATACATTTTCTCTTCCCCTTGAAGAATATCCAAGGCTTGGGCCAACGGCGACATGACCTTACAGTAGTCGTTAATATAGGAAGCGTCACTCGTTGTGAACGAATCTTTGAGCTCCAGCCTTTCGAATAACAACGGTAGTGCATCAGCACTGTTTTGTATCTGCGTCAGCGAATCAAAAAGTGAGTTCCAGCGCGTTACGACGGGGTAACTGAAGGTATGACCGACAGAATCGACGATAACCTCCGCAGATTTCGGCAATGCTGCTTTGTGCCAAAGCTTCGAGCACTTCGAAATCGTTTTCAAGTGACGCTTGTGTAAGATCTCATCGTTTCGTATAGCGTTCATCAAATCAGTTGTCGCAATCAAATTTAGCGTGTGACTACTACACCGTAAATGTTGCGGCAACGATGGTGCGACCGATACAGATTCGATGTCAGATGAAAGATCTTCAATATCAGAACCAGATTCCTCGGCGTTACTAGAAATCTCCGCTAATGCGTCTTCATTGCCGTCGAATTCGTCAAGCATTCGCGGGTGTATCTGCAGTCCGAATTCTTTGAAAGCTTTAACAAAGTTTCGAGCATTATCCGTGATTGTCGCTACAATTTTCACACTCGTTAATCCGGACGCGACATGTACACCGTGTAAGATATCAGCGATTTTATCGTATGAGTGAATCCCTTTAAATCGTTTGCACGCCAAGGGCAGAGACTGTCGTTGAAAGTTTTCGTCTATAAAGTGGCATGTGACACCGATGAAACTCCTCCTTTTCGCCGACCATATATCGGCTGTGCTACACACGTAATCAACTGTTGAAAGCAATTCCTTCGTCAATAAACACCTTTTTGCATCCATATCGACGATACGTTTCGTTAAAGTCCGTCTGCTTGCGGGTTTCACATTCATCCCCACAAACAGTTCCTTGAAACTCGGGTGTTCAGTAGTCGAGAGCGGGGACATCGTCTCGATTATGAATCGTAGTACACGATCTTCAAAGTCCTTCGGATCAACACCAATTTGTCGAGACGTTCTAAGACGCTTCGCTGGTCTCGCGTCATTGGAGCCTGTAGAATGCTTACGTTTACTCGTCTTCATTTGTCTCTTCGTTATTTTGTGCATTAAATATTCTTCATGAGCTGCCGGATGAACGCGTCGGAGATGTTTTACGAGATTGGTTGATACCGAAAGAGATCCGATCATCTGCTTTTTATCTTTGCACAGTTGACAGCGTACTAATATACGTTCTGTATCGACGACACTTTGAAAAATTTACCGTCCATAATTGAGTTATTTTTTATTTTTTCTCGCACGATCGAAGTATTGTAGACTTCTTCATCGGATGAATCAGACTGTAGTGGACTGTCGATGCTCGGCACCGTTTTACTCCGATTCACAACTACGTTCGCAGTGCGAATTCCCACAGTAGTAATAGTATCGCCGCCACTATTCGAGGGAATGGATCGAAGAGTGCTTCGATCGATACGCGATTCTTGCTGTGTGACGAGTTCCATCTCGTAATCATCGTCACCTCTCAAGGTTAAGGGAATTTCTGCTGTAGTCCTGTTGCGTTGTCGAGGAATTGATTGCTGACGTTGTACTATAATTGATAAATCATGAATATTATTATTATACAGATTTTATTATATTCATTTTTTACCCTTTTTCCGCAATATTAACCTTTTTACACCGATATTTTAAATATTTTTTATGCCAGTAAAAATTTTATTTTGTTATTCATTTTTTTACTGCTCAGTTTTCACACTTTTTTCTCGAATTTTAATCTTATTTTTTTATACCCATTTTTTTAAATTAATTTACTTCCCGACGGTGCAATAAGATGCAGACTACGTGTAGACTTACGCATGTTCTTACCGGTACTCTGCATGTTCTCGAATCCAACCATACGAGTTCTCGCCTTATCACCGATGTTTGAGAGAATCAATCGATTGATTCGCGATTTTTGCCTTGTAACGAATTCCATCTCCGATTCATCGTCACTCTTCGAGTTTGAGGGGATCTCTATGGTACTGTCTCGTTGTCGTGAAATTGATCGATCAGCTTCTATAATTGTCAAATAGCGAACATCAGCATTTTTCATACATTTTTTTTAATCATAATTTCTTATACATTTTTTACATCAATTTTTCACATTTTGATTGAGCAATAGCATATTTTTATAAAATAAATGTTTTTAGAAAAAAATGCCGGTACAGAAGTTTACAGAATCACTGTTGAACTTTTTGTAAGGAGTGTGTATCGTTACACTCACAGCTTAATAGCAAATTTCGAATACTTCTCAATGCGATAAAAATCTGGAAAACATCACATCAACCATATAGAAGATCCTATGAAAACTGATTTTGCATTATAATAGTGTCAAAAATGTATTAAGAAATTAGTTAAAAAAAAATACCCAACTAATCATCCGGTTAACGAACTTTTTTTTACAGAAATTCATCAGTTATTTTTTCTGAGTACGTACAATTTTTTTGAATTTTTTCTAATTTTCAATTTTTCTTTTTTATGAATAAAAAGTCACGAATTTTTTAGACGAGTTCGGAGCAACACTGCGCATTGCACGTAAAAATTTCCCCGGCAATCGATCGCAGATATTCACAAATATCGATCAAAGATTTCCCTTAAAATAAGTTTTCGAAAATTATATAAATTCTAAAAAAAATGACATGTATTCGAAAAAATGTACGAATCAACTATCGCTTAAAAAAAATTTGGTTTACCGGATGATTCGTTGAATAATTGTTTTTTTTAACTAATTTGTTAAAAACTTTTTTGAACCACAATTATGCAAAAGTAATGTTTTTTTTATCTTCCGTATGGTTAATTTTTTTAGTTTTTAATCAGTTTTTTCAGTTTGTAGTCTTCGACTTCCCGATACGATTCGGCAATATTCGAGTTGTCGAATATTTTTCGCAGTTATATTGAGAAATGCGAGAATCGATACAGTATGCCGAATTTTTACAATTTTTCGTGAATATATGTAAAAAATTAGAAAACTATATGCAAATTATTTTTTTTTTTAATAAATTATTGTCAGATTATTATATTTTTTCCATACCTTGTGATGAAAGATCTAGCAACGAGCATGAAAGTGCTTCCATTGTGAATCTATCAAGTTCTTCTTGGCCTTTTTCATTGACACTATCTTCGGAAATTCCATCGTTGATAACACTATTTCGGTCACGAGAATTATTCGAAGTCCGCTTTCTTACGGTAGGACGTTGCAAACAGTATTTCGTCGATTTTACAATCACTTTTGGAGATATCGACTCCATTTCCCGTTCGATTCGATTATTCACGTAGAAGTATACGCACTTTCGTATACATTCCTGTCGGCCGGTCCTCACTGTTCACGGATACAAAGAGCAATGCTTCGCCGAACAACCACGTGCTGTCTGCTCTTTATGCCTTACACTACTAGAGCGGGGATAGGTCGAGTCTTTATTTTCATTTCTTTGTTTTTCATGCTCTTCGAGACTATTCATTAACGTATATATCTATATCGCTACTATGAATCAGCCTCGCAGGGAATGGAAATAAAACATACACGAACGACGGCATGCGGAACGTACACCTAAGTTATATATTTATAATATATATTGTGAGACATGAAAATACGAAATATCAAACAAATTATTTTCAGTTTCTTTTTTTTGCTGCGTATTTCTCGATGTCCATGTGCAGATTTTTAAATTTGATTAACTGTACTTTGTACTTTGTCTGAATTAAAAGTACTTCAAGTACAGTACTTCAAGTACCTCCAGTATTTCAAATACTATACTTGAAGTACTTTAAAAATAATTAGTACTTTAAGTACATGAGTACTTCAAGTACCGTACTTAAAGTACCGAACAAGTACCATGTACTTAAAGTACCGCCCAGCTCTGTGTGTAAGTGATCTATGAAGGACTGAAAGATTTTAAATCGCTGACGGGAATGAGTATTGCATACCGCGTCGGTTGTGTCAGTCATTGGGTATTTTATGCTATCTTAGTACTCGTTGTATTGTCTACGGTTTGTGACTCGACTTCAGAAGAGGTTTCTAATGCAAGCGTTTAACGTGAAAACGGCAGCGGTTGGATGTTGACAAACAATGGAAAACCAAGGGATTCAATTCGCCAAATGTGTCGTTTTTTTTTTTACTGTTGGATCTATTAATTTATGCCCGCAAAGAGAAAAATTAATTAGGTACGAAATAAGAGAAACAGACGTTTCAAATGCGTAGAGTAACTAGAAAATACAGCACAACCCCTCTTATTTTAACTTGACAGGACCGGAGCCTTTCGCTATTTTGTATTCCCCCTAGCGAAAGGGTCCGGTCCTGTCAAATTAAAATAAGAGGGGTTGTGCTGTATTGTCCTCACTCTCGGTCAGTTACTGCGAGTCGGGGCAATGAGGGGTATACGCGCCCCTCCACGCCGTGACTTTGCGCGTGCGCAGTGTACATTTTGGGCTCATAGCGGGGCGAGTAGACTCAGAAGAAATACAGTTAAGCGAAAGCGTTGCCATGGTATCGAGTTAAAATAAGCGATAAGTTAAGTTAAGTGAAGTTAAGAATAGAGGGGTTCCGCTGTACTTTAAATGCTTTCAAAGTATTAATATCGATATGTTGGCAAATAACAATTTGCAGTGAAAATGCTTACAAACAGTTTAAAACCACAATCGGTGGATCTACTTTATTTTATGTTTAACGATAGCTATCCAGTCGCTGACTTGTTCACTTCGTATTCTTTGTCTGGGATCTTGAGCTCCCGATAGTCTTCAATTAGTCAATTTCCCGCAGGCGAACAATACAGGAAATATTCTTCACGATATGCTCAGTGATTTCGAAAATTTTAAGAATTCTCGAGAATTCGCGGTAAGTCTTGCTGCATGAATCTTTTTCATCGCGTGAAAATGTGATAAAGGGAATTAAAAGAAATTAATAAAATAAAATAATGAAAATGAAATTTTCAGGATTTTAATGTTCTTTCACTCGATCTACTGCAAAATCGAGTGAGTATATCGCTATTCGGATTGTTCGAGCTAAA
Source organism: Cryptus armator (assembly GCA_963971235.1). Lineage (NCBI taxonomy): Eukaryota > Metazoa > Arthropoda > Insecta > Hymenoptera > Ichneumonidae > Cryptus > Cryptus armator. The sequence continues at coordinate 11,856,850 of OZ020242.1, read as the reverse complement.
CAATTAATTTTTTTACAGTGTAAGTAGAAGCGTTCAATGATTTTAATAGTTTTCGAAAATAAGCATCGAAATATATTAAAAGATACTCTCTTGTATTGCAGAATGTAACAACAGCAACAACATATTTTACAATAATGCTACAATTTTCTAATTAAAACTAAAAAATTAAAAAATGTTATCAATAACGATGCTTTTCATAGTTTATAATAAAATTCATATATGAATAAAATATTGGCATCGGAATGAGTTCATTTCGTCCCTAATACCACCTGAAATCGTAATGAAAAGTTCCTGCGTTATATATGAACGAGACGACTCATCACAGAGCGACTTTGTGTGCGAATAAATTACTTAATTCAAATATGGTAGGCGCATTTCAAGCGATAACAGAGTAAAAGTCATTAGTCGCATACGCAATTGTGAAGTTACGGCCGAATGATAAATAAAACTAATCCGACACGATAGAACGATCACGTATTGTTGTAATGCTGTTCTATTGGGGAAAATTTGTTAGCATTAATCCGTCCAAATTATCGGCAAACAACGAACTTGTGTTCTCATGTTTCCGTTTGTTCTACAGTTGCCTCCTTAGCGTGGGTAATTTTTATATAATTAATTTATCTTGTGATGCTTGAACGATCAAAAATGGTGGTATCAGGCGATTCTTCGGTCAGTCATATTGTCGACTAAATTAAGGCATTTAGTGGATTTTTGGAGAACACATGCTTGTCGCTAAGCTTTCGGTTTAGTCAAAATCGCGAACTAAAGATAAAGAACAAAACGGATATGGGAAAATTATCGCGCACTTTTATAATGCTGTATTATTGAGGGAAATTAATTGGCCTTAATGTGGCAACATTGTCAAAACATGATAAACCCAAATTCACATATTTGGGTTTATTCTACAGATGTATTCTTAGTGTAGCCAAGTCTTGCCGAATGTATCATCTGACGATCGACCGGTTAAAAGTACTGGCAGCAGGTGATTATCCAATTACGCAAATTGTTGATTTTTGTTGCTATAATTTCTGGGATTTTGAGAGTACGTTAACGTGGTTAAGTTTTGGATTTTCTCAAAGTCGTGTCAAACTCTTGATGTCCTATTCATCATTTGGTTGGCATACAACAGCTTATCGTTCAAGTTTAACGCAACTACCAACCCGTTTGTATGGGCATTTAACTGTATATATCGGTTGTTCGTATTGGATATGGGAACATGGAATATGCAATGAAAATGTATTAAACAATCTTTCAGCAATACAATTTAATTTCGCTTGCTCTGCTTAAAAATCCAGTGAAAATTTTACAACCAGATGTATTGAATTGGACCATTTTTTCGTATACAACGTAAGTTGCATTTTTTTTGTCGAATACAATAGCGAATAGATATTTTCGAAAAACAATACAATTGTGTTGCAGACTATTGCACCGTCAATTGCATACATATGCAGTTGTGAAAATATATTTTCCTCAGTAAGAAAATGAAATAACTCCTTTTCTTTATTGTTTATTGTTCAAAGATAGACATACCTAATTGCTTTCCCTGATGTATTTTTGATATTTTCATGAGGCATAAATCCTCTGTGTAAGCATTGGGTAGATAATTGCATTAGATTGGTAAAATAAATAAATCTTGAAGGCTCTCAACTTCGTTCTTTAATGGTTGGCGAAGCCGAATGTTTCGAAATCTTGAAACGCCGTCCTCTTTCATTTTCGATGCAGTTAAAGATTAAAATAACATAACGTTAAAAATAGCATTCAAAATATTTACAAAAGTTCAAAAAGCAACATGAAGTGTTCAATTTATACTGTCCTCCTCGATGTATGGAGGCGTTTGTGTAGTATATGCTGTCTAAGAATTGATCGTCAATCCATTTACGTGAGAAACTATAACCCCAACTGCATTATCTTAATTGAATATAAGTGCGTTTTACTCGACAACTATGTAACCATCGCACGCAGAGTCGAATGAATAGTTATAGCACTACGAGCGAATGTTAAAGAACAAACCAGACATAAGAAAACGATGGCGTATATATACGTTTACCATGATGTACTATTGGGGAAAATTTGTTGGCCTTAACCCGTTTATTTTAACGAACAACAATAAACGCGAGTTCTCATATTTTTGTTTTTTCTACGATTGTCTCCTTGCATTAGCCAATATTTGCGTACGTTACAGTGCGTTCAGCGTCCGGTTGAATGTGCGCCTGCCAAGTGATTCACCAGTCGGTAAAATTGCAGAAGTGATCGGGGTTGTTAGCGGTTTTCTTGAGATTACATGGCGGTGGGTAAGCTCTGCATCTTCATCTCTGCTCTGCTCTGCTCTTCATCGAGAGTTCTGTGAAAGCAAATAGGATCTCCCGAAAGCTTGGCATCCCGGAAGAGTATGAGAAATACTTTAGGTATCTCGCATTGCATCTGATAATTATGAATGACTCGTACATTCTTTGGACGATATTGATCACCTTTTCGATATGGAAGGCTTCCAATTATCGTTTAGTCCTATGGACATTGGCATATATATTCCAAATTAACTCGTACAGCATGCTGACGAGCTTTCTCTTCAGTATTATAATCGTCAAATAACAGTTTCGTCAACTTAATCGTAAATTACGTTCCGCAACGTGGACTAATTTATACAATGAAGTAACCCTCCGATTGGTAATAAGAAACTCAAAGTAGGTAAAGCCGATGAATTGAAAGTTCTAACTTTCTCACATATTACAAATGAATGGTAATATAATTGAAATTAAAGATTCCTTCTTTTGTCGGACAGAATTGAAATGATGTCTGATCTGCATCGTCAGCTCAGATACGTGGTTTTTAATATTCAGGAGCATTTTGTTGCATTCATTGCGATTAATATCGTAATGCAGACAGTAGTCCTCTCGCTTTATACGTACTTTGTCTGTCGATTTCTGCAGGGACATCATGGATCAATAACAGTAACGTATGTTATTTACATGATTACTTTTGCATTAGATATCATTATCTCTGTACTGATATTAATGAGGAACCTTAAGAATATTTAGTCCAAAGTATCATATCGATGATAATATAGTCAATAATTGCGTAATTAATGTTTGCATCACCTACAATTTTATGCTTCCAGACCAATGAAACCGGAAATATTCTAAATATTGTAAAGAATATAGCTGACTAAGTAACGAATGTAGCTGCATGTTTATTAAGACACACGATATTAGTTAGTTTGACAATAGACGAACGAACGGACGATCGATACGAGATCGATCGTCACGACAAGAGAGTCTGGACGGGACTTTAAAAGCGAGCAGACGTGTGACGTTTAGTGATCGGGATAATTTACATTTATCATTAGTAATAATATCCGCCCCAAAACCAAATACGTGTGGTATTCATTCGCTCGGTCGTTACAATATTATGATGAACAACTTTGATAGTTTGGGCAATAATCAAACTGCTGTGGTAAGCACCTCATAGCAACTTGCTTCTCATCTGTACAATGCCAACATGTATTACAATTTTTCAGCAATGCAATTTATTTTCGCTTGATCTACTTAAAAATCGAGTAAAAATGTCATATTCGGCTGTTTTGAACTGAATCATTCTCTCGTGTACAGCGTAGGCTGACATTTTTCTTTTTGTTACTATAGTATACAGCAATGAATTGACATTTTTAATGATCCGTACTATACTGCCTTGCAGATTGTTACCGTAACAACGACATATCTCACGATCATGCGGCAATTTTATAATAAGTAATAAAAACACTTTTTTTTTTTAATACCGTAATGGAATAACGCAATAAATTGGATGAGCGCTAATTGAGGTTCTTCATCAAATATTATCAGGAGGCATTAATTTTTCATTTGGATTTCAGGAAAATCGAGGTTTTGAAAATGTTTCAAAATTGAAAAAAGTCTACACAAAAATCGGTATTCATTCTTGACGGAACTACTACGTTATTCAATAATTGGAGCCGAATGTTTTGAAACTATCGTACCTATCGCGCCTTCGTTAACTTCGGAGAACTCGGAGATCGAAATATCGATCGTTCTTTAAGGTTATTTTTTTTTTATATTAACGTGGCGGTCTATTAACCACCATACCGTTATCTTTAAGGTTATGTGAAACACCCCCTTTCCCACCCTAACCGCACTCAGTTGACAATAAAAACGGTAGTGCTATTTTTTTAGGATGCATAATCTTTAGCATTAAACGGAAATCAAATGCTACTGCGTCTGCCTCTGCAGTGGAATTCTATTTCCGTTAAAGGATAGAGTTTTAGCACCCTGGAAAAAGACAATACCATTTTTATTAGCAAAGGCGGCATTTTACATATTCTTAAAGTGTTCATACAAACAGTGAATAATAACAATGAAATATTTGGGAAATTGACGATAAAACGTCAACTGCTTGATTCACATTGTGCTAATCGCTGTGTGGACGAAGTCGGGCGTATCAAATCGTTTTAAAATTGATCGCTAATCCTTTTACACGATAAACGTTCATCAAAATGCATTATCTAAATTGAAATGTATTTCAAGTGATAACCGAGAAACAGTCGAAAGACCAGTTACAAAGTTACGGTCATGGGATAAAGAGCAAAATAAGTATGAGAAATCGATCGCGTATATTTATAATGTTGTATTATTGGGGAAAATTGTATGGTTTTAATCCGTTAATTTTAACGAATAACAATGAACTCGAGTTCACATATTTTAGTTCATTCTACGGCTCTCTCCTCACCATTGGCAATTTTTTCGCACGTTACCTTGCCTTGAACGATCGTTTAAACCTATGCCTACCAGGCGATTCTCCGATCGCACAAATTGTAGAAGTGATCGCGTTCATTAGCGGGGTTCTTGAGAATACGTGGATGTGGCTAAGCTTTGGATTTTGTCAAAAACGTGTAAAGCTCATAATCGAGAGTTTTGCGAAAGCTCATAGGATCTCGGTAAAGCTTGGCATCCCGGACGAGTATGATAAATACTTCAGGCATCTCGGATTTCATCTGATAATAATGAATGGCTCGTACATTCTTTTGGCGATATACAGCATGCTCCCGATGTGGGGTGATCCCAATGGTCGGTTTTTTGTATGGATATTCTATTTTATATTTCGAATTAGCTCGTTCAACCTGGTGACGATCTTTCTCTGGAGTATTATAATCATCAAACAACAGTTTCGTCAGCTTAATGAAAAATTACGTTCCGCAATGGGAACTAATTTATGTAATGAAGTATGCTTACAATTGGTAAGAAACTCGAAGTAGGTAATACTGTTAAATTCAAAGATTTAACTTTTTTACGTACACTAGAACCTCGATTTTTTTAACAGCGGCGGGACCGGCTCCACATCGTATTTCTGAAAATCGATGTGGCGTATGTTCCGCCCATACCGACTGTGAGCAGTTCTGACAGTCGTGGTTAGTGTCGTGTCGAGTAGCCTGGGGCCTTTGAATAATCACTTCTGTAAAATTTATTTGAACGCGCCCGAAAAATATCGCGGCACTGCCCAGGCCGCCTCATCGCTTCCTCCACCATCGGCCGCATCGATCTGGGCCTGGTGGTAGGGACCGTTAAGGCAATGTGAACAGACTCGGTCGGTAATGAATCGCCTTACCTATTTTTTCCGAAATGGATCCTCTGATGACGAAAAGCAAATTAGGTTTTTGTAATCACTAGATAGACGTAAGAAATCCGAATTTGCTTTTGGTCGTCAGAACAATCATTTCGGAGAAAATAGGGAAGTCGAGTTGTTAATAACAACTTGTTATCATCGGAGCATGTCTCATTGCTGTGCCACAATCTCTTAAGAGGATCGGGAGCTCACAAATCGAAGTCCTAGTGGATTACAAATGAATGAAAATATAACTGCAACTACCATCTCTTTCTTCCTGTCGGACAGAATTGAAATGATTTCCCATCTACACCGTCAGCTCAGATACGTCACTTATCGCCTTCAGGAGTATTTCGCTGCATTCATTGCGATGGATATCATATTGCAGATGGCAATTCTCTTGATTAATGCTCACGTAGTATATCGATTCCTGAAGGGACATCATGGCTCAATGACAAAATCGGATGTCATATACTTGAGTCATCTTGCATTCTGGTTCATTGTCCCTCTACTGATATTAACTGCAATATCCAACATTTGCGGCACTGCTACTGACGAGGTACCTTAAGAATAGGTAGTTCAAAGTGTTATATCGAAGATAATACAGTCAAAGATTGTGTATAGTATATTGTGCAACAAGGGCCGAAAGTTGGCGATTGCCACGAGTGTGAGGTTTCCGAGCGAAGTGAGGGCTGCAATCACACGAGCTGTAATCGCCAATTCGGCCCGAGTTGCACACTATACTTTTTTTAATTCATGCACGCAATGTCCTGCATTCCGTGCCTGCAAAGCGTTCTCGAAGTAGCGCATTGTAGTAAGGCGTGAAATAATATTCTTGCGCATGCGCAGTTCCTCAAATTTCTTCATAATTTTACACATTCCTTTATTATTTCACACTTTTCCCCTCTTCTGACACTCGAACTAACTTTGAGGTTAGGTTTTCGCTCACGCTTTACAAGCACGAAACAAGGGACATACCATTCATTCGTTAAAAAAAGAAGTACGTAATAGTTGTACGAAAAAACGGACATCCCACAGCGGTTAGGAAGCAAGCTGCACTCGCCTTCTCTCGCGCTACAAGCAACACTCGGCTTCGCCTCGTGTCACTGTAGCGCTCGATTCGGCTCGTGCGTCGCTTCTTAACCTTCGCGGAATATCCGCTTTCCGGTACTAGTATCACAATCTACTATTTTGTCAAGAGTGCAGGAGAAACCGGCTTATTTCATGGCAGTTTTTCGGGACGGACAGTGAAATGTGAGGTTATTTACTTTCGTCCCAAGAGATGAAAGTGAAACAATCGCGAACTGCACATGCGCGAACTTATCTTTTCACTACTGTCATGAAATCAGACACTTTCGTCCTGTAAAACTGCCATGAAATGCGCCGCGTTCCATGCACGAGTGACAGAAATGCATTTTTGCATCACCTATAATTACGTGATCCCAGGCCAATGGTACCGGAAATATTCTACACGCTATGATGAACAACTTTGATAGTTTAACCAATATTCAAACTGCTGTGGTAAGCACCTCATAGCAACTTGCTTCTCATTTGTACAATTTCAACATGCCATACAATGTTTCAGCAATGTAATTTACTTTCGGTTGATCTACTTAAAAATCAAGTAAAAATTTCAATATTTGGCTGTTTTGAACTGAACCACTCTCTCGTATACAGTGTAAGTTAAAATTTCCTTTTCGTCTATACTATACAGTAATGAATCGGCATTTTGAATGATCTATATTACGTTGCAGATTGTCACGGCGACAACGACATACCTCACGATTATGCTGCAATTTTATAATTAGTAATAAAAACACATTTTTCTCAGTAATGAAATGGAATAACTGACTTTTTTTGTTTGCTGTTCAAAGCCAAAATTTCATAAAAGACTGAGCTATGTTAGTTTTTGCTCCTATTATTATCATGAGGCATTAATTCTTCATGTGATCATCGATTCTCATTATCCGCATCGATCCATAGGAGAGGTCGCGCGGTCAAGATCGTTGTAAAATTGATCATTAATCCTTTTACACGGTAAGTGGTATATCTAAGTGCATTATCTAAATTGAAGTGCATTTCAAGAGAAATAGTCGTAGCAACAGTTATAAAGTTACAGACGTGTGATGAAGAGCAAAACTGTTATGAAAAAACGATCACGTACGTTTATAATACTGTATTATTGGGGAAAATTCTTTGGTCTTAATCCGTTAATTTTAACAACGAACAATAAACTCGCATTCTCATATGTTGGATTGCTCTACGGCTGTCTCCTCACCGTAGTCAATGCATACGTACGTTATCTTGCGATTTTTGATCGGTTTAAAATGATTCTACCAGGTGATTCTCCGATCACTTCAATTGTTGAAGTTATCGGGGCAATTAGTGGATTTGGCGAGACAACGATAATGTGGTTAAGCTTCGCATTTTGTCAAAATCGTGTCAAACACATCGTTGCGAGTTTTGTAAGAGCTCAGAGGATGTCGGCAAAACTTGGCATCCCGGAGAACTATGAAGAATATCTAAGGCGTCTAGGATTTCATATAATAATTGTATATCGCTTGTATATTCTTTGGATGCTATATAACACCTTAACAATGAAAAACAAGCACTCGAATTACGATCCTTTTATATGGGCATTGTTTTTTATGATCCGAATAAGTTCATACAACACCGGGATTATATTTCTGTGGAGTGTTTCTATAATCAAACATAACTTTCGTCAACTTAATGATAAAGTACGTTTCGTAATGCGGAACGATCTATATTACCATGAAGCGAGAACACGAATGATAAGAAATTCGCGGTGGGTACACCTGCTATAAATGCGAAGTTTTAATTTTCTTTCGTAGAGTCAGCGAATGAAAATATAATTGCAGTCAACGCATTGATATTCTGTCCGATAGAATTGAGATTATCTCCGACATACATCGTCAGCTCAGTGATGTGGTTTATCGTATTCAAGAGCATTTCGGTCTATTTGTCGTGTTCAACATCATAACGCAGTTATCGTACCTCACGGTTGACGCTCACATAATTTGTCGATTCTTGAAGAGACACCACGCTCTAGTCACAACATCGGACATCCTGTACACGATTCACATTTCATTCTGGATTATTGCCCCTATACTGATCATGTCTGTGATATCTAACGTTTGTGGATCTACTTCCGACGAGGTACATCATGAATGTTCAGCCCAATTTGTGAAATCCAAGATAATATGGCCAATTATTAATGCATATGTGCTTCATCTCCGACAACTTTATGATTGTAGGCCAACGATACGAGAAATATTTTACACGCAATGCTGAACAATTTACATAATTCAGAAAAAATTCAAATAACCGCGGTAAGCACTTCATCGCCATATACTTCTCATGTGTAAAAAGCTAATATGTATTAAAATTTTGCAGCAATATCATTTACTTTCGCTCGATCTGCTTCAAAATCAACTGAAAGTTTCCCTACTCGATTGTATCAATCTGAATCATTTTTTTGTATACAAAGTATGTTAAAAGTTTTCTCGACTAACTGGATTCAGGACTTGATAATTCTAGATATTTTTAAATTAAATACTATTGTGTTGCAGACTATGGCAGCGGCTACTACATACCTTACGATAATGCTGCAATTTTATAATTAACTAGGAGGTTATTGTCGTTCGCGCGGTCACATTACCCGTTTCAAAGGTTTTCCAGGTTGGCGCGCTCGCGGTCGTCGCACCGAAACCTGCAAAATATCGCAGCCGCCACATTACTCACACCGCCCATGTCCTGATCAATAACACACTCCTGTCGGTACCACAGACTATGGTCACCGTAGCTATGGAAACCGTTGCTATAGCCATCGTTGCTATGGAAAGCGTTGGCGTGGAAACCGTTGCTATGGAAAGCGATGGTGTGGAAACCGTTGCTATGGAAAGCGATGGTGTGGAAACCGTTGCTATGAAAAGCGATGGTGTGGAAACCGTTGCTATGGAAAGCGATGGTGTGGAAACCGTTACTACGTAAATTTGAAGTACGTCGCGCGAAGCTAGCAACGGTATGAAGTTAGCAGCAATCTGAAGTTAGAAACGGTCTGAAGTTAGCAACAATCTGAAGTTTGTAACGGTCTGAAGATAGCAACGGGTTGCAGTTTGTAACCGTCCGAAGTTAGTAACAACTTGAAATCAGTAACAATCTGAGGTTAGCAGCGATCAGAGCTGGGCGAAGAGGGGGCCGGGGGGGGGGGGGGCAAACGGACAAACAACGTTCCAAAATATACATAAGAATAAGATTAAGAACTCCGATCGTTTGGTCAACATCAGGTCTCTCGATCGCCCTTCGGTGATCAATTTCATACGGCTGGAAACCTTTTTTATGACGAACTTCAGACCGCTCGATGTCCATGGGACAAATGGACAAACAGACAAACAACTTTCTAAAATATATATGAGATATTAAAGACACGGTTTTCCTTTTCCTTTATTCTTCCCGTCTATTCCTAATATTTTTACGACCCATTAAAAATATTATACTGATTATTTATCATAATTTGAGAGAAAGAGAAAAGCTCTCATGTCACACAATCCTACATGACAAATGGTGGATGTGTAGACCGTTTTAGAATTCATCGTTAATTCCTTTTCCTGAGAAAAAGTATTCGAAGTACATTATCTAAATTGAATACAATGCATACATTCCAAGCAGTTAGAGAATAACAATCGATACTCTTTTGCCGTTTCTATGTATATAATTAATAGTGGGAGCTGAAAGAACAGTAGTAAAGTGACAAACGAATGATAAAGAACAAAACGAATATGCGAAAACCATCGTGGTCTGCTGTAATGTTTTATTGGTGGAAAGTCGCCGGCCTTAACCCGTTAGTTTTAACCAAGAAAAATAAACTCGAGTTTTCATATTTTGGTATGTTCTACGGCTGTCTCCTCAGCGCAGGTTATTTTTATGTAACGTTTTTTGTACTATTAAATCGGATGGAAATGCTGATACCTGGCGATTCTCCGGCCGCTCAAATCCTTGATTTTATTGGCATAATTAGTAGACTTCTTGAGTGTACGTTTATGTGGTTAATCTCGGGATTTCGACAAAATCGTGTCAAGATTATCATCGAAGATTTTGCGCAACTTCAGCGGATATCGAGAAAACTTGGCATCCAGGATAACTACGAAAAATGCTTGAAGGATCTCGGATTGTGGATAATACTCGTCAATACCGTACACATTAGTTGGATGGTATTCAACTTCTCAACAATCGATATTAATAGCAACGTTTCATTTGCATGGGCATTTTTCTTTGCGATGCAAATGTTCGAAGTCAACGCGGGGACGTCCTTTCTTTGGAGTGTCTCATTCGTCAAACAAAAGTTTTATCAACTCAACGATGAAGTACGGTTTGTACTACCCAACGAATTTCACAATATATAATATCCCCACAATCGACAAGAAACTTTAGATAGATACATCTGCGAAAAAAAATTTTGAATTTTTGTAGTATCATTGAATGGGAATAGCGGAGAATGGGGGAATGACATTCAGCGGACATTTTTTAAGTTTTACTAGCTGACTTTGTAACTAATTTATAACTAAAATTCTCTAATCTTCTATTCATTATTCATTTCTTATTACATGTGTAATTAATCGAAATAATCACTCATTTGAAAGTATTAGTTTTTATAACCAATTAAATCCAAGAAATTCTTAATGATCGTCATTCCCCTATTCTTCCCTATAATTGCAGGCGAAGTTTTATTCTTTCGTCGGACAGGATTGAGCTAATCTCCCAGCTACATCGACAGCTCACAGATTTGATTCAACGTATTCAGAAGCATTTCGGGGTATTTCTCGTATTCCACATGATTTCGAAGTTAACAGATCTCACGATTGATGCCCATCTAGTTTATCGGTTTCTGAAAAAACACAACGGCCCAATCACGGCAAGCGACGTCTTCATCACGCTTCGGGTTCTATTCTGGATAATATTACCACTACTGGTGCTCATTGTAACAGCAAACGTCTGCGGCTCTGTCTCTGTCGAGGTACTTTGAGTATATCATTATCTTGTCCAAAGTAGCAAATTCAAGATACAATTAATAATTGGTGATTACTTTTTTTTTTCATTATCTACAATTTCATATTTTCAGGGTAACGAGACTGGAAATATTCTACACGCGATGATCAATGATAGTGACAATTTCGACAATACCGAAACCATTGCGGTAATTAACTCATCGTAACTTTTCTCTTAATTCACGTGAAAATATGCCATACATTTTTTTAGCCATTTCATATACTCGCTCTTGATCTACTGAAAAATCAAGTAAAAATGTCCATATATGGCTTTCTTGAATTCGACTATTTTTTCGTGTACAGAGTAAGTTGAAATATTATCGCTGACTGTATTATGCTACAATTAATAAATACCTTTTAATAAAATACTGTTGTATTGCAGACTATCGCAAAAGTAGCTGCATATCTAACGATTATGCTGCAATTTTACAATTGAAATTAAAAAAAAATTGTTTCATTAATAATATGAAATAAGTTGTTGGTCGACGTACATAAAATATTAGTTTGATTTAATTTCATCCCCTGTATTCTCAGTATTCTCACGAGACATCAACATTATTATACAAAATATTTGATTAACATTGTAAACGAAGGTGCGTGAATGGGGTGCAAACACAAAATAAAAGGGGATTCGAACAAGCATAATATTTAATGATTAAACGAACTTACTTGTAAGTGAAGTTCTATCATAATTGTATGGAGCGCCTCTTCCGAAAAGATCACGTATATAGTACCCCCGCCCAGTCCCGGTTTCACCACATGTTTTAAAGTTTAATTAAACAAAAAAGGTTCGTATCTGAACGTAGCCACCTATGCGGTTGGTACATTCGATCTTCATCTCTTCAAAGCGTTGCCGTATTTTCTTGATTGGGAAATTCTCTATGTATCTATAGAGACGGGATAATCATAGAGAGGGACTGATCTTTTCGGAAGAGGCGCTACATACAATTATGATAGAACTTCACTTACAAGTAAGTTCGTTTAATCATTAAATTGTATTTCGCGCCTCTTCCTCAAGATCACGTATGTAGATGTTCAAAGTTTAATACGGCAACTTTAAATTATGTGTACTTAAGGACACGATGTATTTCAACACTTTTAATGAACTCGTAACAAAATACATAGACAACAAAAAATTCACAATTATTGTTGCAACTTTCACAAACGTGTCATTGTGTAAAGGCACACATAGAAATCAAATTATTAGAAAGGTGTAACGACCATAAAAAAAGAAACGATATTTTTTTTTTTTTTTTATCTCTCGAGTATAGCTCGCGCAAACGCACTTCTAGCTTCAATAACTGGTAAGTCATAAAAATTTGCGAAAGTCATTGGTATTTGCAGTCCACCCTGCCGTCTTTCGAAAGCTATCAATATTTACTCCTGTTCTCTTAGCAGCTGATGTGGACGCATGACGGGTGCTATGAGCGGTGTAAATTTCTGTGTCAAATCCACTTCTTTTTAGTGTGCTCTTCATCCATCGACACAAAGTTTGCGACGTTACAACCTTATGAGGTCTATTACACCCGATAAATAGAGCATTTTAAGTACCTCGGATCTCTTTCGTTCGTTCGAGATAGCACTCAAGCGCCGATGCAGCACAGATGCTTCGATTTTCATTGAAGAACGCCAAAATCAGATACGGTTGTTTTTTATTTTTCCCCGAAGTTTTTATCCGATCCGGAATCTTGATTTGTATCGATTCTTCGCGTTTTTCGACGTTACCAATATCGATCAATGAAAGAGTCTGCATTCGATGTCCCGTTACCAAAGCTATCAAACTAACGACTTTCATAACAAGAGTCTCTAAATCAATATCTTCATTGGGAAATTGATTAGACACATAGTCTAAAACAATTTTTGGGTCCCAAGTTTGATCGTATTTGGGATTCGACGGACGTATTCTGCTAATTCCCTTGAAGGCTCTTTTTATCCTGCTGTCTTGAGCCATTTCCGGTCCAACGAGTAAGGAAATAGCTGACCTCAGCCTATTTAGCGAGCCATGACTAGCTCCGCCTTCAAACTCCTTGTAAATAAGCGAGATAATATCCGGAATCGAGCTTATATAAGGATTCGCGTTCCTCTCGACGCAAAAATTCCACCATTTTTTTAAACTACCATCATACTGTTTTAGCGACGATTCGGCCAGCGAAGATATCATGAGATCTATCGCTTCATCGGGAACCTCGTTGCGTCTGAACGCGTTCCGGATAAAATTCCGGCCACCAGGGTAAGGCTCTTGTGTAGAGGATGTTGTTCTCGGCTTGAAGAAAGCAACAATCCTGGATTAGGTTCGAAATAGACAGGTTGTTTAACAAGCATCGCATGAAACAGCGGATACCAGGCTTGGGCTGGCCAGTTAGGCACTATCAGGATACCTTTCGAACCTTCATCCTTTATTTTTTGTAATACTCGTAGTATAAGCGAGATCGATGGAAAGGCGTAAAAAAAATATGGCGTCCACGACAAGGTAAAAGCGTCAACTGCTATACTTGCGGGATCTTGCAACCAGAAAACGTATTTTTGACATTTTTTATTGTTGCGGCTTGCAAAAAGATTGATTTCCGGTGCGCCAAACTCGTGAACTATCCTTCGGAATGCGGTGTTGGAAAGCCTGTATTCTGTTTCGGGTTCTAATCTGCGAGACTCGGAATCAGCTACGACGTTGTCTTTTGAGTGAACATACGAAGCGAAAATCCAAAGATTTCTTTCCTCACACCAACTCCAAATCGATCTAGCAATTGTATTCAATTTTTCATATCGAATCCCGCCCATTCTGTTTATATATGAAATGGCTGTGGTATTGTCCAGACGACGTAGTAGATCGCAATTTCTGAGATCACTCGCATAGCATTGTAAACCGAAAAGGGCGGCCTTTAATTCGAGTATATTAATGTGAGATCGACGTTCTTCAACGCTCCAGAACCCATGAGTCCTTTTCCTCCCACATGCGACTCCCCATCCAGACAATGATGCATCGGAAAAAATTTCTCGAACATATCTTAATGCTTTTATCGAAACACGCGTTGACATAATTACGTTTGACCACCAGATAAATTCAGGTTGTAAGTCTTCAGACAATCGCATCTTAGCTTCGTAGTTGCCGTTATTTGAATTTAGGGCTAAATATTTTTCTCGTTCGAAAGCTTTTGTATTGCCAATAAACTCGGCAAAGCTCCGAATACTACAAATCTTTATGATCCTCGTTTCTTGAATTTTCTGTTTGTCCTTTTCCCGTTTTTCGTCCGTAAGCTCAATTGTCATTCGTATTGAATCGAATATAAACCCAAGAAATGTGCATTTCTTAGCAGGAATTAGCTTACTCTTCGATTCGTTGATTATAAATCCCAAATTTTCTAGAAGTTCGCATGTGACGCGGACATTGTTTCAACACTCTGAATAACTATTCCCGAATAACAATATATCGTCCAAGTAAATTACCGTTAAAAAACCCTTGGCGCGCAGCTAGGCTACAACCGGCTTTCGAATTTTCGTAAAGGTGTATGGAGCATTATTCAGACCAAAAGGTAGACACGTAAATTCATATAATTGACCGTTGAAACAGAATCTTAAAAACTTCCAGTTCGTTTCCGCTATCGGCACTAGATAGTAAGCATCTTTAAGATCCAGAGTGGCCATGAAACAATGAGGAGTAAGCAGTTTTGACACCGTTCGTCGATCTTCTAATGTGAAATGTTGCGGTTTTATAAATTCGTTTAACGCTTTAATGTTCAGAATTAACCGACAGCTGCCATTAGGCTTCGGCACCAGGAATATACTAGAAACGAACTGCTCTTGGACTGCATTGCACGGTACGATTGACCCTTTCTCTAAGAGTTCTGCGATTAAATCTGACGTTTTTAACTGATCCTCGGCAGAACAGATAATATTACTCGGAATATTATTTTGATAAGCCTTCGTTTCGAAAGGTATCTTGTAGCCCTGTATCCACGAAAGAACTAAAGGATCTGAAGTGATTTTTTCCCAACTTCGGCGAAAAAATCTAAGTCTCCCGGATACAGCAATTACAAACTCTAGCGTCGTCCTGGATGCGATTTCTGTTGACGATTGTCCGATTTCTGGGACGTCTTGTGATACCCCGACGTCGACGAGCCCGCTTGTTTCGCTGATATTGTCGATCGTTTCCCGCCCCTGTTCGATTGATATTGTCGCAATGGCATTCGACGGACCGGGACTTTCGAGTTTTTTGGACTTTTAATAGGTAAAGGCTTCGTTACCGATTTCAACTGTTTCTTGGAATTTTCTAAGGACTTTGCCGCCTTAACTTTTTCTTCGAAATCTTTTCCAAAAAGATACTCGTCAGGAGTAGTTGCGGTTAAAATATCTTTGACATTTGCATTAAGATTCGACAAGATCAGATTTCGCCGTATTTCAGACTCGTTGAACTGTAAATCGGCCAATAGTCTTCCGATTTCCTTTATAATTCTTTATGGTGTCGGACAGAACTATCGCAACAGCCGCCAAACAAGCAGTGATTTTTTCCTGTTTTTGCCGAATACGATCGTCTTTTTTTAGTGTTAACTCTTGAAGTGATGTCTTGATTACGGGGTTAAGCTTTGGAGGATCGATCACGAGACAATTACTTGGCGGTGGATATTTTTTAAGAATAATTTCTCTTTCTTCTTTAAGCAATCCTTTTTTAATTATTTCGTCCCACCTCACAACGATATCGTTATGTACCGATGACGAAAGAGTGCGATCTACCACCAACCTCTTTCTCAAAAGGCTTAAAATCGCCTCATCTAACGCGATTTCTCCAGGAGGTTGAGTCAATATATCAATTTTCTCCGACGTTTGAACCGTTGGTAGAATAATCACATTCGCGTCAACGGGGTGCGGATGTGTCTCATCCTGCGAAGTGATATTCGGAGGATTTTCTGAATCATTGGTTCGCGAACCATCTTCTTTTTCGTGTTGTACGACAACGACCTTATCTTCGCGCTCGTTACCAGATAAATCATCGTTGGTAACCTCGCTTCGTGTTCCAGCAATCGAGTTAGCGACGGAAGCGCTTCGTTGTTATAGAACAAAGGAAAAAAACAAAAAAATTCTGAAAATTTCCGTTTTTGACATCTCTTCGTCCCCATCACTAAGAGGTTAGAGCCATCTTTGACTTTTTTTTTTTAACAAATAAGCTGCATGCCCGAGTACATACTCTTTCTCACACGGGTTAGAGCCCGCGTGAGCGGCGTGAATCGCTTCGGTCGACACCTGAGCGACCGCGAGAATAACGAATCTCGAAAAATCAGAGCACCAGGTTAGAGCCTCGTCACCTCTCACAGATTAGAGTATGAGGAGCGATTAAAACGTTGTTCGTGAAAGTTATCCTCGTTGCATAACGAACTTACTGCGTCGATTCAGTCGACGTATTCGTTTCTTTTCCTTCCGAAATTCTTTTCGCAAACGCTTTATTCTCTTCTCTCGTTCTTTTCCCTCATCTTCAGACGATGACTCACTTCGACTTGTGAGGGAACTATTTTCGACGCTGCGATCCCGCGTAGAGGGCGCTCGTGGGCCGGCCAACGGGGCCGAGAGGAAGCGGAGGTACGGTGGCGCCGCGGTGGCAGACCGGCGGGGACGCATCCGGGCCTCAGCAACGAAAAGGAACGCTCGCTTGCGACACGAGAGAAGTCGCACGACTAACCGCCATTTTGTGAAACGAAGAGAAACCGAGTTCAATAAAGAAAAACTAACGCTACAGATCAGAAGTGGGATGCATCCTCACCCACAAGAGTGGGAACACTTGAAAAAAAAAAAAAAAAAGCGAGTGAAACAAATTTTTACTGACGCCGAAAACTTCGAGGAAATGGATTCCGATGACCATCGACACGACGATCACAGTCATTCGCATCGTCACCGAGATGACGATCGGGTACGATCGCGACGTCGCCGAGACGACAATGGTCGCACAAGAAAACGCAAGCGCCATTCGTCGAGACGCCACAGGTCGTCGCGAAAACATCGACGATCACGATATCCGAGCCATGATACATCGAGGAATCGAGGCCACGTGGATAGCTGCAACGGTTCCGGTCGAGACGCACGAGATTCGGACATCGCGAAGCTCGCTAAGACACTTTCAGGTATCGTAAGAACGGCCTCAAAGGGATCGAATAGTTTCATGAACGAAAAATTCCTACCCGAGTTTGATTCAGTTCAAAGAAATATCACGGCGGCGCTCTGGTTAGAGAAAGTCAATACATGCGGGATAATGTACGATTGGGCGAGGCAACGCGAAGCTCTGGTACGACGGTCTTGCCGACCCGATTTTGACGTGGGACGTATTTACGGTCGCGCTAACTAGACAGTTTTTCGGGGAAGCAAGTTTCGGGGAGTTGCTTAAAGCCGCGGCGAATTATTCGAGCAGTTCAGGTCAAGACTTACAAACGTACTGTTTTATAAAAACGGGTAAACTGAATCAACTTAAATTAGATTTATCGGAGAGTCAGATAGCCGATTCAGTCGCTCAAGGTATTCACGACGAGAGCATACGTAGAACGGTTTTAGCTGCCCGATGCAAAACTCTCGCGGATTTAAACAGTTGCTTAGCCGTGTTCGTCACCCCGCCGCCGAAAACGAAGGAAACAAAACAGCAATCTATACGCGACCATATTACGGAAAAAAATAAACGTAAAGAGAAGGGGTTATGCTTCCTGTGTGGCAAACCGGGGCATATAAAATCAAAATGTCCCGACGCGAAGCCGCCGATCATCGAGAAACAGAACATGCCACCGGCGGCAAAAGACAAACCGAAATGCGGATTCTGTGCGATACCGGGGCACTCGGAAGATCAATGCTTCAAAAAAAAAAAAGGAAGCGAAGAAAAACTTATGACTAGCCGTCGCGAACGCGCCGCGATCCCTAACCGTTTGCACCGTAATACAAGTCGAAAAACCAATAAAGATCTGTCGCATTAATGGAATAGACACCGAATGTATGATCGATATGGGGAGTGATTGTTCGGTTATTCGAGAGACAGCGGCACAAGCCTTAAATTTGAAGCTACTCGCGGCTGTTAAACCCCTATCAGCATTTAACATGACGATATCCATACCAATTGGTCGCACGGAAGCTAGTATTATTATAGACGAGGTACCCTTTCAAATCGAGATTTATGTCGTATTAGACGATCAACTCTCTCGCGACATATTAATCGGGAGAAACATTCTTGCGGTTGCTAATATCAGAGTAATGATCGGTGCCAACGAACTGACAGTCAAAAATTGACCGACGCGAACGAGAACGCGGAATCGCACGACGTTAACGTTGTACACGTAAACGCGCGAACTAGCATAAGCGTCGACGATATCTTTCGTTCCGGTCTCAGCGCAGACAACGAGAAATGGTTATTATTGCTCTTAAATCGCTTTAGAGAAAATGTATCGTTAAACATGGCCGAAATAGGGAAGACTACCGTTGCCGAGATGAAAATCGAGCTGCTCAGCGCAGAACCAGTGTACCATCGACCATATCATATTTCGTTATCAGAACGCGAAAAGGTCAAGGGAATCGTCGCGGAGTTAGAGGCTAGCGGTATCGTGCGTGAGAGTCGTTTACCCTACGCAAACCCCATTATTTTGACGCGTAAGAAAAATGGCGAATCGCGTATGTGCGTAGACTTTCGAGCCCTCAACTGGATAACGAAACGCGACAAATACCCGTTACCTCTGATCGAAGATCAGATCGATCAATTGGGGGGGAAAACGCTTTTCATTTCACTCGACCTTACGTCCGGGTTTTATCAAATCCCGTTGCACCCAGAGTCGATTGAGAAGACCGCCTTCATAACGCCCGACGGGCAATACGAGTTCCTGCGTATGCCATTCGGGTTGGCTAATGCTCCATCAGTCTTTCAGAGAGCGATGAATAAGGCTCTAGGCGACTTGCGATTTGGCCGCGCGCTGGTATACATGGACGATATTTTGATCCCATCAACAGATTTGGAGGAGGGTTTTATAAATCTAAAGTCGGTTTTAGAAGCGCTTAAACTCAACAATTTTACGTTGAACCTCGCGAAGTGTCGTTTTTTCCAAGAACGGATTGAATATCTCGGGAGGGAAATATCAGCGGAAGGGGTATGACCGGGAACGTTGAAAATAGAGGCAATAATGAAAGCACCGGTCCCAACGGGGTTGAAACAAGTGCGTAAAGTCTTGGGGTTGGGAGGGTACTTCCGAAAGCACATCCACGACTACGCGAAGAAGGTCGTTCCGCTTACAAATTTATTGCGTAAAAACACATCGTGGGAATGGGGCTCGGCACAGCAAAAGGCATTCGACGAGATAAAGGAGACACTCTGCAAACGACCGATATTAACAATTTACGACCCCAAGCTCGAGACGGAACTGCATACGGATGCAAGCTCGATCGCACTCGGTGCGATACTCATACAAAAATCGGACAAAGATAAAAGAGTCGTAACGTACTATAGTCGCAAACCTTCGATAGAAGAACAAAAATACCACTCTTACGATATAGAGACTCTCGCCGTGGTCGCCGCGCTCAAGGTTTTTCGCGTTTACCTACTAGGGATTAAATTCACGGTAATGACGGATAGCAGCGCAATACGCGCAACAGCCGCGAAAAAAGATATACAGCCTCGCGTCGCTAGGTGGTGGGTTTATATGCAGGATTACGACTTTGAGATCGTTTATCGACAGGGCAGGCGGCTCACGTTGATTATCTAAGCCGAAATCCCGTCGAGTGCATGCTCATCGACATTACCGATAGCGAGTGGATCAAGGTAGCGCAGCTTCAGGATCCTAATATTGGCGTAATAAAGAAGATTGTAGAAACCGGAGACGTACAACCCGACACGAAACAATACTTCGATAAGTATGATCTGAAAGGGGGCGTTATTTTTCGTCGGACCGACGCGGGAAATAAATGGCTGGTTCCTCGCGCGTCACGATTCAATGTAGTAAAAACGTGTCACAACGACCAAGGCCACTTTGCTGTGGAGAAAACGATCGAGAAGGTACGCGAAAACTACTGGTTCAAAGGAATGCGGAAGTTTGTCACGAAGTACGCGCGAGCGTGTCTAAACCGCCTCTACTACAAGTCGACGTCGGGACGCAAACCGGGATTTTTGCATCCAATAGATAAGGTTGCCATACCGTTTCACACGTTGCACCTAGATCACTTAGGTCCGTTCATTCGTACTAAGCACAAAAACACACAAATATTGACGATTATAGACGGGTTCACAAAATTCTGTATCCTCGAGCCGGTTCGCGACACAAACCAAGTGGGTTATTAAGGCCCTCGATCAGCTCTTCTCTCTATTCGGAGTCCCCACGCGCATCATCAGTGACAGAGGGAGCTGTTTTAGATCCCATAGCTTCTCAGCGTTTTGCCGAGAGTACGGAATAAAACACGTACTTAACGCCGTGGCATCACCGAGAGCTAACGGACAATGTGAACGCTTGAATCGGACGGTACTGAACTCCCTTGCCTCTACCACGGCAGGAGCCCCCGAGGATCGGTGGGATAATGAATTGAAGAAGGTTCAAAGCGCGATCAACAGCTCTACAAATCGTATGACTCAAAGGAGTCCCGCGCAGCTTTTGTATGGTTACAAGCCTCGTAGCTCTGCGGATTCGGCGTTGCTGAGCGAAATTCAATCGAGGCTCGATCGAATTAATTTGAAGGAGCGGCGGCAGGACGCAAAACGATCCACCGACTCAGAACAGGCACAACAGAAGGCCAGGTTTGATGCCCGACGATTCAAACCGCCGCAATACGTTGTCGGCGGCGTCGTGATGGTGGCATCGAATCCCGCGGCTACTGGGCAAAGCCGTAAGCTAATGGCGAAGGCCAAGGGACCATTCAAGGTCACAGCCGTGCTACCGAATGATCGCTACGAAGTTGAAGACTTGCGCGAGATGCAGAAAGCCAAGGGCCAGAAGAGCGTGATCGCCGTGGACCACCTACAAAAATGGGTCACGTTCGATGCACTCGAATGACGAGGTAACGTTAGACGATCTGTTCTAAATTGTCTATTTTAGAGTTACAGCAGGCATTGGTCTTGGACTCTGTTTGGCGGATTGAGGACCGTGAAGGTGGCTCACACAGTGGGTACTGGTGCCAAAGACCTTACGGCGAGATCGCAGTTTCTCCGTATGTTTCCCTGCTTCCATGTTTCGCTTACGATAAAATAAAATTGTTTTTCCGTAATTACCCTATGCTATGGTGGTTTGGGTTGTTGGCTTTTTCTTACTGACGATTGCCTGGGTCGAAAGGATAACTCTAGCCATGACTCCTGGTCCGAGTTGATGTAGATGAGAAGATCCTGATAGGGCAGGGCAATAGACCAAGCAGTCAAGTCAAGTACTCAGCATGTTAAGCGAGCTCTCGTGGTCGAGCTCGTGTAATAGAGTCCCCTTGGCGTAGACTGGGGACACTAAGTTGAAGGCAGGGGTCTAGCACTACATCGTTGTGATCCGATCATGTTTGAAGAGGCTCCTGTCGATGCTTGGATCACGAACCGTCGGAGTCGGCGTGACTTCAGGTTGATGATTACACGACTCTTACCAGAGATCAATACGAGGGGTACTAATTGGGGAATTGGTATCTGAACTACTTTTTCAGCAGAAAGAAAACAAAAACAACGAGGACCAAACGAGGAAGAAGGATCCGCGGGCAGCTCAATAGCAGGAAGGCCGAATGTGAGGGAACTATTTCGTGGGACGGCCAACGGGGCCGAGAGGAAGCGGAGGTACGGTGGCGCCGCGGTGGCAGACCGGCGGGGACGCATTCGGGCCTCAGCAACGAAAAGGTACGCTCGCTTGCGACACGAGAGAAGTCGCACGACCAACCGCCATTTTGTGAAACGAAGAGAAACCGAGTTCAATAAAGAAAAACTAACGCTACAGACTTCGGCTTCTCTTCCTTCCCATAAAAGAACTTTTATATATCACTATTTTAATGAATTAATTTATTTTTTTTGACACAATTTCAATTCATGTGGTTCTTCCGGCACATGGAAGAAGAATGAACATCGAATGTACCAACCGTACATAATAGGTGGCTACGTTCAGACACGAACCTTTTTTGTTTAATTAAACTTTAAAACATGTGGTGAAACCGGGGCTGGGCGGGGGTACTACATACGAGATCTTGAGGAAGAGGCGCGAAATACAATAGTTTTTAAATAGTTTTGTGAAAATAAAAAACTCGTAAAATAATAAAAAATCATATGAGCCAAGTGAAAATAAAAAAAAACTTTGCTCGTCCTTTCTTTCGATGCAACTACATTTATTTGTATTCTAAGGACTAGCCAAGTTTTTTTTTATTTTCACTTGGATCATATGATTTTTGATTATTTTACGAGTTTTTTATTTTCACAAAACTATTTAAAAACTATTTAAACTACTTGGCGACATTTTTGACATTTTTTGCAAAAAAATGTTTTTTATTTTTTATTTTATTCTTTTTTTAAATTTATTATTGTATTATTATTTATGTTAAAAAAATGTTTTATTACTTGATAACGTTAAGAATCCGCATGACACGATTTTTCTTGTATCACACGTACAATATTTATCAATTAAAATGACCTCTCGCCCGCGATTATTTGAACAATTTTATCAGACGAACGACCCATTTTTTTAGCCGCACAAGAGGGTCTTTTTTTTTTACTAATTTTCACGAAAAAGTGAAATTATAAATAACCTCTAATGAACCTTCTTTTCGATCACTCAGTGTGAGCGTACTATTTACGGATCGCGGATACGGAAATTACTAGTTGCTGTATTCACGAACTGACATTTGGAAAATTGCAAACCGCTGATCGTTCGTTCCGCTTATACCGTTGTATATGCAGGGCACACGCATGGACGCACGAACGCAATACACAGGCATTATGGGACATCGGACAAACAACTGACAGTCGAAAAAATCTCTGAAGAATAATTTTTATAATGAAAGTAAGGATTTTTCGGGCGATATCGCAATATCTTATCATTTCGCGCACCGATCGGGCTGATTCCAGGCGCATTTTAAAGTTTGTATTCGATTTATATCGTGGAAGTGTCTTTAGAATTTAGATCCGATGTCTCGTTTCCGAGAACAAAACTGTCAAACTTTAGGGGGCACGATATTGGCAGTAGAGGTCAGTACCTATAGACAATATTTCAAAATGGCGGCGGTTGGTAGTGGGGGGTACTTGTTCGGTGACGCTTCGTTCTCGCTCACTCATCCCCTCTCTCGGTGGTCAGCTGGGGAGCCTTATGCTGCCGCTCGAGCTGACCGTAGGGTGGGTGGGATGGGGGTGGAGAGGAAGATGTTACTTCATCGACGTCCGGAGCCCAACCACCCACCCTTGGTTGATCACTCGACTAGCTCGACGCGTAGCCCGATGGTGGGAGAGTGTGGTGGAGGGAGTTTGAGACGCGGGAGCGTGGGGGATTGACAAGCGCTCGGAACGCTAGGGCCCATCGCGGCGAGAGCGGGTACTAATGGGGTCACAAGTGTGCGGCAGGCCGTTGGTCGAAGGTCATCGCTGGCGCCGGTGACCGAAGGTCAGCAGCGAGCACAAAAAAAAATGCAATGCTTAAGATTATTTATTTTTCCAGAATTTCAACAAGAAAATAAATTTGAAATAAAATGAAAAAAATTTTAAATGAAATGAAAACCGAAGAAAAAAAAGAATAAAGGTAAGTAATGATGATGAAAAATTTTCACAATATTTTTTTATTTTAAAATTTAGGTATACATTTTTTTGTTCTTAAATATTAGTATATGTATGTACAATCTATTCACTCGGCTTTTTGAGAAATATTGTCCCTCACTTGACGGAAGATGTATTCGTGATGAAGACAGATTAATTCGGAGCCGATCAAACGGTGTTTATCGTTTATTTCGTCATCATCTCTGGGACTGTAAAAGATTCGTCCAGTGACTCGCCGCCATACGTCGCTCATATACTCTTCTTGTAGCATTTTTAGGCCCGCTGTATTTATTTGCTCTCTGTTGGGTTCTCGGCAATTATTTAACGAAACCTCTCTGGTCGCCGATATTACGATATTATTACTAGCCGTGCACGCTAACTAACTTAACCATCGGTGCTGGATTATACTACCAATATTCTATATATAGTTAGTAAACCTATTCGTATTTTCTGATACCTCACGACTAATATCTTGCAAACCGTCGAAAGCCAGAAATATTTTCTTTTGTTTATTGATCTTGTTTCTTATTTTAAATAAATTTGTTGATTTTTTAGAAACCATATCATTTTTTTTAAATTTTCTAGCATTTTTAAAAAATTTTCGAGATTTGGAAAAATGAATATAAAGGCGCAAATTTTAGATAGGTTTTCATAAAAACATTTCACACCACACTCCTAAAGATTGGCGTTATTGTACGAAAATTAAAGTAACAATAGTGTTAAACATTTTTTAGAAAACATAATTAAAAAAATTACTGACATTGGATTTTTTTTTATATTTTGAAAAATGAATATAAAGTCGCAAATTTTGGATAAGTTTTTCTAGAGACATTCCACACCACACTCGCAAAGTTTCAGCGCGACTGTACGAAAATTAAATTATCAAGTAAATAGCGTTAACATTTTTTTTATTGTCTTTTATTTATGTATCTTGCTTCTTATTTAAAGTAACTTTGTTGATTTTTTAGAAATCATATAAATTTTTCAAAATTTTCTGGCATTTAAATTTTTTTTTAAATTTTCGGACATTTTAATGTTTTCGAAATTAAAAAAAAAAGAGTACGTAAAAAAATCACACTAAACTCATAATGTTTCGATATAATTATACGAAATTAAAATAACAAGAGCGTTAGAATTTTTTTTAGAAACCATACATTTTTTTATTTGGTGACATTCATGAAAATTTTGAGCAATTCTTGAGAAATAAATATACGAGAAATAAATCACAAAATTTACATTTTTTTTCATTTGTTGACGTTTATAAAAAATTTTCCAATTTTTGAGAAATAAATCTATATTCACAAAATTTTGGGTAAGTTTTCGTAGAAAGATTTTACATTATACTCGTAACGTTTCGGCGCGATACTTAGAAAATTAAAGTAACAACTAAATAACGTTAAATTGTTTAGAAGACATGAATTAAAAAAAAAACTTCCGACATTTTTGAAATTTTTCGAAATTTGTTTAGACAAAATGACTATAAAGTTACAAATGTTGTATATTTTTTCGTGGAAACATTTCACGGTAGGCGGAAAAAATACCCCCGGATTTTTTATGTTAATTTGAAAAAAAAAAAAGAAATTACAAAAGCAAATGTGCATAGCCTCTCTTTCTTGGAAGATATTTCAACTAATAAAGAGACATAATAAAATGTATAGAAAGGAACGAATCACGCAACAAAGTTTTGTTTATGAGAAAGTCAAAGACTCACAGTGAAATCGCACAAAGAGCGACTGCAATTACCACTTTTTTAATACTCTGGATGTCGCAATTTTCGAGATAACCGACTGAGAATTGATTCCTGAGTCTACTATCATCGTCGAATAAAGTTTAGTATGAAGTTAATCTATTGCTGTGCAATTCTTAAGGACTAGTGTTTCGCTCTGTGATTTTCAGAATGATTTTTGCCAATTCGTCTTCCATTATTTCAGAGAATAAAGTTAACCAGAAAAGTCGGATGGGTCATCTTGAGCTTTTCCCGGGGGTATTTTTCTCGGGGATATTTTTTCCGGGATTCACATTTCACACCGCACTCGCAAAGCTTCGGCTCGATTGTACAAAAATTATAGTAACATTGGCGTTACATGTTTAAAAATCTTTGGACGTTTTAAGATGTGTGTTCGAAATTAAAAAAAAATGAATGCAAAGTCACAAATTTGGATATGCTTTCGTAGAAACATTTCACGCCACTCTCGTAAAGTGTCGACGCGCACGTATGAAAATTAAGATAACAATAGTATTAAACATTTTTTAAAAACGACAGTTTATAAAAAGGAGACATTTTTTTTAAAAATTCATGTGGTTATTAAAAGTCAAGAGATTCGTATCAAAAGAGACAAAGTTTTACTGGTCAATGAAGAAAGGAAAAGACATACAAATACCGTCAAGCGCGATTTGTTTCAAATTGTTTCAATGAAACGTATATTAAAAACTCATACAAAATAAACACTTCACAGGGAGCACTAATAATATTTCACGATGTGGTGCTTCGTCTCGCCGAGCTATTTCCTTGCCGGCTGTATGGCAGGCCTTGTTTTTTTGGGTTCTTTCTGTAAACAAAAACAATGGATAATCACGTGAATATTTTTCAAAAATGTAGCTCGAACAGAATAAAGGGAAGCGATAGTTGAAATATCTAAATTAATATAAAAACTCTGTACTCACGACTCTATAACGTTGGTACGGGTTCGGCGACATCTGATTGGCCCACAGGTTTCTCTTCTGTCCACAACAACTTTGAACGCGAAACGCTCTACCATATCCGCGAAGAGTTCGGATTCTTCCTGAAAAAGCTAGAGATATTCAACTCACCTCTCCATGTCTGAAAATCGGTGAATGGTTGATGAACAACTTCGGCGTCACGGTGATACCCTTCTGGCGACTGACGAGAGACAATGACGAGACTCAGGCCCAATGGCCCCCACGCCAATTCCTCCCCTGAAAGCCTTCCGTTAGTATCCAGAGGTAGTGACAAATCCGAGACTTGATGCGCCCCACTCCATTCACCCTCTCAAAGCCTTCCGGAAAACCGTCTTCCTTTACCTTGCCTAACAGGCCGTCCTACGTTTTCTTCGACATACATTGTCACCTTTTAAAATCTCATGACTTTTTATTAAATCACACACACACACACACACGCACACTAGTCTGTACCCACTGAAGCTCTATTTACAGCACTTTTATTTCACTCTACACTCAGTCGCTATTGTCATCCGATTCGCCGCAGCTATTGATTGCCGAACTGTACACTGGTAATCGTTGCACTTCTGTACTAGCCGGCTGATCGTCATTCGAAAACGACTCATTTTGGAGCGACGATGAAGACGTCAGATCCCAGTCTCCTTCGTCCGGGCGTCGAACATCTTGCGTCTCTACCGTATCCTCTATCCTCGTACAAGCCTCCAGTTCTCTTACACGATCTCCAAGACAATGCTGGGTCATTCACAGTGACAGCTTCCGTTCGATTTCTGCAGCCCTTCGACGGTCGCATACGCCACCAATATCATCGTCCCAATTAAATTTCACCCGTTCGTTTGTCGGTCGCGCAAGTTCATATTTCAGAAGCTCATCGGCTATTGAAGTCACTCCCTCTTCGTTGTCATTTATGACAAAGTCAACCCATAAGGCATCGGTCGTCTCGTCAGGGTATAAAGTTCGCATAATAAATTCACGACCGACAAGAGCTCTGCGGATCCTCTCACAGGTGCTTGACGACCATTTCTCTCCTTCAACGGGGTGGATACCTGCCAAACCGCAAACAAAAGTTTGCCACGGATGCCCCTTGCAGACCGCCGGCATGACAAATAAATTCTCGATGGTTACCTTTTTCTCAATAGCATAATCTCCCAGCCAAACACGTATTGTGTCGGTGTTGAATGGTCGTTCGATGATCGCGCCGCGATAAATGTCATCATCAATGATCACTAACACTGGAGACCCGCTGAATACTTCTTCATCCAGAAGTCTGTGAAGCCGTGATCTATCGTGTTCTTGGATATACTCCAAAAGTTCCTCGCGGGCCCATTGCATATCGGTTCGCGTAGCGTAAATGCGGTACGGTGTCTCAACAGTTATGCGCAGGGTAATTTGGCACACTCAACATTTTGATGTATTAACAAGAATACTTGTACCGAAAAACGGTAAAAAGAAAATTGGGTGATTTCGCGTGAATTTTAGAAAATACAAGCGGGTCCGCGAACCGACACGTAGAACTTCCGGATGCAGTATTGAGGACAACGCTGAAGACGCGAAGACTTTATAGAGTTCAGCCCCACCACAGCAGCTTCGTGTATTCTTATTCGGCACTTTCTCTAGGGTTTGATGAGCCCAAAGATTTTACCTAGGCCGTTTATGTAGCATTGGCTTTCACTTTTCGGCACTTTATAAGGGACCCTGGTCAACATTGCACCAGAACAGAAAAATATTAAGGCGTATGCAGTTTGACCCATTCCTTTGACTTTGCCACCAAATAGCGTGCAAATTTTAAATGCCAGAAAATTTTGAAAAATTTATATGGTTTCTAAAAAATCAACAAAGTTACTTTAAATAAGAAGCAAGATACATAAATAAAAGACAATAAAAAAAATGTTAACGCTATTTACTTGATAATTTAATTTTCGTACAGTCGCGCTGAAACTTTGCGAGTGTGGTGTGGAATGTCTCTAGAAAAACTTATCCAAAATTTGCGACTTTATATTCATTTTTCAAAATATAAAAAAAAATCCAATGTCAGTAATTTTTTTAATTATGTTTTCTAAAAAATGTTTAACACTAGTGTTACTTTAATTTTCGTACAATAACGCCAATCTTTAGGAGTGTGGTGTGAAATGTTTTTATGAAAACCTATCTAAAATTTGCGCCTTTATATTCATTTTTCCAAATCTTGAAAAAATTTAAAAAATGCTAGAAAATTAAAAAAAAATGATATAGTTTCTAAAAAATCAACAAATTTATTTAAAATAAGAAACAAGGTAAATAAACAAAAGAAAATATTTCTGGCTTTCGACGGTTTGCAAGATATTACTCGTGAGGCATCAGAAAATACGAATAGGTTTACTAACTATATATAGAATATTGGTAGTATAATCCAGCACCGATGGTTAAGTTGGTTAGCGTGCACGGCTAGTAATAATATCGTAATATCGGCGACCAGAGAGGTTTCGGTAAATAATTGCCGAGAACCCAACAGAGAGAAAGTAAATACAGCGGGCCTAAAAATGCTACAAGAAGAGTATATGAGCGACGTATGGCGGCGAGTCACTGGACGAATCTTTTACAGTCCCAGAGATGATGACGAAATAAATGATAAACACCGTTTGATCGGCTCCGAATTAATCTGTCTTCATCACGAATACATCTTCCGTCAAGTGAGGGACAATATTTCTAAAAAAGCCGAGTGAATAGATTGTACATACATATACTAATATTTAAGAACAAAAAAATGTATACCTAAATTTAAAAATAAAAAAATATCGTGAACATTTTTCATCATCATTACTTACCTTTATTCTTTTTTTTCTTCGGTTTTCATTTTATTTAAATTTTTTTTCATTTAATTAAAAAATTTTTTCATTTTATTTCAAATTTTGTAATTTTATTTCTAATTTTTTTCATTTTATTTCAAATTTATTTTCTTGTTGAAATTCTGGAAAAATAAATAATCTCAACCATTGCATTTTTTTTTGTGCGCTACGACGCTGACCTTCGGTCACCGGCGCCAGCGATGACCTTCGACCAGCGGCCTGCCGCACACTTGTGACCCCATTAGTACCCGCTCTCGCCGCGATGGGCCCTAGTGTTCCGAGCGCTTGTCAATCCCCCACGCTCCCGCTTCTCAAACTCCCTCCACCACACTCCCCCACCATCGGGCTACGCGTAGAGCTAGTCGAGTGATCGACCAAGGGTGGGTGGTTGGGCTCCGGACGTCGATGAAGTAACATCTTCTCTACCCCCACCCCACCCACCCTAGGGTCCGCTCGAGCGGCAGCATAAGGCTCCCCAGCTGACCACCGAGAGAGGGGATGAGTGAACGAGAGCGAAGCGTTACCGAACAAGCACCCCCCACTACCAACTGCCGCCATTTTGAAATATTGTCTATAGGTACGGACCTCTACTATTGGCGTATAAGGACACGATAGCGCTCGACGCGCGCAGCTTCGCCACGCAGACTTTTTCTTTAAACTACTTGGCGTCGAGACGCTACCGCGTCTCTTGATTTACGAACGAAATGAAACGACGAAGATAGATTATTATCAATCGCCATGAACATCACGAGTGCATTAAACTAATCGAATATGGTGGAGTGAATTTGAAGCCAGTTGACTGATAGCTGCAGTTCAACAGATAGACGATCGCGAAGTAATGGAGAACAAGAAATTCAATACAAAAATACTTTCGCTTACTTTTCGCACGTTGTTTTATTGGGAAAAATCATCGTTGTAAATACATTGTCTATAATGAAAAGCAACGAAATTCAGTACTCGTACATTAGTGCTTTTTACGGATGTCTCCTCAGTGCAATATATGCCTTTGTATACCCATTTGTATGCCTTTATGTTGTATGTGTTTGTCGCGGCACGATATAAGAATGTTTACAAGTTCTGATACCTAGCGAGACGCCGATATCTATAATAATTGACTGTAAAGCAATGTTTTGGGGTTTTCTTTGTTACTTGGTTATCGTTGCTGGTATCTATTTTCTATCAAAATCATGTCAAATCCATCGTGATAAGTATCGTGAAAGCTGAAAATACTTTGATAAAACTCGATATTCCCGAAGACTGTAAGAAATACTTACGAGAATTTGGAACTTTTTTTATTATTAACAATGTTCTGTTCGTGGGGTCGCTAGCATCGACGATAAAAATGTAAACATATTATGACAATTTCGATCCGTACTTGTGGACGATTTTTAGACTGCCGTCAATAGTGTCATTCAATATGCAGATACTTTTCATTTGGAGTATCACTGTTATTAAAAAAAAAATCTTCGGCTTAACGAGAAAATGATGATTGTGTTGCAGAACGATTACCGTGAAGCAAATGAGACGAATTCATAGGATTCGGCAGGGTCGATAAGTCGTCCGATGGTGGAGTTCTTTTCTCCAAATGCTATATTTAGGTTCAATGAAAAAGACATTAAGATTAGATATATTTTCAATTTTAATTTGGATAAATAAAAAATGTTGTATAGTTAAATTTTTCAATGTAAATGAATTTTCATTAATTAAATATATACTCGCGGCCACAACCCCGATTTCCTGGCAGACAGAATTAACATGGTATCTTAGTTGCATCATGAATTAAGGGATGTACTCTTCCGCATAGAGGGACATTTTGTTCTAATTACTTTAGTCAGCGTTTTGGATAGTCTCGCAAATATGACTCATCAAATTTACGAAACGTATCTTTATTTGAAAAATATGAAGGGACCATTCAAAGAAGAATGGGGGACGTCATGAATGGGGGACGTCAAAATCATCCATACCGTCCATTTTAATCGCTAAACACTCTCAATTAAAAATTCAATTTAAAATCAGAAATAGATCCATTCGTAGGTTAACAGTACCGGCAATGTTATTCATCCAACGCTAAATAATTGTAAAATATTTGGTAATAATCTTGAAGTTGCGGTAAGTTTTGCGAACTTTCTTGTCGACGTAAAAATGCTATAATTCGATGAAATTTTCAGAATTTCAACATCCTTTCTTTTGATTTACTCCAACATCCGGTAACCATATCGCTAACCATATACTACTCGCATATCGTAAGTTGAATTAATCATCTATGCAATGAACTCAAAATCAAAATTGTTAGAGTAATAGACACCAAGGAAAAAATTTAAAATTACTTTATTCATCAATTTAAGAGCGTAAAACTCAATCGACACAAAAAGACACGACATATGTCTAGTTGCGTTTTTCTATGGTATCTATGCTTCCGATTGAAACGTGCGTTATCTATTTACTTTTGTGTTACAGATAATATCAACGGTTACGACTTGCATGACGATAGTACTGCAATTTTGGAGATGACAAACGAACAATCAATATAACTGAACGATATCGTAACGCGATAAGGAGTCTACGTTAAGGTAGTTATGTCGCTTCGCGTTCATTACACATAAGTTCGAGAAAAATGAGAGAAAATCGCATATACTTCTCGATGGTATAACAATCCGGAAAAATTCATGCATATTAAAGGTACTGAAAAAATTAATTTTCCATAATAATAATTCCAAAATGTTATTAACAAATTGGAGAAAAAATGAATTGGTCAACAAAGATCCCGGGAAACCAACTTTTTTTTAAATTAAAATGGTTCTTACATTTTTCTGAATACGTATGAATTTTTTCTAATTTTTCAATTTACTTTGAATTTCGTGTTTCTTCACACATTTTTTCGATATAAAGAAAAAATCAAAGCAAATTGAGAAATCTGAAAAAATTCATACGTATTCAGAAAAATGAACGAATCATTTTCATTAAAAAAAAATTGAGTTACCATAAATTTGTTGATCAATTTTTTTTCAACAATTTGTCAATCATATTTTGCAATTCTTATTATGCCAAAATAATCTTTTCAGTACCTATAATATGCATGCTTTTTTTCAGATTTTTATACTATCGAGAAGTGTTTGCAATTCCCTCTCCATTTCGTCGAATTTAGGCGAAATGGACACCACGCGCTGTAGCTACGTTAAGAGGAAGTGAAACCGTACGGAGTGCGGGAGAGATAGCGTGATCGGACTTTACGACGGAGCGAGAGAGAGGCGCTCGGTAACGTGTTTCACCTTCTTTTAACAGCCCAATGTAGCCAATCCATTATCTACATTGCAGATTCCTTTGCTATCGATCGTCAAATCTCCTATTACATTATCTAACACTCCGAACTCAGCCTCGTAGTATTTTAGATTTCGGATGACGGAAAAACGAATGATGTAATAATATGCCATCGTATGAACGAGTTAATGCGTCGCAGACGAATTGCTATTGATCGGGCGTATCAATACGCCTCGGAGGCATTACACTAATCGAATATTACAACGGTCTCACGAGACCCCTTTATTCCAATGGTCGATGTTGAAAGGGCAGTTGCACGGCAACGAACAAATGGAGAACAAGAAATTTGATTCAAAAAATTATTCGCCCGCATTTCGCGCATTGTTTTATTGGGGAAAATGTTTGGGGCTTATTGCGGTATCTATAACAAAAGGTAACGAAGTCGAGTTCTCGTACATGGGTCTGCTATACGGCTGTATCCTGTCTGGGATCTACACCTTCGTATTCTATCGTGCATTGGTAGAACGCGTATATGTGATAATACCGGGTGACACACCCATCGCCATAATAGTCGATTATTTCGGAACGTTTTTGCAGTTTTTCGTTACTCTGTCGTCGTGGTTGTCTTTTGCATTCTATCAGAACCGCATCAAATCGATCGTCGATACTTTCGTTGACGCTGAAAATACATCGATAAAACTCGGCATTCCCGAAGATTATGCGAAGTACTTTCATGAATTCGGGGTTTTTGTGATGATCAACAACACTTTGTTTGTCGTTTCGCTTGCATTTTCTATTGCAATGTGGAACACTTACGAGAGTTCCGATCCGTTCTTGTGGACGAACTTTAGTATCTTACCAATAGTGGCGTTCAATATGCAGATACTTTTTATTTGGGGTCTCAAGCTTATCAAAATGAAATTTCATCGCCTCAACGAGAAAGTGGAAGTTTTAATGGAGAACGATTGTAATGATACAAACGATGTGGATTTGGAGACTTCATCTGGATCGCTAAGTAATTCTTGGTAAATTATCTATTTTTCTCAAAGGCTAAAAATACTACATTTTATCATAAGTAAAAATATAAGTAAAAAATATAAGATAAGTACAAATAATAATGATAATTTATAATAATAATTAAAATTTTATTTAATAATTAATTTAATTAAATTTTTTAAATAAATCATTTTTTTTTTCAATTTTAACCAATTTTATTACATGAAAAATATACTTTTAGTCACAACCCCGAACTGCTGGCATACAGAATTAATATGGTATCTCAACTGCATCGTGACTTGAGAGATGCACTCGGCCGCATCGAGGAACACTTTGCTCCTCTACTCTTGTTCGCTATTTTGGATAGTTTCACATACACAACCCTCGATATTTACAGTGTGTATCGTTATATAAAGACGATGGAAGGATCGGCGAAAGGATTTCATTTTATTCACATAGGAGCCGTGAGTCACTGGATCATCTGTGACATTGTCTTGTTGATTGAACTTTCCAACATGTGCAGTGCAACTATATATGAGGTCTCGTCCACATGCAGTTAATTTTTTGCTCGCAAAATAGACACTTAGACTATTTCAATTTTAAATGATTGCATTGTATTTATTCGTAGGCTAACAATACCGGCAACATTCTTCACGCAATGCTCAATAATCGCCAAATTTTCGCCGATAATCGGCAAACTGCGGTAAGCTTTGCGAACTTTTTTGTCGAACTAAAAAATTAAAAATTTTATACATTTTCAGAAGCTCCACGTACTCTCCCTCGATTTACTTCAAAATCGAGTAACTGTATCGATATTGGGTTTACTTTATGTGGACAATTGTTTTATTTATAAAGTACGTTGAGTGAAAACGATTAAACTTAAATCAAAACAGATGGTCACCAGTAATGGGCATTTACATAAAAACTTCATGCTATTTTATTTGTCGAATAGCACAAAATTCATTAAAAATAAAAAAAAGGCCATCACTGGGGTAATTACTTTCAAAAGTAACATCTATTATCTATAAAATGTTGTGTTGCAGACAATGGCAACGGTTACGACTTTTCTGACGATAATGCTGCAATTTTATAACTAAAAAAAACCGAATGATTAATAAACTTACAAAAAAAACTATCGAATAGATCATAAACCATTAAAGTATCAATGATAACGGCTTCATGCGGCATTCATCAACGACCTCGAAGATCGATTAACTATCGATCGAAGACAATCATTTTTTCCACCATCAGGGCATTCGACATGAACGTTCGTAACAATGTAGATTTTACGATGATAAAAAAATAATTTTATAAAAATGAAAAAAAATCTCGACTACAAAAAGAGTTAAATAGCAATTAATTATTCGCATATTATAGTCGGGAGATTCCCACAGTCAACAACGAACAAATCTCCCGACTATAATATGCGAATAATTATTTGTTATTTCACTCTTTTTGCAGTCGGGTGTTTTTTTAATTTTTAAAAAATTACTTTTATTTCATCCTTTTTCGAATGGGCACTCGGTGGTTACGGGCGCGCGCAGCACCCGACGACAGCGCCTGAGTTGGCGTTAACTTGAACCAAACGATGCCATGGCTAGGCTAGGCTCACACACGTAAACAGTAGTCGTAAGAATGGACTGTTCAAAAAGCGTCATTTACGAATTGGCAATATTACAACTTTTTTCAAAGATATATATCTCCGCGGCGGTACAATGGATCTCAAAAATCCTCCGAACCATAGAAGCCTCTGTACCAAAACTTGTCAAGACTTTTTTTGTCATTTTGACAAACATGCATGCCGAAGATTCGAGGTGAGATCTTTTAATCGTCGCGAAACGCATAACTCCCGTCTTTCGCCCTGAAGTAATCGGGCGTTAAAAAGCGTTTTTCGATAAACTTAATTTTTAAGCACTCACTATAACAATAGGCAAAGAGTGCCTATTAAAATGACCAGCGCGGCCTCTTCACACAGCTTTCGATGGGGATTCTCCGCAGTGTAGGCTCCAAAAAATTTAGATTTTCAGAATTTACTTCGGTGTACTTCCAACATCATGCATTGTTAATTTGAAGTGACTCCGATGACGGGAAATATTTCTTTTAGCCTGCGGTTGAATAGAAATAGCTTTTTCACTGAATTTATCTCCTCGGCCGTGCGTATCACAGTGTAACTTTGGATGATGCAAACCAATTTTGTTCTCCTTCGCAGGAGTGTTTTATCACATCATGACTATTGTGCACAAACATTTTGAAACTACTGCGAAGCCTTTAATGAGTTGTTCCAAAATAAAAATTCAATTTTGTTCCGCTAAATGTCCGTACGGTGCTCCAATTATGAAGTCTACGAACCAATTTTTTTCTTTTTCGCAGCATTATTTTATTTTATCGAAAACACTATGCACAGCAAATTTGAAAACATTCTGACATTTCTTAATATTTTTATTCTACAATTATTTTTAGTAAGGATTTATTTTAAAGGTTATGTTATTTTAATTTTCCAAAAAACAATTTTTCATTATGTCGAGGAAGAAAATTTGGTTGCGAATAATAAAACACGAAATATCACACATTGATTGACAAATATTAGCCCTTTTTATTTCGAAAATGATACATTTTGAACGAAAATCATTCACAATATTTTACAATGCGTTATTCACGTTCATAATAAAAATCGTAAATTTCACGGGTGTACTGAAAATCTTGGTTATAATTTCACAAAGAAGAATCATCGAATATCCAAAATTATTGAAATTTGCCAAATAAAATTGAAAACAATCGCGACTATTTATTTTTTTCCATTCATTCTATCTGTCAAACCTTGGAAGCCGACGACAATTTCATAGCAGACGTGATAAAGTTCGCACACGCCGCGACGTTGGTATTCTGTGGCGGGATGATTTGAAATGAAAAAAAAAAAAATCTCAGCTTTTTTTTTCATTTTTTAATGTATATTACTTTAAATATTGGGAAACTGCAATTTAATTTTTTCAAATCCCTAATATTTTTTCGAAACAAAAAAAATGCAAATTTTACCTTGAATTTTTCCAACTACCCTTCTATTTTTTTTTCAATTGTTTCAATATACCTATCTCAAAAGAAAAATAAAATTTCTCGAATTTCTGGTCTCCAATGTTTCACTCTCGTACAGAGACAATAACGAATTGATTCCGTCTATTATGGGGAAGAGAAAAAAAGCTTAAAGTGTTATAACCGAATTCTCTTATATATCGACAGTCGAAGAGCCCTCGCAGTCGAATTCATCGAGAAATTAATTTTTTTTTTTTTTATATTTTGGACGCATCCAAAACACAACTTTTTATTTAAGTAACGTACTACTTCCTCTTTAATACACGACAAGAACCAAAACGATATCTATGTTCGTTCTCGAGATATAATTTTTTTGCTGCAACAATTAATATCGACTAAATTTCATTGAAAATCGTAACAGAAAGCAAATCTTCGAATTTTTCGAATATTCGGCTCTAATACTTCGGCTCCTGTCCAGAGACGATAACAAAGTGATTCCATGTATTTTACGGAAGAAAAAAATATTTTAAGGGATTAATTTAAAGGGGACATTACACCCAAATGGTAAATGATAATGGTGTTGGTAAATATTTTGTGTGTTGGTTTTATACTTATTAAATCTGGTCATAAGTGTTAAGCCAATAAAATGACTTTTGCTAGATATGATTTGATTCGTTACATTAATTTGATCAAGTTCTACGCGACGCAATTCGTTATATTTGTCTCGTGTCTGAATATTTGACAATTTATCGTCAAACAAAAAGGAAATATCAGTTGTGAATAATAATAATCAATTTGTATACAAACAAAATGTTTTTATTCGATAAAGGTTAAACACTATGGATCAATTTACATAATTGATAAATGTTTTTCCCCCATACGTTCTTCCGAGATGAAACGCGCAGCGCGACGTACAAACATATTCAATACGTAGCGCATAATGCAAAGTATAATCATACTTGATACGGAGCGCGTAGCACGTCGTGTATCCCTGTTAGCGCCTTAAAAAATGTCCCGAAGGGACATTTTTCGGGGGGTTCGGGGGGCGGAGCCCACCAACAAGAGCCTCTGCGCCCGCAGGGCGCTGAGGCGCTTGTTTATCTTGACATTGTAATTTTTTTCTTTCCAGAATGGCTGAAAAACTATTTGGGATGGGTTGGGTATTCCAGCATGTGGGATTGACGGTCTGAAGGACCGAAAGCTTTTCCACGATGGCTGGAAAAAGATATATGAAAGACTGGGAGTGGAATATGAGAACTGAACAAACCACATATTCATTCCAAGCGCTTTTCCGTACTGTTTTCCGTGCTAGGCTGCACGCGTAGGGGAGAGTGGGGTCCTGTGTGCCATGGGGTCCTATATGACAAAGCTTTTTTTCAGTGTTCCTTTGTGATAAAATAGCGAATGTTCGTCTCAAAACTTTAGTATTCTAAAGCAATTCCACTCCCAACCAAAAATCATATCGGAAAAAGCTGAAAAAACACTGAAAAAAGCTCTGTCACATAGGACAGGGCTCCCATGGCACAGGGGAACCTACTCTTCCCTACTGAACGCGTATTGTGTTCCATATTTGAAAATACTCGCAGTATTACTCTAATCCATACCACTTTTTTCTACGCGGGTAGCTGGAGAAAATCTTAGATTTGCCTTATCCCATCGTATGGGATTGATTTTCTGAAAAGCTTCGAAGATTTTGAGCGATGGCTAGAAAATCGTCTATAAAAGCGTATGGGTTGAATATGGGATGAGCTGAAGCCCCATACCCTGCCCACAATCTTACCTATACTAGTCCCGTACTATTTCCCATCGTATTCTTATACACGGACAAAGACGCTTTCCCATACTACTTTTTTCTACGCGAGTATCAACCGTTCCTTATTAACTAATTCTACGAAGTCAAAATGTACCATTTGTAACATTATATATCATCAATCGTCGATCATATTTTACATGAGTCCATCATAGCCAAGTCCATCATACTAATTGCCAATCATAAGTCCACTTACCCAAACGTCAATACGGTAGAGAAATCAACAGTCATAGATATAAAGGTCAGTTGCTCGCTAACCGAGAAATGAAGAAGAAAAACGTTACGCAAAGCCAAAAACGTTCCATCAAATTTCGACTGTTGTATTATTGGGGAAAGTGTCTCGGCATCAATCCCTTAACTCTGTCGTCGGACAATAGATTTGAGTTTTCGCAATTGAGTTTGATATACGGTTGTTCTCTCGGTACAATTTATTGTTACATCTTTTATCTCGCCATCGAGGCTCGTTTCCAGTACACGTTGATCGGCGAAACGCCAATCGCTTTGATATTAAACTTTATCGCTGTATGTTGCCAGTTTTTTGAGGTTTCATTAACGTGGTTCTTATTTGCTTGTCGTCAAAGACTCATTGATCGTTTGGTGAAGAGTCTTGCGAAGGTTGAGAAGATCTCAATAAAACTTCGTATTCCCGACGACTGCGACGAAAATTTACGAAAATTCG
Source organism: Cryptus armator (assembly GCA_963971235.1). Lineage (NCBI taxonomy): Eukaryota > Metazoa > Arthropoda > Insecta > Hymenoptera > Ichneumonidae > Cryptus > Cryptus armator. The sequence continues at coordinate 11,817,195 of OZ020242.1, read as the reverse complement.
GTATTTCCGTGACGATTAATAACGCACTTTATGTCGCGTCGCTTATATTCTCGCATATGATGTTGAGCAGTGTTCCGAAATACAATACGTATCATTGGATGTTATTTAATTTGCCTGGAATAGCGTCGTTCAATATGGGCATTTTATTTGTTTGGAGTCTTATCATCGTTAAAAAGAAATTTCGTCGACTGAACGAAGGAATCAAATTTTTGATGATCAACGATTGTCCCGAAGTTAATGATGATGCGAAGAACCAACCGTTTCGTGGATTGATAAGAAATTCAAGGTTGAAAAAGTTTTATTTGACTGAGCGTTGTAGAAATGCAAATATAATGAAAAAATAATAGTTGCAGCTGGAATTCCGTTGTAATTTCGGAAAGGATCGTCATGATATCGATGTTGCATCGAAAACTAAGAGGCTTACTTTGTCGTATAGTGCAGCACTTTGGGCCGCTGGTATATTTCAGTATCGGTCATTATATTGGGGCTCTTGCTTTCACTGTGTTCGTGATCTATGAAGGACTGAAAGATTTTAAATCGCTGACGGGAATGAGTATTGCATACCGCGTCGGTTGTGTCAGTCATTGGGTATTTTATGCTATCTTAGTACTCGTTGTATTGTCTACGGTTTGTGGCTCGACTTCAGAAGAGGTTTCTAATGCAAGCATTTAACGTGAAAACGTCAGCGGTTGGATGTTTACAAACAATGGAATACCAAGGGATTCAATTCGCCAAATCTGCGCCCAATGTGTCGTTTTTTTTTACCGATGCATCTATTAATTTATGCCCGCAAAGGGAAAAATTAATTAGTTGCGAAATAATAGAAACAGACGTTTCAAATGCGTAGAGTAATTACAAAATACAACACAACCCCTCTTATTTTAACTTGACAGAACCGGACCCTTTCGCTATTTTGTATTCCCCCTACAGTCCTCCCTCTCAGTCAGTTGCTGCGAGTCGGGGCAATGAGGGGTATACGCGCCCCTCCACGGCGTGACTTTGCGCGTGCGCAGTGTACATTTCGCGCTCATAGCGGGGCGAGTGGCCTCAGAAGAAATACAGTTAAGCGAAAGCGTTGCCATGGTAACGAGTTAAAATAAGCGAGAAGTTAAGTTAAGTGAAGTTAAGAATAGAGGGGTTCCGCTGTACTTTAAATACTTTCAAAGTATTAATATCGATATGTTGGCAAATAACAATTTGCAGTGAAAATGCTTACAAACAGTTTAAAACCACAATCGGTGGATCTACTTTATTTTATGTTTAACGATAGCTATCCAGCCGCTGACTTGTTCTCTTCGTATTCTTTGTCTGGGATCTTGGCTCCCGATAATCTTCAATTAGTCAATTTCCCGCAGGCGAACAATACAGGAAATATTCTTCACGATATGCTCAGTGATTTCGAAAATTTTAAGAATTCTCGAGAATTCGCGGTAAGTCTTGCTGCATGAATCTTTTGCATCGCGTGAAAATCTGATAAAGGGAATTAAAAGAAATTAATAAAATAAAATAATGAAAATGAAATTTTCAGGATTTTAATGTTCTTTCACTCGATCTACTGCAAAATCGAGTGAGTATATCGCTATTCGGATTGTTCGAGCTAAACAATTATTTTTTTTACAGTGTAAGTAGAAGCGTTCAATGATTTTAATAGTTTTCGAAAATAAGCATCGAAATATATTAAAAGATACTCTCTTGTATTGCAGAATGTAACAACAGCAACAACATATTTTACAATAATGCTACAATTTTCTAATTAAAACAAAAAAATTAACAAATGTTATCAATAACGATGCTTTTCATAGTTTATAATAAAATTCATATATGAATAAAATATTGACATCGGAATGAGTTCATTTCGTCCCTAATACCACCTGAAATCGTAATGAAAAATACCTGCGTTATATATTAACGAGACGACTTATCACAAAGCAACATTGTGTGCGAATCAATTACTTAATTCAAATATGGTAGGCGCATTTCAAGCGACAACAGAGTAAGTCATTAGTCGCATACGCAATTGTGAAGTTACGGCCGAATTATTAATAAACTAATCCGAATCGATAGAACGACCACGTATTGTCGTTATGCTGTTCTATTGGGGAAAATTTGTTAGTATTAATCCGTCCAAATTATCGGCAAACAACGAACTTGTGTTCTCATGTTTCCGTTTGTTCTACAGTTGCCTCCTTAGCGTGGGTAATTTTTATATAATTAATTTATCTTGTGATGCTTGAACGATCAAAAATGGTGGTACCAGGCGATTCTTCGGTCAGTCATATTGTCGACTAAATTAAGGCATTTAGTGGATTTTTGGAGTACACGTGCTTGTCGCTAAGCTTTCGGTTTAGTCAAAATCGCGAACTAAAGATAAAGAACAAAACGGATATGGGAAAATTATCGCGCACTTTTATAATGCTGTATTATTGAGGGAAATTAATTGGCCTTAATCTGGCAACATTGTCAAAAAATGATAAACTCAAATTCACATATTTGGGTTTATTCTACAGATTTATTCTTAGTGTAGCCACGTCTAGCCTAATGTATCATCTGACGATCGACCGGTTAAATGTACTGGCAGCAGGTGATTATCCAATCACGCAAATTGTTGATTTTTGTTGCTATAATTTCTGGGATTTTGAGAGTATGTCAACGTGGTTAAGTTTTGGATTTTTTCAAAGTCGTGTCAAACTCTTGATGTCCTATTCATCATTTGGTTGGCATACAACAGCTTATCGTTCCAGCTTAATGCAACTACCAACCCGTTTGTATGGGCATTTAACTGTATATTTCGGTTGTTCGTATTGGATATGGGAACATGGAATATGAAATGAAAATGTATTAAACAATCTTTCAGCAATACAATTTAATTTCGCTTGACCTGCTTAAAAATCCAGTGAAAATTTTACAACCGGATGTATTGAATTGGACCATTATTTCATATACAACGTAAGTTGCGCTTTTTTTTCGAATACAATAGCGAATAGATATTTTCGAAAAACAATACTATTGTGTTGCAGACTATCGCAGCGACAATTGCATATATATGCAGTTGTGAAAATATATTTTCCTCCGTAAGAAAATGAAATAACTCCTTTTCTTTATTGTTTATTGTTCAAAGATAGACATACCTAATTGCTTTCCCTGATGTATCTTTGATATTTTCATGAGGCATAAATCCTCTGTGTAAACATTGGGTAGATAATTGCATTGGATTGATAAAATAAATAAATCTTGAAGGCTCTCAACTTCACTCTTTAATGGTTGGCGAAACCAAATTTTTCGAAATCTTGAAACGCCGTTCTCTTTCATTTTCGATGCAGTTAAAGATTCAGATAACATAACGTTAAAAATAGCATACAAAATAATTACAAAAGTTCAAAAAGCAACATGAAGTGTTCAATTTATACTGTCCTTCTCGATGTATGGAGGCGTTGGTGCAGTATATGCCGTCTAAGAATTGATCGCCAGTCCATTTATGTGAGAAACTATAACCCCAATTGTATTATCGTAATTGAATATAAGTGCGTTTCACTCGATAACTGTGTAACCATCGCACCCAGAGTCGAATGAATAGTTATAGCACTACGAGCGAATGTTAAAGAGCAAACCAGACATAAGAAATTGATGGCGTACGTTTACCATGATGTACTATTGGGGAAAATTGGTTGGCCTTAACCCGTTTATTTCAACGAACAACAATAAACTCGAGTACTCGTATTTTTGTTTTTTCTACGATTGTCTCCTTGCATTAGCCAATATTTGCGTACGCTACAGTGCGTTCAGCGATCGGTTGAATGTGCGCCTACCAAGTGATTCACCGGTCGGTAAAATTGCAGAAGTGATCGGGGTTGTTAGCGGTTTTCTTCAGATTACATGGCGGTGGGTAAGCTCTGCATTTTGTCAAAATCATGTGAAGCTCTTCATCGAGAGTTCTGTGAAAGCAAATAGGACCTCCCGAAAGCTTGGCATCCCGGAAGAGTATGAGAAATACTTTAGGTATCTCGCATTTCATCTGATAATTATGAATGGCTCGTACATTCTTTGGACGATATTGATCACCTTTTCTATATGGAAGGCTTCCAATTATCGTTTAGTCCTATGGACATTGGCATATATATTTCAAATTAACTCGTACAGCATGCTGACGATCTTTCTCTTCAGTATTATAATGGTCAAATAACAGTTTCGTCAACTTAATCGTAAATTACGTTCCGCAACGTGGACTAATTTATACAATGAAGTAACCCTCCGATTTGTAATAAGAAACTCAAACTAGGTAAAGCCGATGAATTCAAAGTTCCAACTTTCTCGCATATTACAAATGAATGGTAATATAATTGCAATCAAAGATTCCTTCTTTTGTTGGACAGGATTGAAATGATGTCTGATCTGCATCGTCAGCTCAGATACGTGGTTTTTAATATTCAGGAGCATTTTGTTGCATTCATTGCGATTAATATCGTAATGCAGACAGTAGTCCTCTCGCTTTATACGTTCTTTGTCTGTCGATTTCTGAAGGGACATCATGGATCAATAACAGTAACGGATGTTATTTATATGATTACTTTTGCATTAGATATCAAAAGACGCGGTAGCGTCTCGACGCCAAGTACCAGTAAAAAGTATAAGAACCCGCAAATCGGTCGAGTGCTACCAAGTAGTTATACGCCAATATCGGGTACCCTCATGTTCCGACGTTTTGTTCTCGTGAACGACTAAGTTAATAGTAAAAATAAAACATGTCTAATCATATAAATCGACTACTAGCTTTTCCACGAGCCCTTCAGCAACCCTATTCGTTCATGCGTTCTCGAGATCTAATCGTGTGGCTCGAAAAATCCACACTTTCACGATGTTTTCTTCAGACTGTCCCACTATCCATGTCCTGTTCTCTGTCGTCACGAGCACACGTCACGGCCACCGCTGCTGTGTTGTGTCGGTGTGCTCGTGGGTGAGTGACGCCCACAGATAAATTATCGATCGATCATGCCATTCAAAAATTGACGGCTAACTAGTGTAAACAACAGCAATTCACTACTAATTTGTTTAAACAATAGTAATTCCCTACCGATTAGTTTAAATAATTGAAATTCACGACTAATTTGTTTAAACAATGGAAATTCACTAATAATTTGATTAAAAAATCGAAATACATTTCTAATTTGTTTAAACAATGGATAATCACTATTAATTCGATTAAAAATTTGAAATACATTTCTAATTTCTTTACACAATAGATATTGACGACTGATTAGTTGAAAAAAACCATATTCATTATTAATTTGTTTAAATAATTGAAATGTACTACTAATTTGTTTAAACAATAGAAATTCACGACTAAGTAAAAGTAAAAGAAGCCGCGATTAAAATTAAATAAATAAATAAATAATTAATTCATTTTTTTTTTGAAATTTTTTTTTTTTTTAATTTGTTTTTTAACATTTTTCTTTCAATATTTTTTTTAAATCTGTTTATTAATAAATAAAAAATACGCATCAATCGACCGCTCCTGAGTCGCGGCCCTGGTTCTCTTATCGGTAATTTGTGCCGCCAGGCCGTTGCAGGCATAAAAATATGGTCAATTTTTAGCAGAGTCGGAAAAAAAGTATCGTATGCGACACGGGAGCAGCGGATTTTCAGCTCATGTGCGTGCTGTCCTCGCTACGCTCGAGCCAGCTCACCTCACACGCGGTGAAAATCGCGCACTTTCCTCCCTTGTAGCATAATGTACTATTAAACAATAGAAATCCCCTACCGATTAGTTTAAAACTTCTAATTTGTTGAAACAATAGAAATGCTATACTGATTAGTTTAAACAATCAAAATTCGCGCAGATTTCAAAAAAGAATGAAATAAAAAATTTAAACATTTTTCTTTCGAAAAATTGTAAAAAAACGCCGCCAAGTACCATGAGTATGGTTTGTTAAAAAAAGTGTTTAAATAAAAAATCCAAGTAAGATTATTTTTAAAAATCACAAAAAACTATGCTTAAATTCCAGTTCAAAACCTTGGCGTTCCAGTGTTAGTTGTCGGACACGGTTTGTTGGCCATTGGTTGGTCAGTCAACCAATCCTCACCCACTCCGAAATATCGCGCAAATACGCTTAAAAAACAGTGTTTACCTTATAATTTTCACCTGCATGTATACACACGAATTAATGTGCACTACAGCGATGTGCACAATACGTTGTGTGCACAAATAAATATTGCTGTGAACTGCATAATTTCTTCACGAAAATTAAGTGCACTAAAATACTTGTGCACAATCACTGTGTGCTCAAAATAAATGTGTACTATATCATCGTGCACAAAATAATTGTAGCCGGATAAGTTTCGCCGTCAAAGTCAGGTAACAAATGAACGATGCCTCTCTCTCTAATCTCTGTCCGTCTATCTCGTCACGATTTGCACAAAAACGCTTTGCACTATGACGATGTGCACAAAACACTGTGCGCTGTCGCGATGTGCACAAAAACACTGTGCACCATCGCATTGTGCACAATATCTGATGGTCACTAGTTGGGTCAGGCGATACTCGTGTGCACTATCGCGACGTGCACAAAAACGCTGTGCATTATCGCGTTGTGCACAATATCTGCTGATCGCTAGTTGGGTCAGGCAATACACATGTGCACTATCGCTATGTGCACAAAAACGCTGTGCACTATAGCGTTGTGCACGATATCTAATGGTCGCTAGTTGGGTCAGGCGATACTCGTGTGCACTATCGCGATGTGCACAACAACACTGTGCACCATCGAGTTGTGCACAATATCTGGTGGTCGCTAGTTAGGTCAGGCGATACTCGTGTGCATTATTGCGATGTGCACAAAAACGGTGTGCACTATAGCGTTGTGCACGATATCTGGTGGTCGCTAATTGGGTCAGGCGATACTCGTGTGCACTATCACAATGTGCACAAAAACGTTGTCCATTATCGCGTTGTGCACAATATCTGATGGTCGCTATGTGGGTGAGCCGATACTCATGACCGAGCAGCGGTGACAGTGACGAAATCTGTTCATCATTATAGAGATCTACTATATCGTCTGTGCACAATACCGTTGTGCCCAATGGCAGCGTGCCCTATCGAAGGATCGTATATTAAAATGAGTAATTGTGCATAATATCGCCGTTCACATTCTGGATGTGCACGATAACGGTGTGTATAATAGTGTTGTGCACTACCGCGTAGTCGTTGTGTACTAACGGTCCGTGCACTATAATATTGTGCTCTATACAGTTGTGTACTTCATTTTTTTATATATTGGCATGTGCACTATGACAGTTGTGCACAATAATGCTTGTGCACCAAATCGCCTAAAAAAACGGCATTTTGTGTAGAATATAGCCGTGCACAAAAAAAATTGTTCACAATTTTAGCGTGTTTAATAATTTTCTGCACTATCAAAATGTGCACAAAAAAAATATGTCATTTTTGGCCGTGCACAATAAAATTGTGTAGGATCGGTGCCCTCTCGGTTTTAATCCGTTAATTTTAACGAAGAACAATGAACTCGAGATCTCATATTTTAGTTCATTCTACGGCTGTCTCCTCACCATTGGCAATTTTTTCGCACGTTACCTTGCCTTGAACGATCGTTTAAACGTGTGCCTACCAGGCGATTTTCCGATCGCGCAAATTGTAGAAGTCATCGCGTTCATTAGCGGGGTTCTTGAGAATACGTGGATGTGGCTAAGCTTTGGATTTTGTCAAAAACGTGTAAAGCTCATAATCGAGAGTTTTGCGAAAGCTCATAGGATCTCGGTAAAGCTTGGCATCCCGGACGAGTATGAGAAATACTTTAGGCATCTCGGATTTCATTTGATAATTATGAATGGCTCGTACATTCTTTTGACGATGTACAGCATGCTCCCGATGTGGGGGGATCCCAATGGTCAGTTTTTTGTATGAATATTCTAATTTATATTTTGAATCAGCTCGTTCAACCTGGTGACGATCTTTCTCTGGAGTATTATAATCATCAAACAACAGTTTTGTCAGCTTAATGATAAATTACGTTCCGCAATGGGAACTAATTTATGTAATGAAGTATGCTTACAATTGGTTAGAAACTCGAAGTAGGTAATACTGTTAAATTCAAAGATTTAACTTTTTTACGTACACTAGAACCTCGATTTTTTTAACAGCGGCGGGACCGGCTCCACATCGCACTTCTGGAAATCGAGGTGGCGTATGTTCCGCCCATACCGACTGTGCGCAGTTCTGACAGTCGTGGTTAGTGTCGTGTCGCGTAGCCTGGGGCCCCGGCCTTCGAATAATCACTTCTGTAAAATTTGTTTGAACGCGCCCGAAAAATATCGCGGCACTGCCCAGGCCGCCTCATCGCTTCCTCCACCATCGGCCGCATCGATCTGGGCCAGGTGGTGGGGACCGTTAAGGCAATGTGGTACAGACTCGGTCGGTAATGAATCGCCTTCCCTATTTTTTTCCGAAATGGTTCCTCTGATGACGATGAGCAAATTAGGTTTTTGTAGTTACTAGATAGACGTAAGAAAACCGAATTTGCTTTTGGTCGTCAGAACAACCATTTCGGAGAAAATAGGAAAGTCGAGTTGTTACCATCGGAGCATGTCTCATTGCTGTGCCACATTCTGTTAAGAGGATCGGGAGCTCACAAATCGAAGTCCTAGTGTATTACAAATGAATGAAAATATAATTGCAACTACCATCTCTTTCTTCCTATCGGACAGAATTGAAATGATTTCCCATCTACACCGTCAGCTCAGATACGTCACGTATCGCCTTCAGGAGTATTTTGCTGCATTCATTGCGATGGATATCATATTGCAGATGGCAGTTCTCTTGATTAATGCTCACGTAGTATATCGATTCCTGAAGGGACATCATGGCTCAATGACAAAATCGGATGTCATATACTTAAGTCATCTTGCATTATGGTTCATTGTCCCTCTACTGATATTAACTGCAATATCCAACATTTGCGGCACTGCTACTGACGAGGTACCTGAAAAATAGGTAGTCCAAAGTGTTATATCGAAGATAATACAATCAATGATTGTGTATAGTATATTTTGCAACAAGGGCCGAAAGTTGGCGATTGACACGAGTGTGAGGTTTCCGAGCGAAGCGAGGGCTGCGATCACACGAGCTGAAATCGCCAATTCGGCCCGAGTTGCACACTATACTTTTTTAAATTCATGCACGGAATGTCCCGCGTTCCGTGCCTGCAAAGCGTTCTCGAAGTAGCGTATTGTAGTAAGGCGTGAAATAATATTCTTGCGCATGCGCAGTTCCTCAAATTTCTTCATTATTTCACAAATTCCGTTATTATTTCACACTTTTCCCCTCTTCTGACACTCGAACTAACTTTGAGGTTAAGTTTCCGCTCACGCTTTACAGGCACGAAACAGGGGTATACCGTTCATTCGTTAAAAAAAGAAGTACGTAATAGTTGTACGAAAAAACGGACATCCCACGGCGGTTAGGAAGCGAGCTGCACTCGCCTTCTCTTGCGCTAAAAGCAACACTCGGCTTCGCCGTGTCACTGTAGCGCTCGATTCGGCTCGTGCGCCGCTTTTTAACCTTCGCGGAATATCCGCTTTCCAGTACTAGTATCACAATCTACTATTTTGTCAAGAGTGCAGGGGAAACGGGCGAATTTCATGGCAGTTTTTCGGGACGGACAGTGAAATGTGAGATTATTTACTTTCGTCCTGAGAGACGAAAGTGAAACAATCGCGAACTGCACATGCGCGAACTCATCTTTTCACTACTGTTATGAAATCATACACTTTCGTCCTGTAAAACTGCCATGAAATGCGTCGCTTTCCATGCTCGAGTGACAGAAATGCATTTTTGCGTCACCTAAAATTACGTGATCTCAGGCCAATGGTACCGGAAATATTCTACACGCTATGATGAACAACTTTGATAGTTTAACCAATATACAAACTGCTGTGGTAAGCACCTCATAGCAACTTGCTTCTCATTTGTATAATTTCAACATGCCATACAATGTTTCAGCAATGTAATTTACTTTCGGTTGATCTACTTAAAAATCAAGTCAAAATTTCAATATTCGGCTGTTTTGAACTGAACCAGTCTCTCGTATACAGTGTAAGTTAAAATTTCCTTTGCGTCTATACTATACAGCAATGAATCGGCATTTTTAATGATCTATATTACGTTGCAGATTGTCACGGCGACAACGACATATCTCACGATTATGCTGCAATTTTATAATTAGTAATAAAAACACATTTTTCTCAGTAATGAAATGGAATAACTCACTTTTTTTGTTTGCTGTTCAAAGCCAAAATTTCATAAAAGACCAAATTATGTTAGTTTATGCCTCCAATATTATCATGAGGCATTCATTCGTCATGTGATCATCGATTCTCATTGCATCGCATCGATCCATAGGAGAGGTCGCGCGGTCAAGATCGTTGTAAAATTGACCATTTATCCTTTTACACGGTAAGTGGTATATCCAAGTGCATTATCTAAATTGAAGTGCATTTCAAGAGACAACAGAGAAATAGTCGTAGCAACAGTTATAAAGTTACAGACGTGTGATGAAGAGCAAAACTGTTATGAAAAAACGATCCCGTACGTTTATAATACTGTATTATTGGGGAAAATTCTTTGGTCTTAATCCGTTAGTTTTAACAACGAACAATAAACTCGCATTCTCATACGTTGGATTGTTCTACGGCTGTCTCCTCACCGTAATCAATGCATACGTACGTTATCTTGCGATTTTTGATCGGTTTAAAATGATTCTACCAGGTGATTCGCCGATCACTTCAATTGTTGAAGTTATCGGGGCAATTAGTGGATTTGGTGAGACAACGATAATGTGGTTAAGCTTCGCATTTTGTCAAAATCGTATCAAACTCATCATTGAGAGTTTTGTAAGAGCTCAGAGGATGTCGGCAAAACTTGGCATCCCAGAGAACTACGAAGAATATCTAAGGCGTCTAGGATTTCATATAACAATTGTATATGGCTTGTATATTCTTTGGATGCTATATAACACCTTATCAATGAAAAACAACCACTCTAATTACGATGCTTTTGTATGGCCATTGTTTTTTATGATCCGAATAAGTTCATACAATACCGGGATTATATTTCTGTGGAGTGTTTCTATAGTCAAACATAACTTTCGTCTACTTAATGATAAAGTACGTTTCGTAATGCAGAACGATCTATATTACCATGAAGTGAGAACACGAATGATAAGAAATTCGCGGTGGGTACACCTGCTATAAATGCAAAGTTTTAATTTTGTTTCGTAGAGTCAGCAAATGAAAATATAATGGCAGTCAACGCATTGATATTCTGTCCGATAGAATTGAGATTATCTCCGACATACATCGTCAGCTCAGCATTTCGAGCTGTTCGCAAGAGCATTTCGGTCTATTTGTCGTGTTCAACATCATAACACAGTTATCGTACCTCACGGTTGACGCTCACATAATTTGTCGATTCTTGAAGAGACACCACGCCCTAGTCACAACATCGGACATCCTGTACACGATTCACATTTCATTCTGGATTATTGCCCCTATACTGATCATGACTGTGATATCTAACGTTTGTGGGTCTACTTCCGACGAGGTACATCATGAATGTTCAGCCCAATGTGTGAAATCCAAGATAATATGGCCAATTATTAATGCATATGTGCCTCATCTCCCACAACTTTATGATTGTAGGCCAACGATACGAGAAGTATTTTACACGCAATGCTGAACAATTTACATAATTCAGAAAAAATTAAAATAACCGCGGTAAGCACTTCATCGCTATATACTTCTCATGTGTAAAAAGCTAATATGTATTAAAATTTTGCAGCAATATCATTTACTTTCGCTCGATCTGCTTCAAAATCAACTGAAAATTTCCCTACTCGATTGTATCAATCTGAATCAGTATTTCGTATACAAAGTATGTTAAAAGTTTTCTCGACTAACTGGATTCAGAACTTGATAATTCTAGATATTTAAAAATTAAATACTATTGTGTTGCAGACTATGGCCGCGGCTACTACATACCTTACGATAATGCTGCAATTTTATAATTAACTAGGAGGTTATTGTGGTTCGCGCGCTCACATTAACCCTTTCAAAGGTTTTTCAGGTTGGCGCGTTCGCGGCCGTCGCACCGAAACCTGCAAAATATCGCAGCCGCCACATTACTCACACCGCCCATGTCCTGATCAATAACACACTCCTGTCGATACCACAGACTATGGTCACCGTAGCTATGGAAACCGTTGCTATAGCCATCGTTGCTATGGAAAGCGTTGCCGAAAGCGATGGTGTGGAAACCGTTACTATTTAAATTTGAAGTACGTCGCACGAAGTTAGCAACGGTCTGAAGTTTGTAACAGTCTGAAGATAGCAACGGTTTGCAGTTTTATAACCGTCTGAAGTTAGTAACAACTTGAAATCAGTAACAATCTGAGGTTCGCAGCGATCAGAGCGGGGCGAAGAGCAGGGGGGGTGGCGGGCGGTCAAACGGACAATCGACTTTCCAAAATATACATAAGAATAACATTAAGAACTCCGATCGTCTGGCCAACTTCAGATCTCTCGATCGCCCTTCGGTGATCGATTTCAGACGGCTGGAAACCTTTTTTATGGCGAACTTCAGACCGCTCGAAACCTCTTCCATGGTGTTACGTCCCGACGAGCTCAAGAGAGTTCGTTCAGAACATGCGTAACATCGGTCTCTCTTTCGAGTCAAGGCGTTGGCCCTTTACTCAGGGACGGAGACCTCGCCGTACACTGTCCGTCGATAGGAGATTACGCTAGGAGGATGGTTGAGACGATAGCCTCGTAGCACGATAGTTGAGCATGCAGAAATAATATTCGAAGACGGCTTATTATGCTGTACTCACTAAATACTTGTTTTATTTCCGATGTTCCGTGCGAATACAATTTTCTGTTTACAAACACTTAATTGAACTTATTTTACCGGAGACTTAGCCGCGGTCGGGGTTTCGTAGTTAGTCTCGTGGTACAGAGCCTTGCTCGCTCTGTGCAGTTTCGCTGGTAAACGGATGATGCTCGGAGATTAATCGAAGAACTACTGATTTTTGGTAAAGATGCTTGACCTTATATACTAGTTTAGTCCTATACTACTAGTGCAAAAATATTGTGTAGTGGTGGGGCTAATGAGTTCGCGACCCTTTACTTGAAGTAACCGTCGCGATGAGTTTCGTTGCTCTAATTAAATATCGATAGAAAGAGTTTCGGCGAAAAGATTAGTTGATTTGACCGAATATATAGAGAAATAGACTCGACGTTTTTTTAATAGGCGTAATAAAATTCAGTGGCGGTGTCCTATGTGTTGATAACGGAGCGCGGATATAAAAAGGCTTATAGCTCGCAAATGCCATCTGACGTATCGCTTCTCAGTAGTATGCGGCGGAGAAGATAGGCGCGTGCCTCGGCCGCTTGGGTTATAGACGCATGAGAGCGCGTGGCTAACTTGTACGCGTGACTCTAATGCCTTATCTCGAGAAAGATACTTATGCTCTATATTTTCGGATTTCTGGCAATTGCTATGTAGAAAGGTTACGTGGGACGTAACAATGGCCAACTTCAGACCGCTCGATGTCCATGGGACTAATGGACAAACAGACAAACAACTTTCTAAAATATATATGAGATATTAAAGACACGGTTTTCCTTTTCCTTTATTCTTCCCGTCTATTCCTAATATTTTTATGACCCATTAAAAATATACTGATTATTTATCATAATTTGAGAGGAAGAGCAAAGCTCTCATGTCATACAGTCCTAAATGACAAATGGTGGATGTGTAGACCGTTTTAGAATTCATCGTTAATTCCTTTTCCTGAGAAAAAGTATTCGAAGTACATTATCTAAATTGAATACAATGCATACATTCCAAGCAGTTAGAGAATAACAATCGATACTCTTTTGCCGTTTCTATGTATATAATCAATAGTGGGAGCTGAAAGAACAGTAGTAAAGTGACAAACGAATGATAAAGAACAAAACGAATATGCGAAAACCATCGTGGACTGCTGTAATGTTTTATTGGTGGAAAGTCGTCGGCCTTAACCCGTTAGTTTTAACGAAAAATAAACTCGAGTTTTCATATTTTGGTATGTTCTACGGCTGTCTCCTCAGCGCAGGTTATTTTTATGTAACGTTTTGTGTACTATTAAATCGGATGGAAATGCTGATACCTGGCGATTCTCCGGCCGCTCAAATCCTTGATTTTATTGGCATAATTAGTAAACTTCTTGAGTGTACGTTTATGTGGTTAATCTCGGGATTTCGACAAAATCGTGTCAAGATTATCATCGAAGATTTTGCGCAACTTCAGCGGATATCGAGAAAACTTGGCATCCGGGATAACTACGAAAAATGCTTGAAGGATCTCGGATTGTGGATAATACTCGTCAATACCGTATACATGAGTTGGATGGTATTCAACATCTCAACAATGGATATTAATAGCAACGTTTCATTTGCATGGGCATTTTTCTTTGCGATGGAAATGTTCGAAGTCAACGCGGGGACGTCCTTTCTTTGGAGTGTCCCATTCGTCAAACAAAAGTTTTATCAACTCAACGATGAAGTACGGTTTGTACTACCCAACGAATTTCACAATATATATAGTATCCCCACAATCGATAAGAAACTTTAGATAGATACATCTGCGAACATTTTTTTTGAATTTTTGTAGTATCATTGAATGGGAATAGCGGAGAATGCGGGAATGACATTCCGCGGACATTTTTTAAGTTTTACTAGCTGACTTTGTAACTAATTTATAACTAAAATTCTCTAATCTTCTATTCATTATTCATTACTTATTACATGTGTAATTAATCAAAATAATTACTCATTTGAAAGTAATTAGTTTTTATAACCAATTAAATCCAAGAAATTCTTAATGATCTTCATTCCCCTATTCTTTCCTATAATTGCAGTCGAAGTTTTATTCTTTCGTCGGATAGGATTGAGCTAATCTTCCAGCTACATCGACAGCTCACAGATTTGATTCAACGTATTCAGAAGCATTTCGAGGTATTTCTTGTATTCCACATGATTTCGAAGTTTACAGTTCTCACGATTGATGCCCATCTATTTTATCGGTTTCTGAAAAAACACAACGGCCCAATCACGGCAAGCGACGTCTTCTTCACGCTTCGTTTTCTATTCTGGATAATATTACCACTACTAGTGCTCATTGTAACAGCAAACGTCTGCGGCTCTGTCTCTGTCGAGGTACTTTAAGTATAATTATCTCGTCCAAAGTAGCAAATTCAAGATAGAATTAATAATTGGTGATTACTTTTTTTTTCATTATCTACAATTTCATATTTTCGGGGTAACGAGACTGGAAATATTCTACACGCGATGATCAATAATAGTGACAATTTCGACAATACCGAAATCATTGCGGTAATTAACTCATCGTAACTTTCCTCTTAATTCATGTGAAAATATGCCGTACATTTTTTTAGCCATTTCATATACTCGCTCTTGATCTACTGAAAAATCAAGTAAAAATGTCCATATTTGGCTTTCTTGAATTGGACTATTTTTTCGTGTACAGAGTAAGTTGAAATATTATTGCTGACTGTATTATGCTGCAATTAATAAATACCTTTTAATAAAATACTGTTGTATTGCAGACTATCGCAAAAGTAGCTGCATATCTAACGATTATACTGCAATTTTACAATTGAAATAAAAAAAAAATTCTTTCATTAATAATATGAAATAAGTTGTTGGTCGACGTACATAAAATATTAGTTTGATTTAATTTCATCCCCTGTATTCTCAGTATTCTCACGAGACATCAAAAATATTATACAAAATATTTGATTAACAATGTAAACGAAGGTGCGTGAACGGGGTGCAAACACAAAATAAAAGGGGATTCGAACAAGCATAATATTTCGTATATTATCGGTGAATATAGAATATCACAACGTGCGAGAAAATTACAAAAAGAGAGTAATAATGGATAACTCAAAATAATTGTATGGTAGAAGGAAAAAGAAAGCAATAACAATCTGAAATAACTAATATAAAAAAGGAGAAACAATATAAAAGAAACTCGTGGTTTGTGCGTAACACGCAAAAATAATAACTCGCAAAACTAATACTCGATAAAAATAATATAATAATTCGTACAAAAAGGCATCAGTAACCAACCAATGTGCTCACTGGTCGTCAATTCGTGGGGAAAAATAGTACACACGAAAAAACGGGAATCAATGACAAAATCTATACTCTGGGCGTCAGGTACCATTCACGGGGTAACACCATTTCCTTTTCGACAAATGACTCGCAGAATATTCGCGAACTCGAAAACGTGACTGCCGACTAGTCACGGGAAAGCTGAAGGCTCAGGGAGAGAAAATGATGGTTTTTTGGCTCAAAAATATTAACTTCGGCTACAATAATAGATTCACGGGGCTAGGGCACTTTTCCGGCGATTTTTCGGGAGTTTCTCGGGAATAGAAATCTATTAGAATGATAATTAACGGCTATGCACCACCCACTACGTGCTTACACTTTTACCTACGATCTTGCCGGGTAATGGCGGTAGTCGTTGCCTTGAATACTGCCAGTAGTCACCTATTGCGAATCTCGTCAAAACACGGGTGCTGTGGTCGGGAAACATGCGCTCCTCGTGACGAGACAGGCTACGGCAATACGATGATCACACACACTCTCTGTACTCCGCTCATTTTCTCTCATAAAAATCTCTTAAGGAGGGTTCGCTGATACTTGTGGTGCGGGTAGGGGCGGTGGTTCGGTAGGATAGCGGTAGGCACTTGGCGGGGGAACATAATCTCGTTATCACAAAAAAAATGGTACAGTCAAATCTTATGAAAATTGAATGTGATGTTCTTGAAAGTATCATCTTTCAATCGGTACGTGTTTTAAGAAAGTGACATCACTCCTTGCATTAATATGAAATGATCGAAAACGCTCTACTTTACAAAAGCCAATGTTTAACCTCTCAACTTTGAATATTAATATCTTTGAAACGGTATAGACAATTTTAAAGAAATTTTCCAGTTTTGTGTATGGGTTAGTAATAAATCTCCTATAACAATTTCAAAGACATGGCATCATATCGAGGAAACCAGAAGACCCTCCTTCAATTAACGCTCGACCACATACATATGTGCTCTCGGGGAGGGATCTCGATTGAAGCTGGAGTCTCGCTGTCTCTCTTGGGCTTCTTCTTCGTTGGCACCGCTGTGGGGGGTCTCGGTAAGTTCGGGTGACCGACGGGCGTTACGTGAAAATTGCGGTTGTGGTGGTTGGGCGATTAGTATGGCGCTTCAAGCAACGATTCGCGTGCCGGCGCCTGTGCCCGGCGACAGCCAATAAGGAGCCGAGCGTCTCCCCTACTGGCTTGGCGTAACGGCTTATTCTTTACTTCTCGTGACGGTCTCGAAAACATTCTCCCGATGATTACGACTTCTGTACCTTTTATTAAATAAACCAATATTATTATTGTTGAAATTCGATACTGTGAGTCTTTGTTCCTCGCCATCCAGATATATAGAGAATTAGCCCATATTAGATCGCAGGTCGATACTTCCGAGCGACGATAGTGTGCGACCGGCGGCGGGCGGCAGTAGCTTGTGCGAGGCAGCGGCAACTCAGCAGCGTGATGCGTAAGGAACGGCAATTCTCCTCGTCGATTCAGTCGTCATCTACGTTGGCTATATCGCTCGCTCTCTCGCCATCATTGTCGTCCGACGATGAGGCGATGTTAGTTGATGCTGTACGTCGGCGCCGCTTGGGGGTATGGAGGGGAGGGACCTACGTATTCGCGTAACTCGCTACTACCTGTTCTGCGTGGAGCTGCAGGCTCGACTCGAGATATAAGAGGGCTGTAGCGATACTACATTGTTACATATTATACGAAGAAGGCAATACTGTTAAAACCGTTTTACAATTCAATGACAACGCTTTTACGCTTCTTGTTGCTATGCTATTTCCAAATACATTATCGGAATTGAATTTTAAAAGTGAATAATCAACTCGAACAATAGGAGGGTAAAATAGAGATACCCATTACTAAGAGGACAGTTGCAAATGTACCAACGAACAATAAAGAACTGAACAGATATGAGAAAACGATCGCGTACATTTCTCATGGTGTATTATTGGGGAAAATTTGTTGGTCTTAATCCATTAATTTTAACGAAGAACAATGAACTTCAGTTTTCTTATTTTGGGTTCTTCTACGGCTGTGTCCTCAGTGCCGGCAATGTTTACTTCTCGTGTCGTGTATTGACATATCGGGTAAAAACGATGATTCCAGGCGAATCTCCGGTCGCACAAATCATTGACTTTATTGGCATATTTAGCGCAGTTTTTGAGAATACGTTGACGTGGCTAATCTTTGGATTTCGTCAAAATCGGATCAAACTTATAGTCGAGAGTTTCGCGCAAATTCAGAACACCTCGGAAAAGCTCGGCATCCAGGAACACAACGAAACATATTTAAGACATCTCGGAGTTCGTTTAACACTCGTCAATGCCGTATCCATCATCTGGAGGACATTCTGCTGCTTAACGTCCATAGGTAATGGCGATGCGTTTGTATGGGTATTTTACGGTATGATCAGAATATTCTCATACAACATGATGACGATATTTCTCTGGAGTCTTATAATCGTCAAACTAAAGTTTCGTCAACTTAACGATAAAGTACGTTTCGTACTGCGAAACGATTTGGACAACGAAATGCTGCCACAGTTGACAAGAGATTCAAGGTAAACAAAGCCGCCGACTAATACAAATCGTCGCAGTATCTATCAATAGATAAAAATATAATTGCAGACCAAGAAACTTCATTTATGGATTGGACAGAATTGAGATGATTTTTCAATTACATCGACAACTCAGAGATTTAATTAATCGTATTGAGGATCATTTCGCTGGATTCGTTCTGCTCAACATGATTCCGCAATTAACGGATTGTACGAGTAACGCCCATATAATGTATCTGTTCCTGAAGAGGCACAGCGGATCAATCACAGCATTGGATGTCATGTACATGAGCCGCTTCGTGCTGTGGCTCGTTATACCTGTATTTATATTGACTATAACATCGAACGTCTGCAGCTCGGCTTCTGATGAAGTATCTTACGCTCGTCAATTTTCCAAATTCGCAAATCTAATATGAATTTGGCAGTTATTAATACACGTTTTCTTCATTTTATACAATTCATTTTTTAGGCGAACAATACTGGAAATATTCTACACGCGATGCTCAACGATCGTGAAAATGTTGTCAATAATCAAAAAACCAGGGTAAGCGTCTCATCGCAATTTGTTTATTATTTGATGAATATCGAAACGCCATAAAATGTTTCAGCAATATATTATATTTCATTTATTTTCGCTTGACCTGCTGCAAAATCGAGTAAAAATTTTATTACTCGGCTTTCTTTATCTGGACGCTTCTCTCGTGTACAGAGTACGTTGAAATATTTTTTCTAGCTTAACTACACGGAGAGAAAGATCTACTAGAAATTACTATGTCATCTGGTAAAATTCGACGGTGGCGCCAACTATGACGAAAATACTCGATATTATGAGAATTTTGACCACATTTATGGGGATTTTTATCATATTCTATGGTAAAAATTCGCATAGTTATCGTCATTTTCAACAGGTGGCGTCATTGACTCCGCACTACCAGAAATTTACGATATTTTTTACTAGATATATGGTAAATTATATCAGATCCTTCTCTCCGTGTATATAGGAGTGAATAGATATATTTAATTTAAGGAACTATTGTATTACAGACGATCGCAACGGGAACTACATATCTTACAATAATGCTGCAATTTTATAGCTAACTATTAAAGACATATTTTACTGTACAATGATGTTTAACAATTCGTTTTTGAATTGTTCAAAGCCGTAGACAATACATACATTACGGGCTGATTTGTTTTTTTTTGTTTGTATATCCACCATTTTCACGTGGCAATAAAATCATTATAAATAAACATTTAATAAAATTTCAAAAGTAAAGTGAAAAGCGCCCGATGCACAAGGTCTTGCATAACATATATGAACGAAGCGTGACGGTCAACTGTTCAACGTCAATAGTTTTTTTCTCGAGAAACAATACCTAAATTAGAAAAGTACATTATCTAAATTGGATGTGCGCGCATTACAAACCATAACATTGTAAAATTCGATGCTCGGAGCTGACCGAGCAGTTGTAGAGTTACCGACGCATGGTTAAGAACAAAGCGAACATGCGAAAGAGATCGCGAACTTTTCTGATGCTGTACTATTGGGCAAAACTTCTTGGACTCAATCCCTTAACATTGAAAACGAATAATGAACTCGCGTTCTCATGTCTCGGTTTGTTCTACGGCTGTTTCCTCAGTGTAATTAGTTTGTGTACTATTTATTTCGCGTCAGTTGGGCGACTAAGAATGTATCTACCAGGCGATTCTCCGATCGGTCGAATAGCTTACTTCGTCGGAGTAATTAGTGAGATTTCCGAGAAAACATTAACGTGGTTAAGCTTTGGATTTTGCCAAAAACGTATGATATTCATCATCGAAAGCTTTGCAAAAGCTCAAATGATCTCGTTAAAAATCGGTATTTTTACGGACAACGAGAAATACTTCAGGCATAGTGGATTTCATCTAATAATTATAAATGCACTGTATATTACTTGGGCAACATTCAACATCTCAACATCGGTTAACTATTACATTAATCACATTCATGGGATTGTATTCAGCAGTATGCTTCGAATGGCATCATTTAATATGCTGACGATCTTTGTCTGGAGTTTTAAAATCGTTAAAGAGAATTTTCATCAACTTAATGACAAAGTACGGTTTTTAATGCGAAATCAATTAGACAATGGAGAGCAGCCGCGATCAATAAGAAATTTCAGGTAAATAACACCCGCCAACAAGAACGTTTGTATTTTCGCGCTAATAATACATGATATTATTATATTGCAGAAACTTCATTCTTCTTTCGGACAAAATAGAGAGCATTTTCGAGTTACATCGACAGCTTAGAGATGTCATTTATTGTATTCAAGAATATTTCGGTTTGGTCGTACTACTCAACATCATGTTTCAGTTATCGTCTTTGGCGGTCCACATCTATTTTGTTTATAGATTTTTAAAAGAACGTAGCGGTTCATTCACAGCATTTCACGTTGTATATATGTGTCATATTTTCATGAGGGTCATTACGCCTCTACTGGTACTGACTATAATATCCAACGTCTGCGGTTCCACTTCTGACGAGGTACCTTAACACATTTTCTATAATTAATTAAAGCGAACCTCGTCATTTGCAGTTTTATAATCTTAGGCTAACGAGACAGGAAATATTTTACACGCCATGCTGAACGAGTGTGACGATTTGAACAATACTCAAACAGCGAGGGTAAGACACGAAATTCGTAATTCGATCGATGTACAGCACAACCCCTCTTATCTTAACTCGACGGGACCGGACCCTTTCGCTATTTTGTATTTTCCCTACAAACCCCACTCTCGGTCAGTTGCTGCGACTAGGGGCAATGAGGGGTATACGCGCCCCTCCACGGCGTGATTCTGCGCGTGCGCCGTGTACATTGTGCGCCCATAGTGGGGCGAGCGGATTCAGGAGAAATACAGTTAAGCCAAAGCGTTGCCATGGTAACCAGTTAAAATAAGCACAAAGTTAAGTTAAGTGAAGTTAAGAATAAAGGGGTTGTACATACATAAAGAAAAAAAAATTGTTGATAAAAAGTAAATGATCGAAATAATATTGAAAAATCAATAATATCACAGTGAGAATAAATGCATAAAAATGTAATGTACTGATAGTGGAAGTTTTACCTTACTTACGTGGAAACAGAAGTTAAGGTAGTTATGTCGCTTTGCATTCATTTTGCATAAGTTCGAGAAAAATTAGAGAAAATTGCAAATACGTCTCGATGGTATAAAAATCGGAAAAAATGCATGCATATTAAAGATACTGAAAAGATTAATTTGGCATAATAATAATACCAAAACGTTATTAACAAATTGATGAAAAAATTAATTAGTCAACAAATTTCCCGGGAACCCAACTTTTTTTTTATGAAAACGATTCGTCAATTTTTTCAGATTTTTCAATTTATTTTGTATTTCGTGTTTTTTCACACATTTTTTGCATATAAAAAAAAAATTCAAAGTAAATTGAAAAATCTGAAAAAATTCATACATATTCAGAAAAATTAACGAATCATTTTCATAAAAAAAAAAGTTGGGTTCCCGGGAAATTTGTTGACCAATTCATTTTTTCATCAATTTGTTAATAATATTTTAGAATTATTATTATGCAAAATAATCTTTTCAGTACCATTGTGCATGTGCACGCATTTTTTTCAGATTTTTATACCATCGAGAAGTATTTGAAATTTTGTCTCATTTTTCTCGAACTTATGCGAAATTCACGCAAAGCAACATAACTACCTTAAGGGTTTATGCATAAAAACCTCTAGTGCCATTTCACTAGAATGGAAACTTTTTTATATTGTAATAAGTAATGAACTACTAATAAATTTCAGCAACTCACTTTGCTATCGCTTAATTTACTCCAGAATCAAATAAAAATTTCACTACTCGGCTTTCTCGATCTGAACCATTTTTTCGTCTACAAGGTACGTTGAAAGATTCTTTAACTCACTGCGTACAAAAATTAATTGATGTGTTTCCATAAAAATACTATCTTGTTACAGGCTGTAGCAACGGCTGCTGCATTCTTTACAATAATGCTGCAATTTTATAACTAATAGTAATTTTGTCGACACTTACAACAACAAAAAAAGAATAAAGTTTCGGTGCGAGTAAAAGATAAGCTACGAGATGAATTAATTTCTTTCCCGTACCCCCAATAATTGTTATCGTCATTAACAACAGTTCCGTTGAATTAAAATTGACATTAATAAAGCGCAAAAGTCTCATTGTTGAAATGTCAGCAATTTAAGGCGTTGAAGATCCTGGCGTTATTGATTGTTAATTCCTCTATGTCGGACGTTCGAAATTGCTCGTTATACAAATTGATCATTATGAGTGCACAGCAAGCGACAACAGAGCCAACGTCGATTGTCAGGGGTGAAAGTGCCAGTTGCACATTAACGGAGAAATGACGAAGGTCAAACGGAACGGAACAAAACGATCGCGTACCCTCCAAATGTTGTATTACTGGGGTAAATTTGTCGGGGTTGTTCCGTTAACACTGTCGGAAAATAACGAAATCGCTTTCTCATACCTAAGTATTTTTTACGGATGCTTTCTTTGCATTCCTTATTCATACCTGATGTATTGTGCGTTAGCTGAACGATGTCACGTGACTTTCCCCGGTGACACACCGATCAGTTTGATAGTAGATTTTATCGTAATGTTTAGCGGAGGTCTTGAGATTTTGTTAATATGGTTGGGCTTTGCATTTTATCAAAATCGTATGAAGCTCATCGTGACGAGTTTCGGTAAAGCTGAATCGATTTCGAGAGAACTCGGCATTCCCGAGGATTACGAGAAGCATTTCCGAAAACTTGGAATGTATTTGCTTATTGTTTTTATAATTTACACCGTCTGGAAGGGAATTAACAATGGAGCAATGGGAGCTTTTACGGATGCTCGCGTACTCCTATGGGCGTGTTACATTGTGCCGCGTGTAACGTCATTTACCGCGTGGATTATTTTTATCTGGAGTCTCATCGTTGTCAAAAAAAAATTTCGACGGCTCAATGGACAAGTTCGATTTTTAATGACCAATGAAATAACCGCGGCATTTCCTAGAAGTTCGAGGTAAACAATTTACCAAACACAATATTTTTTTATTTTCATGATATATTACTTAATAAATCGATTGTAAATATATCTTTTTAGCTGTGATGCGATTTTTCCATTGGATAAAATTGACATAATTTCTCAGCTGCATCGTGCACTCCGCGATGTCATTCGTCGTATTGAGGATCATTTCGCTTTGGTCATCTTGTTGAACATCCTGACGCAGTTTACAAACATTACGTTGAATGTTCATGTATTTTATCATTACCTAAAGTTCCGTGGTGCGAGTACAGCAACGGATGTTTTATACCTGTTTGTCATCAGTTGTTGGGTCTTTTTGCCCGCGATAGTCTTGGCAATATTATCCGACGTTTGTGGCTCTACTGTTGACGAGGTACCGCGAGAATTTTCAAAGTAAAAGATATACAAATAAAATCGTATATTCACAGGCTAACAAGACTGGAAATATTCTACACGCGATGCTCAACAGTCATGACTATTCACGTAATCGTGAAGCAGCTACGTTAAGCTTTTCAAATTTTCCGCAAATCCACTTACTCTCACTGGAATTGCTTCAAAATCCAGTGAAAATATCGCTATTAGGTTTTTTCGATCTGAACTCTTTCATGGTATACAGTGTAAGTTCCAAGTATCTTTCAAAAATGTTATTAAACAAACAGTATATCTTAAGGCAGTTATGTCGCTTCGCGATCATCTCGCATAAATTCGAGAAAAATAAGAGAAAATTGCAAATACTTCTCGATGGTATAAAAATCTGAAAAAATGAATGCATATTAAAGGTACTGAAAATATTAATTTTGCATAATAATAATTCCAAAATGTTATTAACAAATCGATGAAAAAATTAATTGGTCAACAAATTTCCCGGGAACCCAACTTTTTTTTAATGAAAATGATTCATTCATTTTTCTGAATACGTATGAATTTTTTTAGATATTTCAATTTACTTTGAATTTTGTGTTTTTTCACACATTTTTTCCATATAAAAAAAAAATTCAAAGCAAATTGAAAAATCTTGAAAAATTCATATGTATTTAGAAAAATGAACGAATCATTTTCATAATAAAAAAGTTGGGTTCCCGGGAAATTTGTTGACTAATTAATTTTTTCAGATTTTTATACCATCGAGAAGTTTTGCATTTTTCTCTCATTTATGCGAAATGAACGCGAAGCGACATAACTACCTTAAATATACATTAATTAATAAAATATAATAATAATAATGTGTATATAATGTTATATTATATTATTTAATATATTATCATTAATAATGTATTATTTATTAATAGTAAATAACATATAAGATAATATGTGTTTGTAATTTAAAAATATTTGTATTGCAGTCTATAGCAACGGCGACTACCCATCTCACGATAATGTTGCAGTTTTACAGTTAGTAATTACTCTTACAGTCACGGAAAATAAAATGGATGGTTGATAATATAAAGGGGATGCAGGACATTGTAAAATTATTTGACGTAACAATGGACGAACGTTCATCACTTTACAACCGGCTGCTGTATATATATATGCATATACATAGATAGACGAATACATTATACTAATTGAATATCATAAAATGTATATTCAACCATCGAACAGTGTAAAAGCTTATGATCGCAGGTGAAACTGGCAGTTGTAAAGATACGGAGAAACGATGAAGAATAAAGTGGTCGTTAAAAAATTATCGTGGACTTTACGAATGCTGTATTACTGGGGAAAATTTGTTGGAATTGTATCATTAACATTGTCAGAAAACAACGAACTCGAGTTCTCGTACTTCAGTCTTCTTTACGGCTGCTTCCTCGCCGCAATTTATGTCGTAGTAATTTACAAAGTTTTGGTTATACGTCTGTACGGTTTGTCACCGATTGCAACACCGATCGCTGCGACCGTTGAGTACATCGGGATAATCAGTGTTTTTCTTGAAATTTCGTCTACCTGGTTGGTCACTGCATTTCATCAGAATCGCATGAAATTTATCGTGAACAGTTTTGTGAAAGCAGAAAAAACTTCGAGAAAACTTGGCATCGTGGAGAATTACGAGAAACGGTTCGCACAACTCGGCATCCAACTGGCGCTTGTGAATGTATTTTATATCATATTAGTTACGTTCAGCAACTTGACGTTGAGTTATACGCCAAATTTTCATGGGGTATTATGGACATGTTACAGTATGCCAAAAGTATCGTCTTTGAACGTTGGAACGCTGTTTCTCTGGTGTCTTTTGATTGTTAAACAAAAATTTGGACATCTCAACGAAAAATTACGATCGCTGATGCAAAATGATAGCGCAAGTTACAGTGAAGTAAACGAAGAACTATGTTTGGGATTGATAAAGACAGGATTTCTATCCGATAGAATTACCGCGATATGTCGATTACATCGAGAACTTAGAGATGTAATACGCCGCATCGAGACCCACTTTGCTCTCCTCGTTTTCTTCAACTGGATCACGCAATTTTTCAGCCTCACCCTCAGTTCGTATGGCTTCTATCGTTTCGTAAAGCTGTACAGTCCGATGACGGGAATTACTTTTGTATATTTATGCTCAATTGGTTTCTGGGTCGCTCTTCCTGTGGCGATTATAGCTACAGTAGCCAAAATTTGCACTTCCACGATGCACGAGGTAACTTTAATCCGTGAAGCTATATTCATATATTTCTTATTATTAACCAAATTAGTAACATTAATACAATTCTCACCGTTTTGATCAATTGTGCGAATTTTCTTTACAATTTGAAAAAAATCGTGCCAATGACATTGGCATATTGCTTCCTCTCTTTCTTTTAACTTAGTGTTACCAACTCTGTTTCTAGGAAAGTCCGTTTATCATTTTTGGCCTCCGCAAGAAGCTTTTTTCAAATCATAACCAACTTAGAAAAAAAGTGGCAATTGAAATAGTGTCCTAAATCATGTTCAATAAAAAAAAAATATGTTTGTACCAAATGTTAACCTGATATCTCAAAAAATGTGGCAGTTACCGCGCGAC
This sequence comes from Cryptus armator, assembly GCA_963971235.1. Taxonomy (NCBI): domain Eukaryota; kingdom Metazoa; phylum Arthropoda; class Insecta; order Hymenoptera; family Ichneumonidae; genus Cryptus; species Cryptus armator. The sequence continues at coordinate 11,790,357 of OZ020242.1, read as the reverse complement.
GACCAATTTTTCAAAAAAATAAAATTGACGTAAAATATCATCGGCAGCATTGATTTTCATAAAAATTGGACCAAAGATGGGGACTCGACCCCCCAATATGTGGTATCAATTTCAGCTTGATATCTCAAACCGTTCTCATTATAAGGTCAAACGATGTGCATACACACGATACACATACATATATACGGACATACATTTTTTGTAAATGTGATTTTTCGATGTTTTAGAACATTCTGAACACGTTTACATTGAAATTTCGAAAAAAAAAAATTTCTTCAAAACAAAGCTTCTTGAGGAAGCAAAATTAAGAAATATTATTATTATCATTTTTTCACGTTTTAAGATTCGTACTTTTAGGCCAACAAGACAAGAAATATTCTTCACGCAATGTTGAACGATAATGAATATTTTTGCAACAGTCGAGAAGCTGCGGTAAGAAACATATTATTTCGATCGTTTTATGTGAAAAGTGAATATTGAACCAATTTTTTTTTTATAGAAATTGAATGTACTTTCTTTGGATTTACTTCACAATCAAACAAGGCTGACACTGTTTGGATTTTTCGACTTGGACTCGTTTTTGGTGTTTAAGGTAGGTGCCATTTTTTTATTTTTAAAAATTAATACGCGTAACACGACCGACAATGAAATCTTAAAATACTTCTTATATTCCAGAGTATAGCAATTGCTGCAATGTACCTTGTAATAATGCTGCAATTTTACAGTTAATAAGAACTCTAACGATTGGCGGTCAGCAAACAGAAGCCACTTGTCACTCTGTCGGGAAGATCACGATAAAAAAATAAAGTGTATAACAATAGAGTTTATCCGTTGTTAATCATCGTTAGTGTTCATCATGGAAAATTAGCCGACCGCGTACATCACGATAATTGTAACATTATAAGTGTCCTACAAAGTAAACACCAATCATCGGAGCTAAAAACGCTGGTTGTTACGCTGTACGAACAAATGGAGAAAAATAAATTTTCTCTAACAATTCGCATTTTGTATTATTGGGGGAAATTCGTTGGTCTTAATCCTCTAAATTTGTCCGATAACAAAAAAGTGGAATTTTCATATTTCGGTATACTTTACGGTCTTTTCCTCGGTACAACTTACACTTATATTTTTTATCGGGTATTTGAGAATCGACTGAAATCATCGCTACCGGGCGAGACGCCAGTCGCTGTTATAGTGTTCTGCATCTGGATTAGTTGTCGATTTCTCGAAACTTTGTTGACGTGGCTCATCTCTGCTCTCTATCAAAATCGCATCAAGTTCATTATTACGAGGTTCGTCGAGGCTGAAAAAACAGCGAAAAAACTTGGCATTTCGCAAAATTACGAAAAAGTTTTTTGTCAACTTGGAACTCGCGTGGTTATTACGAATATTCTGTATATCCTTGCGTTAGGATTAACACTCGCGGATCTTAGTCGATTTTCGAATTTCCATACGCGACTGTGGATCTTCTACGATATCCCCCGAATTGCATCGGTTAACATGGAGATTTTATTTATTTGGAGTTTTAACGTCGTTGAAGAAAAATTTCATCGTGTGAACGAAAAATTACGATTTTTAATTACAAGCAATCATCGCAATATAAACGAAGTCAAAAAGAAAAGAAGACCAAGACTTCCGAGTGATTCGAGGTACCGTCGAGTCTCGCATAAATTATTCACTCTAGTAAATTAATCGAGCACCGGCACTGTCTCCCATTCATTTTCTTTCTCATATGAATTTTTTTTAGTAAAATTAAGAAGCTTCTGGTAAATAAAAAATGATCGTCACATTTTTTATTATTTTCCAGACACTTATCATTAATTAATATTTTTTGGTTTTCTTGTTTTGTTTTTATGTTTTATTTTGTTTTTAATATAAAATATTAATGTATTTGCAGCTACAGTATCTCGGAGAGCATTGCGATGTTATCCAAACTGCACCGTCAGTTGAGAGATATAGTTTGTCTCATCGAGCGGCACTTTGCTGTTCTCGTTTTATTCGGTATCACTGGGCATTTTATGCATATAACTCTCAACGTCTACTTATTCTATCGTGCCGTGAAAATTTACCGTTCGATCGATGGAGTGGACTTTACATTTATAATTCCACTTGGCTGCTGGCTTTTAGCTTCCGTAGTCGTTCTGATTATAATATCCAACGTTTGCGGTTCAACTTCAAAGAAGGTTTTTTTTTAAAATAATTTTTTCGTTCATATCGTCTGAAATATGAAAAAAAAAGAACAAAAATTGTGTACAATTTATAAAATATGATAAAAACTTATTTTTACTCAATCAATATTTCGTGTAACCATAGGCTAACGCGACGGGTAATATTCTTCACGCAATGCTGAACGATTGTAAACAATGCCCAATGTTCGAAGAAACTGCGGTAAGAAGAATCAATACACGAAATTTTGGTCGAGAATTACACAAATTTGTTTAAACAAATTTTTTAGAAGTTCCACATGCTTTCCCTCGATCTACTGAATAACCGATTGACTATTTCGATATTCGGTTTTTTCGAGTTGAACGATTTTTTTATATACAGTGTAAGTTCATCGAGTAATCAGTATCAACTATAACATCCGTGGTACACACGTACATACATCATTATTGGAATACACTTATGTTGCAGACTCTAACAGCTGCGACAACATATGTTGTAATAATGCTACAATTGTATAGCTAATAACCGGTTGCGTCTAATGATCAATAAAACAGCAAAGGTTAGATTGTCAGTCATTAATGGATTAGCATCGTTGTGAGTCGTTCATTACGATAAACACCATTTGCCTTTGTCAGAAGTACCGAGACAGAGGCAAATCGACGAATAGAGTGCATTACTTTATCTAGTCTCCACACTCGTAGATTAATACATTCAACCCCTAGCGTCCTCCAAGATCGAACAATTGAACAAATTATTTCATCGTATTTCTCTTCATTTCTCAACGATTGAAGTCCATATTAATCTAACGTCATTGTAAATAATTCGCGTATGAAATGGCCGCCCGTACAAATGGCGATTCCATGCCGATACTCAAGCGTCTATACGTTTTTTGGCGTATCGTCGGTCTGTGCCCATTTGTTCCTGTAGGTGTCAATGAAATTCTTCGTTTCTCTTACATCGGTGTATTTTACACGATGACAATAACTCTAACTTATGTCGCAATTTACTTTCGCGCGATCATTAATCGCATGAATTTCGTGCTATCGCGTGAAACCCTAATGACGATCGTCGCTGATTTTTCTGGTGTTACGGTAGAATTTCTCGTGGTCATCACGGGCTGGTTGTGTTTTTCCTTTCGTCAGGCCGAAGTCAAGCGGATAATTATAATGTTCAAAAAAATTCACACGGAACTGCGGAATATAGGTATCAACGAAGATTTCAAAAAGATCGTTAAAACCGCGGAGATACATACCGCTTCCGTGAACTTAGTTTGGTTCTTTCTGTACTGTTGCGATCACGTGTTACTCATCGATTGCAAAACCTTCAGTCTGGCCATTTGGATGCCTTTCAATTTTCCCCGAGTAGTGACGCACAATGTGATGGTAATGTTCATCGACGCTATGTTGATTGTGAACAGATTTTTTTGTCGAGTGAACGATAGGATTGACGATCTTTCGAGCGAAGTCGCGTCAAGATCGTGCGCGATAGTCGACGAAAATCGAAGTGATTCGACGAATGATGGGTGAGTATACAAGGCTGATACATTTTTTTTGTAAAACATGAAGATCCAGTGTGATACCGATTCTAGCCTCGAGTCCTTCGTGAAGATCGTTCCGATGGAGGCTTACGGTAAAATTCATTCGGATCTCGTTAGCCTGACGAGAATGATAGTAAAGTTTTTTTCTCTGTCAATTATACTCACGTTACTTGTGCATTCCATTCAAATGTGTACCGATCTTTACATCGTGTGTTTGATGGCAAGAGACACGAGATTTTTCACCCGGACAGAACTATGTAAATTCATTATATTATGCTGCTATATTTCAATCCACATGGGGGAGACTATCGTTATAATGGCCATTGCCGATGGAACTGCTAAAGAGGTAGTTATATCGACTTCTTACAATTGCTGAAAAAATTACGATTCATAATTGATAAACAGTTTTTGTTCAACAGGCCAATAGAGCTGGAAGCGTACTCCATAAAATGCTAACTTCGCGCCATTCCAAAAGATACTCTGACTCGGTAAATTCGTTCCGGCATTCTGCTGACGATCATTTTCTTTTTCAATTAAAAATTTTTTGTTTTTAATGAATTCTCGCTGCAGGGACAAATTTTGTCGATCCGATTGCTCCAGAGACGATTGAAAATCAATGTGTACGGATTATTCGAGCTGCGGCTTTCACTTGTGCATAGGGTAACGTTGACATAATAGTACATTACGATACAAGTGCGAAAAAACTTTTTCTGGCGAGTGTTGCAATCACACGAGTTAAGAAACAGTTTTCCGCACGAGAGTCGTGCGAAATTTTAATTCACAAGGTGTGAAAATGGGGATTATACGCGTGTGAAGCGTACGTAAAACAACCTTTTTCACACTGAGTGAAATAAACGAATTTTATAGCAACCGTCACGATTTTTGATAATGAAGTGCTTGAATATTATGCTTTGTTGTTCAGTTCGTAGGTATGGTGGCAACCTATATAATGATTATGCTGCAGCTGGATACGCAGGACATTCAGGACGAAAAGATCGACCGATCTTTGGAAGAGCCGTTTGGATCGGTGGGCGAACCTTTCAATGACACTTCGATAACGAATTTTTCATTAATCTAAACTACGAAAGTCATTCATCATTAGAAAAATTGTGTTATCATCAGCGACGTGAAGTTCTATCGGCAATTAATCGATTTTCATTCGTTTCTAATGCGATGGTTCTACAATGTATTTCCCAGCGTTAGTAATAAATTTCACAAGGACAAGGCGTCGATTACTCATCCACACATTGCACCACTCAGTCTTCATCCATATGATAGATTAATTTCATTGTATCCATCGCCAAAGTACTCTATATCGATATTCCACTTCACGTAAGACAAAATACATTAATGTCCGTTCGTCAGAAGGCTAAGGAACTTCGCGAGGCGTCGTCACGATACAATGAAAACTTCGAAGGTTTTGTTTGCATTCTGGAAAGTAATCGGTCTCTGTCCATTCCACTGGAGAAAAGGGGGAACAATTAGATTTTCGTGCGTTGGGGCTTTTTACGCGACGGTCTTAACGATATTGTATATCGGCGGCTATGTGAGAGCTTTGGCCAAAATCGATTTAACTGCCAAGTATCACAGGACCATTATGTCAGCGATAGCAAGCTACGTGGCTAATACGTTGGAGATTATTATGATCGTAACAATTTGGATGCACTTTGGATTTCGTCAAAATAAATTTCGAACTATAGAAAAATCGTTTCGTAACATTGTCCAGTTGTGCGAAATCGTTGGAATTAGTGAAGTCCACAGCAGAGTTCTGAGCAAAGTTAAGCGACGAGTGACAATAATCAATTGCATGTGGATTATATTTTTCATCAATAACATAGTGCAACAAATGAGGATAACGGGATTCGATCAAACGGTTTGGTTACCAATCAATGTGGGCCGCATCATGTATCCCAACTTCGTTATAATGTTTCTGGGTACGATGGACATGTTGCGGGATCAATTTCGATCGCTGAATGATAAAATACAAGAAAATTCAAGAGGAAATTTTACGAGAATTACAATGCGTAAATCAAAACGTCTAAAACGATCGGTCGCAAGTGGGAAAGTAAACAAATTCTTTGCGTTTTGCCTGATCGGGATCAATTATTATGTATGTTAAATAATTTTTTAGGATCGAATTCCTGAGCGAATCTCATAATTTCGTTGCGTACATCCAATTGCATTCGGATTTGGTTGATATGACGAAATATATTGTAGACTTCTGGTCATTACCCGTCTACCTTATAATTATAACGCACTCCGTTCAACTCACGAGTTTGATTTACGTGATATTTAGTGTTGTGAAAGATCACAAACCTTGGCCGCCGCTGTACATCCATCCGTATTTCATGATGATGTGCGGCTGGATACTTCTTCACATCAGCGCAATAATTGCGGAAGTTGCCGTTTGCGATGCAACCGCCGACGAGGTTGTATTAAACTAACATACGCCAACTGCTATATTGTTGTTGATATGCGAGTTGTTCATTTTTATTCCTAGTTACTTTATGTCCTATCCTGACAGGCCAATCGCACTGCCAACTTCTTTCACCAAATTCTCATTTCAAACCCATCGCAGAAACTCGTGCACTGGGTAACGACATTCTTATATATACTGACGTGTAGATGTTATAGTATTTTGCGATACTAGTGCGAGAAGGCGGACTTTACGGCGAAGGTTAGGAAGTGGCCGCACGTGCCGGATCGAGCGCCACAAGGTCACGAGGCGAAGCCGAGTGTAGCTTGTAGCACGAGAGAAGGCGGGTGCGGCTACTTCACAAGCGCCGTCGGAAGTCCGCTTTGTCTTACAAGTATCGCATGATGCTTTTTGTAACAAGTGCAGGAGGAGTGCTACTGCCATGTCTGCCGATTGTGGCGCCACCACAGCATGCGAGAAGTACCAAAATACGTGTGAGAAGTACTGACTTCTCGCACGCTTCCGGCCCGGAAAAGTGTGTGAAGTAAAATCAGGCTGATGTGCGCATGCGCCGCGACATCACAGTACGGCTTACTATAACACGTCACTTACGCCACTCTCGGCAGGCACGAGAAGTAGCACTTCTCATGCACGCGTTACAAAAAATTTCTCTGTATTTCACAGACGAAGATACTGTCGCTCCGATTACTCCAAAATCCCTTGAGGATCACACTTTTTGGCACACTCCCGATGACATACCAATTAGTGTATAAAGTAAGTTTATGATAATAGGAGAAGCGGATTGTTTTTCTGATGTTGTCTTATTTTGTAATCTTAGATTGGTAGCGCTATCGCGACGTATATGATGATTATAATGCAGTTGGATAATCAGGAACGTGAAAAAACGAGGATTTATAAGCAGCTTCAAAGTTCAAGAGTTGATTAAAAATTGATTATCTCCAATATTATTTTTATGTAGTTTTTGCAATGATCCTTTGTCAACTAAACGTTAAATAAAAATTGTAAATAAACCGAACAAGTAAATCTATCCTCATTCATTTATCAAATTGTTCCCGAAGAACGAAAAAATGTTATGAATATTCATTCCATATATATTCACTCTCACATTTTTAGTAAACAATGTCTATGAATGATATAATAATGAATAAATGGTATCCATCAGCTCAACGCTCATACTATTGCTTATCTAAACATTAAGCCACTTAGCGGCTCCTTATATAATCGATCAAACGGAATTTTTTTTTACAGCAATTCTATCGTCATTCATACTCGATAAACCACTCGATTTAAATTGTGTCACACAAGATAAAAAAACGTAGTTTATTTGTTAAAACGATATTGTTGGAAGTGGAAGTTCGCACGCATCAAGACACTCGTGACTCGAAACGATACAATGATCACGTCGGAAGTTTTGTACGTATTCTGGAAAATAATTGGTCTCTGTCCTTTCCATTGGACGAAAGAGAAAACAATTAGATTTTCGTACATTGGTGCTTTTTATTCGATCATTCTATCGGTACTTTATATCCTTATTTGTTCGACAAGTCTGGTAAAAAGGGAGCGGTATTTGGGGATTCATGCGACAACCAGTGCAATAGCTAACTACACAGCCAACCTATCGGAGTTCAGTATGATTGTGATAACTTGGTTGTACGTTGGATTTCGTCAGAATGAATTTCGCCGAATACAAACATCATTTCGAAAAGTTAGCGAAGCATGGGAAACACTTGGCATTTGCGAAGTTCACAGTAGAATCATCAACGTACTTAAGCGACGAGTGGCGATATTGAATTGCGTATGGATCATCTTTTTCATCAACGGTCACGTACCGCAAGAGGGTATCCCAATCTTCGAATATATCCGGTGGGCGCCAATTAATTTCGGTAGAATCGTTTATCCAAACTTTGTTATGGCGTTCCTTGGTACGATGAGCCTTCTACGGGATCAATTTCAATCCTTAAATGATCAAATTAGCGATATTTCGAGAGGAAATTTAACGACAATAAAAACTTGTAAAAATAAACGACGAAAACATACAGACATCACTGAGTAAGTAAAATAACCTTTTTGTACACCAAGCGCAATTAACTGTTATGTTCATTAAATCGTATTTCAGAATCGCATTATTGTCTGAATCTAGTCGTCTTGTTGCATATGGTCAGTTACATTCGGAATTACTTCGCGTGACAAAATCAGTAGTTGAGTTGTGGTCGCCATTGCTCTATCTGGCGCTGATAACACACTTACTTAACCTTGGAAATTTGGTTTACGCGATGTCTATCATTGAGAAAGATATGAAATTAACGTCGCTCCACAAGCAGTTCTTTGTCATGATGATGTATTGCTGGATCTTTTGTCATATCAGCGGAATAATTTTAGAAGTGGCTGTTTCGGATTCTATAGCGAACGAGGTACTATTAATGAAAACATATATGAAATCGTTTAATTTCCAACAAAATGTCCAGTAAGGTCTGTACTGGTGATCTGCGATTATGTTTTTTTATTTGCAAGTTACTATTGTCTATTGCTCACAGGCTAATCGAACTGGAACCATCCTTCACGGATTGCTCATTTCAAATCAATCGCGAACATTCGTCGATTCGGTAATGACACTTCTATATCGTGATGATTTCGGCTTTCGCAATTCTGAATCTAAAAATATTCTTATATTTTACAGGCGACAATGCTGTCGTTTCGAATGCTGCAAAAGCCCTTAAGGATCACGCTTTTTGGTATGATCCACATGAATTTCAAAGTAGTTTACAAAGTAAGTTTCCGGCAATATCAGACAAATTTAGTTGCATTTCTAATAGTATTTTGCGACACTAGTGTGAGAAGGCGGACTTTACGGCGAAGGTTGGGAGGTGGCCACAGCCGGGTCGAGCGATACAACGACACGAGGTAAAGCAGAGTGTTGCTTGTACCGCGAGAGAAGGCGAGTGCGGCTACTTCACAACCGCCGTCGGAAGTCCGCTTTGTCGTACAAGTATTGCATGATGCTTTTTTGTAACAAGTGCAGGAGGATTGCTACTGCCGTGACTGCAGATTGTGGCGCCACCACAGCGATCGGGAAGTACCAAAACGCGTGTGAAAAGTTAAATCGGGCTGATGAGCGCATGTGCCGCGACATTACAGTACGGATTGCTGTAACGCGCCACTTACACCACTCTCGGCAGACACGAGAAGTAGCACTTCTCATGCACGCGTTACAAAATAGTACAGTACGATACTAGTGCGAAAAAACTTTTTCGGACGAGTGTGACGTTGTAGCACGAGCCGAAGGCGAGTGTTGCAATCACACGAGTTCCAAAAACGTTTTTCGCACGAGTATCGTACAAAATTTTATTTCATGACGTGAGAAAATGGGGTTTTAGGCACGCGAAGCGTCCGTAAAATCGCATTTTACGCACGGAGTGAAATAAAATAGTATTTTGGCTATGTTGCAGATCAGCAGCATTATCACTACGTATATAATAATTATGATGCAGTTGCAAGATCAGGAACGTCATAGAAATGTGCTTCTTGGCTCACGCGTCGTACAACAGAATGATTGAAGATAATGTATGGTACCCTTTTGTGCAATGTTTCCAAAACTAAATACGTTGGTGACTAAATGTAATACACTATTTTTAAATGATTAAAACAAATATGGAGTCAAAATAAGGTCACTATTTACGTTATGTAAGAATAGCCCAAAATGTTGTTAATAATTATAGCAAGTGTTCACGTTTTTATCGTTTTAAGACGATGTATGCGAATAATGCAATAATTGATGGTATCCACAACGTCAATACAATTATTGATTATCTAAACATTGAAACATTTGCGCAACATGTAATAGATTAGATGGACGATGCTTTAGAAATAAATTCTAATTTCATACGTTCCCGATAAACCACTCGATCTAAATTATGTTACATAAGATACAAAAAATGAAATTTATTTGATGAAACGATGTTATTCGATCGGTAAGCTCACGTGAATCGGGACATTATTGAGTCGAAACGAAACAATGATAACGTCGAAAGTTCTGTATATATTTTGGAAAATTATCGGTCTCTGTCCTTTCCATTGGACAAAAGGGATGACGATTAGATTTTCGTACGGTGGTGCTTTTTACTCGACTCTTCTATCGGCATTTTTTACTGTCGCGTGGCTGAAAACTATGTGGACGATAAAGCATTTTTTTGAATTTCGCACGACTACCAGCGCAATAACTAACGACACTGCCAACACATCTGAACTCATTATGATTGTCACCATCTGGTTGTACGTTGGATTCCGTCAGAATGACGTTCGCGATATACAAAAATCATTTAGAAAAATTGCTAAAACATGTGAAACTCTTGGTATCTGTGAAGTTCACAGTAAAATCATAAGCGTACTTAAGCGACGAGTGGCGATATTGAATTGCATATGGATCATTGTATTCATCAACGATCACATCCCGCGAAAGCATAGGTCAAAATTCGATTACGTGCTGTGCGCACCAGTTGATTTGGGTCGAATCGTTTATCCAAATTTCATTATAGCATTCGTCAGTATGATAATTCTGTTACGAGATCAATTTCAATCACTGAATGATAAAATTCGAAACAGTTCGTTCGATGATTTCTCGAAAATCCCAATTAGGAATACCAAACGACGGAACCACCCCAATATCACTGAGTAAGTAAAGCAAACTTTTATTTTACGAAGTAAAAACAAAACCAATAGCGATTAACAATCATATCTATTAAATCATTTTTCAGAATCGAATTCCTGAGTGAATATCGCCGCCTCGTTGCATACGTTCAGTTTCATTCGGAAATGGTTGATGCGACAGAATCAATAGTAAAGTTTTGGTCGCCGTTGCTCTACCTTGCGATGGCGACACACTTATTTCAACTTGGGCATTTGGTTTACGCGATATCAACAACCGGGAGAGATCTAACATTACTGTCATTACAAAAAGGAGCCTTCAACGTAATGGTGTGCTGCTGGATAGTAGTCCACATTAGCGGAATAATTGCAGAAGTTTTTGTTTTGGATTCATTAGCATACGAGGTATTGTCTAGTGAAACATGAGACTGTCAAATTCCAGAAAAATTGTTTAGCACGTGCAGGTGACCTGCGAATTATGCTTTGTTTTTGCACGTTACTATTGTCTATTGCTGATAGGCTAATCGGACTGGAAGTATCCTTCACGAAGTGCTGCTTTCGAGGCAATCAAGGATATCGCTTGACTCGGTACCAATGCTTCTATATCATAATAATTTCAGCTGCCATAGTCCTGAATGTAAAAATATCCTTATTTGTCACAGGCGACGATGCTGTCGCTTCGATTGCTCCAAAAACCCTTAAGGATCGCACTTCTTGATATGATTGAGATGAACTTCGAAGTAGTGTACAGAGTAAGTTTCCAGTATTAGTAGAAAAATTCGGTTACATAATATTTAAATAATATTTTAATACTAAAATAATATTTTGACTCTTTTCTAGATTAGCAACGCTGTTACAACGTATGTAATAATTATGATACAGTTGGAAGATCAGGACCGTGACAGAAATATAGTCGTTAAGCATACGCTAAATTCGGCAGAACAATAAAAAATTACCATATCATATGGTAAAAATTCGCATAGTTCTCGTAATTTTCAACAGGTGGCGTCATTGACTCCGCACTACCAACAATTTACGATATTTTTTACTAGATATATGGTAAATTGTATCAGTTCCTTCTCTCCGTGTAGTTATGACTGAATTGGTTCAGTCGATTGTAAGATATCGGACTCACAAATTTCGCGGGGAAAATCTACGATAGAGTGTCCTGTCCTGTCCTGTAACACAATGTTTACCGTCGAAAATCGGCGTTCTAGTGTTTGCGTAAGTCGTAATAAACCGCTAGCATTGGAACACTAACTTTTTACACCAATTTTTTTTCAGTAAAAATACAATAGTTTTTGCCATATATAATAATTTTTCTTCTGTTACACTTGGCTTATATAATTCTGTTGATTTTTTTAAAATAATTTTTGCCATCAGAATTTTTAAGTACTTGCCGTATTATTTTTTTTACTTGAAAACAATTTTTTGGAATATTATGCACTCCAGAAAGAAACTATTTACATAACCCAAGTATAGTTTGAACTTTAATAAAAAAAAATTTCATACGCTTATTACTTGTAAATTATATTGTACCATGATTGATAGAATTTGCACGGTCAAAGCAACTATTACTCATGTAAACGTTGTACTTCGTGCACCACATAATGTAATAAATTAGCATCTCTTGCGCTCCCATTATCTGATTTTATTTGAGTTGTATCATTCAAAGTGAAAAGTTGAGTTTCTTTACCAAAGCTATGTCGACAGAGGTGCACGTTTGCACGATTGTAGACGCTCGTGAGTTGTTGCTATACAATGGCGTTGTTGCAATTATTGCCGATATTCTGGAAAATAATAGGTCTTTGGCCTTTTGATATTACCGAAGGCGAAATAATTACATTTTCGTGTGCTGGTGCTTTGTACTCGACGATTTTATCGTTATGCTATTGCATCTTCTACTACTGGCATGTGATCAACCTTATGAATTACCAGGATTTGAACTTTACGCTCATGGAAATCATAGTTGACACAGCAGCAAAAACTACGCAGTTTTTTATGATCATTGAAACTTGGCTGCACCTTGGATACCGTCAAAATGTGTTAGCGAGTATACATGCATCCTTCAGGAAAATTGTTGAATCTTGCAAAATCCTTGGTATTAACGAAGTTCATGTTATGAATATTCCCAAAATTCGTATGCCAGCGGTGCTTATTAACTGTGTGTGGATTTGGATGTTTATAATGAGCCTGATACTTTGGAACTCGAAATTATACGAAAACCGCTTTAGATTTCTGTTCAATGCCGGCCGAGTTGTATATCCTAACTTCATAATACTCTTCATTGCTATAATGTCCGTCATTCGGGAACAATTTCGTTCGGTGAACAATGCAATTAACGAATTGTCGAAAGGGAATGCACCTAAAATAAGGATTCGAAAAGCCAGGCAAGGAAGAGACTCAAATATAAATGGGTAAGTATGAAAATATACGGAAATAGTATATTACGATACGAGTGCGATCAACTCGTGTGATTGCAACACTCGCCTCCGGCTCGTGCTGCAAGCGCACACTCGTCAGAAAAAGTTTCTCGCACGAGTTTCGTACAAAATTTTATTGCACGAGTGTGTAAAGTGCGATTTTACGCACGCGCAGCGAAGCGAAGCGTGCGTAAAAACGTATTTTACGCGCGGAGTGAAATAAAGTCATATATAAATATATTGTAACTATAATCCTTCGTATGTATCGATCCTGTCCCAGAATCGAGTTACTTGCTGAATCGGATCCTCTGGGTGCTTACGTCCAGGTTCACTCGGAATTAATAGATCTTACAACATCTGTTGTAAGGTTTTGCTCTATTCCCCTTTATTTGACAATGATTTTACATTTGTTCGAATTAGCATCTACGTATTACTACCTATGTGTTAACGTGAAAGATCAAGTAGCCGGTCCATCGCAAAATAACGTATACTTTATAATTCTGATCGTATGGGCCATTTTCCACACTGTAGAAATTATTGCGCTAGTGGCTACTTGCAATTCGGCGACCAGTGAGGTGTTTATGTTTTCATAATGTTACGTGAGTTAATTAATGTCTTTCCATATGAATTAATTTCATCTACTTTTCACAGGCCCATCGAACTGCAAATATACTCCATGAAACTCTGATATCTAATCCATTAGAGGCGTTTCGAGGCTCGGTAACAAAGTTTTAACATTATGTCGAATTGCTGCGACGGATTTTTAAATAATTCAATATTTCACAGGCAGAGTTGCTTTCGATTCGATTGTTTCAAACACCTTTGAGGATCGAACTGTTTGGCACACTCCCATTAGATTTCTCTGTTCTGTACGAGGTGAGCTGTCATTAAGTTTTTATTGTCGACAGGTGTAAAGTACGTTTATGTTTATCTGCACAAATATTCATTTTATAATCGATATCTAATTGTGTGTGTCAGATTTGCAATGCCATCACCGCGTATGTTACAATTATGATGCAATTTGACTATCAGAAGGATGAAACGGTAGTCGTTGACACAGCAACCTGAAAAACAAAGTGATCGATCTTCTTGTATGATACATTTTCTATTCAATGTTTCAAACAGTACTTTGTCGACTAAAGGTCGACTGTTTCATGAATCTGTGATAGATAAATCAATATATATATGAATAAATGAATTGCTTTTAAAAAATGTATCCCACCCTTGTGTTAATCCACCATTTTCTGAACCAGATTGAACCTTGTATACTAGTGCTATATCTATCTTTGTTTTTAAGTAAGGGCAGGAAAGAGCAAGTTCCTTACAGCTGATTAGCCCGAACGCGTCGTCTCTCACTTCCTATATTTTCAACGAATTGCAAGGAATTGTTATCCGTAGATTATGCGTGAGGGCCTAAATATTCCCCAACCTGTAATCATCGGGACAGGGCCTTACTCTCGAGGGTGTATATTGCTAGTTTTGAGGGTTTCTAGATTCTAGGCGCCTTATGGTTGCGTTACGGGGATGTATATCTAAAGAACTTTTACCAATATTTTTTTCATCGCTTCTACAATATATTGTAACATCATTAATCGTATCCACAAGATCAACGCGACTATTACCTAATCAGTTATTGATCCACAAGCTCTACATTTAGTAGATTAGGGTCTATTCTATCCTCGCTAAGTCCCTCTTAAAATTGTATTGAAATAAACACTATGTGAAATGCATTAAGTTTCTATAGGAAAACGATGCTGTCGGAGGTGCGAGTCTTCCCGAATCAAGATGATAGTGAGCGATACAATGTTAACGTCGAAGTTTGTGTACATATTTTTGAAAATAATAGGTTTATGTCCTTTTTAACTGCCGACTGACCGCTAAGGCAAAAAGACGGCAGTTGTGCGTTTTACGGAGATAAGCGATTTCATTGTCCGGAATGTTCTCGTGAACGACGCAAATATTCTATAATAAACTCAATTAGTTTATAGAATAAAATAAATAGAGAGATAAGGATACGCGCGCACAGCGTGCGATTGCGGCTATCAAAAAATAAAAAATAAATACATAGAATGGTAAGGATATGCACGCGAAGCGTGAGATCGTTGCTGGTGATAAAAAAAATCGATTTACACTCTACGATCATTGATCGTGTAGTCAAAAGGTCAACGCGACGATTACCTAACTACATATTGAATCACGTGCTCTCCATGTAATAGATTAGAATTTCGTATAGTTTTGTTAAGCCACTCCATTTAAATTGTTCCACATGAGGTAAAACGCATCAACTTTTTCTATCAAAGCGACATTGTTGGCGGTGCAACTTTGCACGATTCGAGATGCTATCAGGTCGAAGCGATATAACGATAACCTCAAAGTTGTTGTATATATTCTTAAAGATAATGGGGCTATGCCCCTTTAATTTAAATGGAGATGGAATAATTCAATTTTCATACAGTGGTGCTTTGTACGCGACGATCTTGTCGTTATGTTACGGCGTCTGTTATTTTAAAGTAATGGTAAACCGTGTAGATTACGTGCAATTCAACGATACCCTCATGTCGATTATAGCTGACATGGCTGCAAAATCAGCGAATTTCTTGATGGTCATTACAACATGGTTGTGTATTGGATACCGGCAAAACGCATTGGCGAGCATTTATACATCCTTTCGGAAGATTGTCGAAACTTGCAAGTTACTTGGAATACACGAAAACTACAGCATCAACATCACAAGTCTCAAGATCCAACTGGTGCTACTGAACTGCATATTGAATATGTTGTTTACATATAGGAATCTGTTCGTTTGGGGTTTCGACGTATTGCAACACGGCGTAAGAATTCCATTTAACTTCGGTCGTCTCGT
This sequence comes from Cryptus armator, assembly GCA_963971235.1. Classification (NCBI taxonomy): domain Eukaryota; kingdom Metazoa; phylum Arthropoda; class Insecta; order Hymenoptera; family Ichneumonidae; genus Cryptus; species Cryptus armator. Next base: position 11,774,290 of record OZ020242.1, on the reverse strand, counting down.
CATTCCTAACTTCATAATACTCTTTATTGCTATAATGACTGTGCTTCGGGATAATTTTCGTTTATTGAATAATAAAATGAAAGAATTGTCAAAATGGCGTTCAGTTACAATTGGGATGACTCAGCGAATAACTCGAAAACGTGAAGAAATCAATGAGCAAGTATAGTACTGCGAAAAAGGGATGTAAGAGTTTATATAAATTTGAAGGGTTTCGTTCGTGTTTCAGAATCCAGTTACCCGATGAATCGAAATCTCTGGGTGAATACGTTCAAATGCACTCGGAATTGTCTGATCTTACAACGTCCATAGTAACATTTCGCTCGGGGCCACTATACCTGACAATGATCATATACTTATTCGAATTTCCGTCGACGATGTACGACATATGCCTTACCGTGAAAGATCAACAAGCTTGGGCACCGCAAACTGTCGTATATGTCATACTTCTGATCATATGGCTCAGTATCCATGTTCTAGGAATAGTTGTGACCGTTGCCATTTGCGATTTAATGATGGAGGAGGTGTCCTTTTTTGTATTAACATACGTAACTTAACGACATATCATATGAACTGATTTCGTTTATTTCTCATAGGCTAATCGAACTGCAGACATACTTCATGAAATTGTGGTATCTAATCCATCGGAGATGTTTCTTAACTCGGTAACAACGTTTCTACATCTCGCTGGACTGGTTTTTCGGATTTTTAAATACGTTTATATTGTACAGGTAGAGATAGAGTCACTTCGGTTATTACGAAGACCTTTGGTGATCAAACTGTTTGATATACTGCCAATGAATTTCTCTGTTGTATATACGGTAAGATTTCTAGATGTTGTTATCAATAAGGTGAAAGTAACTTCATTGGGACATACAACGATGTACACAATTATTAATGTTGTAATCATAACCATATCGAATTATGTGCGTCAGATTTGCAATGTCACCATCGCGTACATTATAATAATGATGCAACTGGACGACGAGAAGCATTAAAGAAGAATGAACAACCAGCGGTTCGACAAAAAAATCAATTTACAATTTCGATCGATATATTTTTCGTTCCGTGTTCCGAACAGCGCTCTGTATACTGCATGTATAATTGAACTGAGAAATATTGGATAGATAAATTAATTATTTCAAAGAACCCATCCCAGCTTTGCGTAACAATGTTCGTTAAAAGTACCTAAAAGTCAGCAACACAGGAGGCTTTGAAATTCAAGGTATATAAAATTATCAGTTTATGTATTCTAAGACCAATCAATTCATATTGTCCGAGAAGAGCCCGAATGTGTATCAATTGTTTCCATAGGTACAATGCTTCTACACTAATTGTACCTTCATTCATTGCATTCATAAGATCGAATCGACTATTACTTAACTACATATTGAACCTCGTGCTCTGCGTGTAATACATTAGCATCCGTTCGACTCTTCGATCCATTTAAATTGAATCACGTGACGTGAAATGCATCAAGCTTCAGAACGAAAGCAATATTGTTAGCGGCGCAAGTTTGCACGGATCGGGGTGTTGATAGGTCAAAGGGACACAATGAAAACGCTAAAGTTGTGGTACACATTCTTAAAAATAATGGGTCTCTTCCCCCTATGTGTAACCAAAGATGGAATCATTCATTTTTCGTATCGTGGTGCATTTTACTCGACAATTCTGTCATTGTGTTACAGCATTTGTTATTTTCGAGTTGTGATAAACCGTGTGACATATGTACAACCTAACGAGACCCTCATGTCGCTGATAGCTGACAATGCTGCAAAAACATCGCAATTCTGCATGATTGTTACGACGTGGTTGTGTTTCGGATATCGTCAAAACGCATTGACAAACATATATACATCATTCAGGAATATCATGGAAACTTTCAAAATCCTAGGAATTCATACTGTTCCTGACATGAACATTACAAGTGTCAAGATGCAAATGGTGCTTCTTAATTGTGTGTGGCATGCGTTATTTGTATTCAATAATTTGCTGATGTGGGGTTTGGACTTATTTCAACACAGCGTGAGAATTCCATTTAACTTCGGGCGTTTCGTTTATCTTAACTTCGTGATACTCTTCATCGCTACGATGACTATAATTCGAGATCAATTTCGATCATTGAATAATAAGATTAAAGAATTATCGAAAAAGGATTTACTTGAAGTTACAATTCGCGTGAAAAGGCATCGAAAACGCTCGAAATTTAATAGGCGAGTAAAAATATGCGACAACTTAATATACATATGTATAAACATAGTTTTTAATATAATCGTATGATTGGTACCGATTCTGTTGCAGAATCGAGTCACTCGCTGAATTCAATCCTCTGATTGGATACATTCATATCCACTCGAAATTATCTGATCTTACTATGTCTATAATAACTTTTTGCTCGGTACCACTGTACCTGACATTAATGATATGCTTATGCGAACTGCCGTCGACGGTGTACGACATATGTCTCAACATGAAAGATCAAAAAACGTGGCCACTGCGAACTCGTGGATACTTCGCAGTTCTGATCATGTGGTTACTTTTTCATACTATAGGAATGGTTGCCATAGTTGCCATTTGCGATTCGACGGCCACGGAAGTACTCTTTCTTTCATTCAACATACGTTTTCATGAATATAACGACATTTTATATGAACTAATAGCGTTTATTCCTCACAGGCTAAAAGAACTGCAACCATTGTTAACGAAATCCTCGTTTTTAATCCCTCAGAGACGTTTATGCATTGGGTAACAACGCTTTCGAATCCTGGAAATTTGATGTTTTGGATTTTTTAAATATCTCTATATTATACAGGTAGAGATACTGTCGCTTCGATTGTTGCAAACGCCCTTGACAATCGAATTGTTTGGCACACTACCGATGAATTTTTCTGTTGTGTACAGGGTAAGTTGGCTTTATATTGTTATTGATAGGGTTGAAATAAAATACAAGTTCAATTTTAAATAAAACGATGTTATTCGTGTACGATTATCAAATTTATAATTGATTACCTAATTAATAATTATTTGTGTCAGATATACAATGTCACCATCACGTACATTATAGTAATGATGCAGCTGGATGATCAGAAGGATCTACAATCAGCAGCCTGATGAAAAATCCATTGATCGATCAATCGATTTGATACATTTTTTATTCAGTACTTTGTTTCAGTAAGTTTTGAATTAAAATGAAGTTAAAAAATATTAAACAGACGAATGAATATCTATCGACCTATGATCTATGATTTCTATTAGTTTGTTTCTACATTGTTCTGTTCCAAGATTAATAGCACTTACAATGTCAGTGCAACTATTACTTATCTAAACATTGATCCTCACATTTAATAAATTACTATCCTTCCTTTGTCACTGAATCACTCAGTCCAAGTTACGCAAGGTAAAATGCAATGCGATTCCTGTATGAAACCGTTATTAGCAGTGCAAAGCTTACACGATTCAGGAGTGCGTAGAAGCGATACAATGATAACCTCAAAGCCGTTGTACATATTCTGGAAAGTAATGGGTCTGTGTCCTTTTCGTTTAACCGAAAACGGACTGATTCAATTCTCGTGCGGCGGTGCTTTATACGCTGCGATCTTGTCATTATGTCATGGCGCGTGTTTTTCTAGAGTTATAGTCAACCGTTCGCTTCACATGCAACCTAACGACACCCTCATGTCAATGATAGCTGATATGGCTGCACTAATATCGCAATTCTGCATGATCCTTACGACGTGGTTGTGTCTTGGATACCGCCAAAACACATTGGCGAACGTATACACATCGTTCAGAGAAATCGTAAAATCTTGCGAAGACCTTGGCATTCCCGTAGGGCGCGGCATGAACTTCACAAGTACTACGGTTCAAATAATTTTTGTAAATTGTGCGTGGATGACAATACTTTTAAGCAGTAATGCTGCAGTATGGGGTTCAGGATCACTACAACAGCGTTATAAACTTTTTTTTAACTTCGGTCGACTTGTTTTTCCAAACTTTATGATACTCTTTATCGGTATAATGAATGTTATTCGAAAACAATTTCGATCATTGAACGTCGAGATTGAAAAGCTGGCGAAAGAGGATTCCACCGGAATTACTATTCACGTGACAAGATGTCAACAGCGCTGGAAAACGAATGGGTAAGTAAACGTTATGTTTGAAACAAAATAATAATAACATAAACTTCATTCGATGACTCGACTTTCTTCAGGATTAAATCATTCGATGAATCTGATCTTCTGGCTGCATACGTTGGCGTGCATGTCGGATTAGTTCATGTCACAAAGTGCATATTAACGTTTTGCTCCGCTCCACTCTACCTAACAATAATGATTCACTTGTGCGAATTCGCATCGACTGTCTATGACATGTGTTTGAACGTGCAGACATGGCCACCGAACAATTACAGCTTATTTTTCATTGTAATCATTTGGTTTGGTTTACACGGGATGACAATGCTCGCGATGGTCGCAGTTTCCGATTCAACGGCCACCGAGGTTTCATTCGATAAAGCAATATTATTATTATTAATTCTTCTTATTTTAACGGTAGATGTATGTGTCAATCAGTAAATTGTCGTTATGACGTATTTTTATTTTATTTAACATAGGCTAATAGAACTGGAAACATTCTTCACGAAATTTTAATTTCGAAACCATTAGACAATCCTGTAAATTCGGTAAGTACTTTTCTGCATCCTGCCAATTGGACTCTTCAGAATTTTTAATATCTTAATATTTTTCAGGCAGATATATTGTCACTTCGATTGCTCCAAAGACCATTGACGATCGAACTGTTTGGAACAATTCAGATGGATTTATGCATTGTTTACAAGGCTAGTATTCTTCTCGATGTTCGTGATGGTTTCATTAGCAGATATTATAGTTGTGTATCAATATTAATTCTCTAATCGATATTCATTTCTTGGTGGCAGATCGTTAATATAATCACTGCGTACACTATAATAATGATGCAATTGGACGATCAGGAGCGTGAAAGAAATAGAATCTACAGACAACTGGCGGAACAAAACAATAAATGAAAGTTATGCCCACTATATTTTTTATTCGGAGTCTCCAATGTTACTTGGTTTACTCTATGTAAAATATAAATACATAATACACTTGACAAGTATTATACGAACCAATGATCTATCGTTGAGAGAATTCATGCATCTAGAAAAATTATAAAGAGGCGATACAACAAGAGATTTCATTTCTCGAGATACAAAGGTCCCAATTTTGTTGAATCCGTAAATTTTGAGGTATTGCGTCATTAGGATCAATCTATGTTGGCCAGATATACCGTTTGAAGCCATTTTTATTACAAATTGCTAGAAAAATTGCTGTTTGGTCATATTTCACCACTTCATTTCAATTCGATATTATTCAGAATTTCATCATTTGGTGGTAAACTTGGTGGTAGAAAGTGTACCAAAGGTACCATTTTTATATACAGTGCAATCCCCGTATTCTTAACTCGACGGAACCGGACACCCTCCCGTTTCTGCATTTCTCCTACCGTCCCTACTCCCGGTCAGTTGCTGCGTCCGCACCGCACCGCTTGGAGTAGGGGAAATGCAGTTAGGAGAAATCGTTGTCATGGTAACGAGTTGAAATGAGGGAGGAGTTTGAGTTAAGAGTGTGGTGTTGGCAACCATGTACGTTGTCGCCTCGGCCCCTGGGGCACGCGGGCCAACCAGTCGAGCCCTAGCCGAGCACCAGCCAACACGTTACTGTATAATAAACGATTCTTTAGAGATATATACCCGCGGTGTCCTGGCTATATTCATTGCAACCCACCTACCAATTTATCAGCGGCGACGAGGATGCGTCAGTGAATAAATTAAGTGGGCGAGACTAATTTTAAAAGGAAGTTAAGATAACTCGGTTCGTATGAGAGTTCGGCGACTACGAAGCGCAAAATGGCGGCGTGGATCGGCAGCATCGAAAGTTTCAACCCGCAGTCGGGAAATTTCGAGACGTACATCGAACATCGAACGACTAGAACAGTTGTTTTTATGCAACGATGTGGCGGCTGAAAAGAAAACTTGTCTGTTCTTGACATTCATCGGAGGTGAGACGTACGCGATACTGAAGGATTTGCTGGCGCCTGTGGCGCCGAGCACAAGAACGTACGCGCAATTAAAAACGTCGTTGGAGACGCATTTCAAACCGAAGGTTTTTGTCATCGCCGAACGGGTGAAATTTCACAGCTGCAGACAAGAGGCCAATGAGGAAATTTCGTCGTTTGTAGTGAAGTTGCGTAATTTAGCGAAGGATTGCGATTTTGGCAATTTCCTAACTCAAGCGTTACACGATAAATTTGTGTGGGGATTGCATTCCGAAAGCATTCAAAAGAAATTATTGACAATGGAAGATTTAACGTTCGAATCGGCCGTCGCTACAGCTAAAAGCATGGAGTTGGCGAGTCAACAAACCAAAATGTTGAATCCAGGATCGGTCCATAAAATTAAAAGTCGAAACGTGAAAGCAAAATCTTCAGTAAAGAAGAACAAGGTTAACCCGCCTAGCAACACGCCCGGTGGGGAAAATCGACCAAATGGGTCGAGAGGGGACGCAGCGTCCGCATCCAAGGAACAACAGGGACAAAGCTCGCCATCTTGTACTCGCTGTGGACGGCAACACGAAGAAGACAACTGCCCGGCGAAAACCTGGAAATGTTTTCGCTGTCAACGTAGAGGTCACAGTTCGAAGATGTGCAGAAGTAAAGTCAACCAAGTGGACGAGTGTTCAGACGATTCGGAGCACGACCGGACGCTGGGAGCGTTGTATTCGAGGGACGTTAAAGATGATCGAGTGCTGGGATCCTTATACACTGTCAATCGAGTGGACGAGCCGATATGTTGGGACATTAGACTGAATGATAGGATCACTAAGTTTGAGGTAGATTCAGGCGCGTCACGAGCGATGATGTCAGAAATTCAGTTTAAGGAGCTTTTTCCCGACGTAAAGCTACGCGCAGCAAAATGTAGGTTGACCGTATTTTGGTGGTAATGCAGAGCTCGATATTCGTTCCGCTACTAGGCAGAAACTGGCTGGATGCGCTTTGGCCGGAGTGGCGTGCGATATTCGATCCGGCGTGGTGTCAAATCTCGGATTATCCCAAGTCGGAAGGCGTAAAACACGTTAAGTCGATACCAAAGATAGACCAGGGTGATTATCCGTCCGTGTTCAGAGTTGAGAAAAAGAGTTGTATAAAAGGTTTCGAAGTCGATATTAAATTAAAGGAAAGGGCGTCTCCAGTATTTCGTCTAGCGTATAATGTTCCGTTTACAATGCGTGAAAAAGTAGAGTCGGAATTAGAAGAATTAGTACAATCCGGTATACTCGAGAAAGTGACAAAAAGTAATTGGGCTACACCAGTCGTAGTAGTACCTAAGAAAGATGATAAAATTCGTTTATGCGGGGATTTCAGTTCAACGATCAATCCGGTAATCGAATTGGAACATTATCCAGTACCCTTGCCGGAAGATATATTTGCGTCATTAGCAGGAGCAAAATGTTTACGGTTCTAGATTTGAGCGGAGCGTATCAACAACGAAAAATCAAGGAATCGTCGAGAGAGTTTTTAACGATAAATACTCTCCGCAGTTTGTATCGTTACACCCGGTTGTGTTTTGGCATTTCGTCGGCTCCAGCGATTTTCTAGCGGGTAATGCATCAAATTCTTGGGGGGTTGGACAAGGTTTTTACATACCTCGACGACATTTTGATCGGAGGTATCGACGAAAACGACTGTCGCGAGAAGTTAAAAGCGGTGCTTCAGAGATTAGAAGACTATAATGTAAAAGTTAATAAGTCTAAATGCAAGTTTTTCAAGATAACCGTTACGTATTTGGGTTTTCGAATCGATGAAGTAGGTATCCATCCAACCAAAGATAAAGTCGAAGCATTTTTGAAAGCTCCAGAGCCACAGAACCTGACACAGTTGCGATCATACTTGGGAGGTTTAAATTTTTACTCACAGTTTTTGCCAAATTCGTCAACCGTGTTAAGTCTGTTGTTCGAACTGGAAAAGAAAAGTGTATCGTTCGTGTGGTCTAACGAGTGTAAAAAAGCGTTCGAAGCGAGTAAGCGTATCCTGGTCGAAAATCAGGTGTTGGTACATTATGACCCAAGTAAGCCGTTGATTTTAGCCTGCGACGCGAGTCAATACGGGGTGGGGGCTACTGCCACCTAAGCCACCTAATAGAGGGTGTAGAAAGGCCGATCGCGTTCGCGTCGAGTACTTTATCTAAAGCAGAAAAAAACTATGCGCAAATCGAGCGGGAAGCGTTAGCCATCATTTTTGGCGTTAAGAGATTTCACAAATACTTATACGGCCGCAATTCACATTGTACACCGACCACAAGCCACTCGAAGTGATCTTGAACCCGGATAAGGCATTAAATGTGTTAGCAGCAAATCGAATCATACGCTGGCGATTAATTCTATCAAACTATAGGTATCAGGTAAATTATCGCAAAGGTTCCCTTCTGGGAAACGCAGACGTGCTTTCAAGACTACCATTAAATCAACCGACTGGAGTTGGGAAAACGCTTTATGCGTTCAATGAACAGGAAAATGCAGTGATCACCCCGGACCAAGTCGCGTTCGAATCAGCTAAAGACTGCGAGCTTGTCAAGGTTTTGGATCTCACGAAGAGAGGCTGGTCCGAAAAATTGGATGATGATCACCTGAAACCGTATCATAGACATAGACACGAGCTTTCTATTGAAAACGGTTGCGTGTTGTTCGGCAGTAGAGTAGTGATACCTAAAGTTCTGCGTCAAGCAATCCTAAAGCTGTTACACGAGACACATATAGGTATTGTCCGTACAAGGATGTTAGCGCGCTCGCTGTATTGGTGGCCTGGCATGGATACAGACATCGACGTCGAAATAAATTCATGTGATATCTGCCAAATGACGAAAAATGAGCAGCATGACGTGGCACTGCAATCGTGGCCAAGCCCGGAGAATAATTTTGAACGGGTGCACATAGATTTTTTTCAGTTTGGAAAAGATCATTTTCTGATCATTTACGATGCTAAATCCAAGTGGATTGACGTTCATATCATGGCAGGCACCTGTGCAGCGAGCACGATTGATAAGCTTCGCCAATCATTTGCGATTTTTGGGCCTCCAACGAACATTGTGAGCGATAATGGTTCTCCTTTCAATTCGAAGGAATTTTATAAATTCTGTCAGGCTAATGGAATAACGGTTCTGAAAAGTCGACCATACCATCCATAGAGCAATGGCTCAGCTGAGAGAGGGGTTGGAACGGTAAAGAAAGGGTTAACCAAAGTGCTACTGGAAAATGGTGACAAAACGAAAAAGTTGACCATTTTCGAGGTGGTCAAAAATTTTTTATTTTCTTATCGAAACACGCCGTCTACGGTCACGGGGCTATCACCGGCAAATATGATTTTTAAACGTATCCCGCGAACAAGATATAATACAGTAAAACCTGAGTTCGGGAAGAAAAAAATGAGGGGGAAGCTAAACGAGGCGCAAAAAGGTGAGGTCCTGCACGAAGGAGATGCCGTTTGGGTGGCAAATAAAAATCGAGAAAGGAATTGTCCGCGCAAGTGGGTCCCCGGACACATCACCGAACAGTTAACGGAAGTAACGTATCAGGTACTTGTAAACGACAAGTCGAGAGTAGTTCATAAGGGTGATTTGATGAAAAAGAAAAACTTGTATTCGGCAATCACACAATCTGCGCCGGGCAAGGAGTATTATCCTCCGCTAATCTGTCAGGAGTTTCCGATCGTGTCAGGCGGATCAGCCGAAGGGGAATTTACTCAAGATATTGTTTCGGAGTTTCCGGGCAGGTAGGTCGAAAATCAAACAGTTGTAGAGCGTCGCTCGATTGGGCCATTCGTAAGCGCCGATGGCGGCTCGAACTCAGATAGTAGTTTTATGAAATCTCCGGTACCACGCGCTGACCATTCGAGTCTCAGGGTTCCGGAAAGAAACTCCCCAGCATTGATAAGACGTTCATGTCGAGTGTCAAAACCAATCGTTAAATTAGATTTATAAACATCGGCGGGGGATAAGTGTGGTGTTGGCAACCGTGTACGTTGTCGCCTAGGCCCCTAGGGCACGCGGGCCAACCAGTCGAGCCCTAGCCGAGCACCAGCCAACACGTTACTGTATAATAAACGATTCTTTAGAGATATATACCCGCGGTGTCCTGGCTTATTCATTGCAACCCACCTACCAACTTATCAAAGAGGAGTTAAGAATACGGGGTTGTACTGTATGATTTTTCCACCTCTACGCCTCTGTCTTGTGTTTTGCCATGACTGATAGTATCTTCAAGGTCGAAGCAATCATTATTTATACAAGCCACTGAACCACACACCACATATGGATGAGATTAACATCTTTTCCCCACGCGCTCATTCACTCCCCTTCGACTGTATATCACACAAGTTGCAACGGATGAAGGTTCTTTATCAAAGCGATGTTGTCAGGAGTGGAAGTTCGAACGACGCGTGACGCTCGTAAAGCAAAGCGTTGCAATGACAATGTCGAAGTTGTTGCATATATACTTGAAATTTATAGGTCTCTGCCCTTTCATTTTGACCGAAGATGGATCGATACAGTTTTCGTACGGCGGTGCTTTCTACGCTACTATCTTGTCGTTATGCTACGCCGTGTGTTTTTTTAAATACATGAATAATCGTTTAAGTTTCGTGCGACCCAACGATACGTACATGTCAATTATTGCTGACATAGCCGCAAAAGCAACGCAATTCTGGATGGTCATTACGACCTGGTTGTGCTTTGGATATCGTCAAAATGTACTGCGCAGCATATACGAATCGTTTAGAAATATCGTAAGAACTTGCAGAATCATTGGTGTGAACGAATTTCACAGCATAAACACTACAAGTATCATGTTTCAAACGGTGATATTCAATTGCGCATGGTTATCGGTGTTCGGCATCAGTACCCTGCATACGTGGGATCTGCCAGTTCAGCAGATCTTCAGAAATCCTTTTAATTTAGGCCGACTAGTTCACCCTAACTTCGTAGTATTATTTATCGCTACGATGCGAGAGATACGTAAACAATTCCGATTATTGAACAATAAGATCAGAGAGATTTCGAGAGGTGAAACAGCAATTAAGATTCAAAAGTTTAGATACCAAAAACGAACGAAGGCGACTGGGCAAGTGAACATTAGTCCTTCTCGCGCCTTTAATCGCTGTTATTGATATAAATTTTATTTGGCGTTACAGAATCGAAAACCTGGCTGAATCTGATCGACTCGATGCGTACATTGGGATGCACTCGGATTTAGTTGATCTCACAGAGGCTGTATTGGCATTCTGCTGGGCTCCGCTGTATCTCACAATGACGATACACTTATTCGAACTAACATCGACTGCCTATATCATTTGTCTTAATTTGGAGGATCAAAAAGCCTGGCCACTGAGGCATCCCGGACACTTTTTTGAGCTCACAATTTGGTTTGTTTCCCATTTCATGGCAATGTTCGCGATTCTTTTCGCATCCGATGCAACCACCAACGAGGTTTTGTTCATTTCCTATTGAATAGATATATCGATTAATTATCTCCGAAGACAACATTTCATTTCAAGTGTTTGACATTATTATTTCCTTTATTTTTCTCGCAGGCCAACAGAACTGGAAATATTCTTCACAGAATCTTGATCGCGAATCCATCGAATAATCTCGTTGACGCGGTAATGATAATAAATTCATCGGATTTGATAATTTCGACTCTTCAATTATCTTTATATTGTACAGGCAGATATGCTATCACTTCGATTACTCCAGAGGCCTTTGACGATCACATTGTTTGGCAGCCTCCAGATGAAATTCACGGTTGTATACAAAGTAAGTTTTCTTCATGCTGTCATTGATGTATATTCCTTCTCAATAATTTTTTTACCTCTATCAATAATTGATAATAATAATAATAGATTGTATATAATTTATATTCGTTTCTGCATTACAGATTTCTAGCATCATCACAACGTACGTAATAATGATGTCGCAGCTCGACGATCAGAAGCGCGAAAGACATAAATTCCGCATACAGCAGACTGAAATAAAAATCGATTGAGCTATATATTTCATTTGTTCATCCAATCGCCAATCCCATTCTTCACTATGCCTCAAAAATTAATGTATCAACTTCGATCCGTCATTAGAACACGAATAAATTGACGAAACAACAATTACTCAAGAACTCAAGAACGCAACAAACGACCAGCTATTTGTTGCACCAACGTTTGCACCGTTTTCTGATCACACGCGAACACTCGAGCTAAATTGATCCCTCGACGTTCTGGAGGAGTGCAAACGCACGAAGTTAAACGAATCGAACGCACACGATAAAATGGCAACATTACGGATCGTGTACGTTTATTGGAAAATTCTCGGTTTGTGTCCCTACGTTTATTCCAACAGTGGGTTAACTCATTTGTCATTTGGCAGTTTAATTTACGCCGTAATTCTTTCGTTGAGTTACACCGTTTGTTATGTACGCGCTATAAAAGATCGTATGACTTTCGCTCTTCCGCGTGAAACACCGATGTCGATACTCGCCGATTTTGGTGGTTTGTCAGTCGAGTTCAGTGTGATCATATCGTCTTGGCTATACTTCAGATTTAATCACAAAAAAGTACAGACTATACTGATGTGTTACAAGAAAATTCACGAGTCTTATGATACACTTGGAATTTCAATCAATAAATCAAGACTTATCAGGGACGTAAACATTCAGACGTTCATCGCTAATTTGATTTGGTACATTCTTTGCATCGGCGATCATCTGCTGATGGTTAAATGCGAACCTTTCAAACTGAATATTTGGTTGCCGTTTAATTTACCGCGCGTTGTAACCCACAATATTGTGGTGATATTCGTGAATGCTATGAAAGCCATTCAAGAAAAATTTCGTTCGTTGAATAAAAAGATACAGGAGTTGCCGAAAGATGTATCAACGAGACTGATCATTCGAATAAAGAATAGTCAAAAAATGATTAGCAATAGCAAAGACGAGTAAGCGAAACCTTCTGAGTTTTGTTTGTTGAATTTAACTCTTTTTGGTTCCGAAATTTCTTAAATATTGTTTGAAAAAAAAATCGGGTATTTTTAGACTCAAGTCATTTGTAAATCCGGGGCCTTTGGAAATCTACGGTCAGCTGCATTCCGATCTTGTCGATCTGACGAAAATCGTAGTTAACTTTTTTTCTATGTCGATTTTATCCATTCTCTTGACCCTTTGCTTTCAACTTGCATCGGGACTGTACACTTTGTGTCTTGAAGTGAGTGATCGAGAAATTTGGCTCTGGAACGACGTTGCAGCTGTCCTTGTTCTGGGTTCCTGGTTCACTATACATTTCAGCGAAATGGCAATACTCGTTCTGATGTCTGCGTCAACAGCGCAAGAGGTTTATCAATCGGTCAACCAATTTTTCTTGCATATTCAGGAACTAACAATGTTTTTTTTACTTCTGATTGACAGGCTAATCGTACGGGCAGTGTTCTGCACAAAGTGCTACTCGACAGACGAATGGAACGATACGCGGTCTCGGTAACGTCGTTCCTACATTTCTCTCAAGTATTAAAATTTCGATCAAGAATATTTTAATAATAATTCCACAGGCAAAGATAATGTCTTTACGGTTGCTACACAGACATTTGAAGATCGATTTGTTCGGCTTATTCCAGATGAACGTAGAAATCCTTTACAGGGTACAGTGGTCATTAAATAATTGATTATTATTTTATTATTATATACCAATTAATGATTATAATAATAAATATAATTATCATATTTATATTTCAATTATAATATATGTTTATTATTTTTTTATTATATATAATCATTTTTAATAAATGTATTATTATATTACATTATATCTTTAAAGGATTTTTTATATTTCCATCAGATTATGGGAATGGTCATCACTTATATAACGATTATGATGCAACTCGACGATCAAGGGGACCAAGGAAAATAATATAACAAGAAATGAATCGTCGCATCGTGCATAACGTTTCTCATCGCCCAGTTATCACTTTTTTCGCTTTTATTTTTTTTATATTTATTGTCACGTTTGAGTTATGAACATTTCTGTACACTTGAAAGATCGTCTATTCGACAATCCAGTACTGGTAATTTTTTTTCCTTGCAATCGTATTCTCGCGTCTCCCCCACCGAGATCGAGTCACGAAATGGTTACGATGTGAAATAATGTAATGAGTTAAATGAATAATATATTAAATTGTGTACAACGCAGGGAATCTAATGGAAATGCTCACTCTGTCACACGCGAAGTACAAGAACATTCGAAAGCATGTCAAATAATAAAATTTTGTATGCCTATTGGAAAATTCTCGGAGTATTCCCGTTTGATCTCACAGCGAACGGCGTTATTCGTTTTTCATACTGTGGAACAATTTACTCAACAATCCTCGCTGTGAGCTATGGACTTTGTTACGTACGAGCGATCGCAGGTCGAATGTACTTCACTCTTCCGCGCGCATCCACGATGGCTGCTATAGCCAATTTAGCCGGTTTGTCAATCGAATTTGTGGCGCTAATGTGGACGTGGCTCTGCTTCGGACATCGTTTGAAAAACCTCAGAAGGATACTCGTTTGTTTAAAGAACATCAACGAGTCGTTCGCGAATAACGGTATGCGTATAGACAACACGACGTTCTTCAAGGAAGTCAAGTTCCACGTGATTTCGGTCAATGTTATTTGGGGTCTGATCTGCTTCTGCAGCTACCGACTTATGATCAATTTCGATACTATCAAATTTAGAGTTTGGATGGTACTGAACATTGGAAGGATAGTCGGTCACATTATCGTATTGATGTTTTTCAATTCGATGAGATTCATAAAACAACGATTTCGATTGTTGAACAAGAGTCTCCAACGGGTGCCGAATAAAGGTGCAAAAAGATTGGAAATTCGAGGCATAATTTCGGAAAATTCTTCGTGAGTAAAACTTATCATATTTGTTTATTGTTTATTTTGTATATATTGTAGGCGCACATATAGGTGTACATAGACACCACAAATACACAACCATCACGCGCAACTTTATTGTTATTATTTGGTTATTGCATGCTATATACATTTTTTTTACTTTATGCGACTTAACGCCTTATCTCAAATGCAACATTTTAGATTCGAAGAGGTGGGTCCATTGGAAATCTACAGTCAGATACACACGGATCTCGTTGATCTCACGATGATTGTGGTCGAATTTTTTTCCCTCTCGATTTTGCTCGCATTATTGTCTGAATGCATTCAAGTAGCTTCGGGTCTGTACACCCTCTGCCTTGTTACGAAAGGCGTAACGTCAAATATGATATCAATATCATGGACTCTATGGTTCGTCCTGTATCTATTCGAAATTATTATCCTGATTGTCATTTGCGACTCGACCGATAAAGAGGTTTCGATCAATTCGTCACGGATTATCCTGAAAAAAATGTTGAGTTTGAGAGAACGAATAGTTAACGAACCAGTTGTTGCCATTGTTCCCAATTGAACAACGACTTTCCAGTATAAAATTAATTGTTCCATCTAATTATAATCCTGTTAATTAATTGTTCGTTCACCAAACTCATTGTTTTCTTCAGTGCGCTCATTTCGGATTTTTCGAAGTTTCGTAATACATTAATTCTTTTACGACAGGCCAATAAAACGCCAAATGTTTTGCACTCAATGTTAGTTACTGGAAACACCGATGAATACACGGACTCGGTAACGTTATTTTGTATACAACTTGCGAGACTTGAAATCATTTATTTCAAATTATATATGCTTTCGATAAAAAATAACTTCTATGATTTCATAGGCGCAAGCATTGTCACTAAGATTGCTGCAGCAACAGTTGAAGATCGAATTGTTCGGATTATTCCGGATACAGCTCAATGCGATACACAGGGTAAATTAAATAAATAAAAAAAATGTCCATTCATTCGTTGATCGTATTTTCGAACTGTTTACTTGTTTTCATTAAACAGATTACGAGCATTCTGGGATTTTATATAACAATCATGTTGCAGCTCGACAAACAAAATGTTGAAGACACATAATGATACGAAGTCAAACATCTATACATCGATTACTCTTTTTTTAAAAATAATTTATTATCATCTCCACAGACGGAAATATTATCATTCTTCGTGTAAATCCAATCATTCTAGTGTAAAAAAATGTAAGTAAAATAATAAAGTCAAAACGAAAAAGAAAAATATCATCGATTGAAATGACAACCGACTGTCGCTCGACCTAAATGGCCTCATCCTCGTAAATCAGACAAAAAAATCAATAGAATGCGATTTCACAAAAAATGCTATCGTTCGATCCTTATACAAACTATTATCATGTAATCTATTAATGAGTTTCAAGGCACTTTCTTGAAACCTTCTCGCTGCATCAGTTAGAGAGCCGAAATGAAGCAAAAATACAGGGCTACCGGCCGTTAGGCGATAATCGTCTTTTTCGCGCTTGCGTAATAAAGGATCTCATATTCACTGACGTATAATCTTTTTCTTCAAGTCAGTTGTTTTCATGCTTCTTAAGCAATCATCGCATTTCGTAGTTCGCCTACGTATCGTTGTCGTTTTCCATGGGTTGATGTTAACAACAGAATATAATAGAATTAATGGAATTCGAAAACAATTTCGACCATTGAACGCCGAGATTGAAAAGCTGTCGAAAGAGGATTCAACCGGAATTACTATTCACGTGGCAAGATGTCATGTTGCCTGGAAAACGAATGGGTAAGTAAAATTTATGTTTGAAACAAAATAATAATAAAATAAACTTCATTCAATGATTCGACTTTCTTCAGGATTAAATCATTCGATGAATCTGATCTTCTGGCTGCATACGTTGGCGTGCATGTCGGATTAGTTCATGTCACAAAGTGCATATTAGCATTTTGCTCCGCTCCACTCTACCTAACAATAATGATTCACTTGTGCGAATTCGCATCGACTGTCTATGACATGTGTTTGAACGTGCAGACATGGCCACCGAACAATTACAGCTTCTTTTTCATTGTAATAACTTGGTTTGGTTTACACGGGATGACAATGGTCGCGATGGTCGCAGTTTCCGATTCAACGGCTAGCGAGGTTTCATTTGATAATCAATATTATTGTTATTAATTTTTCTTATTTTAACGGTAGATGTATGTGTCAATCAATAAATTGTCGTTATAACGTATTTTTATTTTATTTAACATAGGCTACTAGAACTGGAAACATTCTTCACGGGATTTTTATTTCGAAATCATTGGACAATCCTGTAAATTCGGTAAGTACTTTTCTGCAACCTGCCAATTGGACCCTTCAGAATTTTTAATATCTTCATATTTTTCAGGCAGATATATTGTCACTTCGATTGCTCCAAAGACCATTGACGATCGAACTGTTTGGAACAATATACAGACAACTGGTAGAACAAAACAATAAATGAAAGTTATGCCCACTATATTTTTTATTCGCGGTCTCCAATGTTACTTGTTTTACTCTATGTAAAACATAAATGCATAATACACTTGACAAGCATTACACGAACCAATGATCTATCGTTTAGAGGATTCATGCATCTAGAAAAATTATAAAGAGGCGATACAACAAGGGACTTCGTTTCTCGAGATACAAAGGTTCCAATTTTGCTGAATCAGTAAATTTTGAGATTTTGCGTCATTAGGAACAGTCTATGTAAACCAGATGTACCGTTTGTAGCCATTTTTATTACAAATTGCTAGAAAAATTGCTGTTTGGTCATATTTCACCACTTCATTTCAATTCGATATTATTCAGAATTTCATCATTTCGTGGTAAACTTGGTGGTAGAAAGTGTATCAAAGGTACCATTTTGATATACAGTGCAATCCCCGTATTATTAACTCGACGGAACCGGACACCCTTCCGTTTCTGCATTTCTCCTACCGTCCCTACTCCCGGCCAGTTGCTGCGAGTAGGGGCAACGAGGCGGATACTCGTCCGCACCGCACTGCTTGGAGTGGGGCGAACGGACTCAGGGGAAATGCGATTAGGAAAAATCGTTGCCATGGCAACGAGTTGAAATAAGGGAGCGGTTGAGTTAAGAGGAGTTAAGAATACGGGGGTTGTACTGTATGATTCTTTCACCTGTACGCCTCTCTGTCTTATGTTTTGCCATGACTGATAGTATCTTCAAGGTCGAAGCAATCATTATTTATACAAGCCACTGAACCACACACCACATATGGATGAGATTAACATCTTTTCCCCACGTGCTCATTCACTCTCCTTCGACTGTATATCACACAAGTTGCAACGGATGAAGGTTCTTTATCAAAGCGATATTGTCAGGAGTGGAAGTTCGAATGACGCGTGACGCTCGTGAAGCAAAGCGTTGCAATGACAATGTCGAAGTTGTTGCATATATACTTGAAATTTATGGATCTCTGCCCTTTCGTACGGCGGTGCTTTCTCCGCTACTATCTTGCCGTTATGCGACGCCGTGTGTTTTTTTAAATACATGAATAATCGTTTAAGTTTCGTGCGACCCAACGATACGTACATGTCGATTATTGCTGACATAGCCGCAAAAGCAACGCAATTCTGGATGGTCATTACGACCTGGTTGTGCTTTGGATATCGTCAAAATGTACTGTGCAGCATATACGAATCTTTTAGAAGTATCGTAAAAACTTGCAGAATCATTGGTGTGAACGAATTTCTCAGCATAAACACTACGAGTATCATGTTTCAAACGGTGATATTCAATTGCGCATGGTTATCGGTGTTGGGCATCAGTACCTTGCATACGTGGGATTTTCCAGGTCAGCAGATCTTCAGATATCCTCTTAATTTAGGCCGACTAGTTCACCTTAACTTCGTAGTACTATTTATCGCTACGATGCGAGAAATACGTAAACAATTCCGATTTTTGAACAATAAGATCAGACAGATTTCGAGAGGTGAAACAACAATTAAGATTCAAAAGTTTAGATACTAAAAACGAACGAAGGCGACTGGGCAAGTGAACATTAGTCCTTCTCGCGCCTTTAATTGCTGTTATTGATATCAATTTGATTTGGCGTTACATAATCGAAAATCTGGCTGAATCTGATCGACTCGATGCGTACATTGGGATGCATTCGGATTTAGTTGATCTCACAGAGGCTGTATTGGCATTCTGCTGGGGTCCGCTGAATCTCACAATGACGATACACTTATTCGAACTAACATCGACTGCCTATATCATTTGTCTTAATTTGGAGGATCAAAAAGCCTGGCCACTGAGGCATCCCGGACACTTTTTTGAGCTCACAATTTGGTTTGTTTCCCATTTCATGACAATGTTCGCGATTCTTTTCGCATCCGATGCAACCACCAACGAGGCTTTGTTCATTTCCTATTGAACCGATATATCGATTAATTATCTCCGAAGACAACATTTCATTTCAAATGGTTGACATTATTATTTCCTTTATTTCTCTCGCAGGCCAACAGAACTGGAAATATTCTTCACAAAATCTTGATCGCGAATCCATTGAATAATCGCGTTGACGCGGTAATGATAATACATTCATCCGATTTGATAATTTCGACTCTTCAATTATCTTTACATTGTACAGGCAGATATGCTATCACTTCGATTACTCCAGAGGCCTTTGACGATCGCATTGTTTGGCAGCCTCCAGATGAAATTCACGGTTGTATACAAGGTAAGTTTTCTTCATGCTGTCATTGATGTATATTCCTTCTCAACAATTTTTTTACCTCTATCAATAATTGATAATAATAATAATAATAGATTGTATATTGTATATTCGTTTCTGTATTACAGGTTTCTAGCATCATCACAACGTACGTAATAATGATGTCGCAACTCGACGATCAGAAGCGCGAAGACATAAATTCCGCATACAGCAGACTGAACTAAAAATCGATTGAGCTGTATATTTCATTTGTTCATCTAATCACCAACCCCATTCTTCACTGTGCCTCAAAAATCAATGTATCAACTTCGATCCGTCATTAGAACACGATTAAATTGACGAAACAACAATTACTCAAGAACTCAAGAACGCGACAAACGACCAGCTATTTGTTACACCAACGTTTGCACCGTTTTCTGATCACACGCGAACACTCGAGCTAAATTGATCCCTCGACGTTCTGGAGGAGTGCAAAAGCACGAAGTTAAACGTATCGAATGCACACGATAAAATGGCAACATTACGGATCGTGTACGTTTATTGGAAAATTCTCGGATTGTGTCCCTACGTTTATTCCAACAGTGGGTTAACTCATTTGTCATTTGGCAGTTTAATTTACGCCGTAATTCTCTCGTTGAGTTACACCGTTTGTTATGTACGCGCTATAAAAGATCGTATGACTTTCACTTTTCCGCGTGAAACACCGATATCGATACTCGCCGATTTTGGTGGTTTGTCAGTCGAGTTCAGTGTGATCATATCGTCTTGGCTATACTTCAGATTTAATCACAAAAAAGTACAGACTATACTTATGTGTTACAAGAAAATTCACGAGTCTTATGATACACTTGGAATTTCAATGAATAAATCAAGACTTATCAGGGACGTAAACATTCAGACGTTCATCGCTAATTTGATTTGGTACTTTCTTTGCATCGGCGATCATCTGCTGGTGGTTAATTGCGAACCTTTCAAACTGAATATTTGGTTGCCGTTTAATTTACCGCGCGTTGTAACCCACAATATTGTGGTGATATTCGTGAATGCTATGAAAGCCATTCAAGAAAAATTTCGTTCGTTGAATAAAAAGATACAGGAGTTGCCGAAAGATGTATCAACGAGACTGACCATTCGAATAAAGAATAGTCAAAAAATTATTAGCAATAGCAAAGACGAGTAAGTGAAACCTTCCGAGTTTTGTTTGTTGAATTTAACTCTTTTTGATTCCGAAATTTCTTAAATATTGTTTGAAAAAAAATCGGGTATTTTTAGACTCAAGTCATTTGTAAATCCGGGGCCTTTGGAAATCTACGGTCAGCTGCATTCCGATCTCGTCGATCTGACGAAAATCGTAGTTAACTTTTTTTCTATGTCGATTTTATCCATTCTCTTGACCCTTTGCTTTCAACTTGCATCGGGACTGTACACTTTGTGTCTTGAAGTGAGTGATCGAGAAATTTGGCTCTGGAACGACGTAGCGGCTGTCCTTGTTCTGGGTTCCTGGTTCACTATACATTTCAGCGAAATGGCAATACTCGTTCTGGTGTCTGCGTCAACAGCGCAAGAGGTTTATCAATCGGTCAACCAATTTTTCTTGCATATTCAGGAACTAACAATATTTTTTTCCTTCTGATTGACAGGCTAATCGTACGGGCAGTGTTCTGCACAAAGTGCTACTCGACAGACGAATGGAACGATACGCGGTCTCGGTAACGTCGTTCCTACATTTCTCTCAAGTATTAAAATTTCGATCAAGAATATTTTAATAATAATTCCACAGGCAAAGATAATGTCTTTACGGTTGCTACACAGACATTTGAAGATCGAATTGTTCGGCTTATTCCAGATGAGCGTAGAAATCCTTTACAGGGTACAGTGGTCATTAAATAATTGATTATTATTTTATTATTATATACCAATTAATGATTATAATAATAAATATAATTATCATATTTATATTTCAATTATAATATATTTTTATTATTTGTTTATTATATATAATCATTTTTAATAAATGTATTATTATATTACATTATAAGTTTAAAGGATTTTTTGTATCTCCATCAGATTATGGGAATGGTCATCACTTATATAACGATTATGATGCAACTAGACGATCAAGGGGACCCAGGAAAATAATATAACAAGAAATGAATCGTCGCATCGTGCATAACGTTTCTCATCGCCCAGTTATCACGTTTTTCGCTTTTATTTTTTTTATATTTATTGTCACGTTTGAGTTATGAACATTTCTGTACACTTGAAAGATCGTCTATTCTCGCGTCTCCCCCACCGAGATCGAGTCACGAAATGGTTACGATGTGAAATAATGTAATGAGTTAAATGAATAATATATTAAATTGTGTACAACGCAGTGAATCTAATGGAAATGCTCACTCTGTCACACGCAAAGTACAAGAACATTCGAAAGCATGGCAAATAATAAAATTTTGTATGCCTATTGGAAAATTCTCGGAGTATTCCCGTTCGATCTCACAGCGAACGGCGTTATTCGTTTTTCATACTGTGGAACAATTTACTCAACAATCCTCGCTGTGAGCTATGGACTTTGTTACGTACGAGCGATCGCAGGTCGTATGTACTTCACTCTTCCGCGCGCATCCACGATGGCTTCTATCGCCAATTTAGCCGGTTTGTCAATGGAATTTGTAGCGCTAATGTGGACGTGGCTCTGCTTTGGACATCGTTTGAAAAACCTCAGAAGGCTACTCGTTTGTTTAAAGAACATCAACGCGTCGTTCGCGAATAACGGTATGCGTATAGACAATACGACGTTCTTCAAGGAAGTCAAGTTCCACGTGATTTCGGTCAATGTTATTTGGGTTCTGATCTGCTTCTGCTGCTACCAACTTATGATCAATTTCGATACTACCAAATTTAGAGTTTGGATGGTACTGAACATTGGAAGGATAGTCGGTCACATTATCGTATTGATGTTTTTCAATTCGATGAGATTCATAAAACAACGATTTCGATTGTTGAACGAGAGTCTCCAACGGGTACCGAATAAAGGTGCAAAAAAATTGGAAATTCGAGGCAAAATTTTGGAAAATTCTTCGTGAGTAAAACTTATGATTGTTGTTTATTGTTTATTTTGTATATATTGTAGGCGCATATATAGGTATACATAGACACCACAAATACGCAACCATCACGCGCAATTTTATTGTTATTATTTGGTTATTGCATGCTATATACATTTTTTTTAACTTTACGCGACTTAACGACTTATTTCAAATGCAATATTTTAGATTCGAAGAGGTGGGGCCATTGGAAATCTACAGTCAGATACACGCGGATCTCGTTGATCTCACGACGTTTGTGGTCGAATTTTTTTCCCTCTCGATTTTGCTCGCATTATTGTCTGAATGCATTCAAGTAGCTTCGGGTCTCTACACTCTCTGCCTTGTTACGAAAGGTGTAACGTCAAATATGATATCAATAACATGGGCTCTATGGTTTGCCCTGTATCTATTTGAAATTATTATCCTGATTGTCATTTGCGACTCGACCGATAAAGAGGTTTCGATCAATTCATTGCGGATTATCCTGAAAAAAATGTTGAGTTTGAGAAAACTAATAGTTAACGAACCATTTGTTGCCATTGTTCCCAATTGAACAACGACTTTCCAGTATAAAATTAATTGTTCCATCTAATTATTAGTTCTGTTAATTAATTGTTCGTTCACCAAACTCATTGTTTTCTTCAGTGGGCTCATTTCGGATTTTTCGAAGTTTCGTAATACATTAATTCTTTTACGACAGGCCAATAAGACGCCAAATGTTTTACACTCAATGTTAGTTACTGGAAACACCGATGAATACACGGACTCGGTAACGTTATTTTGTATACAACTTGCGAGACTTGAAATCATTTATTTCAAATTATATATGCTTTCGATAAAAAATAACTTCTATGATTTCATAGGCGCAAGTATTGTCATTAAGATTGCTGCAGCAACAGTTGAAGATCGAATTGTTCGGATTATTCCGGATACAGCTCAATGCGGTACACAGGGTAAATTAAATAAATTTTAAAAAATGTCCATTCATTCGTTGATCGTATTTTCGAACTATTTACTTGTTTTCATTAAACAGATTACGAGCATTCTGGGATTTTATATAACAATCATGTTGCAGCTCGACAAACAAAATGTTGAAGACACATAATGATACGAAGTCAAACATCTATACATCGATTACTCTTTTTTTTTAAATAATTTATTATCATTTCCACAGACGGAAATATTACCATTCTTCGTGTAAATCCAATCATTAGAGTGTAAAAAAATGTAAGTAAAATAATAAAGTCAAAACGATAAAGAAAAATATCATCGATTGAAATGAGAATCTACAGTCGCTCGATCTAAATGGCCTCATCGTCGTAAATCAGATAAAAAAAAATCAATAGAATGGGATTTCACAAAAAATGCTATCGTTCGATCGTTATACGAACTATTATCATGTAATCTGTTGATGAGATTCAAGGCATAGTAAGCACTTTCTTGAAACCTTTTCGCTGCATCAGCTAGAGAGCCGAAATGAAGCAAAAATACAGGGCTACCGGCCGTTAGGCGATAATCGTGTTTTTCGCGCTTGCGTAATAAAAGATCTCTTATTCACTTACGTATAATCTTTTTCTTCAAGTCAGTTGTCTTCATGCTTCTTAAGCAATCATCGCATTTCGTAGTTCGCCTACGTATCGTTGTCGTTATCCATGAGTCGATGTTGACAACAGAATATAATAGAGTTAATGGAAACACAATCAATCGATTATAACGCGTGTGTACAGTCACTCGACCCAGATAGCTACTTGATCATAACGTCAAGCGAAGTACATACAAAGAGCGTACAAGAGAATGGCAACTTCGAGGATTTTGTTCCTCTATTGGAAAATACTCGGTATGTGTCCATTTCATATCGTTGAGAACGAAACCGTTCGGCTCTCATACAGTGGTATGATTTACGGTCTGATCATGGCAATGGCCTACAGCTACTTTTACGTACGCGCCGTCACAAGTGGAATGACATTCGTTCTTCCGCACAAAACGCCAATGTCGGTGATAGCCAATTTCTCGGCACTATCGGTGGAGTTCACATCCCTGGTATCGGCGTGGTTATACTTCGGCTTACGTCCCAAACAACTGCAGAAAATTCTGATTCGATTGAGGAACATCAACGAGTCATTTGCGGATAACCGAATGCGAACGGACGACATTGAATTCTTTAAGAAATTCAAGATTCAAGCAATCATTCTGAATGTTATGTGGTACTTGATCTGCGCCATCGCCTTTAATCTTTTTTTTCATTTCGAACCTTTCAAACTGTCCGTTTGGATGCCGCTGATGATTCCACGCGTCACCAGTCACAATATCATATTGATATTCGTTAATGCAATGTCACTGATAAAAAAACGTTTCGGTTCTTTAAACGAGACGATTTTAAGGCTCCCGAATGAAGGAACACGAGTTATTCATCTTTGTCGAAAGAAGGAGAAAGGACCAGCGAGGAGTGGCGAGTACGTAAGGATTACCATTTCTAAACTATTAATGACGATGATGTTATCATTTTTTGATTATGTTTCAGGCGCAAAAGGTTCGTTACTCCAGATCCGTTGGAAACCTTCGGACAACTTCACGCAAATCTATTAGATCTCGCGACAATGGTAGTAGAGTTTTTTTCACTCTCGTTACTCCTCACGATATCATTTGAAATTTTTCAAATGGCCTCGGGTTTTTACACTCTATGCGTTATAACGCAGGACGAAGAGTTTGTTTCGTGGGCATATGTTTGGATTTATTGGGTCTCAATTCACGTGGCGGAGTTGATCATTATGGCTGTCGTTTGCGAATCAACTGTGAAAGAGGTTTCTTACGATTTAGTCTGAATAATCTTCGAAATGATTTTGAATGGATATTAGTATCAATATTTTGATAGCGTTATCATCACTTGGCTGCAGGCTAATCGAACGGGAAATGTGCTGCATGGAATGTTGACTACCGGAGGCTCGGATATACACGTCGGCTCGGTAACATCCTCTTACCATAATTTTACTTTTCTTTCTCTCGTATTCTGGAGAATTTTGTATTATTAGAATTGAATGTCATTTTTAGAAATACACCTATGTTTTTCACAGGCGAAAGTATTATCACTGCGTTTATTGCAGAAGCAATTCCGGGTCCAAGTCTACGGGTTATTCGAAATAAAACACGCGACAGTTAACAGGGTAAATATTGTTTTTTTTTTAATTCGATCTTTCATATGGTATTTTTTAATTGGTAATCTGTTTTTCCGAAACAGATTGCGAGCATGGTGATTGTCTATATTACAATCATGATGCAGTTGGACAGCCAAACAGCCGCAGAAGTATAGTAACACGCAGATTGACGAGTGTAACTCGCGGTTCAATAACAATCTAAAAACGAAAGAAGTCGAGTACGTTAACTGGCTGATGAAAGAACGGGCGCGACTTAAGAATTTGTCGATTTTCGACTGAAACTTATGGTTGTATTTCTGGTTTCGGGGTGTAAATAAAAAGGAGTTGATACTATATCTCTTTATATTGTAATAAAAATCTCGTCGCTATAGCTGGGTACAAGATTCCAAAAACGTCGGAGGGAGGGGGGGAAATGGAAGTGGAACGGGAGGCCCGAAATATTCCAAGGGCCTTCCCGCCTCTCGATCGGAAATATTTTTTTGTAACTCGTGTATGGAAAGCACGGCGCATTTCATAGCAGTTTTGCACGACGAAAGTGGATCTTTGCGTAGCAGTATCATAAGTAAGGTTTGCGCATGCGCATTGTCTTACTTTTCGTCCCTAGTGAAAAAAGTTAACTTTTTTGTCCGCTAGATAACTTTTCTGCCCTGGAAACGAAAAATGATAACCTCACTTTTCACTGTCCGTCCCGCAAAACTGCTATAAAACGTGTCGGTTTCCCTGCACTCATTACAAAAGGTACAGTGTGCAACTCAGGCCGAATCGGCGATTGCAACTTGTGTGATTGCAGGCATTGAAATACTTTGTACTTGAAGTACTTTGTACTTAGCAGTTTTCCCAGCGTTGCCTCAGAATCATACAGTATACATATCGATAATAAGCATATATATTAATAGTATTTTCAGGGCCTTGTACGGGGACTTAGAAGAATGTACCCTCACTGAACGCCCAAAATGAGGAGGAATTACAATAATCCAGCCGCGAAGGGGCGAAAAAGGGGAAATAACATTGTGTATACAGTCCAAGCTCCGTATTCTTAACTCCCCTTAACTTAACCGATCCTTTATTTTAACTCGTTACCATGACAACGAGTTCCCTTAACTGTATTTTTCCTGAGTCCGTTTTCCCCACTCCAAGCAGAGCCTATTTCGTAAAATGTAAACTGCTGCGCACGCGCAGCAGTTACAAGGTGGCTTCGTACCTACGGACGCATATACCCCTCGTTACCCCTATTCGCAGCAACTGACCGGGAGTAGGGACGATAGGGGAAATACAGAAAAGGGAACGGGTCCGGTCCCATCGAGTTAAGAATACGAAGCTTGGACTGTATAAATAATATGAAATGTTCATTAATATCAAATTAATGTTGCCCGCGATGGCGGAGGCGGGCTTTTTGTAATTCAGAAAGGCTAAACGCGAGCACGTTAACCAGCTGAACTTATAATGTTACATAAAAAACATACAAAAGTCCAAGTACAAAAGCCAACACTGCGGGGAAAGCGTACTTCGACTAGAACTTTTTTTTTTATGAATCAACCCAAGTAATCACCCGTAAAGCCATTCCACCTGAAGATCAATTGCCATCGTCTTTCATTCTGTTTTCCTGACACTCAAAAGTCGTAGAACTCAATCGATCAGCGATCAAAGCAAAATATCACCAATGCACATCGGTCGGTCTTTCTTCTTAATCTATCTATAGCACGATCACTAGTCCGAACGGAATACTGGAAAAGTACAGACGACAAATCGAAATGTCAGTGCCGTCCAAAAAGCCGTCGACAACGGAAAAGTTTTTGTATGGTTACGGTACATTTTTAGGCCTGTGTGCCTTCGCCATCGACGACAATGAAATCTTCAAATTTTCCTACATCGGCCTCGTTTACGGAATAATCGTGTGTGCGGTATTTTTGTGGATTTTCGTCAAGGCGATGGAAAGACGAATGGAAATAAAACTTCCGGGCGAAACCGCGATGTCAATGATTACGAATAGTGCCGCCGATTTTTTTCAAATCAGCAGTATGCTCACCACATGGATGTTGTTCACCTTTGGTCAGAGGCGAATAATTGCAATAATCGAGTCGTTCGTCGGTACCGGCGTTACGGCTACGAAACTCGGAATTGTTGATTGCGAGAGGGACACATTTTTCAAAAAATTGCGAAACCACGTGGTCATTATCAACTTCACCTTCATGACCTATTTGATCATAGATCACGCGCAATTGATATTGCAAATCGGATTCAAGGATCCGACTTCCTACATTGTGTTCAACGGTGGACACGTTATAACTCGCAATTTGATAATAATCTTCGTCGATTTACTTTTGCTCATCAGAGAAAGATTCGCTCGTCTCAACGAGGCCACGAAAAATTTGGCGACAATCGGACGTGACGTGAGAAACGTAAAGAGTTTTCGAAACAGAGGCGAAAGGTGCGTGCGAATTATTTTAAAGAATTTCAACGATATTTAAAAAATTGTTTTTCGATCCATTAACACCGTCCCGTCCATTGATCCAATTTAGAGTGATTTCACTTAGCGAGAGAATAAAAATCGTCGGTCAACTTCACCGTGAACTCACGGAACTCGCCGAAGTTATAAGAAACTTTTGCTCATTACCGCTACTCTTAACAATCGCGATGCACTTCATTCAACTCGTATCCAATTCCTACATCGCTTGGATATCGATTCTCGGATATCGGACTATGGACTGGCAAGACATTGTCAGCTGTTTGATGGTCTTTATTTGGCTCTCCGTTAATATAATCGAACCTTTCGTCATTACCAATGTTTGCAGCTCCACAAGCGAAGAGGTCTGTTCTATTTTTCTTTTTTTTTTAGATATATCATCATAATATGATTCTGTGACGAAAGCGCATATTTCATTAGGCTCGTCGCACGGCTGTAGTGCTTCACGGGATGTGGACCGAATTCGACACTCCATCGTCAAGCTGCAATCTCGTGGTAATTTTGTCTATAGATCATAAAAAAAAAAGAAAAAAAAATACTACTTAAAACTGATTTACCCTCAGGTAGATATGGTTTCATTATCATTGCTTCAAAATCGATTGAAGCTGACGTTGTACGGATTCTTCGATTTGGATCTGAAACTCATGTACAAAGTGGGTAAAAAAATTGATACCACCACCATCGTTCTGTCTGCAAATATTATCAACGAATATTGTTATTACAGATTTTTGGAACTACGACCACTTATTTCATAATAATGATGCAACTCGATGAGCAACAGTCAGAGACGTACAAGACTTATGCACTCAGATCAAGCCGCTTTCGTTGATTGTATCATTTAATATGCAGTCGCTAATAAAATAAATATTCAATAAAGTAACAATAAATTATGTTTAATTCGTCGTGGAGAAAAAAAAAGGTAACTCTTGTGCCCATTTGTCATAATCGTGAAACAGGCTGTGTACAGAACAGGCAGACTGACGTTGGGAGAGGCGTTACGGCGTGAGGATATGCAATCGCGATAATTTTATTGTATCGGCAAAGACCTTTGCTTGTCAGTAATATCAATAAAATGTCATTAGGTATTGAAATAACGGAGAGCCTTCGGGTGGAATAATAAACTCGATGAAAACAGAAGCTTTCCTGAAACACACGATATCAGTTCGAAAACCGGTATAAGCAGTGCTGCAGTGAGTTATGGCTGCCAATAAAAATGGACAGTTGTGCACCGGCGTAGGAAAACCAAAGTATGCGTGGACTACCGGTAAGCAGGGAAAAAGGAACAATAAATCGTAGAATAAGGGTTGAAAATTAAACGTAAGAAGTACTGTTCCGTAGACAAAACCCCAAAGCTGACCGACTGTTACGGAGTTCTGGAAAGAAGCGCGTGGATATGGCGAATCGCGGGGGTTTTTCCATTCGTGATAAAAGGCCCGATAGGGATGAAAAAATATAACATTAGCAAATACTACGCTGTGTACAGCGTTTTTATATCCTCCTTGTGCATCGGAAATTGCGGCAAATGGATGATAGAATACGATTGGTCGAGGTACGCGATCGTACAGACAATTAATTGAAATGCTATTATGCTATACAATTTTGAATGGCGTTTTCATTTTGTAACTGGTAGAGCATCTATGACTTCGATTACGGTATTGATAAGAACATCTTCAAGTTTACTGTGCATAATGGTAGCCTGCATGTGGCGGATTTTTCGTCATAAAGAGGTAAGTTCGTTTTACAACGTAAAAGTTCTGTACATGGAGAGGAATAGGGTAGTGGTAGTCAATATGTGGACAATGCCCGGCGATAATAAGCATTTTTTTAGCTTTACCTGGTCGAAATAGCGACTAATTAGACTAGTAGAATTGTCCAAAATTCTGCATTGTTCCGTACAGTAAAATATGATTATTACAAGACAAGTTTACAGATGGCGGATATCGTAGACAAAATAAATGATCAAAACTTGATTCTGGAAAAAATGAACGGTTGCTTGCATTACGAAACGAATGCCAAAATCATATGCGCGTACGTTTGGACAATGTCGATAACCGTCGTATTACTGATGGCTTACGATTTTTACGCTTCGATTACAGCCTACGATAGGTCAGTTATGAAAACAATGGACTGATTCGTCTAATTATAGTCTACGAACTTTATTGATTGACAGTGAATCGATTTTCTAGCATAATGCTACTGTGGCTATTCTGGATTATTCCGTTGGTAGCGCAAGTTCTCGATCTAACGATATTCGTGTCATTGGCGGGATTGTTGGGATTGAAATTTCGCGCTTTAAATAAGAAATTAAGCATCGTCGTGATGAGAGCGAATTCGTCTTTGCCCAAGGTAATCGTTGTCATCTTCGAAACGATTCTTTAAACCGTCGAGAATTTTTTATCATAGGTCATCGTAAATTCAGACATTTGCGCTGATAATTTACGAAGGATAGCGAAGGCGCATTTCAGTATCTGCGCGGTCGGCAAACGAATAAACAATTTCTTTAGTGTGGATGTGGTGAGTGATTAAAGAAGAATTACATAAAATTTATAGTAATGCAAGGAGAAAAATAATTAGGATGGGTAACAAGAATTTTGCTGCACTATCAATTTTTTTTTTTTTTTTTGCGTAATTATTCTTCGTATCAGTGCGGATTACTTGCTGAAATCAATTCTATTTTTCGAAGGTCATTAACGTAATTACCGCCTTCGTAATTCTAAGCACAACGCTTTATTACATCTTCGTTGAGGTACAGCGAGAGGGCGAAACGAATTATATCCGAATTGGAACGTATATTCACTGGGAATTCATTCATAGTGTTCCGATAATTATTATCGTCGCGATCTGCAATTGGACGTCTCATCAGGTGAGTTCCCTTACTCTATAATTTAATAGATCAATGAATCGTTGTGTCATTAATAGAGCGTTCATACGGGAAAATTGATCCACGAAATTCGAGTGAAGAAAATTGACTCACGATTGTACGAGGCTGTGAAAGCGTTTTCTCTTCAGTTGCATCATCAAAAACTCGAATTCAGCGGAGGTGGTTTTTTTCCTGTTAACTCGACACTCATTCAATCGGTACTGTGATTGCCTATCTAAAATATACTTAAATTATTGGTAATTGCATTAATTTCGTTTTGTCATCAGATGGTTGGAAACATAACTACATACCTGGTAATTCTTATCCAATTCCAACCAAAGTTGGATTAATTTATTATGGGATTTCATTGCATAAAAACTTTAAAAAATATTAGGGTACCTAACGAACAAAATAAGCATTCCTTCTATGAATCATCTTATAGAAATCAATGTTAATTGTATTATTGTTTCGCCATTACAATTGCCCCTTCCACGTACTTAACTTTATTATCCATCACGTTTAAGCAGTTCCAATGATTGAAAAAAAATTGTTAAACAAACCGCAAACATTCACAGATATACCTTGAAGTGTTGTTTCTTTGAATTCATAGCCGAAAATCGATT
This sequence comes from Cryptus armator, assembly GCA_963971235.1. NCBI lineage: Eukaryota > Metazoa > Arthropoda > Insecta > Hymenoptera > Ichneumonidae > Cryptus > Cryptus armator. The sequence goes on along the minus strand of OZ020242.1, from coordinate 11,742,374 downwards.
ACGAAAATTCATGTTGTTATAACTAAATGGACTAAAGGTCTATTCGCCCAGGAAGCGGAAGATCCGATATTCAATAAAGATGTATTATTTTATTTCAATTTGCTAAACAAATAATTATTAGCACGTGACGAAACATTTGTCAACGTCACAGAACGAGAACAGACAGAATACCGTAGTAGTCGGAAAGGCGTAACAGCGTCCAATACAATCGCGATAATTGTATTTTATCGGCAAAAAAGCCTTAGCGAACTATGTCATAAGTTGCTGAATGAATAGAGAGCTTCCGGTTGGAACAATAAACCGGATCGAAACGGTAGCTTTAGTCAAGTGACACAGTGCAAAAACGGTGTCCCAGTATTGCGTCAGGAATGGCGTGCAAAGAAAATGCCGAGTTATACACGGGGGTTAAACGATCCCGAAACGCATGGATTATTGGTTAGTCATATTTCTTTTTATTATTCATGAAATAAGTGTACGATTTAGGGTAAAAAAAATAATTTCTCAGACAACGAAATAAAAGTAGCAAACTTTTACGAGATTCTGGAAAAAAGCTCATGGATCTGGCGGATAGCGGGGATTTTTCCATTCACGATAAAAGACTCGATAGAAAGGAAGAAATATGAGGTAAACAAATTTTACGTTCTGTATAACATTATAATGTACTCTGCGTGCATTGGAAATTACTTTTGGAAGGAAGACCCAACGTCCAACGTTTGGATCAGGTATTATTCGAACTTAAGTTATTTTTTATTTTTTATAATTAAAGGATAATTTTTTAGGCAATTTTATTTTCCTCAAGGAACAAGTTGGTAGACAATTGGATTATGCCGGGAAATCGAGAATTCGGAAGCCTTGTGTACATGACGCATGCCAATATTTTGCGGATCTTTCGTCACAAAGAGGTGAGCGGGTTTTCATTATGAACGTTTCGAAACCTTTATTTTCACAGCCTTCAAACAAAACCTAAGCAAGAACACGGCCGTTAAAAATCATCGACTGTCCTTTAGAAAAATCTTATATATATTTATGAAAACGTTTGATTGTCTTACTCACACAGACACCCCACATAGACACATCACACAGATACCTCACACGGACACCCCCCACAGATACCTCACACAGACACCCCACACAGACACTCATGAACAGTCACAGATACTCACTCACTTAGACTAAGTCCCTTTCAAGTCTTCCGTTAGAAATAACCATTGGAGGACGAGACAAGATGACGAGGGAGGAAGACGAGGGTAGGGAATGAGGGAAGAGGACGAAGGAAGAAAAAGCGGAAGTAAAACCCCGAATTCCTCAACCAACCCTAAGTCAAACAGGGTACATGTACTCAATCATGTACCAATGGAAAGAAGAGTTGCATCGCTAACTGAGAAAGCTTTTTGCCAAGACAGGAATTCTCAATGACTTGGGCTGATGTGCGCCCTGGCAGCTGTGCGCCATGGCTGTTATGCACCACCATCTACTACAGCTGAACACCATACTAACACGTCGTTTCGTGCGAAGAAAATATCCCACATTCGCCCATACGTCCATTCGTTAAAAATGGTTGAAAACGCAATGCGATCGCGCGAACCGCGTGAGCCATAATGACCTGCTAGTAGTATATATTTACCATTTTTTTCAATAACACAGAAACAAAATCTAAAATGGAAGAGTTTAGAATGCGGTATTAAATTGCATGCATACTATATTATAAGAAAAATTTAGTGATCAATGATTTTACAGATATCAGGAATTCTCCAAATGATAGTAAACCAAGATTCGAATCTTGAAAAAATGAACTGTTCAATGCGATACGAATTATTCGGGAAAATCATACGCGCATACGTTTGGATATCGTTGATGACCATCGGGCTATTGACGGCATATGATTTTTACTCATCAAATCTGGTCTATTCGTATCTCGAAATGTCAGTCATGGCAATGATTTACTTGACGAATTGGGTGTTCTACGAGTTTTTGCGATTTAATGTCTACTTTCAGCGCAATGATACAATGGGTACTCTGGATCATCCCCCTGATATTGCAAATCCTCGATCTAACGATATTTTTATTGCTGGTGGGATTTCTGGGATTTAAATTTTGTGCAATTAATGAGAGAATTAGCATTGTTGTAACGAGAGCAAATTCAACTTCGCCAAAGGTACCGTTATCATTAAGTACCATTTTTTTTTAATAACGAGAACTCCGTATTGCAGATCATCGTAACTTCGGACGTATGCGCTGAGCATTTACGGAAGATAGCGAAAGCGCATTACAGTATGTGTGACCTCGGCAAACGAATAAATCATTTCTTCGCTTCCAATGTGGTAAGTGACGAAGGTAAAATTCTAAAGCGTCCAACAGTTAACGAATAACATACTACGTTAATTTCTTTCATTCAAGATAACTGACGTGATAACGACTTGTTCATTGCTGACAATGACATTTTACTACACATACATCCAAATTCAAGAAAATGGCAATGTGCCATCGATTCGTGTGGATAGGTATCTCCACTGGGACTTCATTAACATTGCTCTGATAGTCACAATTGTGGTCGTTTGCAATTGGACATCCCAACAGGTAGGCTATCCTTTAACGATACGATTTTGGTAGATCTTTCACTCGTAAATTCATCCATAGAGCGTTAATACCACAGAATTGATTCACGAGGTTGAAGTGGAGAATATGGACTCTCAATTGTACGAAGCCGTAAGAACGTTTTCGCTGCAGTTACATCATCAGAAGCTGGAATTCAGCGCATCGGGCTTTTTCCCCCTAAGCCCTCGACTTATTCAAATGGTACAGTGATCGCATGTCAAAAATGTTCGCTGAGTAATTCCAACTAAATAGAGTGTTTCAATTTTTTTAATCAGATCGTCGCAGAAATGAGTACATACTTGGTAATTTTTATTCAATTCGAAACAATGGTACACGCGATATACGCCAACAGCATCGAGAGAAATGATACTTTACAATGAGAATATATATTAAAATAAAGTTAAAATTCATCTGGTTTTTCGATGTTCCGCACATTAATTTGTAATTGAAATTCAACCCGTAGAGAATGTCACGAGAACAGACGGTAAAATCAATAAAGTCAACTGAGAACCAAGCTATTCACCTGAGTGTTACTAATTGCCGCTATCATCTTTCGTTCTGTTTTTGTACCAACTCGCTCGGGACTCGGGACTCTCACTTGATTGATCAGCGGTCGCAGCAATAACTCAAACAGGAGTGACACACACATTTCCCCATTCTTTCCTTTCTCTCGTAATATAGTGTTGATAACGTTGATACCTGATACATCCGGATGATAATACATTCTCGTGTCGAAATCTATCAAATTAAACAAGAGAAATACTTTTTAACTTTCGCGCCGAGACACATTTATTTTTTGTCGTCATCGACGAACGAGAACAACAACAATACGGTAGGAAGGAATTGCGAAACTCGAAACATTGATGTATCAGTCACGAAGTATATTGTCGTTCGCAATACCAATAATGTACAACACATTATTGATTACTAACGGAAATTCTGTGCTTCTAGGATGTTCTAATAATACGTTAATTCAAAGTCAAAAGATGCCAACAAGCGCGCTAAGGAAACCGATGACGTGGAAAAAAAATACACAATTGTCTACGAATGTTGTTTGCCCGTCAGAAGTGCAAAATTCTTGGATGTCGAGTCAGTATCAAGACACGTGAAAAATAATCACTAAAAAATGTGCGAATGTAACTTAATCATTTCTTTTTAAAACAATAGTCAAAAAACCAAAAATCCACAATTTCTACGGAGTTTTGGAGAAAATCGCGTGGATCTGGCGAATCCTCGGAATATTTCCATTCACTATCCAGGGACCGATCACCATGATAAAATATGGACTAAACAAATATTGGACCATTTACAGTATTTTATTGTGTTTCGGGTCGATCGCAAATTTCATTAACGCTATTGTACAATTTCACCGGAAATTAGAGTATTGTTACTTGAGATTGAATGCTATTGTTGCACAGTCTGAAAACAGAAAACCGTAAATTGTTATTTTTCACAATGTATTCTTTTACCCATTTCAGAAAGGATAATGTATCCATCGCGCCTATAACAATATGCATGCGCACATTTGCAAGTCTGTTGTGTCTGACTGCATCCAGTATTTTGCGAATCTTTCGCCATAAGGAAGTAATTTTTTTTTTTTTTGATAAAAAATGTGAAAAGTTTACGATAATGGATTTGCAAAAATTACGTTAATCCCGCAGTTGTCAGAATCAGTCATGACGATGGCGACGCAAGAAGTTATATTGGAAAAATTAAATTGCCGATTGCCTTACGACACGAGCGCCCGAATGATCAGCACATACGTTTGCACATCTATGATAACCGTGTTATTACTGATAATGTACGATTATTATGCAGCGATTAAGTCATACGGGAGGTCAGAATTCTTATCGTTATTCGCGTCAGATTGGATTTTCGGTATTTTATTTTATGGAGGAAAATTCCGTATTTTCAGAGTGGCGGTACACTACTGGCTATTATGGAATATTCCCTTCATGGGACAGGTAATCGATGGAACGATATTTGTTTCTCTGGTGGGATTGTTGGGATTACAGTTCCGTACAATAAATGACAAATTAAAGGCTATTGCGAAAAGGACAAATGCATCTGCGCCGAAAGTAATTTTTTTTTCGTAGATCATTGCAATATTTGTGCAGTAGCAACAACACAATCATCATCATAATTTTTTTTCCGTAGATCATTGGAATATCTGTGCAGTTGGTTAACGAATTTTTGTCAACAGCTTTCCGCTAAATTTCAAATTTTTTTCCACAGTTAATCATGAATTCAGACGTTTACGCTGAAAATTTGCGTCTAGTGACGAAAGTTCATTACAATATATGTGCGGCTGGCAAACGAATAAATAGTATCTTCGATTGGAATATGGTAAATGATGAAATTAAGATTACAGAGATAATACATTTTCGGACTTTTTGTTATTAATCTTTTCGTTGTTCAATGATTTTGATTCGAGGTGATCAATGTGGTTACCGCCTTCATAATCGTGAGCACAACACTCTATTACATGTTCGTCGAGGTGAGCCGAGATGATAGTCCGGATTACTCCCGCGTCGGTACGTACCTTCACTGGGAATTTATTCACAGCGTTCCAATAATTATAATCGTCGTGATTTGCCATTGGACGTCCGGACAGGTAAGTTCGTTTCACCCCCGAAATTTTACGAATAATTAAATAGTAATTCCATTGATAGGCCAATTACGCCGGAAAGTTGATTCATGAAATTCGAGTGGAGAAAACTGACTGCCAATTGTACGAGGCTATCAAAACATTCTCGTTGCAGTTACATCATCAGAAACTCGAATTCACGGCTGGTGGTTTCTTTCCAGTGAATCCGACGCTCTTGCAAACGGTACATATTTTTTTTTTTTTTTTTTTCATAGGCATTACCTACTTAATACGTAATTTTTTTCCCATTAGATGATTGGAAACATAACTACTTTCTTAGTACTTCTTCTCCAATTTCAACCAAAATGGGACTAATTTGACAAAAAATATGTTTGTAATACAAATGATATCCGGAGCTTGAAATATAAAAATAAAAAATTATTATATATAGGATCGACGTATTAGTGGAATTTGTTATTTTCTTTTCCTTGGTTTATAAATAAGATCAGAGGGAATTATACTTTTAATCGGCGGAACGCCATTTGCCATTTTTTGCATGTTACCGAAGAGAAGACATAAATAATATTATAACGGGAAGGCCATTACGAAATTTGATGCACTCGCGATAATTTTCTTCCATCGACTAAGTAGGATTGTCAGTAACGGCAATGAAATGCACTGCCATTAAATTAATAACAACCTTCAACTTGTAATAATAAGTCCGATGAAAGGAGAACTTTGTCGTCGAACGCAGAAATTTCATTCCAAAAGTTATTCCAATGTGAGTATAATGGAGCGCAAAAAAAATACTCTTGCATTGGAAATGCATTTATCAAGGGGCGTTGTTGGTCCATCTCAACCCCACACGCCGTGGACGATCGGTGAGTATAACAATATAAAAAAAAATACTTATTAAAAAAGCATAAAATAAAATATTTTGAGAATCTTGTCAACCCGAACAATAGGTGGAAAACCGAGAATATACGACGTCTACGGAGTTATAGAGAGCGGCGCATGGATCTGGCGACTGCTGGGAATTTTTCCACTGACGATCCAGCATTCCATGGGGATGAAGAATTACAAGATAAACAAATTCTGGGCCATTCACAGCTGTTTAATTTGCTTCGTTTGCAACTTCAATTTTTTGTATGGTTTCGCGACCGGAAGGTATTTTTTTTATTCACTTAAATATCAATATTTTTTTTTATGTTTGGAAATTCAAGAATGTGTCAATTCATTTTACAAGCACCACAAAGTTACAAATGGTAGCCATAAATCTGGTGTTGCGAACGGTCACGAGTCTGATATGCCTGTGCATTGCCACTATTTGGCGAATCTTCCATCGTGACGAGGAAAGTAATATGTAACAATAAATTCTCACCTACCGTAATAATGTGTTGTTATCGTAAAAATTACTTTGCAGATATCAGAGTCAATAAAAATGATAGCGGAGCAAAATAACAAATTGGAAAAAATGGGTTGTCGACTGGATTACGAATCGAATGTCAAAATAGTTCGCGCGTACATGTGGACGGCAACATTGACCGTCATATTCTTAGAGGCTTACGATTTTTATGCTACGCGTCAGCACGCACTGAGGTTCGTGACTTATATTTTATTATCTTCATTCTTCTTCTATTAACAAATTAATTTATTTCACTCAGTGTGAAAAAGGCAGTTTTACGCACGCTTCGCGAGCGTATAACACCCATTTTCTCAACTCGTGTCATTGCAATACTCGCCTTCGGCTCGTGCTGCGAACTCACACTCGTCAGAAAAAGTTCTTTCACACTTGTATCGTAATCTAATATTTTAGTTCACTCATAACGTGGTTACTCTGGACTATGCCACTGATGATACAGACTATCGATCTAACGATATTCGTAACGCTGGTCGGATTATTGGGATTGGCATTTCGTGCACTAAATGAGAAAATAAAAATCGTCACGATAAGGGCGAATGCATCTTCGCCAAAGGTAAATACCTCGATTATAACCCTAGTGGCGTAAATGGCAATAATATCCCTACTCCTGAGATACGATCATAAGATCGTATTATCTTCCCATTAAAAATTAAGTTTCTACTGAAATATATACAAGATACAGAAGTATTTGTTGCAAGAAATAATTGAATTATAATAAGTTGTTAATTATTTTATTAAAAATTCAGTAACTATTATTATTAGTGTGCATTGATATAACCCTTTTTGCCGTTATACATAAAGATATATCTTTTATTTTACTCGATGCGAAAAGGGCAGTGTTACGCACGCTTCGCGCGTGTATAACTCCCATTTTCACACCTTGTGAATTAAAATCTTGTACGATTCTCGTGCGAAAAACTGTTTCTTAACTTGAGTGATTGCAACACTTGCCTTCGGCTCGTACTACTAACTCACACTCGTCAGAAATAGTATATTGTGTAACAAGTGCGTAAAGTACAGCATTTCCGTACGAGTTACACATACTATTTTTTGTTATAGCGGTCCGTGAAGCGAGTCTTTTTCGGGGAGGTTGAGTCGAAATCAAAGTGAGAGTTCCGAAAGGAGTGTGTAAAGTAAACGGAGTGCGTAAAGTTTGACTTTACGCACTCCGTTTACTTTACACACTCCTTGCACGCCGTTGCGCACGACGTTCAGAAAACGAGCACTTTACGCACGCTATTACAAAAAGGTTTTTTCACACTTGTATCGTAATGTACTATCATATATGCCGGAATATACTTTATTTCTGGGGGAATAAACCTTCACGCCGTACTCCGTGGTATCAATCATACAACTATATATTTAAGGAGATCATACTTACAAAGAATAATGAACTGCTCGTTCAAAACTGACGAGAACTTTCTGCGCAGGTAATCGTAACCTCAGACGTGTGCGCGGAAAATTTACGTACGCTGGCAAAAACTCATTACGCTATATGCGCAATTGGCAAACGTGTGAATAGTTTTTTCAATTTGGATGTGGTAAGTGACGAGGGTGAAATTGTCAAGGGCTCGCAGTTTTAGATTTTTATCTTTTTTCTACATCAATCGACTTTGTTTCAAGATCATTAACGTGATAACCGCCTTCGCAGTATTGAGCACAACGCTCTACTACATCTTCGCTGAAGTTCATCAAGAGGGTAACACGAATTACGTTCGTATCGGTACATACGTTCAATGGGAATTTATTCACAGCGTTCCCATAATTGTAATAGTGGTGATTTGCAATTGGACATCATACCAGGTATGTTCGATTTATCTCAACAATTGGACGATATTCATTAATAGTCACGCCGTTGATAGGGCATTCAAGCTGGAAAATTGATTCATAAAATACGTATCGAGAAAACTGATTCTCGATTGTACGAATCCGTGAAATCATTCTCGCTGCAGTTGCATCATCAGCATTTAAACTTCAACGCCAGTGGTTTCTTTCCTTTAAACTCGACTCTCTTGCAAACGGTGATTTATCATTAAATTCGCATGTTATACAACCCATGAAGAACATTAAAATAATAACCAATTTTTTTCATCAGATGGCTGGAAATATAACTACCTATTTGGTAATTCTTATACAATTTCAACCAAAGTTGGGAACAATGTGGTAATCGTGAAAATATAAAGTAAAAAAAAGATGTCGGTATAAAATAAAGATATTGTTAAATAATCATCGGTGTACTGCGTGATTTACTTTTTCCTCTTCCTGTCTATTCTACAAGCGACTGACTCCACATGAAATACATTAAACCGTAAAATGTGTGTTACTTTTTTCTTATATATTATTCATACTTTATTCGTTTCCCGATTAATGTGCCGAAATATTTGAAGCTGAAATTAATTTATGACCAATTTTAACAGCGCGATAGACAAAAAAAATTTTTTTGTTTTTTTTTTGTGATTTGCAATGACCAACTTTAGGCTAAAGCCATAGTTTCCGTAATTAACGATGAAAAAGTAGATCGGAGTACGTGGTTCAGAATTCTTTTTTTTTTTTTCCTTGTCTTTTCCATTTATTCGCGATTTTCTTTGCTAATCACGAATCGGTTACTGATTTTTCTCTTAACACGATATTTTATATAAAAATAAGATAATAACATTGATTTTTCGTTTTTTAACTATATTTATTTGTCATAAAGTTTCCTTTTATAAGCAACCAATGGATCACGATGACTGAATACGCGAAGTAAACAGTGTAACAAGGAATTCACTGAATGACCTTAATGAAGTCGTGTTTTCATCGTCGAAGTAGGGTTCGTCAGAAATGCCAAGTGAAATGCATTGCCGGTCATTAGGATAATAAAGAGCCTCTCGGAATAATAAGGCAAATCGTAGTTGCCCATCAAAAGGAGAAACGCAATTCACACGTTATTGCAGCTCTGAAACGCGCATTAGCATAATGATGGGCAAAAAAAATGCACGCGTCTGCAAGAGTGTTGTAGTTCCGTTCGAGATGCAGAATTCTTGGACGATGGGTCAGTATTAATATTTTTTAAAAATCTTAATGACGCAGTCGCCGCGTTAAATTTTCGATAATTGATTTATATGAATTAGCTGCAAAAACAAAAATCTACGACTGCTACGGAGTTCTGGAAGGCATCGCATGGATCTGGCGAGTTCTTGGCATTTTTCCAATAACGATAAGGTACTCAACGGGGAAGAAGAGATACCAGATGAACAAATTCTACGCTATTCACAGCTGTCTGGTTTACTTTGCGTGCACCATCCACATTACTTACAATTTATTTACCATCAGGTATTTTATTTACAAAAAAAAATGTAGTCGTAAACAAAAGATTGGGCATTTTTTTAATTATTTAAGGAGAGACAAGATAAACATTTTGACCGCTAATTTACTTCTGCGAAACTGTGCAAACATACTGTGCCTGTCTGTGTCCAATGTGTGGCGAATTGTTCGCCATAAGGAGGTGAGTTATTTGCACTGTGCACTCTAAATTTTAAATATATCGTCAAACAATCAGTGGCATTCAGTGAAAACTCCTCGATAATCTGATTCTAAAAACCAATGACAAAAAAAAATAGTAACTTCAATGGGATGAAAATAAAGAACTATTAAGAAATAAAGTCGTCGGGACTATACAATTTATATATATATACATACAGAATAAAATAAATCGAAAAAATAATCAATAAAACGCTCGCGGAATTCACAGTTGACAGCGTCAATCGATACGATGGCAACGCGCGAAATAATTTTGGAAAAAATGAATTGTCGATTGGATCACGAATCGCACGCAAAAATAGTTCGCGCATATGTTTGGACAACGACAACGGTCGTTATATTTCTGCTGGCTTACGATGTCTACACTTCGGGTGAAACTTTACTGATGTCAGTCGTACTTGTAATCATCGTGGACAATAGTATTATTTCATAAATTTAATACCGGTTAATTTTTAGCCGTCAGGTACAGTGGGTGTTATGGAGTATTCCGCTGATGATACAGACCGTCGATCTAACGATATTTGTAACGCTCGTCGGACTGTTGGGATCCCAATTTCGCGCGCTAAATAAAAAAATAGAGAATGTCGTGATAAGGGCCAATTCATCGTCGCCAAAGGTGTAACTCGCACAGCAAAAACATGAGAATATCTGAAATGTCTCTTCAACTTATTACTTTTATTTTCTTCTTTGTTAGACTCTAAAATTCTTTTCAATGGACATTTCAAATATCTCAAGTTTTACAGTGTGTACATTCTTTTTTTATTATAACTTTTTTTAAAAGGAATCCAATTCGTTAGAAAGTAGATTATCATTATTATAACACCGACATTCTGATAAAAAATTCCGAAACTTTATTTGCAGGTAATCGTAACGTCGGACGTGTGCGCTGAAAATTTGCGCATTATAGCAAAAACTCATTACAATATATGTGCGGTCGGCAAGCGAATAAATAGTTTCTTCGATTGGGATGTGGTAAATGACGAATCAAAGATTTCGGTGAAAAATTTCAAATAAATCGCTGATAACAATCATTGCTTTTCGATTGAAGATCATCAATGTGGTAACCGCCTTTATGATATTGAGCACTTCGCTCTACTATATCTTCGTCGAAGTTCAACGAGAGGGCGAAAAGGATTATCTGCGCATTGCCATGTATGTTCAATGGGAAATTATTCACAGCTTTCCAATAATAGCAATCGTTGTGATTTGCAACTGGACGTCCGAGAAGGTAAGAGCTGCCAATTTACAGCCCAAAATAGGGCTAATCGATGACTCGTAATATCTGTTGATTAGGGAAATCTTGCGGGAAAATTAATTCACGAGATTAGAGTTGAGAAAACGGATTCACGATTGTACGAAGCCGTGAAATCGTTATCGCTGCAATTGCATCATCAGAATCTCGAATTCACGGCCGGTGGCTTCTTTCCGCTGAATCCGACACTCCTACAAGCGGTAAGATATCTTCATATATAAATTCATAACTCACAGAACCCCTCAATTTTTTTGTCCCATCAGATCGTGGGAAGCATAACTACCTATTTGGTAATTCTGATCCAATTTCAACCGAAGTTGGAGTGATCTGTTTTTCATACTCGGATTACTCAGTATACAAAAAATCATAGAAACAACTTTAGCGGACAGACTGCAATTTCTCTTGTAACAAAAATCAATAAAGAAACATAAACAAGTATACATTTTTTAAAAAATATCTCGACCATGTCAAATGCTGCGAAACTTTTATCAGCGTCATAATAAAATGGGAGCGAAGTGTATGTTAATAGTGGAATTGTAAAGCTATTCCGGTAATCATAAATTCCAACTTTAGCGCTAAAAATTTATGAATAATAGTAAAGATTCATAATAATATCGGCAATGTTGTCAAACTTATCATTAGTTTGTTCGATATTGATATCGCAAGTGACGAATGTACGATTACAATAAGTCCAATGATTCCGATGACTTACTATTTCAATTGAAACAAATTAAGATCAATGCGATTACCGCCTTCCGAACTTTAGGGCGCAACGCTCTATTCCATTTTCATGGAAGTTTAGCGAGATGGCAAAATAAATTACGCACGCGTTGGTACGTACCATTCACCGAGAATTCATTCGCATCGCTACGATTATCGCAATCGGGACGATTTGCAATTGGAACACAAATTTGAATACTACCGATGAATTGTAAATTCGTCGACGACGCATTTCACACTGGAGAAATCGATTCGATATACGAACGGAGAAAATGGAATTCCCATTGTAGGCATACGAGACGGTGAAATAATTTTCGTTGCGGTTGCATAATCAGAATCTCAAATTTACGAACGACAGTTCGGTTCTCCCAAATTTTGAAATAATCGCTGCGATTTATTTTCAATTGTCGTTGAAATAAAATGAAACCTGAAACTGTGTAAATTGCAAAAGAAACATGAGAAATATATTAGTATGAAATAAACATTTATTTAACAAATCAACAGCGTAGAGACTACTCTAGCGTGTGGCTAACCATTCTTTCTTGTATTTTTTTTTTTTTTTGTTTTTTTCTATACTATTTATAATCTATTATAGTCGAGAATCGCCACCTCGGCCGCTATGGCTCGATTCCACACGAGACTAACATTAAAAATCTCGGCTTCCGGCTCGTTGATTTTGGAACCAAAAACAAGCGAAATAAACGTATCGCCTATTGATGTTTTTTTTTCTTCTTCTTTAATATCGATTTTTTTTTTTTTTTTTCTTAATCCACCGAAGAACAATGCTGGCAGTCAACTCGCTATAGAGAAACGCCGCGAATTTCGCCATCGGGTAAAATTCATTTTGCCTAAAATTATATCCAATACAATTTGTCTTTTTGGATATCGTAAAACGACGTTTTGTGTCTTCGCTAATCACAAATCATCTTCGCTACGCAATTTTTTTGACATTTCGCGTGAATTTCTTTTTTTTTTTTTTGTTTCTTCGTTTCTATTAAAAAACGACAGATTATTCATCGATCTTCGCTTTTGTTGTAATTTCCTAAGTTTTTTTTTTTTTTTCTTTTTCATTTCAGTTTTTTTTTTGTTTGTATTTACATACGAAACTAAGTCGACAAAAGGCACCCGCGTCACAGCGGCCTCGGGGCACGTTATTCTCCAACGATATAATCGCTTACGCGCGTTTGTGAGTTCACAAATTTTTCTTATCTCTCTTTTGTGAACATCTTTTTTTTTTAATTCTTTCCCCCCTCGAGATTCTCCGCGAGAAAACTTTGATAGAGAAGTTTGACGCACTCCGAAGCGATCATTTCTCGCGAAACATTGTCGAAAAAGAATCATTCGCAATTTCATTTATTCTATAATCTACTATTCACACGTGTCGAATCTCATAACGGGTAGGAAATCCCGAAGAGTCGACTCAATTCATTATCTAAAGCTTGTGATTATTTGTTCTTTAATTCTTTCATTTATCTATAAGAGCTTTATTCGCAATAAAGTCTCCGCTGTACTTCCGCGTACATATAATCAGCGTCTGTGAAGAAGCTTTTCCAACGTTCCTTTATTTTTTAGCCCAAATTATTACCTCTTTGTCGTCAAATTGAATATCGTAATGTTCAAGAAAAAAAAAACATTTCCATTAAGGTAATTATGCCGCTTCGCGTTTATTTCGCATAAGTTCGAGAAAAATGAGAGAAAATTACAAATACTTCTCGATGGTATAAAAATCTGAAAATATTCATGTATATTAAAGGTACTGAAAAGATTAATTTTGCATAATAATAATTCCAAAATGTTATTAACGAATTGATGAAAAAAATTAATTGGTCAACAAATTTCCCGGGAACGCAACTTTTTTTTTAATGAAAATGATTCGTTCATTTTTCTCAATACGTATGATTTTTTCAGATTTTTCAATTTACTTTGAATTTTGTGTTTTTTCACACATTTTTTCCATATAAAAAAAAAATTCTAAGTAAATTGAAAAATCTGAAAAAATCCATACGTATTCAGAAAAATGAACGAATCATTTACATAAAAAAAAAAGTTGGGTTCCTGGAAAAGTTTCTGACCAATTAATTTTTTCATCAATTTGTTAATAATATTTTGGAATTATTATTATAGAAAATTAATCGTTTCAGTACCTTTAATATGCATGCATTTTTTCAGATAACATCGAGAAGTATTTGCAATATTCTCTAATATTTCTCGAACTTGTGTGAAATTAACGCGAAGCGACATAACTACCTTAGCAACTCAGTGCCTCTGGCATTTTTCTTTTTTTTTTTTCGAATACGATACTCAGTTTGTCGATAGTCGAGGTATACGGTGCATCTTCCAGTCGAAGCGCCTTGTGTTTCATATGCAAATTCAGAAATGTATTTCTTTTTATGCGATGCCGAAATTGTAAAAAAATTTAAAGTTGGGAGTTGAAAATTGTAAAAAACCCAAAATCAGATAAATAAATTGCGTTGCCTTACATAATCAGCATACGGATTTTTGTGAATTTTGAGAAAACCATCTTATGTCATCCATCGCTCGAGGGCCGTTCACCTATTTTTACAACGAGACTCTCGAGATTCTCGAGATTCAGCCTCTGATCACTTCCTTTCTTCAATTAAATATATATATATATATCTATATTATCCCTAAAATGGTAATAATAATAATAATAATAATAATAATAATATTCACACGTACCCGTAACTCCCGCGGGTATTTAAGTCCAGATAAAGCCTAATGAGCGTATTATTGGCGTCTATATTCGCCTTGACTTCGCGCGAAACAGCTTTGTATTTTTTTCTTTTTTTTTTTTTCATTTTCTTCACTCACAGCGGGGTATTGTGGGATATAAGGTTGAGATAACGGGAAAATCGAGTTTCTTTACTCTTCGTATTCATTTTCCCTCTCATGATTGGTGAAAAAATATCGTTAATATCTCAGACCGGTGCGCTAGGCCTCCGGCAGAAGCCCGTAATAATCGAGCGAAGGTCACTTCCGCGGCGTATTCGTGAATATCGTCGAAGCCGCTCGTGGGAAGACGATGTTTCCCCGTGCCACGGTCATTCCTCCTCATAATCCTCCGACGATTCCGAAGAAGACGTTATAAGAGCAGCCGACAGACTCGCGACTTTCGCCGATCCTGGAAACGTCGTTTGGAGTCGCAACCTTTGGGCGTTCCAACACTCGGGCAACGAGTGCGAAGCGTTGCCGTTCGATTTATCCTTCGGTGTCGTTTCCGCTTTGGACCCGAGTTCCATCATCGATCCTCTTCGCATCGAGCGTCGCGGACTTCCTGTTTTTTTTTTACGTACCCACAGAGAACAATAGTTCGTTTATTTAGCGAAATGTCGAAGCTTCCGGTGATTCTATTCTTACGAAAAAAAAAAAGAAAACCGGAAGATACTAATGGAATGACGAAAGTGTTATCGAAAAATAATATCGGATTTCAATAGTTTATGAATCATTTTCAACAATTTCCGGCGCAAACCATTAGTTAATTTTTTTTTTTTTTCTTTTTTTTTCGTGAGAATACATCGAATCACCGAGATATCCTGTTAAAAATAAATTTCGATAAAAACTCTTTGTCCACATTTCATGACCATATTTTCTAATAATTGAAGTTGAACTTTGATTTTTTAAATAGCCGCGTTCGGTGCGATCGATCGCTGTCGATTCTGTGAAAATTTGGATATTTCAGTTTTTCTTTGTTTTATCGATTTTTTTTTTTTTTTTTTTTTTTTTAGCAGGATATACAATTCTATGTCTATTTGATTCTACCTAAGATATTCAGTCCTAAGGCGGTCTACCTAATTTCCTAGTTGGCGATACCATGCTATCGGGCCGCATAGCCGTGTACTCGTCGCTCTCATCGAGATCCTCGACAGTGTCGGGGATCTCCGGTGTGGCTATGCTGTCCCTGCGGAACAGGCCGATTACCGATTGAATCTTCGGCTGTTCGATACCTCCGAGGAATGTCGCCGACGGCGAGCTGTAAGCGAGATATTCCTTATTCGAGCACCAAGCAGGAAACTCATTCTGCTTTACAGGCCTCGCGGTGTCGTAATCGTCTTCGCGTTTCCACGGAAGCACCGTTTCCGTAGCCGTTGGTGTCGTTACCCTAAACCCGTCGCCTTGAAGGATAAGAGCGCATAATCGTTAATTCGTCTATTATTTAACGCCAATATGAAAAACCAATACAATATAATGCATTCAAATGAAAGATAACATTCAAAGAAAAGATGCAACTTATAAAAAATGCGCTGTACACGGAGAGAAGGATCTACTAGAAATTACTATGTCATCTGGTGAAATTCGATGGTGGCGCCGCCTATGTCGAAAATACTTGACATTATGAGAATTTTTACCACATTTATGGGGATTTTTACCATATCATATGGTAAAAATTCGCATAGTTCTCGTAATATTCGACAGATGGCGTCATTGATTACGCACTACCAGAAATGTACGATATTCTTTACTAGATATATGGTTAATTGTATCAGATCCTGTTCTCCGTGTAATAAGATTAAGTAAAAAAGACACAAAGACGTACCCTATTAATGACAACACAAATCAGCGTCTATTACTACGGTACGATCGATAGATAGTCCCCTATATACAACGGCGATAAAAAAAAAACAAAACAAAACGATTCACAATAAGTACGATACGAAAAAAATAATATTACCAATTGTCGCAAGAAACATATTAGGATCTATTAGTGATAAATAAAGAGTGCCAAAAAAATATCAAAAGCTTGAATAAAAAAAGGCAAAATTCAAAAAATCTATTGTTTTTACAATTGTCGAAGTATTTTCGTTACGACACGATGAAGCTGAAATTATTATTATTAAACATTGATAAAATGATGAATTGTGACGAAGCGGATGAATTCACCTTCTTCACCTCGATGCCTTCTTCCTTCGCTTCCGTCGCCGTCATCGTCGTCGTCGTAGTCATCACCGTCGTTTCCGTTATCTGTGTGCGAACCCTCGCCGTAAGGATTCAAATCTATTAACCACAAAAAAAATAACGGATTAGAGCCGAAAATTCTTATAGTTTCGTTTTTTTTTTCAGCAAATTTTCGTGACTAAACAAAAAAAAGTATAAAAATACGTACCGGAAGTTCGAGCGGTGAACGTGATAGCCGAATCCCAATCCTCTTTGCTCGACGGCTTCGAGTTCTCATCGTCGTTCTCAGTCTCGTAAAGAACGCCGTTTATGTAGTCTGAAAAATCGATCGTTCCCATGCGAACTCGCGTTATAGATCGTCGTTGAGATTCATTAATCGAGGCCTTACCTCGGTCGCGTACAGACCTTGGGAAAAGAGTTTTGTCGAGCCATTCTGTTGCTGCAACTCCGGGAAGCTTACGTGGTTCTGTTTGCTGCCGTCCTATGGAAAAAAAAAACCAACAAACAATACAAACGCTCTGCTTTAAGAGGGTAAAAAGACACATAGCATAACGATTTCTTTTTTTTTTATAGATCTCGCGAGTTCGATAGTGACCAAGAAGAACTCGATTTTGACTTTCAAACCCTCGGATTACCGCTTGACGCCGATGTTAAAATTCGTTTTTTTTTTTTTCTCACCATTTTTTTCTTTACCTTGAGCATTTTTTTGCTGCGCTTGTGACGATGTTTGTGTTCACCCATCATGCGTCTTATGTTCATATGCATCTTGTAGTTGACTTGCGTCGATAGATCGCGATCGTTGACCGCGTGACGACTGTAGCTGAGGCGTCGATGCTGCAAAGCATAAGTCTGGCAAAATACGTTTAGAACCACGGAGATTGAGACTGGAGAGTCTGTCTCCGTGCTCGGTAAATGCGTTTGGATAAAAGAAAACTCACGGGGATATTTGCGGTTATTTACACGCGAAAGATGAATGGAAAAAGTAACATAACAAATGAGGGAAGCTGAAGCTACGAGAGTCTCGGATCGGGAGCGTTGAGAGATTTACCCGCTTGTAAGGCTTGCAGAGTTCCTCGGCTAGAAGATGATGAATCTTTGCGTCCGTCAAATCTTTTTTCGATGGATAATATTCGAGTTCTTGAAGATCAATGTTCCAACCGGCTTCCAATTGACTGCAACTCGGGCTAAAAAAAAAAACAACAAAACAAACAGTAACAAACGCTAAACTTTCTCAACGAAATACTGAATTTTCATGTCTTCTTTCTTTTTTTTGTTTGTTTGTTTAGAAATCTTCGTTATTCAATTATTGTCGGTACTTTTGTACATATCGAGCGACGAAAAAAAATAATGGCACTGTTACGTTCTGACGTAACTCTGAGACGTAACACACATACAACGTTCTTTTGCTTCCTCAAGAAGCTTTGTTTTCGTGAAAAATTTTTTTTTTCGAGATTTTCATGTAAACGTCCTCAGAATGTTCCAAAACATCGAAAAATCACATTTAGAAAAATGTCTGGATGTATATGTGTGTGTGTGTGTATGTGTGTGCGCGCGCGCGCGCGCATCGTTTGACCTCATAACTTGGAAACGGTTTGAGATATCAAGATGAAATTTATATCACATATTGGGGGGTCAAGTCCCCTTGTTTGGTGAAATTTTTGGCAAAATATATGTAGTTGTTTAGTTTTCACGCCATTTTTAGTTTTTTGAAAAATGTCTGTTGGCGCTCTAGCGGCCACATTTTTTGAGATATCGGGCTAAAATTTGAAACAAACTTAGACTATTATAAAACCATGATTGGGATTGAATTTGAGCAACATCTACGAAGTCGTTCGGTTTAGACGCAATTTTGATTTTTTTTTAAATGTCTGTTGTCGCTCTAATTGTCACAGTTTTTGAGATATCTGATTAACATTTCGTACAATGTTGGACTATTACAAACCAACAATCGGTATTGAATTTGGGCAAAATCGGTGGAGATGTTTAGTTTTTACGACATTTTCAATTTTTCGAAAAATGTTCGGCGGCGTTCTATCTGAAACATTTTTTGCTATATTGGGCTAAAATTTGATAGAAAGTTGGACTATTATGAACCAATGATCGATATTGAATTTGAGCGAGTTTATGGGATCGATCATTTTTAAAAAAAATTATTTATAAACACACTACTATCAAACGAGGTTTGGGATGGAATAAATCAGAACTAACAATTAAAGTAACGAATCACGAAACAAAGCTTCTTGAGAAAGCCAAAAAAATTATAAACGTACTTTCATACAACCAGAGCCTGAGTTAAGAGAAAAAGAGAGGAAGCAATATGCTAATGGAATTAGCAGCTCTTTTTTTAGTGTGTTAAGGTAGTTATCGCGCGGTATCGATTTTCTTAAGATATTGTTCAATTTTTGTGTATTCATTATTTAATGCGTCTTCAATACACGTCTGAAGTTGCAGCACGATTCACCACCCAGAACCAGAAAAAAAAAAATGAAAAAAAGTCTTTATTCTCGGCATTCCCTATCAAACAACATTGTGGACAACATTTTCGATAACCGTAAACGTATCCTTCTTACCATTTTAAACGAACTTTCTTGAGGGTTAGACAAATGTTTAATTCTTACTTTCACGAAATTTGGAAACAATCGACCACGTACTTTGAAAAATTCAATTTTGCAATGATTGGTTAATGACATTTTGAAATTATTATTATGCAAAGTCGATAATTTCATCACCTCCAATATGCTTGATTTTTTTCAGATTTTCAGACCACGAGAAGTTTTTGCAATTCCCTCTCATTTCTCTGAAACTTATGTGAAGTCAGACTATTCGTGCGATAACGACCTTAAGGTAGTTATGGCGCTTCGCGTTCATTTCGCATAAGTTCGAGAAAAATGAGAGAAAATTGCAAATACTTCTCGATCGTATAAAAATCTGAAAAAAAAAATCATGCATATTAAAGGTATGGAAAAGATTAATTTTGCATAATAATAATTCCAAAATGTTATTAACAAATTGATGAAAAAATTAATTCGCCAACAAATTTCCCGGGAACCCAACTTTTTTTTTAATGAAAATGATTCGTTCATTTTATTTGAATACGTATGAATTTTTTTCAAATTTTTCAATTTACTTTGAATTTTTCTTTGTTTTATGGAAAAATGTGTGAAAAAAGACAAAATTCAAAGTAAATTGAAAAATCTGAATAAAATTCATACGTATTCAGAAAAATGAACGAATCATTTTCATAAAAAAAAAGTTGGGTTCCCGGAAAATTTCTTGACCAATTAATTTTTTCATCAAATTGTTAATAACATTTTGGAATTATTATTATGCAAAATTAATCTTTTCAGTACCTTTAATATGCATGGATTTTTTCAGATTTTTATACTGTCGCGAAGTATTTTGAATTTTCTGTCATCTTTTTCTAGAACTTATGCGAAATGAACGCCAAGCGACATGACTACGTTAATTATTCCAGGATTCGCCGTTGTGTTTTTCGACAATCGATACTTTACCTGGAATTAAATTGGCCGGTGTTGCTGTAATTTCGAAATATCGCCGACATACTTTCGGTTCCGCTTATGTTACCAATGGTCGAAGCGTTTCTTCTTATGTAATCCAACGCGTCCTTCATTGCGAGCTTTGAATAAGTTTCGAGAATCTTTGGCTCGGCGCCACAATGATTTCTCACGAGATACGGACGAATGAATTTTGTGTCGAATCTCTTGAATCTGTAAGGCAGTTACGAAAATTCGATTAATTAACATCTTTCCTTTTTTTCTTAAGTTTTCATAACAATTTCAGTGATTAGTTACGATTTTTACTCACTTGTCTCTCACGTGATAATTTCCATGCTTTCCTAGTATATCCTCGACTCCGGCCATAACGTGATCCATTATCTGTTACAAAAGGGGGAAAATTAAAAGAAAAAAAAAAATTTGATTAAAATTTCTTTAATCAAATTATCGAATTCACAATTTCAATTTAACATTTTCCGCTAAATTGCGTTTTTCGATATTGCAATTATTTTCTTTTAACGCGAAAAAGAAAAATCTCCAAACAATTGAAAAATCATTTTTCAAATATAATTTTGAAATGAAAGAAATTGCGCAAAAATGAAAGTGGAGTGAAATATTTCATCGATAACGAAATTAATGAAAAACCAATAAAAAAAAATAAAAAAATGCTCACTCGTTCGTGAATTCTCTCGTTCATAGTGGGTTTTCTTCTTTCGGCACGTTTAACGTTCAGTATTTTGACCAATGGTTTGATCGTAATGCCCTGAAACATAAAAAATTAATAACAATAACTCCGTCATTACTCTCGTGTAGATTTTTTTATGATCCCTACACGCGGATGATCCTTTTCGTCTCGGGAAAGGATCTTAAAGGGACAAATCCACGAAAAAAAAAAAAAGCTCACCCTCTCGTTTGCAACGAACTCGGGAGCGGGAAAGAGTGTTTTCGCGTACGTCACGCCTCGAATCGATTACGTCGTCGTTTCTTTAGGGTAACCTGCCGAGGTTTTTGACGCTAATGACTTTGCACAGCCGGCCATTAAACGAGACGGGAGGGCGAGTCTATCGAAAGGGGAATGAGGAATAATCGATTATGCCAGTTTGACCGCTCTTCAGTGGCCCGCGCTATGCCTGCCGTTTCGTATAACTATACATACATTTTTTTAGTTTCCCCCTTAAAAAAAAAAAAAAAAAAAAAAAAGATTTCCGGCGAAGATCGTTGACGAGATTAATCGACCAATGATATTCTCACCTGAATGAACACAGTGAAGTATATAACCGCTATCGTAGTCGTGACGAACATTGGTTGCAGTTTCACGTGCTTAGGATCGATAAGCAGAACCAAGGCGAATGCCACAGCGCCCCGCAAACCACCGTACGACATCACGAACTTTTCCACCTTGTTGAGCTTATGAAGACGGAATCGATTGGCAAGAGCGGTCAGAACCATTACACCTGCGAACAAGATGATCGGTCATAGAGCGAGTGTAGCGTTGTTAGTAATGGTCACATGGTATCGATGTTATAATAAAAAAAATCACCGATTTTCATTCTAAAAAATTTTAAAAAATAAGAGATTAAATGGTTTACAAGAAACAAAAAACCATTTGCTCGATCATTTTTTCCGTATAGACAGGAAGAAATATTGTAATGACTGCTGGAGATAATCGAAAAAAAAAAAATTACTTCTACGTCGTGATTCACGAAAAAAAAAAAAAAATTTAATTTCGCCGAAAAAATTCTATCGTCCATAAACATCGAGGCAAACTTTACCAGCATTCATTTTTTTAACTACGAGGAAAGATATTTCTTACGGAAATATTCATTTTTTTATTTCGATATAATAACTCGTTTATAGACTCGCGTAACGCACAGTATTCTCGTGTTAATAGTGCTTCGAGTAGTTTGATCAATAAAGAGTTAATATTGAATGGTCGCATGTGAGAAGTTGAAATTCTATGTATCACCGGAACCACATAGATAACATTTGACGGGATACGTCGCGATGCGACTGGTAAATATGTCGGATTCTTATCAACATCCGGAAATATTTGATAATAAATAAAAAAGAAGTAAAAAAAACTCTTACCGAGAATTCGATAAATCGAACAGAAGAATATCGTCGTCAGAACGAACCACGTGTTCCAGTCGTGACGATTGTTGACAGTAGCGACACCGAGAAACATGAATATAATCGTCTCGGAACTGCTGGACAACATCTTCATCGTGTATTTGACTGTCGTATGAGACTTGTGGGATATGTTTGCCTCCACGTAGTTCTTCATCGTTATACCGCAAAATGTAATACTGTCGAAAACATAAGTTATTATTATTATTATTGTGTTATTTAAATAAATAAACAATTTTAAGCAACAAAAGCTACCGAAAGCTCAGGAAGGTACAGCGAGCTGAATGCGCAAGTTGTCGATTCTTTCGTAACTTTTTACAAAGATATGTCGCCGCATCGATGTTGAATAATGTCAATAAAATATATATCATTTTCTTTACCCTTTAGGGTAGACGATGGTAACCAAATATAAATTTAAAAAAAAATTCTTTGTCGACAAATACGCGCAGATTTTTATTCAATTTTTTTTTTTTTACGATTTCAAGAAAGTTTCGTTCATTAAGAAAAAAATAACGGGAAAAAGCGTGAAAGTCGCTTTGTAGGGATGTTGAAATGTTGGACAATGAAACATCCGGCAGCCTGCGGGATTCAATGAAGCGAAATCGAAAGCTCAAGTCCATTATCAGACGTAAAGACCGCGGAGCAGAGTTGCAGACACGAGCTTACGATGTTTATTATCGATCGTCTATTTTTCGCCATCGTGCAATAATGTATCATTCATGTATGCGGGACAACATGACGATACAAATGAATAAATAAAATATTAATGAGATGTGTATATATACGAAAATGAATATTATACTTACGCGAGAATACCGGACATGTGGAAAATCTCGGCGTTGAGATAAGCGAGATAAGCCATAACGAATATGAAGATCGGCTCGATGACCCGAACCTCATTTGTGAATCTCGTTACAAAGCCCGTTGCGAAACCCCAGAAAACACCGATTATCGTACCGCCTATCGCAACAACGAGAAACGACGCGAAGCCGGATAATATTTCGGCGTAAGTTATCCTCGACGGTCCCATCTCGCTGTACGTCTCGAACGTGTGATACAGAACCTGCGAACGATTCCATGTCGACCGGTCATTAGTCGCTTGAAACATCACGGATAGTTTATTTATGCTTTGGGCGATTGCGTCCATACTGACGATTAAACTCGGGAAATGGAGATCCACGTCGTTCTCTCGCGTAATATGTTTTCGACGGATTTATCGACCCGAATATAGAACTATAATTGTTGGATAAAAATGATTAAATCCCTTGCGTTGTGACGTAACGCGATACGGAGAAATGCACGGCGAGTATATAATAGCTAAAGTACATAACACGGGTACATGAAGCGTTGAATCGACGTTTATAATTGCGTAACCCAGTAGCGCTTATTACATGCATTATGGATACACCTTGAACCGGATACGGTGAGTCGATGAAATCGGTCACACAGTAACGCAACAATGTCGGATTAAAATTATTATTATCGCGTCGCATATTTTTCTCGATGTTTTTTTTTTTTTTTTTTTTTTTTCAATAATTAATTGTTATTTTCCGTTTTCTTCAAATTCGACTTATTAATTAGTACCGATAAGGGGACAAAACGTTTTTGGTTAATATCGTAACACATCGATGCTATGATTTTTCGCGATACACGCAATCGAGGATATTATACTCACCACTGTGACCGCGTCGTTTAGAAGACTCTCGCCGAACACAACGATGTAGAGAATCTCGTTAACGTGAATTTCCTCGAATACCGCGAGGACGGCAACGGGATCGACGGCGCTTATAAGAGCAGCGAAGAGAAACATGTCCAGCAGAGGGGTGTCGACGCCGAACATTCCCGTTGTACCGAGAACATAGAGCGAAGCACCTGCGCAACGATTTAAATTAATTATCAATAATTATATTCATTATTTATTAAAGTGTAATTATTATAATAATTAATTATCTATTAATTAAGTTGTTATATTCGTAATATTAATAACAAATATCTGCGTTTTATTGTTATTGAAGGAATATTAGTGAAATAAGTGAAGTCAATTATACTTTTTTGCAAAAAAATTATTATCAAACATCGCGTGCATTTATTTCACTAAAAAGCCATTTTCTTTCGATCGTCAAAAATACTATTTATTCAATATTACTAATTTTTTTACGATAAAAAAAGATGCGAAAAAAAAAAATTTACTTTTTTTTTTTTTTTTCCCGAAGGTGAACATTTTTTTTTAAACACCAAACATGTTTCTATATCCGAGCTCCGTTACAATATGTTCGGATAAATATAAGAATTATGAGTTTAATCGGAATAAGTGTAGGACCGGAATAAGGAGACTGGAAAACGTTTGGAATTAACGTCTCTCATCTCTCGTCTCCCGTTAATAATCGAGAAAAAAATCGATGAGGTCGAGACACGTTGACTACACGTGTTCGGAGCGCAATACGCGAGCAGAGAGAAGAGGACAGAACTTCAAAAAGCTCAACGAGTCGGTTTTCACGCTCGAGAATGTTCGCGCGCTAATCTATTTTTACATTCTGTCTTCCGTCGTTGATGCACGTGGATAACGGTGAAATAGAAGACCGAAATTACGGTGACGTCTTGCAGATTCAACAAGAAGTGAAGAAAATAGGAATGATTATCGGACTCGTATAGTAATCGAGGGACGAAAGCGAAATCTCGAATCCTTTCCCAGATATTCTTAGATAACTTCCAGCTTTATGGGTGATCTATGAAAATCGGAAAAGGTTCCAAATTTCCTTTTCATCCCACGATTATTATACAAAGTTTGGGATCATTCCTATTTTCTTCTGTGAACGGTTTGCAACGAAGTATTCGCGGCCCGTTTATATGGAAAAACTTTCGCACGGTATATTTGCCCTATTGTAGCAAAATAAATTATATGTGCGATGTATAATATAAAATATATGTATTATATTATATATTTTTATTTATTTTTTCATACCACGTATTTTCGTTCAGAAACGAAAAAAAAAACGAATTTTCTTCAACTTTCGAAAAGCTTTCGCACGGTATATTTGCCCTATTGTAGCAAAATAAATTATATGTGCGATGTATAATATAATAATATAAAATATATGTATTATATTATATATTTTTATTTATTTTTTTATACCACGTATTTTCGTTCAGAAACGAAAAAAAAAACGAAATTTCTTCAACTTTGACGGTCTGAACAATTTGGAAAGTAAAAATCTATACTTTTGTAGTCGTTACCCGCCAACGGTAGTGCTTTTTGGCGGGTTACCATTTTCTATTAAAATGCGCTGACGGACATTTTTTTTTTTTCTTTTTCCGCTTCTCGTGCTCGTCGCGTAAATAATTTGTAAAATACAAGAATATAGCAAACCTATGGAAAGAGTATTGAATATTGTTCCAACGACGGCAAAAAGTAGAATGGTTCCGAGATGATCGAAGAACAAACGATTTGGCATGAAGTAACCGGCGTCGAGTATTATTGGCGGAAGCATGTAGAGGAAGAATGTGTCGGGGGTGAGTGGCGATACGTGTACTTCGCTCGCTTGAAACAGCAGGACACCGATAACAACCCCGACGACGATCAGTAAACAGGATTCTGGAAATATTTTGCTCAATCGCGGTGCCATGTGAAAACCTGTAAAAGAGAAGCAATACAAACACCAATTATAGATAAATTAAAAAAAAATTAAAATACTGTTATTATATTATTATTATCGCTATATTATTATTTTATTACGATTTGTTTAATAATAAAATAGTAAAGTTATAATCTTAACGAATTATTGAAAAATACTGTTGAATTTAATTTTATCATTTTTTCCAGTTTATTATCAAACGTTCGCGCGTTAATGGGTAAAGGCAGACGATTTGCGTCACGTTATTTTAGGCGAAGTGTACGACACAATTAGAAACGTCGAAAAACTTCGGGACGGTCGTTCCACGTCAGGAAAAAAAATAAAAAAATATATCATCCCCTATAAGTCGCGAAAAGTCAAGGCGCGTCGTTGAAGTCAAACAAATTTGTCTCTTCTGGCAAACGACATAACTCCCAATGCTTGAATCAACATTACAAGAATGTATTTCTGGATTTGCAAAGGTGACCAACGTTTATCTTTGTTAGCCACTTAGTCGGTCGTCGTTCCGCGTTTGTTAACTGTTTGTACTTCGAACTTCTTATGTAAACTTTGAAACCCCCCCTCGACGATTATTGGCCGTTGAAACATAGACACGGAGCAAAAGTACGAACAAATGTAAAACAATTTTCGTCGTTAACCATTTCTAAATGGGACACATACGCCGTCGTAAGCGGTTTGTGTACCCTTTCGGCGACAGAATATTTTTACTGTTTTCAAACATAGAGGACTGCGAGTGAACTTTTTTTAAAAATACCACATCGGTCGTTGACGCGCAGAGTCGACTATAGTGACGTATGATATTTACCGAAAAAAATTGAGAACTCCCGCGATAAGTTTTAATTGTGTTAGCAAATCGATAACTCAGACAAAAAATTTTCAGTTAAAATAACTTTTATTTTAAACAGAAATTTTTTTAAATTTAAAACGAAACAAATTGAATAATCGTGTTTATCACAACGAGGCGAAAGGGTAGAAAAATGTTTCAAACACCTTTCCAATTTCGCCGCTACGAGCGCTGCCAAAACAACTTTGTGACGTCACAAAGTCCGCGAAATCAAGTTACCCGCATTTCTTTCTTTCGGCGTTTATCTTTTAATTGATTTTATATTAAAAAATAATAATAATAATAATAATTGTATCTCATATGCTGCGAACTCA
Source organism: Cryptus armator (assembly GCA_963971235.1). Taxonomy (NCBI): domain Eukaryota; kingdom Metazoa; phylum Arthropoda; class Insecta; order Hymenoptera; family Ichneumonidae; genus Cryptus; species Cryptus armator. The sequence goes on along the minus strand of OZ020242.1, from coordinate 11,714,932 downwards.
CCGATCTTCGCGAGACTAGCGAAGAATATCCATATACCAATGACGAACGGTGTCTCAACCCGATGAAACTCGACGGTAAAAACTTGGTACTCTCTTTGCGAAACAGCGGGCGCGTGAGGTTCGGCGGGATCTCTTGTCACGATATTGCCATCGTCAAGATTTCTCAGTGACGCGTCGTCCGGCAATTTACGATCGATCGGTCCCATCGGACCGAAATTCTTCCCGGGATACGGTTGTCGAAGATCCCCCGGTAAATCCTGGTCGTCGGAACCGGGTCCGTGCATCGGATAGGCGGCAACCCCCGGCGATACGGGAGGCGAACGACGGGGCTCGTTGTAAGAACGAGCCGAACATCGGTGGCAAAATGTGCACAGGAACAAAAAAAGGACGAATATGTCGATCGGTATGCGAGTTGCCATAGCTGTACCGTTTATATCGCGCGCGTGTAATTAAAAATTCGCGAATGTTCCGGAAATATATAATATATATATTTTTATATGTATATGTATATCAATCGACCATTTTTTTCACTCGCAAGAACTCTTGAATGATACTCGAGAGACCACGAGATAAAACGTGTAAAACGAGAAAAAACCTTTCTTGCCGCGTGTTCGTGCAAATCGCGCGCAATGCACTCATAAAAGACGCTGGATATTTACTTGCACCCCCGAGGACAATAACAATAATGATAATAATAATAATGCCCACTCTGCGTGGATGCAACTGTTGGCAATAAAGCGCGAGCGTTGATAATGTCAAGCGCTCGATTTTTTTTCTTTCTTCTAATATTTCAATTATTCCTCTCGCGTATCTTCGGTCTCTTCTCCCTTGCGGGTCACTGGGTGAAATTTTTCGAAAAAAATTAAAAAAGAAAAGAAAATAATAATTCGAACTAATAAACAACCGAAAAACTATGAGAACTCTTGTTTCGTGAAACAAGAAAGAAAAAGTCCCTCAGATGTCGGCGGTGCGTTGAGGATGTGAAAGACGCGCCGCACCCAGGTGCCGCGTCTTCGCCTCTTCGTTGTCGTCCTCGTTCGTCGTCGAGGATGACACCGAACCACTGCCAGAACACACGGTACGTGACGGCTTTATTGCCGTTGATCTTTCCCCTCTCCTCATCGTTTTTACAATCGCGTTACGGCAGTACCGCGCGTCGCGGAACTGCAACGAGTCTCTCGCTATTTTAACGATTAATATTTTTACTTGTAAAATAAAAAATAAAAAAAAAAGGAAAAAATATTGATAAAAACACGACAGTCCTTAGAGACGAGACTGGCCCGACGCAGGGGCGTTCGATGGTAGTACCCCGACGACGTTTGCTGCCTGCCTGCCTGCTGCTGTCTATGCCACTGCACCCCACGACTCCAACCCCTAGCGATCGTTATTCACTCTCGCGGATGAAACTTCTCTATTTCTGTTCTTTACCCAACGATTTCACTCTTCAATTCAAAACTCTCTTCGCTCTTTGATTCCTTCTCTATACCGACGTTATTGTTGCGAGTTTTTCAGTCGATTTTTCGTCGTTGTTTATCGTTGATTTTTTTGTTGTTTCTATTTTTGCTTATTTTTTTATTTTCTTCTCGTTGTCGACGATTAGTTAACGGAACTCGACGCGAACGCGAATGCCGACGGGGTTACGCGGCGCCACTGAAAAGCTCCACCACCTCCGAGACTCCAGCTGCCAGCTGATCGTTGCCAAAACCCGCGCACGCGTCCGTGAAACTTTACGGTATAGTATGTTGCACATCGGCGGGTATACCATAGCGTTTGTACTCTATAGCGCGTGTTTGTACTATACGTTGACTACGAAACTGTGTAGTTCTCGGTCGACTTCGTCGTCGTATCCGAGGGATATCGCACGTTTTTCTACGACCAACGGGTGTTCCGTTATCCCCTGGCGTTGAGTCGCGAAAGCACGACGAAAGCGACTCCCCCACCGAGAAGGGTTTACGATATGAAGAGCGCATGTCTGGAATTAACTGTTCGGAATACTCGTGGGTTTGCTGTCGAAGCTCGCAACGCTCGGGAAGCATTTCAAGGGACGCTTGACCGACGCGGAGATGCTATGTTAGCCTCCGTGCGGTGGAGATACGTTCGAAAGTACCTACTTGCGCGACGTTTATGATAAGAAGCAAAGGCAAGAAGTGAGGATTTCTCCCGACCACGATGAGGGATCCATGAAACGATCTGTAGGTCAACTTGCCATCAGGAGAATCGTGTTATCAAAGTTTCATTAAACAGAATTTACTTGTTAGCCTCGGGAACGAAATTTACCGCAAAGACGAAGTTTCACAAATGTTTGTTCTCGAGTTACGTTTTGGAAACTGTCGAGTTCGAGACTTACAATGGTGTTTTTGGTTTACGTAGTATGGCGTCTGTGTATATTAATCAAGTTTTAGATACAGTTCGTCGTTTGTATCGATAATGAGAGTTTTTCTTTGGAGATTGCAAATGGTAGTACACCTTTGATTAACGGCGACGTTCAAAGACGCGCGAATTCGCGATATAGATGCACTGGAAAATGCATCCAATGCATAATGCTCGATGCTTTATTAATGGATAACAAATGTAGAATAAATGGACAAATAAATGTTTTGTTTATATTGGCAAATCTAAAGGTTAACTTAACGTTAACTTTATTAACGAATTATTGCCCAATTACATATTACTTGACTCAACCGATATTTATTAACAATATTTAAACATTTATTTCGCCATATCCAATCGTGGAATTCTTAACTTTGAATAAACACTTATGTCGATGAGTTACTCATAGCATTATTAACACGCAAAGTGAAATAAAAAGATCGTAAATATGTTTTGCATCGTCTAGACGACTCGATGTTCAGTTCATGATTCAGCTGATCGAAGATCGAAGAAATCATTTATTTTCAGGCTTTTTATTACAATACATATGTTATTAAAGTGAATTGTTATATTTGTTGCATATGTATATTTTTTCAATGTATATACAATATATACATTTGTAGACATATACCTAAATTCCAATTACCGAAATTATCGAAGTTTGTTTAATCCTTGAATTTCATTATGTGACATACAATTTAAAGTATAACGAAGAATCGATTTTCATTATTCGACATGTGTACTGTATGGTTCAACTGTGCGCCATGAAAGTGGAGTATAATACTGAAATATAAACAAAATATATGATTTACTAGAAGCTCCCCGGTTTCACGGGCTTCGCGCGCTCGCATTCCTTTTATCGACATTTCAAAAATGCCTTCTCGCCGCCGCAACTAATAGTTATTGGGAACGTCAATACCCCCGAAATCCCCCTTAGGCCCCTTATGTCTCACCGCGCCAGTGTCTTAAAACGCCTTGAAATGTTAACTTTGTATTCTTTTTTGCATTACGCGCGCATACATTCTTTCAAAAGACACTGTTCTTCGCCACTATTTCGTTATATTTTTTTTTTGTATTTTTACTTAGAAAGTTCCCTCTAAAGGGACTTAGAATATTTCGGGCCGATAATCGGGCCATCCGAGGGGATGAAAAATATTCTAAGGGGAATATTCTAAGTCCCTCTGAGGGGGACTTACAGGGACAGAATACTTCAGCCTCCCCCCTCCCCCTCAATTCTTGAACACGGCGGCGCCGAGATCTTTTTATAATATAGAGAGATAAGGCCGCCAAGCGGGGACTTCGAATATTTTTGGCCGAGAGGCTGCCCAAGGGGAGGCGAAAGGGGGGAGACCCCCTTAGAAGGACTTAGAATAAACCCCCCCCCCTCCCTTTTAGGGAGTCTTAGGAGGGGGGGATCTAATAAACATTGCCATGTCGTGTGGATGAAAATTACTATAGTACCTAGTAAGTAACCCGGCGCTACAGCGCCACCTATGGCAGAAAATGCGAAAGTTATAACAATTTTTACCATAAGTTCTGACAAAAAATCCTCCTAATTATAGTAAAAATTCTTATAAGTTTCGTACTTTTTGCCATAGGTGGCGCTGTAGTGCCGCGTTTCAAGGCACTATAGTAATTTTTATCCAGACGACATGGTAATGTTTATCAGATCCTTCTCTTCGTGTATATATATAAAATGTATATAAATAGGCAAATATGCAATACATACGGAATATATATAAATGTATATGCCCAATTATAAATACAAGTTATATTCCGTCTATATATGTAAAAGGTGAGGAAAATGTTGAAAATTTGTTCCATAAATACAAATTAAAATTTTCGGCGTTTCGAAATTGATTTGATTTTTAACAGTTCCCTAATATTAATATGCGAATATAATAATATCTCCCTGTTATTTTAAAAATCATATTCGAAAAGAATTTTACACAAAGTAGAACGATCGTCGGGGCGTCGAGGAACGATCGTCTGGTTTTGAAAGTCTAAAAATTATAAGCGAATAAAAAGCAATATCCGCAGATTTCATTTAGCGCAAAAGTTTGTGTTTATTAGTTGAAAAAATATGAATCGTTTGACCGATATTGCTTCGATATCGCGTGTCCGAAGTTCGACGCGTGAATCTTCAGTCGTTATACAAAGCAAAATGACGGCTGTTCCAATTTTAGTCACGCAATTTATATCCTTCATGGTTCAGCCGGCACTGACCCCGCGATTACGATAAAAAATGAATTGCTCTCCTTGTATCCGTCAGTCGCATTTGTCAACGAAATTATTAAAATATCCTACCTGGCCGATTCGACGGAATTTCGCTTAAAAGTCTGGCAATAAAGAACGTTATTGAAAAATCCTTCGTGGCCACCGAACGGATGGAGGCTGTGAATAAAAAAGAATAAAAGGTATAACCATCGTAGAAAAGAGATACGTGTGGGAATATAGAGTGGCGTTCCCATTTCTCCGAATAACTTTTCACCGATCTCTATCCCGTCTCTCCCGCCGTTACGTTAGCTCTTATTCAGTTTATATAACGTCCTACCATCGTCAGAGTGTTCGTCATCGTTGCGTAACGCGAAAGAGATCTTCATTCGAAAAACCAGGGAGAAGAATGAAAAATATATATATATAATAAATATAATCGCGAGAGAGATATAGAAATTCAATTGTTGTACGTAACGTTCTGGAACGGATAAGAAAATACGAGAGATATAGCTAAGATTCAGTGAAATGATCACGTGAATTCGTTGGAAAACAAATCTGTTTACTTCTACGAGACCACATCGTGGGAGACTGAGCAAAGTATAAAAGGCAGACGAGATAGGGTGGAAAAAGGGGGATGGTGAGGGGAAGGGAGGGATAAAAGCTTTCTACGAAAAGCGGCGAAATAAACTTTTCCGAGGTTTTTATTAAATTCTCCCCTAAAGTCAATACATGTCTCGCGATTCTCGTGAAAGGCCGATATCTTTTAAAATCATAATCAGCATCACCCGTCGATCAATTATTCGTTACATCGTTTCCCCTCGTTCCATCATTGGCGAAAGAAATTGATAATTTGCGAGTTTGCGGAAAACACGCGGTTTATCGGAACATATATATTGAAAGGGGAGAAATAGAGATCTTCAAGTTTCAATTGGCGGCTTGGATAATAGATATCGAAGCGAGACTCCAATCAAATTTTCCTTCGACGTACCCTCCCCCCGATTTCCAGCCCTTCAACACAGCACGAGAACACCAGCTGCAATCGTCATCTTGCTGTGGGCAATCGATTGCCCCGAGGATTGCCTCAAGTTCTGTATACCCCCAAGTATCGTCATCTCTCTTCATTCGTTCCTATTAAGAACTACCACCGCAAAACCATCCACTCGATATCCGTATATTGCTCGAGAAGTTCAATTTTTATTCTCACATATTTCTATTGAACTGAGTGAAAGAAATCATCGACTCGTGAGGTTGAAAAAGTATACAAGAAATTCATGCTATTCGGAGCGCTGTATACACTTAAGGGAAACTATTTATTCTAGAAAACCCCACATGGGACACTAAACCCGGAGCAGTTTAAAGAGAATCTTAAATTTTTGAAACACTTTTCAATTTAAGTTTCTTTCGAAAACGCAGAGAAAAAAAATCAATTGAACCGACAAAATCCGTGTCTCCCAAATCCATACGCGGCGTTAAAGAGAAGAAAAACTATGTGTGATACTTTGGGATTATTAAAAACTAATCGGGAAAAATTGAATAACATAGATCGCGAACAATGATTATAGTGTAGATATTTTGCGCTTTTCCCATCATCTATCATCGAAGCAATCGATAGGCGAAAAAATTCTAATGCGATCGCGCGAACACTAATGACACGCAGAAGAAACTGTTCCACGGCTATTTCGAAGTACATGTAGTAGAAATTAGTGTTGAGCCAAGAAATTCGATCAATTATTCAAATGTTACCTTAATAGTTTTCCAATGAAGATGTTACCACCGTTGACGTTGTTTAATTATTTCAAGTCCTATATTTATAAATAAAAATTACCGTTTTGTGGATAGAGGCATTCATTCGGAGTAAATAATATATTAAACGGATATATCTGTATATAGTTGAGTCTATACATGTAATTCACGTATTTTTGTATTCATGGATACGCGCTAATGTAAGTGGCGATAGATGTATTTTTCCACTACAAGATTTACAAGATATTTAAATTCAAGACATCCGTATATCTTCCGACAACTGAAATCGTGAATTAATATGAAATTTTAACGGAGTTTTTTTAATTTTAATTTTTTTTTATGCATTTTTTTTTACGTACAGAAGATAAAAAAAAATTGGTGAAATAAAAAAAAAATGAAGTGCAGTAAAATTAGAAATTTACTCATTAACTAATTAGAAATAAATTGAAATTACAGCTAATATTTCTTCGAAATTGACCACCCATACCGGCACATTAGAAATTTCCTGTACCGATATATTAATAGTTATTTGAACATTTTTTTAACGGTATTGACTCAACTAGAGATGACACGTAGCCCTGGCAACGATATCGACGAAAAATGTTATCCAAAACTCTGCCCAATTCGAAGCGCAGTTGAAATATAAACCGTATTTTTTCCCAACGTCTCAACGAAACATTGTAAAACTTTTACCGCATCCTTCGATGATCAATACTTTCGTCTGAAGATATTTTTCAGGAGAAAAAGATGTCCGTATCGACTTGTTAGAAAGGTGTTGAACTGTACAGCGTGAAAAGATATATAAAAACAAGTCTGTTAGACGAAGTCGGAGGAGATTCAATAGCTCTGAATACTTTGTTCGCATAATTTTTTTTTAAAACGCTAGTGCGCAAAAATCTCAAGCAATCGAGCTAAAACTTTGCGCACATATCGATTTATCCTCATATTTTTTTGATACCGAATTTAGGTCAGAATGCGTGAAACGATTTCGATGGGTACGGAATTTTTTATGTTTCGTAAAATAAATTGAGCCGAAACTTGATAAATCGAACTCCGGGTAAGTAAAAAGTTGAAACAAAAAAAACCAATGCCTGATAAATACCGGCCATAATATTTTTTAATTTTCGAAAAAATGTTGCAATATATTTTCCTCATTATAAAAAAACAAAAAATATGTCCATAAAAAACGCAAAAAATTTCGAACGAAATTTTTTTCACTGAGCGCGCTTAGCGAAATCCAGTAAATTTACAGGAAAGCAAAGTGAAAATTTACAATACTCAGAAAATGTCTTTATATTCATATTCCCAAGATAATGTATTATGTTTGTCCAGTTCCAAAGCTTCATTGTTCAAAAAATGAATGTATACTTTTTAATCCAAACCCTCGGAACACTCGTCATTATAACGAAGTGCGCTCTATTTCCATCTGCTCCCGTCAATTTCTTATCTATCCACGTATACAAAGGAGCAAAACTATAAAACAAAATTCCCTTGGCGTCCGATAGTAATACTGTGTGAAAAAAAAAAACAAAAAAAAATTGTTCATCCCCTATCTCCAGCGGTAGCACGTTACACACGCTCGGGTTACTGGATGCTGGGCCTGAAGACAATGCGATGTATGAGCAATTAATTTATCTCACGTTGTCACACACGTGCCATCCGAACAGGTAGATCCGACAGTGGGGCAATAGGGAGGGGTATGAGAAAGGCTGTGCTTGAAAAGTGGATGAAAATAAAATGTGGTTTTTAAAAATAGAAGAAAAATAATACGAGAGAACGGGGCTCTCGGGTGTAGTGGGGTTAGTATCTCGCGGAAGCAGCCGAGAGAGCTTCAAGGGGATGGTTGGCGCTCCTATAACTTCCCTATAACTGTATACCCACGAATTTATATCTATACATACATATGAACTGTATGTATCGCGTGCATGGAAGGGATGCTGTTCTGGATGTACAGCAACCAGAGTAAAGCGAGAGAAGCACGGTGGGGTTATCGCTCGTGACGGAGCCGGGGGGGTAGTTTTGACGTTATTTTGATATCGAGGCATTACATATCGGGGCCGGGTTTGCTGGGGGGCGCAGGCGCTACCAAAGGCCGACCGAGAAGCCTCGCGCGCCCGCGCGATTCTCTTCTCGCCACTTCAACCCCCCCGTCACCCCCTCTCCAACGACAGGGTCGCTGTATGTGCTCGGAAGAAATTGATTCTGCGCGAAGCAGCCCCGAGGAATCATCGAACGAAGCGACGGGGGTAGACAGCCAGCCACACGGTGCAAGAATCTCCGGACAGGCATTACGTAAGGGATGTTGCTGTTCGCAGGACCGTGACTGCGCTTGTCTCTCTGTACCGCTGCGTGTATAGTCTCTACGGTTTATCGTCATCGTCGTTGTCGACGGTTCTTCGTTTCATCGTCGAAGGAACGGTCATGCTAGACGAAGCCGCAGCCGTCGCGTTGTTATACGTCGATCCACGCCGGTACTCGACCCAGCAAGCGACACAGTGACACGATAATACGCGACGACGAGAAAATACGAAAAATCGAGATATCAAGACTATTGTTTTTCACCGATGGAACTCCGGATTGTGCTACTCGCACATATCGTGGGTAAGTGAACAAAAAATTATGGAATATCTATCAATTCACTCCATTTCTCTAGTCTAAGAGCTTTTTTCTTTTATTTTCTTCATCGATGTCGAAATAACAATGGGTTTGCGAGTTGCGAGAGTGAAAAATTGCTTGAACCTACAGCGCTGATACCTCGTTTCTGTGAAAGAACTGATGTACGAGCTGTCACAGCCGTTCATTCAGTCAGGTGCAGACGTACAACTTTTTAACCCCTTTCATGAATGCTAATCTCTCTCTTTCTTTGCTTCTCGCGAAAGTGGCCAACTTTGCGTTTGTAGTAAAATGTTAATTGCGGTTAATAGCCTTTTCATGAAAGTATTTAAAAAAATCGTTATAAATTTTTCGTTTGAAAATATTAAAAAATTCTGTCGATAAGAAGAAATTTTTTTTATCGTATAGATATCAAAAGAAATGTCTAGTCGAGGATTAAATAATTGGGACAAGAAAGAAAAATACGAGACACGAAGGTGGTCGTGAAAAAAAAAATAAAAATTGTTCCTCGACGATAAAATTGGGTAGTTTTCTCATAATTTCGTATTTCTTCTATTTTAAAACGAGGCTATCGCGCCTTCGTCGGTACGATGATAAAAATAATAAAAAAAATAGACAAGTGGAAAGATCACGTTTGAGAATGGAAATAAACGAAGCTTAATCCGCGGCGGAGATTGAACAAACTTGCACCGAATTACTTCTCTTGGAATCTCTGTACATTTTTTTCGTTTTTTTTTTTTTTTCTATTTTTAAACTCAGTACGCTAAGGTATACCAAATGCTCATTTGATATTCCGCTCTCGGAACCATTGGCTTATCGCGAAACGCGTGCCTTGTCTCGGCAATCCTTGGTTCTTCGTTCAGGAATTCTTCTCGACCCTTCGTTGTAACGTAATAATAAATTATATTGCTCGAAACCTGGCGGTGGTATAGAGCGCGAGCGCTCGCCCCGCGCTTAATTGAGGGGTTGAGATTTGTTATTCGTGACCAAGCGGGTTCAACCCTCGGCTGGTTTGCTCGCGGGTTACCCGAGCGAGGAAGAGAAAGGGAAAGAGAGAGAAATAACTCCGACGAGCCAGCCAGCCAGGCAGACAGGTACGTTGATCTCACTTCGTGCGTGTCATCGACTCGTCCTATCTCTCTCTGTCTACTTTTTTTTTCGCTCTTTTTATTTTTTTCGTTTTTCGTCTCGTCGCTGTCGACCAATGTCACATTCTTAATCGGCGCTTTGAGGGATCCCGTCCTGTTGATTCTTTTACAGTACACACACATGCACGCGCGTATTATCGTCCGCGTTATCAAAATACATTTCGCAATGTCTGAACTATGCCCCCAGCGTGTGTAAACAAGAAGTATAGAAAAAGTTAATGAAAGAAAAAAGAAATTGCGCGACTCGCGAGTTCGACGATTCGTTAAACTCGCGACAGGGACCTTGTTACTCTTATTATCTTTATTACGAATGATAACAAAATATGATCACGTAATTTTTGTATCAAATTCTTTGAATTTAACAAATTTTTTATTTGCCACGAGAAAATAAAAAAAATTACCGAGACGATTTTTCTTACGCGGCTAACCGCAACGATAATCCCCGTAACGTGTCGAAATAAAAGTTTGAACCATACGCACTTTTTGTAACTTTTTACAGCTTTTCTCCGCGCGGTTCTTAAGCGTAACAGACCATATTTCTTTTACAACGCGTATAATAAATCATTAAACGCGCGCGGCCCAAACTTTGCTCGGTAAACTTCATTAAATTTTCCAATCGCTTCGCAACGCCAGTAAAGCTCATATTTTTTTAATTATCCCTCGTACCCCTCACAAAATCTATATGCTCGGAGAATAAAAGGAAGATAACGGAAAAAACAAGTTATTTTTACGAATATTCGGTATCCGCTGACTCAATGTCAGTTCTTATAAAAATTACAGATTATAACGGATCGAAATCCCGGCATCGTGGAGTGCTGTCGAGTTTAATATTAAATCCATCCTAAATACTCCGCGTGTACGGTGGTGGGGAGGGGGTGGGAGTAGTTTTTCATTGCGTCACATCGGCTTTTAATCTTGAAAAATTCCACGAGGCAAATTCAACCGTAATTCTTCAACCTGTCGGGGGTTGCAGGGGGTAAGGGGGGGGTGAGGGTCGCTATCGTTACCAATAAACTTTTACTCGTAAATTCGCCTTTCTCATCGTTAGGAAAGTTTGCCGCGAAACGTTTTACGATATCGGATTGCGAACACGAAATTTTTTTTTTTTTCTTTTTTTTTTTTTCTTGCCTCCACCTCCTTCATCCGTCGTCTGTCGAGTCGGCGAGGAACCCCGAGCGCTCTCGACTTACCGAAGTGGCGAACTTTTTTATATCCGTCCTCTCAAGTGCGATGCTATGGGTGTATATATATCATCTCGTATACCTCGCAAACTTGATCGCCGACCCCGTGAGTCTCCGCCGCAAGTACATTGTCGTCAGGGTGCGTGCAAACATGCCATTCCCAAACGTAACTCTTTCGTGTCGTAACACATACAAAGATGTACATATATATATATATATCATTTCACGACGAAGAATCCTCTCATCCGATATCTAAACATCTACCCAAAAATCCTCGATGTAACCGAAGCAGTGGGATGAACGACGAATCTTTTACTCGAGACTCACCCCCCCGACGAGAGCGGATATACCTATACACATCAACCAGCGCGTGTAAGATATGTATTATACCCTTCTATATAAAACGTGAGAACATTCTATTCGGGTTGTTGTTACACACACAGTACAGGACCCGAAACAGCTATCGACAACGGTGTCCTACCACTTTCCGAGATTTTATGCCCCTACCGTGCGCTCGTTTTAAGGGACGAGAAAGTGCTCTCACCTTCCCGGGGTTTACCCTCTGCCTTCTGTCGTTTTCGACTCTTGGGATATAACCAACGTGATTTTATCCGACAAACTCGGAACCCCACGGCAAACATTATGCGGTAAATAGACACGGATTAATAACGCTTGTTGATTAATCATAAATCACCAATTCATTAATTGCTAATAATCGATTGTAAAGATTGATATTAATATCGGAGTGCTATGAGGATTTCTGTTCATTGGATTACCGAATTTTCTGATACTTTTAAAATTAAATTATATTCATTGAATTTTCTTTGTATTATCGGAATTCGATGTTAAAGTTATGTCACTATTATATAAAATAGCTTTTTTTTTATTGTAAGTAAGTAATTTAAAAAAATTCTTAAAGTATCGGCGATCATATTAATTTCAATGCAGGATATGGAAATAATTAATGCTGCGTGACGACAAGAAAAAAAATTGTCATGTCTCGTCGGTTTTGCAAACACCGATAAATTTATAAACGCTATATATAGCGAGCAATCAACAATTGAAACTAAATTGCCGAATATAATTGATCGGTTTACTTTGCCGGGCGTACAACACGACAGCGGCCATTGCAATCGTAATGAACGAATGTAATGAATCGCAAAACAGGTCTTGAAATTTGTACAACAAATTGACGGTAAAACATAAAGCATCGTCGAGATTCCGATAACCAAATAACCAAATAATTAAAAAAATATATAAATAACCGAAAAAAAATAAAATAATTTTAAAATAAAAAAAAAATTATAAAAACAATAATAATTTTTTTTTAATTTTAAAATAATTTTTTTTTTTTGTTTCTGACGTCTCGGCGTGTAGATACAACTTTCTCGAGGTTCGAAAACGACGAGTATTATCCTTGCCACTGTTAATCGCTAATTGAACTATTTGCAAGTTGTTTTCTATGCCCGGTTTGCGCGCGACGCAACAGCTCGTCGACAATAGATTACTAACGTTTTTCCCACAATCGGGACGCGAAGTTTCGTTGCCCAATTCGAAACTTCGAATTCGGAATTCGATCCGTGTATCGAAAATTCGACGATTTCAGAATTAACTCGTATCATTTCAGCCTGATTACTAATTATTCACGTTCGAGGTTCAAAATTTCAATGAAAATTTCACATACATAAATATGTGTTTTTAAAATTGTATTAAATTTGATTTTCTGATTTTTTAATTTATACATTATCGGAAAAAATATATATTATAAGACTTATAGAAACGAAATTGAAATAATATCATTTATAATTCATCAATCACGCGACCATCAAGATTTCCACTTATCAATTCAATAATTTACGTCAATTTTACCAATTTCATTTACTATTTATCCACTCGTGCATTAAATTAATGTGAAAAAAAAAAAAAAAAAAAAAAAAAAAAAATGACGAGCAAAAAATTGTTGGGACAATAACGAGAATGATAACAAGGATAATGAGTTGTCACTTACAGGTGACCCGCACCGTCACAATCGCCTCCCGTTACAGTTTATTGGACATTAATAATTGAAGCGCTGATTATTCACCGATGAACACCCTAAATTATTTCGTTTACGTAAATTATCGCCTCTACCGGCTTTATCCGTCTCGCAGCTTCCCACTCGCGCTTCACTCCTGTACTCAGCTTGATTAATTATTTCATACAACAACTATCCTATAAACACATAATGTATACATATATACACGATATAACCCTCCTCCGTACGTAACGCGTATACGCGCCGAATGGTTATTAAAGTTTATCAAGTTTGTGCTTTCGGTGCATCGATCCGTCTCTCATCCAGTGGCAGTCCCGTATAGAACCCTCACAACTACTACCGACGGGCACAGAGGAGAGGCGCGATACGAATCTGTGATTGGGTGCTCGAAACGCCAGACCGTACGAGGATTATTCGTGCGCGTTGCGTCGCCTTTATATACGCTGTTGTCCCTCGTATGCCAACCCCGCGAATTCGCGGGTGTTACTAACGCCACCGGCATCGCAAACTCGCGTTCCTTCCATGTCGCTTCTACTACGTATCTACATATATCGCGCAATGTTATACATATTGTACACAGGAAACATAGAACTCTTCAGGTATAGCGCTGGTATCGTAGAATTTTTTCTACACTCGAATAAAATACGACGTAGAAAAGAAAATAGTCCGTATTAATTAATTCCTCGTGATTTAGTTGATCAACAATGGTCTCATTTTTTTTTTGTTTTTTCTTACCCTTTCCTGTCGTCTGCGCGAGCGTCCCACCCACTGCGAGAGGGGAGAGGCTCGCGCGCGTGCGATAAAACTAACTCCAGAAAACGTCGGGCGTTTGAATAAAAATGTTATCAATTATCCAGTCGCGAGACACGAGAGCTTCGGTGCCGTCGAGTAAAAATTAAATTAAAAAAAAAAAGAAAAAAATGCGAACCCGCCTGAGAAGCGCGTTTCATTCATAAATCGATTATCTCGTTAAGCTCTACGGCGAAGTCGTGGGGTAAGAAGAGTTGAAGTGAAAAAAAAATATACCATTGTACTATTCGCCTATACCATTAACTGAAATTAAATCATATCCGCGAAAGGACAGTGAACGAAGTTAAGAAGTGCATAGATCTCAACACTCCGCGGTATACATATATATATCTACGTATATATACGGTATATCTCACGGTGAAAGCATAATTATATGAAATATTGAAAAGAAACGAGAGATATGGTATATAGCAGCGAGAGTACGAAGAGAAAAACGAGAACTCTCTGAATAATGTGTACAGTGAAGTATAATATATACGTCTGGTATTCTACTATCCTTGCGAGCTTCGGAGCCATGGAGGGCTGGGAATCCGAGAGCTTCGCATAAAAAAAAAAAATTAAAAAAAAAAACGCGAGACGACGTTAAAGAAACGAAAAGCTGAATGCTGGATACTTCGAGTCGGAGCGCTGGAGTAATAAGGTCGGTTGTACATATGTATTCCATACTGACGTTGGCGAGAAGAGTTACTATACGAGGTCGAGAGTATAGTTGCATTAAACACAATATATGTTTATATTCCGCAACGAGAGAACAAGTACACGCGCCACCGAGAAACGGGGAGTCTTTGGTGTCCCGGGGGTTTTATCACGCGGATTCCGAGATATCTCGAGCTTAACGATTCGAACTCAACTCTATCCAAGCTCCGCGGGGCCTTTCTGTAAGCTCATTCTGATAGCTCCGAGGAAAATGTGTTGTATACGCCACCGTCCGTATATAATAGAACTATATATGTTTATATATACATATATATGGTTGTATATGGTATATTTTGTATAAAAGCAGAGCTCGTGAGGAATGCGAAACGATTCAGGTTTCTGCGAACATTTACTTGCGTTACGCCCTCTCCCCCCCAAAACCCACCCCCTCCCCCCCGGAGACGGAATACATATCTCTTGTCACAAATTTCATCTTCCTTCGTTACTCTTCGTCTCCGGTGCGCAGTCGGTCAATATGCAGCAATATTTCCCTCTTTCGTCTATCGCGCATCGGTTATTTCAGTATCTCTATACACCGTACAATACTCAACTCAAGAAGCAGAAGGGCGCAGCTAATAACTTTGTATGAAGTTTACTGAATATAAACATTTCTGAGAAAATATTGTTTACATTTCATCCCTATAAAACGGAGTCGTTCGACCATTTAAAAATTTTCGACGACGTCTCGAAAAGTTTGCTGTAATAATAAATGAACTGCGAGCAGTTGGCTGGATTGCGGATAAATTTTTGAAATTTATTCGTCGGGAGCGAATCTATCGGCGCTATATGCGAACATAAAGAGAGAAAAAAAATATTCTTACGATAATTATTGGGGGTTTTTCTCATTTGTTGGGTTAAAGAGAACCGATATATATAACTTAATAATCAAACGCAATAATAATAATAAACTACGATCTATTGCGGCTTTTCGACACTGAGAAAAGATTTTATAATTAGTAGTTGATAAATGTACAGTTTGATACGGCAAAATAAATATAATGAAATATATAGTATATAGTTATTGTGAAAAAATCTTATTTGGCTCCACTAAGATTAGGTTGTCTGTATATCTCTTTATTTGGATCTTACGATTCTCAGGTATCTGCTCGGGATTGCGCGAGGTGCGAATGCAAGTACCTGCGGCTGTCGAGAAGGGAAAACCAGCGACGCTAAATTGCTGGTACGACTTGGAGGGATCGGCACTTTACGCCGTTAAGTGGTACAAAGGGAGAAGCGAATTTTATCGTTACACACCGAAGGAGAATCCATCGGTGAAAATATTTAAAGATGGAATACTTCATGTAAATGTAAGACATCTATATCGACAATCATATATTTTTTTACATTTAAAAAAAAAAAAAATTTCTCGCTATAATAATTATGAAAAATATCTGTTTTTGCTAATTGTTGCTTGCGAAATGGTAATTAGTAATGTTGGAATAAAAATTTCAATTATACATAATTCGATGGCACACGGTACGTTATTCGCAAACCACCGTATCGCCATTAACAGTTATGAATATTTATAAGCAAAAGCGCGCACATTATTATTTAGATTCCATTAAATAATCGTAAATAATGAAAAATATATTTTAATCATTTTTCACGAATGGCAAAAAATTACGGCATTGGTACCGCGACGCGAGTTTTTATCAAATGGTTGCGGCTTTTCGCGTCAAAATTCATGTTTTTTAATGACAAAAGCCGATGCTCAATACAGATGAAACTCTATGACCGCATTGCACATTCTCGGTGCCGAATTGTTCCCGAAAGTATCGTTAAAATAGCGACTAATTATGCACGATATAAATTATAATCGTTGTACGAGCGTCGAACATCGAAGAGCCAATGAAAATCGATCACATCGCAACCGACTATTTTAATAATTGAAAAAAACACACTGAACAAAAATTACGATTTCACAGAATTTCAGAAAACAATTAATTGAAAGAACTAATTATTTAGAAAAGAATATTTAATTGATGCAATACATTTTTCTGATTAAAAGTAATTATTCCAACTAATTATTGGTTCTTTCAGCTCACAATTTATTTTAATTTTTTCACCGCATTACATCTAAAATTTTAATCGGTTGTTCGTCACGCTAACATTATTAATATTATGCGTATAAAAATGTTTGCAGGAAGAGGAGAGCAACGCTACACAGGTGACGTTGACGAATTTGGATCTCAATGCTACCGGCGAATACAGCTGCGAGGTATCGGCCGACGCGCCATCCTTTCACACGGCTCTCGTTTACGCAACCATGCATGTGGCTGGTGAGTAAAGTGTCGAAAAAAAAGTACCAAATACATAAACAAAAAAAAAATATATATAATGAAACAACGGGATGAAAATAAGAGTGACACACGTCCATTTGTTTTCGCGTGAAACAATACGCATAGAAAAATGCGTGACAGTGTTTCTTATTCTCGAAAAAAAAAAAAAAAAAAAGAAAAGTAATTTAGATGTCAAGAACAGATTGACCGGACGCGTGGCGCATTTGCGCGATGCGAAGAATTTACCGAGACGCGTATCTACACTGGAACTTTCGGAATGTATATTACACAAACCACAACTTATGTATATATCTATGTATACATATATATAGCATACATATATATGTACACAAAGCGTAAACGTGGCCCTTGGTACAAGAAACATTTTTTGTTTCCGAGATTAGCTCGGCGAGATACGCATGAATTTTAAGAAATAAACGAGAGCCCGGAGTGATATCGGGGACGCAAGCTTTCTCATCGCTGCTCAACTCGCGAGGGGCTAAAGGTACGCGTAACGGTGAAGGGGCGGGGAGGGCTTGAGTGACGAAAGACTCCCACGAGAGAGAGGGTTGGAAAAGATTAAAATGTACCGCTGCCGTGTGTTGATTTAACACGCGCGCAGGCGTCTATAATTGATCCATAACCGTGCGTGTGCTCATTTTTTTTTTTTTTTTTTTTTTTCTCGAACGAATTTTTTTTTCCACGTGCGATTCGTGTCCCACAGAATTTCCAACCGAAATGCCAAAGATACACGGACTGCAAAGAAAATACGCTATCGGTGAGACGCTAAGACTCAACTGTTCGTCGGCAAGAAGCAATCCCGCTGCCAATCTCACTTGGTTCGTCAATGATCATCAGGTAATAATTCTTCTTTAATAATTAAAATATTTCCATCCTTGTTTTTTTTTAATTGTTTTTGACATAATTATTGTAATTAAACGATTGTTATCGTTACTGTATGTGTAATTGATTTTCGCGTTGAACTTATCAATACACAAATAATCCCACCGGTGTTGGTAATAATAATTTTTTTTATTTAAACACGACGAAGTAAAATCTGAATGTACGGACGATTGTTTTAATTAATCACATTTATCGCCGCAGGCAATTGTTATTGTCGACTAAATAATTTAATTCAACGATTAAAACATTATCGACCACTTTACGCGGTACTAAAAAAAGAGAGATATTAAAAATAAAAATAAAAAAGAACGCGAAAGATATTCGGTTGATGAACGAGTGTTAAATATTAATGAAATTATTAAACCGCCGTTATATCACCGTTCGCGATGTCGAATTGTTGAATTCGAAAGTTCGTGCTATAATTACGAGGATTGCCGTTCGCGTTAAGTTCGCTGCTCATTCCAATATATGTATAACGAGTTTATGCGGTCAACTATAAATAAATTAATTCTTATCGGATCAATAAACGCGAAATGCAAGACTCGATGTATACGAAGTGTAAATAAAATCTCTATGTCATATATGATGTAAAAAAAAAAAAAAAAGAAAACAAGAAAAATAAATAGTCGATAGGACACGAACCGTGAATACCATAAAAATCGTATTTTCCACCGTTGCGATGTTTATCGACTTTGCGTCATTCAGGGTGTATAAAAAATAAATACTACATTATCTTCTCTATCAAATGTGTGGTTTTTTTCTTTCGATCGATCGACCGTCGTAATATTTATCACACTTTGTGAAATTATAGGTTTCTAATTTTACCAATCGCGGGCGTATCTGCTTTCGAATAAATCGAAACCAAACACTCAATCATATTATTTCATCGTCATTATCGAACCGTTCAATCAACGTATTTAAAAAAAATTAATCATCAATTATCAATGAATCAATCAATTAATATTGTTGTTAATGTAATTATTATTACTATTATTAATTTTTATCGTCTTTCGTTCGCTTCTACTTGCAGCCACAACATTCTTACGTACGCACATACAGTCCACTGGACACAAATGATTCCGAGTGGCACATCTCCCACGTAGGTTTACAATTTCTCGTTACCGACGATCACTTTACGTCAGGAAAGCTCAAGATACGCTGCAGCGCATCGATATACAACATTTATTGGCAAAGCACGGAGGTAAGCGCCGAGGAGGATAAACCGCGAGTTATACAGTTGGAACCGGCGGCGACTATAGTCGGGATGAATTATCCGCAACCACCGCCAAATCTGCAGACCGGTCAACGAAAACCCGACGGACATCTGGACGTGAAAGGTAAATAAACTATTAAACTATCTTCTCTTTGGAGAGTTTCGTGTCTAATCAGAGGTTCGCATGTCGACCGTAAAATAATATATAACCCTTGTGGCACCCCTCGAAAATCTCTGAATGATATATCTTATACGTTCGTCTTTCAGACATCGCATCCGCATCGACGGGACTCCGAGGCACTCTGCGATTCGTTTTTGAATTGCTCGTGTTACTACGACTGGCTATTCATTAAAAAAAATGAAAAAAACAAGAAGAAACAAACAAAAGAAAATGATAACAAAAACAATGAAAAAAAGAAACCGTTCTGTATTATAAATGCGTGCTTTGGAGCTCTTTATATAAATCGACGTGCTTGTAAGAAATTCGCGGGTTTTTTCTTTAATTTCCCATCATATCCAATCGGCTATACGTTCAATCTTCCGATATTCATAGATTTCAAAAAATTAACAAAATCAAAAAATCTTTATCACGCGCAATAAACTTCTCAAAGCTTCAGACGGCGTTGAAAAATTAATTTTTCACTTTCGTATTCTGCATTCCCGTCAATTTACAATCAATCGAATACATTCACCAAAATATATATATATATTTTTTTCATCTCTCCAATCATTCAATTGGTTATAAATGCAACGTTATAAGTTGAAAAAAAAAAAAAGTTTTAAATCCGCGAACATATTTGGATATCGGAAGTCGAACGGTCGGCGCGATTTGTCACGCAGACATGCGAATAATTCATCGTTCGATTTAACGATCGAAAATTCATACACCGAAGCGTAGAAAAGAGAGGAGAGAGAAGAAGAGAAAAAAAAAGGAAAAAAAGAATAGTGAGCGGTTGAGGTTTTTCCGTTTAAAAAATTCATTTACCTCTAGCGGCTGAAATCGACGTATCGCTGTGACCTCGCGTCGCGTCTACTCCCTCACCGGCCCCTCCCCCCTTTCCGCCCCAAACCCAACGCTGTGTAAATATTACCTACAGTACTCACAGCCTCCGTGACGTACGTTAAACCATGGCGCACAGGGGATCGTCGGCATCGCGGTAAATATCAACGGAACAATAGAAGGGGGTGCGCGCAGGAACGGGAGGGAGAGGAATAGAGGCACTATCCGGGTTCCCTTTCATCCCCCTCCGTTAAATTGGAATAGCGCGTTGACGAAAAACCCCGAGGAAAATCCGTCACGTGCGAACGGTCGACCGAGAAAGAAACGAGAGAAACGAGGCCGGTTTACGCACCGTCGGTCACCGATGGATGTCCGTGGTTCCGCGTCCGAAACCGTTCGCCAGGACGTAAAATCGATATTTCAATTTGCGCGGGGAGCCCGCGAGAGCGAGAGAATCGCGGCAGCCCCTGGCCTGTTAGACGGAGGAATACGTCGAGAGGGGGGAGAGGGGGGCGTGAATTTATCCCCCCCCTTTCATCCCTTTCCGAACTATCCGCGTATACCCCGAGAAAACAGGAGCAACTCATTCTCTTCCATCCGCATCCCCCCCATTCGTTCGACTCACACTTCTCTCGTATGCAGACATCCACCATGCAACGGATTTTTCGATGAATTTTAACGCGGAATTTCCGCATGAAAAAGAGCATCGAGTACACACGAGGGCTGCTGCCTCTGATGTGTCAGAGGACGGGGAAGGGAGATGAGAGGGAAGCATACATAGAGCAGAGATATATATCGAAGCTGCGGTTCCTGTTGATGCTGCTGCTGCTGCGAATCTGGGAGCACCAGCGCAGAAGCTGTGTGATGGCTAATCGATGACGGCTCTGTTCAACTCTCTATAGCCCTCTCGTCACTAAACCATCGCCGTCTCTCTGTCTATCTATGTTCTTCTATAGCTATCCTCAGTCATCCCGTTTCGCTGTCCAACGCAATGTTTCGATAGTCGTTCGGGAATTTCAGCTGAAACATCGCGAATGAAGAGGGGGAATCGGTACACGTGTTCCGCGCGGTGTCTCCTCTCTATGGAGAGTCTGTTAGGGGGAAATCTATTTTTTTTTTTTTTTTTTTCGAAAGGGCTGAGTTTGCCGATTCGCGCGTTAAAGCTTCGATACAAAGGATATATGAGAACCTTTTATTAAAGCTCACTGGAGCTCGCAGGCAACATTGAGCTCTTAATTAATGATATACGATGAAAGGGAACGTTTTGAATTCGATCCTCTATGCACGGAAATTTCAATTGGCACTAAGGTATCTACAATCGGATGGCTATTTATTACTCTTCACGGATATTGAATAACAACCATTTGGCTATAGCAAAAATTAGCAAAAATTCTTCCGATCTTTCAAAACATCGATTGCTTAATAATTTTTATTTGTTAACGACAACTAATTGTTTTTTTTTTTTATTAATTATCTTAAAAAAATATCATTCAAATCATTGATTAAAAAAAAAAAGTTAATTTTTCTACAACACCGTAAAATCTAATTGAACGATTTGAATAAAATCTTATATCACGAAGATATAATAGTTGTAAAAATCAGAAGAGGGTAAAAATATAAAATTGTCGAGGCATCGCGACGAACGCGGTACGAAAAGTTACGTCGCGAAAACTCGAAGTAATATATATATATATACAGTCAGTGACAACGGTACGAAACGGGATGACGCATTCGCATAGTAATATAAAACCCGTAGTATCAGAGGTTTTACTACGAGTGATGCACATAGTCGCACAGCGCCAGTAGGAAAAGTCACTTTACTTTCAGACTCCTGAGATACGACGACTTGGAACGAGCAATAGAGATGACAATAAAGGGAGCAAAAGAAGAAAAAAAAAAGGAAATAAGGAATGAGAAAGAGAAAGCGAGAAGGGTCTGGTCGCGGCTCGTGAAATGGGGAGAATCAAGAATCGTCCTATTACTATGTTATATATATATATATATATATGTAGTCGGGGGAGGGATGCTGCAGAGAATGAGAGCATTGGACCTCAGCGACAACAGCCGCGCATGGCCCACAGTCGAGTCATTGTTCGGTCGTTGGCGTTTCGTCTGTGTCCAGAGGGGCGTCGCGACGCCGTCGGTGCGGCGACCAACGTATACCGCACATCGGGTGAATCATTTCTTTCCCTCTCATTCCCCCCTTCTATCTTTCTGTTCTTTCTCTGCCATTTCAAACTCAGAGGATTGCCCGATGAGATAAAGCGCGAAAAGATACGAACCGAAGAGGCTGGAAAATGTCAAGCGATGAAATTGCTCGTACGACTGTTTTATCCCAATTCACTATCCAAAGACCCCTCTCTTATTTCTCCCAAAATATGCACCTTATCCTATGTCTGCATCGATTCCATTTTTATTTTTTTTTACTTTATGATTTATGCCTCTAATAATCAATACTACCACAGCTCGCATTCGAGAATCAATATTCGCAGGCGAATCGAATATTCGGCAATCAAGAATTATTAAACAATGTTTGAAATTCGATAAAGAAATTTCCATCGATCGAAAATCCGATGAAACTAATACAATTTTCGTTGAATTCGAGATTGTTACTCCGATATACCGTTACTATTGCATTTCGGGTTGGATAAGTTTGAACAAACGAAGTTTAGCCGAGTCAATTCAATGGGGAAACGTGCCGGCGGAAGGGAATTGGCTGTAACTATCGCGAAGGCTCTGAGGGCAGGATGGGGGTTCAGGTATTTATTTTCAATGTTATATTATTACGTTACCGCAGGGTCGAGAGTGAGAGAAATAACCCGAAGGGTCGCGAAGGGGTTGCGTCCAGGTTATACCCCAGGGTCGCGTAAACATCGTGGGTCAGGTCGATTAATGTCAACGCCCTCTTTCAACATCCGGCAAACGGTTCAACGTTGTACAAGACGCAAACGTCCCACGAGTGAATCATCATCCCTAACCAATGCTCTCGTTTTACGGCGGATGCGAATGCGGAGGTGGAGAGGGAGGGATTGGATGGCGTGGATGAGGATGGTGTGCGTCAAGATAAACCGACGATTCTGCCTCTGACACTCAAGTTAATGCCCGGCAAAGAAGTTTGAGTGTATATACATATATGTATATATAGATATATAAGCTGCTGCGAGTAAGTAGTACTCGCAATTTCACTCTATGCACCCTCAACCGGAGACTCGCTTATCTCAACCACTCAACAACATTGTAATATTATCGAGAAGAAAGCGGTGCAAGAGAAATCCACAAAACCACTTCCTCTTCCACTTCGCCACTCTAAGACTCCACTCGTCTTGTGCATTATTCAAATATAGTTACAGACGAAAAAAAAAAAAAGATAAAGATTTCGCGAGAAAAATTCGCAAAGGAGACATGTTTCGATGATGTTGAATTTAGCGAGAATGTGTTAAAAATTCAATGAAGAAATAAGCAAATGCTCTCCGAACGAATGGGAAAAATTTTATCCACAGATGCGCGAAGGAATTTCTGCATCTTTCGATGTATATATATATAATGCCATCGCAACGTCGATACTTTGATATTTATAGATATTTGAAAAATATAATATTATTGTTATTTTTTTTATGTAAAATAACAGTTTTTCGAGAATTATCTGAGAGAGTAGAATCTGTTTACGATGACTATATTTTCTATTCATAAATATTTCGTATGTGATGAGAAGATAAAAAAATTTGATTGGTATTCTATCAGATTAAAAGAATGTACATTCGTCGAATTGTACACTGAGACAAAATTTAGTTGGATTAATAAAATATTCGGTTAAATACGTTCAACCGAATATTTAGTTGAAACGAAAAAATATTTTGTTGCCACAAATATTGGTTAGTTGTTTTATGCAAAGAACTGTTCATGAAATTAATTATCTTCAGGACGATCTAAATATTTAGTTTAACGTATTCAACCGAACATTTTGTTAATCCAAATAAATTTTTTTCTCAGTATATTTGCGTCCCCCTGATTAATCGTTGTTCTTCTGAGTATCAAATAGTTTTTCCCCTTCAAAATATATATTTTTGTTTCCAACCGCTTCGGGAATATATTGATTTTTTATTTGGAAAGTTGCAATGACTTCTATGAATCCTCGCAATTTGGAGATACCAGCAAAAGGCAACCCCGACGTTGTATCGTCGATTTTCGACGGGGTTCCGGAAGTTCCCCTGAGAATATAAGCAGAAGTGAAGGAGTATAGTACGTATATTACATCCGAAAACCCGTTGACGGAAGACGAAGGTAAAGTTGTCCCCGGGGGTCACGAGACACAGCGTCCTCGGGTCAACCAACAAGCGGTCCCTTACTCTCATACTATTTCCCTCCTCCGTTGCCGCTACGATCTCTGCTTTTGAAATAGAGGTATGTGTCCCAAGTGTGAATCATCCCTTGGTCGTTGAGGGTAACGTGGGTGGGGATTGGTTCGAGGGCCAAGACAAACGGACGAGGTCCGCTGTGCGGAGGATCGCGCGCGTGAATCGCGAGTCAATACAACGAACCAGAAAGCGAGAAAGACACGGGGGTTGAAGGGAGGGAGGCAAAGGGTCCTCGGGAATTTCACGAGTTCCATCCCCCGGAATTGCAGAACTTAGAGGGTGTCCACCCCCATCGAGCTCTGCATCCGACAACTCGATCCATCGATTCGCAAGAAGGGGCAAAGAAAAAGTGTAATATTTCATACAAGCGGAATTGAAGGCAGGGGTGGGAAGAATCGAAGCCGAGGGCCGGGGGAGAGGGTGCAAGAAGACTATTTGTACTCGCGGAACGTTTCAACTGCCTCTATGGGGGTTTCGCGGGAGTTTTCCAAACTATATACAAGCCTACAACCGCTACCCCCGTAGTCACCACCACTACCCCCCGCCCTGGGCTCACCCCCCAGTTTATGCTCGTTCGGGCGTTTATCTTGCTAATGTCATCGCCCTCCTTACGCACACCCTATACTAACAAGCGATATGTACCGCTGTATATACCAATTCCCCGCGACCGTAACTTTAACGTCATCGACTGAAATCTATTACTACGATGAGAAGATGGAGACTCTCTACTTCGGGAAAATGGAATAACGGGGGGATCGCCGAACAATTCGTAGATTTAGAACGAAAGTGAAATTTTTTTATGCAACGATTCGAGAGACATCACTGGTAGTTAGTTGATTTACCGGAACTCTCTACAGCTTGAGAAAATAGTACTAAATTGTTATGAAATTTTCAAAAAATCGATTCGTACGTTAAGTAATTATGTTTTCAATGTTAAACATTTTTTTGCTTTTATACTTTTAATCGGAAATAATTTGTTTTTCGAAAACGTCAAATATAAACAAACTGCGAGTGATTGCAGCGACTTGTGTCATTTTTAGAGATATCAGCTTTTTCGGGTACTGTAGATACCCGCGTAAGTCATCCATCGTATTACCATCGAAAACATGGATGTGTCAACGTTAATTACGTATAAAAAAATCATAAAATGGATTAGACATCGCGTCGTCTACGAGAAAGAGAATTTTTCGTTATAACGAAATTTTTATTCATGATTTGCGTTGAAATTTACGTAAAATTTTAATAGCAATTACGCAATCCTGATATCGAGTTGCAAAAGGTCTACAAAAAATTCAGTAACATTTGCGGCAGTTTTGCAGAACATTTTTCGGGATAATTAAGAAAATTTACGAAAAATATAAATAGGTAATTTGAAAAATGTTCTGCAGAACTGCCGCAAATGTTACTGAATTTTTTGTAGACCTTTCAATAACTACGAAAAACGAAAAATACGAAAATTTACGAAAAATATAAGTTACCTATTTATATTTTTCGTAAATTTTCTTAATTATCCCGAAAAATGTTCTGCAAAACTGCCGCAAATGTTACTGAATTTTTTACTTTTCATGACTTTTCAGACATTAATACGAGGCATATGATTAACACATAAAGAGATGTATAGCGAACATTTTTAAAACATATATAGGAGAACATAAAAAAAAAATTGCAATTTCAGGAAAAAAATAAAGAAAAATGCGCTTTTCAGATAAATTTAACAAATTTTTCGCATGCATAATTCATTTTTTTTTATTGTCATAAGTTTATTGGCTACAAATACGGTCCGTAGAGTGCTTTACAGTCGAAGATTTTTTCCTTGGACATCAATAACGAAAAGATAAATCGTAATTACTTCGGATATATCTCGCTATAACTTTTCGTATCCGTCTTAAGTTCTGTGACCCTCTGTTAGAGTAATCAGCATTAACTATAGGAACCCGCATGGTCGTCATTTATCCTGTAATACTATCATTATCCGAATGCTTTCTCACTCCCTGACCATCGGTCAAAAAGCGACTTTCCCCGTAGTCATCATAGTAGCTTCTGCTCCGTTCGCTCGTACTTCCCGATTTTTCCCCAACCCGCTCGGCAGCAACTCATCAGTTCCAAA
Organism: Cryptus armator; assembly: GCA_963971235.1. Taxonomy (NCBI): domain Eukaryota; kingdom Metazoa; phylum Arthropoda; class Insecta; order Hymenoptera; family Ichneumonidae; genus Cryptus; species Cryptus armator. The sequence goes on along the minus strand of OZ020242.1, from coordinate 11,688,262 downwards.
GGAGGACGGGAGAAAAAAAGGGGAGGGGAAGGAAAAAACGAACGCGGATCTCCCATCTACGCTATATCTCGGACATTAGCGCAGATGCATAAATTATGCACTCTCGTGTAACTCGAACTCACGAGAAAGGAACGAGAAACGAGAACGAAAGAATCGAGAGCCAAGGAATTCTATATGCAGCTTCGAAGCTTCGAGTTTCGCTCTCTGGCAACGGGCCATCGCGATGCTGATGCGGGAGAAGAAGCTCTCGCGGACCGCCGCGGCGTTGATATTTGTAAAAGTGAGTGGGCGCCGGAAAGATGGTATTATAAAAGCCGAGTCAGTCGCGTTGGCATCTCCGTGTCTCTGTATGTGTGTTCACGCGCTCGCGATCGGCAGCCCGACGTTTCGTCATAGACGACAGAATGAAAATTACCGGGCGTCACGTGTAACGATTATGCGTATTCAGCGCTTCGACGCTCCTTATCACCGTACGCTGAGATTAATTTATGAGGTGAGGAGACCGAACGAAGGTTTCGCCACTTCCGATTGATGAATATTGGAGGAGAACTTCATGTGACTTGAAGTGGAGAACGATAGGCAAACCCTTCACCGTCGCATCTACACGCTTTTACGTCGAGAACTGAACAAAACGCTAGTCGGGGTATTCGATTTTATAAGATTGCAATCCTTACAATTATTTCTACGGGGATTTTAACATATAATGCATTTAACTTATTATCAATTTTGCGCATTGCTATTCTTTGGTCTTCGAGCGGTACGTTGGGCGCAATGTTATCGAATTACGGCGAGTAGCAGCACCTCGCTGAAGCGATCGATACGATATTTGTGGTTTATGATTGATTAATGATATTAAAATTATAGGATTGAGGATAAGATATTTTGACGAGGACGTTGGATAGATCAGTTTTCGTTGAGTTCAATGACTGTTCAATAATATCTTTCATAACGCTGGTCACTCGATTTATATAGCTATTTTTCTTTTTTTATGGTACTTGAAGAATAATGGAGCAAACTTAGCACATGGGATTTCCGTTCCCATGTGCTAAATTTGCTCCATTCAGAAAAATGAAAGAATCATTTTCATAAAAAAAAAAATTGGGTTTCCGAAAAATTTGTTGACCAATTAAGTTTAATTATTAATTATTAATTAATATTAGTAATAATATTAATATATATTAATGATATTATATATTATATTATATTATTTGATATTATTATTATTATTTATTGTTATGCAAAATTAATCTTTTCAGTACCTTTAATATGCATGCATTTTTAAAAAATGTTATACCATCGAGAAGTATTTGCAATTTTGTCTCATTTTTCTCGAACTTACGAGAAATGAACGCGAAGCGATATAACGCGTAGATAGTTTCCGACTCAAATAATTTTTTTTTCGTTGGTATTCATGGAAAAAAGATTTATTTTTAAACATCATTCTGTCGATTTTGTATTCATGAATCGCTCTTCGAATACCTGATATTTTATTAACAGTAATAATACATTTTTAAAAGTACTTGATAATTGAGACTAAATATACAACGTTCTTCCAAATATCTTTTAATATTTCACGTATCTGAAAATACTTGTCTGCACCGTACCGCTTTAAATGGAAGGTATGTAACGAATTATTGTATACAAACCACCATACGCGAGCAGAATTAAAAATTTTATAAACAAAATAATAATTTTAGGTTAAGGAACTCATGAAAAATGTATTCATCGCGCTCGGAGCGACGATTGTGCTTAAAAAATTAACGAGTCCATAAATACATATAAATTTTATTCGTATTCCTTATTTACACCCACCGAATTGTATAAATACCGAATATAAGTCCCGATACGTGCATCCAAAATTCCCGCTACATTTCGCGCGTTCCAGCGGACGGCGGACGACGAATGCGCAAGCGCCGTTCACCTTTGCGGATTTTGGTTGCTTGGCTCGACAGCAGAGGCTGACCTGGCGGAGTTTCTCTCGACACTCGCGGCCTCGGCCCGGGCAGCAGGTGAACGGAGCTCGCGGTTCGTAGCACCGCCAGAGTTCCGTTTCTCTTCAAATTTACCAAAACTTCCGACAAAATCGAGAAATACTATTTATTATTATTATCATCATTATTATTAAACAAAAAAAATCCCGATGACAAACGAGAGTGAATGATATTCATAGACCTATCGAAAAAAAAAATAATAATAATAAAAAACAATATCGTTTCCAACGCCACCGCTCTGACGCATCGAGATGTAAGATGCTTTAGCGACGCGATCGAAGAGTCCCGTAGTGCTGTTCCAGAGAGCAGCATCCAGCATGCGACATCTCGAGTAGAATAACAAGAAAATCATCCCATTTCGCGAAGACGGTAAGATTAATTAAATTATTTGTGAAATTCGATCGTTGTCGCTTTATTAGGAGCTTTGTGCAGCAGTACAGATATGTCAGTGGGGCAATACGGGTCGCCGTCAATAATGAATGAAAAAACATCGACTTTATAGTAAAGTTTTCCGCGCTTCTTGGCATAGATAAGGCGTTAAATAAATATAGAGAATTAGAGTAGAAAACCTCGACGATCCGAACCCTCAATTATATTTAATCGTAACTCAGTTCTTCCGAACGCCCAATTATCTCAGTGCGTCGGCGCTAAATGAATGTATTGTAAGATCGCTGTGATATATCGTACGTACCGCCTCCGGTGTTCATGCGTCTTGAAAGCTGTTTTTCGAGTCTTCAAAGCCTAATTTTCTAGCATATTGACCCTCGCGAGCCTCAGCCGTAATTTGTTTTTCGACAATTCGCTGAGAGAAACGCAAATATCAAATTGTTTATAATTAGTTTTGCGGATCTTATATTTCGCGAGGACAATCGTTGCTTTCGAGAAAATATATAGTAAATATATAGAAAATATATATTTCGCCGTTGTTATTTTTTGCTGTTTTTGGAACGGAAATTAAAGTTTTTTCCAAGATAAATAGTTCTATTGTTATAACAGTTGCCATACAATGAACTTCTGGTATTTGAGAGATTTTTCGAATACATCGACGACTTTGTTGTTTTACGAGATCAATTACTGGAGATACGCCATTCCGATTCTTGACTGTTGGTAATTTAATTTTGAATTTGTAATGCAGTTTTTTTTTTTTTTTTTTAATTAAATGTTTTCCGTCTAATTCTTCGCTCATCTTAAATAATCGAAGTTCTATTATATCGCCTTATTTTTAATCTGTTGTTTTTAGAGTTTATGGAGATCGTAGTTATAATTTTTATTTCGTTACAGAAACACTAATGCCATTGAAACTAATTGGGTACTTGTTACTTACTCGCGATACTTGAGGCATAAATATTACGCATAATTCGTTTTCAATAATATCGGAGTACAATAGGCTGTGAATTAATCCGATGAGCTTTAGAGAATTGGAGTATAAATGGCTCACGAGTTCAATCTATGAATCGACAATACACTTGCGCGATGTTATTACGATTTGTTGAAAATTATCGCTCGCGCATTTACAACAAATAGGACTGCGATCGCGCAATTATTTCGCTAAAATTCTTGAAAAAAGTTGAAAAAAAAAAAATTGCCGATCTTCCTAATCGCATAATTGCTGTTTTTTGACAATCGCCATATCCCGATGAGTTAAAATAATTTCTTTGCTTTTTCAACATTAAATATTCCACTCTTATAATGTTATAATTTATAATGTTGATAAATATAGCCTCAGCGATGTTTAAGAATCGAAATATGAATCCGGAATCATTTAAAATTTCAAAGTCTTGAAAACTCAAAAAAAGAAAAATCAAAAAAATTTGGCTGACTTCCCAATGGCTGCGATCTTTTTTCGGGACGGTAAATAAGTGGAAAAATCCCATTCAAATACATCGAACAGTGAAAAAATTTGAAAAAGTGTAATTCAATTTTTTTTTTTTTTTCGATTAGTGAATTTACCGAATAGTAGAGAAATAAAAAATTGTAATTCAAGACCCGACATATGTGATGTTTTTTAAAAGTTTTTTCGTCAGTGCAAATGCACAGAACAGTAAAGAATTTATGAAATGTACTCCGAGACACGACAGCGTCTTCTCAAAGGGGTGAAATGTACTACGAGACACGATAGCGTCTTCTCAAATTTTCATTTCATAAATAACAAAGCCTTCACTACAGAGTAAATATTAATTTTGTTCCGAGTAAACAGTATTTACGCCCATCAAACAATCGCTTCGTAAACATACTCGCGATTATTGTGCCTGAAACCGACATGGTTTGTAGAAACCTCGCGACAGATCCCTCGGAGCGTAGAGTACGCGTCATACATACATATACAGCACTCGATTTACAAGAGCCGTATAATACTCTCGCGAGCGATGGTATCGCTGTCGCAACCGAGAATTATACAATTCCTCCTAATCGGCTCTATGCGCTGCTCGCATAATCTTAATTATCATTTTCCTCGTCCTTCAAAGTACAAACTCTTTCGAGTTTAAAATGGATAAACTCTTTGTACTCTCGTCGTACGTATCTCGCGTCGCTCGAGTGCACACACGTGCGATCGCCAGTGTAGTCTTAAGTAGTCGTTGCTAAGGCGGTAGTGAGGTTCGGCAGTAGTGGATAGGTCGGGGAATCGCGCGAAAGACCGCGGAAAGATCCGAGTCCCGAGCGACTTCGCGAACAAAGTAACGACGCGCGACTTGTATTCGGTGGTTCGCGAAAAAACAAAAATCAGTACGCGTAGTAATTTCGAAAAAAAAAAAAAAAAACAAATCGTTGCAACAAAGGAATTAATGCTTCCGACGAACGCTCGGATGCGAAAAAATAAATTACCGAACGCACGAGATTTATAAATTATAAAATTACAGGCGTGAAGAAAAAAATAATAATAACGGTAACAGAGCGGCTTAAAGGTGATAAGCGCGATAAAGCAAAACAAACCCGCGGTGGGCAGTGGAGAGAGTTGATAAAATTTCGTTCCACTGTAGTAGTATCGCGGAACGTTTCGTACGTATAAACGCACACGACGAGTTTAAAGCGATCAACCAAAGAGTTTCCTTTACGTTCTCTAACCTCGAAGCGCGTAGCAGCGATGACGACCTCCATACCGCGGGCGGCAGTTCTCCAGAGAATAATATATTTCTACAGTCTGCGGCACATGGCACAACGGTGTGGAATATACACCTAACGTACAGAGAGCGCGTGTCACGTCAGTGTGCTGCGGGCCTCTCTCCGCTCGTCGGTCCGGTATAACTAAACAACGAACAGTTGAGCACAGCGCTCGCGAGTCAGCGGTGCGAGAAGAGCGACGATCTCTCATCCTTTCGCGTCGTAAAGTTACGTACTTCAGTGAAAAAATCGAATTTAAAAAAAATATATAAACTCATAAACAAATTACGCGTACATTCAATCGTTACGTGTTATCTTCAGCGCCTGGATATACACCGGAAATTAGTTTATTTTGTGAACATAATAAAATATATACCCGTAATAATGAAAACCAACCGAAAATGAAGAAAAAACAATTAACGTGAATTAGTCGATTAAAATTGAACGAAAATAAATTACCGAGTGCACAGATGAACATTTCAGTTGTTATTCGAAACTCGTCTGCAGTTCGGAGATTTCGTTAATCAGTCGCAAATTTCGTTAATTTAAGCGCCGCATCGCTCGCGTACTTCGCGGAAATTGTTATCGGAGCTCTGATGAGTGATTACTCATAATTACAATAAATTTGTGGGTTGATTCATCGATTTCTGGCTGCTAGCGGTGTGCAGATACGCGCAGAAGATCCAAGTATCGGAATACTATAGATTTTTGTGATTTTTTTTTGTGTTTATCACGATTGCGCAGTGTTTTACCGGAATTTCGTAAAAATTTATTATCCACGCTGGTTGCCGATCGATCGATAAATCGGAAGATCAAAAAGAGGATTTATAAAGAGGTGAGTTGATTACGATTCGTGGATATAAGTCTTAATTATGTTCGAATTATTTTACCCTACATCCCGCGATTCGCCTTGTAAATCAAGAATTTCGAAGAAAATTTCCGACAGTCCGACAGTTCGTACGTCGAAAGACACTGACGAGGCTCTCGGCGAAACGATCGGATGACCTTGTTACAAAAACAATCGGCCGGCGTGATCGAGAAATTATTGGTAGACAAAACAAAATTAACTAAACAATTAACGCACCGTCGTTGCCACGTTAATTGAAATCTCGAGAAATACATTTAAGAAAACATATTAGTGTTAATAGTATGCGCAAAGGTTATGCGCGATAAACACATCAAAGAGATCATCGAGTCCCGACGACCAATCTAACGAAAACAAAACTTTTTCTTTTTCGAATTCAAGGTCTACTTCTACAGTTATAAAAAAAACATCGATACCTTGTTCAGTTCGAAATATCATATATCAGTCCGAAGAAAATAATAATTACGAAGAAAAGAAAACGACATATTTAAAAGTGTTTTTTTTTTCTCGAAGTATTTCTTAAGTTTAATCTTTTTTTGTGGTTATGGTGTGGTGTGGTTTTAATGATTATAATAGGCAATTGAGATAGTAATTTTATAGATCTTAACCTCAAAACAAAAAAAAAACATACTACTCCCGCGATATTCAAGTCGAAATAAAAGAGAAATTATCGCGTTTTGATTGTCACGGAAATTTAATTCGTCATCCTTCCGCTGCACGCGTTGCGGATGCATCTCATCGATTCCGACATTGTAAACGATCGAGCGAACTTTCTAAATGATTCGTGTCCACGGTATAACGAACGATTGACCCGAATAATTATTCGAGCGTTTATTCAGTACTTTTATATCTTGTTTTCCATTGAGCGAATGAAGATTTATCGTACCTCGGTTCGCGAGAAACCACGGAGAGCCGTAAGCGAGTCGAGCTAACGACGAGGTTGACTCAGAGCGCGTCGACAGCATCGCAAAGTGTACGCAAAGAACCAGACGCGGCGAGGGGTTCTCCGTAGCGCGCGCTTGGGGATCCTCGCTCTGCGCATAAGATTCCAACGACCTTTTCGTTATTTTCTTCCTTCCTTTCTTCCTCCCGTTCGATGTATTGCGTGCGATAAACTTGACCCTGTTGCACGGATGAAATCCACGCGCGAAGTATAGGCGAACGTCAGCTTCACCGTAAAGACGAATTACACCGTAGAGTAGGTAGAGAACGCGAAGGGGATCTTCTGGCATACGATTTCCCCGCCCCGCATCCACTCCAGTGTATTCCAACGCTGGTCGCGATCTCTTTGTCCGTAATCCCCCGACATACGCGGGATCACGCCTCGGCTTCAGACGTTCCACGTTCACTTATGCAACATCCAAGAGTACGCGCACGCACTCGTATTTTTGTCGCGGTCTATAGATCGGCGACGATTTCACTCGGACACAAGAGACAAGCGTGACTCAGAATATCTTCCGAGAAATTTGCAACACAGAAGCGAATCGAAAGCAAACTATGATCTAATAATAATAATGATATAGATATTTTCCAGTAGCATATAGACGTTATCTCGATATCGGACAGCGAAATTTTAAGAAAACAAAATTATCGAACATCCCGATGTTTTTCTATCTGTTATTACGTCCAAATCAGCATTTCCTCGGTAATTATAGTCAAAAAACAAAATACCATTTTACACGATTCGAAAATTTGAGTTTCGGAAAATTTCTATACTCCCACTGACGAAGAAACCGCCCGACTGTGAAATGTGAATAATTAATTGTTATTTCACACTTTTTTGTTGATAGCATTTTTTTGTTACACCCTTTTTCAGTCGGAAATTTTTTTAATTTTTGTAAAATTTTTTTCTTGTCTGACCTTTCGGAGAGTTACTCGGGATAAGGCTCAGCGCAATGCACAATGTCACTGACCAACGCTCGCGGGTATCGCGGACCCGGGACACTCTTCGCTACGTTGGCTTACTTGGTGGTTACCAATGGCCGAAGATCTCACTCGTCAATATCACATTTTAATGTAAAGGAAGCCTTCTTTTTATATTTAATTTATTATCGCGATCAGAATTTTTTTGATTACGTTGAATAACCCAATAAACCATAAATGCCGACCGTATTCGCACCTAAAAGTGTCTCTAATAAAGACACGTAAAAAGACAAAAAAAAAACCATCGAAATCCTTTTGTCACGTAAAATACAAAACGCTCGAGAATCGCAAGATTTTACGTGATTACAAGGTTTGCGCTAAAGGCACGTAAACACAAGCTTCGGCGATTTTTACAGATACGTTACTCTTAGAAAATGCGTGTCTCCAAAATTTTACGTGGATTCAAAACTTGCGATTGAAAAAACAGCGCGAAAAATTGATATTAACTATTGATTTCCGCTGTAGTATAGAGAAAATCGTGATTTCCATGATTTCCATGATTTTCATGATTTTCTGTATACTGTAGCGGAAATCGATCGTAAAAAACAGCGCGAAAAATTGATATTAACTATTAACTATTAATTTCTGCTGTAGTATAGAGAAAATCATGAAAATCATGGAAATTACGATTTTATCTATACTATAACGGGAATCAATAGTAAATAGTTAATATTCATTTTTCGCGCTGTCTTTTTATGTATAGCTGTATTGAGAAAATCGTGATTTCCAATGATTTTCATGATTTTCTCGATACTATAAATGTTAAAATTTAAAATGTTTAATTTGCACAATTACACTTTTTAATTTACTGTCGTTTTACAAAACTCCCATAATATTTTAATTTATTAATTTCGTGATTTACAATTTAATTCCGGTTACAACCGTTGACTCCCGGAAGGCTTCTTAATATTTCGAAAGTGACGAAAAAAATTCGAAGCTGTATTTTAAAATTCTGACAACTCGCGGAGTCGACATTGGATCTCCCAGATTCCGTAACTTTCTTGAAAATCGATATTTTTAAGTTTAATTATAGTGAAATCGAAATGGCAGGATGTCAAAAAAGATGCCATTTAAATCGGAATGTTGATATAGTAACAATTCACGAAGTTACACGTTTTTTTAATGAGACCTGAAACGGCTAATTTTTAAAAATTCAAGATTTTTTTTAATAGCTCGCGTTCGATTAATATACGATTAATATAGTGTTTTTCTTTTTTTTTTATTGTGTTGAAAAAAAAAACAAAAAACGGGTGGAAAGGCGCGATTCGACTAATGGGAGAATCGTTGAACAACTATTCGTAACGAGAACGACGATATGTGTCATCCTACATTTGACTCTCATATAACCCCAATTATACGGAGTTTGAATTCTCGTACAAAACCGCAAACGATTGGGACGAACGATTCACGCGTACGAAATCACGCCCGCGGTGAATGGAGGTCATAAACCGCATAACCACGCGTTTGCCCCCCTCCCCTCCACTCCCCCGTCAGTGGAAAACCGTGTACTTGACACCTCGAATTTACACAGAAACCCATTTCGCCGATACTTGTTGATCGGAGGACAAATAATGCGGTGCCTCGTGTCCGGTTGCTTACGGCGGAATTGTTATGGGTTAATACACATTGGCAATGAGTGGACAGGCGATAAATTCACGCAGCATTTGTGTCAAACCTCTATGCCGGAGTTAAATTTAAATTGACGCTTGGAAATTTCACGAACTGTACACGTATAGTAAACTTCATCAAATCCGGAAATGCAATATGAATTAATGAAGTTATATAGATTTTTTTAATTACGAATGAGGTTACTGCAAATCCAAATATATCAGCTGACAATAAATTGTTACTTTAATTTAATATTACGACTGATTAAATAGTCGTCTCAATTCTTTGTAATTTCTTCAGTATTTGTATTTTTTTTTTTTTTTTTTCAAATAAAATACCATACAAACAAAAAACACCGTTAATACAAAAAAAAATGTATGTAAATTTATTTACGAAGTTACTGCAAAATTAATTTTTTTTTTTTTTTCTAATTCGATTCTTCGTAATTTTTTCAATATTTGTTGTAACAAATAAAATATGATATTCATGACAGAAAAAAAAAAAAAAACGAATATGAAGAAATATTTTTTTTTAAATATGAAAATGAAGGGGAAACAGTAATTAAGATAAAATGATAAATTTCGATAGCGACTAATTTCGGGAACTCTTTTATCCGATCCTCTCAGAAAGAGACTTTGAAGAATTTATCAACGTTTGTACTCCGACGTCATGCGTTTGTCACGAATTGGTTAATTAATAGCGAACGTCGCAACGCATTAACGGACGAGTGCTATAAAAAAAAAACTCATGTCTCGAGATCGTATCAAAGCCTTCGAGTAACGTGTTTATTCGTCACACAAAGTTCAGGAGTGGCGCTCCTTCTGTCGTTTGTGTGCACTCCGCTCGGCTCATGGGAATATTATTATAACGCATCGGTAGACAGTTCTATATTGTATGTAACTCCCGCGCTAATGCCGTACCTATGCTACGGGCAAATTTTCCATTCTACAAGCCTCTCAGTTCCGTGCGCCTAGTGCAACTTACCGTTAGAATCGAGTTTAATGGCTGGTTGCCAGGTTTACTCTTGCTATTGTTCAAAACTCTCGTTGCCACCGTTGCTACGGCGAGTTCCGTAGCGTCGATAGGGCAGAGGGGGGGGGGGGGGAGAAGGATTGTTATAGTCACCACAACTCCAAAAGCCCGCGTTGCTTCTCGAAGCGATTATTCTTTATCGCCGAAAAATGAAATTCGAAGTCACAGCTACACGGGGAGAAGGATCTGATACAATTTACCATATATCTAGTAAAAAATATCGTAAATTTCTGGTACTGCAGAGTCAATGACGCCACCTGTTGAAAATTATGAGAACTATGCGAATTTTTACCATAAAATATGGTAAAAATCCCCATAAATCTGGTAAAAATTCTCATAATATCGAGTATTTTCGTCATAGGTGGCGCCACCGTCGAATTTTACCAGATGACATAGTAATTTCTAGTAATAGTCCTTCTCTCCGTGTAATAACGCCAATTAGATCCCTTCAAATTGATTACTCGCGTAAACAGCGAACAAACTTATATCTTAGTAAAAAAAAGTCTGTATTAACGAACGTCAATGTACGATTAAATACCTAAAATCATAAAAATGATAAAATTGTAGTTTACAAAAATATTTTTCAATGGTGTTTTTAACGTCGACGACATTATTAAAAAAACTATTTTTTTATTAAATTTCTGTGATCGTTGCCTGATTTTTTAATAATGTAAAAATTGACGTTTGAAATAAATGAAATTCTGTTCTTAAGTTGAAACGAAAATAATGTCTGAATTATTTGAATTATTGAATTGAATTATTTCGAGACGTTGGTGTGATAAATACAGATATTTATAATGGGCGTTGCATACATTTCAACGATAGCTGCCGCATTATCAAATATTTACTTAACTTGTCTATAGATAAATAACGCAATAAATTATTTACATCGATATCGATATGAATAATTGATATTTCAATGCGTCTCGTCACACTATGATAATCCAATATCCTGTTGAAACTATAGGTATATAATAGTATATGAGGATTTATAAAGTATTAAAGGGACGATAGAAGGGGTCGTAGAACTATCGGTGCAGCCGCGCGTCGGGGGATAGCAACGACCGAGCGAATCGTCGTGTCGAAGAAGGGGAATGTTTGGGGATTTCCTCGCGCTATCTACCCGAAAGGCAGGTGTGTTGGGACTTTTTCGACTGCACCAAAGGAGAGTAACGACCCGGTGTTACCTGCGTATACGCTCCACCGGTTACTACTCCCTTTTCCGCGGCTTATATTCGACGCTTAATACAACGGTGCAGACACGCAACACGCTACGAGCCCTGCAGTCGCATTCAGCCCTTCGTGTGCTTAGGGACGGTTCTTAACCCGCAGTAGTACTCGTAACATTCGACAGTGTAAAAAAAAGTCGCATAAAAAACAATAAAAACATTTATTTCGCTGAAAAAAAAAAAAAAAAAAAAAAATTCACGAAACTTAATCGCGAAATATATAGCGCGAAGAAACGCGGGGCATTGAGAGTCGGATTGCAAGTGTTGTGAACACAGAAAAAGGGATTATTCGAGAGGTATCGACATGACGGAGAACAATGGTGAGTCAGAACCCGGAAGCTATGTGAGACTGTGCATTCGTCCACAGGATTTATTATTCTTTAGCACCCCACGTACTACACGTTGATCCGTATCCGCGTTGATTAAACAAAGTGTCGATGCAGCCGTTGCTGTAAACTTACGCCGGGTATGCGATTTCCAGCGGATATTGCGAATTGGATTTTACAACGCATACCAGATTTTTCCCTACGAATAGCATGTAAATGTACTTTATGGGGTTACATGAAAAAAAAAAAAAAAAAAAAAAATAATACGACACAAGAATATTTACGACTCAAAGCTATTTTTGTCATCGAAATTGAGAAAATTTATATCGTACGAAGTTCCGAAACGATAAAATTTCGAGAATTTGAAAAAATTTTATTGCTGAATTGAAAAAGAAAAAAAATGAGCGAAGAAAAAAAGTTTGAGTTGCAAAACTCGAAGCGAAGTGGTTCTTTGACGAAAAATTCGATGTCGAATATTCTTGACTCGCGAGACTCAAGCCGCGCTTCACGACCCAGATTTTTCCAGCGGATGTTAGCGCGTATCCTATACGCGTATACGTAATGGTTAAGAACGCGATAACCAGTGTTGGACAGACGATGCTAAACACAATGGTATGTTTCTCGCGTGTTTTCTGCGCGCGTCTATCATAAAAATTGTAGGAGTGCGGAGCGCCTCGCTAGCGTTGCACGCGGTCACGACAGTCGACATTCTTTTGTGCAAATACACATTGCTACAGAGACTTTCAGAATAGTAGCGTTTGACTGGATAAAGGAAAAAAAAAAAAAAAAAAAAAATTCCTGCTAAAAATATATAACGCTGATAATCACGCGCCTATATTATTAAAACATCGTAATTTAGATATAAAAAAAAATTGTGATTATCGTTTAGCAATTTCGAAGTATCGGTGTTCTCGATCCTCGCAAAAAAAAAAAAAAACAATTCGTCAAAACCGGTATGGAAACAAGTTTATCGAAGCCCTTTGTAGTCAACTGCAGGTACAAAAAAAAACTGTATCGATTGTGAAGCATCCTGTATTTGCACGCCTAACAAACACGCTGCACCGACGGTCGTCGTCCTCTTTACAATACTCGTCGCTTTCGTTCTTTTTTTTTTTTTTTTTTTTCTTCGTTTTTTCTAAGGACGCTAGTAACCCAGTTTACGTTCTACCATTGCGCTGGATAAACTCCGACGACTAGTTCGCTACACGAACAATGTGTGTCAAACGATCCTTTAGCGCGATTATGTTTTTCCTTTCTTCTTTTTTTCATGGTACATTTTTTTCCCGAGCGGTGTAATTTGCAAAGGGAAATAATACCTGGAAATGACATTAACGATACGGTCAAACTTTTCGCTGAATCGATAAGCAATAAACTCGACGTCATTGCTGCGCCGAAACCACGCAACGGATGCCTGTTGTCGATTTCCACCAATCGATTTCTATCGATACCAAAACAAAATATAAAACCCGACGATAAAACAAAAAATTGGAACTCCCCTCTCACACACGCGGATGTTGAGTCGATTCGTTTGAAAAACAACGACCCTAAATTATGATGCTGAGACACGAATACGTCTCGAAACTCGTATCTCATATTTCAATAAAGAAACACACAGCCGACTTCATCACGAAAAAAAAAAATAAAAAAAAGCGACGAAAAATATTTCATCGAAAATGTATACTTCGCGCGTTTTACGAAGAAATAAAATCGCAGCAGTGTTAAAAAAAAAAAAAAAATATCCGAGCGCTGTAATTTTTTATCCATACACTGGTACATTAGATTTAATGCACATTAGTGATGAAAAATCAATATGCTTTTACGGTAAAATCGAAATAAAATATGGGATTTAAAAAACTTTTTTTAGTCACATTAAAGTGAATTATTAAAATTGAAGTGTCTCCATGCATAGTTTATGACATATCGTAATGAATTTTTCATCATAATTGTACATTTAACTCGATGTACCATTTCGCGCGTAAAAATTTCCAGTAACATTAAAACTCCAGAATTTTTTTTTTTTTAACGTAATAGTCATTAAAAAAAACCATTCGTGGTTAACAAAAGTTGAAAAAACTCGATGTTCGAAAAAAATTTCGGAGAACCACATCCCAATGGAATAAAAAAAAAAATAAAAACAAATTATTGTTTTTATTATTGTCGCGGAGCACTTCGAGATCCCAGCGATAAATTCGAACGGAGAACGCAACAGTACCACGCCTCTGCATTACGCACTCGGATAATTAATTACGTATATGTATTGCGTGACACCTTGACCGAGAAAAAAAAAAGAATGTTCGTGTGGGGGACAAAAAACCGCGAGAGCAGACACAAGGAAAGAGTGGGGGACATCGTCGCAATTCAGACGCGAGAGCGTCTTGTCCCGTGCGGACACATTGTCAACGACGCGTGTGTGACTCACGCAGCCGACAAAGCCGGCGGAGAAACTTGTACGTTTTCGGATTATTCGCTATCGTATTCTTCCGAGAAGTGAAACCAGTCTGAGACCCAAAGTAACGAGGGAGGAGGGCAGAGAAACGTATATAAAGACCCAAAGAGAGTCAGCGTATCGTCACGGGATTTTACCGCACCTCGAGACTTTTATCGGAACATTGCGGTGTACGAAACATTCTTTTCCGCCATCGGGTAATCTTGTTAGCGATCATTCGGTGATAAAAAAAAAAGCTTCCCTATATCGCCCTCAGACTCTCCCGCCCCGTATCAACGCGAAATATATCCTGACCCCTGTCTATCGCGTTGTGTAATCCCATAGGAAAGGAGCAAAAAAAAAGCTCGAGTATAGGGACGATGTACGTTGTCGTATCTACGAAATGATACACCTCGTAAATCATTTTTATATAAAAGCGTATAATACGGAATGTGCGTGTGTTGGTTCCTCGGCGGTTTCTCTCTCGGGAAGCGCCGCGCGACACTTGCATAATTCTGCAAAGGAACCGAGGCGTACTTTTTTTTTTTTTTTTTTTTACGCGAAACTGTGTCGGTGGCTTTCGTTTTCATTGTGTAGAATAGGGAATACTGTGAAGATACGTACTCGCTATATGCGGAGATATAATAACAGCATCGTGACATACAGAACAGGCGCATCGACGATCCGTCGAGATAGTCTTGTGCTATAACGCGGTTTAAAAAAACACGACGTTGCTACGAAACCCGTGATGCCGCGACTCATATCCTGATGAACTTTACTGGCTAATCGCACGCGGACACAATCGCGTGTCCACCAAGTTTGTTCGATGCAGCGATCGATTTCGTTATGCCATCCCGCCAACCGTCTCTGTTGCCTCTTCCGGATTACTCGTGCGCGGAGTGTGCATAATAAGATCCGCGAAAAACTACTACCCTATCCGTCCGGATATCGTAAAAACGGCAGAGAATTGTGGGGACGCGGAAACTCGATAGCAGTACTATTCCGGAATTTCAATGTTGCGCATCGAATGTCCATACGATTCGAGACTACGACATTCGCGAGTGTTTTACTACCAACCGAATTTAAAAATATTTTTGCGCATTATCGAATGATCGCGATTAATTAACAATGGTAAAGGAATAATTACTTACAGACAAAAAAAAACGCCGAAAGTAATTAATTTTTTATAAAAAAAAATAATACTAATATAAATAGCAAATTGTTTCGTAATATGGATTTTGTGATAATTCATACATCGCGGTTTGCCCTGTAAAAATGATGTGTTTCGGATTAAAAAAAAATAATAAAAAAACTTGTTACCGTGCAATGATTATTAAAAGAGTTATTTTTTTATTTATTTATTATTATTATATGTATATATAACCCGTATTTCCTTTGCTAATTCGTTGCATCGTGAGATTAACGGAAATTAACGAGAATATATATTTAAAAAAATTTTTGCAGCAGGTGCTTCGGCACCTCCAGGCGAACAACCGAGAGTTTCCGAATGCGCGGATAACTTGCAGAATAAAAATTCTCCGAAAGGTTTCCGGTTATCGTGGCTGACGCGTCGTTTTTTAATATCGAGGATGGGCTGCTGCGGGTGTTCGGACGACGCGGTCTCTAAGGTAGAACCTGTGGTAAGAGAATGCGCGTTCTTCGAGGGCACTGTGTGATTTTCTTTTTTTTTTTTTTTTTTCACTAATAAAATTGTACACTTAATTGAAAAAAAATAAAATATTGCACAGTGATTTTCACTCTTCCCTCGTTGACGTGCACTCTCGCGGCTAAAATATCACCTTTTTCTCGTATTTTATCAATGAAATTTAAAAGATTTACGAACAAACGTTGCACCGTGGATTTTTTTCTTTTGTTTTTTTTTGCTTCGTTTCGGCAGACGATGAGTCTGTCAGAGTCGATTGATAGTCGATCGAAGGTTAGAATTTATATTAGTCAACACGTGAATGCGATATAATGAATTTTTTTAAATAGAAAATAATTTTTTTTTATTATTAATTAGTAATTTAAAGCTTCTCGTCTTTTAGACTCCGGATCAGGAGGAACCATCGTTAGGCGATACCGAAAAAGTATTCACTACCGACAGATCATGTACCGACATTATAGCGCTGATAATTCTCATACTTCTCATCGGTGGTTTCGTAAGTAAAAAAAAATTAAATAACAGTACAAATGATAATGTCATCGATTTAAAAAAAAAGCAGATCCTTAGAAAATTTAACTGATTTTGCTTCGAAAAAAAAAAAAAAAAAAAAATTCAAGGGTTTCTTCATGACGACCGCCGTGAAGAAAGGCGATATTCATCGAATAATCAACGGGTACGACGATTGCGCGAATGTCTGCGGTCGAAAAACTCTTCCAGAAACTGATCCACAGTTTGCGTGCAAAGGCGTCGATAAAACGGACATGAAGTGAGCAACTCGTATTTCAAATGCCGAGAAAAAAAAAAAATTATCCGCTTACCATAATTTATTTTCGATCGATAAATAATCAATCGCAATTCATGAACAGATATCTTCTCGTCGATACCGGAGTAAACGGTGTTAAGTCGAGACAATGCGTTCGAAACTGCACAGCTGCACCAGACACGTGAGTTAACGTACTCAATATTTCTTTTATTTAAAAAAAAAATATTTTAATTTAAATTTTTTTTTTTTTTATATATTTTTTTTTTAATATTTTTAAATACTGAAAAAAAAAAAAATAACAAAAAATAATATATTTTCGTATATTTATTTCAGCATCGCCTTCCTCAATCGTTGTGTATCAAAGAAAGTAACTGAAAGCGCTAATTCCGTAATTCAGCGTCTGGGGCTCCAGAGTTTCTTTAACGTAAGTATAAAGCTTACTTTCTTCTTCTTAATCTTAATCTCAAACTTGTACTTCATCACTGAGAGATGTGCTAAAAAAACAAAATAACCCTTTCAACAACATTCACTGAATTAATTGGAGTTTAAAGGGAAAAAAAAAAAAAATACGAATACAAAAAAAAAAAAAAATTAGGTCGAGTATCTGAGAGATGAAATGCCTGGTAAACTCATTTAATCAAAGCGGCACTTGGTGCAAACAAACTTTGGGAAAAAGAGTCCTCGAAACATCGTGTTAGCGACATGGAGGGTTGGAAATGAATGCGCAATGAGATTTGCGTGTAACGAAACTCCACGTATAACGAAATGGTCCACAATGGCTTGTTACGAAAGTTGTAAACATTTCAGGAGGCTTCGAGCGATCTGAACATTGCTTGGCGCGAGTTGGTTTACCTGTTGCTGATAGCTCTCGGTACGTTTATATACACGAATATTTCCCGATTCCCGAGACCCACTCGACTCCGAAACGGGGCTTCGAAATCCACTCTAAATTCGTAATTGACTTTACTCTCAATCACCGTTTCCACGCGGTTTGCGTAGCAATTTCCCTCGGTATTCTCATCGCATTCCGTTACATCGTTCAATGGGTTATCTACATAGTGCTCTCCGGTTCTGTCGTCGTGTCAATTGGCGGCACCATCTATCTTTGGTACTATACAACTTCCTTTTTTTTTTGTTATACGCTTTATATTAATGAAAAAAAAAAAAATCAAAAACAGCGTTCGCATAACTGTTGATATTATTTTTATCTTAGGCTCGCGTGGTATCAGGAAAAAAAAGCCGTCACTTCGGGTAAACTTCACGAGGACGATGCAAGCGTTACGGCGTATATGACGTACGCAATCATAATGACCGTCGTTGCGGTAAGTACCGAAGACAGCGCCATTATAGGAAAAAAAAAAAAAAAAAAAAAAACAACACGTTTTTTTCCGATTTGATTTTAATTGAGCGCTTTATTTTTATTCAAGGTTGTCGTTGTACTCGTCGTTCTCGTCATGAGAAAAAGAATCGCTCTGGTCGTTCAGCTTTTTAGAGAAGCCGGCAAAGCCGTCTACGCGATGCCGGCATTGTTGCTTCAGCCAATCTACGTAAGAATTTTTTTTAATACAATGCGAAATAGCAGCGTAAAATAGCACATGAAAATTTAAATAGCGTAAAAAAATGTTGATAAAATTTGCAAAAAAAATTAAGATGAAGTTAAAAAAAGAAATATGCAATTTTTACCTCAATTTTTGTCAAATATTACAGAAATTCAATTTCTTTAATTAAATAATTAATAATTTGATTCATTTAATTTGATTTATTGAATAATTAAAATAATTTGCTTTCTCAGTAATTTTCCAATTTTGCCAAAATTGTCTTTCGAGAGAAAATTATGAATCGAGCGTATTGATCGAAAAAATGTTAAATTTCAATATTTTATTCACGCGATAAATGTCTAAAAATTTAAGGATATTTCACTCCGAATTTAGATAGCATATTTTTCCATAAATCATGAAATATAAAAGCGATTGCTACCTAAATAACCTTTCGATGAAATCGATACAAAAGGATTCAACGTCACTTATATTTTCGTAAAGCTATTGCTGGTATTTCGCCAAAATAGGAATTACTCCCTTATGGATTTTTATGAAATTGTGAAAATAAATTTTTTAGACGTATCTACTAATTGGTTTATCACTCATCGCGTGGATCTACTGTGTACTATGGATCGAGAGCGCCGGAGATTTGTACAAAAATCGCAAGAATCATCTTCATTATAAAAAAGATGCGATTCTCATTGTAAGAAAAAATTCATATCAATTATTCTTCTTTTTTCATTATACAGCATTCGATCGATAAAAAAAATTCATAAGCAATGATTTACTATTTCAGACTGCCAGGTGGTACAATCTTTTCATGTACTTCGTGATGTTCGAGTTTTTTTTGGGCTGCCAGCATATGGTTGTTGCAGGTGCGGTAGCGCGTTGGTTTTTCACGAGGTAAACGAACAGCGATAAGATTTATAAAATTTATTTTACTTCACTGCGGCATGGAAAGTGAGGTTTTCCGAGCGTCTAGCTGCGCCGAAAACTCCCTTTCCACACCTTGTGTCGTAAAATCGTATACGATACTCGGCAAAAAAATGTTTTATTTCACTCAATGCGAAAAATGCAGTTTTACGCCTATAACCCCCATTTCCACACCTTGTGAATTAAAATTTTGTACGATTCTCGTGCGAAAAACTGTTTCTTAACTTCTATGATTGCGACACTCGCATTCGGCTCGTGCTGCAAACTCACACAAGTGAGAAAAAGTCCTTCTCTCGTGACGTAATATATTTCTATTTATGTACTTCTGTTGCTTCCCGTTCATTTCGCATAAGTTCGAGAAAAATTAGAGAAAATTGCAAATACTCTCTATGGTTCTCTATGGTATAAAAATCTGAAAAAAATCATGCATATTAAAGGTACTAAAAAGATTCATTTTGCATAATAATAATTCCAAAATGTTATTAACAAATTGATGTAAAAATAAATTAGTCAACAAATTTCCCGGAAACCCAACTTTTTTTTTTTTATGTAAATGATTCGTTC
The DNA here is from genome assembly GCA_963971235.1 of Cryptus armator. Lineage (NCBI taxonomy): Eukaryota > Metazoa > Arthropoda > Insecta > Hymenoptera > Ichneumonidae > Cryptus > Cryptus armator. The sequence goes on along the minus strand of OZ020242.1, from coordinate 11,668,303 downwards.
ATTTTTCTGAATACGTATGATTTTTTTTAGATTTTTCAATTTGCTTTGAATTTTGTGTTTTTCACACATTTTTCCCATATAAAAATCTGAAAAATTCATATGTATTCAGAAACATGAACGAATCATTTGCATTAAAAAAAAAGTTGGGTTTCCGGGAAATTTGTAGACCAATTTATTTTTTCATGAATTTGTTAATAACATTTTGAAATTATTATTATGCAAAATTAATTTTTTCAGTACCTTTAATATGCATGAATTTTTTCAGATTTTTAGACCATCGAGAAGTATTTGCAATTTTCTCGAACTTATGCGAAAAGAACGGGAAGCGACAGAAATACCTTAATAATTCGCGACGTCATACATTTTTCAACATTTTTTTTTCGTTTATTTTAAAGAGACAAGAAAAGACTGTCACTGGCAGTGACCCGAAGCACCGGAACTCTCGTGCGTTTTCATCTCGGTACCGTTGCCTTTGGAGCTCTGGTGATCGGTATTGTTCGTCTGATACGGGCGATATTCGCGTTTATTCAAAATCGACTTAAAGGACTCGACAACGACTGCGCGAGAGGAGTACTGTGGTGTTGTCAATGCTGTCTTTGGTGCTTCGAATGCGCCCTCAAGTTTCTTACGAGAAATGCATACATCGAAACTGGTAAGTTGCATACTAAAGCTTCGATGCCATCGGCAAATAAGAGCTGAAACGCTATTTTTATAATGATAAAAAAAAACACATTATTAAAAACGTTATTATATCATTGATGAGATTAAAAAAAAAATTTCGTAGGAAGCAAAAAATTCGTTATTAGTTCGATTTTTTTTTAAGACTTTGTTCAATAGACATTATTAATTTCTGTATAGCCATTTATGGATGCAGCTTTTGTACCGGTGGAAGAAAAGCGTTCCAAGCGCTGTCGAGTAATATTCTTCGAGTCGCGGCTATCAATAGCGTCGGTGACTTTGTTCTATTTTTGGGAAAAGTTTTGGTAGTCGCGCTAACTGTTGTCTCTGGAATTTACATGATACAGGTATGTCTGATTTTTCTGAATGACAATTCTATTTTCGTTCCGCGTATCAGCTATTATTTATGACGAATCTTTTCCAGAAGAAACACGGATTGCATCATCCTTGGGTACCGATTACGTTGGCCGGTATATTTGCGTTTCTCGTTGCTCACTGCTTCATATCTATCTACGAGGTAACCAAACATTTTTCTTTCATTTCGACGAACATTGGTTCGGCTTTAAAAAAAAAAAAATTTACCGGAGATAATTTTTTTGCAGATGATCATTGACACGATATTCATCTGCTTCTGTGAGGATTGCGAGAAAAACGATGGACTTAGTCGACCGTATTACATGAGTCGCGGCCTCATGGTGAGTTGAAATCTCATCTATTCCGACGAATTAAAAAATCGTTTTTTATAAATCTAAAAAAATATTTAAGGAATATAAATTAAAGAATAATATTAATATAATATAAATAAATATATATTATATTATTATTATTTATATTAATAATATTCATATTTTTTTTGTATATTTTTTAATGGAAAAATTGTATTTTTTTAATTTCTAGGAGTTCGTGGAGAACAGCAAAAAGGCTTTGCAGCATTTGGACAGCCAAAGAGCCGCGAGTCCAACGTAACCTGAATCAAACCAACTTTTTATTTTATAATATAATCCCACAATGGAGACTGCTAAGGACTTGAAATCCTTGAAACACGTTTCTGCGAATTCCGAATTACTGGACTTCGCATTTACACGTGAAGAAAAAAAAAATTCCATGTTTTTTTATACATAGTGCGGCTTTAGCGTTATGACTTCATTCGGACCGAAGAATTTTTTTCTTCGATTCCCAAAGTGTCTATAAAGTCCATAACTTATCGAAAATATGTGTGTATATACCAAATCGGGATTAACCCGTTACGAAGAATCTTCGCGATAAGCTTCATATTCTATAAGTTGTTTAAAGTAGTTATGTCGCTTCGCGTTTATTTCGCATAAGTTCGAGAAAATTGCAAATACTTCTCGACGGTATAAAAATCTGAAAAAATTCATGCATATTAAAGGTAATGAAAAGATTAATAATCCATAATAATAATTTCAAAATGTTATTAACAAATTGTTCAAAAAATTAATTGGTCAACAAATTTTCCGGGAACCCAACTTTTTTTTTTTATGAAAACGATTTGTTCATTTTTCTGATTTTTTTTCAGATAATTCAATTTACTTTGAATTTTTTTTTTTATATGGAAAAAATGTGTGAAAAAATACAAAATTCAAAGTAAATTGAAAAATCCGAAAAAATTCACACGTATTCAGAAAAAAGCTGCCAACTACGTTGGGATATTGCTTCCTCTCTTTCTTTTATTATAGTTTACCCAGTTCAATTTTTAAGAAACGTATGTTTGTCACTTTTGACTTCCTGAAGAAGCTTTGTTTTGAGATACGTTATTTTAATGATTAATTTTTCAATTTATGGCGTTCAATTTTTTAAATTTACGTAAATATTTTATCAGTGCTATGCTGCTAGTTTATAACCGGATACAGCACAACTCCTCTTTTCTTAACTCGACGGGACCGGACGCATTCGCTATTCTGTATTTCCCCTTCAGTCCCCATTGCCGGTCAATTGCTGCCGGTAAGGGTAACGAGGGGTATACGCGTCCGTTGATACAAAGCCACGGCGTGCGCAGCGCTCATAGTGGGGCGGGCGGACTCAGTGGAAATACAGTTAAGCGAAATTGTTGCCATGGTAACGAGTTCAAATAAGCGGGCAGTGGAGTTAAGCGAAGTTAAGAAAAGAGGGGTTCCACCGTATCTCAAAAAATATGGTAGTTAGAGCGCCACCACCAATTTTTCGAAAAATTCAAAATGGCGTAAAAACTGAACGACTAAACAGATTTTGCCAAAATTCAATCCCGATCATTGTCTTATAACAGTCCAAGTGTGTACCAAATTTCAACCCGATATCTCAAAAAATGTGTCAGTTAGAGCGCAACGCCGTTTTTAGAAAGAAAATTAAAAATGGCGTAAAAACTGATCGCCTCGATCGATTTTCATAAAAATCGGAGCAAAGAAGGGAACTTGACCCCCCAACATGTGGTATAAACTTCAGCTTAATATCTCAAACCGTTCTTAAGTTATGCGGACAAACGACGCGCGTGCACACACACACACACACACGTACGGACGGACATTTTTTCTAAATGTGATTTTTCGACGTTTTGGAACATTCTGAATACGTTTCCATGATAATCTCGAAACATTTTTTTTTTACCAAAACAGAGCTTCTTGAGGAAGCAAAATGAACGAATTATTTTCATAAAAAATAAGTTGGGTTCGCGGGAAATTTGTTGACCAATAAAATTTGTCATCAATTTGTTAATAACATTTTGGAATTATTATTATTCAAAATTAATCTTTTCAGTACTTTTAATATGTATGGATTGTTTCAGATTTTTATACCATCGAGAAGTATTTGCAATTTTCTCTCATTTTTCTCGCACTTATGTGAAATGAACGCGATGCGACTTAACTATCTTAAAGCCTAAAGATATTTCGTCGATCAATCGATTAAGGAAGCTTCAGCGCGCCGCATAGGGGGGAAAGACCACATGATGCGCGAGGTGCCGGTAGGCAACGTACGAAAAAGGTCCGCTTCGCGAGAACCCCGCGGAGTCAGGACAGCAGGCAGCAAATGAACTTTGATTTATAATATCTCAAAAACTGAACGGTCAAAAGTTTCTGAATTTTGACATTTACCTTTCGAAAATATACTTTTACTATAGATAGGTTTTCTAATGACATAAGTTCATTCAGGTTTTTGTAAAGACACTTTGTATGCTGAAAAATAGCGGTACTTCCATACAGCGAATGCTAAATGACTGAACTTTAATAGTGAATATCTCAGAAACGAAACGATAAATCGGTTTCAAATTTTGCACGCATCACAATTTCGTGGTTTCTTACAGCATATTAAAATATTGAGACCTGAATCTTCTAATGACCAACTCGCTGAAGCTTCCTTAATCAATAATATGATTACTTTTCTTCGTCCATTTTTTATTGTTGTATAATACGACTCGTCGAAGCTTTACTGATTAAAAAAAAAACATTCTCATGACTTTCACGGTTTAGTCGATGTACACAGCTCTACGAGATTGAGATCCGCTCTGATGGCGTAGGAAGAGAGAAATGGATCCTTCTTGTTGTATTTTTTTTTCTCGTCGTGCGAATAGTGTTCATAATATGTTCCTACGTGTCTCCGACGATATTCCGTGTCTCGCAATCTCTTGATGAACACCACAAATACGTTAAATCGTATTGCGTTGTCTCCGCACAACATATTTTTATACGCCACTGTTGCATCTACGGAGTAAAACAAAAGAACGAATAAAAAGAAATAAATGAAATGTCTGATGACTTTCTTGTTTTTTTTTTCCTTTCTTACCTTGAAAATTGTCATGAAAAACAACGTTGAAATAATACGGGGAATTCGTCGATGGACGATGGATAAATGGGGTAAGAATTTTCGTCGTCAAATACGAGACGCTTATAATAAATAAATGTTGTATTACTCTAGATAAACGTCTGGCTCGGTACATACAAGTAGGTATTTTTTTCGTACATTCGATATAGGTACATATAAACATCCTTGGGCCGTACAAGGAGTGCGGGATTATTCGCTTCGTTTTGAAATATTATATAAAAAACGGTAAAGTCTGTTCGTCGTACGGGAGCAAAAAACATGGGAGTCGCGCGGTGGACAAAAACCACCGACAACGGTTCGTCGACGTATAGGAGACAAAACAAAAGCCCATTCGAGACGTAGCTCCGGACGTTCTTCGATCGCTTCGATATATTTTTTTATTTCTTTTTCAGCCTTTACGATTCTCAAAGCGATGTGAAAAATGTCCATTTTATTTTTATTAATCACTCCGCGATCCAATTTTTATTTTTAAAACAAAAAAAAAGGGTAAAGAGTTCGGTTACTCGAAATGGAGAATAATGAAGCCATTTATCAATTTTATTCTCATAAAACGAGGATTAGTATGTCTGTTGTATTTATTAATTCAACTTTTTCGCTCCCAGTGATTTATAACCCTTTCACGATATTTTAACGATACGATTTTGGATTAATCATCGCGAGTGATTGATAAAAAAAAAAAAGAAAACGAGGAGCCGATGAAGGAATTTTCATATCGCTTCGAAAGTCTGTACTTTAATCAATTAGATATCAGAAAGAATTCTCGTCTCTTCGTGAATTTTTCCACGCGATGTTATATTACACGTATACGATAAAGCTATGCGATTATCAGCGGGAAGAACAACGTGTCGATAACATACGGTGTTTTACAATGAGGGATTTGGTACGGTTAGAGTTAACGGCTCACAAGTGGTAACGATATTCGAGGTTTCCGTTCCACTTTACGTAGAAACGACCGAGAAACGCTTCTTCTACTGTTTTAAATGATCATCGTCGTCGCCAAGCTAACAGTGCTTCGTGAATCGTGTGTAGATTTCGGCTATATATCCAGTGCACGTTTTTTGCATTTTTTTTTTATTAAGCGACATCGGCTTCGATTCTTCTCTTTCCTTCGGTTATTCGTCGTATAATAATTTTTTTTATTTATTTTAATCCTTTACGTCTCTTTTTTTTTTCTCTCAAATTGCTTAGCAAAATTATAGGTCGAAACTTTAGTCGACTCCGAGTTTTAAACGAGTCACCGCTGATTACGATAACTCGATATTTCTTTCTCTTTCTCTCACCGCACTTAAACTTAAACCAATATATTGCTCATGTATACGAAAAAAAAAGGTTCACTCCCAACCGAAATATGTTTGTTTCTTCGGTACATAAATAATTGATTAGCGTTGCGCCTTCCGATAATCCAAAACTCTCGTCTCTCGTCTCGTCATAAATGCGCTCAATACAAAATAAATTATTTACACTGAATCTCCCCGCGAAGAAATCATGAAAAATTGTTAATCAAAATTTCAACAATCTTTCGATACATTTTTTTTTTTTGTTTTTTCTCTTAAATGATTTACTAATTTACAAAAATATCGAATATAAATAAGAAAAAAACAAGAAGAAGAAGAATACGTAACATTCTTTGAATAGTCGTACATTCGATCTATCGAATAGCTCGCGAAATATTAATATATATATATATTGTATAAAAATGTCAACAGTTTGTCGCGGAGTTTTGGTATTATCGGAAGGTTAACGTGACCGAAAGAGAGAAGAAAGAGCACCGGTCCTCCGGATCAACGTCAGCTGAGACATTCCCGGAGTTCGAGGAGAATTAACCGCGGAAGAGGAAGAAGGATAATTAGGAAGCACCGAGGTACGGGATGGGATTATTCGAGTTTCGAAAAAAGAAAAAAAAAAAAAAAAAAAAAAAAAACACGAAAGAAAAACCCACGGGGAAGGATCCCGTGCGCGAATGATTCACCCCAAACGTTATTTTATCCGTCTCGCCGTTATTCGATCGCCGACAACGCTCGGCGTACCCACACCTCACACGCGTCGCGAGATTGGTTTTTTTTTTCGATTGCTTAGCGTTTACTTCTACTTTTTATAGGCTTAAAGTTACGTTATAATAATAATGATATAATAATAGTAATAATAATAATAATAATAATGATAATAAACTCTGCAACATTAAATACAGTTTCGTTCACACGGACTAGAAACACATTCCGCGAAGCGGACGTGGCGGCAGGTACGCTCCAAGTCTTTCTTATTTATGTTCGTTTATACCCTTTCGCTTGTATCTTCGAAGGGTCAAACGCAATACATTTTTTTCTTATTACTTTTGTTTTGTTGTTTTTTTTTTTAGTTCGTCAAGAATTGCGGATATACACGACGTTGACAATGTGTTTCCGATCGATCGATGGCGGCGATTCGACACGCGAGAAAGGAGTCTCCGGAAGTTCGGGGCGGGGATCACTCGGGTTAACACGCCGGGATGACTATCACAAGGCGCCAGTCGCGACGATGCAAAAAAGTAATTGTAACTCGTCGATCGAAGAATTTTTTTCAGCAACTTTTGTTTTTTTTTTTACTTTCGTTTTTTTCGTTTTTTTTTTCTTGAATAAAAATGATTGGTAATCGAAATGAATTTTTTTTTCCACAGAGTGACTTTATCTAGACTTTCCTTTACCGAAAGGACGTAAATTCAAAATTTTTCTCTCACGAGCTGTGAAAAATGTTTGTTCGAAAAATCAATGCAAATCATCAAAATCACGAAGCGCATATTAGTCATTTAATATACAGTGGTAATGTAACTTTTTGTTAAATAGACAAATTTCGGATACTTATCGCAAAAATTTTAATTTTTTTACGAAGTTTGATATTTTTTTTTTTTAATTTGCGACGGTGTGATTGCATCCATTTATTACGAAATCGAAAATTACGATGTGACTTTTTTTTTTGCGCGACACTAAGAAAAAAAAAATTGTACAAACATTTATCGCAGCATCGATAAACGAAAATCTACGAAATTTGATGGTTCAAAGTGAATAATTAATTTTTTCTCGCATCGTCTCGACCGTATAATGTTGATAGTCCACCCCGCTGATTTAGGATCAACAGAGGCTGCAGCATTTTGACGCGTCACCGAGATGTATATGGCATATGGCGGGCAAACCGGCGCATCCTTTGCCAACAACGCTTTCCTGAACGAGTTGCGCGAGTCCGAGATTCTGATTGATATCACCGTCACTTCCGCGATGATGTTGTTGATGCTGATTCTTTGCGTCGCACCACTGTTTACGTTCCCGCCATTTGTCCTCAGCGGCGCTGCACAGTAGCATCGACTTCGGCGACGGTGGTGACACGCGATCGCGCGCTATATTGCCGCAAGATCTCGCCTTGTAGAGTCTGCCTTTGCCAAAAAGTCCGGGCAGCGGTACGCAGAGTTTCTTATGAACAGCGAAGTAGCGTGTCAATAGACGCATCTTACGGCTTTTGCACTCGTTACGATTAACCGAACTTCGTCCGTTATCTTTATCGCACGAAATCGCCGGCGGACAACCATTGTGACTCTTACAATTTTTCTCCTCTCTAACGATCTCAACAATTTTCTCATCGTTCTTTCGTTCCGTTGTTTGTTTAGCGCTTTCCTTTCCGTGAATACCATTCCCATTATATTTTCCATCCGTCGGCGGTGTCGATGATCTTCCGCCGAGCGACATGCTTTGCAATAATCTCGCGCCAAAGCCTTTCGCCCGCTGTACGGTGCTCGCCGTATGTTGAGTCAGCGTGCTGGTCGCGCTGTGCGTAAGATTCCGCGATACCGACGACGATGACGACGAGGACGAAGACGAGACGCTGTTGTGCGTCGTGACGATGTTTCTCGAGTGAACGTGACAAATCGGCGCCTCGGCTTCCTGCACCTCGGTTATGCGATTCAACGATTGACTTTCCCGTAGTCTCGTCTCGCCGGCTCTTCGACGTCCCGCGCGATGTCTCCTACCGAAATTTATAGCTTGATTATCCGTGCAACGATGTACCTTACCGCCAGTCCCGCTTGTCGTCGTCGTCGTAGTCGTTGTTCCGCTCTGATTGTTCCCATTGCCGTTGTCGTTTCTCGTGTCCGTTCTTGAAGCTTCCTGAACGCTTTCCCCGTTTCCGAGACCCCGACCACCACCGCCGCCACCGCTGCCTCCCGGATCCTGCGAATCGCTCGAATCGTCATGACTATCGCGTCTCGACGGCAATGGTTTTCCCGTCGATGCACCTAACTTGTGCGCCCGTTTCTTACGACCCTCGCTATCGTCGTCGCTCGCGTCTGAACTCGAACACGATGTCGTTCGGGTTTTATGAAATTTACTTCTTCGCTGTTCGTAACCGGTTCTTCGCACCACCCGACATTTCGCCGAATTACCGGATTCCGAACCCGTCTCCAACGCGTCGCCGTCTTCGAGAATCTCGTTGAGAGGCAATTGTCCCGGTGAATTAACGACAACCGTCGTACTACCGGCAGCCGGCATCGTTTTGTATTTCGGTATGAGAATCTGACTGTCGCCGATACCACCGGTTGTCCTCAACGGACTCGGCGCCGTCGACGAATCCGTGAGTATCGTCGTTGCCGTTTGCCCCGGCAACGACGCATCTAGAGAGCCTGAAATTTTTGGTTTTGCATCGCTGAGCGACAGTGAAGCGCGATGCTGCGCGCCCATTCGCCATTTGTTCGACGGCACTGGTACCGGTGAGCCGAGACACTCCGTTACCGACTTTGGTCGGCTCTCCGGATCCGAACAAAGAGGTTTCCTTGACCAACCGCTCGTTATCGAGGCCACCGAAGGCGACGTAACGCAAGGCTGAGTTTTATTCGTTCTCAATGCCCCTCCATCCGTCAGCGAAACTTTGACGATACCGGCGACCATCGGTCTCGCCGTAGGCACGACGTTCGCTACTTTGACGACTGTGAACGTGTGGCCCGGTGATGCTGCTTCGTCTTTATTCTTACCGTCGAGATGAAGAACGTGACGCAACGGTATTTTTGGCGCTACGTGAGGCTTTTCCGGCAATTGCGCGAGTCGCTCCTGTAGCACGTGCGATAATTTTCCCTCAGAGCGCGAACCACGCCTATTGAACGAACTCAACGAGGCACTGTTGTCGTCTCTACCGGAACACGAGGATACGTCATCCTCATCCTCTTCCTCCTGGACGATGCTGCATTTTCGCGTACGAACGTTCTGCAAACGAGAATAATCAGCTTTTGCTTTGGAAGAATTTTTTTTACTTTTTGATTTTTGTTGTTCGAAACAACAGCTCGTCGTTGACATGCAGCGGAGCCGCGAAAATCGAAGACAGCGGAAACGGAAAAATTATATCTCGCGCGTACATTATAAATTGTTTGATATAATGTTTAAAAAAGAAATAGGCTGAGAGAGAAATTCGAATAATTTTCAGGGAGGAAAAGGATGCTACAAAGATGAAGAAACGAAATGAAGAAAACTTGAGGAAAGCTTTGAGAAAATTCGTATTGTACAACAAGTATAATAGATATGACAAAAGATTCGAGGCGTAACCTTCTTTTTTGTTTTGCCTCTATATATACATTATGTACATTTAATAATTAAGCGGATTCGTTTGTTGTTCGATTCACGTTTACACAAGAGGGAGGAACGTTTTTCTTTTGCGTTATACGGTCGGAAAGAATATAATTTCTGTGGTAAATAGAGATTAGAAGGAAAATAAAAAAGTACACAGCGCTATCTCGGCCGCTGATAGAGACGCGTTTCGCTACGTACCTGCGGCACGTCTCCCGGTGTACGTGGTACCGTCAGCAACGACTGGTTAACGGTGCTCAGTGTGTTCTGATCGGAGCGAAGATCGTTCACGGAAAGATCGTTTTGTCGACTGGAGAGAACAAATATCGTTGGTTATGTCGAAATTATTATGTTTTTTTTGTTTTTTTTTTGTTCATTAATTCATCAATTACTAACCTTGAAGAAACGTCGAGCAACTCCGGCCTCGTTTTCGGAATTTGCTCCTGTCTGTGCGCTCGCAGCTTCCTCTCGGCTAATAAGAAATACGTCGCTGTGATATGATTGTACTCGTTCTTGTCCAGAGCTCTGTTAACACGTTAATTCAAATGATTTCTTTTCGTATAAAAAAAAAATTAATAATTCCTACAATCATTATAAAATTTTATTATTATTTAAAAAAATTAATTATTATAAATAATTATTCTTAAAAAAATAGTTTTCTCTACACAATTTTCTTGATATTAACATCATAAAAATTATTTCACAATTCAATTCAATATCAAACACTTTGTCGTGAAGATTAATTCTTTTTTTTTTTTTTTTTTTTGCTCAAATAACAATTATTTTGTTAGGAAAAGTGTTGACAAAGGTCGTTCGAAGCTTCGATGAAGAGAAATTGGGGGCCGACTAGGATGACGCAAGTGTCTACTCACTCGAGAATCTCCTCTTTCGTCGCTATATTCCCGTTGACCATTTTCGTTATAATGAGATTATGATGTTCGTCGGACACCTGTTGCCGTGAGACCAGTGGCAAAGCTTCGACCGGATCGAGGTCAGTGCCGATTGCGAGCCAAGGGTCGGCAGCGATTTCCTCGAGAGTCGCACGACCCTCGGGTTCTCGTACGAGCATTCGCGCGATTAAACGTTTACATTCGTCTGACACGTGCGCCGGTATCGAATATTTGCAATCCATGATCATTGTCAGTGTTTCGCTGTCGTTCGCCTCTTGGAAGGGCGCCTGACCGCACACAAGCATATAAAGTATAACGCCCAACGACCAGACATCTGCGAAACAACAAGAAAAACAAATCAAAAACGATTTAAACGAAATTAAAATAAAATAAAAAAATCCTGTGATAGCTAAATAACAACAATCTATCTAATAAATTGTTAGATAAATTATTCTATTCTTATTTTATCCTTAATTAATAGTCTTATTAATACCATTATTATATTTTTTTTTAAAGAAATTAAAATGAAAAATACTGCAATAGGAAAATTACAATAATTTGTCGAGCATTTTTTTCTATTTTTTTATTTTATTTTATTCTTAATTGATGTTATTGTTAATAAAAAGAGTATTATTTTTGAAAAATCTATTTCTTTAATTTTGTTATTGTAAAAAAATTGATCAATTATAAGGTATCACTTGTATCGTCAGATTTCTCCTCGACGGATACGGCAGTTTTTGTACAATTTTTTATAGTTTTTATATAAATTATGTCGAACTAACCGACAGCAGGTGCGTCGTAGCTATCGCCGAGCAAAATCTCCGGAGCCGAGTAAGCGAGCGATCCGCACGATGTCTCGAGTTTCTGTCCGGGACAGAATCTGTTGCTGAATCCAAAATCCGTGAGTTTTACGGTGCCGAGTTTCTCGAAGAAAACAACATTCTCGGGTTTCAGATCTCTGTGCACGACGTGCAGCCGATGACAGTACGATATCGCTCTCACGATCTGTCTGAAGTACGTTCTCGCCAGCTATTTTTATTTTCCGAAACGCAGAAAAGATAAAAACGTCGTGTTACAAAGTGATAATGAATAATGAAGAATGATTGAAGGGGTTGTTAAGGTAGTTACGTCGCATCGCGTTCATTTCGCACAAGTTCGAGAAAAATGAGAGAAAATTGCAAATATTTTTCGATGGTATAAAAATCTGAAAAAATTCATGCATATTAAAGGTACTGAAAATATTAATTTTGCATAATAATAATTCCAAAACGTTATTAAAAAATTGATGAAAAAATTAATTGGTCAACAAATTTCCCGGAAACCCAACTTTTTATTTTATGAAAATGATTCGTTCATTTTTCCAAATACGTATGGATTTTTTCCGATTTTTCAATTTACTTTGAATTTTGTGTTTTTTTCACACAATTTTTCCATATATAAAAAAAATTCAAAGCAAATTGAAAAATTTCAAAAAATTCGTACGTATTCAGAAAAATGAACGAATCATTTTCATAAAAAAAAAAAGTTGGGTTTCCGGGAAATTCGTTGACCAATTAATTTTTTCATCAATTTGTAAATAACATTTTGGAATTATTATTATGCAAAATTAATCTTTTCAGTACCGTTAATATGCATGAATTTTTTCAGATTTTTATACCATCGCGAAGTATTTACAATTTTCTCTCATTTTTCTAGAACTTATGCGAAATGAACGCAAAGCGACATAACTACCTTAACTGTATGTAGAAACTGATTGTCGTACCTCTTCTGTGAGGCCGCTGTCGTGTCGCATTATGTAATCGTACAGATCACCGCCATCGCCCAACTCCAGTATTAGGTAGAGCTTCGTTTGTGTGTCTATTACTTCGTACAGACGTACCACATTCGGATGTTGTACGAGTTTCATACATCTCACCTAAAAAACAAAATAAAAAATCATTCTTCGATGTGCGATATGAAAAATTTGTAGAAATACTTCCATGTCGAAGGAATAACAATACAATTCTATTTGCGAGGATAGAAAAAAAAGTCCAAAAAAAATTCAAAATCGAAATAAAAAAAAAAAAAAAACTTCGTCAAAAAATTCTTTGATATCCAAGAAAAAAAAATGCAATACACGTGTATAAATAATTATCCTGACAAAACGGCAATTCTATTATCACACGGCGAAAAAAAAAAATTTTATTAATAAAATAGATGATTATTCCACAAATTATTGATATTTAATTGAATCATCGAATTTTTTTTATTTTTTTTTTACGAGAACAAAAGTACTGAAATATAACTGTGCAATTATATTCCCATTACTGTACCCAACAACAAATCAGTATCAATAAATATCAAAGATAAATAGAAAAGCATAAATGTTTAACGTTAGAGAAATGTGTAATAATTGTAATTTACGATGCCATACCTCTTGGAAAAGATGCGCCCTGGAGACTTCGTCCAGTTTGCTCTTGTCGATGACTTTGACGGCGACTTTTTCACCGGTGAACACATGTCGGGCGAGTTTGACCACTGCGAAGTGGCCGCGTCCGAGTGTCTCCTCGAGATCGTAAAGACCGGCAATTTTGCCATCGTAATTGCTGTGACCCAATCTCCGATGCATCGCGTAGCTGAAAACATCGAAACGATCGATTAATCGTTCATTCACGTTGAGCCCCTCTCGGTTTTTTTTTTTTTTTTTTATCGTCAGGAAAAAAAGGTAATTGAAAAACGAAAGAAGGAAAGAAATGAAAAACCAATGCACAGGTGACATTCACGGTAGACGGGGATTGGCGGAGCGCAACGGGGCGCGCAGATGCAACGAGAAAAGTGGACCTTCTCTCCCCCGTCGCCCCGCCGTGATGGCTTGTCGCAAGTGTCGATGCCTCTCACTCTAAAAGTCTGTTTCGATCCGTTGAGGGTCTATCGTACAGAAACAAACAATGCGACTGCGACGTTACGACACAATCGGTGCCAATGCGGCGCCAATTTATTTTTATCGCGTAAAATCCGACGATTGATCCGTAGCGACTCATCGTTTCGAACTTTTGTCGATATGTTGTTACGCGACAAAGGAAAAACAGACAAAAGCCTCCGAGACAAAAAAAAAATTAATTGGCCTATTGAATCGGAAAAAAAAAAAAAAAAAAAAAAAAATTGAAGACTTCCGAATTGTCTGCGATAAATTGCCGACAATCGTTCGACAAAAAATTCGATGTTTCGGTTCGCGAAATAATGTTCTGAGGTTAAGTATATTTTTTTCTAATATTTGTATATTATTATTATTTAGTCTGTTCTGTTATTATTATTTATTCTATTCTAATGTTATTGTTTATTTAATTCTATTATTAGCTATTATTATTGGTTTATTCATTTCTTTATATTATTCTATTCTAATGCGTATATCGAAGTTTTTTTTTTTTTTCTACGGATGGGAAAAGCGAAGCCCCGTAATGCGCCGTATTGCTGCGGTTTTTATCCTCGTGCGGTATTAGCAACACGTGCAACAGACTCGGGAATTCATCTTTTATTTACTTTATATATTCCCGTTATACATTGTATCGAATGTGTACTGATATATAGCAGAGTTTGGGTAGTAACGGTGAACGCGGGGTTACAAATTGGATTCGGATGAGAGAACTCGACGACTGTGGATGTACTACAAGGCCTGTAGCGGCCGAAACAACTATTTAATTCTACCGTCGGCGGCATACAGCACCGGATTATCGGACTGACGCCTTTCGTAATGCAATTAAATCGCGAGCCGGGAGCCGTATACTCGTCACCCCCTTCGACAAGGGTACAAATGCATATCGCAGTGAAACGGAAATAACTCTTTCGAAACAAAATCTCACGACCTTTCGAAAAATACGCAAAATACGTTTATTTAAAATAAAAATAAAAAAAGATCCATTATAATCAAAAAATTGACGCAAAACAGATTAAAAATTGAGAATTTGAGAAAAAAAAAATTACTTCGTTGCGAAATACTAATAGATATATATATATATATTTTTTTTAAAATAAATTCTGCCGAATAATTATTTATACCATTTTGATAAAACAGTAATTGAAAAAAAATGCAGATACACTCCGTTTGAATGCAAATTGGTCGAAATTTTTTTTTTCATCGTGTTTGAAGCGAAAAAAAAATTATTTTAATCTTTTTATAGTCGCGAAAGTAAAACGCGCATATTAAGTGTTTGGAAACGTCGTTTTCACAGAAACGTCGTCGTGAGCCCTCGAAGTTATCCACTCAGAGTCGCACATTTAATTGCGGGCTGTGCTTTCTGAATATACTTTCGTATATATACGTATATATACATCGAGGAGTTACCTACAACGTCGACGACGACGACATCGAGCCACTAATTTGCACCGAGTCGCTAAGCGCGTTTAGATAAGTATATCTCAGTTAAAAACCCACCGCGCAGCATAAACGTCGAAGGCTACGCCCTCGTCGAAGAAAAAAATATGGCTCTCTGAATCCGTGTTAAATACATGAAAGAACAAATAATCGGAAATATACGTTCTCGCATCGCATAGAGAGCGCCGTCTATTTATAAACTATTTTTTTTTTTTTTTTTTTTTTTTTTTCATGTCAGCGCATCGCTATCTCTGTTATTGGCAAAATAGTTCAACTCGTTTATTTTTCAACTCTTGACGTCCGCGGACTCGAATGATTGAGCACTCGATGCAATGGCTGTCTCATCGAGAGTGTAGAAAACCACTGAGAATCTATTGATTCCTCGTTAAAATTTTTTATACACATTTTTTCGCATAACGCCGATTTATTTTGTAGTTTCCATCGTCGGCAAAATTTTGTGAAATTGTTTTTTGCATTTACCAAAAAACAAAACAAAAAATATAAAACATCGAAAAAACGATCGAAATTCGATTCAATTTTCATCAATATTGACTTTTTTTTTTTTTTTTTTTGTTAAAGGAAAAATTAAGATCAACAGATACGATTCGTCTTTGATTAGATTACACGAAAAAAAAAATCGATTGATTCATTAAGTCAACCGGGTGGATAATATCAACGGATTTTTTTTTAAATTTCAACTTTACTCCAAATTTTTACAATTTCATATAAATTTCAAAAAAATGCCATTTAAAATTGTAAGAATTAGCAACAATATCGAAACTATAAAATATGCCATTGACACCATTCTTTCGAATATTTCAATAAATCAACAACGATTTTTTTTTTTTTTTTTTTTTTTTTTTTTTTTTTTTCAGTATACTTCGTTAAAATAACGTCAAAAGATTTTTGTACGGCGTGAAATAATAAACATCGGCTGCGCGTCGTAAGTTACAATATTTTCTCGCAATTTAAAAACACGAAAATACCGAAAGGTATCAGGAGGGAGGGGCGGGCGAAGCCACGAGACTTGCGAATGTATTTGCTGGAAGTTCCGGTTAAAATACACGTCGCGACGATAGCAGGCAGGTAGGAGTCTAACGTTATAGAAGGCATACGATATATCTCATGATTTATGCCGAATTAGGAAACACAGCTACAACCGCCGAGCGTCGACATGCTTTCTACTTCGGTTTCCGATCTTTGAGACGAGTAGAGAGGAAGGGGGGGGGGGGGGAAGGGGTGAACGGAGCGGGTGATATACCGGTACTGTTATATACCGCGTATATAGTTATAGAACGCGTTAGGGGAACGAGGCAACGCGTGTTGTGCAAAGTATACGATACCCGAGAGGAGGACTATGTACCGAGAATATCGATGCGACGGCCGGTTCCGTATTTCCATCCACAGTTAACGTTCCTTCTTCCTCTCGCCAGACACACGAACACACGAACACACAAATACATACGATACTCTCGAACTCGACTTCCGCTCGATTCGGAAGTTCCCTCGGGGCAAATTTATGCCAAGACGTGATCTTATCGGAGTGCAGGAATATACATCGCGGAGCGAAGAGTAGAAATAGGCGTGTACCCGACACAAACCCTTCTCTTGTACGCAAGGGGCACTAACCTACCCTACTAACAGAAGTGATGTTTCGCCAACACAAATGCAATTACTCAAGCAATTTCTATCAAGGAACCCTTCCGACCGCACTGTCTGACAGAATTTCTACGAAAATTGAAAAATTCTTTGCGCGACCTTCGTATATCGATTCTTGGAGAAAAAAATTCGGGAATACACTTTGGATGCATTATTTCATTTTTTTTATCAAGTTTTGCGTGTTTTATCAAAAGTTGGTAAAGTAATTGAAGCACAATAAAAATTGCGTAGAATATTCAACTTTTCTATTTTTTTTTTCGATCTATACATTTTTTTAAAAATTATTCGATTTTGAAAATTTTTCATTTTTCGCCGAATACACATATTTTTATAATAAAATAATTATCATTATTCTGATGAAAAAAAAATAATGTGGTAAAAGTATTGTTTAGACGTTATATAGAAAACCATAAAACTGGAGGCTGAATAGTTTCGCAAATAGTGTTATTGACTACTAATAGAATTTTCGCGTACCGACAAAATAATTTTCATTGAACGATTATTTACGGAGCGCAATTCAAAACATCGTAAAATTCAATCGCTTCCTTGATTTGACGTCACAGTTATCAATGATTATCTACTTGCAACGAGCTGCCGGCATGAATCGTTACACAATGCGAGATAATTTCAACTTTCGTATTTTTCGAACGATTTTAATTAAGTGTAATTTCGGCCCTTGCGCTTTCGCGCAACGTTCGTAAACCGTGAAAAGGAATTATCGCTGTTACACACTGAAAAGCAACGCGCATATACACCTCAACGTCATTTGACGCGATCCAACAGCTCAGGTACGAAAGAAAAGAAGCAAAAAAAAAAAAACTTCGTCATCAAAGTAAAGAAAAAACATCGTCGTTATAAAAGGTTACGATCCGCTAAAAAAAAAAAAAAAAAAAAAAAAACCCTTGCGAGTCAAGAAAAATCTCATCTCAGTCGTAACAAGCTGAGACGACGAGAGATTCCTAATAAAATATAAAAGTGAGTCCCTCGATCTATTCGGAGATAATGGAAAAAAAGTATATACCTTGGCGCTAGGTAAGCCTCTTCGATATCAACTTCCACGTCTCGCCCCCGTTTCCCAGTGCGTTCCTATGCTCCGTCATTGGTGTAAACCTGGTACATCGCTCTCCGTTCTTTCGTTTTATGAAAATCCTTTTTTTTTTTTTTTCTTCTCGTCTTCCGAATTGTCGCGATTCGCACGTCACCGAGAGTTGAACGACGTCCAATGTTCGAGTGGATTTGTTACTTGGTCTCCGAACGCGTAATTTTTTGCATAGAGATCGGCAACGATATTCGATCGATTTCCATTCAAAGACGAAAAAAAATCTCTATTCCCTCACCGAAAACGCCACGACACGTAAAATTTTTCACAAAAAAATGCTCGCAAAACACATGTAACACATATCCGCTACGGTAGGCCACTTCCGGGTTTTGAGGTTATCGACGTAATAAAAAAAAAAAACACCTTTGTAAACTTCGACAAAAAAAACTATCTTTCGCGATAAGGTTATCTTATCTCTTGAAACTCGAGTAGATTTTCATTTCAGTACGGTAGGTCACTTCCGGGTCAGGTGTTCGAAGCGATCTTGTCACCGGAGGTTCGTATGTAAAAACACTTTATTATTTTTTCCTTCAATTCTCGTTCCTCCGCGATCGCAGTTTTCCCGTTGGCTGACGTTCGGCCGGTTTATACCGCTACGAGAAAATACCGGAAGTACGCGCGAGTTTCGTATTTTTATTCATCGTGAATTTCCCACGAAAACAAAAAAAAATAAAATCGTCGTCGAAAAAACAGTGAGTTCTGTAAGGCAGAGGGGCTCTTTGGCGTTCCACGCACTTGACGCACGTAAAACCCACACGCGAAATAACACGGACACAGTAGTCAGCGACACACCGATTTCACGTCGCTCTTTCGTCGATGGTGCGCGTGCAAGTCGTTAAAAAACAAAAAAAAACCGCGCGGTAGGGGCTTACGGAGGATAGTGTGTACCCGGAGAGACGTAAGGAATTTCTAACACACGTGAGACAGATGCTAGGAGACTCGCACGACGACTCGGGTTTGTGTGTTTACACTCGTACCCCCGAGCGGCCGCGATCTTCTCGTCGTCTCGTTGCAACTGTCTCGCTGTCTTTCTCAAACCTCCGCCGCCTTACACACACCGCACACTTCGGGCGAACGCGAGTTTGTGTCACGCTGTCGCTGTTCCCCACCTACGCGAATCGTATTCTACACGCATAGACACACGACACATACACACTCACGCGCGCGCGCGCGCACCCTGGTGTTCTCGTGCGGCGCACACGCACAACCGACCGAGAGTGTAACGACTTTATGTTTTCTGCATCGAAAGAAAAACGAAGAAATATATATATATTCGTCGTCTCGGCGTTCGAAGTTTTCGATGCACCAACGGGGTATCGGTGGGGTTCTCGTGGGAGTAACAGTAGAATGAAACAGCAAAATTTCTTTTATTCGATTTATTTTTCTCTCGATGTCTCAGCGATGAATCGAGTCGGGGGCAGACGCCGTGCGATTTACACTTCCTTTCTGTTTCCAATGCTTCCTTATTCGTCGTAGTTTCCTCAACCCTTTCGGAAGAGAGGGCCACTGTCCTTCTCCCGCCCCGCCCAACACTACCGCGCGACCCTTCGATCGACTCACGAGCGTACACACGACACGTTAATACACACACGATCGAAAAACACTTCTCTTAACTCGCTAACCCGCAACCGCGCCGCTAAACCGACACACACCGACTGCCCCGTTCGTTTCCACTTTGAAAAAAATCTCCACCTCTTTTCAACGATTTTTTTTTTTCTCCGACGAGATGAAGATAATGATGATTCTAGACTCGTCGAGCGAAGAGCTTGTCTTCGACGATGTTAACTGTAATCGTGTCGCGGTGGTGGGTCAGTATTATCGTCGGCTGTTTTATACGTTCGTTTATTCTTTAGATTTTTAATCGACTATTGTCCTCGTCTGTTAATCTCGATTATTAATCATGAAAGTTTTCTTTTGTTTTTGTTGAAAAAAAAAAACGGGCCGTGCCTTGCTTCTTCGTCAATCGTCAGTAGCAGCAACACGCGCACACATGAACACACGCGACACACCGACACGGACACACGTAAACGGTAGTTCGCAGACTTTATTTCCTTCTCACTCGGTCGTTCGCGTTTCTTTGGCCCGGAGGAGACTCACGTCTCTCGTAAGAAATATCTTCCCGAATTCGGACGTGTTAACGTTTTCTTTTTTTTTTTTTTTCTCGCTTTTGGGATAAAGACCCTTCAGACGCGAAGTATCGTAAACGCCGAGTTTTCGTTCACTGCCGGCCTCGAGAAATATAACACACACACAAACCCCCCCGATGATTATTGTCCTCTCTGCCGGATTAGATAAGAGGAGGAGAGCACTGTGCGAGGCTGCCCCCGAGCACCGCAGACAAGGACTCACGGAACGGTGACACTATAAGTGACGACGGGACGATGTTCAAGACGGTCGTTCGATTATCGATACTAAACGAAGTCGATGTCGATGCTCGATTGCTTTTAATTTTTTTAATTCTTTTTTTTTCTATTAATTTTAACATTTTTTTTTTGTAAGAATTTTTATAAACGAGAGAAAGACATTGACGAAGAATAATTGTTGAAACATTTTTATTAATATTATTAATGATATCGTTGTTCAGTGTTTTCGTATTTTTTAGTAAATCTGTGGTAACATTTTTTTACCTACGAATACGAAGGGATCGTACGGGTTCACTAGCATTGACGACCGATGGCGCTGCGAATCCACGATACCATCGATAATTGCGGGAAGAGCAGATCGTGCGAAATGAATTTGAGGAAATGCAAAGTACCGACGGACTCAATTGATTAATGTATCATTTAACAGCGCTGCAGTGGGCGGGAATTTGCTTTTCATACATTTAACTTCTGAGAATATTCGCCTCGTCGATTGTTCCCGATAATTTTCTTTCCTAAAATCTTATTGTATTGAAAATAAAAAATCAAATGAATGAAAACTTATCTGTAACGTTATCTCAGAAAACGTTGGAGATTTTCTATTCCATTAATTCTACATTGTTGGTGTATATTGCCTCGTGTTCGCGCGTCCGCCTTCTTTATCGTGTGGTAAATACTCGAATGTCGCCTGTAAGAATCATAAGAGCACCTCTTTTGCAAAAAGCGATAAATTTGGTCTATTCTGTTGCAAAGTGTGAAGAACGTATTCAATATAAAAAAATTTAAATAAAAATAATTTACAAAAAACAGTTTTACTTTTTTTTTTAAATTAAAACAATGAAGTTAGGAAAAACATTTAATTTTATAGAGATATTGGTTGTACTTCTCGCCCCACCGAGGAAATACCCATTCGCACATATTTTATAACAATTATCGAAAAGTCCACTCGCGCTTTTCCAGACTTTTCGATCATTTTGATAAATGCGTTTGCATTTATCGTCGATGATATCTAAAAAATCCTACAATTCTAAGGATTAATTAACCGCAATAGCAATTTCCACATCGAATGAACTAACGACACGAATGATCGACATTATAAAAATGATGAAAACAATAAGAAAAACAAATGGCAACAGTCCTTGAATATTTGACACGCAACCTTTAGCCGTCTCTAAGGACAGCGGAGTTCAAGGTACAAATGAAATGCTAAAGCGTAAAGACAACGCGCATGTGATCGATAAGCTTTCGCGAAGTTAGCAAAATACCAAAATTTATTGCAACTTTACGCAATGTTACGCAATGTTAATTATCGGAATAATATATTGTTTAAGCGGTCGTCAGATTACGATATTTAATTTCAGTAGCAATTCTCGATCGGCACGAAAATATGGCGCTTCTACTCCGATATGCAAACTTTTCTTTTTTTTTTTAGAAATCGTGACGCGCATGTGAACAAACATTCGAAAAATCGAATCGTAGCTTGTATTACGGTGAATTCATGCGATGTAAAAATACTGCGATTTCAATTTAGATTGTAAATAATCGGTATGATTTACTTCGAACGAAGTCACGCGCTTGAAAAGCTGAAAATACTCGGTATTGAATAACTACATACGTGGAAATGATTACTTCAAAGATAAGTAAATTATAAATTAGTTGAGATTTAACTGCGACACAGCTACCTAAATATCGTCGCGAATGTACTTCTCGATAGTAGAATTTAAAAAATTCGTTTTTATTTAATTTTTCGATTAAAGTGTTTTTTTTTATAAAAACTTTTTAGAAACGTACTGTATTTTAAAAACGAGGAACAATACATTACAAACTATTATTATGAAAACTCAAATTTTTTTTTTTTTGCGAAGTATAAGATTCATTTTCGCAATAATTTGTTTTTCTTTTTTACAATCTTGTGACGATGCGTTCAAAATATTTAATGTTATTTAAAACTGTTGATCGCAATCGAATTTTTAGAAGGATCGATATCGTTAAAGTTTTATAAAGTGCAACATTTTCAAAATTTTACAAAAAAAAAATTCCCATTTTGGAACAATGCATTTACGAGATATTGCGAAATGTGATGAAATGTCAACGATTCAGAAATATGTTTCAAATGAGGGAAAAATTATTTCAACATGTTACCTCATTTCACAGGTTACATTATGTTGCATATTGCATGTTGCATCATGTTACATCTATGCCTTGAATTTTATTTTCGATTATGATATTTTTTATTGTATTATTTTTTATTCATAGAAAATACTTTATTGCACCAGATTGCATTTTTTCGAAACAAGAAACAACATATTACAAAAAATCGCGCAAATATATTTATATCGGATTTTTTATTTAATTACTTTTATATCTTTCTAAACAAAGCATAATTGTTCCATATATATATATATGTATATTTTTTGTGATTTTCATGATCACGGGTTCAAAACTTTCCCCAACATTTATGACTATTAACGAATATCGAACTTTAATCAAAATCAATATTATCGAATTTTTCGAGTTTCTTATTCGTACAATAAAAAATTTGTATTTATCTATTTTTTCGTGGACTTTTCTTTTTTTCGAAAAGTGAAATATACTCAGTAAAAGCTCAGTTATAAGACTCAAAATGTATCTTGTAATTCATTACTAGACATTTCAATTTTTTGTAATTCAAAAAAAAGAAGTATCAATGAAATTTTGAACATTTTGAATCATCAATTATTTTATTAATAAAACACCGAGAAGGGAAATATAATGCAATGAAAAAATAACAAAGCCTCAGTGCAAGTCAACGCGATACAAATTGTATACAGTTGCGATCAATGTGCGCATTAGCCGATTTGAATTACTTCCGGTTCCTCGTGTCGTTTCGGACCTTTCGTCTTGCGATATGATTGAGGAACCAGAAAGACTCATTAAATCTACGTTACCCATTGCTGCATTTTTTTTCATCAGAAATCGGGATTTTTTTTTTGGGAATTCCTTTATAAATTGATTGGGAGACTGGAAATAGTGTCAACACGTTCTCCAAGGCATTTCCATGTTTTTACGAAATATTGTACCGATCGTAGGCTTCCAAAGGATCAGAATAAACGAACATTATTATCAAACAATATTTATTTTAACGATTAATTCCTGCAAGAAGAATATCCAGTTTTTTTCGGAATTTTTAATCAATACGAAGGTTTTAGCCGACTTGAGAAAATATCCTTTAATCGCTCCTTTTTGTAACTCACCCTTACCCTCTCGTTTGCCACTGGTCCAAACGTCGGAAATAATAATAAGTTAATTGATAAATCCCACAACAAAGACAATAACAACTGTCGAACTTTAATCACTTGCTAACCCCGAGATTGAAAGAACACAACAAAAACTACAAAAATATGGAAGCCGCAACTTTCCATTATCGTTGTTAATGAACCATTCAGTGTTATTTTCGCCAAAATAAAAAATTATATCGAGTTGTATGACATTGGTGCAAGTAATTAGCGGACGAATAGGCACGGAACGACCAGTCACACGTCTTTGTTACTCTGAATTCGATGTTTTCGTTGGTCTGTGAATTCACGCAACGGAAACCAAACGGATAGGTATCGTAGCCTGAGCTTTTAATTATCGATGCCTATTGACGGTTCAATGGTGTTATTGCTGTATAAAATGTTATATCGAGTTTTACGAGACCGATGCAAAGATTAACCATGCGAACGAAACGACCGGTCGCGACGTGTATTTGTCATTTTGAATTCGACATCGTATGTGTTAACCGTTTGTGTATGCTGCGCGCGCAAGTCAATTATTACGTGATTGGCCACAGAAGAGAAGAGAGAACTGTTGCCAAACGTACAAAACATAATTTTTCGCGTTTATCACGTTGGCTCCGTATCTTATTACAGGGGACCGTTCGCGAGCATTCGCGAGTGTTCCCGACATATAAGTAGCAGAGAGGGGCGGCATTGAGTGTCAGCACCCAAGCTGTCTCGGACGTGTGTGCTTCGAACTCGTTTCGCATCATGTTAATAAGTTTTTATCGAATTTCAAATAAAAAATTGTGCAGTGGATTCAGAATACGAACGAAAATTGACAGTGCTAGACATTTACCTTCTTGATCGTTCGTTAAATAATTAGTTTCAATTGTGCAATAAGGTGCGAGTGTTAAAAAGGAAGCATGCCAGGCAAAGGTGGGAGAAGAGGAAAGTCGGGTAAGAATATAGATATATTTCCGTCAATGATATTGTGTAATCAGTAATCACCGTTCATTCGTCACCTTGAAACTTTGATTTTCACGAGAAAACAACAAAAATAAACATTTCTTTTCGTAATTTTTTTTGTTATCAATGAAACGACCTTCAAAATAAAAAATATTGCGTCTCAACGTGCAAACTTCGGTGTAGATGATTCATTGGGATTTCACATTCTTGCGTTTATTTGTGTAACGTATCTCGCGCAGCGATATTCCCCCCTCCCCCCCTCTTTCCCTACCCGTCTCGACGAAGACCACGCGGTATTTTCTAGAATTGTTATTTGCCGTGTTACAAACATCGCGAGCGGAAATTGACGAAATTATCGTTAACAGGCCACGGTCACGGCAAACGCGCCGAAGTAACGTCCGACGAAGATTCGAGTAATAATGACGCGGCGAGCATTATTAGCGGACAATCGGACAATCGGAGCGTTGTCGCTGACGATGTCAACGATAACAACGAGGTGGACGAGCTTTCGCAGCAGGAGGTCTTTGAGGAAAAACTTAAAGAGGCCATTGACGGAATGACGCAAAAAAGCGCCAAAGGCCGAACTTCGTGTTTCAATGAGATCGAAAAAATTTTTGCCGTCAAATACATTCCCGATTTTGTGGAGGACAGAAAAATGACCATTTCTGACTGCGTGGAACGCGGATTGAAGAAGGGAAGAAGCGACGAACGTTGCACCGCCGCCAGATTAAGTACACTTTTGTGCATTCAACTCGGAGCCTTTGACAGCGCTGAAATAGTATGCAGGGATCTCAAGTCCACTTTGACTTTCATTGCCAATGACAACACTGCCTCCAACAGCGCCAGAGCCGAGGTGAGCTTTTTAAAAAAAATTTCATCGCTATAATGTTGACGATCCCTTCGATTCATGGAATTTTCTTCTAATGCGATATATATTTTCAAGACGAGAGGGAAATTATTACAAGACATAATCTTAAAAGCTTAACTTTTTTTTCACTGACAAAACGTTGTTTTTATTTTAAAAAATTATTTTTTAGATTTTCATGACGTTGAGTTGAAAATTTTTCGAAATAATAAAAATCGGCAGTCGGTAACAAATTTTTCGGAGGAATAGTATCATGAAAATTTTATGCGAACCATAATTTTTAGAATAAAAAAAAAATATCTTGGATCAAAATTACGAAAAAATTTCAATAATTCAGGAATATTTCGTAAATAAGAGAAACTTATTGCAACACGTTACCTCGTATGGTCTTGAACTTTTGTATTTGATTTTTATGCTGTTAATTATATTTTCTCGTTTTGATTATAAGAACATCTGGGATTTCTTTGATTCACATACTTTATCGCACGAGATTGCATTTTTCGAAGCGAAAAAAAACATCTTACGAAATATTTCGAAAGATAGCATTTTTACGGCTTTATAGATAAAGTTGAATTTTTATGCATTTTTTTTTTTTTTTTTTTTTTTGAGACTTTCGTGAACAATCGTTCAAAACGTCCCAAACTATTTATGATCATCAATCGGTATCGGATTTTCATGGAAATCGATATCATTGAATGTCCATCAGATTCAGAATTTTTACAGTTTTACAAACAATAATGACCAACGCGCGGTAACGTAATTACGATGAATTGCGAATTATGCGGAAATACTTATCATTCAGTCATATTTTCCAATAGGCAGAGGAAGAATTCATTGCAACATGTTACCTCACGTTACCTCGAACTTTTATTATGTTTTTTTAACGACCTGTACACTAGTATCGAAGCCTTCAAGAAAGTTATGTAAGATCGTTTGATGCGCTAACATTGTTAATGAAATTAGGATCACATCAATACGATAAGTGTGATAAGATGTATAATGAATTTAAATACATCCGTATTATCACAATGTTATAACATTTCAACGAGTAAAAAAATGCTTCACAGTTGCAAAAGAAAAAGACTATACGAGAGTGTAAAATATTATTTTCGCAGACGCAACGATACCCTCGAAACTCACCTCGGATAACTTCGAGACTTTGATACTTGAAAAATCTGAGAACATATCTCTCGTTCTACGAATAAAACTCAAATACAAAATTTGCTGTATGCGTTAGCAACGCGCTGACGATAGTGTCGATTTATTTTTCAACATTATCAATCCGAAGAGCAGAGTGAACGTTTTTCACGGATTTAACGATTTCTTAACGAATTGCAATGAATTTATTGATTTCAGTGTTGCTGGGCGTTGAGTATGAATCAATTTTTCTCTGGCAACGACGCCGGCGATACCGTCGACATTGTTCAGCTTCTATCAACTATTTTTGCCGGATCGTATTTGAAGGGAAATGGTGCAGTTGCCGCTGTATCTGCAGATTCTGCGGCTCTCCACGCGGCCGCTCTATCGTCGTGGACCCTTTTGCTAACAGTCATGAGCTCCTCCGATATTTACAACATGTTGGCTAGCAGCAGGACCACTAATTATATGCCGTTAGTAGACCCATAAAAAAAAAAAAAAAAATAAAAAAAATAACTTTTAAAAAAGAATAAAAAATAATTAAAATTAAATGATTATTATTTATCCGAAATTATTTATTATAACAAATAATAATATTTTTATTTTAAATTGCATAATATATTCTGATATTGCAGTTCTCTCGATCGATTGCGCGAACTTTTGGAATCTCCTCATCTCGATGTGCGTCTATCGGCGGGTGAAGCACTGGCTGTGATTTTCGAATTGGGACGCGACTTCAATGAGGATTACGAACAAGATTGGGCTCTCGAATTGGTCGATGTACTTAAAGAACTCGCGACGGACTCCAATAAGTTCAGAGCGAAGAAAGATCGGAAACAGCAACGCGCAAGTTTCCGTGATATCTTACACTACATCGAGGTACTTAAGATTCAGTGACGAAATCCCCGGTCCCCCGATCGCGACATTCGCACTTTTCACTTTCACTACTTCTCTAAGCGTTGTAGCAAACCGCTTACCGCGACCGTGAGGAATACGGAACGTTTGCGAGCAGCGAAAGGGAAATGTGAAAATACCGATATAGAGTTCTCGATACGAATCATTGTATTGTAAATCAAAAGTTTAACGACCGATTGCGCAATTATTCTGAGAATATCTAATATTCTAAAGTCAATCTTTTTTTTTTTTTTGCTTCAATTCAAAACCCGTATTTTATTTTTGGATTTTTAAAATTAAATATTAATATATGTGATTTTTAGGAAAATATCGTTCCGGAGACTAATATCAGATTCGGTCAAGAGACCCTCTATCTAGAGGGATGGTGCGCGCGTACGCAGTACAATGCATGCTGCCGTCTCCTGGGACCCGGTATCAATATTCATCTCGCCGAAAATCTGCTTCTTCGCGAAATCTTCCAACTGGGAAACAAGGCTATGCCTATACCGTCGTCGCAGAAGACTAGTAAACTCGAAAGGGTACGTTTCGCAAAGAGTCTTTAAAATATTTTGTTTGATAACATATATATGTGTATATATGTGCGCCATCTGCGCTTACGGGGAGGTGAGACCTGCTGTTCCAGGGTCGCGCGTGCGAAAAGTAACTCCGAGTAGGAAGAGTCAAGCCGCTTGCGTAATTTATTGACACAGACGGTTGCATTACTCGCGCTTCGTTTCGTTAATTTTCTCAACATTTTTGTTTTTTTTTTTTTACTTTCACTCGACCTTTAAGAGGGGTTTATTGTTACATTCCCAAGCAAAAGTGAGATTCGGAAATAATTTCGAAGGCTTCCCGATGCAATGAAAATCTAAAAAAATCAACCATACCGAAGGTACTAAGAACTTAAAAATTATGCATAATAATAATTCCAAAAAATTGTTAGCTAATTAGTTAAAAAAATATTTTTGTTCACCGAATCATCCGATAACCTATACCTATATATTTTTTTTAGTTTAAGTTGATTTGCTAATTTCTTCGAATACATATGAATTCTTTTAGAATTTTTACTAATGTTCGGAAATCCCGTTTTTGGAAAAATCTTTGATCGATAATTGCGAATATGTTTGATCAATTGCTCGGAATTTTTGTTTTTTTTTTTTGTGTAATGCGCAGTTTTTTTCCCAACTGGTATCCAAAATTCGTGACTTTTCAAGCATAAAAACAAAAATTGGAAAATCAGAAAGAATTGTAAAAAATGGTGTATGTATTCAGAAAAATTAACGGACTATTTTGGGCGAAAAACATTGGGTTACCGGATGATTAGATGGACAATTTTTTTTAACTAATTTGTTAATAAATTTTAGTCATTATTATTATGCAAAATTAATCGTCGTCGGATCTTCTGTACAGTTGTTTTTTTTTTCTTTTTTTCAGATTTTTTATTTCACTCAGTGCGAAAAAGGCAGTTTTACGCACGCTTCGCGCGAATATAGCCCCCATTTTCATATCTTGTGAATTACAATTTTGTACGATTCTCGTGCGAAAAACTGTGTTTTTTCACACATTTTTTCCATATAAAAAAAAATACAGCAAATTGAAAAATCTGCAAAAATTCATACGTATTCAGAAAAATGAACGAATCATTTTCATTAAAAAAAAAGTTGCGTTTCCGAGAAATTTGTTGACCAATTAATTTTTTCATCAATTTGTTAATAAGATTTTGGAATAATTATTATGCAAAAATAATCCTTTCAATACCTTTTAATATGCATGCGTTTTTTCAGATTTTTATACCATCGAGAAGAATTTACAATTTTCTCTCATTTTTCTCGAACTTATGCGAAATTAGCGCGAACCGATATAATTACCTTAACAGTTATCTAATATAAATAATTTTTTTTTCCAGACTCTGATGAACGCAGCTGCATTCAAAGCCCGTACCATCCAACGGAACAAATATCGTGACAAGCGTTCGGCTGCTATGTCTCAGTAAACAATTATTTTTGCCCTAAGTACATTTGCTTCTTGACTGCGTCTTGAAATGATATCACGAATTCTTTTTTTTTTTTTAGACACAAATATACACACTTTTTCGTTCTGCTCTTTATTTATTGCAAACTTACTTGCAGCAATGATATTCACGATATCTTAAAGAATTTTGCAAATCCAGTTGTATCTATTTACTCTTGCAATCTGGAAACTATCTGATATATATATATATTTTTTTTTGTTGTGAATCGTTGAGCAGTAAATATTCGGAAAATCCGAAATAGTGTTGGTAGTGAAAAGTTAATTTTTTTTTTTTTTTTTTTCGTTAAAATCGGACCGTCCGTATAACGATTTAGTAACCATTCAGAATGAACTATTGTACATACGAAATTGGTTGTAAATTGTTGAATTTAAATACCCATCCCGCTGCGCCTCGAGGAACATGACGACCATTATGATGTAATAAATAGCTTCAAAAAGCAAGAGATGTGTAATTACAATATGCATATACGGTAGTTTACACCGTTCTGTTTTTTTTTTCCATTTTTTGATTATTTTTTGTTCGTCCATATCGTACAGCGCGCGCAGGTTTACGTCTTCAATGATACGTTTATTATCAAAAAAGGACACGCGCCCACTTTAGACGACAAATTTGTTGATTCACAAGCTGCTATATTTATTTTTTAATAAAAATTTCGATTAAAGGGCGCATTACGAGAATCGGTAATCGCACTGTAAAAGGAAAGCAAAATAAAATGTGTAATTATGAGTTATTCTGGGATTTTTCTTTTTTTTTTTTTTTCCCTCCCAATCATCCAGTCTCGGAAAATACATCGTCTTCGTGAAAATCCTTCATCTGAAGAGAAAAAAAATTAAAATTTTTTTTTTTTAGCAAATTCGGCTTTGCGTTTAATTGAAAAAAATGTTAAATAATCAAAGCTAATGCTCACCCCTCGGAATCGATGTGCAGACTGACTCTCTGATTTTTAAATTCTTTTTCGGACAGCATGTGCCATCGGTAACCCAAAATTCGCGAGATTTCTCTCTCCGTACTGTCGTACGAACGGCTATTGATTTTAATCCACTGAGAGTGTTCGGTCGACCAATCGGTAATATTTAACCAATCTTTGTCGCAACGCTTCAATACAACGTTACGTCTCACGTGTAGGCATCTCAATGATTTTGCCGTCGTTACTATCTGCAGTAAAGTGGCCGTCGATACTTTGTCGCGGATCATCTACGACGAAGTTCCATAGACTTATTAGAGACGAAAAAAGATGAAAAAAGAAAAAAATTATTCACGCTTTTCACAGATGAGCAAAAAAGGGAAAAAAAATAAAATAAAGTTAATTGCCGAAAAATTATAAAACAGAGCGTAGGAAATGTAAAATGCGTTAGACAGCGAAGGAAAAAGAAACTCGGGGTTCGAGTTGTTCATCGTTGGGTGGATTTTTCGTCACGTAATAACCGACACGCGTGGAAGTCGTCTTATTGGATGAAAATTGGCTATTAGCTCATTAGAGATTTAAGTTGTTTAGAGGATCTGAAGCGGAACTCACATAAAAAACTTGGCGCATGCTGGCGGCTGGCATCGCGAACACGTGATAGCATTGTTAGGCGCCACGCTGATATTTGCCATATTTGTACAACAGATAAGTGCAGAAACAACAAATATACGAAAACACTTCGTTTTTTTTTTTTTTTTTTTTTTTTTTTAAATGCAAAAGCCGACTACCAATGTGTGTAGATTCGGGCAAATTTTGCACAATCCAACGAGTGCCTCGTCCAGTCTTTTGAGAAAATTTTTGTGAAGGTAATACCTCGACAATCCCTTCATGGCGTATACCCTTAACGTCGAACTAAAATGTTCACCGTGTGACGTAATGGTAGCCGAGGAAACCTGTAGAGATAAAACTTCATGAGTCAAAGTTTCGATTGATTTATCGACGAATTTAGAAACCTCGGAAGGTCACAAAGCCACAAAACCTGCACTGTCGGGTTATTGAGAACTATGCTGTGACACGGAACATCGCTGTGATCCGACAAATCGATCGGTAACATTACGTTCGTTGGCTTGTTGCACTCGACTTCGAAGTGCACTTTCAGATGTCGATTATTTTTACGCATTTTATACCACGCAGAACTCTTTGGCTGCAATTGTATTGAGAAAAAATTGTATTTTAATTAAATTGAATTTTAATTATTTATCGATCGCGGGGAATTGATAAATTACCAGCTGTATCGTTGCGTCGACCGGACTGTAACGATTTTGCAGGATATGCAGATGTCTCAACTTTGTATAGCCGATTAACTCGAGAACGTCTTCATCTATGTTTTGAGGACTAACGACGAGAACCTGAAAATCAAAATTTATTTAAAAAAAATTGGACACGAAGCAACTGCTACTGGCGTTTTGCAACTCGTCACTTTATCATCACAATTGTTGATGGCGTGAAGTTAGTATTTTTTTTATATTTATCATAATATATTTTGTCGATTTTTTTTTGTAGTTTTTAAAATGATTTTTGCAGTTCTTTTATTTTTATATTTTCTTATAATTTTTTTTTTCACATCGCAGGTAAACTATTAGAAATGTATGAAAAAAATTGGATTTCAATACCAAACTCACATTTTATATGTGGAATTTATATGTGGAACCTGCGTACCAACTTTCGCAGTTATTAGTAATTACTGCAGAGAGTTATTGTCGCGTAGATACGCCATAAAAATTAATACGTACAAACAGACAGACGGAGTGGAAAAATTCCAAAATAAAAATAGTTTTACGTAAAACTTTACTTCGGATCATGGAAATTGGTAATTGAGTCTCAAATATCATGACAAAAGTGAGAAAACATTTTCTTTTTCATTCTCTTATGTTGAAAACAGTTATTTTGTCGATAAAATTGGCGTTATTTTTTCTCGTGATTACAATACTTTCTCTTTTTTTTTTCGTATGGGATGAGAAAGTAAAAATATTAATTGAAGCAATAATTAAAGTAACTTTTGTCTTTTACAGTTTTAACTGGTAAATTGGACCCTTAGAATCATATATTGGATAATGCTGCTTTCTTACAGACGAAGCTTAAGGTAATTATGTCGCTTCGCGTTAATTTCGCATAAGTTTGAGAAAAATGAGAGAAAATTGCAAGTACTTCTCGATGGTATAAAAATCTGAAAAAATTCATGTATGTTAAAGGTTCTGAAACGATTAATTTTACATAATAATAATTCCAAAATGTTATTAACAAATTGATGAACAAATAAATTGGTCAACAAATTTCCCAGAAACCCAACTTTTATGAATTTTTTTAGATTTTTCAATTTACTTTGAATTTTTTTTTTATATGGAAAAAATGTGTGAAAAAATACAAAATTCAAAAGAAATTGAAAAATCTGGAAAAATAAACGAATCGGAATGAACGAACGAACGGAAATTTGTTTACCAATTAATTTTTTCATCAATTTGTTAATAACATTTTGGATTTATTATTATGGAAAATTAATCCTTTCAGAACCTTTTCAGAACATACATGAATTTTTTCAAATTTTTATACCATCGAGAAGTACTTGCAATTTTCTCTCATTTTTCTCAAACTTATGCGAAATGAACGCGAAGCGACATAACTACCTTAACTGGCGTTCGGACCCTTAAAATATATTAAATAATACTGTTTTTTTACAGATGAAGCGAAAACATTGATTGAAATTTACGTATCCGCGCGTTTGCAATCATATTAATTTCGAATTTATTTGCACGAATGTCTTAATAATGGATAAGATTTTACGAGTTTCAGTAAAAAAATGTATATTTTTTTTTCACGCGATAATAAATTCGAATCTATTGAGCCGAATCTTTCAATAGAAATAAACTACTATGGAACGATTTTTGGTATAGAGTTTACGAAGACGGATGAAGCGATTCGAAAATTGTATAACTTTTAATTCGCAGAAAACCTACGCAAGTTCTGTAATTTGTTGAAGAGTCGTCCTATCAAGTAGAACATTCTTCCTTTAGCATCTTATGGAATCTTACAAAAAAAAAAAATACAAATTTTATTCATCACAGAAAAAGCTATGATGAAAGTAATGATGAAAGTGATGGTCAAAATTATTCATCGTAAAACTATGAAAATACAGATTAGAAAATGGGTGAGAAAATCAAAACATTCTATTCTCGTCGACTGGTAGTATCTTTTCGTGTAAAACTACGAAAAAGCGTAAAAAATTTAAATTGAAAAATGAAAATTACTGACGCGATGAAATTGTTAATTATTGTATGATATCTTTATTAATTTGACGTGCAAATATTCATTTAAAAGGGCATTTTTAAAGGGCTGGTCCTCTATAAATAGATAAGTAAATAAATAAATAAATAAATAAATAATCTTTTAACACAAAAAAGTAAAAAATGTAAAACGGAAGCCAATTTTTTCTCAAAAAATCGGTAAAAAAAATCTTAAAAAAAAAAAGAAAATTTTACACTCGTACCGTGAAAATCGTAATGAAAAAACTTACTTTGAGATTAAGAAAAACGCCTATGTGAATGAGAGGACAGTAATATCTCGTTGCATTGATCAGTACTAATTTTTGCAATGTTTCTCCACAATTGGCGCAAAGATCATCGAGCAAAT
This sequence comes from Cryptus armator, assembly GCA_963971235.1. Classification (NCBI taxonomy): domain Eukaryota; kingdom Metazoa; phylum Arthropoda; class Insecta; order Hymenoptera; family Ichneumonidae; genus Cryptus; species Cryptus armator. Next base: position 11,634,153 of record OZ020242.1, on the reverse strand, counting down.
GCAGCGCTTCTCGGCTGTCCAGCATAAGATCGATAAATTCCAAGCATCTGAGATTCTTCAAATTTCTCGTTAGTCTCTTGAGAGCTTCGAGAAGTTTTCCGCCCGTTCCGAATAGTCGGACTCTTTCCGGATCGTCTCTGTTTGCCATGTTGCATGGAAACGTAAATTTTAGATGTCTGATGTGAGTTCCGACTCCGGCGACTGATAAATTGTCGCATCCCTGTTTCTCCGTGTACCAGGAAACCATATTCATGAATTCGTAGAGATTGTAAAAATTGAGCATCGGCTCAAATATCAGAGATCTGAAATTCTTGCCGACTTTATTGAAACAAGCGGAGGTTCTCATGTGATCGAGAACATACTGCCAGCCACTGTAGTAATTGAATTTTCCTCTGGTAAGCGTAGTGTCTTCGAGAGTAAAAGTCGACCAAACATTCTGAAGCTTAAAAGCTCTGTACCACGATCTGCAGACAAGGGACGCGTAGTAACGCTCTCTCATCGTTAGATAAGAAAATATTTCTTCCAGCAAAATATCTGGCGTTTGATCCCAACAGCTGTATTCCCTTTTTTTGTCATCTTCTTCCTCCTCTATGTCGATGTACAATGCTGCGATAACAATAATAACAATAGTTCGTGTGTATAACGAAAAAAATAATGTAAACAATACATCGTATTTTCGTGATTTACGAATTACGAATGTATGGAGAATGCGGTGTTTTTTTCGCGGTAGTAGCATCGATAGATGATAATTTTAGATATACGCTATGCTGGACTGTTAAAACGAATTGTCGAACTCAAGTTTTTCGTAACGAAACTACGCGAATTTTTGGATTTTACGTACGATGGGTTTTAATTGCATCTTACCTTTAGCCTGTTCGTCGAACTTCCAGCATCCCCTGTTCAACTTCATACCGGTTCGTGAAAGCATCTTTCGTGCATTCGTGCGCGTCTACGTCCTCGCGAAAACTGTTTTTGTACGGTAATATAAATGATCGGCAAACTTCGAGCAAACGTGTGTGTGTTTTTCGATGGCTCCGTTTTACTTTGTGAAATACACCGACGCCAACGAAATCTATTTCGAAAATAAAACGATCCTGTGACCCGTAAAATTTTATTTTATGATTACCGCGCAGTAGGATGTTGCACACGAAAAATAAAGAAAAGAAAAAAAAGTTTTGTCGCACGATTCGTTGTTGAAGACGCGAGTGAATATTACGGCGTATTACATTAGCAAAATTTTATCAATTCGTTAGATAATGATGTACGAGGAAGATTTTCTTTTTGTACGTATTGAAAGTACTCGAATTGGCTGCAAATTCTATTTGCCTTGACTATATTCGTATTCTGGCTCTTGGCACACGATCTTTTGTTCGCGGTTCGCGGTGTGTACATTTATAACTTGTTGCGCGCTCGCGTTAACGACGAATCGGAGGAAAACGCGCACAGTCTTGACATCTGTGTGTGTACAGCGAGAAGGTAGCCGGAGAAGAAAAACAGCTGTGTTGTTTATTATTGGGGTTGAGAGTGAAATCAGACAGAGTGCACGGAGTGTATCTTGACAACTTCAGTTAGCACTGTTAGCAGTCGCCATACTGCTGCTCCGTTGCAGCCGACTGTACGGAATAATAGAGTTAAACAAGAGTTTTGTTTTTATAATTTCCGAGAAGAATTTAAAATCGAGTTGAATTCACTATGCCACAAAAGGTGGATCATCGATCCGTCACACCGTTTCTAAATGCCATCCGAGCTTTTCTTCGAGGTGTAAGTTTTTTATAACCTCCGCTCGTAATAGAGATCGCTTACCCTGCTAACTTCGTTGTTTTTCCGTTCGACAACCATCGAACAATCATTTAAATAATCAATTATTAACCGAATGATGAGTAAAAAAAAAATCAACAATGAATTCAATGTTTTACATACTTTTATACGTTTTTATCTCACCGGTGACATTTGTGTTCAGGAAACAAAATGATTTAATTATGTAACGTTAAAATATCGCATATCGTTGCAAAAATAACGCTTTCATTTATTGAACGCATATCTGATATCTTTGTTTATTAGAGGCATCACACCAATCCGCTGCGATTCGCCGATTGTCTCGCAGCGCGTGATCAACCTCCTCCCGATGTCCCCGGCGGACCGTACCATAAAACTTCAAAAATTTATTACTACGCCAGAGATGCGAGACGCGAAGTACAACCGCCTCTAGTCATTCCCACTGGGAAGCAACTCGCCGCTGGGTAATTATTGCTTTTTTTTTTTCAAAATTACTTTACAATACATTGTTTTTTAATATCGATCCCTCGATGACTAAAAAATGGATTATTGTTATTTACAGATCAGAGGCATCGACTGCCTTGAAGCCGCTGACGCCTAACAAAATTTATCTCCCGCAATAGACGTATATACAGATAGACGCAGTGAATATTTAACATGTAAAAAAGAAAACAAAAATAGCATATAAATGTGATAAATTGCATTAAAAAAAAAAAAAAAAAAAAAAAAATCGGAAATCATTTTATTAAAGTCCTTGGAACGTTTACTTGTTTTATTGTTTCATTAGGAATAAACAACATAAAGAATAAATATTATGATAACAATACGTAGACAGATTATAAGTCGTAAGTCCGGAAACCACAGAAGACTCTCAGACGTGCCATCAGATCGACGATACAATTCCGATGTATTTTTTATTTCAATTTTTTTGCAATTCTCGATACGCGCATATAATTGCGACTCCTCTCGAAATTCTCATTCATTCCGAATTGTTGCATGCAACGATAAATTATTTTCTCAATGTTGAATATTTTTGTTTCACATAACTCGATAAAATTTTTTTAAATTAGCATTCAACACAATTATTACGAAGGACCGAAAAAAAGTAGTTTACAATCATAAGATTTTTGTTTCCTATTCATAGCTTCGAAACTGTAAATCGTTGATATAATTTTTGAGTTCACGTCTTTGTTGAAGGAATAATGTATGTTTTTCGTTACAATTAATACATTTTTAATGGTTTTGAGAGGCGCAAACGACAAATTACGTTTTCGGGAGATCGGATTTCGTTGAATTCGGCAGAGTTATCTCGACGATCTCGTATCGCATGCAGAGCGGCTCTGTGGCCTATAAATTACCAAGGAATGTAATTATATTCCTGTACTCTCGCCCTCGCAACGCACAATCGCTTATTATTCACACACTGTACAAACGTACATACGCGCGTATGTATGATATTCATAAACTTCGATAATTGATATATCCTTTAACGGTAAAACAATATCCCCATCCTTCTTCGTATCTTTCCCCATCATGACAAACAGAGTTTTAGAACTCGTAAAAGTCGGAATACTGATACATCTCAAGTTAAACCCCCGCTAAACCCTCAGAACCCCAACATCGAAGTACTTTGTCGTATCAATTACATTATGTACACAATAATTTTTGTTTGTTTCGCAAACAAAACGCACGAGTCAGAAATTTAGTACGGAATTTGATTCTGATAATATTGTATCATGTCATATGTTTTCGTACGGAAGTTCAGGAAGCTGTTGCGTATCACGTTGAGCATGAAAACGGCTGCTTCGCGATCGGTTGCCATCGGCGCGAAACGACTACGCAATAACTTTATCGTTTGTCCGCGGAAACAGGGTAATCCGGTGTCCAGCATCAAGGAGACCAAGGAAATTATGGCGTCTTGATATGGCCTGTGGAAATAAATTCATTTTTAATATTATTGAAAAAAAAATAATTAATAATATTAATTTTTATTACTATTTGTTAAAATTTATTTTTATGACTTTTTCGCACATAACTCTTTAAAAATTGAGTTTATCTTTAAGCCGCGCAAACGAAGTAAGAAATTATTTACCTCACGGCGAGGAACGCTTGAACGCAAAGTTCCATGAACCATCGGAACGGTGCGGCTTCCATTTTTCCTCCCATAACGAGAACCATTTCGTCGGTCAATTTGATATCCGGTTCGAAGCCGAGATTTCCACCGGGTGAACTCTCGAACATGAATCCAAAGTCGATGTGTATTATGTGCCCTTCTTTATCCAGCATTATGTTACCGTTGTGACGATCCTTGATTTGCAAAAGATAAGTTATCACACTGTATGCGGCCATTGACTTGACGAAGTTTCTTCTCGCTGTTTGAAAATCTTTGCCGGCCTCCTCGCCATACTTCGTTAGGAAGTATTCATACATTCCGATGTCAGTTTGGCGACCCAATTGATCTCGAGATTCTGCATCCGGTACGCATTCTATTACACCGCACTAAAGGATGTTAAAAAAATGGTTAATTAATAATGGCGGTTTATAGTTTTAGGAACTGACGGACTATTTGGAAAAACGTACCCCTGGCGCTGTCGCGACCACTCTGTACGGATAGAGAAACAAATTGAGTCCCACTTGTTGAAATACATTTTTGAAGATTCCTATGACCTGAAGAGCGAGCATATCCTGCCGAACGTCGTCGCCGACCTTGAAGATAGCCGCTTGCCAAGTCTCAAGACCGGCGCACTTCGTCTCCACCTTCGCGTTCGCCGACACCGCCATTGCGATGTTCTCCAACTCGTTTATGCCGTATCGTTGAACACGGAAACGCGCTAAGAACGGTGCTTTCGCTGCACTGTAAAAAATAAAAACGAAATGTTCTTCAATATAAGGAACACTAGAATTGCATCTTTTAAACCCGTTGATATTTTGCAATATCAATAGAAATCGTAAACAGCGTTAAGCAATTAAAATTCAGCGCCGTTTAGCAGAATGAATTTCGATAAATGTTAATACAAAAATTTACGACAAAAAAATGCGAAACAAATGTTTTCCGTTTTTTTTTCATTGCAATAGAGACTAATAGATTATTTATAAACTTTTTTGTTTCAAATGGTTTAACATGAAATGGAAAAAAGCTTTGGAAATGGAAAAAAAAAATTTATTTGTAAATTCTTATAAATTAAAATTGAAGAAATTCTTTTTTTTACGAGTACTCACCTCTGCATGGGTCTTCCGCTGGTGTAATCGATATCGATGACCATAGCCTCGGGATTGGATGGTAGGTAACATCCCGGTTGGACGATAATTTTTCTTAGCGCCTTCAGACACGCTTCTCGTCTCTCAGGGCCCTTGGGATACGGACGAATTTCGCCCGATATATTCGTTATTTTGTCGAAGAAATCGAATTCGCGCTCGTAAAATTGTTTCGCCGGACCGGAGAGCGAACCGAGGATACTTTTTACGAGCGAATCGAGGGTATCGAAGAGATCTGGATCTTTGATCTGTTTATCCTCATCCATATACATGTTCGTGTGCATATTCCAGATAAGTTGATGCGCTACGACCTGCCAAATAATAAAAAAAAAAAATAACGAAAAATTTTTATCACCAAAAGAGTTTTTTCTACGTAGTATGCGTAAAATGAATTTTCACGTACAGTATGCGTAAAATGAATTTTAAAATGAATTTTTACGCACAGTGTGCGTAAAATGAATTTTTACGCACAGTATGCGTAAAATGAAAAAAGTTAAAAATTGTCATATTTAATGGGGAAATACGTTCTATGACATACTATAATCTTATATACATGTGTAGTGAACTCTATAATATATCGTTAGAGGGCACTATTCTATTTGCTTGATGGATGATTTTGGAAGTCGATTTACTCGATGATTTAAACTCGTGTTATTGTAGTGATTTTAATTACGTTAAATACGATTTAGCGTAAAATCGTATTTTACGCACTTGTGGCATAATATCGTATTTCGTTCGATCATCGAGATCGTCGACGTACCTGAGAACGTTTAGCGATCGCCTTGATAAATTCGATGACGTATCCCATGGTGTCGTGACGTACAGCCTGAACGAGCTGTGGTATGTAAAAGAGAACAGCGTCCGCGGGATAGCTGCCGAGAACGTCGACAGCGTACTGCGCGGATATCGGATGATGAGGAAATTGTCTCGAGAAATAGGCCAACGCTTGGATCGGCGAAATTCGAGCCCAAGTCAGCATGTGCACCAGCTATCAATTTGAATTTTAATTAACAAAAATTCATCACCCGGACTCGAAGTAATTTGAAAGTATCATTAAGATGTTTGTAGTTACAAAAAAGAAAAAAACAATTACCTCGGGTGCGTCGTTCAACAAACTCTCCGTTGTAACGAGATACTGCAAAGCTTCGGAAACGTGCATCACAGGAATCGGTTTGAGTCTCACGAGTCTGCAAACTTCTTTGATTATCGTATCGGCGTTCTTCAGTCTTACGGGAAGATAAACCGCGAGTACAGGCGAAATTTCCCAGGCGAGACGGGTATAATCGCGCCAACGTTCGTTCATCACTTTCGCACGCCATTCGGCGATCGAACCTTCGCCCGGCAATGAGAGATCTTGACGACCACCGGGATTGCGCCATACCTGAGGAGAAGTCAATGAGTAAATCATTTTTCACGGATCATTAAAGTACCGAAATCTATATGGAAAGAACGACATTTTTTCTTGCGACAACAACAATCGGAAAATCGAAAATAAAAAAAGAACTTTTATCCGAAAAATACATCGCTCTTCCGGCTTTTAATAATCAACTAATTTCTGTTCCGGTTAAACGAGTGGTAAAAGAAAATTGGTGCACGCGTTTAACTTAGGATTAGCCGCGACAACTTACCAGTAACAATTCAATTTCTTCGGCGAGTAATCCGAGAATGAGATTACGCTTCTTTATGTAATCCTTGACGAATACATTGGTGTGAGCCATGCGTTTGCTGCGATTGCTTCGTTTTCCAAGGGCATTACTGCTCGTCGAGAGTGGTACTGTGTTAATCCATCCGGGTGCCGGTTGTTTCATCAATTCTCGACCCGTCGGTGTCAGAGAATTTAGTGGCGCATCAATGGCGTTATATCCACTTTGCGTCTCCATCATTACGTCGTAATCACCCTCACCGCTACCCATCATCAGATACTTCTTCTCGCTGTGCATCACCTGCCAGAATCTTATCAGTGTCACGATATCCTCACGCAATTGATCGGGTTCTTGCGTCGGCATTTGTCGCTCGCGACAGAAATAATCCAAACAATTGCAGTAAACTCGTTCACGCAATACATTTTTACTCAGGGATCTGCGAAGTAATTAAAAACAAAAACATGTTCTTCAGTTTTCGATTATGTTTCGGGTTAAATACATTAAAGTTTATCACAGAAAATAGGACATTAATTCTGTATATACTTGGTGCTTAAGTCTGTTAGAGAATTAGCTTTGTTTTATTAAGGTAGTTATGTCGCTTCGCGTTTATTTCGCATAAGTTCGAGAAAAATGAGAGAAAATTGCAAATACTTCACGACGGTATAAAAATCTGAAAAAATGCATGCATATTAAAGGTACTAAAAAGAGTAATTTTGCATAATAATAATTCCAAAATGTTATTAACAAATTGATGAAAAAATAAATTGTTCAACGAATTTCCTGGGAACCTAACTTTTTTTTTATGAAAATGATTCATTCATTTTTCTGAATACGTATGAATTTTTTCAGATTTTTCAATGTACTTTGAATGTTATGATGTTTCACACATTTTTTCCATATAAAAAAAAATGACGCAAGTGACGTAAATATACGTCTCACATTTTTTTTACCATTCGTTGCTTTCAAATTGTCTGTTTAACTGTAATAAAATATCGTGAAAAAATTTTGAAAAAAAAAAAAGTTGTACAGTACTTTCGATGTTTCGCTTATTTGGTTCGGAAATCATTTTTTTTTTCCTTTATGCAGTTTTATAAGGAAAAAAAGTTCGCGTTATGCGTTCCGGGTGAATAATATCCCGTAAAAAGAGTATTAAAAATAAAAAAATGAAAACGTGAAATGAAATGTAATTGAACGAATGTTTACCTCGGTAACGTGTCTCCCTGGAGAAGTAAGAGGCCGCATGACAATAGTTTAAAGCGCGCGCCAACCGCAGCGACGTGTCTATTCAATCCGTGTTCCTCGTTCGACGCGCCGACGGTCATTGGTAGCGATCGGTGCAGCAGCACAGCGATCATCTCCACGGTTTCCTGACAACAGTACTTTGCAGTCTCGATAATTTCGACGATAAAGGTGACCCATATCTCGTGAGGCTTCACGTAAGGCGGATTCGGTCCGAGTTCGCAACCCTCGTAAACCGCGAGAGGGCTGACTTCGTGGCGTTCCGACGAGAAGAGTCCCATTCTCTTGTCGACGGTGTATTGCCAAGCGGCGAGCATTTCTTGAAGAAAACGTAATTTCAGATCAGGTCTCGCCGTCAGTATCCACTGCCAACACTCCGTCGCTGTCGTCATTGCCGTATTTGTGAAGAGATCGACCTGCGACCAAGCGACGGAGTGCAATAACTTTCGGTGTATTCCCGGCACCGATATTAGAAGCGCTGTGGCGCGCCACAGAGCCCCCTGATGCAGGACGTTGTCGCGATTGTGACACGATCGTCGCACACCCGCGATTACGCGGTCGATCACGATATTTCTACCCTCCTCGGGCGACGTCTCCGTTGTCGGTGAATCGCTGCGCGCGAGTGCCAACATTCCCGCTACTTCGCCGGCGTACCAGGATCGTCTGGACATCATCGACAAGAGCCAAGTGCTCGCACCCTTTCCGCCTCGTGGCCTCTTATCCAGAGAATTCGTCTGCAAAATTATCGGAGATTTGTCGAACGAAGAATATTAGGTGTTTTGTATCGGTTGGTCGAGAGACCTCAGGGCCTATGATTAATTAGTATTAAAGTGTATTATATCACGTGCGCTTACGTTCGCGGGTCCGGACGACGGCACAGCGAGATCGACGAATTCCAGAACGGAATCGGTAGCGAGAGCGAGTCCCGCGTGATGCCACATTCCGGAACACGGTATTTGGTTTATGTACTCTTGAAGATGCGATCTCGTAGCGTGAGGCGCCCATTTCATTGCCTCCTGAACAATTTGCTTGCAACGCGCAGCGAAATCCTTCACGATTATCTGAATAATCCAAATTTTTTATAAATATAAATATAACGTTGCAGTCAGCAATTCCGTTTTAATCACTTGTCAGTTTTGTAAAGCAAAAACCAATTCAATTACTCAGATTTTCAAGCAAAATCGTACCTCTCTGGCCTCCAGGGTATCCATCAGGTGAATACTGTACGGTGTGCCAGGTATTCGTAGTGTAGGCGTTTCTTCGTTCGGATCGAGTTGAAGTGAATAGGATAGGACCTGTAAGCCATCATCAACAATATCAACAATAAACAAATTAAATCAATGATAAATGATAAATGATAAATGATAAATGATAAATGATAAATGATACATGATACATGATAAATGATAAATGATAAATGATAAATCGTTCTGCAATGTAATTCATAGATCGCGTGTGCGTAATGCCGAGGATTTTACCTGCAGAATGTCCAGCATGCTCCACAGTACTCGGCAGTTCCACAGCAAATGCGGAAAAGCGTCAACTAGATCGCTGAGATACGTATCGGCGACGCGCCGTATCTGTTTATGCACGTGATTAAAATTGACTAGAAGAAATTGTGCGTGAGTTTCCAATTCGCGTTCGCGTCCCTCGTCCTTTGGCTTTCTCTGCATGACATCCTTGAATTTTGCGAATACCGAATCCGCGACGCTGCTGATGCACTGCCACATGCCGCTCTTGTCTTTTTGGAGATCCGAATCGCTGAGATACTCCATTATAGGCTGCAAACTCGGCTCGGGACTGTTGGACACTCGAAGAGTTTCGACCCAATAAACGGAAAGAAGATACGTTATCTGAGCGAATTGCATTTTGCTAACGTAAGTCGCAGCTTCGCTCGATCGTATGCTCATCTTCAATATCTGACTGCGCAATTCTTGAAGTTCGCCTATCGACACGCTGTCGTTCCGAACCGCTGAAGTATACTGCAATTCTCGCATTTCTAATTTAGCACTCGTTTGCGCTATGAGATAAGGCGATTTTATCGCAATCTCTTTAACCCCCTCGTACCACTCAGCCGGCCAAATTCGCGATGAATGATTGTGTTCGACTGCGGCGAAACCGAACACAACGCAGTACAGCCAGAAATCCTTGAAGAGCTTCAACACTCGAGCACTCGGCTGTCTTATGGGCGGCAAACGGCGGACCAGAATCGCGATCACGGGAATCAGGGCACCTAAATTTCCAGCGCTGCTGGATACTTTCTGAAAATATGATGACAATGAGTTATCATGACGATGAGCAGAGAATGCAACTCGTTAGTGACGATTGGAAAAACGAAATTTCAAGAATGAGCAGTTCTCACGACTCGAAAAATATTTTATATCGGTTAATAGTATTTTGATATATTTTTAAGTGAGAAAATAATGTGTAACGAAAGATATCTATGCATTTTAAAAATTAAAGAAGCGGTAATTCTGTGTTTTTTTTTTCTCGATCTTTCATAATTCTGACCGAATGCAGAAGAAAATTAGAAAAACTGGAGTGATCGATACTCTAGAATAACTCACTGTCATAGTCGCTAGTTGTATCGTTCCCGCGTGAGTTGTCGTCGATGTCTTGTCACTCGCGCGTTTACCCTCGAGTCCCATCGAGACGAATAGCTGTAGAAGACGGAGAAGAAGTTTGTCGAGTTCGTCTTCGCCTTGAAGATTCGCTGCTATATTCGCCAGCGCATTGGTTACCGCTCCGGTAACATGACGATACTGCTTGCGATCGACGTTTGTCACGTACGTCTTGCAGCTCGACTCGAGCGACACGGAGAACATTTTCATTATTTCACCCTGTAAAATGCGAATATTTTCCCATTCGATTAATCGATTTGTCTGCCTTCTCCGGATGGTTAACGAGGCTGTATCGTTACATTCCCAGTCAAAAGTGAGATTCAGAGAGGATTTCGAAGGCTTCCCGATGGGATAACAATCTAAAAAAAAATCAACCATACAGAAGGTACTAAGAACATTCATTTCGCACAATAATGAATCCAAAAAGTTGTTAATAAATTAGTTTGAAAAAATTTGTTCAACGAATCATCCGGTAAATTATCTTTTTTCTTCGCGAAAGTTGATTCGTAAATTTTTCCGAATATATATGTTTTTCGATTTTTTTTAAATTTTCGGATATCTCGTTTTTGGAAAAATCTTTTATCGATATTTGCGTATATATTCGATCGATTGCCTGGAAATTTGTTTAATGTAATGCTCAGTGTTTCTCCAAACTGGTATCAGAAGTTCGTGACTTTTCAACCATAACGAAAAAAAAAGTTGGAAAATTAGAAAAACTTCTAAAAAAAATTGCGAAAAAAAAAATTGGATTACCGGATGATTCGTTGAACAATTTTTTTTCAACTAACTTGTTAATAACTTTTTGTCATTATTATTATGTGAAATTAATCTCCTTAGGATTGTCTATATGGTTGATTTTTTCCAGATCTTTAGCCCATTGGAAAGTATTTGAAATTGGCTCGGAATCTCACTTTTCGCTGGGATCACAACGATACACCCTCCTTAATAAAGATAAATTTTATAAAACATGAAAATGTTATTAATATTGTTGTAATGTTGTAGTTGTGTATTGTTGTTGTTGTTGTATTGTATTGTTTTACAGTTATTGTTGTATTGTATTGTTTTGCAGTTCTGTTGTTGTTGTTGTTGTATTGTTGTATTGTTGTATTGTTGTATTGTTGTATTGTTGTATTGTTGTATTGTTGTATTGTTGTATTGTTGTATTGTTGTATTGTTGTATTGTTGTATTGTTGTATTGTTGTATTGTTGTTATCTTACCCTCGCCTCGCATTTGGCGATTATCATGCAACCGAGTTGATCGACGATTAGACTGTCCAGAGCACTGGGGTCACGACAGAAGCTTTGCTCGAAGAACTGAAGAATGCTGCTGGTTGTCTTCGGCGTGTCTTTGAGGGCAACAGCGACATGTCCGAGCATAATTACGATATTTTCAGCGACGAGTTCGTTCGTCAGTCGTTCCGTGCTGTTTTTTATACAACAAACAATCAAACAGTTTTCCTAAAGTTTGATGAGTCATGAAAAAAGGAATCGCATAGGTATCCGAAAGGTTCATTTGTAGGCTTTTTTTCAATTTTTTTTTTTCTGTCTTTTTCAATGAATAATTTTAAGAAATAAGAGTCACTCAGCGTTGAACAGCAATTCGCTGTACAATTAATTAAAAACCAAGGTACATTTTATCTAAATTTAATCCTTTCACTTTATTGACGAAGGAATTGAATTTTCTTGAGGCAGAAATTTGCCTAATTTCGTGTTAACAGATGTAACAAAAAAAAATGAATAAAAAATATCGTAAAATGGGAATTCTAAAGTCTATTTTACCAAAAAAGAAAAATTAAATGTAAACTCGAAAAATTCTCAAGAAACGAACGAACGTACCTGTCGCTTTTCTCCAAGCTGCACATTCTCGTTGACGCGCTGCTCACTAACGCGGGTACGCAATTCGGATAAACCGGCTGAGCGGCTTCCAGAGCGATGCAGAGATTTCCAATAGCCGCATCTCTGAGTTTCTCAAACGCCGTTTGACTCGGTGAAGAGACGGGCTTCACATCCAGAATTTCTTTTCCTTGAACTGCAAATCGATATAATAAAAAAATCGAACAATACACCAATAGTCTCGTATCGAAAGAAGAATCTGAATTTCGTTATTGATAAAACGATTGTTACCCACTGGTAGCTTTGAACTGACGATCCTTCGCCAATTTCTCGTTGTAGTGACGATGCAATTTAACTAATATCGGCGACGGATTCATGAGAAAATCCCGCAGATTGTATTTCGACGTTATCGCGATGTTCGGAAATTTTTGCGCGAGTTTTCCAAGTCCCTCGAGGCACACCATCAGCAGCGGCATGTGCGCGAGAACCAATTTTGGCGCGAGATTGAAATTAATCTTCTCGGTTAATCGACTGCACAAACTGTCCGCACCTGTATAATCCACAAAAAGAAATTTAATAAAAGTCAAATACACAACGAATTATCGCGAATAGTTATTGTAAGATTTCCCGAATACAATCGAAAAAATTAGTCGATAAAGCACGCATCACGATAAAAAAGAAGAGAAAAAAAATATATGTCGAAGCAGCGATTGTGTTGAAAAACGTGAAAAAAATTCTTGAAAAATTCGAGATGATTTTTTTTTTTTTGTTTTTGGGGGATAATGCGAACGCGCGTAAACGTGATCATCACGCATCGCGCTGCCAGGCAGAAAGAAAGTTAACGGCTAACCGCTCGATTAGTCTCGATTGCTTGAGTTTCTCGGTTTGTTTTGTTCTTTATTGTTAGATCTACAAGTAAAATAAGCAGTGGGTAAAATTGTAAAAGCATGCGGAACGCGTAAACACAAAGGGGGTAATACGAGATACCCTCGCCGATCAGCATGGAGCCGAGGTCCGCGTACAGTGCGGTCAAATCGTACTCTCCGTATGCTGGAAATAAACACGTTTACTTAAGTTCTACCTGGACGACGTCTTTCCCGTTGAAGAGGCCGAGAGATAGGGACATTTTTTTGCATTCGTTTTATTTACATCGTCATGAAAAAAATTTGTTATTACGCACGAATCGTCGGTTAATTTTTATCCATTTTTTGATTTTTTTCTTTTTTTTTTTCCGCATCGAGATATATCGTTGAGTTTTATTTATTTTTTATTTACGATTGAAAATCGATAAATAAAATTGTTATTTGCTATTGGAACGTTCGACTCACCGGTTTCGTCGCCGATCGCCCAAACCAAAAGATCGACGCAAGCAGAATTCGCCATAACGTTCACCTTGAAACGGTTTACAGTACGAAAATTCGTATCCACATCCTCCCGTTCACTTGCATCGTGCTGACGAGACTGCAGCTCCGTTTGACCGGAGAGAAACAAATCTTTTACGAATTCTTGAACGTCGCGGATAAACGGAGCCGGGAGATCGCGTTGACTCTGCAAAAGTTCTCTCAGAAGCGCTACCATAACGAGATTCATCGTTTCGCTGAACGTTCGATACGGAAATATCTGCACCTGACCCGAGAAGTAAACCTACGAAAATCAACAAAACGTATTTTAGTTATCATTATTGTTTTAAAATATATACAGGATAATTCAATCATGTTAACTCGTCAATCAAACAAATACAATCAGTTTTGCTTATAATCAATGTTCGAGTTATCATCGACTTTTCGAGTAATTTAATAATTTTTTCTCCGACCATTGTGATCCTAAATTTTGAATTCCACCGTATCGTACTTCAAGATTTTTACAATAACAATTGAAGAACTTGCCGTTAAGAAAAATATTTTTTTTAATTAACCGATGAGGTAAAAAAAATAGCAACTTTTTTGTAGTAACTTCATGGAATTTTTTTTCTCGTAACAAAAGTGAAGAAAATAATAGTTATCACGAATATAACTATTGCTCATCGTCTTATAGAGATTACAAAAACACATTTTCCAAATCGAGTTGCTTATTTAACCATTAAAAGGGTAACAGTAATTTTTTTTTTTGTTTTTTTTTTTTCGGAAATTAATGTTACTGACTTGTTGCGCTTCTTCATCGAGGAATGCCAGTATTTCTTTGGTCAGAAGTTTTTTCGCCAACGCGAGAACGGTCTGTAGATGAACGATGCTGAATTGCAGACCCATACGTCTTTCGGGGCTCTCGTTGCATCGCATCTGCGGAAATTGATTGAAACTCGAACCGTATCGCGTGAAGAAGTATGTCGAAGGATCGTAAGGAATGGATAAATAGGTGTGCAACGACGGTCGCTTGGTGGAGCAGTAATAATCTTCGGCCAATGGTAACGCCGCCTGTGCACTGTCGATCGGTAAATGGGGATTTAAGTTGCCGCTCAGCGAACGGGGTATTATGGGTCGAAAGTTCGAAAAACTACGATGCCTCTTGTCGATCGGTTTCTCATAATTCGAAGCCGGCAATGGTGGTTCCGGTTGCGGAAAGATTCGACACAGCAACGGAGGTTCCTGACACGCGAATCGACCCATCGAACGCGCCAATCCGATGAGCACTGGTACGAGGCACTTGCACACCGATACTGTAACAATATATTTCATTAGTTTTGTTATCCAATACCAGAAATCTATAGAAGTTGCGCGGAGATTTTTTGCACTCATGCAGATTCCTTATTGCTTATATTTTTATATGTTATCGACAAAAGTACTTTTGTCTTAATTGCGCTGTTATAGAGTTAGACAAATAAATATAAAACGAAACGATTTTTGGAATCGAAAAGGTTGAGATGATCTATAAAAAAAAAATTTCTCGCATATTCCGCCCGTAATAATTGCTGAAGTATGAAATAACTAAAATTGTTTTTTTCATCGATTCACGCATTATTCCCGCTGAATACCATGCCATGTATATGATAAAATAAAAAAGTATATAAAGGCGGTCCGTTGCTATCTATAATGATAAATTAAATCTCAACGATTCTCTGTAAAAAGAAAGCAAATAAAATATACAAAATTCATCAAAAATTCTTTCACTAAAGTTAGTGTAATAATAGAATAAATTAAGAAAAATAAAAAAATACGAAAAACTAAAAATTGATAAAAAATCAATTTAAAAAAATTGCAGGATTTCATGTCTTATTTAATTAGTTTAAAAAATCATACGTTTGGCTTGCATCCCACGGTTTCCATTCTGTTCTTTGCATCCCCTTATCATGTTGGTAATTACTGTGAGTATTTCTACTTGGGTAGCGATAATTTCTTCCCTTGCGGCGTCGCATCTCGCTGCCACATCGCTGAGCAATGTGTTCAGACAAAAACTGAATCTCTCCGCCACCGGTACTCTCTCCACCGGTGAACATTTTACTTCGTCTAACCATACGGCTTTTGGCAAACCCTTCAATAGGCCTAATAAATACGGCAAAATGCGATCGCGATGTTGTAATCCGGATTCCAAAAAATATATCCCCAATGCAATGGTTGCGTCCTGTCCTCTCTGATCTATTCGGAAGGCGCCTTGCGCTGAATCCTGCGGACATAACTTGAAGAGACGATTCACCTGAAATGATAATAAGAGTTTGAAATATCGCAAGTAATCCGAAGGATTGTAACCTTCACCTTTGACAGCTATATAATTATCGTCGGCAATGACTCGTGAAAAATTACGAAACGCCCGGAGTGCCGTAACGGTCCAACAATTAAATTATATCGATCGTTTTAATACCAATTTAAACTCGTACAATTCATTAATAACGAAAAGTATAATATCTTTTTTTGTATCTATGAAAAAAAATGCAAAGAAAGTACGAAAATGTGATAAAAGAATTATAGGTTTCTTATTTTCGTTTAATAGAGAAGATAATTAAGGAAAAAAACCCTTTTGGCACCAAAATAATAAAAAATGTGATTTTTCGCTATTTCATCTCGTAATGTCGAAATACCATTGGTAAAAATCGGTTACTTTAATTGACAATATTTTGAAGGATGCAATGTGAAAACTTGGTTTTTTCGGGTTTGAAGACTGATTTTTTTTTGTTTTTTTCCGAAATTGTCAATTTTGAATGGTAGTAAGTGTAGAAAAAAATTCGATTGGCAGTGCAGCGAGGGTTGAAAGGTCAACGCAATTCGTCGCTAATTTTGATAATTTCGTAATCTCTATTATTGGAATTTTACGAATCGTTATTATTAAAAGATGATTCACGCATGGAAAGTTGAATGTGTCGAATAGTGTGTCTTCTGCTACTGACAGGAGTAATGTTTTTTTTCGTCGATAAAATGGGCCTGTGGGCGGCTGTCACGTTCGGAGGAGATAACCTCGTAAAAATCGAGAAAACACGACGATGCGCGGTTTGTTGAATACAAATTCGAAATGATCGATATCGATTGATGCATTCGTGCGATAGTTAATATATATGATTGATTGTTTTGAGATTACCTTGTCCCAGGGCGTAGGTTTTATTGCGGCGAGGGATCTCGCCAAATGTTGCACGGTTTTGATGAAGAAGAGTTTCTCGTCAGCAGCCATGTTTTGCCGATTGAACTTTAATTTAGCGAACTATACGAACACTGTCGAACGATCGTTCCGATCGCTATATCGCTGTCAAAGATTCTTTACAGTTCTTTATCGCGCACATCATTAATATGTTGCGATACCCCTAAGGACAGGCCAGGCAGAGCGGACCAGACAGCTGAGCAGGTACTGGCGCTGACACTGGCGCGGTGGCGCGTCAGCCACTGGAGATTCCAGAAATGGCCGCGAGGCCGTCGATCACGTCGTCACGTGACGTAATAGTAATCGGCGTGTCTGCAGACACAAATTCGTCACTTTGAAACGGCGTTAACGGCGATTTATAAATCGACGGTACGTTACCATCGATGTTGCTTGTGCGGTGACGACAGATATATGTACCGTCGATATTACTCTTTCATCCAAGGCAAAGCTCGACACCGGACCCATTGTACCATCGACGGTAAAGTCTTGTGCGAGTTAGTAAATTTTTAGCTCGACGGTAGTGTTCTAGTTACAGTCTCATTACCATCTCTTTACCGTGCTAACGATGTTTTTACATGGTGAACGATATCGTATACACGCCCTTCTGTTTGTTAGAGGGCGATATTGTACAGATGGATAGTTTTGCACACGTAACTGGCCGCTTTCTAAAATTTACTAATTAACTAAAACTGAATTTTCATTACATTTCGAGTTATGTACCATTAACTATTAAGTTATAACTTGGAGTATAATTGGAAAAGTGCGGTCGGTCACGAAATATTGATTATTTCTGTTTTGTATGATACATTTTTGGAAACATCACTGTATATGTGTATGTGTTCATTACACTTTAATTTATTTATCGTAGTATAAAAAGTACATATAAAAGTAGAATTCGTATTTATTGTTTAGTCGGGCAAAACTTCCCCGATACGAGTTAAATTTAGAAAACATGGAGTCAGAGGAAGTTGAAGAATACGAAAATAATAATAATGGATTGATTCTCAATGGAAAATATCTTCCAGAGGAAGTAATTGCACAGATACCGTGCAACGTTGATTGCGATACTTTACTCAATTGTCACTCAGTCTGTATTCGATGGAAGACATTGGTGGAGACATATGGATGGAAAAAAAGGCCGAAAGGATTTTATGCCATTCCCTTAATTCAATTAAAGACGTTGATTGGTCAATCTATTATGCTATTTGCAAGGAGAAGCAGCCTTTCGAGAGAAATCTGGTGAAAAATTCTTCGGGTCAAATCGGCGTTACCAAGCATTGGGAAGTCGTGAAACACGACGATCCTAATAATCGCGGCGATCACGAGTGGACAGTCGAATGTCTGCCGATGGAAATGCCACGTTTATCTTATGGTGTTTGGCCTTTTCAAGGACTAGAATATTGCTTTGCAACGTCGATGAACGAATGTATCAAGAAACAAATAATTAACTTGGCATCAGAAGGATTGTCGACCCATTTTCTCGATGTATTGCAGCCACCAATTGTGGTATTATAAAGTCGTCTTTACGAATATATAAAAAGCTTTTATTCAACAAAAATGCTCAATTATTTTCTATTGTTTACAATACTTGTAAAAAGTAAAAAAAGAAAACAGAAGCTTCGGAAATAAAATGAAAATAAGAGTAGGCAATGGCAAAACGCCGGAAAGCTATATTACTAATAATTTATAATAATAATAAAAATAAAAATTATTGCTTTTATTATTATTATTAACGTTATAATGAATTAATGATTAATAAAATAATATATATTTCTTTGGAGGTGAGCGAGGTGGTACGGTTGCCGATTTAATGGCGAAGGACTATACGAATGTACGGTAAAATTGTTGGGAGTCAAAGACAAAGTTCTCGATACGTTCGAATTCCGGGCGCGTATTGCACCGAATGATCCAAATAGGTGGCATTGCGTACGTTTCGTTGTGTCTTTCACTTATTAAATTAAACTTAAAGATTATTAATTAATTTTTTCGATCATCAGGTTTCCCACGTGTTTACGAATTATGGAAAAGGTCTCAAGAAAATAGAGTTTCGTCACGCGGGAATCGATGCGCCTTCCTCGTCCGCCTATCGGGGCACTAAAATGACTTGTGCTTCTGTTAGGGTGAAAATTTTGAAGCCGCAACAATCCATAAGCGATCTATTGTACCGTCGTACAGAGCAACGTCAATCCTTATCGATGCATCTACCATCGTTGCGACATTATCTTGACGATATGATGAATCAGCGGCTCGGAAGACCGCGAAATTGCCGATGGCGAAGGCCGGTTGAGGTCGAGATGATGGACTGAAGAAATGAATCGGTAATCCCGATAATGACGAGGAATTGGTAACAGGAAAAAAAGGAGAAAAATCGAGAAAAAAGGAAACAACAAATTCGAATCGAAAATATAATTCAAATCGAAAATCTTGCGATTCTCACGTGCGGAAAAAATATTAGATATCATCCCAATGGAATGAATTTTAAATTATTCACTTGAAATTTCAAGTCAAATTATTTTTCTACATCTTTATTTCTACGGGACGTCGTAGCAGACGACAAAAAAGGGAAAATCATTTAATAAATAAAATCGTCACATAAGTCAACAATGGTTCGTTATAAATTTATTCGGTATTTATTCATAGACGAGGATAGAGAAGTACCATTATTGATTAAATTCTAAAGGTACGTGAAACTACCGATCGTTTCCACAGTCACCCGCAGATATCGGCGTACGTATTTTTTTTATTTTTTTTTTTCGCGGGCACTTGTTTCGGTATCTTGAAAAAAAAAAATAATAATAATAATAACAATATTTATGATGAAAATGTAATTTAAATCACTGAAAAAAGTGTCTGTTCCATTTTGCAAGATGAAATTTCGCGTTATGGCTTAACGATCGACGAATAGGAACGCTTTTTTTTTTTTTAATTACTGTAGCGACTTCACGATGGAATTTATCTTCTCAACGCATTCTTCCTTCTTCTTCGCGATCGCAGCTTCCGCTTCGACGAATTGTTGACGACCAATTTTTCCCGGTACCAGTTTATCCACGTAAAGGGTTTGTTGCTGATTATAAAGGTCCTTCAATGTTCTATCGTATTTCTGGAGCTCCTGCACGCGTTCGTAAACATCGCCGGAATCGCCTTTGAGTTTTAGCGCCAATTCGGCGACTGTGCTTGTCGCGTTTTTGTACTCCTGATTAATGCTTTTCACAGCGGTGAGGAACGCATTCGCGTCTTTGTTGGC
This sequence comes from Cryptus armator, assembly GCA_963971235.1. Classification (NCBI taxonomy): domain Eukaryota; kingdom Metazoa; phylum Arthropoda; class Insecta; order Hymenoptera; family Ichneumonidae; genus Cryptus; species Cryptus armator. The sequence continues at coordinate 11,613,982 of OZ020242.1, read as the reverse complement.
TTTAAGATAAACGAGTTGATCATCCAAGTCGTTGTAAGACGAAACGCGACTATCCTGAGCGGCGAGTATTTTCTCGCACTGTCCGGCAATGCGCAATCGGCTTTCGGACGCCTCGTCTTTGTCGATCGAAAAATCGAGACGCACGTAAGCGATTACCATCAAAAACAGAAGATACAACGCTATAGCGACGAGTAATGGTTCCTGAAGCATCAGATATCGCGGGAATGTGTATTTTAGACGGAAATTTTGTATATGATTTTCAACGAGATTTTTCTTCGTTATCGAGATAACGGGCCGTCCGGTCGTGTCGAGGTACGCGTAATGCAACGAATCGGGAAGTCGCGTTGCCGCGTACGGAAGATTAAGTTTGAAATCTCGCGCTCCTTCGGGAAGTATGATTTTCACGACGAGTTCATCGACCACCATATCGTCGAAAATGTGATCAACGAGACGCATCTCGAGAGTAAAATCGTCGCCGGAATGAAAGAGATACTCGTAACTCGGAACATTGTAGCCAATCGTGTAGTGCGTTTTCCAACCGCCGAAAAGCGGAAATCTCGGACGCAAATTAACCTCAACGGAATCTTTTTTTACGCGGGTATGCGATGTCGAAATATTGCCGATATCGTCGCGATAATAAATATCGGAAGCGGCGGCCGGTAATATCGTGTCGAAGCTCTGTATGCTCGCCTGTCCCGATTTCGATTCGCGGGAATATTCGTAACGAGAAAATGAACCTTTGAGAAGAGCTCCGGTGTGGAGGAGATCCAGAGTTTCCTCAACGGCTATATTGCCCCAATGAGAAATTTCTATAACTCTTTCGAGACGCGTGACGGTGAGGAATTTATTATTATTTTCAAAGTGAACGGAGAGCTCTTCAAAAGCGAAAGGAGCTCTCTTATCATAGGGACCGTAAGTTATCGTCGAATCGCTTTGCGAAACGGGTTTTATTCTCGAAAAAGATTCAATATTTCTCGAAGGTAGAATAACGGTTGTCGTTTGTTTGGTCACTGGATAAGGCGAATATATGTAGACGTTGCCGGCGTAGCGGACGAGTTGTTTTTCCTTTTGAGTTATTTCCTTGGGATACGGATCGAGTTCATGAGTGGAAACTGTTTCTACCTCTATGGATGTGGTGCGTCCGGGTTGAAGGGGATCCCTCAGATCGATTTGCCAGAAAAGACCGGGCTGCTTGTCGAAAATTTTCGCGTGTACGAGGAGTTCGGTGCGTCCCGCGTCACGCGTGTGCGCCGCCACGTAACTCAGACTATCTTTTTTCTTCGGATCGAGTGCGAAAATAAAATTACGCACGGGAGCTTTGCCACTGTTCTCGAGAACGAGTTTCGTCGTTATTTTCGTCAATTGCGATTGAAGATCTATCGTACGATCGACGTTCTTGAGCGCCAGATCGGGATCCACGAGATCCGGTGCGGCCGAAGTCACGGTATGCGCCACGACGAGAAGCGTCAGTGCCGATAGAAAATTCGTTCTCTTGGCACGAGCCATTTTTTTTGTCTTATTCTTTTTCACTCTCTACGATCGCGCACACGAGGTTTTTGTCCTTTTGGTAGATATAATTCGATTAAACTGGGAGTGAAGAAATAGTTTTATGTTTACCGGCGAAATATTGTGTGCCGTGTCGGCGTACGACATGGACGTGGCGGGCGGACTCGGTAAGCCAGAGACGTGGCTGCACCGTGCTTGACCAACGATATCACTGCTGTCTCGTAACTTCGTTTGGAACTTTGATACTCGAACGGCATTCGTTGGTTACAACGGAATTTTGTATATTCGATTAACCAACGATGATTTTATGTAGTTTGGGAATATATTTCCGCTGGGGATGTAAATCGGCGAGAGAGAAATGTGGATTATTATGAGTAATTTTACGGAGTTATAAGATCGAGGAAAACGAATAATAACTGTTATTTTAATAAACATTTATTTTATTCCATTGGGTTCTTGTGTTACCTCAACAATGAGAAAGTATTACCAGATCAAATAATAGTTTGGATTTTTAGGGTTTGGAATTTTGTAGAACGGCGTTGTGCAAGCATAGACAGACAGTAAATAAAAGTAAATATAAATGATCTTGAGTATTAAAATAATAATCACTACATTTAACGGTAGTTAAATAATATCGGTCAATTGATATCATTGCATTTTTCTCAGAGCTATTCGAGAAAAAATAAAAGTTTCGTAGTTACGTAATTCTTCATATAGTTGGTATCATTTGTTAGCGGCGCATGCGCGTTCCTTCTCACATGATTCCTGTGAATGACGAAACCCGTGGAAAGGTTATGCACTGTTCATAGCCGGTGAAATCGTTGCTTCGTGGTCTCTGAAAAACGTATTTTTAGTAAATTAATGTTCAATTTAAAAGGTAACGATTGTTCGACAAGTATCAACGAGAATCGTGAGAAACCAGTAAAATGAATTAATTATGCTGACAGTGAAATATTCATCGAAAAAAGCACATCGTTGATCAGACGCATTCTACTCTTCAAACGCCGAAAGGTAAAACACGCGGACAGCCTTTCGTACGAGCCTTCGATTATCAACGCATTTTTTGATATTGACAATAATCCAACATTTTCCATTTTTGTTATTGACAATCTCTCGAATTATCGACGTTCTTTTCGCAGAAACGCAAGAATCGATGTTAAAATGTTGAATTGCGGAGCAATTTTCACCCGAACGGGTCCACTTAATACAAGGTTCGTATTTCTAATGATTTCATAACGCGGCGTTATCTACGAATTATTTCGTGCAAAGAAAATATACTTTTAATAATTTCATAACAAAAATTCTATTAATCAAAGTTATACTAATGAGTTATAAAGAATTCAATTAAAATGATGGAAATATTGCATTTTTGGATAAAGAAGAGAGAGTCGAGAGTCGTTTGGTTAGAGTCGAGTTTATGATTTTTTGGTGTCTTTTTAATGATGTTTTCATTATTCTACCGGCAAAAATCATGTTTAGCACAACAATCGGATTGGCAAGTAGAGGAACAAATCTCCGGAGACACGCGTCAACTATTTCAAGAAACAAATTTCTCAAATCCCATTTATTGGGCGCAACATGGCAGTCGCTGTCGGAAGTACAGAGTCGAGTATTGGCGCCTCATATAATCTTCAAAAGCATCAACACAACGTACGCGAGATCTCAATGTATGAGAAAAATTCATACGCATCTTCTTGCAAGATCTTCGGCGAGTACAACGGACGTTACGACAAAAACAGACATCAGACACATTTCCAAGGTAAATGAAAAGTTAACGCACATTGAAGAAAATAATAATAAAAATCATAAAAAATTCATCATTATGATTATTTTTTTCTACTTATTATTTCTATTTTTTCGCAACTAATAATTAATAATAAAATAATAATAAATGAATAACTAATTAATGAAATGATAATGTATTGTTAATAATAATATTAGTGATAATAATAAACTTTTTTTTTCGTTTTTATTGTTAATTATTTCATAATTATAACTATAATTATCTATAAGAAAGTTTATCTAATTTTCAACAAATTGCAGGGTGACTCTACCAAAGATGAATTGAATGATCTCACAGGCGATGCTAATATTAAACGTATCTTCGACGCTATCGAGGATGGCGAGCACGAGCAGCCACAGCCGCAAAAACGCGAAGTTAAATTTGGAGGTGAAAAAAAAAAAAAAATCGATTCGATTCCGTTGTTCCGCAGTTGCAATCGATTTTTCACTACTCATCGATCGATTTTTCGTTACTGATCGATCGATTTTGTATATAATGTTTTTTTTTTTTTGTTCACAGAGATAGAGCATATGTATCCGCAACCAAAAAGCACGTTGCACGAAATCTATCAATCGGTTGGTTCGCAATTAAAGTGTCCGCTACCGTTCAGCACGGACTTCCGGATAATCAAGAAGGGCGGAAACAAGCTTTGGAACTGCGAATACAAAGTCACGTGGCCGGAGGCGATGACAATATCGGGAACGGCGAGCAGTAAGCCCGGTGCAGCGCGGGCCGCGGCGTTAAAAGTTTTGCACTGGTTGCACAGCACCGGAAAAGTGAAGAAAGGCGCGCCAATCGTCTACGGCACGAAGGAGATAACGGATTTGTACAACAAGCCGACGCCCGTTGTCGTTAAGCCGGAAACGTTACTTCAAGTTCGCGAACTCTTAAAAACTTATAACGACGAAATAAACGATGTTATAGCGAATTCGCGTCGGACGCACAATGTCAGAGACATACTGTTGTCGAGCGAAGAGACGGTGGATCCGGTTGGTCGATCTCACGCGCACAGCTGGAGTAACGAACATTTGGAACGTCGTAACCGAGATTTGTACGCGAGACTCGAACATCGTCAACTCCGCGAAACACAAGAATTACCGATAACCGAATATCGAGACAAAATAATCCACGAAATCGAGAATAGCCGAGCATTGCTGATAAAAGGCGACACGGGATGCGGCAAGACGACTCAAGTGCCTCAGTATATAATGGATAGTTTCGCCGAGAGGGGCGAAGCCACGGATTGCAATATGATCGTCTCTCAGCCACGTAGAATATCGGCAATTTCGCTCGCCGAGCGTATCGCTGACGAGAGAAACGAGAACGTCGGCGACGTCGTTGGCTATCAAGTGCGATTGAAACAAGTATTGCCGGAAACACCCGCCGGTATGTTGTTCTGCACGACTGGTATACTTTTGCGAAAATTACAAAGCAATCCGACTTTGAAGGGATGTTCGCACGTTATCCTCGACGAGGCCCACGAGAGAAGCATAAACACCGATATGCTTCTCGTTTTGTTGAAACGCGCATTGCAGAAAAATCCGGATCTCAAGGTGATCGTTATGTCGGCAACGATAAACGCCGATCTTTTTCAAAGTTATTTCAATTGCGGCGTCATCGATGTACCCGGAAGGACTTATCCTGTGGAGATGAATTTTCTCGAGGATATCACTAAATTGGGAATACTGCCGACGAAACACTACGTCGGTGATAGCGAACATCCCGAAGTTCCGTTCGTCGATTGCGAACAGATTGCCGAATTGATAACGTGGATATCGCGGAAAAAACCACCCGGCGCTATACTTTGCTTTCTCCCCGGTTGGGCGGACATAGTGAGAGTTAAGAAATATCTCGAAGAAAGTGGCGGTCGACACAGACGCGATATGATAGTACCGGTGCACTCGAGAATGTCGCATCAGGATCAACGCAAAATCTTTCAACGTCCACCGTCCGGATCTCGAAAAATTGTTCTCGCTACCGATATCGCTGAAACTGGGATAACCGTCACCGATGTCGTTTACGTTGTCGACTCGGCGACCCGCAAAGCCATGCGATGGCACGCGAAAAAAGGTTTGGCTACGATGGACAATCAGTACGCTTCTCAGGCCAATATATTGCAACGGTGAGATTTTATGATCATTTTTGCTTTTATTTTTTTAACCATTTTTTTTTCTCTTTATTTAATTTAATAATTAATCATAAATTTCTTCATTTAATTTACATTTTCTTTTTAAGCTTTTTTAATTTTTGTAGTTTTTTCCGCCCGAAAAAAAAAATCCGCTTATAAGCGAAATTTTAGCAAAATTTATAGAAACCTTTGTTTTGTTTTTCTATGAATATTTAGGAAAGGACGCGCTGGTCGCGTGCAGCCGGGAACGAGTTACCACTTCGTATCGCAGGCGCAGTTCAACAATTTGGAAGTACATCCATTGCCCGAAGTATTGCGAAATTCTCTCGAGCAGACGGTACTCGATTGCAAAACGTACAGCAAAGAGAAGGCAGTGAGTTTTTTGGGAAGCATGCCGCAGCCACCGACGACATCCGCGATACAGAAAGCTCTCGAAGATCTTTCGGAACTCGGTGCCTTGGATGCTGACGAAAATTTGACTGCCCTCGGTAAACGCATAGCGTTGTTCACCGTCCATCCAAAATTAAGCAAAGCGATGGTTTACTCATCGATATTTCAGTGAGTTCGAGAGAATTTGCTTTTCTCGTTAATGCAATTTATTCTCCGACGAGAAACGATTGTTCACTTGAAAATTGTCTTTCCAGATGTGTCGCACCGATGGTCACGATAGCGTCGGCAATGTCGGCGGAAAGCGAGATATTCTCCGGAACTCTTTACGACAAAGAAGCCATAAGGCGCGTGAAGCAAAAGTACCATCCAACGAGTGATCATATCAGTATCGGTTGGTTGTTCGCCCAATGGGCGGAGTACGCAAAACAAGGAAGAGACGCGACAAAACAATTCTGTTGGAATACGAGATTAGTTCCCGAAAGAATGTGGACATTGTCCAGTAAGTTTCCTTCTCTTCAACGTCTTCTCTAAAAAAAATCAAGTAATCTTTGGTATTTAAATTTTTAAAATACTAAATCTTTAGTATTTACATTTTTTAAATACTAAATCTTTAGTATTTAAATTTTTTAAATACTAAATCTTTAGTATTTACATTTTTTAAATACTAAATATTTAGTATTTACATTTTTTAAATACTAAATCTTTAGTATTTAAATGTTTTAAATACTAAAGATCAATTATATTCGCGATAACTTGTGAAATAACGTTATTCGTTAACTTTACAGAGGTACGAGATTTGAATGCCGAGCATCTTATGCAGTGTCACATGCTTCGAAGTATCGATGATTACGCGAATCCCGACAGCGTCGACAACGAATACTCGACGCTCGACGAACTCGTTAAGGGCGTATTGCTCTCCGGACTCGATCAGCTTCTTCAACACCGTGACTTCGACATGCGAAAGGGAAAACTGAAGAAAGGAACAAATGTTTTCGTAATGGAGTGAGTAAAATTTTTGCAAAAATAATGAATAATGAATTAATTATCCCCATTTTAACGATACTTCGCAGACATCGCGTTAGTTCCGTAGAGAAATTAATTTACCGTTTTTTTTTTCTTTTTTTTTTTTTTACTTGAAGGGATGGCTTTCGCGCAACTATTACACCGGAAACTGTAAACTTCAAGAGGAAATCGTTTCCCAGTCCATTTTTGACTTACGTTCGAAAACAGCACAGCGAAGAGAGGCGCACTTCGCTGATACGCGAAACCAGTATGGTTTCACCTGTTACTGCTCTGCTTTTTACACAAGCGAGAGTTCACGGATTCGAGGTAAATACTGGATGATGGAGAAGAAGTTGATATACAGTGGAACCTCTGTTTTCTTAACTTCGCTTAACTCAACCGCCCGCTTATTTAAAGGCGTTACAATGGCAACGATTTTGCTTAACTGTATTTCCATTATTGTTCATTCGCTCCGCTGCGAGCGCTGCGCTCGTGCAGAATCACGCCGTAGCGCTTTATCTAAGAACGCGTATATCTCTCGTTGCCTCTGCTGGCAGCAACTATCCGAGAATAGGGACTGTTGGGGAAATACAGAATAGCGAAAGTTTCCGGTTCCGTCGAATCTAAAAAAGAAGAGTTGTACTGTACAACAAAAAATTGTTATTTCATCGAATCGTTATGTGTCTTTAAACGCTGTTTTTTCAACAGCGACCGGCTGAGGATGGACAAGCAATAAACAACAAACAGATATTGCTTACGATTAAAGGAAGAAAAAACTTTAGACTTTCCTGCGAACCTGCGTGAGTGTTACCGATAATTTTTCGTTGATAAATTACCTCATTGTGTTGTTTGAATTTTTATATTTTTTTCTATTGAACTTTTGTTTCAATTTCGTAGCCTCGCGGGTACTCTTTTGCAACTTCGCGACTCGATGTGGAACGTCGTGCGTTATCTCGTGGAATATCAAGGACTCGTCGAGATGGATAACGAGAATGATTATCAAAAGGTCGAGGATTACAAAAGACGAATGCTTCAGGTTCTCGGAAAAATGCTGAGTGAAGCGGCGGAACAGATTGACGAACCGGAAAAAAATCTCCGTCGACAATCGTCCGACGAGGATGATACCGACGAAGAAGATGAGGAATAGACGCCGAAAAGGGTTGAAAAAAACACTTCTAACCGTAAGTTTCATTGTCGATTAATTCATTTACGATTGACCACGACGTCGACTAATTTGGTACAAAAAAAACAATATACCAATGGCGTGTAAAAAAAATATTTGCATAAATTCATCTAAGAAATAATCTTCTCAATTTCGTTCGCTCGCTGTCATACAAAGTTTATTTACAAATCGCGACGATTTGTTTACAAAAAAAAAAACTTATATTGGTACAAATACGTGAAATCGGAAATACGTCGATGAATTGATGCATAAATGGTAAAAAAAAGAGAAAAATGGCGAAATAAAATGTATTCTTGTGAATGGAAAATATCCGGCGATAACGACGAAAGACTGTACAGAAAAAAAAGAATCCCGAAGACACGACGTTCGTATCAGGAATATTGTAATAGACAAATTTAGGGAAAATGTGACAATTGAATTTGCGATTCTTTGGCATTTAATTGTTACCAAACTTAGGATATGTATCTCCGAAAAATAAAATAAAAAAAAAGATCTTTCTAATCGATTCTTTTTCTTCGTCGTCTTTTCTCGAAAAAAAAAAAAAACGGTGAAACACATCGGAGGTATAACAGTTGCATATTTTGCATTGCGCGGTTTTTTTAACTTAAATTTTAACGCAGATACGAGTAGACTATTAGCAGTAGAAGAATTATCGGCGATTGTAATATCGAAGTTGCGCCGCTGGTGCACACGAGGTTATCGTACGAAATCGTGTACTTCACCATATCCGGGTACCGACAGTAACGATCATCGTTGCATTGATAAACCGCGTTGGTCGTCGCGTTAACCGCCACCGACATGTAGAAAGGATTGCATTCGTGAATGTAAGTCGCATCGCCGCAGGATATCTTGACGCTGTGAGACTCACTGCTGATTGTTGTACACGAACCTGACGATTTTTCGATATCGAGAGCCTCGCGAGACGTGCATACAGTCAAACTTGCCGAACTCGGTCCTTGAATCTAAAAAAAAAAAAAAAAAAAAAAAAAAAAAAAAAAAAAAAAACCATAAATTCCGAATCAATTTTTTTTTTTTCTCTTAAATCACAGAATGCATAGAATCGATAAGTTTTTTATCAGTTGCCGAGAGATTACTCACTTTTATCGTGGGGACGTTATCGGTATCATCGGTGTGGAAATAGTTTGCGTTCATACGGTAAAATTTAATGCCCGAAGGCTCCAAATAATCGTCGTAAGAACTCGAAGATCCCGATTTTGAGTAACTCGCGCCGCATTGAGAATTTACGAGACGATTGGGAACTGAAATTAGTATTAATAAAATAAATAAATAAATGCCGCGACTTGAGTTTGTAACGAGAAACATGATATTTTTTTTTTTTTTTTTCAGTCGCTTTCCTTACCTCGTTGTATACTCGCGACAAGTCCGTTTATCGGTACCGAAATATCCGGTGTAGTAATCGTGGCGGGAATTGAAAAGATATCGTTGTTCGAATCTTTGACGAGATCGGACCACGTGTCCTTCGATCCGCGGGTCAAAAATTTGAATGTCACGTCTGCGGATAAATTCATCAGTCATTAAAATAATTATTTACATGGAAAAATCATCAAAAAATTATCGAAAAATGGTCGAAAAAGTATCGAAAAGTTATCAAAAAATTATCGAAAAATGGTCGAAAAATTATCAAAAAATTATCGAAAAATGGTCGAAAAATTATCAAAAAATTATCGAAAAATGGTCGAAAAATTATCAGAAACTTATCAAAAAATTATCGGAAAGTTATCAAAAAATTATCGAAAAATGGTCGAAAAATGATCGAAAAGTTATCAAAAAATTATCGATAAATTACGAAAAATTATTTATGTTATCGAACGATGATGATGTATATCTGTAAATCGCGATGAATACAAAAAAACAATGTAAATTCTTACCGGGGGCATCTTCGCGTAGATTTTTCAATCGTTCTAAACAGTATTCCTTATCGGTATCCGAAATCGTCGACGAATACGGTATCATCAGTATCACTTCGGAATTTTTTCCTCCCAACCCGCGATCTTTTTCTTCGTTAAGCTTTTGCGTTTCCAGCGATTTGATTTTATCGAACGATTTCGAGATATCGAAACCTTTGCTGACTACGAACAAAATTATGAATTGAAATAATCAATTTTGATTGTTGGCGTTGTTCGAATTTTTTTTTTTTTTTACGAAATTTCCAAAAACAAAACCTAAAATATTACGAAGAAGAGGGAATCTTTTATCGCCAATACTTACACGTAGAATAGTAACTCTGATTAAATTTTTGAAAATCCAATATATCGTTGCTGTTTTCGATTATAACGCGTCCATCGTGAGCGCTTATGATACTAAAGTTACTGTTAAACTTGTTGATTTCAAGTTTTCCCAGAAGATCGCTAAAAAAAGAAAAAATGAAAATTTCGATAAGCGCCGTTTGAATAAACGCCGATAAATCGTCGATAGGATTTACTAACCCAAGTATAGGATTGATTGCCTCGAAAGGCCATTTGGTATCAATGAAAATCGTAATATCGGTGGAAATGCGATTGATAAATTTACTCGCTCTCGCCGCATCGCCGCAAAGTGGATCGTTCAACGAAGAAGCTATAAAACAAAAAAAATGTATCACATAACAACAATGGATTTTATGACAAATTAATTTTTTAGATGTGAAGTAATATAAAAAAAAATTATTATATAATAATAAAATTATTAATAACTAATTAAACTATTCATTAATAATTCATAAATTATTTTATAATAATGATAAAATAATAATTAATAATATTAGTTTTTTTAAATTCGTTGACGTAAAAATTACTTACGAATAAACGCGAAAAGCTTGTCAGTTGCTTGAACGGCGAATTTTTCGATAGTCGGCGGATCGATCGTAACTTTTGCTACGCCGGGACTCAGCACCAGCGCCGATCTGTAAGTCTGAAAAGTTGCGAAATTTTTTGATTTTTTTTACATAATTTATCATCGATTATAATTAACTTCTTTCGATTTTTACAAATTATTATTATTATTATGATTCCTATCATAAACGACAAAGGGTTACCTGTTCGGTTGTCGTAGAATTTGGTGCCACAGATGTAAGCAAAGTTTTTCGATTACACGCCCTTATCGACGAATTGAATACACCTCTGTCGCTGTAATACATATCGATAATCTGCGATAGTTTAAGACTCGGAACTTTCGCGTACCAACCGGCGACTTCGCTCGCGAGAATCAAACCATCGAGATCGCCGCGAATCTCAGCGGCAGTGTAGAATAAATCTTCGTTCGAATTCAAGAAATACCAACGCGGCAATTCGGACGAATTCCAGTGGCCGTCGACACCGATATTCAGAGGTTTGTCCGCCAACGGACCCTGTCTCAGCGCCACTTCCGCCAGATTTCCTGCATTTTTTTTATACTCATTGAAAAACATTTACGAAATCGAACCAAAAATACGATTTTTTTTTCTCATCGAGAAAATGTTCTCTCGTCTTCAGTACAATTAAAAAAAATTGCCACCCATTAACTTTATCTATAATGAACATTCTATGATACAATAAGTTTAATCATTGAAAGAAATTTTTTTAGTAATAAAAAATAAAAAATTACGAATGATTTTTAATTTTCACGAAAATTGATTATTAATAATAATTATTATTAATAATAACAATAATAAGAATTATTGTTATTATAAATAGTTATTATTATTAATAATCATTATCAATTATTAATATTATTACGGTACCAGCCATCGTAGCCATCCATTTATTGTCCAAAGTGGTACTCGACAATGCGTCACGGGATTGCCATTCCTCTTTCAACAAATCGCCGAGTCTGACGTTCTGCGGTTGAACGCCGGCGGCGATGCCAGCGAGTACCGAGCCGGCGGCTACTGCACCCCAATCAGTTTTTATAACTCCATTCTCAACGGGACATTTGCTCGCCGGTGGTAAAGCGATTACTCTCGCGCTATCCGGATGATTCGGCGGTAACGGTGGATACCAAGAATTTGGATCGACTCCGTTATCTTTCGTCTCATCCTTGTTTCCCATAGTTTCACTGAAATCCGATATGTTTTCGGTATTCGATTTTTACAATTATTCGGTACGATAAATCGTTGGTATGTTGGCAAATATATATTTACAGCTGGTCGTCCGTTAACGTTTCTACGTCGTCGATCATTTTGCTCGATTGCGTCGCTGAATATCTTCTCCATCTTCTCGAATGTCTGAATTCCGAACTTCTTATGCGACATGTCGTTGACTCGTCACCGCGTTCGATTATCTCGATACTACTCGATAACATAGAGTGCAGTGAACACTATGAAAAAAAGAAAATTTTTAATTTATCAAATTTAATATATTTGACTTTTAATTTATTAAACTTTTATTTCATAAAATTTTTTAATTTTGTAATATGAATTAATAATTTTTTATACATTTAATTTATTCAACAGAATTTATTCATTTTTAATATATCGTAAATTCTCTTTTTAAATGGTAATTTCAAAACGATGCAATTTCCAACGACCGTAACGATAGTTTCGAATAACATTAATTTCGGGTTCCGAATTAAAGAATTCTAAATATTTTTCAATTTGTCCTGATTACGGGAAAATATAAAAACGTTAGAAAAAATTAATTTTAGACTCACGCGTTCGACGCTGGAGAGACTGTTATTGGGAAACGCCATAGCATTTCCCGGTATCAATCGCAGTGTCTCAGCGTGACGATAAAATTGTACTCCATTCGGTGCGTATGGTGTCACACCCGCCTGAACGGGAACGAAAGGATTTTGTACGATGCCGTCTTGACGGAATCTGAAAATTGATTAAAATCAATAAAATAGTATCGATTGGTCGTTTATCTAAAAACATCGATAAAACTTTGACTACAGCGAAATTTCATAGAATTATGCTGAATTCCATAAATAATAATAATTAACCACTCTAAAGGATTTTAAGGTCCTCCATTTTTATTATTTTTCGTATTATTTTTTATATAGTATTTTTTTGATTTTTTTTTGTCTTCAACGCCGCGTGTTGTTTAGTCGATTATCTAGAAACATCGATGAAACTCTTACTATAGCGAAATTTCATAGAATTATGCTGAATTCCATAAATAATAATAATGAATCACTGTAAATGATTTTAAGGTCCTCCATTTTTATTATTTTTCGTATTATTTTTTATATAGTATTTTTTTCATTTTTTAAAATTCTCTTCATCGCCGCGTGTTGCGTCAATCATCCAATTCGCGATTAGATTAATCGGGAAGTAATTAAAGTAAAGTTACATCTTAATTTACCATTTTGCTTACATACCTGTGTAATAATGCAACCGATAGGGTACGTAAGTCCATATTGAGACCAGGCGTCCCCTCGATTTTTCGTATTATGGCCAATAACGACGGTATATTTTGCGGTAACTTATTGTTTCTATCGAGAAGATAAGTATTGTTGTAACACTCCAGAAGCGATGTGGGCACATTGGCCATAGAATTTTCTTGTGCATAAACGGCTGAAAAAAACTCAATAATTAATTACGAAAAAAAAAAAAAAAAAAAATTTAGAAAAATTTGTATTAATGGACAATCGATAGGAAACATCGATTATTCAATATCGCGTATTCCGATTATCTTTAGCTCACCGCATAGGCCGATGACGAGGACGCCGATTAACTTATTCATTTTCTTGAATGAAAATTCCGATAGATTGTGCGCCGATTTTTTTTCACGTTACAATCGATCTGATCGCTTGTATTTCACAAATTGTCAATCACATCACTCGATTCAACCAAATTAATTAAAAAGATAATAAGAGTTTCATAACTTTTGTACTAAAATAGAAAAAAGTGTGTTCTGTTCATTTGTGTCGAACAGGTACTGCAACCACACCTTACGGCTTGCGTACAAAATTCTACTATCACTATCAATGATAAGATACGTTATCCTATATGACTAAGCGCCCCTCTCTCTCCGTTAAACGGTAGATGAGGCTTTTTATTTTCATCGCAATATCATCGGTCTAATTTTATAAACTATCGATGCGCGTCTCGATATATTGGTTGATCCGATATTACGAGCCGATGAAGAAACTGCGAGTAAAAATTATGCAACGATATATGCAATCGACTCAATTGGTTACTTTTTTTTTCGAAATCGACAGATAGACTATCGATTCTGCGGCATCAATATTTGATTTTCAACGTCGAGAGATAAACATCGAGTGTAATACCGGAATGCAATTTATCACTTGCAACTCGGGATTCGAATGAAAATGATTATTTAATGTGAAATTTTCGTGGAAAAATAAGAATCGATTATAAAAAAAACCAAAAGGGACTATAATACGTGAGACATTTGACATCGTTTTCCGTTATCTTATCGAAGCCGGAATGGGATGTTATCATAACGAATCTTTACCGTTTTTTGTGACTCATGGTGAAAATTTACGTTGACTCGACTCGAGAGGCGTTTGTAAATCACTATGTTCCATGAATGAGTTGTGTGAATTATTCACTTCGATCTCATTATTTATACAGTTGTTACAATCAGCGATTCTATTTGTTGGATGGCGTATTTGCGATCTCTGCATCACTGAATGATGAGTCAACGATCGAAGAATCTCGAAAAATACATATATGGATCACTAACCGCGTGGCGAACGAAAATTAAATTAAATTAAATTAAATTGGGAAGCGAAAACGCGTGTTAACACAATACGCACAATCGTAATACGCAGTCGCGTGAAAAATTTAAAAAATTAATTAAAGTTTTTACTTACCTCTTCAATCCATCGGTCGTCTGCGTAACTTTGTTTCCAGTAATTTCGCGTATTGTTATTATCTAATATCTTCCTTTTGTTGACCTTTTTTTAAGTAGCAATGCAAATGCAGTTTTCGGGGAATATACTTTCTTAAAGTATATCCTACACTCCATGTTCAAAGTACGAAAATTAAAAAACTACTCGAACATCACAAAAAAATTAAATATTATTCTTATTCTCCCGTTAGACAATTTTTTTTCGAGTTAAAATTTTTTTCTCGTTACTTTTGATTTGCATATTCATTGATTCTTATTTCACTGATTTTCCGGATAATTTTTTATTGATTATCGTTTTATTTATGAAATACGAGTTTATTTATTGACTCGAATTTCATTTTCTCGATTACGATTTTATTATCATTTCTTATCTCGACATTTTCCATTGCGACGTCTTATTCTTCCGATAGATAATTTTTTTTTCGAGTTAAAATTTTTTTCTCGTTACTTTTGATTTGCATATTCATTGATTTTTATTTCACTGATTCTCCCGATAATTTTTATTGATTATCATTTTATTTATGAAATACGAGTTTATTTATCGACTCGTATTTCATTTTCACGATTGCGATTTTATTATCACTTCTTATCTCGACATTTTCCATTGCAACGTCTCGTTAACTCATTAACGTGTATAATATATCGTATATATCCCGTAGAAGAGTTCACAGCAGCGGTAGTTTCAGGATAGTGAAGGTTAATCCGATAAATTGGAAAGGTGTCGTGTATTATAAAAAAAAAAAAAATTATTAAGTACACAAAAATATTCGCATGTATAAATAATCACTGTTAATATTATGTATCTCGGCAAGATGCAAGGCACGTACACGGCACTTGGATAGAAAATATTTCTAATATTTACATTTTGTTCTTTTTTTTTTTTTTTCTTATTTTTTTCCCGTCGCCTTTCGTTGCATTCTTCATTCACTTTCAGCACATATATGGGGACATGCGGTTGCATTGAAAGTACGTCGCGTTTTCAAACAGTCAATTTTGCGCCCAACTTTACATCGAAAAGAAAACCATTACATCATCATATATATATATATAGAGAGAGAGAGATATTTGTATAAATATATTCCGTAAATAATAGCAACCGCGCGAGTCTCAGTAACATTATGCTAAAATATTTTTTACATACTTCTATTTACAATTTCGAACAAAGTGCACACAGACGCTATCTAATGTGCCGGGAAACAAATCTTCGTAAATAAAAAAAAAAAAATTTACGATGGCAGGGGATTCCAATCCCAGGATTTGCTTTGCTGAGCGCGTTACGTTTTTTTTTTTTTTTTTTTTTTTTTTTTTTCGTAACATGGATGGCAACTTTGAATACGATTTTACTATGTGTAGAAAACGAAGGAAAAATTTTACGTGAAATATTTCGAATTACTAGAAAAAGTTGCGACGTATTCGATTTATCAAATGATTTTTTTTTTTTTTTTTTCGTGATTTTTCTCGTTTTCCAATTAGATATAAGATAAATAATATTTTTTTCATTTTCATCAGAACAAACATAAAATCTTAATTATTAATCTCGATTGGACAAAAAAAAATAATAATATTGGCAAATTTTTCAAAAGAATGCCTTTTCTTTTCGAGGACACAACCAAATTCTCACTTATCTTTTTCTTCCACTTGCTTTTTTTTCCCCGTTGCTTCTTAATTTTCTTTCGTTTTCGCGTCAGAATGATGTAACTCTCTCGAGTGTTTTTTGTTTTTTTTTTTTCTATTTTCTTTTCTTTAAGCACTAGAGGTCCACCGACTAGTCGGGTTAGTTGAATAGATTAAACGCTACGAGGATCTCATTACTAAAGTAAATAGTAATTATGTAGTCGTAAATTAAATTAAGAAAAATACTGTTAGCTAAAGCGGCTGCATGGCGTTTGCTTCTAGTGCTCCAAAAATGCAATATAATTCGCGCAAACTTTCGTCGTATCGAATTTTACTCGACGTAAAAAGAATTTTAAATGTCGACATTCCATCGAAATAAAAATGTCGATCGATCGATCGATTTCGAATTTCGTAAATTTCATTATTTTTATCGTCGACTGATTGTGAAAACAAAAAAAAAACATTGATTTCGTCAATTTTGGCTCTAATATGCATCTTACGTAACTAACGAGTTGAGTTTCTCGTGTGTACCGAGAGGTAATACTTCGACGCCATCGAGGCGCGTAAATAATTAAAAATATCCGTAAACTTCGGACAAAAGTTCGAGTCGTCGGTGAATTAGAATTTCTTTCTCTCGACACGATTCGATAAATGTTTAACGATTATTTACAAGCGGAGTGAGAGTCGCGGAATTCTCCTAACGACGAATTATCGTTCGAAAACGAATGGTTCGCACAGAGCTGCCTGCCTGCGACTCCCGTTGTTTATATATATTGTTTAATTATAATACTACTGCATTTAATCGCTCGTATAAATTATCGTCGATGTATAATAATGTTAGGAAGCTTAGTTAGCAGTGGGGATCGGGAAAAACGCGTCCGATAATACGGACACTCGTCTGTCTTAAATCTATAACTATAATCCACTCGGAAGTCTTATAAATGTCATGTCTTGTTGTTGCGAATTGTTGAGCGAATTTTTTCTATTAAGAATGACACTGTGTCCCTAACGATTTAGAAGGATTACAACGGTACAGTCTTCAGTCAAATTGAGAGCATCGATCTAAAAATTCTTCGAACTTTCGCCGAGCTGAATATTATTAATTGTCAATTTTTTTTCCGCGTTATTCGCATTCGCGTAAATGTCAAAAAAGGTTTTTCAAGAAAAAAAAATAGTACGGCGGATAGTTAAAGATTATGTTTATAAAAATTATTTTATAAAATAAATTAAGAAAAGAAGAAAAATAATTCTATATAGCAGCGCCGATCGTATTTTTAAAAAATTAGTGTTCCACTGCTAGCGATTTATCGTGATGTTTGCATACACTGGAACGCCAATTTTTCAAAAAGACGATACTTGTTGCCATATAGAATTATTCTTCTTCTGTTACACTTGGCGCATGTAATTTAATGTATTTAAAAAAATAATTTTTATAAAAAGAATTTTTAAGTACTTCGCGGACTTTTTTTTCTTGAAAAACCTTTTTGGGAAATTTCATGTCTTTTTGAAAATATGATTGTTTTTTTGTAAAGCATTTTTTTTAACAACATTATTTCATTAAAAGGATTTTTACAGTTATTGGATCGAAATTTTTGAGAAAATTCACTTTTTTTTACAATGTGTAAAAATTAATTAATTTTACTGTAACTTCGCGCGTTCGTTACACTCACTAATTCCGATTATTAACGAGACGCTATCACGCAATACGTAATTTAAAAAACTCGAAAACGTTCTACTGTACTTGCCGTTGATATGCTGCTGCGTCTCTCGATAGCGTATATAAATTTACGCGATAAATTAATCAGCGACCAAATTTTCTCAAAGTCCATAAGATCCAAATCTCGTTATCTCGAAAATATAGTTATAAAAAAAATCTTTGAGAACATAAATCGTAACAAGATAAACAAATAACAATGTTATAAAAATTTCATGAATTTTATAATTTTTTTTTTTTTTTTTAATACAACTCTATAAACGTTTTTTGGATGCAAGGAACCAAAACCTCTTTGCTCTTTGGAAAATTCGTAGGGAAATATTTTCAAATTTCAATTCTCATTCGACGAGACTGTAACGTTGTAAACTCTTATTTAAACAGAGAAAATAATAATCCTGCATACCGAATCGCATCTTAGGCACTCCTATCTTTCTGGAGCCTTTTAAAATGCCGTGTAAATATCGGGTTCGCTGGAGCGCTAAAAACATCGCTTATTTCACGCATCAATCTCGCAAACAATGAAATAATCATTGCCAGTCATCAACGAGACGATAGGAATCACGCATTGGCTCTTCGTAATAACTCTAATTTTCTCTCGGACGTCGCAAAATGTTTGCCAATAAAAAAAAAAGGAAAAAAAAAAAAAATCGTGCGAGAGAAGAAAAAGTTCGTCGTTTGTGTTGTGTGTATTCAACGGATTCACAGAGGTTGTTCGATCGGCATCGATCCTTGCAGTAGACTCGGGTCGTTCATCGTCGCGTTAACTCCACCGCTTCCAGTCGATTCCCCGTTGGCGTTGTTGCTATTGTTGTTCTGACCGTTAAGAAATGAAGTCATTTCCATCGACGAATGTTGTCCGCTCTGTTCAGAAACATGCGTGTTCGTTCGCTTCTTTTCAGATCTACAGCGCGTAGGAGTAACGTACGTGTGTGTCGTGTTTCGGAAAAAAACAAAAGAAAAAGCGGCTCCAGAGAGAGTGCAAAGAAAGCGAGGTAAGAGAAGTGCTTAGAGAGTAATTCGACGAAAGGCTCCGAGGATCGAGAGGATCTTAAATCGACAAATTATCCTCTTTTTTTTTTTTTTTTTTATCTTTTGCGTTTTTTTCTTTTTTTTTCTCACAATTTTGTCACCAATACGTTCGATCGATTGTTTAAACTAATCTTAAACTTGATCCTCGGTTCCTACCATCCTTACGAAGTATCTACATCTTAGCCATTTCATGATACCAACCTTAGGCTGCATCGTGTCCTCAGTCGTGTCGAGAACGGCGAGGGGATTCGACGTTATGTTGATTTTCGAATCGTTTATACCGCCGTTCATCACTCGACCGTTCGACATCGGTTTCCCTGTTATACAGAAAACTTGTCAAATTCATCATCAAAATAATTTCGAAATTGCTTTTAAATAATTCGATGAAAATGGAGATGGCGATAAATTAAGGAAGATGTATCGATGCATTCGCAGTTAAAGTTGAGATTCGGAAGAAATTTTTAAGATTTCTCGATGGGATAAAATCTGAAAAAAATCAACCATATTTCTTTCGACTAATCATCCGGTAACTGAACTCTTTTTTTCATCGAAAGTTGATTCGGAAATTCTTCTGAGTACATAGGAATTTTTCAAAAATTATTTCTAATTTTTCAAAAATTATTTCTAATTTTTTAAAAATTATTTGAAATTTTTTAAAAATTATTTCTAATTTTTTAAAAATTATTTCTAATTTTTTAAAAATTATTTCTAATTTTTTAAAAATTATTTCTAATTTTTTAAAAATCCGTTTTTGGAAAAATCTTTTATGGATATTGGCGAATATGTTCCATCGATTGTCCGGAATTTTATTGAGTGTATTGCGCAGTTTTTCTCCAAAAATGTATCCACAATTCGAGACTTTGCATCCACAAAAAAAAAAAAGAACATTTTTGCAAAATTTTAAAAAATAAAAAAAATTGTATATACATTCAGAAAAATTAACGGATCGATTTCTGTAAATAAAAAGGATCGGTTACCGGATGATTCGTGAACAACTTTTTTCAAATTAATGTGTTAATAATTTTTTGGTATTATTATTATGCAAAATAAATCTTAAGACCTTTTAACTGGTTGATTTTTTTCAAATTTTTATCCCATCGCGAAGTATTCGAAATTCGCTCAGAATTTTACTTTTATTTGCGACTGTAACGATACATCCTCTTTAAGAGAATTATTAACGATGTTGTTTGTCCGCTAATAATTTTGCCATTAAAAAAAATCGAAATGGTAAAACAAAAAAAATGTTAATAAAAATAAATATATTTAAATTAATTGAACAATCGGCGCAGCGTCATCGCGGGGAAAGAAAGTAACGATAAAATGAATGAATTACCTTCATTCTGTGATGATTCGCGGCTTTGCTTGATTTTGCTTCTCTTGTAGACAACAGCAACAACAGCGAGACCGCCGAGTAGCGTTGCACCGCCGAGTGCACCGCCGATGATAGCGTACATATTTCCGCTTCTTCCGTTGTCGGCATTCTTCGGCGCATTATCGGGAAGTACTTGTTGCACCGGTGGCGCTTCCGTGATCGCTTTCAGGGTTTTTTCGCGTATTATTTTCGAGAACTCCGACGCCGCGTCGACGGAGAAACTCTGAACTTTAAATTCGTAAGTGGTATCGGGTTGCAGATAACCGATCGTTATGTTGGTCGAATTTTTTCCTTCGACGGTTGTCTTTATGTATTCACCGGCGTACGTCGAGGCGCGATGATAGACGTAGAAACCGTCCATATTCGCGGTTCTGTCGGGATTTTGCCACATCAGTAAAACGCGATCGGGTCCCAGTGCTTCGGTATTCGTTAGCAGCGGTATTGGCATTTTGTTTCCTTCGAAACCGGTGACGCGATTCAATGGAAAACGAACGGAATTGGGACTAAGTTCGTTGTCGTTATTCGAGTAAACAGCGGCGATGCGAAATCTGTACGTGTGATCGGGTTGAAGATCCGTTACCTCGAAGGATCTAACATGCTTCGGTATCTCCATATTTGCAGTCATCCATTTCGATGGCTTGCCGTTTGGTCCTCTTCCGAGTTCGCGATATTGTACCTTGAAGAATTGTATCGACAATCCCTTGTTCTCCGGCACTGACCAGCGCACCATCACCGATACGTCCGACAGCCTTGTCACGTTTGGCTGATTCGGCGGCACCAAAACTGCTGATAACACAACGCTCGTTAGTACTGATTATTTCTTTTTCTACCGTATAATCCGCGAATTCCGTCCAATTAATTAACAAAATAAACGTTAATAACAAATTAATTATTGCAATAAAAAAAAAAATTCCAAACTTCGATCGAAAATATTTCATTACTGTGAATACCGGTCTTCGATAAATAATTTAAAAAAAATAATTTATTTCGAAAAAAATGCTTCAAAATAATTTTAATAACAAAGTAATTACGAAAATAGACCGCTGTGATGAGAGAGAAAAGTTTTCGAATCTCATTAAAAAATATATCATTACTGTGAGGGATTTTTTTTACTTAATTTTTTTTCCCACGAATACTACAAAAAAAAATTAATCTCTGCGTAACGAAACTTACAAACGTAATTTTTTCGTATTTTTGAGATCGAGAAAAAAACGAAAATTACGGAAAAATTGTTAAAATCTAAATATTGCAAGAAAAAATGCACCAAATTTCGAAATCGTTATTTTAAATAATATCGGGAAAAAAATTATTTGCCAAAAATTACCTGTTCCCTTGCGATGTCCCTCTTTGGGTCGTCTCCTGCCGCCGCCAACCCTCGTGTGCTTGTGGACTCCACCGTTCGGTGGTCCGTGATCCCGTGTTTTTCCACCGCCACCGCCGCCTCCCTGATGCTGTTTCGGATTTACCCTCAAGAGATTATATCCCGAGTGGGAGCCGTAATCGTTGCTCGCAACGCACTGAACGAAACCGGCGTGTCTTTTCTCAACCGGTGATATCGACAGAGTTAAACCTTTGATTTCGACGTTTTTGCTGCTTACGAGAGGCTCGCCGTTTATCAGCCACTCGAGACTCGGCTCTGGCTGTCCATCGACGCCGCAACTCAACTCGAGTCCACCACCTTCCGAGAAGGTGTCTTCCGTTGTCTTGGGTGGTCTTACAACCCTCGGCGGTTCGACAACTTGAAGTATTATTACCGATTTTATTCCTCTCGTACCGCCGTTACTCCATACGCAATGGTACTCTCCGCGATCCTCAGGCTGCACGTTAACGATACTAAGACCCATCGATGTGTAACGCGATCCGGAAGGCAATTGATCGCCGAGTCTCGTCCAATTTACACGCGGCACCGGGTATCCAGCAGCGAAACACTCGAGAGTAACGTTCATTCCTCTCAATACTTTGTATTCCGTTTGCGGCTGTTTAACGAATGACGGAGCGACGTATGAATTCTCGTTGTAAATCTCCAATATCGTCTTGTAATTGCTTCGGAACGTCTGCGTTACTATGTAATTGTCGGCGGTGCAATCGTAAGCCCCGGAATCGGCGGTTTTCGCGTTTTCTATTACCATTGTTTTGCTACCGGTGATATTGACGCTGTGCACCGGATCGCCGTTTTTGTAAAATTGCACGACCGCCTCCGGCGACGAGTACGGAACGGGACATGTTATCGGCACCGTATTCCCCGATGGCACTCGTATCACGACGTTACTTTTATCCGTAAATTTTTCTATCGTCGCGAGACTCAGACGCGCCGGATCCGACGCTAAACCACTCGTACCTACGAATAATATATTGTTATCAATTACATTTTTTGTTTTTAGAAATTACTCGAGATACTTAAAAAAAAAAAAAAAAATCTGCAACTACGAGAAACAATTGAATTCGGAGCGAAATATAGTTATCGGAGAAAAAAAAGCAGCGAAAAATTAAACAACTTTTTTATCTTTTATTTTCATGGAATTTGCGAAATTTAAATTTCGAAAGCGCAAAACTTGTTTGTTAATAAAATAATGAGAATTGAAATAAAATCATTTTGTGAGTATAAATTTGCGGCGAAGATACGCC
This sequence comes from Cryptus armator, assembly GCA_963971235.1. Classification (NCBI taxonomy): domain Eukaryota; kingdom Metazoa; phylum Arthropoda; class Insecta; order Hymenoptera; family Ichneumonidae; genus Cryptus; species Cryptus armator. Next base: position 11,590,842 of record OZ020242.1, on the reverse strand, counting down.
TCGAAGACCTTTGCGAAAAAAAAATGATCATTAATGATCCGCGATATCATTATTGTCGGGGAAATTACATCGTAAAATGATTTAATTAAAATACAAGTATTTAGTTACAATTTAATTAAAATTTGATAAAAAAACATTTTATTTATTCAAAAGTCATGAAACGTAAAAAAAAAAGTTTTTTCGTAAAGTTATTTTATCATTAAAAAAAAATGATCGTTTCATTGGGTAATAAGACTGCGGGTCTTACGCTTCGGAGTCATAACACGAGCCGCGAAGGAACATAAAGTACTCAAAAGCAGTTTCTGTATCAAACAATAATAACAACTCTTTACGAGAAGTGGCCGGTCGCATGTCCGAGGAGAAGATGTATAAAATCGTTATGGCTGTTGGGGTTATTAAGGCGCAGTACCGAGGATTTCATCTACAAGCGGTTCTATAAAAGTTGCAAGAATCTCGTAGGGATACTAGAAAAGCTCATTGCGTCGGAGAGAACAGCTATAAACTCCGCTTTACTCTTAAATCTCTGAAGTTTTAAGGTTTTTGTCCTTCGGCAACAGTTATCGCTGTAGCCGAAGACTATGAGAGTGAAAATATGAAAAAAAAAAAAAAAAAAAAAAAAAACGACGAAGAAATAGTCTTCTTACCGTAAAAAGCGATGCATCTGTAATCCCCGGCTTTGGATGCATCGTCAAAGTTGACCATGTGCTTCGAGGTCTTGCCGCCGCTATTAGGTGCATTTATGAGAGGACCCCAACGCTTCGAACCCAATGGCCTGTGACGCCAGGCAAACTTTTCCGCCGCGAGATTCAGACTACACTCGAAGTCTACCTCGTCTCTAAGCGGCGCTGCGAGAGGCCGGGGATGACGAGTGAAGGCCATACTGAACTCTTGCCTTTGTCCTGTTTTTTTTTATCACATAAAACGAAAAAAAAAGTTATTTACCTGAATATTGCAGTCGTGAAAAAAAAAAAAAAAAAAATGGCGAAATAACGATCGATTTTTTTTTTTGAATAACATTCATTGCCATTACGCAAAAAAAAAAACTAATGCAACGATCTTGATGACTAATTGAAAAATCTATCGAAAAACGCTGCTACTATTAGTTCGAAATTTTTTGTTTTTTTCTGTTAAGATTTAATATTTCTCCGACGTTTTCATGTTGTCGAATAATAATATTAACAAAAAATATTTTCAAAAATAAAAATCCATCGACTTCGTTATCCGAAAAAAAAAAAAAAAAAAAATGACCTCTAAAACGTTTGAAAATCGAAATTTTATTGCATGGATACAAAAAAAGGGGTAAAAAAAAAAAAGTTCACTTACCCGAAGCGCAGCATCCCAAAGCATGTAGAAGAACCGCGAGGGCGCCGAACAGCAGGGAAGACACCGGCCGCATCTTGACACATTCTGTAAGAACGAGATATATATATATATATACATATATATACATATATATATATATGTACGTATCGAGACTGTGTTTACTCGGTCGTACGCGAAGCGTTACGTTATACTACTCGGTTCGCGATTTGCCGTGTGGCAGAGTCCGCACCCTTTCTTCCCTTTCCCTCTTTCTTCGCGTTCATCGAACTACACATATCCTCGATGTAAGAGAGAGCAGAGAGCTTCCCAGTCGAGTTGTGTGGATCTGCGTCTCTTTTGCTTTCGTCCTCACGGTTTCTCTCGTGTACGAGTACACAATCTACATGCATGGAATCGTATGTTTAACCGGCTATATATCCTAACAGCGCAACGAAAGGCGAGGCCTTTGCAAGCCGAAATTTTAATGGCACAACGGGGGAGACGACGGCTCCTTGTCGTCGTTGTCGTCGTCGACGGTTTAACTTTAGAATCCGGAGAGTTCACGTGAAAATAGAACGCATGCCTGCGTGCTTGGCATAGAATTCTAGTCACTTCTCTCACTCTTTCGCTTCACTGTGTTATTCACGAGTGCGATATATATCTTTAAAGTGGATCGACGGGGCGACGGAGCTTTGCGTTACATTAAACGAAAAAAGCAACTTCCGGTTGATGTCCGTGGAAACGATATACATGACGGAAGAGGAAGAAGAACGCGAGCACTCGAGGATCCGATGATCCGTTGAAGAGCCAACATATGCATCGAACCCCCACGTGGCTCCGATTATTTTCATATCGGAATATGCAGTTAATAAATCTCCGAGGATCGCCTACGTGCCGCGATTTTATCGACGTTTTCTATTACGAATTCCGAAGCAATGACTGAAGAAACAAAAACTATTGCGCACAGTAAGCAACATAACGTTATACACTTGAAAAAAAAAAAGAAAAAAATAAGGTAAATATAATTAACTGGTTCTGCAAATTTTAATGCATAAACTGATACGTTGGATTTAATGTGCAATAGTAATGAAAAATTAACGTACTTTTGCAGGGAAAATAAATTAAATTATTGGAAGTAAAATATCTTTACTATTTTTCGTATATTAAATTTGCGGACATTTTTTTTTTTTTTTTCGTTTAGAATTTTTTTAAAATTTCTACGAGTTTTTTTTTTTTTGTGGACTTTAATTAATTTTTAGCGATTTATTATAATTAAAGAAGTGATTTTCCGTAAGATAGCTACCATTTCATTTGAAACAAGGTGTACATCGCCTTTATAAAAGGTCAGAGGGTGCATAGAGAACAGTGTACAGAGGAAACGACCTTTACTGAGTAATGCAACATGTGTTCCCGAGTAGTATGAAAAATCGAATGTTTCATTCGATTATTCCAGGTGTATTTTTTTTTTAATAAATATCAATTTAAAGGTATTTTTTTATTTTTTTTTTTAAATAAATTATTAATTTTTTATTACAAATATATCTAAACGCTAATATAACAGTTTTTTTCTCATATTCACACTTCCATCGATTGTAACATACGCATCGTTAGATTTAACTATCGACGCTGCTATAATTGGAAGCACCGGCTTGTCTTCCTCCCGCACTAAGGCTCGCGAGGGCAAACAAACAAGAATGACGACGAAAAAAAAAAAAAAAAAAAAAAAAATTGTCGTCAACGAGTGTATAAAGGGACTGACAGACGTTAGGCAAACACTTATTCGGAAGATTTCCGGGGGAGTAGGGACTCAGAAACAACCCACTCGTTCCGAGTCTCTTTGACGGACATTTTTGTTTTTCATCTCCATAACTTCCTTCTCACACGTCGAACTTTGTTGATTTTATCGGATATATACGTCTATCCGTTTGTACGCGTAATAGATGTTACAATAATCGAAACGAAGTATCGACGTGTCTCCGACTATCGCCTTCACATTTGTGAATATATTTTTTTTTTACGTAGGTATACATATATGATAAAATAGTATAGAGCCCATAGGTCTTACGAATGAACGGCCTTATAGGGTAAGGAATAGCTCGGGCGCGCCGCCCTCCCCTCCCGCCACCTTTGCGCCTCGCGATCTCTCGACGTCGGACCGTTTACACCCACGTGTTGTTCTTTGCCCGGGGACTAGGCGTTCGCGCAGGTAACACACGACTATACGGAAAGCTTTAACAGTCCGTTCCGGTACCGAGCGTGTGCCACAGCGAGAGAGGCGCATACTTACGAACATAGGCTCCGACGATGTTACGATGAAAGAGAAACGGAGAAAAAAAGTGAAAGAAAAATACGAAGGAAAGAGCGAGAGAGCGAATGAGGAAAAAAAAAACATAAAAATGAAGATAGATGTATAGCTTAGTTCTATTCGTTTATTAGGCAACCCCCCGAGCGTAGGCAGACTCATTCATAGATCGAAGCTACATACTACAAACTTATCTCGCTCTCCGCGGCTCTCTACCATTATATTATTATATATACACGAGAACGAGCGCCGACACCCACGTTGCATCTTACGTCTATCTAAAGTTTCTTTTTCTCGTGTTTTTTTTCTATTTTTTTTTTTTTTTTTTTTTTTGCGGCTTTTCAACGATCATCGACGATCCGAGAAAACGTTAGCAACATCGTTAACCCATTTCAGATATATGCCGTAATTGAACGATTCGAATTTCGTTTTCGCGGGGTTATTACTTATCGATGTAAAGTAACTATTTTTTTTTTTTTTTTTGACAAATTGAAAAACTACAAAGTCAACTTTGCAAATATAAAGAATAACTTTGACACGTCATTTGTTATTAAAAAAAAAATTCAAAATTTCATTTGCGAATGAAATATTTAATATAAAAATTGAAAAAAATTAATTTTGAAATTTGAATTGATAATGGAAATTTTTTTAAACGTCTTTTTTAAATTCGTAGGAAAGATTAGAGTTATTCTGATTAAAAATAATTTTTTTATTTTTCGACGATACGGAATATATGGAATAACAGGAAGTTATACCGGCCACAGCCACCGAATAATAATTTTATTGGTATAGTCGTAAAAATGTATAGGACTACGAGGACAAAGTCGACGAGGAATGAGATGAAGCAAAAGAGGCAAAGAGAGGGACTGGAATGATAGCTGACCCCCTCCCCCCCCCCTCCCCTCCCGCATGCCATTTCGGACATTCGAAGATGCTAAGAAAAAAAAAAAGTAGGTTGAGCTGAATCCCCGGGTTTACTTGTGCGCTTGTATTGCCTACTTCTCTACCGTATCTTCGTCTCGTTCGCTCGCGCCTCGCGATTCTTCCCCGTCTGGAGATGCCCGACATTTACCGTACACGACTTCCGTTCCACGTTTGCCTCACGTAACGGAGACGGCACAACGCCAGATCGACGGGGAAGGAGCCGACGAAAGAGCGTGAATCGATCGCTAAAATGATTCCGGAGTTAAGCGAAAAAAACGCACTGTAGATATACCGGAAAGAGATCGCTGATCAACAAGTTGCGAGTAACTCTCCCGGAAGTTCTTGGATATTTCTATGCTTTCGTATTCGAGCTCTCGACGTTAATCGGACAAGAAAAACATCGCGATAAAGTGTTCATATATTTAAATCGCTCCGTTTCTTGAGCACACGAAAAAAAAAGGGATTTCACATTAAATTTCTTCAATATCGAAAGAATGGCAAAACTTTTTTTCGTATCGTATTAAAAATTATAAATTTTTTTTTTTTATTTTAATTTTTTTTATTATTACATTAAAAAATTTACATGTAAAAAACTATGCAATTAGGTTTATTAATTTTTATTCACATGGAAATACTCAATGTAACAGTTTTATATACAAAATATAATATAAAAATATCAATTGTGTATTTTATTGTTAAAAAAATTAACAAACTTAATTGCATAGCATTATAAATAATTGCCAAACAAAAAAACGTTATTACAATCTTCGGTTTCGTTGCTTAATTAAAAAAAAAAACAATTCGACATCGGAGCGTTTGTAAAACATATAAAAATTCTCGTTTCGATTATCTATTCGATCGAATAAACTCGCGGGAGCAGTTTCTCCCCTTGTAGCAGCAGCAGTTTGAGGGAAAAAAAGGAGTAAAAGATGGTCCCAGAGGAATTCGAAGATTCGTGCCTCGATCGTAGAAATACCGCGTGGCGAGGACTCACGGAGATATAGAAGAAGTTTAAAAAGTTTTCGTGTATTCCTCGGATTGTGTGTAAACTGGTTCGGTTTTCGCGGAGCACGCGGTCGCGATTCGCGATCGTTTGAGATTTTTTTTGGGTATAGCTTCGGTTATATATAGTTATATATTTATATATATATATATATATATATATATATATATACAGTAGTAGGGTAGGTACACGAGTTTCTGCATCGCTCCCGGTGGAGCTGTGAGACGCTTGTGCTCCTGTTGCGCGCGATGGCTGTTTCTGCCGCTGCGTGCAGGTCGCACGTAACAGGTGAGAAGGAACCCAAAGCCCCCGAACACGGGCGCCTCGCTTTCCGACCTTCCCTTCGTGTAAAAATGAACAACTCGAATTCCATAGCAGGGATCGTCAACCTCGATTCTTGTTCGCTTTAGCGACTACACGACTCCGCGGGTACAAATACACTCGCCGCGGCAAAATTTACTGGTACACGCGGCAAGAAAGATGAAGATGAGGACGCGAAGTCCGGAGGATTTACGTCGTTGTCGGACTCGACGTATGGAATCGTTACAGCGGTATATCGAGAAGGGGCTCTTTCGCGAGGGCATTAGCTCTCCACATATCATCGAATCGAACAAAAACCTTCACAGCTCAACATGTAAGACACTACACGAGAATTTCATCAACAATTTTATAACGTTAAACAACATTTTTTTTTTGTTCAGCTAAATACGCCAATTTGGCGAATATGAAATAATAAATGACAATAATTTTAATAATTATTATTAATTCATACTGATAATTGATAATCATAAAAAAATGATATATTTAATAAATTCATTTATTTGTGATTATTATTTTTTTAAATATTTAATTTTTCAATGTTCAATAATGTAAATGGCATTAATCGATACATATATTAATATATATATATTTCACGAACTGTATTCGTAGTTTTTGCTTACAGTACACATAAATACAAAAAATAAATAAAATGTATTATTATCATTAATTATTAGTAATAATTAACAATAACAATGTTAATAATAATTACAGTTTTATTTATTTTTCGTAGTCATTTTTGCTGTGAAGAAAAACTACGAATACAGTTCGTAAAAAATTATGAAAAGATTTTAGAATTGTATCGATTAACATCATTAATTTTTTTCAACGTTGACGAATTTGATTTTTTTTTACCGTTAGTAACTGATGTTCTTCAACCGTTACGAAGTTATGAGATTTAATTTATTTACTCGCGGATTGACAACTTAAATTGACGCGGAATCTATCATATATATATACCATTCATATACGCGATCGCATTGATATTAGTCATCCATAGTGTAGTATTGTACTGTAACTGTATTGTATTTGCTCGTCGCAAATGTACTGTACACACGTCGATGGTTGGTAGTAATGCCGACGTAGGAAGCCCCTCGGTGATAAATTTGTCTATAGTATATCGAAATCGTTGACCCTCGACGAGACTGCGAGAGAAGAACAAACGACTGAGAAGCGGCATTGGTGGAAGCAGTGACTCGAATAGACACCGATGATCTCGAAAGATTTGTTTTCTAATCCGCAAACATTTGATCGACTGGTTATACATATAAACGAGCGGACTGTATCCATAGACAAGTTCCTACCTTTGCTACGATCTTTATTCAGTTTCCTTTTATCTACAGTCCCATTTTTATTTTTAACCGCTTAATATCTTCACGAAATTCATTTTCGAGTTTAATAAATCGCGATATATTTTTATTATTTTATTTTATTAACATGAATTTTTTTTTTTTTTTTTTTTTTTAACGACGATAATGTTATTTTATATATTATATGTTATATATATGTTATATGTTAACATATATAATATGTTATTTTATCAAATCAATTATTTTCGCGTTTCGCGTCGTTTTCGCGTTTCGCGTAACTCCGCTCCGATATGATTTATATTTAATCTTTCGTAATTTCAAGCAATTTTTAATCATTGTTACGAAACAATGTAATGATACAATCGACTTGCGTTAAAGAGTTCATTCTTACCTGCGATGAACTGTGAAGTTAATATCGAGAAGCTGACCACCGATAAGACAAAAAGTTGTGAAAGCAAAGCACAGAGACGCGATTATCACGAGAGCGAACGATGTTTAAGATGTGTCGTTATTCGCAGTGTTGGAAGGACACGTAGGCCCACGTATTCCATTCCGTCTTTCGTTACTTTTTTTTTTTTTTTTTTTTCACGAAATTTACTTACCTAACCTCACCTCTCCCGTTTCATCGGAGACATTTTTTTTTTTTTTTTCCGTTCTTTATCGTTCGCGATGTCACGCGCAGCGACATCGCGACTCGCGTGTATCGAGAAGCCGGACGATGCCGATAACATTCGTCGTCCTCGCGTTTCGTTACTCGACTGTCGCAGAGACAGCGCGTCTTGTTTGATTTTTCGCTATTGCCATATACTAATCTTTATCTCGCTCGGCTTCTCGACGAGGCGTCAGTGTCAAGACCGTGAAATTGCGGGGACACTTCGTGAAGATAGAATCGGGATACACGTATATTAAAAAAAATATATCAATGTATTTTTTTTTTTTCAGGAATTCCTTTAATTTTTTGTTCTTATAAATTATGCAACCTATTTTCGCTTAAACAATCGCGAAATCAATAATAATTATCATGTGAAATAAATAAAAATTATTTTTGTCAAAAGATTTATTCCGATCGATTATTAAAAACTGAGAATTCAAAAATTTCATATATCGATAATTTGCACATCGAACTTTAAGGAAATTATGTAAGAAATTTAAAAAATCGTCCAAATTGTTTCACAAGATTATTCGTAATTATTTATTCACAATACGAATAAATGAATGAGCTGAGGTCAGGAAGCCAATCAATAATCACTTCTGATAACGACTTTGTGATCATTTTTTTCCGCTTATAATTGTTTTCAATTACTCAACGTTGGGATAAACATGTACTCGTCGAATTTCAATTTAAAAAACTGTTAAAAAACATCGATATTGATAATAATAATAATAATAATAATAATAAAATAATAATAATAATCGTCAATCTTCTCGAAAGTATAAAAACTCCGAGATGACCAGCGAATCGTTGCGAAGTTTTTACGAACCACTTGGCAAGAGAAATAAATCATTTTTACGAAACAATTGGGTACAAGTAATTTCAGTACTTTTTTTTATACGTTCGCTCCATTCGTATATTCAACTTTAAGACGCTATTACGCTGCGCGGGTTATTCCGATTCTCCAAATGCGAAGTAAATAAAGAAGAGTTAACGGGTTCATAAAATGAAATGAAACTGTTGGAGGAATGAAAATGCGAAACGACGAGACTGTATGGTTTTGTAGAGAAAGAGAAACACACCGTGAAGAATTGAAAGAGTTTCTCGAATTTTCTCGAATATTTTCTTCGAAGTTTTCTCGTACCTGGAGTCGAGTCGAGGATATTACTGTACATCCACCTGGGTGGCCTCAAGGGCGGAAAAGCCCCCGAGCGCGCGCAAGTATACCCTCGGGGAACGCGGACACAATGCGCTACATTGTCCCCCGCCCCCCCCCCCCCCCCCTTCGCTCTCAACACAGTTCTATGTGCCCCACGGTACAGGAAGCACTTCAAGATTCGTACAGGTCGATAGAGATCGATGAACGGATACACCATTAGATTGTATCGTAGTGAATTTTTTTTTAGCGCATTTTTTTTCACTGTTCTCAATTCCGCGGCAGAACTCACACGACGTCTATCAATGACGAAAAAAAAAAGTCAACGCGTTTTTCGCAGTTTTTATAATGTTTTTGGGATTTTAAATTATCGATTTTTCATAACCAAATTCAACAATACGTTTTTTTTTTTTTTTTGATAAGCGATGCGAGACTACAAATTATTCGAGTCCTTTAATGTCGAATGTTTGAAAGATTTTGAAGAAATTGAAGTAATTTCCATGAAATTGGAGATTGGAATGTCGACTGTGTCTTGAAATTCCAAATGTTCACACAGAGAGTTATTTTCATTCAAACTAATACTCTGCGTTTACAGTATTTCGTAATCTTCGATGCCACGAGGTACGCAAGCGCGTAAGTTACGCTTGCGTACGACACGAGTATCACCAACAGGTATCACCGACTTTTCGAATCTCGCGAGGCCCGCGCTTTTCTCCGAAAATTAACAAAATATGAAAAACCAAAACTTCGATTGACATCGCGATCTTTCTTTTTTTTTTTTTTTACGAAGAATCGATTTTTTTGAAACGCAATAAAAACACTCAGGGAAACTTGTCTCGACAATTACGAGGGTTTGATTTCAAAGTCGTGATAGGGTAAGGGTTCCGTATTGTGTTTCGCTTTCGTCAGGTGCCCGTTACGCAGCAAATTTTTTCGAAAGCGCCCTCGAATTTTTTTTTTTTTTCCTTCGTCCCTAAATTCGTCACACTCAGCATCACGAACACAATTTATCGTTTCGCCGTTAAAAACGGAGGGAGATACATCATTATCTGTAAATTCCTATTCACAATCTTTCTTCGTTATAACCTTTTTTGTAAATCATTTAATCTCTGTTACGTGTTTAACTAACCAAAATTCTGTATCTACGAGACCTCAAATTTTCGTCACTTCGATCGGAGTTAAATATTTTATAAATTATTTCGAAGCAAACATAGATCTATCGATGTTTATCATAATCAGATTATACGAAAACGTTTATCGCAAAAAATCTCTGAAAGGAAAGTCAGGGGCACACGAGCCCCCTTGACCGTGTACGGCAGGTGTCGGAACTTATTAGGAAGGTGCCTAGGATATCTCGTGTAGTTATGTACGCCACACATATATACGCACGCTGCGAACATCTACACGAGAATACACCGGTAGTGAGCGTTTCGTCTTTGCCTCCGTTGCACAGTAAATTTTTTACTCCATTAAAGTTTAAATCACTTACACGCAAAACGTTGTTGAGAAAAAGAAAAACACGAAAAAAAAAAAAAAACAAGCCCTCGTGCTCGGCTACAGAAATCGCGACGATTATGCATCAACCGCTGCGCGTTGTGAGGCGCAACGAAGATAAAGAGAAAAGAAGAGGAGAAAACTAAACGCCGGCTCGGCGTAGGGAACAAGAGCGAGAACGAAATACTGAAAAAAAACAATGAAGCGAGAACGAAAGATGGTAAGACGATCCGCGTCGTCGATGCTTTCGCTCAAGTGCATCATGTTTTTTGTTGTTTCTTTTTTGTTTTTATTATATCTCAGTTATCACGATCGAAACTATCGTAATTTCTTTAAATGCGAGTTGAGGAAACTTAAAAACCGATCGATCTATTCCCAAATACAGGTCTGTTTTGTCGTTGAATTCAAATGAGAAAATAAAATCTACTCACCCTTTCGCCTCCGACCGGTCACAATCCTCCGTTACGAATCACAGTTCGTTTGTTTTTTTTGTTTTTTTCACGTCTTGAATGCGCTTTTTTTTCAACAAACAACGTTTCGAAGAAAAATTAAACACTCAAATGCGTTGAAACTGTAGCGCACGTAGACGCTCTCGATTCTAACACCAACGTTCATTACGTTTATATTTCAACGATTGGGTGTATTTCTCAACGATTCCATAATTAATCGTTTTACGGGAAGGTTTTATACGTGCATTATAATATACCGCGGATAGAAACGATGTGTTGTTCGCCGATGATATAGTGTAAGACACTGTTACGAGTAAAGCCGCGTAGCCCCGGAGCTCACGATCAACGCACGGATGCTCGGCGTCTCCACTGGCGTCCACCAGAACACTGGAATGCAGACCGACGGGTTTTGAACCATGATGGAAGGGAAGTATAGCAAGGCCCGCGGTGCGCTCGGGGGATCTATTCTCGCGCAGGCTCTCGGTTATGGTGGTCACCTGACGTCACAAATATAACCACGTGACTCGGCCAAGAGTTTTGCCGCAACATTTAGTTTTTCAAACTTTCTCTCGATGTTTATTCGAACTTATTTTTTCTTTGTATAATATTGAAAAAAAAAAAAATAGATCCAAAACAATTTGACGAGAACTTATGTTCTCATAAATTTCGATCGTAAAAAAAAAATAAAGAAGATATTGACGAGTTTTAACTCATTCAAGTTTGTGTTTTAATAAAAAAGAATAACATTATCGATCTTTACTTTTGTAGTTATTAGCCGAAATTTTTCATAACAATAAACAACTCATTGAGTATTAAAAAATTATATTTCTCGCGCTAAAAATCACATTGAAACTTAGTTTTGAAAATGCGTCTCCATTCTCGACGAATAAAGTGTCACGGATTATATTTCAGATCGAAAATTTTAACCTCATATTCACGAATGCACAAGATACGCAAAATATTGATGAGCTTCAAAAATGTATAAAATAAAGAATATCTGCAGAAAACTGCAGGAATTTATTGCTCGCAATATCGCGGTCCAAGTGCACCCGTCGGTTCGTCAGTTACATCGGTGACGGTGAGCCAATGGCGGTTATGGAAAACAACCTCCCGCTCTTGGGCTCAACACTTCCGGAATGCGACGCGCGCGCGCCGAGAACAGTTCGCTCGTTTCGTCGGGGCGTTGTGGCGCCAGCCAACTGATTTTAACATACTCGCCGGATAGGAATCGCGTGCTACCGATTTCAGCCGATGGAATACCGATCGCGGAGATATTTTAATAAGTCAACGGTGTTATTGGGCTCTCGTTTCCTCTACGAATTATTACATATTTGATAAGAAAAAATTTGCAAAACTATTTTTAACTATTCCATCACCGAGATGGTATCCCGCGGTCACATCTCGAAATCTCAAAGCGAATATACGATTAGTTTTTTTTTTCCACGATCAACTTTGCCACGCGGAATACAAAAGAAGCTGCGGAGCTCGACGTTGAGCCGACACATCCGACAGAGGTGTTACCTGTGTCGTAATAAATTTTTTTTTTTTCATTGCCTACCAATAAAAAAATAACTTTGGAATTCATACAAAAAAAAATTAAGTATTGGATAAACGTTCGATTTGCGTTTAAATTAATGAAATCTCTTGACATTGAAAATTATCCTCGCAATATCGATAACGGTGGATTTCGACATTTCAACTTTGACGAATAATTAATGATATTCCGGTCACGTGTCGTCCATCTTTTTTTTTTTTTTCTCAACGATAATATTTCGCAGATATTAAATTAAATTTCTGTCGTCGAGACGGAGAAAATATATTTTATCGACGTGAAATATTAAAGAAAAACACTAATATTGGTCATCAAGGTATTTCGACGAATGGAAAAAAAATGCTCGTAGTATTTTTATGTTTTTTTTTTTCTTATATCCTTTAGATAAAGTTTCTGTCGTAGTTACAGCCTAAAATATTACACTCAATTTGTATAAGCAAAGGCCAAAAAACTTAACAAACATTTTACAGTGTGGTGTGTTCGTCTGAAATTTATAATAAATCAATAATAATATTATTAATAATAATAATAATAATAATAATAATAATCAAGAATCAATAATAATCAATATTACACATTACGCCAACAAAATTCTTAAAATGTACAATATACATATATATAATATTTCATATATATATATCTATATATATTATATATATATATATATTTACTATAAATAATAGCGGTATAATTGAAATTCATTCGAAATCTAAATAAAGGATTTCTCGATTTGGCACAACGTCATGCAACAGAAGTAAATGAAACACCACCATTGTGGCATTTTGATTGTCCGTGGCTGGGTGTGTGTTTCTCATTTGTTTGCTTTCCTTTTTTTTTTTTTCATTATTTTTTTTTTTCATTTCTCAAGCAACATTTTCTCGTCAATGCTTCATTTACGTCCGTACGCGGTGCTTCGTTATTGTTTTTCTTTATTCTTATATAAGGTTTGTTTTTGTTTGTTTTTTTTTTTTTTGTTTTTTTATTTATTTATATTTTTCTTTTAAAGTAACAAAGTTGCTTCGCACGTCAGCCGGCGCTACGCTACGATGATTATCGGTTTTCGCCGATCGAACGTCGATCGATCGATACAACTCGATTACATATGAAAAAATATGTGTCATAGATCGAGGGAATCCGCTAAGCATGCCGAATATATTATCCTGAATTCTTCGATTTTTACGATATTCGATTGACGCGTTTCGACTTTTTTTTTTTTTTTTTTTTTTTTTTTTTTTTTTTTTGCGATATCGATGATATACGAGCGAAATCGCGCGCTCTTATAAAAAAAAAAAAAAGAACCGGCCGACTAGAGTATTTCATCCGATCTCAGGTGTTCCTGGTGTGTTGTGTATATTGCTTTCATTTTTGTTATATTTTATCTCTCTCTCTCGTCATCATCGTATTTTAAGTTTCGTCGCTAATCGTATAACTATAGCGTTAACTTAACTCTTAGCTACTGCTAATTATGTTTGTGTATGTTTTCTCGTGTTTTAATTTATTTCTTTTCTTTTTTTTTAATGATGTTCGTCGTTTCGACGGGTTTATGATAATAAATGGCCAACGCAACCCCCTCCCCCCCTCCGCCCCGTTCCTTCTCCCCGATGCCACCCTCACCATCACGAATCCGCGGCCACCTAATCAATTAGTTTAGAATAAGCTACATGGAAGAACAGACCTTCAGTCGTAGCGAACGAAAGCTAAATAGCTTTGAAAAAATTACTCGTCTTCGATCGCCAGACTCGTCACACGTCACCGATCTATCTAATTTTTCTTTTTTTTTTTCTTTCTTTCTTTTCATGGTAGCGCGACCCTCCAACGATTCCTTCGTAACTCTCGTATATTATCGGTAATAATATAAAAAAAAAATTGATTGCGTCGTTATACGACAGGTAAAATTTTTTATTTTTTTAATTAATTTCGAAACTTCGGAGGCGGAACACTGACTGTAAAAACATCGAAAGCACGTGAGCAAATAAATTAAAATCGTATAATTTACGCGTAACCAATGAATTGCGATAATCGACCCCTTCACTCACAGAAAAATGTTCATTTATGTTTTTTTTTTTTTTTTTTTAGTTATCGACGTTAAAATTGCGTTTTAAAATACATTGGGTTCCCAAGAATGTTATTTACAGGTTTTTTTCTTTATTGCTTGTGAATTGCTTGTCCGTTACTCGCGCCAAGTGACGATTGTTTTTATCATAAATTTTTATTATTAATGGGGAAGCTGTTGGCATAAATGTCTGTAATTGTCGCGCGAATATAGATTTCGGAGCGAAGGGATTATTGCGAAGCGGCATTCGTTTCAATCGATGGAACGACATTGTTCGGGTTGCGCTACCATCGCGTCTGTACAATCGTTCAAACGTTTTTTCTCTTTCTATTCTTTTTTGCTGCCTTCGTTAGATCGTCGATATTTTCTAAACGGTTCTTTGCATTTCTCACGATTTTCTTTTCTTTTTTTTTTTTTTTCTTTTTTCTCTTTTATTTTATTTTTTTCACTTCCTTTATCTCTTCGTGTTTAAGCTAATGAACTGTGTATCAGCGAATCGTTAGGAAGAGCTTCATATCACGCGGGCAGAGCCCTGTAAAAATATACCTTCTTTCTATATAGAAACTAACGACGCGCAAACATCATTAACATGCGACACCGGTCGCTCACTCGCCGCTAAATCGAGAGCGCGATTGCTCGCTATCTCGTTTTCTTTTAATCCGATGCGTAGCGAATCTTACATACGTTATATGTTTTTGTTTCTCTCGTCTCTCGTTTCGTTTTTTTTTTTTTTTTTTTTTTTTTCGTTTTATATATATGTATACATTTTTTTTTTCATGTTATTTTTTTTTTTTTTTTTTTTAAAGAATAAAATATGTCACTTTCGTCGTCGACGTGTCAAAAGTATCGCGAATGAGAGACAGGAAAAAAAAAACCGAATCTAGAAGCGAGTAACGAGATGACCGGCATTTTTCCAATGCGTCGCGCGAATAGGGTACCGCTACTTATTTTTACTTTTTATTACAGCACAATTGAAAATTATCTCAAAAGCCCCGCCACGAATAGAGTAGAAAAAGGCGAATAATTTGATAGATCTTCGATTTACCTCATTCATTCCCATTATTTCTTTTTTTTTTTTTTCTCACGCGTGGACACGTTAACCTTCCAATATACAAATGGAATCCGTATGAAAATCATTTTTAACGTAACTTTTATCGACATGTATGAAATTTTTTTGACGGAGTAACATTCACGAAGGAATCGTCGTTAAGAAAAGAGGGTAATTTCAGCTCGAAAACAAAATTCACATCGATTTGGTTTAAAAAGAAAAAAAAAAAGGAATTTTTACAAAATCAGATTCCATTATCGCAAAACGATTGCCTCGGTGTTAGGAAACAAAGTTTCGACCAAAAAGCAATTTTAATCGAATTAATGCGCAAAAGCTTAAGGTGTTTGCGATTTAAAGAAAAAAAAAAAAAAAACGATAAAAGGTACGTAAATGTATGTACATTGGATTTGATCGATGAAAAAAAAAAAAAAGAAAGCGTCAAAAGACGTTTATACGGAATTGGTATGGATAATGACTTTGTCCAATTATTATATATCGGAAGGTTAAAAAAAACGTCCGCGGGTAGTTTTGCATCCGCGATACCTTGAATATCGCTTAAACTTCGTCACACAACGTTATGACACCTGTGCATTACGCGTGTACACCGTATATATAAATATATAGGGTATATTCATATATACCATACGCATCATATTACACTCTCGTCGTTTATCTTTCAAATATATTATATTAAATTTTTTCTCTATTCGAATAGTTATTCAATTGTATATATATATCTATACATATCTACAGGGGAAAAAAAAACTAATATAGAACTCTATTATCATTAATTAAACTCTCTATCAATTAATATGTATAATTCCTCGCAACAGTTCTAAAAAGTTTCTTCCGTTTGCATGCCGCCTCAGTTTTCTCCTTTTCTTTCTTTGTTTTTTTTTTTTTTTTTTCGTAATCCCTCGATTAAGCGACGAGGATATGCTATTCGTCGAGTTTACATTCCGTTTTTTCTTTATCATCGCGTTTTCTTTTCTTTTTTTTTATTTTATTTTTACAGACCGTTTCAAACGCTCCGATAAGCGTTCGATAATCGTCCAAATCGCCGTTCAGATATAACTAAACCATTTTTTTCTTTTTCTTTCCTTTACTTGTCTATTATTGCTTTGTAGTTTCAGTGCTACCGAATTCATTTTGGCATTTTAGCGAGTATCGGAATCGCCCGAACGCGTTTATTTATGTATAATATAAACCGATTGCTTTTCGAAGCACCTGCCGACGCGACAGCTTTCGCGAATGTTTAAACCGCCGATAATTATCCGGTTTTCGCGCGGTTCGAATATCAAAATGCATTCGAGTTCTTTTGTTTTTTTTTTTTTTTTTTTTTTTCTTAATTTACACGACTTTCTCGGTTCGACGCTTCGTTTCACGAATAAAAACTTTACACCCCCATCCCAACAAACTTTCGCGATCTTGTCGAGAAAAAAAAATTGCTTTGGCCGCTACATCGTGTTTTCTTCTGCCCAATTAAGCGTGCGACGTAGTTATTTTTTTAATGAATTTTTGTGTTTTTCTTTCTTTCACTCGACGCGCTCCATCATCGCGGATACGTTAACCGCAAATATTTAACCCCTAACTTGTTTGAGATACCTGTTCCCTTCGCCCCACTCTCGCCAACGTCTGCGTCTTTTGTCCGGAAGGCTCGAGTAATCGTTCGACGTTGATCGCCGCTTGGATTTCGGTGTTACCGACGGTTTTTGTGGCACCGACGGCGCTATCTCGGTTACGTGATGATTCACGCGCCCGGTGCTGCTGTGACTTTGAGCGGTACTCACACCCGCGAGATTTAACAAGGCATCGGCACCTTCGGCAATCTTCCTTTGCTCGTCGACGTCCGGTATTGTCGCCTCCACACCCTGCCGTTTGCTGTAAAGCAACGGAAAAAAAATATAACAACATCTGTAACATCACTTTCCAAACATAACGATAAATAACGGTAAAGCATTTTTAACTCACCTATCGAGCTTAACGGAGGTGATACAACTGTATGTGTGATCTTCGCTCGAACTCCTCGTTATTATCGGCACCAATTTTTCCGGATCGGCGACTTTTCTCTTGCGATCTATGAGTAAAATCCTATTAATTTCATTCTCTCGGCGCCTTGAGGCAGAAAACAAAAATCTTCATGCGCGCGTTGCGATTTTATAATTAAGTGACTCAATATCATGTAAAAACTGTTTAGTAGTTATTGTAACTTTTTTTTTTCGAGAAATAGAAGCAATTTTACGCGTTTTCGTAGTTATGGTTATTACGGTTTTTGCTAAACTAATTTTTGATTGTTGTGCAAACAGAGATGCGAATCGATTGGTCGAAATATATTTTACCTTTGTTGTGGTTTAATATTATAGGTCCGTGTTTAAACGAAAGCATTGCGACAGCGGCAGCGTCGACGTCGCTGTCGAATTCAATCTCTGAATTGTCACCGATATTGCTGGATGCGAGTCTCTTCGAGAGATAAGGGAAGAGAACGGGATCGGGTAATCTCGTGCTCGTGCTTTTGCGGGGCGATTTGTCGGGCGACGAAAGATTCTGTGCGGTCGGAGGCGGAAACGGTGCCCGTGAAAGCGCCTGAATGAGATTCGGACGATACTGGGCGTCCACCATCCAGAGGGAACCTTTTCCCAAATTCTGAACAAATTATATTCATCGTTGTTTAATCACTCAATAATTCAATCAAACGGTAAACGACACGCATAAAAATCACATTTTCGTCACATTTTATCAATGCCAATAGAAAAAAAAAAATTACTTCAAATTTGCGTCGAAGTTAAAAATGGTGTATCGTTACATTCGCAGCTAAAAGAGAGATTTGGAGAGAATTTCAAAGACTTCCCAATGGGATGAAAATCTGAAAAAATCTCATATAGACGGTACTAAGAATTTTACATAATAATAGTTCCTAAAAGTTGTTGACAAATTAGTTAAAAAAAATTGTTTAACGAATCATTCGGTAATTTTACTTTTTTTTTTGCATTTGAATTTCTAAGTTTCTTTAATTTTCGAAAATTCGGTTTTTTTCAAAAATCTTTGATCGATAAATGCGAATATGTTTGATCTGCCGGAAAATGTGTAGAAAAATACGCAGTGTTTCGCAAAAAAAAAAAAATTGTAAAATTAGAAAAAATTCTAAAAAAATTTGTGTATATTCAGAAAAATGAACGGATCAATTACAGCGAAAAAAAATGTTGAGTTTCCGGATGATTCGTTGAACAATTTTTTAAAACTAATTTGTTAATAACTTTATGGCATTATTATTATCCAAAATGAATCTTCTTCGGACCTTCGATATGGTTGATTTTCTCAGATTTTTATCCCATTGAAAAGTATTCGAAATTCGCTCGGAATCTCATCTTTGGATGGATCTGTAACAATGCACTCTCCTTAATAAGTTTTGTTTTAAACGAAAAACGATGTATTTTTATTGAGTGCCGTTTTTTCCGTTTCGTTTCTACAGGTTGCGAGATAGAAATTACCAATGAACTTACGGGAGCTTTCTCGACCTTTCGAAAGCACTTATTCAAGCTGAGATTGTGCCTTACAGAGTTTTTCCATCCGGTCGGTGCGTTCCTGAAGTACGGGAAGTGATCGAGTATCCAAGCGTAGACTTCCTTTACCGGTAACGCTTTCACGGGACTATCCTCAATCGCCATGAAGATAAGACAGGAAAAAGAATACGGCGGTTTGCTATTTCTATGCAAATGAGGATCGTAAGGTATGTGGGTCGGATGTTTGTTACGATTCGAAACCGGCAGATTATTGTTGTTCAACGATATCTTCGCTTGATTACTTTGAGTTGTTGCATAATGTCCGACACCGCCTTTCGATGTATCCTGGAATATTGGCGACGATTTTTCGTAAATCTTACCGGGACTCTGGTAACTTTGGCAATTCTGTCCCGGAGCTCGCGCCGTACTCGTGGCGCCGATTTTCCCGTTGCTGTCTGAAATTTCGATCGTACAACAAACATTATTATCTCAAATTAAATTTCACAACATCGCAATTTCGCAATTCAATATCTTTTTTTTTTATGTATAAAAATTGATTATATCAAATTTTCAGTAAAATTTTAGGCAAAAAATTTTCGATTTTGTAAAAAATTTAGTCATTTATCTTATTTTTATCGATCAAAATGGAATTTTTTTTTTTTTTTTTTTTTAATTAGCGAGTATCGGTACCTGGAAAATAACTATCATCCATACTGGATATCGAATTGGTGTTTTCCGAAAGTTCGGCGCTGTCTTCGCACACGTTATTGTTGTTGTTATTGTTGTTGTTATTAATGACATTGTCGTTTTTGCTGCTCTTCGTCGGACTCGAGAGTTCGAGACCTTTGAGTAAATTTTCCTGGTGCAACCAGCTGAGAGAAGTCAAATCGTCGTCCGGTTGACTCGTTTGGATAGAAGTTTTTTCGATGTCCGAACCTTTGGCCGTCGCTACCGCGTTTTCCTCGCTTTGCTGCTCATCGACGGAACCAGTCTCCGTGAACGCACTCGCGTTGTCGCCTTCCTTGACGGTAAATACCGTTTCGCCAAAGCTTAGTACTCGGGTTACAGTCAGACCGCACGCGGCCTCTATGCCCGTTGCGTCGGGCCTATCCGGTGCCATTTTTCACTCCAACGTCGAATTTTCGACCGCTTTTTACACCGTCTATTATGGTCACTGAAATATAAAAAAAAATCTTATCAATTTAATTATTATTAATTTATCAATATCTATTTTTTTATATTCATTAATTTAAATATGTAAAATCTCATTATTTCATTAAAATTTAATTTTTTTTTTAATATAAAAAAAAATCGTGACGATTTTTCTGTATTAATTCTTCGAAACAACTTTATATGAATTTGCAGTGAAATTTGATAAAAGATCGCAAGACAGTATTTTTTTTGTTTTTATTTTTTTTCGAAAGTTAATTCTAAAGACAGGCATAGGATTCATCATTTCATAGACACGAACAGATTAATGAAATTTAATTAATATTACTTAATATCTGTAAAACAAAAGATTGTAAAGAAAAGTTGAAGGATTGAAAAAATAAAATTGAAAAATTGAAGTTGAAGCGTAATAGCGCCGCCGCCACATCGAATTTCATTCCCAAGACCGTCCGCGGTTACTTCGGGCGCTAATGTCTAATTTCAGTCGAAGTCCCACGTATCTAATTTTAAGATTGTACGGACCCGCGCGCCGATGAGAAAAAGCCGCGTGTCGCCGTTCAGAAAATAGCACGACAGTGTGTGCCGCGGCGATACAGGGAGGTCGCAGGGGAGGTAAAAGAGACGTTGACTTGAGAGATGCGCCCGTTCCGGGCAAAGCACGACTCTGGCCCTCGCGACAAAGTACCCGTGTGCCTTGCAAACGTCGGCAAAAGCTCAGGAACTGTACTATAAACCGAAGTTTCGGCCGTCGCACATCGCGGTCGTCATGGTAACCCGCAAGCTTATCGCTATTCCGTATTCCCCGGTTTTGCTACTACCGACTTTCGCTCGCTCTGCCTTCGCGAAGTTATAGATTTGCAACCTCCGTTTGTCGTCATATTCCCCCTTCAACATTCGATAATATCCGGCATCGCGCCTCGTTAAATTTTTCGTCAATTACAAAAAAAAAAAAAGAAACGACGAAGAAATTAAAAAATTTGTAACTATCCAAATTATTTCCTTCGATCTAATATAAGATTCGTATGAAAAAAAAAAATTTAATATTTTTCATCCATAAATTAGTAACTTTTGGCGAAACCCAATTTTTTCCAATTTACGTAATTGTTAACTATTGCATTTGCCATTTTTTTTTTTTTTTTTTCAAATTTTTCCACGTCTTTTTATTTTTTCAAATTTTTTAACATGTGTATTATGCAAAATATTAATTAAGAGTATCTATACTTCGGGCAAATAATAATTTGTAATTTTGTCAACGAATTGCGTATATAGCGCGGTGTTTACGAAGTTTCGTAAATTGATATCTCCCAAAGGCTAAACCGTGCTGACCGCGATCGTTGCCGATCACCTCAAAAACATATCCGTTTGTCGCACGGTGAGCGATAACGAAACCTTGCGGTTGAGCGTTTACATTCGATGTCCCCCCCCCCCCCCCCCCGCTCGCCGATCGTAATTTTCCCCGAGTTTCCACGGAAGGCTGCAGCTTTCACGAATTCTCAAAGACCTCTCCTTCCCCCCACTCAGTAAAATAGTTTTGAACGCTATAACCACAGAGACAGACTTCCCTTCCGTTCATTCACTTTTTCGTCGCATAGTTTCCGACTGTGTGCATGCGACTTTGACCTCATTAATGTTGATTGCTTTGTCTCACTCGTTCCTCTTTAGCTTCTGTGCGTTTTTAATGTGCACGCGACTAAAGCAAGAGACAGCGAGACGGTTGAGGGAGGAGAAGCCGACGCGTTTTAGTAGAACGCGTGTTATAGAAACGAGACGAAGAGACGAACGAGTTTAACACGCGCCGCATAGCGGGGCCCGATTACGGCCGGTAAGCATGCAGGCATCCGTAGAAGCATCGATAGCTTCGTTCGGCCATAAAACAGGCAGAAGAGATGCTGTTGCCAGGCAACCGGCGACCGGCTCCCTATTGCCCTAGCAACACCACACTGCGTCGCTATGCTACGCTTGCCAAAGCGCATAATCCGCGATGAATATTACTCAAATGTATCCGAACGGTCATTAAATATTAAAAAAAAAAAAAATCGAAATTTTTGTGAAAAACATCAGTTAGCAACATATAAGGACGATCAACGAGTTCTTTGAGGCACGAAAAATTGACTCGTTGGAGTCTCGTAGTTAAAACATATTTGAAGCTTACGCGGGTATCACGATAACGTAGTCTCGAACCCAGCCGTGCCAATAGCGTCATTTGTTTATCCTCTAATAAGCTACAAAATGGCTGACGCGGATTTCGTATACGCGAGCTGCGTCGTCGATTATAAACCATGGAGGGTTTGACTCGTGTGTTTACGTTGCCAGCAATGTAACACGCTGCCACTCGACGATTTGTTGTTTTTTTTCCTTCTTCGTGTATCGCAACGATAACACGTTGTAATATTTGGAAAAAGATATGTTTTTCTATCGAAATGATACACGAAAGATATCGACAGAAATAATCGTTTTTAGCGAAACATCCGTTCGATCGCGATTTATTTTTTATTATTATTTTTACTTTTTCGTCCGCGATCGCGAAAGCTGTCCACTCGCTCGAACATGCACGACCCGCAAAAACTACGCAATTTGCGCGATTCGATTGTCGTTTTCAATCGGCACTGGTAACTACTATTCGTCGTATTTTATTCCTTGGCACGAATCTGTTTTAATTAGCGAACATTTTTTCACGGGGCACTGGAGATATTGATGAAAAAAAAAATTCCTCGATAATTCGATACACAACAATTGTCGATGTTTCGCGAAAAGAAATTCGGCTAACTATCACGTGTCGACGTACGAAACCGTGTACAAACGTACCGAAAAAGGTAGAATGTATTCATCGGTAATATTATCAGCCATGCCGTCGTCGCCTTCCTGCATAGGAATAGAGGCAGGCAGTTTCGCGGTGAAGCACACGGAGGCTACGTTACTTGTTGAATTCAAATATGGAGTTGATAATGATTACGAAACTCGAGCAAGCATGAAAATGGCCACGGCATCACTTGCACACGGCATCAACATGGTGTTCGTCAGTTGTGATGCACTCGACACTTTGGCGTTGCTTTGAAACGTTTGAAAATTAATGAAAAAAAAAATCGTTGTACGAGCAGACGATTTTCAACACGAATATCTTTTTCTGTTATAACCCATATTTTTTTTCGGAAAATGTTCCTTTTAAACTCGATTTTTCGTCATATTCGTTACACAAAGAAATTAACGCGAAATAATTGTTAATCGACGACACGTTTGCGTCTATCGCGATCTCGGCGTTATTGAATGAAAAATCATAGTCACAATGTATGAAACGAATTTTAGTGGCGAAAATCCAAGTGGGCCACCGAGCACATGAACCAGCGTTTTGCGTCTTCACGATTTATTCCAACGTGATAATATTTTGTCTCCTTTACACGTCGATCGAGCTTATTGCACATTGAAGCATTTTCGATGAAAAAAAAGATAAAAATGTTCACGTATTTAAATTAAAAAAAAAAAAAACTTACGTATTCGAGAAGACAGACGGTGTCCTTAGCGAATTTTCTCAAGACGGGCATCGCAAGCACACTCTACACAACACCCAGCTGATCGGGACGCCATGTTATGACGTCATTGCGTGGCTTAAGAAACGTCACAGATATCGCGTATCGAATTGCGATATATCGAACTTTTGAAATATATCCGCGCGGGAAAAAAACTGTTTTGGGGGATCCATTTTTTTCGACATCATTTACGTTATTTGTTATTTAATAAATAATCGTATACAGTACATCGTATACAATATGACAGTGTGGTATAAAAATTGAACATCACAAAAATTAATTTCCTTCCAAAATTAACCGCGAATAATGTCCATTATGTTAGGTTGAATGGTATTCACGGAAGATGACACTGCAATGATTGCGCAGAGCGCGAAAAAGAACATCCAAATCCCTGAACAATTGTCAACCCATTTTTCCGATTTTTCACGCCAAACTTCCGATTTTACCATAATACCGAAAAAAAAAAAGTTTTTGTCGTGTGGGAAAGGAAATTTCGTCTCTTGACTATTAGGATTTAATTAAATATAACCACTGAAGAATTCAATCAAAGTATCGTCAGTTTATTATTTATTGCAATTTCAAAAAGAAATAAAATAACATAAACGTATGAGTAAAATATATATATCGGTATACAATTCAGTAACATAAGGATTCTCCGTGGAATGTAGTTACGCGGGCGAAGGAGGATTTTCGGGGGGGGGAGAAGGAG
Source organism: Cryptus armator (assembly GCA_963971235.1). Classification (NCBI taxonomy): domain Eukaryota; kingdom Metazoa; phylum Arthropoda; class Insecta; order Hymenoptera; family Ichneumonidae; genus Cryptus; species Cryptus armator. The sequence goes on along the minus strand of OZ020242.1, from coordinate 11,566,376 downwards.
GATTTTCGCGATTTATTAATTCCACGGCGTCGAAGGAACGTTGACAAAAATGCGATTTTTTTTTTTTTTTTTCGGAAACTACTGTGTCACAGCCAGGTATATCCTCGAATATTGTTTTTTTTTTCTTTTTTGTATTCAAATAGATTTCTCGCACAAGCGCTCGAACGTCTTGTGCCTATTGTACTCTGTGGTTGCGATACCGTATTCTTTTGTTTTTTGTTTTTTTTTTTGTAAATCCATTTGTTTTTTCGTTTCTTATAATTCCCAAGCTGTTTTATCGGACCGCGTAATGAGGTCAAATTGTCGAACTTGAAAATTCGCGAAAAGACGAAATTGAAAACGACATTCATCTGCCGTACAAACGCTGTCCATATGCATACGTGCAATGCTACGGGACATCGCGCAAAACGCGACTTCGACTTAATTCTAATAATTATACAAATACGTATATGGCACAGCCCCTTTGTACATATATATTTCTTTTCATTTCGTATAAAAAAAAAATTTATCTCGCAATATTCCGAACGAATCGTAAAATTTTCAAATCCTCCGTTTACTACTGTAGATGAAAAAACTTCGTCGTCGGTGTAGAAAAAATAACGTGCCAATGTAAATATATGTAACACGAATAAACGCGGCAAAATATTTTGTACGCTCGTTCGGAACGTTTCGTCGTCATATTCCTGTATCCAATATATCACATCACAAGACGTTCGGAAAGACCATTTTTTTTTTTTTTTTTTTTTTTCGCTTACAGATTAATAAGATATATATAACTCTGACTGTTGAAAATCTATCGTTCTAACATCGTGGCAGGGATATAGTATCTTCGGATATCCAAAAATTCGGTAGCGATAATTTCGCATAACGTAGTCGATATTTTTTTTTTTTTTCTCGTCTACAACGCGCGATCTTTCAATCGATCTTTATACAAGCGTCGCAAACTCTTACAGGCTTATCCCAGCCTCTTCGTGGCACAGGTTTTCGATGTTGCGAACAATTTTGACACACACCGCGACCGCAGTCGCGACAGTGATGAAGCGGAAGAACATCGGAGAACAATTGTTCGCAGACGCAACAATTCGTTAATTCGGAATCGGGCACCCAATATGTAGGCCTTACGGTGTCCTTTATCAGTGCTGAAACGTTTAATTACAATAATTTGACATTAATTTGTCGCCAAAAGCGCTCATCTCTCATTCTACGATTTCTTAAACATTTTTAAGAGCAGTAAAATGATTATTTTCTCTCTAAAAGATCGATGTCTTTGAATGACGGAACTTTACTTCGCTTTTACAAAACCACCGATATTCATTGATCAATTTAAGGGAAAAAAAAAATTTCAAGAAAAAATTAATGTTATTAAAAATGTATAAAAGACGTTTTTCAAACTTCGGAGATCAACAACTAGAGATATGTTAGTTATTCTAAAAAATTAATATTCGAGTGATTAAAATACAGTATTTCTTTTGTGAATTAAGGGGATTTGTTTTTCCTTTGTAAACTTACATTTGGAATAAGTGAGAACCGTTCCAACAGCGTTGAGCGTCGACACGACGTGTTCTGTGACCTTTCTGACGCTTACATCCTCCGTATTCTCCACCGGTTCTTCGTTAGAATTGGAATCTTTGGAGTAACAGCCGTCGCACACGCGAACGGGTGTAAACCAGTTTTTCGCGGGTACGCATTTCGTGTTTGACGAACATTTAGCGCAAAATCCTTCGCCGCATGAACGACAGTGATGCTTGCTATCTGACGGTCCGAACGGTGTCTTGCAAATGTGGCAGTGTTTTATCTCGTTGTTCGGTCGCCAATAAGTCGGCGCCACCTGATCGGCTACCCACGCCGACAGAGCTTTCGTAGGCTGCAGTGAGGCACTCGTCACCGCTTCCGTTATATACGAAACACCGTCTATGACACGCTGAGCTGTGTTCTGATTCGTAATGGAAAGATTTGCCTGTTCGACGAGTGAACACACGAATGATATCTGTTATTCGGTATCATTTTTTTCCTCGAAGTTAAAAAAAAGAAAAAGGCAAATGCCGTGGATTACGAATGGTGAATTTCGTTGCTTTCGTCGAATGCTTTCCAATGGGATAAAAAATTGACAAAAATCAACCGTATCGAAAGTCCTACGAAGATTAATTCTGCATAATAATAATGCCGAAGAGGTATTCAAAAAATTGTTCAACGGATCATCCGGTGAATCATTTTTTTTTTCACAGAAATTGATTTTCTCATTTTGCGGAATTCGTACGAATTTTTTTCGATTTTTTTCTAATATACATTTTTTTTTTAATGGTTTAAAAGTCACGAATTTTTTAGACGAGTTCGGAGAAACACTGTGTATTACACTCAAACATTTTCGGGCAATCAATCGAATATATTTACAAATATCGATCAAAGCTTTTTTTCAAAATCGGGATTTTCGAAACTTAGAAAAAATTCTAAAAAAATTCATATGTATTCGAAGAAATTAACGATTCAACTTTCGTTGAAAAAAAAAGTTACGTTATCGGATGATTCGTTGAAAAAAAAAATTTTAACCAATTTGTTAGCAACTTTTTTGGAATTATTATTATGCGAAATTAATATTTCGCATTCTTTTTTAGATTTTTAAATTTTTTTCCAATTTTTATTTCACCGGAAAGTTTTCGAAATTCTCTCGAAATCTCACTTTCGGTTGGAAATGTAACGATACACCCTTTTTAAATTTGCTTCCTATCGAAGACTTACCACATTCCATACGTGATTAATCTCAGTTCTGACCGCAGCATCTTCGGGATTTTTGTTGCCGTACCAGTACTGTCGACTGCGATAAATTTCACCGCAGTGCGGACACTCGATCACGTAGCCGGACCACGCGTATTTCGCCAAACCGTACCAACTGTTGTCGCTCTGTGTCTGTGTACGACTCGTCACAACAACCTCATTGCCATTGCTGTGGCATTTTTTGCATACGTACATCAAATTCTCGTATTGATGCTGATAACGGCACCTGCTTCGATCACAACTTTTTTTAGATACGTCAGGAGTTAAAACTTGTCGAAGCTATAAATTTGGACGAACGACTCACCGCGTGTATATCACTATTCATATCTCTACAGCAGCTATATATATATTTTTTTTTTCATCGCATTTCGCCAAAATATCATTCCTAATTTTTTCATTCGCGTTTCGTAAAGTTCAATTAACAGCATTTTTAATTTTCAAATTTTTAAAAAATATTTTAATTCACGGGTAATCCGCTCGTCCTTAATAACGATGTTAGGATTGCAATCGTACCGGGTATCGCTGCTATGAGGCTTTCCCTCGCGTATGTGTCCCATGCTGTTGCGACAACGACAACCGCAGCTGAGGCACTTTACCGGACACGTGAAATACTGATCAGGAAACAGTATATTCGAGACGTTCTCAATTTCGCCGGAAAATTTGTCATTTAATATCTTCAAAGTTCCGTAAACGAGATTTGGCTTTCGTGCCGATCTGACGGTTGTGTTGTCGAGTTCGTTGCCTATGGCATTGCGCAATGGATTGTAATCGGTCGGTGGATTCAGCGTTTGCACGCCGACGTATTTTATCGAACTAAATGCTTCGATCTCGAGTTGCATCTGTGCGAAACGACTTCGCAGTATGTCTTCGGCGCTCTCGGAAGTATCTGCGAAACAACCGGATATATAGTCAGTCGGCATTCATCCAAATTTCTTTGAGTTTTTTTTTTCATTCGTTTCGGTAACGCAGTTTGATCGATGATCCAAAAATACTTACTGTTACACAAAGTTCTCGTGTGTCGTGTCTCGTGAAATACTATTACGCTCGGGCCGAGAGCGCTGGATGAACTTGGAACGCCTTCACGTTTACCCAACGCCTGCAGTGCCGCTTGGAAATGATGACTGTAGGCTCGCGACGCAGCGCCAAGAAACGTAAAGAGATCTCTGTGAAGCCTCTCCGATCGCGTCCTGTATAGCACTATATCCGATACTGCGAGTACTTTAAGCAACAATCTCGTACGTTCATTTTCGTGGACAGTTACTCCTGAAAAATAAAGAAAATAAATTGTATGAAAATAATAAAAAATTTAGGACGATAAATTACATTTTGAAAGAATTCGGCACATTTTTTTTTTTTTTAGTTTTTTTTTTTTTTTTTTTAGTTTACGGAAGTAATCCGTTTCTTTATAAAGACAAATTAAAAAAAAAAAATGTTGTTTTTTTTTTAATTTTGTTGCAATGAACATTGACATTATTGTCTCATTTTTTTTTACCTAAGAGACCCTCGGTATCCAAACAGATGACATTGAGACTCGGATCGAAAGCCGCCCAAACGCCTAACGTGCAAGAATTTTGCTCGTTCGACGTTGGAAATATTTCTCTTCCGCTGAAAAACGTTTGATTAAGCGTGTGACTCTTGCCGTCGCCGGTATTGCCGAATATCGAGACAACTTTGACTTTTGAATTTTTTCCGCAATTAAGTTTGCCGACGAATTGTTCGGGACTCGAAACTTTGAGATGCTCCTTTCCGTCGATCAGCAGAAAACTTCCGGTCTCGTCGTACGGTTGTACCGACGATTTGGCGTCCTGACTGTACAACGATGGAACTCCGTGCATCGATGAATTTCCATGAAGGGTCGACGATCCTTTAACGTTGCAATTGTCGTCGTCGTCGTTGTTGCTACACGGCATGCTATCCAAACTTTCCATTATCGCTGGACTTGTGGAATTCATCCTGACACCTCGCCATACCGTCTCGTCTCTGTTGAAGTGATCCAATGCGCTCATCTTTTCGCTGAGGATTCGCCGAACTTCTATACAACGATAAAATCGGTATTATTTTTTTTTTTTTTCTTAATAGAAAATTTTACGATATATTCGATATATCGCTCGACTTTTTAGCTCATTGGCGAAGGTAACTTTCGAAATTCTGTAAGATGATAAATCGACATTAATTTTTTCTTTTTTGCTAAAAATTTTTACGATATATTCGATATATCGTTCGACTCTTTAGCTGTTTGGTGGGGTAATTCTCGATCTTATAAAAAATTCAATAGATCAGAATTAAAAAAAAAATAAAATCCATAATCTCCCTGCAGATATATGATTTTGAACGAAAAATTGAACGAGAAATAAGAAATATTTGAAAAAAATTGCAGAAGCAGGAAAATTAATCAGAAAAGTTATACTGTACTCTAAAATTGTGAAAGCGGACATTTCACTTTACGAGGTTTGGAATTGAATGTTACCGCATCAACGAGATCCACGTCTCGCAGAATCATTTACAAATTTTTAAAGACGCCAAATGTAAATTCTGTTTATCATTAAATTGTATTTAAATAATTAACCAATGGGTATTTTTATTCATGGATAACGATTTATTGATTTATCGCTATTTCTACCTAATAAAATTGCAATTAAAAAAAAGACGCGATTTTTTTAATCTAATAGTAAAGAACTCTGTTTTTTTTTTTTTTTTTCATCACATTTTCTCCGTATCTGCGTAAGATGAATCAATAATTGATTATTCATATGAACGCTGCTTCCGATGCAAGCGAAAAACATAGCAATCTGCACTTATCGGCATCAACAAATCTTCGTATGTCATCATAATTGGTATACAAAAAAATTGTTGACTCCTTTATAAAAATATTTTGGGGATTACTGGTGCGCATATTACGGAGAAACATCTTTGTCATGAAGCGATTTATATTTTCCAAAGGCAATTTTTTTGTAATTTTTTTTGTGTCGGATTGTAAGTGGTTGTTGCGTCACATTCCAAATTGAACGATACAATAATTGTAATTAAAGAACATAGTTAAATTAAGGAATATTCCAGAATCATTGAAAAGTTTGACTTTTTTTTTAATCCCAAAACAAAATTATTCATGAAATCGTAAATATTATTATTCTATTTTTATCATTTGTAAGTGATGTTCAGAGAGCAACGATTCATAGTTAATTGATTGATCACAATAATTATTCACATATTCGACAGGCGAGAGACAACTCTCATCGGCTTCAAATTCCATTGTTGTTTTTTTTTTTGGCGAGGTTAACCTATAGCTACGACAAGATACACTGTATCGGCGCGAAGAACCGCGGAAAAACTTACATCACAGCTGACGAGGTGCAGGAATTTATGGACCGTCGACAGTTCAAAGCATTGCAATGTAAAACGTGCCGTTTGCCACGATCGCCAGAGTGACTTTTAATTTTGACAGCTGAGAATTGTTGTTGTTACGGTGTTGGAGCGCATCTGACCCACTGGCGAGACGACGTTTGGCTCGCGTGATTCTACTTCCTTCTCCTCCTTCTCCATCCACACGCTAAACTGCCGGATCGCGAAACATTTGATGAACAATCGACTCGTCACCGTTTGCACTTGTTCTTCGCTGTCATTGAACGACGGTTGAATCGCCGTGCGAATTGACTGCGACGCAGAAAATCGCGGACTTATTGAAAAAATAAAGAGATAATACGTTGTCTCGGATAGGTAGAGGCGCGCGATCGTAATACACGCGAACGGGGAGATTCGAGAAGCGAACGCGAAGCGGCATACACCAACTGCGCAAATAAGTATTAGTATAACACCGCGTGCGCACCAAAACAATTTACGTGAAATTAAATGCGTACGAAAAATAAAAGCAGAAATATTTTATCACTCGTTTAACATCCTTTTCTATGAACTCCAAAATATTTTGTCACGAAAATTATGATCGATTATTGGTGTTTCAGTCGACACAAGTTGTTTTTATCGTCGAGATAAAAAAAAAAAGTATGACTCGAGGCTCGCGGCTTCGATTCAATGTCAACGACGTGCTTTTCTCATCAATATTTATAAAAATGTTGTCTGATGCAATATTTTGAGTTTTCTTTACTGACAATTTTAACTATCGCGAAGTTATCTCCGTAATTAACGTAATGCCGGCTACGTTGAACTTTCGAGAATAACCATTCAATCCTTTCTGAGTTAAAATGTTGAGGCAAAATCTATCAGAACATTGCCCAGTCACGGCTCTGATGCGGCGAGAGTGACTCACAATCGAACGGTACAAGACGATCGATAGCGGGATTGGTTTACCAACGATCCCTACTACAGAATAAAAAAAAAAACTTTTTACCTCGACATTATTTTCTTTAGACTGTAACGCGAACTCGTTCGAGATGCACTTTTATGTCACAGTCATGTGACGATGCACATCTCCGAGCGTCGATTACGAAATATTCGCTGACTAATCGCAACCAAGATATATGTATTTTTGCAACATTTTTCGCAACTAAACCGATACGATTATCGGAAAAAAAAGTCGTTAAGTAATTCATAAATTTCAAGCGTGTGAAATTTCTTTTTTTTCAACACATTACGATACATTGAAACATCGAATTTTCCTTCCAAATACTTTTTATTTTTTACAGTTTTCTCGTTTTACAGTACAGTAATTACGTTGTTGTTTATTCTTTTTTTTTTTTTCGCTCATTATTCTAGTACAGGAAGATGAAATTGGCAAAAAAAAAAAAACAGGTGTAATAGTCGAACGACTAATGCGATGCGGGATATTCGATTGACGGTTGAGAGGGAGAGGGGGGCTTTTAAATTAAGTTATAATTACAATGATTAATTAAAATTAAGAGAATGATAGTAATGCGTATTGTGCGTGCGTATGTGTGTGTGAAAGTGTGTGTGTAAAGGTGAACGTGTATTTACGTATGTCGTCTCAGTGGCTTACGGGTTACGATAGCCATCCGTTGTGTCGTTGTTGTTGTTGCTGTTTTTCCTTTTTTTCGTTTTTTATTAATCTGTCTGCTGTAATCCGTATTCTTTGGAACAGAGAATAGAGACAAGAAAGTTGAGAAGGAGGAGTACATTAACGAGAGTCTCGAAGAACGTTAAGACGGACCTCAAAAAAAAAAAGAAAAGCATTAAGCCTCAAAGCCAAACAAAACTTACACGGTATGTTTTTTTTTACTCTTTCGACGATTCCGAGTACTTTTACAATGATTCGAACGAATGACTTGACTTGACTATCCTTTATATTTATAATAAACGTCGTGACGCGGACAGAGAAAAATAAAAATATATCCGCGTCTTATTCAAAGGTATACAATTGACCGTACAGTTCGATTGAAACTTCCCGTACAGTTGTGTTTTTTTTTTTTTTTTAGACCGGTTCTTTCGGTGTTATACATATATCGTATAGTGGACCTTAAATTACAAGGTGGTCCGTCGTTTCAAAAATATTTATAAAAATAAATACTTTGAAAAAAAAAAAAAAAAAAAAAAAAGAAGTAAGACAGAGTTCTCGTTTCGCTATGATTATATTTTCATATCGTTACGATTAATAAATAAATCAAATAAATAAATAAATTTGCTTCGTTCAGCGTGTTTGCCCCCTGCGATTATTACTTCGATATAGGATTTACAAAATACAGGCGCGCGGCTCTCGTTTTCTGTTTTTCTTTTCTTTTTTTTTTTTCTTTTCTTCGTCGTCTCGTCTGAGAGGATTCGCAACAGCCGCTATTCGTAAAAAAATAGGCTTTTTTTTTTTAGTTTATATTCGATTTCATTTTCTTTTTTCTTTTCGACCACACGAATCGCTGATTTTTCGTTTGCTTACTCTTCACCGTTCTGCTCGCAATTCGCTGATTATTCCCGATCGATACCACTTTTTTATTCTTCTTAGTTTTACCCGCCTGTCGATAGGCTCGACATGCCTCTGTGCGACTCGTTTCTTCTTCTTCCTTTTTCGCTTCTTAAATCGTTAACCGTATACAATCTGATCGATCTTCGTCGTCAACTATCTCGCGACACGCGCGTACATTCGTCGTTAAACTGTATTTCGCAAAAAATTGTATATAAATGCCCTACAAAAAAGTTTTTTTTTTTTTTTTCGTTTATACGTTTGACACATATCGTTGGAACAATTCAATTTTTTTTTTTTTTCGAACTCGCGTATTCAATTGATTATTGATTTCGTATAGAAAACACGTTTATTAGCTGTTGTTCCCGTCAGCTAGATATGGCAAATTTTAATTTACAATTGTGTGATATCTTTTTTTTTTTTTTTTTTTTTTCTTCTTTTTTCAATTTTTTTTCATTCGTTTTTTTTTTTTTTTTTTTTTTTCGTATTGGCATACCAGTTGCCAAAGGCCGTTCTACGAATCATTCGCGTTTCGTAGAAATATCCGTCGAACGGAATATTCTTTCTCAATTCAAGATATTTCAATTCATCTTCGTTTTCTTTGTTTTTTTTTTTTTTTTTTTTTTTTTCTTCTTTTCTTTTTTCTTTAGTTGTATGTATAAAGTCGAGCGTATCGTTGGAAGGGTAGTCGGCGATAGTCGAAACGGTGTATGAAAAAAAAAAAAAAAAAAAAAAAAAAAAACAAAAACCTCGATTACCACATTCCCATCGAAGTAAAACCCAATTTGAAAATCACTTCGCTGCTCCGATTAGCTCGCGTTCGTGACATTTGAGAAGTGACGATTTTTTTTTTTTTTTTCCCCACGGATTCCAATATTTTTTGCCGTATGTATAATTTTTACGCGCTTTTTGCAAACATCATGCCGAGAAGAACAAAAAAGACCTATAATAGTCGGAAACGTTTTTTCGGCGTTTTTTCCGTTCTATCTTTCGCCTGTAGCGATTTATCTTGTAGCTGTTTATAAGTGTGCGTATGAGTGTCGCTTTTCGGTATTCGCGAATGTCACCGCGGGGTTAATAATGTACGTGTATTTCCCGAATGTCCGACGAGATCCCGAGCCGCGATGGGACAGAGAGGAGGGGATTATCTTAGAGGTCGGATTCGCCGTAAAGAGCTGTCGAGAAGGAACGATAGTCGAGGGCACCGGGTTGCGCGTTCTGTCCTTTGTACGGCGGCATTCGTTGGATGCAGTACTCTGCTTGATCCGGTGGTAATTCCCTCCTGAGCTCATCAGCCAGAATGTACGGCTGTAAATTTCGAATGAATTAAAGATCGATGCATAAAAAAAAAAAACATTAATCGTATCTTAAATAAGGATAATTGAAGAAAAAAAAAATATATAGTAAGCAATGACATACCTTGTCACCGGCGAGAATACGGAAGCTATCGATGACTTGTTCGGCGGTGTCGGTGTCGGTGGATTCGCGTGTCATAAAGTCGAGGAAGGCGTCGAAGTGAACGTAACCCGAGCTGTTCGGATCGACGATAGCGAGAATACGTTGGAAGTCGATATCGCCCTGTCGATCCTTGCCGATCGAGTATCCCAGAGATACGAGACACGACTTGAACTCGTCGGGCGCTAATCTGCCCGTTCTGTTCTTGTCGAAGTGATTGAAACTGCTGCGGAACTCGTTCAGCTGCTCTTGCGTTATACCCTAAACATTTGTTTTTGTTATTTATTTATTTTTATTAAATAATTTAATGATAATAATAATTTCACATATTATTAATTTTATTTAAAAAATTAATAATAATTAATTATTTTTTTCTTTTTTTTTTGCGATCGAAAAGAACTATTGGAAAAAAATGAGATATCGTACCTTGGAATCACGGGTCAGTATCTGATTTTCGACCTCATTGATGTTACGATTGATGGAAGTCAATAGCTGTTCCCAACCGACGCGTAGAGTTTCCATGGTGTACTGAGTGTAGCGATTCTCGAAGATCATACCCTCCTGTACGGCTTGATGAATCTTCTCCAATTCCTCGAGATGAGCTTTGTATTGATAGACCGCCTGTTCGTACTCCTTGAGTCGGTGCAATTGATCCTCGAGAGTACCTTGAAGCCCGAGACCGATCGCGGTAACGGCGTCCAATTGACGCTCGATCCACGGTCCCACGGCGTTTGCCTTCTCGGCAAATTGTCTTCGCAGCAGTTCGTTGTCTTAAACGAACGAATTAACAAAATTAGACAAATCGTTTTCTAAATACGCGAAGCAATAGAAAAAAACATAAAAAAATATCAAACATACTTTGCTGTTTGCGAAGTTCAGCTGCCAATGTTCCGTCGCGCTGGGGAACGAGTTGTCGAACGTCGCTCCACTTCTTGGTGAGATCCTGAAGACAATAATCATTGAAACTTTACGCATCGAATCTCGTAGAGTTAATAATTATAGGGATTATAAAAATTGGCGAATAGTAATATTTTTCTGAGGGTAAAAAAACATTAACTAAAAATGTACCAAAACCTCAAACGCCGTTTTGATTAATTCTTACCAAAGCCGTGAGAGTGGTGTACGGATTCTCAAGACCTCCAGGAATCTGGAATTGCTTGACAATGGACTCGACTTCGCGTACGAGACCGACGATGGAGTTGTACTCCTTGTCGGCTTCGCCGAGAGTAGCTTTGAACGCTGCATGAGCGTCCATCAGTCCCTGGATCTCCTCCATCGTGTGAACGATAAACATATCGACGAGATCCTCCCGTGTACCGTCCAACCAGTTGTTGAATGGCTATAGAAGAATACGAAGAAAATTATAAATCTTCATCATCCGAGAATCTTCCGTACATAAAGAATTAAGAGGAGAGATACCTTTATCGGCTTAAAAAAATCGAATATTTTGCAAAAGCAGCAAATGCAGGAAAATCAACTTTTCGACGATTTCGAAGGCATATTGCATGGCGCAGTAATCGCAGATTAATCGGTAAGTCATTAAAATCATACAGTTTTTACTTATCAAAACTTTAAAAGAGTTTTTCTCCAAACTGTATTTTCAAAAGTGTCGATAGCTATGAAACTAATCGACCGATTTCGATGCGATTTGGTACACATCTTTCTAATGTTACTATCTAAAACATGAATCAAAATATTTTTGAAACAAAAAAGAAAAGTATTTTTTTTATTGCAAAGTTTAGCCTTTTTTCGGAAGATTCAACCTTTTTGTTTAAAAGCGTATAATTTCATCAATTTAAAAAAATTGTCACTTTTTCTTGCTAATGTTCTGCATACAAATGTTAAGAAATTTTTTAAATTACGTTGGTTTTCTTTCAAATAGCCAAACGTCATAATAAAAAATACCCAAAATTTCGAAAATCTTGAAGAAATCTGTCCTTAAAAAAAAATCATGAAATTCAGCAATTTTTTCCTCATTTACAAGTATCTCCCGCCTTAACGCGTATAAAAAGTCGACGATACATACAGCAGCGCGTTTAGCGAACTCCAAGTGGAGGACATCAATTTTCTCGAGAATACGTTCGGCTTCATCGAGAGCTTGACGTCTGCGTTGGGTCAGTGTACCCAAACGGTCCCACTGGTCGCAGATACGTTGGCAGCGGGCGTTAACCGAGGCACTGTCGTGGTACTCCAATGTACTAAAAGAAAATGAATCATCAATTCGTACCGTTGTTTTCACAATGAAATATACCGTTTCCGCTGTTTTTTGTTTGCTTCTTACTTGAGCTCTTGCGCGATAGCGGCGATCTGTTCGACGCGATCCTGATGAGCCGCGAGATCGGATTCGAAAGCCTCGTGCTTCTTCTTCAACGCCTTGAGCTCATTAAGTTTACACTGACGGAAGTGCTGAGAAGTAAGCATCTCCTCCTTACCGGCGGTCCAATCCTCGTGAGCGTCGGCCTTATGCTTGAACTTCTGAGCCAAATGCTCGAGACGCTCGAGACGCATCATTTCCGAGAGCAGCCATTCCTCGAAGGATTTCTCACCGAGTTCCAGACCTGTAGATTAAAAAAAAGGGTTAAATAATTCGTTCTTACAAATACACGAAATTTATCGATGTATCATAAAATTATTCAATCTTTTTTTGATTTTTTTTTCAGTCGGATTTAAAGCTCAAAGTTCTGCATTGCTAATAAAAATAGAAAATAAAGATCGTTTATGAAATTTCATCGAATATTTTAATAACCTTCTATCATATTTTTTGGAGAAAAATTCAATTACCTTTCCACGCTTTGTTGATATCGGATACCATTTTTCCCTCAGTCGGCATGTACGCCGGTCGATTACTGAGCCTCAACTTCGTCTGAAGGGTATTGAAGTTCGTCTCGAGTTTAGCCTTCTGCTCGACACGCGGAGGCTTATGCTTGCGACGATAAGTTCTGTATTCCTCGAGTTTCTTTTGACAACCAGCGAGAGAATTGTCGGTCTGGCGACTCGCTAGCCACGGCATTGTTCGTCTTATCCATTCCAACAGATCGGAAGCCAAACGCTCGTACTCCTCCATGAGCCTCTCGTTCTCCTGATTCACCTTCAGTACCTTGCAGATTCTGTTTGCCGCGGTTTCGGCCTGTAAAGTCATCAAATCTTCTCTCTTAGCTAACGAACAATTCAACGGAACTGACAAATTGTCATTAGGAATCTCAACATCCAAACTTTACTTGTGGGAAATTTGTTTTACATGCCAAATGCAACGAAGCGTCAATAATTCATAACTCAACACGGTATTCGTAGTCTTGTATTCGTTGTATACGATAACTGCGATTCTTTCATCGCAAAAACAAATTAACTTTTTTTAATCGAAAATTTCAATTTTATTTTATTTAAAATTTCGAATTAATTTTATTCAAAGTTTCAAGTTAATTAATTAAAAACTATTCTTCTCTTTGATTCCCATATTTCTATGGTATATTTTTCAGCCTCCAAACTGCGTAAAAAAAAGAAATTTCACAAATGACGGAAATGAAGGAAAATTCGATGAAAAAATCTCGGAAAACAAGACTTACATGTATACCGCTCTCTTTTAGTCGTAAAATTAGAACGAAAATGCAATTAAAATTGTTATTAACACACCTTTTGCGCACCACTGAAACAATGGTAGTACGAGGAGACGTACGTCATCACTGCCCTCTCGTCCGGCATAGCAGTGTTTCGCATGTCTAAAAAAACACAGTCAAGAAGGCAACTCAAACCATGCGATGTTAATACAAACGTTTGGGGTTCGGGTTTTCTCACAAATGAAAAATCGGACGCTCGGTTAATCGACAATGGTGTGTTATCCAAAATACGTAACCAGTCATTGGTTTTTGTTCTTTTTTTTTTTTTTTTTTTTCGTAGACGCGGAGAATCTCGATGAATTGAACTTTAAGGATTTCGCGTCAATCGAGTGCTGTTAGGGTACAAGCGCACGTTTCATCGGTCGGTTTAGATTAAAAAAAAAAAAAAAATCGGGAAAGTTGCAGTAGCGATTAGGGTAAAAAAAACAACGCGGCTCTGTTTGCGCTGACCTGCTGGGCGCCCTGGAAAGCGTGGTAGTAGCAGGACACATAGGTCATGATCGCCCTTTCGTCCGGCTTGGGAGTGTTGATCAAATCTATATCGAATCATCACATATTACAATTTATCCAAAACCAATTGGTTCTTTGAAATCTGAAACATTGTTGTTTTTTTTTTTTTTTTTTTTTTTTTTTTTTTTTTTTTTAATTCGTTTGATAAACGATCCCGAAATTTGTTATATCTTCCGGTTTTAGAATCGATTTACAAATCATGTTTAACGATCGCGAATCAATTGTCGATTCGATGATTGATTGCGAAATTCTATTCTATTGATTGTGAATTTTATTGGAAGAGAAATTCGTCGAAACAATTGTAACAGGATTCGCAAGTTTTTCCGTCTGTTTATCCTGAATCTTGAATCATCACATATTAAAATTTATCCAAAACCAATTGGTTCTTTGAAATCTGAAACATTTTTTTTTTTTTTATGTTTGTTCGATAAAAGATCCCGAAATTTGTTATATCTTCCGGTTTTAGAATCGATTTACAAATCATATTTAACGGTCGCGAATCAATTGTCGATTCGATGATTGATTGTGAAATTCTATACGCTTAATGGTCCACCGAGAGATTAACGAGTTGGAAGAGAAATTCGTCGAAACAATTGTAACGGGATTCGCAAGTTTTTCTGTCCGTTTATTCTGAATCATCACATATTAAAATTTATCCAAAACCAATTGGTTCTTTGAAATCTGAAATATATATATTTTTTTTAAAATTCATTCGATAAAAGATCCTGAAATTTGTTACATCTTCCGGGTTTAGAATCGATTTTAATAATTTGTCGTTTCGATGATTGAATGTGAGATTCTATGCGCTTAATGGTTCACCGAGAGATTAACGAGTTGGAAGAGAAATTCGTAGAAACAATTGTAACGGGATCCGCAAGTTTTTCTGTCCGTTTATCGCGTGTTATAAAGTAATAATAATAATAATAATAATAATAAAACAACAACTCGTCGTTGCAGTCGCGAATTCGTCGAAGGTAACTTTCGCGACCGCGAAGAATCTCGTAACTCACCGTCGGGATCCAACATGCGTGGAATGTCGAGATACTTCTCGGCGACATCGAACGCGGTATTGAGATTCTCGAGGGGATTGTCCTTGCTGAGCTTATTGTAGTCGATGAGATCGGGACGATGACGATGAATTAGAGCGCAGAACGCTAAACCGTCCTTGAATGATAGATGGAAGTTTTGTACATTAACGTTCTTGTACGGTGCGGTTTTGCGTTGACACCACAGCAAGAGACCCTCCTTTGCGGTCATCTCCTCCACGGATATGTCTTGGATCGCGAAGCGCAGAATTATCGTCCATATCATACCCAACGTCATCTTCAAGTTTCCGTCGACGATTTCTGTTTTTTTTTTTTTTTTTTTTTTTTTGGGACAAATTAAAGAGATAAGTTAATGGATTTCTACGATATTTTGAATACGAACTACGGAATACTTTGGCGGCAAAGGATGTTAAGGTAGTTCTGTCGCTTCGCATTCATTTCCCATGAGTTCGAGGAAAATGAGAGAAAATTGCAAATACTTCTCGATGGTATAAAAATCTGAAGAATTTCATGCATATTAAAGGTATTGAAAAGATTAATTTTGCATAATAATAATTCCAAAATGTTATTAACAGATTGATGAAAAAAATTAATTAGTCAACAAATCTCCCGGAAACCCAACTTTTTTTTTCATGAAAATGATTCGTTCATTTTTCTGAATACGTATGAATTTTTTCAGATTTTTCAATTTGCTTTAAGTTTTGCGTTTTTTCACACATTTTTTTTTCATATAAAAACAAAAATTCAAAGCAAATTGAAAAATGTAAAAAAATTCATATGTATTCAGAAAAATGAACGAATCATTTTCATTCAAAAAAAAGTTGGGTTTCCGGGAAATTTGTTGACCAGTTGATTTTTTCGTCAATTTGTTTTCACTTTTTTTTCACACAATTTTTTTCACAATTTTTTCAGATCTTTATACCATCGAGAAGTATTGGCAATTTTCTCTCATTTTTCTCAAACTTATGCGAAATAAACACGAAGCGACGGAACTCCCTTAATTTTTAAATAAAATTGAGATACCAACCCTCGGCACCGATCGACACGAGTTTCACGCCTTTGCTCGCTATGTAGTCCAACGCCTTATTTACATTGGCAATCTTGTGGAAGCGCATTTTGCCGCGATCGGGTCTCGGCAGAGTTTCGCCGGAAATTACTTCCAGCAGCAGCATGAGTTTCAGTCCATTCCTGAAATCGTCTTCGATCGATTCGATGGCGGTGCCGGCTTTGCGAAGATGCGAATTGCACCACGCTGTGAAGGTCTGCAAATAAAAAAATAAAAAAACAAAATGACATAAATCGAATAACTTTTTCATTGCTCTTCTCGCGTCTGTTACGTATTTTTATCCTCCTAATAATACTTAAATATTTGTAAGGGATGAGCTGTAAAAAGCGAAAACGATAAATTGGAATAAAAATTCTACTCCACGATAATTAATTTTTTTGTTTATTTGCTAAAAAATTTCATTTGTTGATAATATATTTTGTTTTGTTTCATATATTGTCTAAATAAATTTTTTTACGGAACGAAAAAAAAAAATTCTATAAATAATTATTTACGTATAAAAAAAAAGAAAATATCGGTCATAACTTTAATTAAAAATCAATTCTACGCGAGCGATACGAAGTTCTGAAATTCTTTATTACGAATCCCTTATTTGTACCGTTCGTTTAGAACCGATTGTAGCTTCGAGAGGGTTGAAAAACGAGAAAAAGAAGCAGCAAATATAAATATATGTACCAAGAGTGCGATATCTCTCGATTGGACAAAATTCGCTGACCCTCGCGAGGTGCGAAAGTTGACACGGTGTGTTCCGCGCTCTATTTCCTGTCTGGTATGCCTAACTCTCGTCTTCGCTCATTTGGTCTCTCGCACTCGTGAAAACTAGTTTAGCACGCGGATTACGGCCGCTATTACGTTGGGATTCAGATTCATTGCGCTCTCGACACCGTTACGAATTTTCTTGAGGTGAGAAAAAAAACATCGAGATAACGACGATACGAGGTGCGGAGATTTTTGGGCGAAGGGAAAATACATATTGTGGAATAGAGTTTTAAACGGCGATGCCGCCTTAGCGTATATTTTAGTAACGACCCCGATCCCTCCCGCTATATATATCCGGTGTCCTGGTTTTCGTTGGCCACCTATTGCCCATCTTACTTCTTCGTAACTTCGTTCCACTATTATACTCCCCGAACGCGAAACGTTTAGTTTTTTAAAAATGTTTTTGTTTTTTTTTTTTTTTTTTTTTTTTTTCAGACGCGTCTATGTTACTTGCGATACGGTAAAACCCGTTGCAAGAAGATCGATTAATTAGCAACTAACAGGTATCGCGAAGTACATAAAATCTATAATGATACCGATGGTAGTGTGCCTATTAGGAAACATTATATCGTAATGATACTTTCAAACCGGCTGTTCTCTGTTATACTCATCGCTCGCACGACTGAATCCTCTATAGATAATTTTCTCCTCGGGGACAGACGGTAAACGAGAGAACGAGAAAATTCTCGAGAGTAAAATATCGTTGGTTGCGATCGTGGGATTAAATCTTATCGAAATTAATTACGTATTCAAGGGCACCGAAAGAGTGCCATGTAATTAGGATTTTTTTTTTTTCCGAGAATACATTATTTTTAAAAAATAATTACGTAGTCTCTGAAATAATGATTTTTCCTGCGTCGACTTTAGAAACGGAAATAGTGTAATAAAAAAAAAATTCTGAGCGATATTACGAATATAGAATTGCAGGTAGTCGACGATAAAAAATCTGAAAATCAACAGTGGCTAAAAATGTTGAATTTTTTTTTTTTTTTTTTTTTTTTTTTTTTTTTAGTTCGAGTCGCGATCGTTAGATCCCGTACGGGGTGAGAGGGGAATATTGCCTGAAACTTAATACGGGCAGCGTAAAGCGCGGCGGGCCAAAATTGGACATGAGCCATCCTAACCTCAACCCGCGTGCGGCTCTACGTTCTATTTGTAAAACATCGAGTCCTCCCGCGCCGCAAACGACGAACGTATACGAAATCGTCGGGGAGATCGTGGCGCGTTTCAGCAAACGTTCGCTCGGCTCTCGACGCCAATGCGCGATTGTACTACCCTGTCGTCTCGATTTATAAGATTTTTTTTTTAATTAAAAGATACAACTCGTGTTCTTGACGGTACCGGAGGGCGTAACGTAAATTTTACGACGAAATTTTGAATGTCAGACGTTTTAAAAATATGCTAAAGTATCGCTGATTATTGCATTAAAATTTCGTTAATATTGCGTTAACGAAAAAAAGTAATAAGCGATCATTTCAAATTTGGCGAATATTTTGAAAAATTGTTTACACGTTTAATCGAATTTATGTAAAAATCCGTTTTTTTAAATCGCAGCTATTTAACCCTCGAAAACCGGACATCGGTCTGCGTGACCCGAATTATTTCAAGGAAATCGTTAATTTTTTTAAATTTAGCGTTTTAAGTCATTTTTCAACATTTGTAACGCCTATAGTTACATAATAATATAAACCTTCAAAATATTTATTTTTTACGAAGTTTCGCAACGACAAACGTATCGGGTCTTCTAGACGTATCTATTCCGTTAAAGAGTTGCAAAAATAAAAATATCCGTCGATTTTAGTTTAATGCAATGCAAAAGCACACGTTAGTAATGCACAGCATTTGCTATAAAAATATTGTTACATAAAAAAAAAAAAAAAAAAAAAATTAAGAAGATTCCATGTAAGCGATAATCGGCAAAATTCCATAAAACCCAATAATTAAATGAATTCAATCGCAATTTATCCTTTTCAATTACAGCGATATCAATTTTTTAAATTAAATTTATCTGATTTTATAAATCGTTTGCCTTTTTCATTGAGTCGGTAATTACTGATTACTGTTATTATCGATACGCAGTGAACGTGTTAAAAAAAAAAAAAAAAGCTCAACGAGATCCATCAGCTCGTCATGAATGCGGACCGCCCACTTTTTGTACAAAAATTATAAAATTATCGGTCTCCCGGGTACTCGGATGACAGGTGTTTTTTTCGCCAAGAGGAAACGAACGGTGGGTAGGTGAGGGGACCAGGTGATGCCGGCTGCGCGTGTTACATCGTCGAAGTGCATTGCCGTTTGCGGTGCTTGTGCGATAAACACGTGTTTATCCGGACACCTTTCGCACGGTTTGTTCCGGTGTCAAATAGCGTTTTTCTCCGATTCTCAATGCCCGCAGGATAAACCCATCCGCTGCTTTTATTACGTATACATTGTTACGATTATTGCCTCAAGGATTTACTGTTACGTACGACCATTAGAATGGTGCGTTTTAGCATTGGAGTAACGAATAGATGACGAAAAAAAAAAAAAAAGTTCGGACGCATCTGTATCGTATAATAAATATAATAATAATAAATAATAATAACAAAAAAAAAAAAAATAATGATAATGATAAACTTTTCATCTAAATACGAAAAAAATTTAACCCAAAATACGCGCGCGAATGTCGAAGGTAAAACGGCGAAGTATTCGATGCTCGCGGCGGCACTACAGGGCATAAGACCCTTTTGCCTTCAAACGCGCGATACATCGTAAGTACTCGGGTCTGGTATCTGTTTGCAAGAGAATCCCGCGGTATTCAGGCCGCACAATTTCCTAGTAGCGGAATTAGAGAGAAAGATGGAAAGATGTTGAAGAATGAAAAAAAAAATCTATTAACGCCTCGTAGAATCCCGCAACCACAACCGGCTCTACATCATTCCGCTTTTTCCATGTTGACTCATGTTCGCTACCCTGTCGTACATTCCCATGGAATTACCGATTACTCGATAATCGCTAACCAATTTGCCAAAGACGTGAATTTTTTTTTTTTTACTGTTCTTCATTCACGATAAACTGTGATGTACGATGTTTTTCGGTGAAATTATGTCTATACGAAGTGTGCAAACGAACGATTCAAAATCTATGAATTATTTCGTAGGATCATCAGAAAAATAATATCTCTTAATGACGATTGCAATTTGTCGGAAACATTTTTTTTTATTAATGATTGTTATCAAGACGAATGAAAATAAAAATAAAAAAAGTTATATAATAAAAAAAATTTATAAAATTTAAATCGATGGAAAAAATTGAAACGTCCATTAAAAATGAAAAAAAATGGTCCCAATAATAATACGCTACCGTCCGAACGAGTAGTAATTTCGTTCCACGTTTTGAAAGTCGGCTGCTGCGAATTATCATTCGATTACCCTTCATTGACCCTGAAATTGCTGCGTTATTCGAAATACATAGGTAATACTGCAAAGTACCCTCTGCGATCGTGTGACCGATTTTTCTTTAATCGTAAGTCTTCACTCATAATAAAAACTCAAATACTGTAATCTGATCCTCTTTACGTCTTTACTTATAATAAGTTTCGATATGCATTTCTAGAATCGCGAAAGAAAAATGTATTTCAAGGTCAATCGATGTTGTGAAAAAAAACAAAAAATCTGATCATTACAACTTGATATCTTTTTATCTTTGCTCCGGAAAAAAAAAAAAAAAAAAAAAATCCCAAATGTTACATCGACGTAATTAAATTTTTTTTAATTTTCGTCTTTTTTTTTTCGTATTCTATCGTTGAGAATTTTACTGGAGTTTCTAATAATAGTACAAAAGTTAATTCCGAGTGCTTAATGCACACAGGCATATCATTGAATAGACGTGTCTCCGCGATGTGTGTTGCGATATGATCAACGCGCAGACAAACATGCGTAAGTATGTGAATACAAGTCTTATGATAAACTCGAGACTCGGCAACGGGAGAAGCAACCTTCCCGTTTTCAAAAACAGAGTCTCCGATTGCGTGGAATCCCGCGGTATTCAGGCCATCGAGTCTCCGACGACGTAGCATAATGAATCGAACTTGTAGATTGGATTGAGTTGTATATCTATACCCATTAGTTCGGTTGTAGTGGAATGATAAAATTAAAAAAAAAAAATCGCGTCATTTATTAGAATTACGGAAGAGCCGCAGACCGCACTTCTGGTCCTTTCTTTCCGGTCGGCAGCGACGAGCCAAATATGTAACTATATGCGGACGTAAATATACCGACAAATTCTTTTCGCGTCTTTGCGATGATTCTGTAAATACCGACGAGCAGAAGAATGACGACGACTCTGTCGTCATAACCAGAATGCGGTCGTTAGTATCATTTCAATGACTAAACTTTGTCGACGCGGTTATTTTCGTGAAAATAAAAAATAAAAATTTCGACGAATTTTTTTGTGACGAATTTTTTAAAAATTTTTTAAGACGAATTTTAAGAATTAAAAAATAATAATTTGATGATTATTCTCTGATTTCGACTGTGTCCTCTGCCTGTGCGAAAGCTTTGTTTACGAAAGTCGAACGGAGCGGATCTGTGGGAAGATATTTTTGTGTGGCATCGGACATCGCTTTTAGACGAGCGTCGATGACGCAACGGTGTACGAGATTGTCGGCGCCTCCTCGCCAGAGGTTTCTTAAAAAGTTCCTCGGGATAGAATTCGGGACTCTACGCCGATGCGAGAGGAACAGTCTTCTCACATCATAAAGTTGTACCGATGTCGGGGAATAAGAAAAATTTCGGTTATGCGAACGTAAGTAACATATGTGACTGTGAAAGCGAATAAAGAAACACGGAGAGCTTTATTTTCGGCGTTGGATCGAAATTCTTTCGTAACACGAAACTCAGAATAAAATCATCGTGGAGAAAATCGAATGAATTTTTATTTACCAAAAATTCCGTCGTATCGACGATATATCGAAATAGACATTTAACGTTTGATGACTAAATTAACGTTGAATTCTGAAAACCGTAATACCAAAACCGGAAATCTTTTGATTCGTGAAAAAAAAAAAAAAAACAAAAAATAGAAATCGTTTAAAATTCCATAAAAAATCGAAATAATTAGGGAATCTTATTTGGCTTAACTGTGATTTGGTAATAATAACTAAATATTTATTTGTCAAAAACGAAATGTACGTTTTTTAACTACAAATGAAAAAATCGATTAAATATCGAATGGAAAATCGATAGAAAGCAAAACGAATCGTATGCGTAAAAAAAAAAAAAATCAGTGAAAGAAAAGTAAAAAAAAAGTAGTGAAAGAACTGCGAGTCAAATTGAACGAGTTGAAGGAGAAATGGATGAAAAAAAGAGAAAAAGTCGAACAGGAAGCACTTCAACAGTGTCTTGCGGAGTGCACGTGTCGCTCCTCGAAATAAAATCCTCTTATGATATCTATAGCTATACAGTTTACAGTAAAAAAACGATCGGACTATAGCGGTACGGGACCAGACTTTTACGACGATGATGCTAATGGTGACGAAAGACAAGCGAACGGAAACGGAAGAACGAATCATGACAATGGCACTTGGTGCAGTGAAAGAATTGGTGGGAAGAAAGACGAAAGAAGATTCTTCGACGCTTCAAAATCATCGTAAAAATAGTTATGATTTCGCTGATAAGTATTTAAATAATTCGTATAAAAGGTCAATGTCCGGGTGAATTATCATCGCTCAGGTAACAGATATATCCTTTTTTGAGACATTTTTTTTGTCATATATTCCAACGATTTTCAGCAACGCGGCAACGGATAAAAAATATTACGTGAAAAAAAAAAAAAAAAAAATGTAACGTATCAGATTCGAATTTTTAATTATCCAAGAAATAAGTCATAAGATCGACTAAAAAAATGGCGAATACCGAATTTTGTGACAATGTCATTCAATTCAATATTATTATTTATTTTCCATGTTTATTTCTTAATTTTATCAATCCTACCTATGCGCGATAATTTACGGCTAAAAATAATTTAAAACGATAATAATCGATTAACTGCACATTTGTAAGATTGAGATAAACGCTCTGCGATAAAGTTTTCTTATGCATCCAATTCATTCCAATTGCTTCAATGAGATTTCAAAACTACGAGAATTAAAATTAATAAAAATAAAAAAAATCGTCAATCGTTCTTATCGCAATTCCCAACATTCCGAAAATTGCGTAGAGTACGATTTCCATCGATTTCAATGAGATTTCAAACTACAAGAATTAAAATTAATAAAAAAAAAAAAATAAAAAAAAATCCGTTAATCATTTTTATCGTAATTCCCAACACTCCGAAAATTGCGCAGAATACGATTTCCATCGATTTCTCATTCCGTATCAACACTCGTTGATACAAATCTCTAAAACGGCAACTATTGGTCAACAGGAAAAGATCGAATGTCAAGAGTGCAGCCAATGCCAATTGGGTTTCTCTCAACGCCCTTAAAATCTCCCGGTATGTAAGTCATCAATGTACAGCGGTACATAGATGCATAGACCGTTATCATCGCATAACGATCGCGGAGGAGGGGGTGGCGGTTTAGTAAACGTGTATATGGTCACGACGAGTGGGTCACCCGATTCCAATCCGAGATTTGGCGCGCGGCCTAAACCTCTTCACAAAGGTTAACGATCCTCGGCGTCATCGAAAACTAACTGCTAACTGTCCCAACTGGATGAGGATAGCGTTTGAGATAAACGCGTTGCGCGAGTACATGAATAAGCGGACTTCTCGTGCCTAACGCTCGGCAGCGGCGGCGGCGACGACGATGCGCTGCTGAGAGATCGGGTACCGCAGCAGCAGCAGCAGCAGCAGCAGCAGCATCACAACCTCAAGAAAACACGGAGACGATGTCTCGCGCATTTAGGTTAGGACGTTAACCTTGAATCCACGCACACCGTTGATTCTCATTCGGAGTCCGAGGGACTCCCTCGCCATATGACCGCTGGTGATACCAGCGCGGTCGCTTCTTATGCCGTTGCAGACCGTTGCTTCGAGATCGAGAGCGTTACATTCTCATTTGAATAACGATCCGTTCATGTAAATATATATATAAGTATATATATATATATCTATAGACATCTGTATCTTTCCATTTACCTAATATAACAGTCTTTCTCTTTAATTCGAAGGAAAGAACACGAGGATGGAACGTCCGTAGAGACTTAATTTTTTTTTTTTTTTTTTTTCCCCGCATACCTCGGGATTTTTTATTATTATTATTTTTTTCTTTTGCTTTCGTCGTCGAAGACGTTGAGAACTTTAACGATTGGACTTCTATGCGCGGAGACGATATCAATATAGCGACGAGGCGCTCGTGTCGCTTGTTTTTCTTCAACGTTTTCTAAATTTAAATAGAGAAAATCTATGTAACAGCGGATCTGTCTTTGCACTTCATTTCTATCGGTTTTGGCGCTTGTCAAAGATTCGAGACTCATGATTCGCGTCTCTTTGAGACTTCTAAATGGTTTAACGGATCGACGTGTTTACTTTGCGAACTTGCGGAACTTGGCTTCGACGACCGGACCGTGTCCACCGGGAGTTTTTATTACTGTTGTATTAACGTCTGAATAATGAATGATCTGTGAGATTATCTGAAGGATATTGCGACATTGATTACCTTTCTTACCGGTGTTGCGTACCATTTGCAACGTTTGTTCGCAAAGAAAACATCGATGTTTGGCGAAATTTTTTTCATTAATTGGACAAGAAATTCTTTTATATGCGAAAAATTTTGAGTTTTTTTATTTTTCGTATTGCGTTGCGTATCATTGGCATGTGAAAAAACCTTTTTTTGTTTTTTCGATTTTTCGAAAACTTCGATAAAAAAAATTTGATTTTTTTTTTTGCTTTATATATTCTATACACGATATTAAGATTTACTTCGCGGTGTCCGGAAAATCGATAATATATGTAATTTTGTTGTAAAAATTTAATTACTAAAATCAAACTAATTTTTGTTGCGAATTTGATTTTGCGATCGCCGCGCCCCGAGAACATTATTGTTAGGCGTCTTCCGTTGCAAACAAACTTTATAGTTTACAAAATCGATCGATTGTGTAAGATCGTTGCATCGATCTTTCGAAAAAGATTGACCAGTGGAGTAACAGAAGCAGACTTCCTGTAAACAGCATCCAATCGAAGGTCCTCGACCTCTCCTCGGCTGCCGCTATTTATAAGTGACCGATACATCTGTCTATACATTTATTTATAACCGATCCTCGTACGTAGGTAATGATAGAAGCTACTCGTACATAATACTACATAGGTAGGTTACTGGTATACCGGGACTCTCTCACTCGGCATGCCTCGTCGATTATTCATTTGTCCGTTTCTGAATCCTTTCCAACGGCACTCGGCGTTTATAATAAAACCGGACGTGAATTTTTAACCAACACGCGCCGAAGAAAATAGAATATTCCTCTATATTTGAAAATAATAAAATAGAAAATTCGTCTATTTTTGAAAATAAAATATAGAAAATTCGTCTATTTTTGAAAATAAAATATAGAAAATTCTACTATTTTTGTAAATAAAAAAAATAGAAAATTCGTCTATTTTTCTAAATAAAAAAAGTCGAAATTTCTTCTATTCTTGAAAAAAAAAAATAATAGAAAATTCGATTACATTTGAATATAAAAACATCGAAAATTCGTTGAAATCCAAAAATTCCTTTACATTTAAATTAAAAAAAAAAAACCCAAAATCTCTTTTATATTCGCCATCGATTTCTTGCAGTCATTATTTCACAAATTACATAATTTTTTTTTCCAGATAAAAAATACTCAACATATAGTAATAATTGAAGAATTTTATCTCTCGAGTCTTAAAATTCCAAAGAAGCGTAATACTCTCGCCGTTTTTTTTTTTTTTCCTTATCGCGCGAAGATCAACAGCTCCGCAGAGATAAGAGAATTTCAAGTGTCTTCATGTTACACTTAAGATCCATTCTGTGTAATACGAGAAAACCAACTGGAGGCCGTTTCGCGTGCGTTAAGTTTGTCGCAAAGTTCTAAACGTCGCGACAAAATGATATTCGACGCTATTAAAATTTTGACGAAGTATCCGTTGCATCCATGAATAATATATCGTAGCGGTTACATACGCAAAGAATATACATGTTAGCGACCAGGCGACGAAGAAAATGACTCAGGGGCTACGCAATTATTTTCGTCATAAAGTTCCAAAAATACGTTTTGCCGAAGGGCTGTGCGGTGTGCTGGTTGTCTACTCGATCGGGTAGGACGCGGGGGGGTGGGAGGGTGGAGTGGGGGTTGGGAAGTGCGACGAGAGACTGTGATTTTAAGGAGGATCTGGGCGATCAGTTCGCCGAGAAGCCTTGAGCCGGCGACGTAGTCTGCCAACATTTTCGTGCAAAACGTCCAAACGTTACGCCAAGTCGTCGGGAGCCAAAGAGTTCTCGTGATAATCTCAATACTCGTAATATAGAAGCGACAAGAATTCAATTGAAGAAACGAATATTTAAACGACGAAAAAATCCCACAATTTGAGTCGCCGACCCGCTTTTCATCGATCGAGAAACGGGTCCAACGATCTCGAAATATGCGATCCAACGATGTTTTAGTATCGATGTATTGAAGAAATGAATTTTTCAACGATTGAAAAACTTCGAGATTTGACTCGCCGACCCGCTTTTCATCGATCGAGAAACGGGTCCAACGATCTCGAAATATGCGACCCAACGATGTTTTAGTATCGATGTATTGAAGAAATGAATTTTTCAACGATTGAAAAACTTCGAGATTTGAGTCGCCGATCCGCTTTTCATCGATCGAAAAACGGGTCCAACGGTCTTGAAATATGCGATCCCTCGATGTATTAACGCGCAACATCGATCGGAGACTTATTCGAACCTTTGTATGCATACGATTTGAGTCGAACGCGGACTCAGCCCCCGGGAAAATAAAGTTACCTATCCTTTTTACTATCTATACCTCTATGCCCACCGCTAAACCAACTTGGCGCGACCTTTGCCGCCCGTGAGGCACTCTCTCGCGCGCACCCGCCTGAGTAAGAGACTTAGCTGCTGCTGCTGCTGCTGCAGCCCGACGGTTGAGATGCTGTTGCCCGGTGCCTGAACCCGAGGGCGAGAAAACGAGAGCGGCGCGCATTCTCCGCCTCGACGCATTGCGCTAATCGAGAAACTCTACTCGTTTATATACGATCACTTTATACCTTTACGAGAGTCGTATTATCGTAGGATTAGAATACTGGAAACGCGTCTCGGAGTTTTAGAGTCGAAACTATTGCACTCAAAGTTTGTGATAAACGGTAAAAAAAAAAAAAATTAAGAAAAATGTAATAAATGGAATTATCGAGTCATTGATTTAATAACTCATTTAATTATTAAAAATTTCGTTAATTTCGACTTTTTTTGGAGTTGAAAAACAATGATTCAGAAATTTATTAAAAATTTTCCGGTGGACAGAAAACTAAATTTTTTTTTTTTTATTTAATTAATGCGAATTTTTGTCAAACGTTGAATTCGAGTAAAGAAAGTGTGTTAACGGAGTCATTCTAACTGTAGTCGGACTATTTATGAAGTGGCAATTAGTACGCCATAACGTACAGTTGAAACGTTAACCACTGCTCCGTAATGTGGATAGACATTCCTCGTAATTATTTCACTTAACTATGAAATAATAAACTCGCGAAGAATAGTAAAATTTAATGAAATTATTGTACTTTCGCGGTGAGAAATATGACGCGATATAAATTATATGCAATTATACTTCGTTTTTTTCAACGTTACTTCCATTTATTATTTGTCAATACTAATAATAATATTTAATAATAATCCAATAAAAATATTTAAAACGAATTATGACGTTCTATTCTACAGCTTCGTAATGTTACGACTGTTCGAAAACATCGAGAAAAAAAAAAACCATTTTTTCGTTAATGAGTAACGCGAATGTGTGTTTACATTATAACATACCAACGTCGATATAAATAACAATGATATATTTATATTTGTCGAAATCTAAAAAAAAAAAAAAAAAAAAAAAAAAAAAAGATATCGATACGATTTTTCAGTCGATATATTTCTCGATTTTTTGTTTTTTCCTATATTCCGATATACTACTGTCATACGGATTTATATCAGTTTCACACGTACGATTTTACGGCAAAAGCAATACAATTTGTGGGGAAAAAAGTTAACTGGAAAAACCCAATACGGCGTGTTGAATTTTTCGATCTCTATGGCGCTGAAATTCTATGCCGCGTATACATAATACTATCCATAGGCTGTACAATACCTCTGAAAAGATAGCCAACGGTATTAGAACGTGAGAGTGGCGAGAATTTTTCTTTTCGCGTTTCGTTACTTTTTTTTTTTTTTCCTTATTCCTCGCAAAGTGAAGGTATACGCGGATATGCGCGACGAACGCGCGCGGCATGTCTCGCGGGGACAAGTCGACGCTTAGGTAGGTACACAGGTACCGCACACTCGCGCAGATACATTACACTGTGCGCTAAACCCGAAAGAAACGTATGTGTAATACACACCGCAGTTGTCGCAGTAACGCCTTTCAAATAATAATCGTCCGATAAGAGAAGCTACGAGTTCTATCTTAAGAATTATCAGTGCCGCAGTGTCGCAGTGCCACTCGTGCACTTTCGAGGTAAAAACGGTAAGTAATCGTCGAGGGAAGAGAACGAAAAAAAAAAAAAAAAAAAAAAAAAAAAAAAAAAAAAAACTTCGCCAGTAGTTTCAACGGATCGCAAAACATTTGCGTCGATCGTATAGAGCATTAATATCCGTGCGCGTTGTACCCCCCCCCCCCCCCCGCCGGCCTTCGTTAATTCGTGCGATGATCTCGTGTTACGTGACCGATTATGCTACTTCGACGGCACACGTAAATACGTATTTTTGCGCGAAAGCAAAAAATAGCGTTCGGTTAATAAACGATCGTTGTAAAAAAAAAAAATTAGTGCGAACTGAAGTTGGATTCGGCAAAACATGGATATAGCGTGACGAGAGCGAAACTATCCCCCCCCCCCCCCCGCGCGCCCGCGTTGTCACGTTGCAAAACACGCGATAATCGAAGTCACGAAAGTTAAAATTTTTTACAAATTTCAAACGAGCGCTCGAAAAATAGTCATTTTTATCTCAAAATCAAAATTAATTCGTAATTTTATAAAATGTTGAAAAACGCGCGTTTTTTTTTTTTTTTTCTCTCGGTGATCTATAAATCGACGATTATTGACGCGAACATCGTAACTCACTGTTGCCAATTAGAAATCTGATATATATTATGATTAATGCCTTCGATGATACATGCGTTTCTATTCGCTAATGCGATTTAAATTCTTCGATCTACAAGGACCATCGATCTATTTTTTTTTAACTTACAACTTTTAGATACGAAAATATTTCATCGATAAATATTGATTTGCAAGTTTTTCGTATGTTCGCGTTTGAGATGTTGATTATTAAATGAAAAAAAAAAAATTAAATTAAATAAATCACAGAAGTTCGCGGATCTCGATGTTGACGTATTCAGCACGATTCTTTTTTATCATACGTCATATATAGGTCAGAAAGATATTTATAGGCATCCAACGTTGGAGAAACGAATTCGTAGCATCATACATCAAATCTCAGCTCTGTTAACAGACTCGATACGGCGATCGTAAAATAATACGTCCGCAAATAACTCGAAGGGTTAAAGTTATCGTAAGCGGTTCGTTTACCTCGAAAACTCGCGCGAATCAAGTCACGAACAATGTAAAAAAAAAAAAAAAAAAAAAAAAAAAATAAGAACAATAATATCTTGTGTAACTTTCACTCACTTTTTTCTGTTGTTTCTCCCATGCCGGGTCCAGTAGTCCCTCGCGTTCCCACTCCTCCTCCGGCTCCATGTATCCGTCACCGTATGCCTCCATGTCGTTCATCCTTCCGTGTTAATAATCACGTTCCTTCAAAACCGAAACTATCGTTGACACACTATTTCGACAGTAGTATCAGTATACTAGTTAACCATCAGTACGTTAGACACCCGATACTTATCGCAAAAAAAAAAGAAAAAGATTCTTTTTTTTCGTCTATTTCGGGAAAAAAAACGAAAAAAAGAACGGACGGTACCCGGCAGTTATTTCATTAGCATAATAGAGTAGAATAAGATCCTCGACACTATCGCGCTTACGGAGTGCCCGCTTACGTTTGAACAATGAAATACAATACGTCTCGAGCCGTAGAAAGGCCGAACGCAACGAGAGAATATGCGGAAGATTATAAAACGTGCCGAATAGACGTGAGTGACGAAGAGATCGAATGAAAAAAAAAAAAAATAACTATTGAAGTGAGAAAAAGGCACGCGTGTCTCGGGGGACGCCGCCGATGTAAAGAGGTACAACGTTTGCGAGAAACCACAGAAGGCAGATGTGCGAATTTTATAACGTTTAACAAACTTTGTTTGCCCTGCGAGATTTACTCGTGCGTATGTGTATGTGTGTGCGCGCGTGTGCTATTGCGGTATGCCGTTCGTTTGTGCGGGTGATACGAGACGAGCCGCGATAGAACTGCCGAAAAACAAAAAACAAAAAAAAAAAACGTGAAACGTACCCGCCAAGCCCAGAAAACGGTTCGTGTCGTTCTTTCCCTCGCGCTGACCCCTCTGCCACGAGTCTGACACACGATTTGCTCGCCGGCGCACGAGCGCAGCCCCCTCCCTTCCCCCCCTCGTCCCCCACGCGAGAGCCCTCGCGTCGAGCTTCCATTACCCCGGCTAACCGTGCCGCGCGCTCCGCGAAAGTACTTCCCTCTCTCTGCGCCTAAATAATATCCCCCCACCACGACGCAACCTCCGCCCCCACCCCTTGAACCCTTTATCCATTGATGCCATTGACGTAGACGAAACTGCAATAGGTCCATTCCCAAACTTAAAAAACTCTAACTACCGTTATTCTCCGATCGTGAAAATTAACCAACTCGACGCCGATGCGCGAACCCGAGATGCACCGGTTAACGAGCATAAATTTCGCGATACTATTGAAAATATACCCAATAAATCGAACAATACGAAATTTCAGCCGGTACCGAAAGATTCGATTTTTCTTCGTATTTTATTTTTCATCACTTGCGATGCGATTGATTCTTGTCAAATTGACAACCAATCGCAGTTTGTCTAATGGACGACAAAAACAATTGTGGATAGTTATAATACGATAAATCACGGGACTTGGGCTTTTTAATTCCATTTCGAAGTATTCCGACTGAGTAACGCACGAGAAATTGTGTGACATTTTCGAGATTTGTTTGATATTTTAACCAAAATTTAAATGATTTTGCGATTAGGAAGATTTTTTTAAGGACTGGGCCTGGCGAAGCACAAGAAGCGTTGTTGTCGCGGATTTTTGGTTTTTCGGTGTTATTGTTGGTTTTCTTTTGTTTTTAATTATTCCGAACAACTGCGCCTTGATAGCGTTGAAGTCTTTGTTGATTTTTCACGCATTGCGCACGATACCGGGAAGCGGCGTTATATCCCGCAGCGGTTTCCAAAGGATATTGTACTTGTATACATATATATATTGTATATATAGATATAGAATATAGTATTGTACTGTTGGGATAGACGAAGCCTGGCGACGCGGCCGGAACTAACCTCCTGCCTCGGAGATACTTCTTCTAACGTAAGCCCCACCGTGTTGGACCCGGTGGTCTCGGGAAAGAAACACGAATACGTCGAAAATAGGTAACGGGCCTTCGAGACCGCGGAGCCTCATTCACCCACGCGCGATCGAAATAGCACAGAGATATACGTGCGAAATTCCCGAAAGTGCCAGGCTGACTCCATAACCGCGGAGCGACGGCGGCTTCACGGGCACTCGGGCACAGACTGTGACCGAAGATGTAGATGGGACGACAGCTGCGCTGTATACTCCCACTTTAAATCATTCTCTCGAAACACACAATTAAAAATGACAACGGTTGTTACAACATTGTTTAAATAATCTCAACGCGTAAATTTCAATCATTTTATTAACATTATTCTTGTTGTACATAATAAAAACAATAATCTCATTGTCGGTGATAAATTACCGATGATGGCGCTGGAGTCGTGCCCATTATTCCGACGATGTATTTTGAATTTTTGTAATTACAATTGAGAGAATTGGCGAGCTACTGAAAGTTTACTACTGAAATGAAAATAAGAATTCTTGACTAGTATTTTTATAAACATTAAATATAACGACTGCGCTATTAAAGAGACCTGCGTTACCGATTGATTTTTTAACGCCGAGATTTTCGAATTAAACGATATATATGAGAGTAAAAAGCAAAATTATTGTTTTCATCTGTAAATTGTTGATATTCGATTGAAGATTTAATTTTTTTTATGAGTTTTTTTTTGTTACTGAAATATCGAAACAATCGTTGAAAGGATGGTAAAACAGTTTTTCTTCGGGGTTTGAGAATTAATCTTTTGTACCGGTTATTGGATTGGAAATTTCGTGAACATTTTGTAGTGGTTGCTTTGAGAAAGTCGCTACGATAGAATTCTGTTGGCAATGAGGGCGGATTTACAGCACGCTTTCGACGTTCCAAAAGCGTAATTGAAACATATGTAGCTCTCCCGTTTTTTCGTTTTTTTTTAGTTTTGTTGATCGTACAAAGCGTAGATCATGCGTATTCCCCATAAGGGGGCACGGCCCTGAGTCCCCTGAGATCGACGATCTGTTGCGTACCGTTCAACGTCACTTACCTCGACGTCACGGAACCTTGTGTTGGCGCATATCAACTGGTCAAAGTCCAATCGAATGTCGACTCTCTGAACGCCACTCGAGTCGCATTGCTCGTGTTTCGGCGGACCGCGATTGAGCGTTTTTCGGTGTAATAAGTATTAATCTCTCGTCAGTAGCACACGTACACAAGACCGAAAAATAAAATGATTTCCAACGTCTCGAGAAGTTTGGCTCAAGCGCCGAAAACTTTTAATAAATTCGTTAACCTACATTCGCGGTAAGTGATTCGTTGTTTTCGCACGATTTAGGGATCAATTTGTAACGCTTATTCATGCGCGCAGACACAACTGTAACTTCGAGTTACACGCGTATCGATGGCAAATTAATAATCCTCGATTTAAAGCAATTCGAATCGAATAAAAAAAGTATATATTTCAATGAGAACTTTCTTCGAGTCGGTTTCTCAATTGTAGCCGCTTTCTCTCAATTAAATTTTCTATTTCTCAATCGTTATTCTTATCAGTTACTTTCAGTGTTAAAATGAAAATTACAAATAAAAATTTAAAAAATTCTTTGCGGGCCTTTGTGTGCACGTGACACAAAATAACTCGAATCATGTTACAAATTCGAATACAATCGATATTAATGAAGTCATGAGTTTAAAAAATGGATGTATAAATAAAAAAAAATTGTGTCGTTCATCCGGAACTTAGAAATGAGATATTGAACTGTCTATTAAAATAATAATATTACATATTACGCACGTTTTACAACAATACTTTTGTCGAAAAATCGCGATCCGTTATTTCCTTAATTAAATTAATGGGCAGACCTTGAAAAAAAAACAATTTCTAGCGGACTTTGCTCGGCGATGAGAAAACTAAGCATGGAACTGTTCGCACGCGCTGTCAATAATACACGCGGCACGTTATTTGTTTTGTATTGTATTTCGAATAAATTCCAGTTATCGAACTTCGGACTTATTAATTCTCGCGGAATGAATTTTAAATGAACTCTCGAAAATAAAACGATTGAGGTTATGTTAAATGTTTTTTTCGATAATGATTTCGTAATAAATAAAAAATTATCGAAAACTTGATAAAACAATTTACCTATGACGCTGGTAGAGAATTTCTCGTGTTTCGAGTAGTCCACAGTCGCAAACGTCGATATTTTCTTTTTGTTTGATAAAACGTGTTGGATTTTTTTTGTTTTAATTGAAATGCGGACATTGGACTTCGTTCTTATCGCGGTCAGAGATTATCGGCATTCAAATGTATAAAGATTACAACGTTTATTGACACTGTAGAATTTCCATTTATCAATAATCGATCACGAATTGAAGTTGTGTAAGCGACGCAAAAATCCCGACGACTGAAGAGTCGAGTTTTACTTTGTAGTAAAACTCGTAACTTCCCCCACCCATTGCGCTGCAGCTTCGCCCATTTACAATGGTGGCGATAAAAAAAATGATTATTTCGAAAACCGGCTTTTTTTAAAGATGTCTAGCGACACGAGCGGCAACAAAATCGGCCGAAGCCGAAAGAAAACCAACGACCAAGGAGTCGCAATCTTTTGTCACGAACATGTATCGCGGCGAAATGCAAACTAGTCAAGTTTTCCCGTTTCCCGAACCACTGGACGAGGATCAGAACGAAACATTAAAAATGCTCATAGATCCCATAGAAAGATTCTTCGAGGTAAAAACAAATAGCCAAATGTCATAATTTTGCATAATTTTTCAAAATGAGATCATTAATTAACACATTATTGGTACTTTCAATGAATTTTCGTAAAAAAAAAAGATCGATATCGGGCGTATTTATCGCTCGATTATCGAGATGCTAATCGAATAAATTGTTTATAATTCAGGAAGTCAACGATCCCGTGAAAAATGACGACACATCGATGGTCGACGAGAAAACTCAAGCGGCTATGTGGGAACTCGGAGCGTTTTCTCTTCAGGTACCACAGGAATACGGTGGAATGGGATTGAACAATACTCAGTACGGTCGGTGCGTCGAAATTGTTGGCGCCAATGATTTGGCAATTGGCATCGTTCTCGGTGCTCACCAAAGTATAGGCTTCAAAGTGCGTAGAAAAACAAGTTTCAGTTTTATACGAAGTAAAAAAAAATTTAGTTTTATACGAAATAAAAAAAAATTTCGTTTTATACGAAATAAAAAAAAAAATCGTGTTATACGAAATAAAAAAAAAATTCGTTTTATACGAAATAAAAAAAAAAAGTTTTAGTTTCACACGGAAACGCAATTTTTTGATTAAACATTTTCACCGATTTTCAGGGTATTCTGTTGTACGGAACACCGGAACAAAAGGCAAAATACTTGCCGCGCGTCTCAAACGGCGAGTACGCGGCATTCGCACTTACCGAACCGGGTTACGGATCGGACGCGATGTCGATTAAGACGCGCGCCGTCAAGTCGGCCGATGGATCGCATTACGTTCTTAACGGCAACAAAATTTGGATCTCGAATGGTGGACTTGCAAATATATTCACGGTTTTCGCCAAAGTACCCGTGAAGGATCCGGTGACCGGTGAGACGAAGGAAAAGTCAACGGCGTTTATAGTCGAACGTGGATTCGGCGGTGTTACGAGCGGACCGCCGGAGCGCAAAATGGGTATCAAGTGCAGCAACACCGCGGAAGTTTATTTCGAAGATGTTAAAGTACCGGCGGAAAATCGCTTGGGAGAGGAAGGACAAGGATTCAAAGTGAGTCGCGCATAAAAATTCGACAAAAAACGAAATTAAAAACATTAATTTAATACTAATAAATAAAAATTAGTAATTAAAAAAAGAAAAATTACTAATAAAAAAAATAAAAGAAAAATTCAAATTGAAATTTAAAAAAAAAATCAAAATTCAACATTCTTAAATAAAAATAAAATTTGAACATTAAAATTAAAATTTAAAATTAGAATTTTTTTTTCTTTTTTTTTTAAGTAAAATTAATTTTTAATTTGTTTTCTTTTTTTGCTTATTTAATTGCTGTGTGTGTTTGAATCCTTTGGTACGCTTGCTATGACAATTGAATTCTTTTTTTCAGGTTGCTATGAATATCTTGAACAACGGAAGATTCGGTATGGCGGCAGCTTTATCCGGCACGCAAAGATATTGTATCAAACGCGCAGTCGAACACGCGACATCGCGCGTACAATTCGGCAATACGTTGGACAATTACGGTGGAATACAAGAAAAAATTGCACGTATGTCGATGCTACAGTACATCACGGAATCGCTCGCTTATATGATTTCCGGTAATATGGACAAAGGTAGTCAAGACTACGAACTCGAGGCGGCAATCTCCAAGGTAAAAAAAATTTGTTACGTTTACGAAATAAAAGAAAACTAAAGTAATAAGTAATCAAAGAATCATAACGTTAATTGAAAATGATAAAAACAATCTAATCGATTGCTTACATAAAAAAAAATCAATTTTCTACTAATCCATCTATAATAATAATAATAATAGGCGGATTAATAGAAAATTCGATTTTTTTCTTTCATTATTATTATTATTTCCATTGAAGTTATTAATTATTTTCAATGTTTATCGTCATTTTTGCGCAAACCGCGATCGGGTTAAAGTTTACCTATTCGCAAAGAAAATCGTTTCCAATATCTGTATATCGTATTGTATTTTCTTGTTTTGCAGTGTTTTGCCTCGGAATCGGCATGGTACGTCTGTGACGAGACGATACAAATATTCGGAGGTATGGGTTTCATGAAGGATACGGGACTCGAGAGAAAATTGCGCGATCTTCGTATATTCCGTATTTTCGAGGGTGCGAACGACATACTGCGATTGTTCATCGCTCTGACGGGAATAAAACACGCCGGAGCGCATTTAAACGAATTGCAGAAAGCGTTCAAACATCCGGCAGCAAATTTGGGTCTTATAGTCGAAGAAGCGACGAAGAGAGCAACGCGAGCGGTGGGTCTCGGCTCGACGCCGAGCATTGCTCACCTCGTTCATCCAAGTTTGGCGGAGAGTGCGGCTTTGTGTTCTCAGGTATGTGTTACACTCGGAATTATCGTATCGAGCAATTTGATTGAAATTAATGGTTTTTATTATTTTTATTTGATTTTTAACTGTTTCAGTGCGTCGAAGCTTTCGGAAAGACCATCGAAACGACTCTCATTAAACACGGTCGCGGCATCGTTGATCAACAATTCATATTGAACAGAATAGCGCAATCGGCTTTCGATATATACACTATGAGTATTGTACTCAGCAGATCCAGTATGTCGGCGAGCAAAAATTTACCGTCCGCTCAACACGAACTTCTCATGGCTCAGGCGTGGTGCGCCGAGGTAATTGATTTATTACTTCTTATAATCAAATTTTCGTCTAATTTACGATAATTGCTTTTTTTTTTTACATTTTTTATATTTTTTTTTTTACGTTTCTTTTTAATTCTGTTTTTTTTTTTTAATTTTCAGGCATCGAGCCGAACGCGTTACAATCTTAAGGTTGTCGGCGACACGAAATACAACGAATTGTTCAACAAATTCAGCAAAATTTCGCGTAACGTTTGCGACGCCGGTGGTTGCGTTCACACGAATCCTCTTGGTTACTGAGCTGATGATGGTTAACCTTCTGTTAAAGTGTTACTTCCGGATATCCCTGAAAGTTTAACACACAAACTTTTAACGAGTTTCGGCGAGGAAAATGTATACTATACGCACTTTCGTGGCGCAAATAGCCGAAAAGGTCAAAGTCGAGAATTCGTATGTTGTTCTCCGACAAGTAACCGTATTGCCTGATAGTAGTGGAATTTTTATCGGAGTTATTATATCTTAAAATAAATATTTTGTAATCAGTATATATCGCGGGATCGCCGATCCTCGCGTCTCGATGATACAGAAAAGTTTTTATGAGAATTTAAGCTTTGAGTCGAAGATATTTTTTTGAATGCAATTTACAACGGTACGGAAAATTATCAATGCAATTGTTGAGAAAAGAAGTATTGAAAAATTCGGTCCAAACAGTGATAATAAGATTAAGTAACTTCTATGGAAGTTGAATATAACGAGAGGTATACGTTGAGTCTTCCGACGTGTTTTTCCCGTCGTTTTTATTATCACGAATCGATAGATATTGTAAATAAAATGATAACAAGAAGAAAAAAAAAACAAAAAATGAGATTTAATAAACTTATACGACACTTAATTCGATATTCTTTATTCGTTACCGTTTTTTTCATCTCACAGAATAATAAAATAAATGTTTAGATAAAAGGACTGTACACGATGTTCAAAGATGTGAAGCTGAATCAGTTTTTTTTTTTTTTTTTTTTTTTTTTTTACTTTTTCGATCTATGAATTTAATACATTTTCTTTGTTGTTAAATACGAAAAAGGCTTTGTCTGGTCTGTTGTCGATCGCGAATAGAGAGACGATAAATGAGAATCTATCGTTTTCTCGACAAACTAATTATACTTAATTTCGTTGAGACAAATCATTATTTTCATATTTATCTCTTTTGTCACTTTGTTTTTCATTCACGATAATTCGAATACTTAAGTAAATAGGAATAATAAATAAGAAAAAAACTCTTTATCTTTGAGCATCTTGTGTACATCTATGCCGACATTGGAAGCACACGAAATCGCTACATCATTTTCTTGAATTTTTTTTTTTTTTCTTTTTTTTTTTCCCGTCGTTTCCTAAAGAATAGAGATATTCATGTTTTTGGGGATTATTTGTGAACAGTTAAGTGAATTATTATGCATCGAACGCGCAATATTTCAGAGTGTGTTACAGTTTTTTTTCCTTTTTTTTTTTTTTTAATTTTCGTTATCACTTTCTCCGAAAGGCGGATTTGGGTGAAAAAATCGCATTTTACTTGTTTATCGTCGTGAAACACATTGCTGTCTTTTTTTACCCAAATCGCCATGGAATTTTATTCACGGATCGTTATACTGCGCTTTGATCCATCATAACATCAAAATCCGACAATAAGATTCGTTTTTTTTTTTTGCACATGTAACGCGAATAGCCGTCTGCAAGAAGGTGTTTCGTTTTATCAGCGAGATAAAGTTTCGATTATATTGTCCAGACAGCAGGTATTTCTTTTTGTTTTTTCTTCAATCTTTGGTGCACATTACGAAAATTGTTTCCAGTGCAACTTTTATCGATATAGGATGACGAACATTGCATAAACGTTGTTACAGCTCTTAGGCGTATTATATCGTTGATACGAGTAACGTAACACCAAGGATTCCCCAACTGCGAGACGGAAGTTCACATAATCACCTAAACTTTCTTTTATTTTTTTTTTTTTTATGTTTTTTGTAATTATTAGACGTTGTTTTTTAGTTTTATTTTGCTTATGTGCTTCTCGTGAGTTCGTAGTTTCGCATTATCATCGAGGATATCGATCAAAGTTATTATTTTTCCCGTTTCTTCACAAAAGTATAATGGTCTCTCGGTTATGATAGTTTTTTCGTTATACGACACACGCAGGAAAAGGGGGCGAGCTTCTTAGTGTCTATACATTATTATTATTATTTTTTTTTCTTCTCAGAGTTATTGTGACATTATATATTCGGGTTTTCGACAAAAATATAGCATTTAGGTAATTGTTGTTTTTTTTTTTTGTTCTTTTTTCTTTGTTTTCGTTACTCCAGGTGTGTGGTGTGTGTGTTTTCTTTTTTCTAATCTCTCGTGTTCCTTTGGGAGGATTAAACGGCACTTGTCACTCTGTTGCCCGTGTGTCATTTTGCTTTTCTATTCTATGAGAAATAAAATATTGGGTTTTTTTTTTTTTTTTGATAAATAAGATAAAAAGAAATAAATTATAGTAGCTACTGCTTGAGATTAAAACGAATCCGGAAAAGGAACACCGTAATTACACGATAATCTTTAGAAGTATAAAATATATATATGTATGAATATATATATATATATATATGTATAATATGGAAAAATGTCTCTACAGTATTTCTTTTTTATTTCGTTACGCTACGACTTAAGAACAATAAGATAAACGATGCGTTTCAAATTTTTTTTTCTGGATTCTCCTTCGGGTAGAATTTTTTTTTTTTTTTTTTTTTTTTTTTTTTTTTCACGTTATATCACGTTATTTCACGTTATCTCTGGTGGTGACCCTGATTTTCCCCCTCGAATATGAAAATAATGTTACACGAGTTGTATGTGTTTTTTTTTTATCATTTATAATCAGCTGCCTTTCGATAGTTCCATCAATTTTTATGTTTCTCAATCGATCAAAATTTCGGAGATCCAAACAGAATTTTCTACAGCGACGTGAACGCTTCGTAGTCGTTATTTTTCATTTTTTTTTTTTTTTTTTTTTTCAAGTGCGTCACCGCGTGAATCGGTGTGGGAGATAAAACGAAGTTACAACGAATATGAAAAGGTATCTCGTTATTATAGATTATATATAAATGGCAGTTAAACTAAATGATATTCTAAAAAAAAAAAGTAAAAAAAAAATATTACTCTGCTCTCGATCGCCATTAAGTTTACTACGAATCTCTCGTATTCTTAATTTATTTCTTTGCGTTTTACGGCTACTCTTCTACTCTCACTTTTACGTAGTCTCACTTCGTTGAAATTCAGTTTTTTTTTTTTTTTTTTTGTTTACTTCTTTTTTTTTCCTTTCTTTAAGTTTTTACGATATAATAATTGAAACTTCTTTGGAGAGATTAGAGACTTAAATTTTTACGGGGATCTCGTAAAATGGCCGTTGTTCTTAGAGAACATTGACGGCTTCGTCGTACGCAATAAGCACCACGGGATTGACGCAAAGTTTTTTACGATACCCATTGATCACAGAAAGGAAAGTACGAGCACGCGGCGCTTTGAAAATAGAAAAGATAACAAAAACAAAAAAAAAAAAAAACATATATTTATATATTGTACGACAATAGTTTCGATAGTAAAGTCGCTGCTGCCGCTGCATTCATGGGGTTTTTGTTTATTATTTTTTTCTTTATCTTTTACTTCAAACTTTCTTTTCTACCGACAAGAGTGAAATCAGTCTGCACTGAGGGGTATAATACGTTTTTTTTTTTTTTTTTTTTTTTTTTTTTTAAATCTTCTGTCGTTCGTCAAAACAGTATAGCGTTACAACCCACTGTTATCACAATTTGCGCGGTTAATTACGTAAAATAACTTTGCTTATTCGTTCCAATCGAAAATACATACTTCACTCGCAAATCTTTTTTTTTTTTTTTTTTTTTTTTTTTTTTTAATCTTAGGGCATCGATATCACTACCTGGAGTAACTCGACGAGATATTGAGAGATCCGTTCCTAACCCTGAGCTATTGAAAGATTCTTAAAGATTTGTCCATTCCAAGCTATGGCGATGCAGTAGTGCTGCAGCAATTGCGTCAGAAGTTCTCGTTCGTCCAGCATCTCTATGCGCTCGATTCTGATTCTTTCCGATTCCGGCAGCGAATCGTAAACTTCGACCATCGTCCAGGCGTTCGAACCTTCCCAACCGTTTATAGTAAAGCTGAAACATCGACACATTCGATTAATTCGAGTTATTTACTTATAACGCGAACTAAAAAAAAAAAAAAAAAAAAAAAAATATATATATATATATATATATCCATCAATCGACAATAAAAAAAAATATATATCCATTAATCGACGATTAAAAAAAAAATATATATATATATCCATTAATGAACGATAAAAAAAATGTATATATCCATCAATCGACGAGAAACAGCGCAACATGCTTACCGTCTTTGTTGAGTCTCTAGTGATTCACAGTCTTCAACGCCGGCAAGCAGGCAGCCGCGACATCGCAAATTCGAGAGCATAACTTGTCCGAATTTGTCGCGCATGTTAACTTGTTCGTAATTGACGAATATACTATTGGGAAATTTTCCCGCAAGCCATTTGAGGAGAGTCGATGCGGCACTACTGTCGACGTACACGAGTACGCATTCGGCAAGGAAAAGCGTCGGTATATTGAAGTCGACCTCCGCTTGGGTGAGTTTATTCGAGAGTTCTGATATGTGTCTCAGGTCCATTCCCATTAGATGATAATTTGCCGCGTGCAGATCGGTCGTTGAGAAACTTATTTCGCCATCTAAAAAAAAAAAAAAAAAAAAAAATTCGATGTTTCGCGATTTTTTTTTTTTTTTGTTAAACAAAAATATATAATTTTGAAGCCAATAATTACCTTCGGTATTGAGTTTGTCTATCAACTGCTTATGCTTCTTAATGTGATAACATTTCTTCGCTGTTATACTGGGAAAATCTAACTCTACGAAATTCTGAGGGCTGTTACCGGCATCCCTCAGTCGCCAATACAACGTGTCGAAACCAGCGCCCAAATTTATTATTTGACCTTTTCCACCGGACAGCTGTTTAACACATAAAACACAACAGTAGAGAAATTCATTATTTCAACCTTTCAACATCGAGTCGTGGCAAAGTTTTCGCGATGTTTATTCGTACTATTGAATAACTCCCACTCTACGCCCGCATTCGCATTTCGATACAATAGAACAAAAATTGGAGTGTAAAAAAAAAAAATTACGTATTTACGGGATAAAAAAAACGCGTTAACATTTTCGTGAAAATCGGTTTGTGAAATATTGAGCGAAACTCATATTGCCGTTTCGATAATCGAAAAAAAAAAAAAAGAAAAATGGTTTAATTTATTTCCATCGATATAAATATTAACTTTTTTGCATTTTCGGCAAAACTTTAAAATCCATTATTACACACCGTAACTGTATTTTATTTCGTTGTTCTCGGCGTCGTCGTAATTTGCCGTAATAGAAATATCAATTAAAATGAAATTACTTCCTGTCAAATAACATTGATTATAAAAAAACCTATGTCTGCATGTTTCTATATTTTTTGAATACTTTATGCTTCTTGTCTGCAGGGACTCGTCCCGAGAAAAATAAATAAAACACATGTATTTATCGAGTATTATGCTGAAAATACAAAGCTAACATCGTCGTCGTTAATAAACGTCGACATTAAGATATTTATCAAATAACTACAATCAATATCGATAATTGCCTTACGTATTTGGCGAAATTTTGTCGACATACATAATACACGAGACGTTTTGTTGTATTTCAACAAAAAAGAAAGATACGCGAAATTAAAACAGTTGATTCCGTCGATTTGATTGCATTGTTTCGCGCATATTACGAGTATATTGCGGTTAAATAATGGAGATGTACGAGTTGCGTATTGCACGAGACATTATGTTTGATTGCAAGAAGAAAGAAAGTTACGCGAAATTAAAAAAGTTGACTCGTCGATTTGCT
Source organism: Cryptus armator (assembly GCA_963971235.1). Taxonomy (NCBI): domain Eukaryota; kingdom Metazoa; phylum Arthropoda; class Insecta; order Hymenoptera; family Ichneumonidae; genus Cryptus; species Cryptus armator. The sequence continues at coordinate 11,523,273 of OZ020242.1, read as the reverse complement.
CGCATTGTTTCGCGCATATCACAAAAATACTGCTTGTTGAATAATAGAAACGCGTAAGTTGCGAATTGTACAGATACATAGGATCCAAGAGAAATTCCGGTTTCCCGAAATTCTAACAACTACCATTGATTTTACATTGACCTATATTGAGAATTTGTGATAAAAGTGGATCTCGTTGGGAAAATTGGGGCAGGGCCTCGGCCAGGTCAAGGTTTCCGGCACTGCACACCGCCGCCTCTGCCGTGCATATCAGCTGAGTCCCACCGGAGTCCCCCTCCCCCTGCACCCCGCCGTTTTTCTAGGTTATGCTATAACTGTCGACGTGTGTGTGTCTCGAATAATCATTTTTTTTCATCCCTCATTTTTTTTTCATTGATCACGCTTGATACTGACCTTGAGAAACTTGTCGACGAATACTTCGATACCTTTCACACGTGCGTAATAACCGCGATTAATCTCGGGTGGTTTGCGTGCGGTTTGCTTGACGAAAAAGTTTATAAACGGATCGGTCCAGTAACCGAGTTGTACAGCGTATCTTTTGCACTCACTCGCGTCGTCGTTTGTCGCCTGAGTGGCTTCATCGTCAGCCATATCTTTGATCATTACAACCGTACTTGTTTGTTTTCACGTTTAAATAACAGTTCAAATCATTACATATCACTCGCGAGCCCCCGAAAGTCACAAGTTTGCGAATGTTGCGCGGAATAGCTGTCAGTTACTGCGACTCGCACAAAGCGGCCATACTGCCGGGAATATCAGGCTCGTGCCTAGATGTGCCTCTCTCGGTACCCCTCTGTACTGTCGCGAAACGTACCGGCGCCGATATTCCATGGCCTTTTACAAACCTGCGCGTTTTAAACCACTCGCGAACACAACCTTTTCAAACACCGCAATGCATCTTCATCGTACTTTTTATTGATAAAAAGGGCTTTCCGGGATAACCAGCCCGTCAACAGCTCAAGGACACTCGAATTTGCATTTTTATTCCAATATATCTGCGGTTTAACGAAATGCGCGATTCGATTAAATCGAATGAAAAGAGGAACGAACGTTCGATTACGATTTTGTCTCTTGAGCAATTTGCAATTAAAATTAACGACTTTGGATATATTTAAAATATTTTCTTTACGCGCGATCTACAGGCAGATAATTCTGTGCACGAGTTATATCGAATTGTTTATAGAAAAAAAATACGATGTGAAAGATGTATTTTTTGTTCTGGAAATAACGAGCATTCCGGATCGGATGAAAAAAAAAGTATTGAATCGTCCAATCTAACTTTCGTATGTTATTCTTTATTCATAAATTCATATTCATTCGGCTGCAAAAGTTCGATTCGTGGTTATGCGTAATTAAATTATTCATCATCGTGTTGGACTAAAATAATAAACAATAATAATACGATCTAAAGTCTATCGGCACGATTTATTACGAAGTGAAGGAAAGAAAAAAAAAAAAAAAAAAACGTTTGTGAAAGGAGACATTTAATAACAATAATTTGGCGCAATGCTGTTGTAGGACTAGGCAAACGTAAAGTAAAAATTCTTCGATAATGGTACAATAATAATTAAGATATGGGTGATCCGTACAAATCTTATCTATACAAATTATAGTAATACACTAATATTACTAGATAAGGGTGGTACGGTGAAAAGCGAACGCTCCTAATTGCTCTTATGAATAAAAAAAAAAAAACGTGTAATGATCATTTCAGCTTTCATTAAAACACATTACATTTATATTTACGTATTAGTGTATAAATAGAAATGTGAAAAAAAGGCGAAAACGCTTTCGTAGTGTAGAGTGAGTATTACGGTTAAACGGCTTTCCAAACTGCGCATCTATTACCACAGTTTGTAAAATGGTTCTTTTTTTTTTTTTTTTTTTTTCTCATATTTTACGCATTTGAAAAGGTACAAAAAAACGACGTGTCAATCTACGACAATCTCGCGACAATTTTTTTTTTTTTTTTTTTTTCCGAAAGATTATTATTTTTTTTTTTTTAAGGCAAACGTGAAAAACTATCCAAACATAATTAATTATCAGGTATGAAAAAAAATATATAATAATAATCGGCTAGCTGATTCATGGCTCGGAGTCGGATTTCGCCGGAGTCGTTTTAGCGGTTGTTTTGAGTTTTCTTTTCGGTGGAACGGGAATCTCTGATGTGCCGGGCGGCGGTGTTTCCGGTACCGTTGTATCGGTTTCAAGATTTTGCGAAACTTTCGTTGTTTTTTTAACAACCTTAACGATCTTTTTTGGTTTTTCATTGCCACTCGAACTTTCCGGAGCGGATGGATCGTCCTCTTTCGTTTTTTTCACGACCTTCTTCACCACTTTTTTCGTAACTTTTTTGCCCTCCGCATCGGTATCGGCGCCTTCGACGGCCGGTTTCGTCTCGCCGGTCGTTGTTTTCTTCACGACCTTCTTGACGACTTTCTTTGTTACTTTTGTCGGTTGATCTTGAAAACTCTCCACAGCGCCTATCGGAGGACTCGTCGGTGGCGTTGCTTCTGTGACTATCGGAGTACCGGGAATTTGAATATCCTTCGTTCTCGACGGCCTAACGGGCGATTCCTCCGATGATTCGGATTGCGAAGCCGTTTCTTCAGCTGCTACTTCTACATCTTTCGCCTCGTCTTTAGGAACTTTTTTTTCAATAGATTCTTCGATCGAAGAAGTTACGTCGGTTTTTGATTCGACGATTGGCTCGGCTACGGGAAGTGACGATGATTCTTCGGTTTTTATCGGTGACTCGGTTTCATCAACGTTTCTTTGTCGCGTCATCGGACACACAACGGGCTTTGGTTTTGTCTCAAACTCTGTTTCTCCCTTAAGAAGACTGGAAACCTGTGTTTCCACAGGAGGTTTTGTTTCCGCCGGTTTCTCAGTCGATACGACGGAAGATTGACTCACTGCTTCTCCTTTCGGAACCATCGTTGCTTCCTGAAGTTTTTTCGTCGTCTCAACCGGAAGTGCAGTTGGCTGTTCCTTTTCTGCGGAAAGTTTAATTTCCTGAGATTTTTCCAGCGACTCGGTTGCCGAAAGGGTGACTTGTGCTGTTTCTGCGAGAAGTTTGACTTCCGAAGACTTTTCTATCTGCTCTACAGGAAGTTTGACATCTTGGAGCGTCTCAACCGGTTTGACCGGAAGTGGACAAGTTTCTTGCTTTTGTTCGATGGGCGCAGTTTCCGGAAGACTTTCAACTGTTTTAACCGGAAGTACACATGTTTCTTGCTTTTTTTCGATGGGCACAGTTTCCGGAAGACTTTCAACTGTTTTAACCGGAAGTGGACAAGTTTCTTGCTTTTGTTCGATCGGCGCAGTTTCCGGAAGACTTTCAACTGTTTTAACCGGAAGTACACATGTTTCTTCCTTTCTTTCGACTGCGGCAACTTCCGGAAGGCTTTCAACTTGCCTAACAGGAAGTGCGCAAGTTTCTTCCTTTTGTTCGACAGCCGCGACTTCTAAAACACTTCCAACTTCTCTAACCGGTAGCGGACACGTTTCTTCCTTTTGTTCGATCGGCGCAGTTACCGGAACACTTTCAGCCGCAGAAATAATTTCCTGAGTTTGCAGAGAAGTTACAACTTCCGGTGTGATTTCGACTACAGCACTTGCCGGTGATATTACGCCGGGCAACGAAGACAGATTCAAAGCATCGATACCATTACCGATTTCCGTTCCCAAACAACTTGCGCCATTGGGTGTCGAAGTTGGCGGACCTACAGCCTCCATCGCTGTCTCTAACACCGCCGGAACGGATTCTTGTGCCGATACGGGTATCGATGATATTACTTCTTCCGTTACCGGTCTCAGATCTTCGGTCACCGATTCTTTTACCTCTGCTTCCAGTACCGATTCAGCGACTTGTATCGGCACAGGACTATCCGATACTATTTCAGAACTCGAAACTTTGCGTTCGTCGACTTTAACATCTTTTTCGGACTCCAGAAGTTTTGCCTCAAAAACGCTCGTCGCAGCTGCCGGAGTTTCGGGAATATCTGTTTTCGCAGTTGGATCTTCGAGTTGCATATCTTGCGGAAGACGTTCGCACGTTTGCGGTATCGTAGAAACTGTTGTGTGCGTTTGCGCGGCGGCGATTAACGTTGATGTTTCGTTGTCGTTTTTTTGAGATGGCGGTGTTTCAACAGTTTTCAGCGGGGATAGCTGTGGCACTGTTGTCGGTGTAAGCGCCACTGTTGTCACTGCTGCGTCGGCGCTCGATGACTGTGACGGAACTGTATGCGACGTCTTATCTTCCGACGCTAATTCCGCGCAATGCGAAATTACTTTTTCTAAGGCGGGTGTAAGTTCACTTATCAGATCGCGTTCTTCTCTTTGTCGAAGTTCCGGTAGCACAGCTAATTGACAATAAACATAAAATGAATTGAACAGTATACGGAATCATTGAAAAACGAGAATTTTAAAGATTTTTTTTGTTTCTAACTAACGTGCAATAGGAATAACATTATCGCTGTGAAGATATGAAGAGTTACACGTTGATATACATGGAAACTATTTAACTCGTAACATTTTATCGTTTGATTTATGATTTCGTTAATATTTCGCTGCTAATGTGAACAGTGACGCGATATTTCCGGTTATGAATTATGAGCATTGAGACCAAAATTAATGAATTCGTTATTGCGTGCGCGCGATTAGTACGAAGCGTCGATAGCGTGAAAGGTGCGGAAGCGAAACACGTAAAATAATGCGATTACAAAAAAAAAATTTCAAGTTACTTCACTCCCATAAGAAGTACGAAATTTTAACGGCCAATGAGTTGCGATTCTTTTTGCAAATTACTGTTTAGATAAGTTTTTGAAGCGATAATAGCGACGATTGTAGGATATTAACCTTCGGAGGACCTATTTTTACATTAAAGTTGTTGATAAATTTAAATAATGTGAAAAAGTAGTTTTTTTTTTTTTTTTTTTTTTTTTTTAATATACTTTTGAATCTCGCGACTGATGTCTTTTCTTTTTAATAACATTTTTCCAATTATAAAAATATAGTACGGTCCTCCAAAGATTTATTAAGCAACACACGACACACAGTTCACGTTCAGCTTATTTCGAACTCCAAATTTTTTGCGGAAATTTCAATAAGAATAAATCGGATATTTAGATATTCGAAGGAAGCGTTGTTGAACTTAAAAATAAGCTGCTCTTGTTTAGTAATGAGCACTTAAAAATATTTACCCCAGTCAAGCAAAACGACATTACAAGACGCAGCAATGCTATGGCGCCATGTTCTGTTAGTTGCTGTCCTCTGCTCCTGTTTTCAAACACTCGATCTTAATTCAATGTGTACAAAGGCTAAACTCGAGTTGTTTTCTTTCATTTTTTTTTTTTTTTTTTTTTTTTTTTTAATTAAAAGTACACATAACTCTGCTGAATTATACGAGTCACGAATGATTCGACTTACGTAGCACATGCTGTTGTAAGTTCAGAAGAGACAAGAAGAAAAAAAAAAAATCAAACAAAAACGCTAAGCATATCTTAGAGAAGTCAGTTAATCGCTTTGCAAATTTAACACTCTGAATATTTATTTATTTTTTTTATTTTTATTTTTTTTCATTCGATTTACCAAAATTCGAAATAATAAACGACGATTTTGTAATCTCAAACTCATTTGTAACGATTCTTGTCGTGGATACTTTATTCACAATTTGATCTTTTTATTCGATTAACACATTAAATGTATCGCGTACATTGTCGTCAGAATTTCTCGCAGTAATTTTTCCGTTGATAATATATTTGCGTTGGCCGATCGAAAAATTTCTATGGATAAGTATCCGTGAAAAGAAGAAAAAAAAGATGTCACATACCAGCTTCGCTTTTCGCTGCCGGCGCATCTTCAGTGGTAACGACCGCAGGCGCAGCAACGATTTCGGATTTTTTGTCGGGTTTTCCGACGGTCTGGAAAAAGGAATTTTTTTTTTTTTTTTTAATCACATTTACATCGAAAATCTGCTCGGAATACAATGCGATGATCAGTGGTTTCTCTTACTTTCGGTGGAGACGGTTGCCGTTGTAGCTGCTGTACCGCAAGAGTTTCACTAATCTTCTTCCAAATGTTTTCGAAACTGTCGCGTCCCATGTAATCTATCTGCCCCTGTTCCCAGCTCTGCTTTCTCATGTGTTCCTCAAAAGCCACTTGTTCCGGACTCCTCGCTTCGCCAAGCGTAATTTTCGCTAATGCTCCAGCGATACCAGTCTATTAGGGGCACAGATTTTTTTTTCAGCGTTTTACCATCATTTTCATTAACTTATTACACAAACAGCTATTCTAATATCCTTTTAAACAATTATCGGGTTTTCATTTAGTGCGTTTGTGGCAAAAAAGCGACTGTCTATGTGCAAAATTGACTTTCAGGAAATTTCTGCACATTTTTCTTTTCGGCGTAATTATTCTTTTCCACAATTTCATCATTCGTTTTTTTTTTCACCGCAATTTTTATCAAAAGGGTTTAAAGTTTTTTTATTCAGATAAAAAAAAAACATTGTGTATACCGGAAGTAATAAAAAAAATCATTAAAAATCTTATCGTTGATGTAACAAAAAAAAAAGGAAAAATGTTTCAACTCCCTGAAAGTCGAGATCTGTGTAAAAAAACGTAAATTCTAAACGAAGCGACTACAAAACTATGTCGGCATTTCACTAAATTTTATAAATATATGTACAACAGTTACGAAGGATAGAGGATTCGACGGAGTATCAGAAAATTTATACCGAAGGATAACACAATTCGATAATAAAATAAGTAACACTGCGGCTTTGTCGTGTTGACAAACTCATTATTCATCGGGCAGCTGCGGTACTGTAAAATTAAGTGAACATTCAGCTCTTAAATCAATTCGTCTATTGGACAAATTTGGAAAAAATAGAAAAATAATACAATGCGAACGATAAAAAAAAAAAAAAAAAAAAAAAAAAAAAAACAACAACAACACGTCGCGAATTATGACGGAGACATCATCGGTGGCATAAATGTAAGAAACATTTACTTACATCATTACTTTCTAGTTGCCCGGCAATGTTCGGTTCGGATTGCGTCGCTATGCATGTGGACTTTGCACAAGGATCGGGAGGGGAATGAGATTTGTTTGCGCGTTCGTCAGTCGATTTTTCTTGACGGTCAATGTTATCCTGATGTTCTAATCTATTTTTATCGTTTTGCCGTTTATTTTCATCGTCGAAAACACAGCTCTGTGTAATCTCAGTTCTTTCCGTATCGTCGACAGTAACGACATGAATCGACGCGTGTGTATCGTCGCGAGTTTCTTCGATTTTACGACGACAATACTGATGATTATCGTCGTCGCGAAAATGATCTTCGCGATGCTGATGAATGTTTTCGAACGAATGATCTTTTTCTCGATTTTCCTGATCGTGTTGTACCCAATTGTATCGTTCATCTGTTTGCTCGCTACTGTGTGAATCTTCGATGTAATTACAATCGTTTTGTACATTTTTTTGCTCGTTGCTACGATAATCTTTATCGTGATTACAATTTTTTTGATCGTTGTGACGATATTCCGATTCTTTATTATAATTCGTTTGAGACTCGTGACGATAAATACGCTCGTTATTCGTTGTAACAATTTGACTAGGAATATGCGTTTGAAAATGTGTTTCTTGATGACGATTTTGATTAAAATGCTCGTGAGAATGAGCGATCGGTACGGCGTGAATACGTTGTTCGGTCGATGATTCGCGATATATTTGACTATTATCTTGCCTCTCGTTATTCTGTCTTCTATTGTCTAATACTGACGGCTCTTTGTACTCGTCATGGATCGCGCTATTTACACGATGAATTTGCGAATTAAATTGTTCGTTGTGCGTATGCTGAGGAGACGCGAATTCTTGAGTGCAAATGTCGGTGCGATTTGCGGAAAAGTCTCTCGATTCGCTTTGCTCGATTCGCGGATAATAATTATCGCGCGATTCATCGACAGTGCGATCGGAAATGTTAGATTGTCGATTGTAAGTGTCCCACGGATCTTGAAATTCCGAGAAATCAGGTACTTTCGTTTGTATACCGTCGTTCGCGAAATCGTCAAAGTCGCTATGGAATATTCTCGGATAGGAATTCACCGACGGGAGAGGATTCATTTCGTGCCAAACTGATGCCAAAGTGCTGCTGGCCTATGCAAGCAACATGCCGAAACAGAAAAAAATTGCACACTAAATCGGTTAGTTACAAACACTATATAATACCCCGACAGCCAAAGTTGCGGAAGTCTCGCGGAGACAAAGTCTTTATGAGAAATTATTGCATCGTGGCGCGACGGCCAATTGTCAAAACAGTTTCAACGATAAAATACCATTTTCTTAAAAACATTGGCGATAGATTTGCCGCGAGTGTCGCTCGCGAAATTAAATTGGCAACAGTTAATATCGTCGACTATGCATTTCATTGCTCGGAAAATTTACCGTTCGCGAATAGCAATAGTTACGGCAAAGAAAAAAAAAACTCAATATTTCGTTATCAAAAATTGGATGCAATCATTTTTAAAGAATTTGATGCGAAACGACAGCATTATTTGGCTATCTGGATAGGAATTGCAGGATCCATTTTTATTTTTTCACTCGATCTTTAGCTTAATTGATAGAAACCTTACATATAATACTATACAGCAATCCTTCGTTATACGCTGAGAGAGGGCGCCTTATACGCGCTTTTGTAGTTATTCGCGTACGAAAATTTTTTTTTTTTTTTTTTTTTTTCACTGTACTTAATTTTTTATTTTTTATTTTATAATTAAATATATATATTTGTATGAAAATAAACTCGAGTCAAGAAGATAATCGGGGGATTGCTGTATCTTGAAAAAAAAAAAAAGCTGTGCAAGAGTGCCACTTATAGATATTCATATTTACATAATTATATTTCGTGTGAATTTTGAATTTTCCGTAATGGAAAAGAAATGTACATTTAGCGAAACACTACAAAAAAATTGTAAACGAATCGGTAATAGTGGTGAATATAAAAAGTCGCGGTAACATGGAATAACCATATAAAAATAGCGATTTATATTGACCAGTATTACCGTATCAAAAGTTGATTCAGAATGAATTAGAGAAACAAAAAATAATCACACTTTTTAATACCGAAAAAAAATTAAGACAAAGTTCCAAGTTAACACAGAGTACATATACCTTGAACCCCAAAAAAAAAAAAAAAATACAAATCCCGAAGAACAATTAGAGAATTATCCACATTTACGATAAACCAATAACAAATGCAGTTAACAATAAAAAATATAAAACATTGTGATAAAAAGGAACTTTGGGAAGATGATAGGGTTCAAAGTACGTGCCACGTGCCGGAACTTTTCCAATAAATAGCGATAAGAGTGCAATAAGTATATTTAAAAAAAAAAAAAAAAAAAAAAACGTGTGCAGCTACGCGGATAAAAAAGTATATTTTCTTATTTTCTATTTTATTCGACTCTTCGTCGACAATATAGTTGTAAAAATTTTGATAGTTTATTCAAAATAATAATCGACGAAAATATTTATTTATTCCTGGAATTTTTTTTTTTTTTTTTGCGATTCTACTTTCGAAAAACGAGTTGCGAAGACAACAGTTCTGTCGTTCGAATCAACGATTCGCCCGTCTCTCGATAATCATTTTCTAAACTTGTGTCTTCCGCTGGTGTTGAATTGTCGCCGAGAAATAGATATACTATAATAATAATCGCCGAGGAAGAAATATATCGCGACAAAAATAGTTTTTAGAATGCGCAGTTTGTTGTGACAACGATTACAGGAAGGTGCCGTTGGTTGCCAATATTGAACGCGTCACGATTCTCTGCTCGTTCGTCACTTCGCGCCTCGTGCAAAATACACGTATATATATATATATATATACAATAATCATACAACATTAAACCCGTCTGTGAGAAGCTTTCTTCGCTATCTTTTCCGCGGTGCAAATAATTTTCTATGCCAATTTCATCCAATTTTTTTCTTTTTTTATAAACAAATTTCAATATTTTTTCTAAAAGTACGAAAAAAATCTATGAAAGCTATAAACAAATATGAAGCGAACAGTGGCGTCATTTATTATTTCTTACCTCGCGACAAGACGCATTAGATTCCCTTTGTTCATTGCTTAGCTTGCGAAATCAGTAAACGGGTGGTAAGCATTACAATTATCAGGCAACATAGTTGGTACAGTTGTAAGTAATGTATATCCAGAATTATTTTTAACTCGAAAAAACATTTTTTTTCTGCTTAATGAAAACTTGTAATAGAGGTTTTTTTTTTCACACGTGTGTAGCAAAACAAAATCACACCATCAACGTTTTTTTTTTTTTTTTTTTTTTTTTTTGTAATCAATCGATAAATAAGCGGTTTCTCTGTGAAATACTTACCATCACTGGAGACAGTTGCGGATGAACGCTGTCGCAAAAGATGTTCCACCAAAGTTGAAGCAGCGGTTGCAAATGATTGGATCCCGGAGCGGGTTGCACTTGTCCGCTCACAGTATCGAAGTACTGAAGCCACGGCTTCGTAATACCGATGAAATGGATGATCCTGACGTCTTCACCGAATCTGAGAAACAAACGAGACATCGATAGTATCGGGTATCAGGTATCTCCGATGTCTAATTGCCGAAAAATCATCGATCAAAGACTAATATCAGGCATATTGAAGTACAAGTGGAGCGGTTGCGCCACGCTGAACAATTTTTTTAAGTACTTTGCGCCGAGACGATGGCGCGCCTTTTGATATAAAAAAAAATATCATATCGTTAAAAAATCGCGAAAAAAATTGATTAAACGTGAAAATCAAATTAATATCGAAAAATTATTAAGTTTTCTGAAGAAAGTATAGAATATAAAAAGAAACCTTTGCGGTTAAGTTTTTATGTTATCAGTTATAAATGGAATAACTTTTCATCGTTAAATCGCAACATTTGACTCTATTAGGTGAAAAAATAGAAAACGCAAATCAACTTTCAAAAAAACAAAATTCATGTTTAAGAATTTTCTATTAGAGTTATTAGAAATATATTTGCTATTCTTCATATCCTGTAATGTCGAAAAAGACTTACTGTTTGAATGCCGGCAGATAGGAATAAGTGGCAGTGGAGCACATATTGTAGATGAACGGTAGATGTTTCGATATATCTTTGTGAGACCAGTCGCTAAAGTACTGATTCAGCAGTCCTTGATCACCGCCGTCGAAGGAACCCTTCGCAGCGGCGAACGAAGTTATCGAAGCGAAAGTTTGCTGCGACGGTCTGAACACGAAAACACCGGAATTGAAGCAATCCGGCCAACCGACGTCCGGTGCGGCGGAGAGTTCTTCACGTTCGAAGAGCTCATCGCAATTCCTGATCACCTAAAGTTTATTATGAATTTAGTATCAATAAGTCGAAAAAAAAACCCTTATGACGGTTAATCTACAAAATATAAAAAAAAAAATGACGCGTACCAAAGTTTTGGTGTCCTAAAGTTTATTATGAATTTAGTATGAATAAGTTGAACAAAAAAAAAACCCTTATGACGGTTAATCTACAAAATATAAAAAAAAAAAATGACGCGTACCAAAGTTTTGGTGTCCTAAAGTTTATTATGAATTTAGTATGAATAAGTTGAACAAAAAAAAACCCTTATGACGGTTAATCTACAAAATATTAAAAAAAAAAAAAAAAAAAAAAAAAAAACGACGCGTACCAAAGTTTATTATGAATTTAATATGAATAAGTTGAACAAAAAAAACCCTTATGACGGTTAATCTACGAAGTATAAAAAAAAAAAAAAAAAATGACGCGTACCAAAGTTTTGGCGTCCTAAAGTTCATTATGAATTTAGTATGAATAAGTTGAACAAAAAAAACCCTTATGACGGTTAATCTACGATATAAAAAAAAAAAAAAAAAAACGACGCGTACCAAAGTATCGGCGTCAACGAAAACGCATTTTTCGTATTGCGTTAGTCTCCAACAGTGCAATTTGGTAAATGTGATTCCAAGTTCGGGTCGCGCCAACAACGCGAGATTAGCTTCGTCCTTTGAGTCGAGAACGTTGACTTCTTGTACCAACGAGAAGACGGAAGCCAATTTTTCTCTGTAAAAAATAAACATCGATGTAATAATTGATGGTAATTTTTTTCATTTCTTTTTTCATTTCTGTCGGAACAGCAACACCTTTCCGAAACTTTCGAACTTTTAATTCGCCGCGTGAAATTTTCGATCTCACGAATCGCGGAAAAATATAAATTATTTATCGAGAAGATTCCGCACCTTTTACATTTCGATGTATTGTAAATAAAAAGGTCTTCGGATTTTTTTATTTATTCAAATTTGTAATCTCCATTGATGCGTATCAAAGATTTTGATTTTGCGATAAAGTTCTTCCGGCAGATTCTCGTTAACAGGTGAACAAATTATTCGCGGACCGAGGGTCGTTGGGGGGCAATGACACGCATTCAGTATCAAGGATAAAGGTCAAGTTCGTGTTGTTCCGATGGTTGGCTTTCGCTCAGCTTGGCAACTGCCGTAAGCCTCACTGATGGGTATTACTTTGGATAATCTAATTAACTTTCGAGACCGATAAATTCAATCTTCGCATTTCTTTTTTTTTTTTTTTTTTTTTAAAGCGTATCGGCGAACAAAATTTAATCGCAAAAATACTGTCCGATAGACCTACAATTTTTGATAACAAATATTAGTTATCGAAATATAACTTAAGTCGCAGAAGATTTTCGCAACCGTTTATTGCAGCAATAGTCGAATTAAAAGCTTCAATCGAACATTTTTTTTTTTTTTTTTTTTTTTCGAAAAAAAAATTTTGTTCCAAAATGTTCTAAAATGTTATTAATGATTTGTTTATTCGAACATTAATTTCATTTCATTTTTTGTGCTCCAAAATGCGCAAATTTTACTTCTGATTTATTTATTCGGATGTCTTTTTTTTTTTTGCGTTCCAAAATTTTATTAATGATTCGTTTATTTTTGAAGTTGTGGTAATGGATATATTTACCTCATGGCACCAGTCACACCTGGAGTCACCAAAACGGCGATATCATATTTCGTTCCAACGCGTCGCAAAGAGTGTGCCAAGACGAGAGCGCCCAACGAGTATGAATCGTTTGTCGCCAACGTAACCCAAGCGAAGCCTTCGTAAAAATAAACATTAAATTAAAAAATCAACAAATAAAAACTGACAATTCACGCGTAGTGTGCCGAAAAAAAAAAAAAAAATCAACAAATGAAAAATGACTATTCACGCGTAGTGTGCCGAAAAAAAAAAAAAAAAAAATTCAACAAATAAAAAATTACTATTCACAAAAAATGACTATTCACGCGTAAAGTGTCCCGAAAAAAACAAAGAACACTTGTTAATTCTTCGAAAAACAAATGGCGATGTATTTTTCGTCATTATCTTCAGCTTTTGAATGGCTTATTTGGAACATCAAGCGGGTCATTGACGAAGCGATATCACGAGTGACGCAACCGCGTGATTATGTAACGGGAAAAATATTTTGATCCCATTCAAGTTATCCGAATCGAAGCTCGTCGCGCGGGCTGATATTATTTTTCGCACGCGCATTCCTTGACTCGACGTAGAGATGCGAAAGTCGAGAGTCGAAGAAGCGTGGGAAGTGCAGCCGCCAATTGAGAAATTACTCGCGAACCCTTTTGTCGGTTGTCTTACAATTCGGCAATTTCGATAGATCAACGACGATAGTGTCGACGCGTAGTTTCATGACGATACGAGTTTTTTTTAAGAGTTATTTTTAATCGGTCCCCTCAACTATCCCACCGGACTCCGAATAAAGCGGAGCTTCGCTGACTCCGGAATGAAATGAAGAATGTGCAGCGAGGTGCCAGAGAAGAGGAAGAAGAGGAAAAAAAAAACAGAAATCGCGAGATTGTCGGGAGTGTGAGACTACTGGCAACACGCCAAATCTTCATGATATATTTAGTTTCGTAATGTTGAATTTGCGTCTTCTCTGAAAGTATTCGTGAGACTTTTACACGCGAACTATTAAGCTTGTGTGCCGAAATCGCGTACCAAGTTCACAGACGAAAGAAAAACATAATTAAAGTTCGTGTCATCGGCTGCAATTGCATTGGCCGCGTCTTCTATAAATAATTTCTTCGGTTAATGGTGATTCATCATTAATTAATCGATATTCATAAATCCCGAGGTCCTTCAGCGTTAAATTATTTTATTCATTTTTTTTTTTTTTTTTTTTTTTTTTTTTTTCGAACAAACGAAATTGTCTTAATATCAAAAAGAGGGGAATGAGATTCGGTCAATTAAATTATAAAATAAAATTAATTAAAAACAGTGATGTTAATTTATCATAAATTACGACAACGCGCAATTCCGGACTGAGATATCTAACGTCTTCCATTTAAAATTCTATTGGTTGCCGTTCGCTTGCGTCCCGATGAATCGAAATCGGATCAATTACGATTAATAAAAGAGTTCGAGTGTACAGCATCGCGATTTCTACATCGTATGACTCGCGTAAGGCGCAGTTTTTCCGGCACGTGTAGAATTACGCGCGGTGTAGCTGAAGATGAAGAAGAAGAAAAAGAAACCTGCGACTCCTTGGCACGCTTCTGTTTCCTCGCGAGTCGCATCGACTTTCTGCCGACACGTGGCTTTCAATATCTACGCAGTTTTTTTATGATAAAAAAAAAATCAAATTCCTAACGGATATATTTTTCTAACTCTTCGAAATACGATAATTCCTAAGGGATTTTTTATAATAAAAAAACATCAAATTTCTTACGGATATTTCTAACTCTTGGAAATACGATAATTCCTAACCGATTTTTTATAAAAAAAAAAAAAAAATCAAATTCCTGACGGATATTTCGTTCTCTTGGAAATTCGATAATTAGTTACCGATTTTTTTATAAAAAAAAAAAAAAAAAAAAAATCAAAATTCTTGCGGATATTTCGTACTCTTGCGAATACGATAATTCCTTACTACGCGCAAAGCCCAATGAATTTTTATATTGCATAAAATGTTCGATGTGAAACACTAACCTCTCCAATGTTAGAAGAGTGAATCTATTTCAATATCAAATAAACGAACAGGGAACGTGATCTACGAGTGACAGATTTTTGATCCCCGAATAACGCCTTCTTATCAGTGATCATTCGATAACCTTTTCTAAAGTCTCGTTTGCCACGAGACCGACGCGTGATACCCAAAAATCTATTCGTAACATCTAAATTAAAAAAAAAAAAAAACGTCGAGGGACATTAATGAAAGGAAAGTAATAAAGACAAATTTTTGTCGGGTGCCCCGACGTCTTCTTCGTAGCGCTGTACAAGCGAAACTCAATATTCCGTTTACTTGGCTAAGAAATGAATATTTCTGAATTCGATCGTAAAATTAAATCGTTTTTAAAAACGAACCGACATCGATAAATTGTGAGAAAACAAAAATACAGTGGAAAGTAATTAATGTAAATTAGTTGAAATTAGTAGTAATGAATTTTTCATCCTAATTCTTTATTAAATGTGATATACCAATATATGTATAAAAATAAAGAAAAAAATATATAATTTATCGAAAAAATTATTTTCAATACCGAAATCGCGTAATAAATTTTAAACAAATGAGCGTTGAAATTTCAAACACATTTTTTCACTGTAACGAAAAATATTGAAATTTTAAAATAATTATTTTATTTTAAGAATATTTTGTAAATTTCAAGGTTAAGTTATCATAATAACCGATTAATGTACCATTGGTGTAATTTTTTGTTATTTCCAAATACATTAATATTAACATTATTTTTACAGTGTTGCCGTCGATTCGAAAAAAAATCGTAGAAAAAAAAAAAAAAAAAAATTAGATCGATCGAAATATCGACGAGCGCAGCGATGTTATTTTTCTCGTTGCACGGGGACCACCACCGCGCTTTTTATCTAATCTGACTCTCCGCGGCGCTTGAATCAATCGTTCGTTCTCTTGAATAAATAATTGCATCATTGTTATGTCGCGGCAGGAAAGGGCTCAGTGTATGTATTGTATATCAAGACCTTCAGAGAAGACCGGTACACGTGTGTACCAATTACCAGTGGACAAATGGCGAGAACAATAAGCGTTGTTGGACGACCGCGAGGGGCGAGAGGGGGGGTGGGGGGGTGTAGAAGAAGAAAGAGAGCAAACGAGAGAGTGTGGCATTGAGTTCGAGTGCTTCTGTTAGTGGCTGCTGTGGCGAAGGCTCGTTGCACCTAAGAATATCGGATTTCCTGCTGCCGGTGTTCTCAAAATGAAATCTACGACTGTCGCCGACAACGACGACGCGACTAACTCCAGATCGTCGGGGCAGCATAGAGCTTTTTAACTCGTCGGCGAACGGACCGAACGACCTTGATACCGCCACATCAGGTTTTAGATTAGCTGAGGTCAGATAGATATATATTTTATTTTCGTCTTCTGTGGTACAGGCATTGACTCCCCGGTGAATTCCTCGCGCGTTCGTAATATTTCGACCGTGAAAGTCGTGTAACGAAATTCGTTTCAAATTCCAAAATAACATTCATCATTGTAATTGGGGATTGAATAAATGAAATAAAATCATAATGCATTTTTTTTTTCGCGTGAAAAAAAAAAAAAAAAAAAAAAAATTTTCGATCTGTTAGAAACATTGAGAAGTGTAATGAAAATTATTTTTAATAGTGCAAAACGAGATTTTTACGATCGAGAGACTGTTATGTTTCTTTTTTTTTTTTCGATATCTTATGTAGTGAGTTAAAGTAACACGCGTTTCGTTACTTCTACCGCAAAGTTTCAGTTCTTCTCTTCATCCTCTCGTGTACTTCGAAAAAAAAAATAAAAAACAAGGTAGACGAGTATTGCTTTGAGAGACCCGGAGACAGAGCGGAGGAGCCGTAGAGAATATTATGATACGGAGACACCGAAACCCGAGAGGCCAGAGTGCCGGGTACCGTACGTCTCTCGTTGTAACCAACGCATGCCCCCGGGTTTATATTTACACACACCGGTTCGGTCTCATAATAGCGAGATGGATGATAGAGACCAACAGCGTTGCTAACGCATTTGCTTGCGAACTCCGCGTCTACGCACCTTGGCTTAGGTCAAGCGCTGTCTGCTACGCTTTCGCGTCTGCACTTTTCTACCGTTTTAAAATAAACGATTGTTGAACTGGAGTAGAATTACATTTCGAATTAAATCAAAAGGAAAACGTTTATTTCCGCGGTGTTATTTTTTTTCGTACTGTTTATGAATTAAAAAAAAAAAATTTATTTTCGCGATCTAATTTTTTTCGTACTGTTTATGAATAAAAAAAAATATTATTTTCGCGGTTTAGTTTTATTTTTTACTGTTTATAAATGAAAAAATAATGAAATGCAACAAAAACATTTATTTCGAAGGTAATTTTTTTTTTGCTGTTTATGAATGAAAAGAGGTTAGGAATCTTAATAAACAGATCGAAAGATGAAAAAAAAAAGGTGATAATTAATTTTTTGACATATTAGAGTTACCCGCGATGTGTGAACCTCGATTTCGTCGAAGAACACATGTCCGATGACGCTTATAATTTTTTTTCAATGACGTACGTTGTTATCATCGTAATCTATGAAAGAATGGGATACGACTATTTAAATCTATCTGCTTCGCGAATCGGTGCGAAACAACAAGTGGGTCATAATATATTTGTAATCCCGGTTCCCGGTGTGTGGAATATATCGCGGATAAAGTTTGACACACAGAATTTTTTTTTTATCGACACGTGTCCCCGACAACGACTCATTATCAATTTAAGCCGCGAACGTCGCGAAGTATCGACAAAGACGATGAACCGAAACGATGAACTATATACGAGAAACCACTCGATACGAGGAAGTTGTACCATTAACTCGATGTTCGATAGCGCATATTTTATTTAAGGGTCGTAAATCTATTTCGAGTTATTTCCATTCGCGATGTTCATTTATTTATTAATTTCATTCTCGTCGAAGAAATCTTAAGATCGCAAAACGATCATCGCGCTTTTTTTTACAAATTTTTTTTTTTTAATTCCGTATTTCCGTTCGAAAAAAAAAAAAAAAAATCGAACGACAATTTTCGTCGATATGAAAAAAAAAAAAACGAACGACAATTTTCGTCGATATGAAAAAAAAAAAAAACGAACGACAATTTTCGTCAATATCATAAAAAAACATCGAACGTCAATTTTCGTCAATATGAAAAAATTGAACGTATTAATTTTTAACGAAATTTATTTACAAACCAAATAATCGATAAATTCGAGAATCGAAATATATCGAAACTCGTAAACGGAGCAGAAAAATGCCGCGGATGCGCACAGTAGAATGTGCTATACGCAGTTTATAAATTTGGCAAATTGCGTTTCCGGCGTTGAAGCGCGCGAATATAATATTTAAAAATAGGTCTGATATCCAGAGACACAGAGAGTCAAATGTTAATTTCGAGCAAAGCGTTAAGTCTCCACGGTGGCGCGTTGGTTGGATATATCTGTCGCGTCTAGCGTACAGCCCCCCAGGCGACTGGTAGCTTCAAAAGGGTTGCAACGAAAGTGTCTAAATTTAACGTTTAAAATCTAAAACTGTGCGCGCGACAACACACGCCTGGAGTCACCTGAAATTTTATCGTATTCCGCGCTACTATAACGGTTAATCACTCGAAAACAATCTATAATTCTGCATTCGTTGTTGCGCGTGTTTAAGATCGCGAGACACGACGAGCTGTCTGTGCTGAAAACTAATTCGAAAGAATGTTAAGGGAAAAAAAAAAAAAAAAAAAAAAAAAACGGTGCAAACGAAATTTTTTCGTATTCCGCGCTACTATAACGGTTAATCACTCAAAAACAATCTATAATTCTGCATTCGTTGTTTCGCGTGTTTAAGATCGCGAGACACGACGAGCTGTCTGTGCTGAAAACTAATTCGAAAGAATGTTAAGGGAAAAAAAAAAAGAAAAAAAAAGTTGCAACTGAAGGAAAGCTTCGAAGAGAGGAACGTCCCGTGGGCCGTCCAAATAGCCAGGAATAACTCCTGAAGATAGAGAGAAGTGCTGCTGGCTTGCCGTCTCGACGAGGACTTAATCTTATTGGGTATAGCATACTGGAGATTTCGGGGAAGAGAGACGAAAAGCTCGGTACACGCGTGGATCGTTACAAAAATATCTCGAAGAATTCAAGTGCGTCTGTGAAGACCGTCGACTTTCGTAGACTATTTGCCTTTCAGGCGCTTTAAACCCTTTTCTCGACAACTAAAAGTTACGCCTCCCATACGAAAAAAAAAACAATTTCGAAAATCTCAGTGTTTTTTTAATACCCTTTTTTTAGTGCTTAGAACATTATATGAACATTATTATTATTTATTATATGATTGATGATTCGGAAGAAATTGATTGTCGTTCGAAAAAAGTATACCGAATGAACTTTGAGAAATTTAGATCCATGATGATCCGCGATGTTTGCGACACTGTGCCGCTTAATTTCGTTTTTTATTATCATTTTTTTAATTTATTTTTTCCATTCTCGCGAAGTAATATCTGTTCAAAAAATATTTTTTCGATTCGTGTCTTCAAAAAAAAAATAAATATATTTTAATGATAATTTTAATAATAAATTTCATGACGACAGTAAATCAATTCCGAAAAAAATGACTTAATGAAATAGTATCTTAGATTTATTTTTCATTCGGTTTGGTTTCTAGAATCAACCGATCCCCGCATTTTCTCATTTAATGCCGTCGAGAACGGAAGGATGTCAAAAGTCTTGCGATATTCACTAAAAGATCGAGAGCTCAATAAACCAAAAGTACAATCCGTAACGTCGTTCTATTCTTTCTGCGGCTCGAGATACATTATGCTTCTTAGAATGAATTGCGCGGCTCTGGTAATAAATTGGCCACTGAAGCGAATAACAGAAGATGTGGATCAGTTCGAGTATATGGTTCGAAAGTCTGGTCGAACGAGTCTCGCATTGCTACACAGTTAGTATGCTGTTAGCTCCCTTCATGCACGCGCGGCGCGTGCATCGATTTCGATGAACCGTTTTCTTCGCGACTATATGCTAATTCGTGAAAAAATAATAATAATAACCTACACGCATACATATTGGCAATATAGTTTTATCACGTAAGAAGCGCACGCGCCCTAAACGAAGGCCACGCTAAGCGGGAATGATCGGGGTGCGGCGGAAAAATTTGGAACTCGTAGACCCAGTGTAACGTGGACGACGAGAGAGCGACGCGCGTTCGTCGGGGAAAGATGAGATATTTCGTTTCGCGAGTATCGAACGTACTAAAAGATTTCTCTGTCTTCGAGCCCTCGATGTTTCAAGGGTCGACAGCCCGAACTCTCTGAAGCGCATATATATATATACAAATATCTTTCAAGTAACCGGCCCTCCCGTATGTAATTACGTCGTACCGAATAAATCGTTTACGTTTGAAGGTCATTGAGTCGAGACCGGTTGCCGGCGCGACACCGAGCGTAACTGGAATAAACCGCACGCACTCGCACGACGAGACACTTTACGGTTATTTGAGATAAAAAATGAAACTAATCGAAACTATTCATTGACGAGTAATCGATGTATCGTAAAAAAAAAAAAAGAACAACAAGGGACTTACCACCCATGACTGTAGAGCCTGTTATCTCGTACGATTTTATTAATGAAAAATTGAACACACAATCACAAAACAAGTCAGTACTTGGCGAATTCTCGGGAGTGAACTGACCGACGTGTTGCCTCTGTCAGTAGCGCGACACGAGTGACTAGCCGGCTGCCGCAGCCACCGCCGAAGCGCCCCCCAACGCGCGATTATTCTCGTCGACGAAGACGACGAGACGTGAGAGACCAGTTCGCGATATCCTGCATTACCGATGTCGTCCTCACGGCCGACGTCGACGCGGCGCCAACTTCGTAGTACAAAATGCATTTATCTTCGCGACACGAAATTTCTGTTATATCCGTTACAATAATATTTGTGATAAATATGATACACTCCACTGAAACGCGAATAATCAACACACATTTTACAGTGAGAATCGTTGAAAAGGTATAACAGTGCATTAATAGAAAATCATATATAAAAAAAAAACGAAAACAAAAGGATTATGTGATTTTTATTCATAACTACATTTATAGATCGCTATTAATTTAGCTTCAGTGATCATTCGGTATATTATTCTACGTCGTAGAAGTCGTGTGCTTCGATTGGTACATTTATATAGTGCTGTGAAATACGAGTCAGAATTCATTGAAACACGATATTTATCGGATCAAGTCATAGTGACCACCTATTCATCATTTTAACATTACTTATTAACAGTATTAAAATTAGAATTTTCTACGTGCTGTAAATGTCATATTATAACCTGCTATCAGAATAATTTCCAGTTATTTTCTAACTTTGG
Source organism: Cryptus armator (assembly GCA_963971235.1). Lineage (NCBI taxonomy): Eukaryota > Metazoa > Arthropoda > Insecta > Hymenoptera > Ichneumonidae > Cryptus > Cryptus armator. The sequence continues at coordinate 11,501,861 of OZ020242.1, read as the reverse complement.
CATATTGTTATAAATACGCGAGATATTATTAACTACTAGACTAGTGGAGGGGGGTGGACGGCTGCTAGCATGCAGTCGGCGCTCGGTCGCCACATAGGTCGGACGTGTTATCGTGGCGCTCCTCGATCAACACGATCGCTCATACTTTTGTGGTACTTTTCACGACTCACATGTATCTTATACTGAATTATGTATATTGTGAAAAAAAGTAGAGTACTTGTGCTCAGGTGTCGAAAGTATTAAAAAAAATTCCTCGGCTATGGTATGTCGCATCCGTAATTCCAGAATAAACATGAACTCGCGTCATGGGGAGCCGACTGATCTCCCGTCATATAAAAAAATGCGATTTATCATGAACATCTAGTATTAATCTATAAAAATGTTTGTATATCATTTAAAACGAAAATAAAACAATTTTGACCCAACCTACCATATTTTTTCCATAAAAATGGTTATTTATAATGAATTCGATAAAACTCACGACATGACTTTGTTTTGATACTTTGTAAATAAAACCCTTTTCGTTTCGTTTCATAATATTTGCATCAAGGCGCTCAATTGACAGAGATTCGATAAAAAAAAATATAGCTGTTATCATTATATTGTAATCTTCAAAATCTCGAGGACTCAACGATTCGCGTTAACTGCGTTATTGATTGTCAAGTTCCCGAACCTCCGAGCCAATTATTTTATCGTCGCCCGAACGCCAAATTATGATATGAGTAGGATTTTATTACATGCAAGCTCTCGAAACGATCGGCAAAACCGCCGTAAATCGAATCAATTGAGCCTCCAGCCCGCGGGGACATACCCATAGAGAAGAAGGTTTGTGTGCTTCTGCGCGAAATGGTCACAGTTGCGCGCGCGGGGGTGCGTAGTTCGTTCCTAGCATGCGCACTGGTTGACTTTATCGCAATTGCGCGACACCTGCCGCAAGGACGTCGCGACGTTCCGTCGTCGTCGACGTCGTCGATCCAGTTCCGGACGTTCCGTCACAATAAACATGCATCGTACCGAGACGAGGTCCGATGGCCACCGAGACAACCACGATTACAAACGTATCGTGATCCGTTACATTCGCGACTCCGAGACGAATGTATCGTAAAATGTAGTTGAGCAAAACACAGTGGCCCGTCGTGGTGGCCGACGACGTTATCGCGGCATTATCGAGAAACGTTAAATACATACGAGGAAAAAAAAAAAAAAAAACAAAGGCGGGTGCTCGAAGGAGCACGAACGTGCGAACGATATATCGTCTCGAATTTAGTTATTTTACGATCTTCCCCGGGTGCAGATATTAATATATAACGAAAAATAAAAACAATGGCAAGCTCGCCGACGACAATCGAAAATCAGATCGACAGTTTTTTGGAACAATTCAAGAGAAGTGCCTCACGCGCCATGGAGGACACTCACAGATCGAGTTACAACGCTAGCAGCAGCATTAGTCGCAGTCGTAGCGGTAACCTCGACCTCGAGGTCTTAGAGGCCGGTAAGTTACGAATTTAAAACCTTCATCTCTTCGATGAGTCCCGCATTTGTTTTTTTTTGTTTTTTTTTTTCTTTGACGTATCGCACAGTCGACGAGAGCGCTGGTAATGCACCTTTGCGACGAGCAATTGTTACTGCAGCACCTCGTCCGGCTACGATATGAATTACTTAATGAAAAAAAAGTTTTTTTTTTTAACCTGAACCGTGGCGCATTCTTGGGCGATGCTATCCTCTTTAAACACTTCGAATTATACCCTCGGGGCGTTTGTTTCTGGGTCTCAGGGACACTGATTTTTTTACTTTCAACGGATTTTTTATTGAAATGTCGATCTATGGTAAAACCTTTTTTTTTATCGTCGTGATATAATCAGAATTTTGAAATTAAGTATTTTACCCAGATATGTCGATAAATTAATGCAAAAATTGAGCGGTATATGTTTTTCATTAGGAACATCGTGAATATGCAATTTTTTTCTTCAGAATAGACTGAAATTCACGAATGAACCGTTTTTTGAATTCATCCTGACAAATTTATGTTTTTTTTTTTAATTTCTACTAAAATCGAGTTGCGTACGAATTTTTTATTTCCAAATTTAACAGAAATAAGTAGTTCGTAAAAATGAAATACATCGAAACGGCAATCGAAATATTAACAATTTTTCCGACTAAAACTAAAAATATTTCATGTAAAACATACATACAAGACTAGAAAACGAAATTGCTTTTTGTTCAATGACAATCGTCATTTACACTTCGTAATATCGTTGAGTTGACTTTCCCAAAAGTTTCGTTCTGTGTACTGCGAGTTGTAGGGGACTATAAAAATCGCTAAAGTTCGGGACGGCTGACGAGCTGTTGTTTTTGCTCGTTGGGTGTCGACGACGGGTCAACACCCACGATGTTGACCCATTACGATGGACATAAAGTTCGTCTGCGCGAAATAAACGTTTTACCGTACAAGAAAAACACTGAGTACACGAAAAGTCATAAACGACGTTGCGTGTTCCTGGCAGCGAAAAAAAAAAAAATAGATTATTTTATTCGTGAACTCTTTTCGACGTGAAAGATTTCGTCGATTAAAATAAAAAGCATGCAAGATGGCGCATAGAAGCGCCTGCTCAGTGAAGCGCTGGTCCGGCAGTTATTTGGACACGAGTGCGCGTTTAGTGTTATGCAAATATGTGTATAGATGTAGTGATGATGGAGTTCAACACGTACGTACGCGTTTAGAAACCATTGTCAAGTTCTTGCTGCGCCTGGTATCATCGCACCGTTGCAGATTAAAAAGTCTGTTTTTCATTTAGTTTCGCGTCTATTGTTCGCGACCATTGTTTTCATTGAAGCTCTGCATGGTTTTGTTATTTCCAGTCTCATTTAAAAACTGAATGAATTATCATTGCTTTTTATAGCTGAAAGCTCTCTTAAGGGCAACTCTCGAGGGATAATGATAATGAATCCGACTATGAATTATGAAAGTTTCGTAACTTTTTTATGATTATTTTTTTTTTTTTCACAATGTAACCACTCCGGGAATTTCAAAAACAGATGCATTATTATTGTTATTGCATCGTTGAGTTGTGAATATTGAAAACGATTTTTTAATACATGTCGCTAATTTCCGACACATTTATTGATTTTTCAATCCAAAAATGATTTAAATTAATGAATTAACATCATTGTATACCTTTTTTTCGTGCGAGTAAAATATTTTATATAAAAAAATAAAAATAAACAGTATAACAAAAAAATGTATGTTATATAAAAAAAATGTATCTTTCCAAATTTGTCCAATTGCACGATCTCGTAAAAACTGCATATTTTGCACTATAGAGCCGAAATAATTCGTCGACGGTACCAATAATTAAAGACTCAATAAAAATGCATAATACTCTCCATAAATAACTTCGGAGCTGATATACATTCGAATTATTCATATCCCGAAATCGTTAATAATTCCTTAATCTTCATACAATGCCAAAAGTGACAAATTCGTAAATCGCGTATTTAGTATGCGCATACGAAGAGTCTATCGTATTAATTGTAGCATGCGGTAGTTACTAATTATAAATCTTTCGCATAGCGTCGGTGATCGATCGCGGGTCGTTTACCGCGAGTTGTTTCGCAACTCAATGACGTTCCGATATTAAGACTTAAAACGCGTCTCCGCGTCATCGTTTCCTCGTCAAAACTTACGTAATTTATGTAAAAAGAATCATAAAAAGTGCGATATCGAGACATCTTAATTTTTGCAATCGGCTTCGTGAAAAGAAAAAAAAAGAAAGAAACATGCGGCTCGTGGATAGTCACGTGCGATCGCCCCACTATTGAGTCTCCGAGCTTAACGCCGATTGGCTCTTCGTCCAATTTCCTTCTCTCACTCCCGCGCACGATTTTCTTGTTGTCTATCTCGCCTCAACCTCGCTTGCCCCTGCAACGCTTGTCGGCGTACTATGCGCCGTTCTGTATCTCTCCGGCATTACGGTAGAGGCCGTAGTACACAACTAGCCGCATTGTCAAATCCATTTCGTCGAGAGAGTCACGGGGGGCAGCAAAAGTTTTGCAGGTGACGGGTTGAAAATGCACAAGCGTGTTTTCGCACGAGCCGCAACGGTTACCGAGCGGCTTTTTATCGATCTAATGGACACTTGCCAAGCTCTCCGTTGGCCGTTCGTTCGCGCCGAAATGAGTTCGCGGACGTAAGAAAGAAACAAAAAATAACAGATACATAAACGGCACCGGGTTTAATCGATGCGAAGTTTACGGACACAGTGATTAAACGAGTGACGCTTTCGTTAAATACGGAATAAAAGGACAAACACCCATATATATATAGGTATAAATAAATCGTTTGTGAAGTGAAGAAAAAACCGGCCAAGATGATTCTAAGACGGAAGTCAGCGCACAGCTGCAATTGTCCCTGTCATCAGCATTGTTCGACAGGCTGCGCGGGTTTTAGTAAGTTTTTTATTTTAACCTATTCGTCATATTGTGGGATGAAAAAACGGGAGGTGACGTTCGCGACTAAACGATAAACGATATGAGAATATATATGTATAGAATGGTTGATAACGTCGGGGGAAAAGACGTCGCCCCCGACGCTTCGATAAACAGCCAACGTTCATGCACGCGGCATTTCCATGCTTTAACGTTCGGGAACCCGATACGAGGAACGTTAATTATTGATTCGCGATATCTGCACCTGACAGGGCGAGAGCTCTCGATTGGCTATCCTATCATCGAGACATTCTCCATTTGTTTGACTAAACAACGCGAGAGAATATACTCGAATCTATGCTCCGGTCGTGTATAAGCGAATCGTGGAATGCCTGACAGGCGGATAATTTATGTTTGCATATATCGTGTATATCTGTATATTCCGAAGCTCCGAACTGAGCGTAATTGCTTGAATTCATGAGCTTACGAGACTCGCACACGTAATTCGTGATAATGGCAGAACCAGTCCGAGACGACTTGGCCCTTTGTAGCATCAACAGAGACCATTGAAAAAAAAACAATGCAACAAAAAAAAACGAAGCGTTTGAATTCATTGTGAAGCGGCGTGTTTACCTCCGTGTACATGCGGTCCCAAAGACTCAATCTACCGACGCAAACTTGGCCCCCCCTCGGAGCTCTTTTCAGGGCCGTAACAATTGTTTCCTATAAATCAATACACCAAAGTACGTGGATAACCCTTGTGTACTTGTACTGTCCGTGAAACTCGATTGCACAAGGGCATATAACAAAAAAAACTCAAGTCGATAAGACTCGTTACTGTTGACTCGTTCACAAAGCTGCATTCACTCGAAAAAAACTTTTTCAAACTCGTAGCTCGGAAAAATTTGCAAAATTTCATACGTACATCGTATTGAACAATTTTCATTTTTTTTTTTGCTGTTCGCAAAAGAATAGTTGAAACTTACTTCGTATATATCTCGAGATAATGGATCTTTTTTTTCAACTTTCAAGGACGATGTATTCGCTAAAGTAAACTTTTTAATTATGTTTTTCCATAAGAAAGAAATTCTTCATGTGGTTGAAAATATATTTTTATTATCGATATAGGAAAACTTCGACCCGATATTATAAAATCGTAATTGATGCAGTTCAATAATCTGAACGACAATGGGCAGACGTAATTCTAACCTCAATGCCCATTGAGAAGATTGTTAATTCTTGTCTGACTGTTATTGAAAGTTATTCTAAATAAATTTTGAAATCATCCATCTTGTTTATTAAAAACAAAAATTGCACGAATTATTACGCCGGGTGGGAGCAAAATAAATCGAGCGCGTAGACACGGCCCTGGTGAATATCCCCCACCGCGCCGCGAGTACGACGGATCTCGTGCGCCATAACGTCGTGTTCTGTGCGACGTAATTTACAACGAAATTTATCCACAAAAATGCAGTATTTCGTGACGAAAAATACGATATTCAATTGTACAGTTGTCTTGTAGACACAGCATCGTCGGTAGACATTGGAAAATTCGTCGGGAAAAAGAAATAACGGTAAGTGAAACTCGATCAATCGTGCGCACAGTAGAGGCGAGAGTTGTTGGACGGGAGACCGTGCGAGCGACTTTCGACCTTTTTGTTTTCAATACTCTCGCTGTACCGGAAAACCAATCGCTTTGTTTATTCGATATAACAACATTATTACAAAAATAGCACATCAATATTTTTTAATTCTGCCAAAAATATTTGTCAAGTGTCGTGTTAATACGAAAATATCCTTTTTTTTTTTATAGTATATTCAATAAAAAAACAATGAAGTATTATTTCCTCTTTGATGGATAAAACAACGCGCGATGCTGGACAAAAAAAATATATAGGAACAATGAGTACCGCAATGAAGGGTATCGCGCCGCAAGAACAAAAAACCGCAACGGTCAACGAAACTGACGATTTGGAAGTGGACAACAATGATCTTGTGATCCAGGAATTCGGGGTAAAAAAAAACCTTTTATTCATTTACAAAAAAAAAAGTAAAAATAATAATAATTCTGCGAGAGAAAGAAATGCTCCAATTTAAATCAATTGACTTAAATTGCTCTCGTCTCTCGTCGAGAAGTTTAATTTACATTATTCGCTCTGCAGAGTGACGGCAGTATCTCCGGCATACGTATGAATATTTTCTTCTCTATTTCAGCCGGACGACGAGGAATGCGCAAAAGACGCGATAATTTCGCCGAAAAAATCGGTCGTCAAGAAATCGAAGCAAAAAAAGAGCAAAGTGTTCGGAGAGACGAGATTCGATCCGACGAAATTGGAGGACAGTCCGGTTCAAGTTTTGCAGAGATTCAAATACGGCTGCGAATGTCAGGATGATCAGTGCTTCAAGGATTTAAATCCCGAGACGGTCTATCGTCACCGATTGAATATCGCGGAGCTGACGAAAGCTGAACACGACATGTACTTAATGGGAGTGACGATGGCTTGTCTGACGGATCCTCATCAGACAGCGAGACACACGGAGCGTCGAAGATTGCGCGCGCAATACGTTTATCAGGGACGCCGCGTTTGTCTCGACGCGTTTTTGTATCTCGAGAATTGTACGCACTATCAGATAAAAAGAATACGCAAGCATCTCGTTACGCACGGTGTGACGCCGCGGGTCCATGGAAATCACGGAAAAGTTCCGCACAACACGTTCTCCTTCGATATTTATCGGATAGCGACGGAATTTTTGAAGAATTTCGTCGCCCAACAGGAGGTCCGACTAAAGACGAAAGCCGTGAAAAACGCGCCGTTGCATCTTCCGTCGGAGATAACGCGAAAAACTGTACACGACAAGTACACGGAATATTGCAAAAAATTATCTCCGAGTATAAAGATAATGGGATACTCGACATTTCGACGATTCATGAAGGTGCAATTTCCACAAGTAAAATTCGCTAAATTGGAATTTGTCGTTAGAACGCAGCAGCAACAGCAGAACGGCGGCGCTGGAAATGCTCACGGATGCGGCAGAGTCGATACTGATAAAAGAGAAATCGAGAGACTCGCGGAAACCGCGCAGTTTGTTACGGAAAATAACGATCTCTTGCCGCTCGTTATAACGAGCGCCGAAGTTGAGGATAACAACACGTATTTCTTGACGCCTGTGGATAAATTTCAAGGGGGTTTAAGCTATCAGTTGACCGAAAGTGGTCTGTTGGTCAATCGAACCGGCGTACCGTTGACTGTTACAAATATTAGTTCTATTTAGATTTATGGCGAAAAAAAACTAAATCGCGAATTTCTTATACCACTAATTTAATTAGCGTATCATCTGTGATGAGAAATATGTAATTTTTCACAACTTCTTATCGTAAATTTAAATACCGTAAATTCTATATAAAAAAAAAAAGTCTTTGAAAAATTTTTATTTCGCGATCATTTTCAAGGTAAATACGTTACTCTTGTTTACGCGATATAAAAATTCGATAATCCATTACCGCGGATATATTTAGAAAATTAAAAAAAAATCTTTTATTTTTTTTTTTCATTTTCGAATTTCGTCGTATCGTTGCAAACGTCTGTGAAAAACAGGATTAGATGAGATGTTTAGCTTCAAAAAAAGTATAAATTAACAATTTCCGTAACGTATTGAAATTCACAAATCCGTAGCGATAAATAAATCCAAACAATCTTTAGTCACAAATAAATTTTTGTTACATTTCGTAAATTCATCAAAGTATATTATAACAATCCGATTAATTTATTCGAATCTACTGCTGAAGTATTGTTTTTTTTTTAAATGTATTCAGAAAAGCGAAGTAATCAATGAAACGATTACCGCAAGAAAAAAGATACGTCGCGCGTTTTTATAATTATTATTTCATAAAAAAATAGCGTTCATCGATAGAATAAAACATTTTTATGATCTCAACAAGCTTAAGCGCTGTTACGCTTGTGTAGATAACATTACGCTGAGTACAATGTAACAGTTTTCTTTTTTTTTTTGTGATACACAGTTTTATGTGAAATAAATAGCGAGAAAAGGTTACAACGAGTCTGAGAATTTTATTGCTCGCTTCTGCCTTTTACATCCGTTTGGATATATTAAGTACCGTAATAAAAAGCGGTGCCACTGTTTTCTTTTTTTTTTTTCTTTTTTAATAAAATACAATTCTCTAACGCTGTTAATCCCGCGGGTACACAATTAAACATATATATATTTTTTTATTCATACACATCTAATGAGAAAAGGTCAGGAGCCTCGGGCTCGTCGGTGCGGAGGAGTTCAAGCATTTCTCATATTTGCCGGATACCAGACATGCAAGTCGGGGAGCTAAATTAGCGGGCAGTGATTCTCAAACCTTTGAAAATCGCTATAGTCGTAAACACATATGTAATATCAAAATCGCGAGTTTAATTATAAAAGGACTGATATTTGAATCGTAATTAAGCGATTAGCGAAATAATGAAATTGCATCCGCACAGCGAAAAAATAGAATAAAAAAAACAACTTGGATATCGAGACGCAGGTGCGCTTAAGAAGGAATCTTTCTAGCGGCTTGTAACGATCTTCAGGCAGTAATGCCCCTTCGGGGGATACTGCGAAGTTAAAAGCCTCGTAAATTATAACTCCCATCTACTTTGTTGCTGATGGATGAACGCTTTTTAATACTCAGCTACAAAAAATACACACGAAGCGGTGTCATGCATCTGCCTTTTATTTTATGCATTATTTACGGTTTCGTAACGTAAAAAAAAATCGTAAAAAAAAAATTGACAAGTCTTTAAAAAAAAAAAAAAATCGTTTTTCGAAATTTATTTAAAATAAAAAATGTTTTTGGTACACTGTATCCAAGCAATGAATTCGTTAAAATATGGAAAACACTTCGCAACAAATTCATACAAATCGTATATCTCAACGATAATTATTAATTAATCAATCATTTTCACTGCTAATTGCACAGATATATATATATATACACATCTTATATGTTACGGAGCTTTTATTACTGCAAATGCGCGATGTTTTTAGTATCAATTAGTTTTCGAAAAAATTCGATACTTTAAATTACCGTATACTTACGATTTCTTTTTAGTTTCTGAATTAAATTATACAAAAGACGGATTAATTAACGAATTTAAAAGATATTGACCCACTGAGGTCGCGTCTGTGACATCGGAGAATTTTCTCTGTATTTCTCGGATAAAATTCGGATTGAGAGCCTCTCTACTTTACAGTTACATCAGCGATATTGTAGGTAAGGAAGAAAACTATTTCAGATGGAAGGAATCAGCAAGGTCACTCGAGTGCAACCTCCGGCCAGACCCTTACATCCAGTCCTCGCGGAGAGTTCAAGCCGAGTGTTCAGTAAACATATAGTATGCCACAAAGCTACCGTCTCTCAGTGCAAATAACTCGCGCGAAACCACTTTTGCAAATTAATTTTCTCAATTCTCCGCTCAATCGTGTCGTTGTCTTCACTCTTATTATAACGCGAAAACGAAATCGGAGCAATTTAAGGAAATTATCGAGTGCAGTGAAACATCGAGTTTAGTGAACGCGCGAGTTTTTTTTTTTTTTTTTTTCAAGTTCGCGGTAAACTTCAACTACTGTTCGCAGAAATCAAACGAAAAATTGACTTCTCACGAAATAAAAAAAAAAAAATTACCGAAAATTTGCCGCTAACTCGGAGAATTTTTTCTTCGATTAATGAATCCTCGGTGTGCACCTGTTTTCGTATTAAATTGTGCGCGAACGATCTTTTTTTTGGTTTTTTTTTTATAATTCGGGGAATTATTGTTTTTATCGGAAGTTTTGATTAAATTCTTTTTTTTTTAATTATAATGGGTTTTTTTTTTCAATTAATTGCAGAGGATGTTGAGAGTATGACTGGTGAGATAGAGAATGGAGATTTAGCAGTTCAAGACGTTGCGGACCTCGTCTTACCAGGATATGCGCTCATCACCGGTAAGCGGATAATAGTTACACACGCGTATCGCACTTTTTCGTGTTTCCCGCGAAATCGCACACCGATCGATTGTTTAATGAACAAAAGCGTGAAAAAGAAAAAGAATTCCGTATTCCGTCAAAATAGTCGCAACGGTGGTCACCGGGTGATCAGAATTTAAGATAAGAATGAAAAAAAAATCCGTTACAACCGGTTTACCCCACCGAACGAAAATGGAATCCCGAAAAATGTGCGTTCGCTACACACTGACCGAATTATTTCGGGACGCATTTGTAACAGTTAAGTGGGGGACAACCATTTCTCATGACGTATGTGTAGCAAGAAAAAAAAAAAAAAAAAACACATACCGCGTGTAAACGCGAATTTAACGGTTCATTACTGTTTTTATCGATCTCATCGCATTGTCGCGGTGAAATTTATCATCTCAGGTTCGCCGGGACATACTTTCGCTCGGTTTCGCTTCGCTCTTTTCAGACACGCGAATGTGATTCGCGAACAATTAAAAACTTATTTGAAAAATAATTTTCTTAACGATGACAATGAAACGGTTTAAAAAAAAATAATTTTTCTAAAATTATCGAAAAAAATGCCGCAACACGTGTTAAAAATTTATAATACAAAATTTTTTTTTTAACTGTTGATACAATTATTTAATGATTATTGTTAGAAAAATAACAATTTTTTTATCGCTATCGCGGAGTGATGCCGTAATGAAAAAATTGCAATTAAAATTCTTACTCTGACCTAATGGCCGAAAAACCTTTGAAAGTCGTCTTTGAAAGTCTGTCTTCTCGAATATCCTGCGGTGACAAACCGGAAACCCTTTACTGGATGCGCTGAATTTTTTTTACTTTACAACGACAGTAAAAACTCACAGAATTCATATATGTTTGACGTTCTTTTCGTTACTGCAAAATACAGGCGGTAAAACACGAGAAGGGTGTCCGATAATCACTTTTCCCGACAATGGAGATTTTCACAAAGTGACGGACTTGGATTATCAGCGTCTTATGTTGTATCTTACGTCGGTGCCAACGTGAGTAACTCAATCTATCGCTTATCTAAGAATAGCTTTTCGCTCCTAATAAATGAATGGACAACATGAGAAATTTATTGATTCGCAGGTTGCAAGAAGCCGATTTGGGATTTCATTTGATAATTGATCGTCGAACGGACAAATGGAATTCTGTTAAAACTGTTCTTCTAAAAATATCCGTAAGTTTCCATTGAGTTGCAAGCCTCGCGATTGATCTAAAAACGCTCCGTTCGCAAATATCATTTTCGCCAATAAAAATATTTTATATAAAATTGCGTTTCGAATTATGTTGCAGGCATTTTTTCCCGGATTAGTTCACGTCGCCTATGTGCTGAGACCCGCGGGATTTTTGCAAAAAGCCATTTCCGAAGTGTCGAATAAGCTGTTTCGCGAAGACTTCAAATTTCGCGTTATTGTACTCGCGAACGTCACTGAACTTTACGCTTTCATAGACAAAGATCAACTGACCGAACAGCTTGGCGGCGATTTACCGTACTGTCATACCACGTGGATACGGAATCGAAATGTAAGTTTCTCTTTCTTTTCCATCGATTTTGCCGGTAATTCTGTTGATGTGGAATAGAATCTGTTATCGTAGTGTAAAAATATATTTCGGATTGGAAAAATATTTTTTATAGATGGTAATGAGTACATCTGCGTGTCATCACGAAAATGATTTTTTTTTTAATAAAATAAAATAAAAAAAAAAAACAGAAAATTATTTTTTAAATTTTGCGTTTTTTTAAATTAAACTTCTAAAAGGTTCGCAAAGTTTTTTGAGAACATTTTCCTTCCAAAAATCTCGCTAAAGATGTTTTTTCATAAAAAATTTAGATCGTCTCAACTACCCTTCGGAACATCGTAAAAATATATTATTAATTAATTGAATCTTTAAAAAAATACATAAGAAATTAATTATAGAGAATTTTTAGTTTTTTGATCGTCTATTTTCGTAATTCGTTATGGCAATAAAAAAAAAAGTTTAAATGAGAAAATAATAATCAGTTCTCTTTAAATTTAACGTTTCTAAACTCAAATTCTCGTATTCCGTTTCATATTTCTAAGTCTCTTTTATTCTCTATCGATAGAAACGCATCGTAAAAAAATTTCGTACCAATTTAACAAAAAATCGATTAATTCTCATTATCATTGTTTTTATTTTATCTTTAATGTTTACAGAATTTAGAGAAATTCTCATCCATGACACAAGACGTATCGCTAGCATTGGATTCTTTCACGCGACGTCTGGCGGAGGTAGAATTTCCCAATAGCGCGATTGCGACGACAACGCTGCTGAGTCAGCAGCAGGCCGAGTACAATGAATTGAAAGAGGAGATTCTCAGCGCGGCGAGACACGGCGAAGCGTTGCTCGACAGTGTACGCCAATTAACCGGCAAAGGTACTGCCGATCGGCTAGGAAATGTCGCGGCGGTCGAGAGGTAACGTGAATTTTCTTGAGATACCCTCTCACCTCGTCACATATATCTTCGCTGTGTTTCGATCTCATTTCTTTTTCCTTTGCCACAGATTGCTAGTGCAGCTCGAGGAAACCGAACGTACCTTCGACTTGTTTTGGTCTCATCACAGTTCGCGATTGAGGCATTGCCTCGCCCTCCGACAGTTCGAACAGAATTTTCGCGAATTGCAAGCGAATTTGGATCAGCATCTCAAAACGGTGGAAGACATGACGGAAGTCGGAGAGACGCAGATTCGCGTTGATCAATTATTGCGCGACACATCAGCCTTCCAAAGAATATGCAGAGTACGTAAAGATTTTAATCGATGTTACTATTTCGTAAGTCACAAATAACACTGGAAACACTTTCGATATAACGCCACGGAAATACTACCAGCAACGCAGTCTGAATTCGGCGATTTACAGCTATTTTCTTATTGTTTACTTTTTTTTTTTTCTAAAAGCAAAGCAGAGTACATCGGATTGAAGCTGAACGTGAAAACAATTTGCGGATATTGAAAAGATTTTAATTTCTTTTTTTTTCATTATCATCATCACTTTAGTAGTCGCGATAAAAATGACAATTATATCGCAGCAATGTTTATTTATTAAATTACGAGCCGAAAAGGTTGGCGTATGGAAAATACTCGGAATACAGGTCAATCGATGATTAGCTCGCTACCCATCGACATTAAAACTGCACTGCTGGGAAAGTTGTCTCGAGTAACTCGGCGCTTATATCGTTGTTAACGAACGAAAGCGAAACTTTGGCGATAAAGACTCGAAACTCGAGTTCGCGGAAAGCTTATTAGAAATTTCAAACGGTAATTTAATGAGTATCCGTCGTGTTTGCTGCCGGTAAAGTTATTATTCCCCAATAATGGTACCTTGACGGAGGTTCCGTTTCAAATTATTAATTACGCAACACCTTGCGTAACCGTGAATCTCGCGTACTATTCGATACGTTGAATTACGTACTATCAATTAGGGAGAGTGCACTTTTTTTTTTTAGAATAAATGCCTAAACACATGCAGCGTTAAGGAGCAAAACCAGTTTTTCGAGTTCTTCCCCCGTAACGTTATATCCGTCGCTTGTCGACGAGAATTTACCGACATAAACCTCCAAAGGCTTCATAGCTCCATAGTTTACAACGCAAAACGCACACGAGACCCGACGGATCGGTTATAAAATTAACGATCCCGTGTGAACGTCGAGCTAAACTCGGGTTTTGCAATACTCGAGATGCACATATATATATATTTACACTAAAATATATATTTGTATTACATATATTTATATGTTATAATATAAATAATATATAATATATATATGTTATAAATTTAATATGAATATATATTTATATTACATATATATATGTATTTACATAAATATATATATTTGTAAGCAGTAAGATACACATAATATGCACATAATGCACAAATGTTACTTTGCACCGCTTCCACTTTTTGTCGATAGTCCTATTTGTTGCATACCATGTGGATTTGGGTCTTGGTAAGCAGCGAAATCAACAAAAACTTTTTTCATTAAAACTATTATCTATAACTATTGTGTGATAGAAGTAAAAAAAAAAAAAAAAATCGAAATTGTTTTTTTTTTGTTTTTTTTTTTTCATTATTATTGCAAATGTCAATTATCTTTAGTACGTTCATTCAGCGAAATATTGAAGAGAACTCTATTTTTTATTCCTTTTTTTTTTTTTTTCACATTTTGTGAAAAAAGATAATTATATGAATCTTACCGATTGCACATACAATTGTAAAGATTTAAATCTCTATTTGCATAGAATATCATTTGGTGTCTTAAACACGAATTAACGAATTCTGTACGCAGACTTTGCGTTTTAGTGTTCGTCGACCTATCGAAATTTATGCAACAATTCTATCGACGTTTTTTGCGTTTATAAAAGTGTACTTTGGTCCTTTTTTTTCGTCACCCCGATAATTATAGTAGTCGTACGAGAATAGGGATTTAATTCGCACTGAAGCATGTTGAATAATTTTTCGACGAAGAACCGATTAATTTTACATGCCAAAGTCGCACCGTTACTATGCACTGCACGAGTTGTATAGCCTATTTAGCTTTTGTACTTTATGCCGACGAATGTTATGACATATATATATATATGTATACGTTATAAATGCTATGAATATCTTGAAGCCGCTAAATTTCCGTTTCTTATTTGTCTATCGTTCTTATTAACGAGAATATGCATAGAAAAAAAATGAAAAAAAAAAAAAAAGATGTTTACTGCCGATTTTATAGCGTTGGATGGAAATTACTTAAACTTGTTTAGCCAAACGGTCGGTATAATCGTTGATTTTTAGGGAGACATAGATCGGGCGGAGGAAGTCATATCCGCTGGACAACAATTGTTATCCGGACGTCACCAATGCCCCACCGAAGTTGTGGAACCAAAGTGCGCTGAACTGCAACGCGTTTGCACTATTCTCAGTCAGAGACTCGAGAGGCGGTTGCACACCCTTACAAAATGTCGCGAACTCATGGAACGAATCGACAAGGTAAATTCTAATTGCTTTCGTTACTTTCGAAATCGAATCGATCGACTGATATCGAAAGAAAGCGAAAGCCGATTTTCGGTCAATTTTTTCTGTTAGTCGGATCGTTTAGATTTTTATAGTCAATGTAATATAAAAAGAAAAGAAAATTATGCAATCTGATCGGCTTATCGTTTTTCTTTGAAGATATTAAGTTGTTATATCGAATTTTAAAAAGTATGTTTTTGAAACACGAATTGCCGATTTTTGAAGTTTAATTATTTAAATTATTTAAATTATTCACATTATTAAAAAATATTAAACTGATTCCCACACATTTTGCAGGCAAACACTTGGTGTACACGAGGAATCGAACTGCTCGCAGCCCAAAGCAGTTCGACACCGGCGGATCAGGCGCTTCTGGAACTTCAGCAATTGATCGAAGCCGCCGAAGAGTTTCACCATCCAAGATGTATATTTCAAGACTCGATAATGCCGGAAACCAAGGCGCTCGTCACGCAGGTAATATTACAATCGCAATTTTTTTAAATTCAAAAGTCTTCGATTAGCTAAAATACGAAAAAAAAAAAAAAAAAAAAAAAAAATGAACATCGAAAGATGATTATTCTAATAAATTAATATAATAACCTTTACTCAGTTCTGTCATTGAGTTATTGCTTCGATTAAAAATTAATATTTCGCCACAATTGCGCAGGTATTGCAAAGAATCGAAGATGTTTCGTTGATGTGCGACAAGAGGATAATGGCGCTGAAGCAACAATTGATTAAACCTGCGCGACCGATTCAAACGGTTACACCGGAACCCGGAAAGCCTATGTTACCACCACCGCAGACTGTTAAACCCGGAAGAATTCTAAAGAAAGCTAATACCATGCCAAAGGTAAAGAAAACGGAATTTTCTGAACACAATTAAAAATTTTTTAACGCTATACGTTTCCTGCTATTTTATAGATGGAAATGAGTCCAATCGAAGGGGACACGTCGTCACCGGAAAGTGAGCCCCGCGACGTCGAAGCGTCGCGCCTTAAACGCGGTCACGTATTGTCGGAACTCGTGGAGACCGAAAGAGTTTACGTTGCCGAATTGGGGTCTATAATAAAGGGTTACAAAATGGAGATAACAAACGATTCGATATCCCATTTACTGCCAGCTGCGCTGGTCGGCAAAGCCGATGTGCTGTTTGGTAATCTCGAGGAAATATATTTGTTTCACGGCGAGACGTTTCTCCGCGATCTTGAGAATTGTATCTCGAACACGGAACTCGTGGCTCTCTGCTTCGTTCAAAGGGTAAGGAAAATTGAGTTTAAAGAAAAACAGCTTATTGAATCGACACGCAAAGTTCTTCGTCGCGTTACGAAATTGCTAACCAGTATAACTGACGATAACTATTGAATTGTTTCTGTTTTCTGCCTTCGAATAATTTCTCAGCGCGAGGTATTCTTCAGACTGTACAGTTATTATTGTCAGAACATACCGAGATCGGAGAGATTGCGCGAACAGATACAAAGCGAACCGCAGTTCCTCGCTGCGTGTCAGCAAAAACTCGGCCACAAGTTGCCACTGGCCGCTTATCTTCTGAAGCCGGTACAGCGTATTACGAAGTATCAGTTACTCCTGAAGGATCTTCTGAAGTACAGTGACGAACCGACTTGCTGCACGGAACTTCAAGAGGCTCTCGATTGCATGCTTGTGGTTTTGAAATGCGTCAACGACAGTATGCATCAAACCGCTATAACGGGTTTCGGGGTGAGTGACAAACGGTCTTTGATCGTTTTATTCTTTTTTTACGATCTTACGGATGTTCCGAATTCGAGGTTTTCGTGTCATATAGAATCGGCGATGTTGTGAAAACATTCAAACAGATTTAAGATTTTAACGATTTCCATTTTTTTTTTTTTTTTTTTTTTTTTTTTTTTTTTTTTTTTTAGGGTGATCTCGGCGCACAGGGTGAACTCTTGTTGCAAGGTTCGTTCAGCGTATGGAGCAGCAGCAAACGAGAACGCCTTTTGAGACTAAAGCCGTCGCAGCGTCACATATTCTTGTACGAGAAATCGATGATATTTTGCAAACACAGCAAACCGCAAGCGCACAACAAAGCTACCTATCATTTCAAACGTTATCTCAAAGTAAGCAGTTTTATAATTGAGAAAATGTTTCTCGTAAATTTCGATAATTTCAAACGTTATCTCAAAGTAAGCGGTTAGATGATTGAGAAAATGTTTCACGTAAATTTCGATCGTTTCAATGCGTCGCGCAGTTGACGATTGTAATTTGATATATGTTTTTTACTTTCTCCACAGATGTCGCAGATCGGTTTGACGGAATCCGTGAAGGGCGATACGAGACGTTTCGAAATTTGGCTTCAGGGCAGAGCGGAGGTACACACCATTCAAGCGCCCAGCAACGACGTCAAGCAATCTTGGGTTCGACAGATAAAAGGAGTTCTCATGTCGCAATTGGCTGAACTTAAGGGAAAACAAAATACGGCACTAGGAAAATCCAATCACAAGTGCGTATATGACGATTTCATGGATTTTTCGTTACTTGGTTTGCAGATAATCGATTTTTACTGTTAAGAAGGATGCATCCTAAAAGGGAGATACCGAGCAAATTTCGAATACTTATCAGTGCGATAAAAATCTGAAAAAATTCAACCATATGTAAGGTTCTAAAGCGATTCATTTTGCCTAATAATAATGTCAAAAAGTTATTAACAAATGAACACTGAAAAATTTGCCGGGCAATAAATCGGCCGAATTCGCAAATATCAATCAAAGGTTTTTCCAAAAACGGGATTTTCGATAATTAGAAAAAAATCTAAAAAAATTCATGTTTTCGCTAAAATTGACGAATCAACTTTTGCAAAAAAAAATAATTTACCAGATGATTGATTGAACAAATCTTCTTTTAACTAATTTGTCGAAAACTTTTTAGAATTATTCTGCAAAATTAATGTTCTTAGTATCGTCTGTGTGATTGATTTTTTTTCAGAGTTTCATTTCATCGGGAAGTTTACGAAATTGTCTTCAAATCCCACTTTTCGGTGGAAACGCAACGAGAAAAGTAAAATTGATCTCCGTATTGAAAAAAACCGAACAATGAAATTCGTTTAAAAAAAAAAATTGTCTCCGCGTTATTAACTCCGATATAAATCCTGTGAATAAAATTCATCTTTCGGGGTGTTGATAATTCTATATTCTATTCACAGACCTCTGCGTCAGACGATATCGTGGGAGGCGCAGAGCAGCGTATCCGGATCGCTGCGAACACTTTCGGTCGACGGTAACAGCGTTATATCGCACATAACCGACGTTTCCCAGTCAACGGAAGACGACGTGGCGTGGAGTTCCGAAAATAGTAACACCGACGACGAGGATGCTTTCGGTGAAAATCCAGGACCCGCACCGGTGAGTTGAAAAAAAAAAAAAAAAAAAAAGACAAAAAAAAAAAAGATAAAATAGAAAATCAATGTTTATAATTAGAGAGACGTGTATTTTTTTTTGTAATTTTTTATTTTATTTGTCAACACTGGTTGAAGCACAGTTACTATTAAAATCACATCACACACATTCAGGGTGGGAGATACGTTGCATTAGCTGATTACTGCGCGGTTGGTCAGTCCGAAGTCACAATGCGAGAGGGCGACAATCTGGAACTACTTAAGGTCGGTTGCGCGGGCTGGTGGTTCGTTAAACTGATAGGTAACGGAGTTGAAGGTTGGGCACCAGCCGCATACTTGGAACCGGTCAGCCGAAAAACTTCTCGCAGCTCGCAGTCGGTTAATAGCCAAGAAGCTATGTGAAACAGGCGACTAACACACTAGGGACACCTCGTGTGTTAGATCAATCGATGAGCATTCTGTAAACAAAATAAGAAACAAGCAAACAAACAAAAAAAAAAAAAAATGCGAAACAAAAACGAAATAATTTTCGAGAGGTCGTTAACGAGGACAGTACGAAAAAAAAAGACAGGAACAAAAAAAAAACGCCAATCTTTTGCTAGAAGTGAAAGCGATTTAGTAAAAAAAAAAAAAAATAGGCGGCCGGATATTTTCCGAATGCTTCCCCGTAATCTGCTCGTACACTCGAATCACTTGGACGGAATAAAGGTGTGACATACAAAAAATTGGGGTAAGTTTCACGCGTTTAACCAAAGCATTCAATGAAATAATAAATATCACGGTGGTACATGACCCGAGAAAAACAAAAAAATAAGTTAACTTTTATCTCGCTTAAGGCATCCATCGTGGGAACAAAGTTCAAAACTTATTATTATCGGAGTGAAGTAGCAATAACAACGGGAGTGGAGAATCGAGGACCTTCATTAGCGCAGTTCTTGCAGCCAATCTTTGTGAACCATAGCGAAAATTTTCAATAATTGTTTTATTTATTTATTTATTTATTTATTTATAAGTCTCATTGATGCGAATTCGTTTTGAAGCTGTGGTTCGTCGAGAATAGAACGATTGCGCGATACGTAGGTTTACCACGATTAACCAGATGCGATCTTCGAGATCAGGAATAGGAAAGTTGCGCTGTACGGCGCCGAAAATTTAATCGAAGTCGTAAAATTAGTTTTTTAAATGAGCAATTAGCTTCTTAATGCATTAGGCCTCGAAATATATTTTGCTGCCAAAGTTTCCAACGAGCCTATCGAATTTTTATTTTCACTCGTCAATTTGTTGGCATTTTTTTCACACTATCATTCTACGAGAAGTTTAAAAAAAAAAAAAAATACAAACGGTCGTAAAGACAATAGGGTAATTAAAATAAAACAAATAATCGCCATTTTTGTTTTCTCATAGAGAAAACTTCGTTTTCTTTGCCTCAAGTTACACGGGTCATGTACCTCCTGCAGCCGGGAAGGGTCGACGAAATTGTCGCGGCGTCAAAGGATCGCTCGCAATTTCAGTACGATGAGAGATCATTATATTTTTTTTTTTTTTTTTTTTTTTTTTTTTTCGAATATTTTTGTCCAATGAATTGCTCAATGGGAAGGGAATACGGTTTTTTGTTTCTTTCATTGCGTTTCTACTGCATTTTCAATTGCATTTTGTCGCTTCAAACGAACCCACGGATAGAGATCACAAATTATATCTGCAACTTTAAGTTTTTACTTTAGTAATGCATATGTATATTTTTCTTTAGTTTTCGTTAATTATTATTTAATTTATTTAGTAAAAGATGTTTAAAGTCTGATGTCCGTTAATTCCCGTTTATAGCTTCAGTGGAATATTCCGGTTATCGAAGAAAATACCCTCGATACATCCGACATTGATTAAAGGGGGTCTCTTAATTGCCATCGGTAGAGATTAGACGAAGTTATGTTAGATAAATGAAAATGAAAAATTTCAAAACGGATACTTCGCGTTGCCGGACCAATGTATTCGTAACCGATCCTTTGTGAAAAGTGACGGTGTGCAGCAAAAACCATGCGATAGAACATGAAAATTATATGCAGTTAAATTATAGTGTATAAATAAATGGCACGCGATTGAATAACGATGATAACGCACACAGCCAGACGCCACGTTGAAGGTTTAGTATCGCAAGAAAATAATAACAAATAGAAAAAAAATGAAAAAAAAAAAAAAAACGAACGTCGATAATATAAAACATACGATATGCGTCTTCTCGAGTTGTTTTTTTCCAACAGCAATAACGAAATCTCTCGAGAAGTATTTTGTCACCGAAGACAGACGAACCGGTGATCCTTATTCGAGACCAGTATATCGCGTTAAAAAAAAAAAAATGCAGAAAAAATTTATCGAGAATTCAAATTCTAAATGTCTCAGAAGACGAAATAACCCGTCGGTGTCTAACGTGGCATCTGGAACTTTTTTTTATACATTATATATTGTTCACCAACAGTGAGGAGAGTTTACCGGAGAAATAAACATAAAACGATAATAAGAGGTGAACCGCATTTTAGATTATAATTGATACGTTAATAGACAATAATCTTGTCCATTGATAACGGATATAATTCGAATTTTTGCAATAGTTACGGATATTACAATAATGTTAAAGGATTACGAGAACAAGAAAAAAAAAAAAAAAAAAAAAAACAGACCGCCACACTTCCCTTAGATAACTGACAAATAGAAGGCATTTCCGAGACGCGAACGATTGTCGCATTGTGAGTAGAAAAAAAAAAAAAAAATTAATTCCGAGATTGACGAAGAAAAAAAAAGAGAAGGAAAAAGAGATAACAGTAATCCAATCTCGTTGCGTATTACTTAATCGATCTTTTATTTATTTTGCAAGCGCGTGAATAGTTTAGTTGTTGTAAACAAACAGCTTGTCGATAACGGTTCCTTTTATATCGTTCCTCGGTGATGATAAAAGAGAGAAAAAAAAAAACAAACAAACAAAAAGAAAAACAAAAGCTGTAGATTCTATTTTTACACGGCAAAGAATGAAAAAAAAAAAAAACATAAAAATGAAGCAGAGTAATCGCTGGAATCACTTCTATTTGCAGGTAAATGGTTACGAGTAGTAGAATCATTGTAGTTTATTATACGAGTAATAAGTCGCCAGTAATGAAATTTTTTATGAGAAACGAAAAAAAAAAAAAAAAAAACTGCATTTAAAAAAAAGAAAAAAAAAAAGAGCCGATCGATGTGAAACATTGCATAATCGTCGATATTTCGAGAAATTGTACCGATTGTAGAATTCGAAAAAAAAAAAAAAATTGTCGTAAATTTCGATGGATGAAAAAAAAAAAAAAATCACATTTGTATGATACATAAAAAAAAAAAAATTTGCTCAATCTTGAGTTTTGTTTCACGAATCGTGAATTCATGGTACATAAATCATCCTACTAGAGATATTATAATTACACATCGCTGATGTAAGAATAGAGATGAGGAACGTTGACACGAACACTAAACCAGTCGATCGTTTTATTCAAAATAACTGAGATAACTTATGACAACTAGAAAACTATCAATGTTCCATCCCGGCTTAATAGCGCAAATGAATTCCAGAAAGAAAAAAATAAATAAAAAAACGAAATACACATAGTATATATAAAATCTATATATATATATATACACTTACATATATACTAAAATGTTTCATTTTAGGCTTTGCAAGCTTACGGAAAGCACTTTAACGATAGAAAATAATAAGCGAAAATAAAACAAACAAAACAGCCATTACTTTTCTCGAAAAAAAAAAAAAAAAAAAAAAAAAAAAAATCTCGATACTTCCAAACCGTTAACGGAACATTTTAGAAAGGTTTCCGCCCAAATTTAGACTTTGCTCGTGCGAATGAAATTCGTCACGTATTTGCGATATTCTACCGGTAAGACAGTTTCTAGAATAATTATTTATTTATGAATGAAACAAATTGAAGTGAAACCACAGAAAAAAAAAAGAAAAAAATGTCACGTAAGATTAATTAACGATTACAGTCCGAAGCAATATTTGATGACGACGAAATAGTAAACGAATAAGACTCTCATCGCTCTCATAACCATTGTCGTTAATCGTAGACGAGTTTTAAAAATCATTCGCGAAAAACGTGAGGTACCTAATGCATTTCTTTTTATTTTCATTTATGGGACAATTTTATACTTTTGTTTTAAATTGGCTTCGAAAAGCGTCATATCCTTCTAGGCGACGAAAGAGAGAATACGAGAGGAACGGAAAAAACAATGAATTCGAGAAGTTAGTCGAAAGAATTGAGAGAAAAAAGAAAGAAATATAGGAGAGAATGTTGTAAGGGAATAGAGTTATATTATTAGTGAAAAAAAAAAAAAAAAAATTGATTTCCCTATCTGTGATAGGTAACATATATATCTAAATATATATATATATATATTGATATTTTTAACGATAACTGCACACACATATTTGACGGAAAGCATGAGTTGCAAGCAATAGATCGTTATTAGTAGATGTTCTCGTTACGGAAGGTTAACATTAACTATTGATAATCGATGAATTTCAAACTTTCATGGTCCACGGCTTTGCTAGTACCGCGCGCACAGCTACTGTATTCCCTTTGAAAAAAAAAGAAGAAAAAAAAAACAAAAAAAAAAAAAAGTTCTACGATTATTAATGGCCCCTGAAAATTTGCAACTTTTGTATGCAGTGCCCCGACCCACCGCCCCAACTATTCCAAGTCGTCGGGTACAATGATATAACGGTTATTGACTCAAATCATATATTAATAACTAACTAATGCAGAGGCTGGAACCTTAATTCAGCTTTCCAATCATGTAATTTTTGTATATTTCTGGCTCCAGATTTCTGGTTGAGAAAAAAAAAAAAAAAAAAAAAAAAAAATTGATATCCTCGAAGTTTTCGTACTTCGAGTCTTCTAACATTCAATTTTTACTAAATATAATAAATAACAGATATTTGAGTCGATAACTCGAAGGAAACATGAAATAATGTAATTTATAAGAGATCTGGAAAAAAAAAAAAAAAAAAAAAAAAAAAACAATGGTATGAAGACCGCTAGAGATAATATATATATATTATATATTAAATTATAGAAATCTTAGTACAAAGAAAAATCGTTTTTTGATAGATTTATATTATTTATACGACAAGGCTATTGAATCTGTTTGTTGTTTGTATTACGAATAAATTCGCTTGGTATTTTGTATAGTTAATGGAACAACAAGAAAAAAAAAACAACACCCACACGCTGCTGAAACAAACAAAAATAGACTATTGATAGACGACGAATGTTAATTGTCTGTTAATGAAAGTCATCGCAGAGAATTCGCGAATGTAAAACGCGATAAGAGGCGTTTACGTCGGTATTATAATTGTTATCGCAGCGGATTCGGAGTCATTTATAAACTATTCTAAATACTGGAAGCGAGTTTCGCGACGAAGCGACCGGAAAAACATTAAAGTAATGCGAAAAAAAAAAAAAAAAAAAAAAAATTCATAGTACATGCAGTTTAATAGCTTCTGCCGGAGTAAAAATAATTCGATATAAGAATACACGTTGAATCTCTATAGTGTTGCGCACATTCGCGTGTATGTACGCGATGAGATCAACGAGGTTTTCTTTGTAAATAAAGCATTAAAGAATATTGGAGTCGGCTGTTATTACTTGTTCCATCGACAGTTGTACTCTCGTGTAAATAAAAAAAAAAAAAAAACAGCGTATGAATAAATAATGAAATATTTCATACAAATAATATTATCTCTGTGTTGAAACTTATTTTCCCCGACGTTGAAAATGCCCCTAATTAATTCCAGCGATCGATTAATTTATCGCTGTAGACGGAAAAACTTTGGTTAGTTGATTTAATTATCGTAAATATGTTTTACGACGTAAACACGAAGTTTCATAATAACTTTTTATTCAAAAACTAACTAATCATCGAAAAAAAAAATCGTTAATTATTTTTTTATAGTTTTCAATCAAAACATTTTTAGCTATTTTTTTATAGTGTCGAATCGTTACATTTTTTTCATCGTAATGTAAAATCGAAGAATATGACGAGAATATGGAGAGGCGATTGTAGCGCAGACACCGGCCGAAGGAGATACCGAGGGACAATTTTTATCCGGAGGTCAAAGTTCCCGGATCAAGGTGAGTGTATGTATGTAATAACGAAGAACGGAGGATAAAAAAACAAGCGAGCGTTGCGTCTCCTCGAGAGGCCGGGGGTCAAGGCGAAGGGCCAAAACCCCGAGCGTCTATCGTTGATATGGAAATAATTACGAAGCTGGCGCGGGGCAAGGCGCGAATTAATTAAGAGATACGTAAGTACTGTATACTTTCATGTATGTATATTCGTACTGTATATAGATATATAGACGAGTAGATAAATCGGGACCAGGAGACGCAATTACAGCGCGTCTTTGACCGGGAGGCGCCAAGCCAGCGAGATAGCGGGCAATCGCTTTTAAACTATACGGCTTTTGTTTATAGTTGGCGACAATGACGGTCGCTTAGCAGAAATTAATAGATTTACGTAGAAAAACCCATATTTCGAATAATGAAAATGATCGCAATATTATTCAAATAAAAACATCGAATATTTTATTTATTTATTACGTAAAAAAAAATAATTTCGTAATTTATTTGCATAAATAATAAAAACAACGTTGACAAAATAATTAAAACGAAATTTTGATTCACGGCGATGGGGACTAAAAAAGTTTTTCAATAAAAAAGTATAAAAGGCTTTTCCTTGTATTTTTTTTCCGTGCGTATTAGTGTTGAACATTATTATTGAAATTAATATTGAAAAAAAAGTTAATTATTTATATCGAAGTTTTTCTTAACGTTGTGAAATAAGAATTACCGATTTTCCTTTTAGACTTCCATTATCCTTATCTCCCCTCTGTTACGAACTGTAGTATAGCGAGTCCGCGAGATAGTAGCGCTGACAAAGTTATAGCCTCATATATTGCCCGGCGCCTCGGTACCCCTTAGTTAAAACTTGCGACAATTTTGTAGGAAACCCCGGAATCCTATTAATTCGTGTCTAACTTACTATTATTCGTGTACTTGTATCTATTTATCAGCTCAACGACTCATTTTGGCGACCACCGTAATTGTCGTAATCTCGTTTAATTTTTACTGTATGCATACAAAAGGTCTCGCATGATTTACCTTTATTTAGGTGGACATATATGTATATATATACCTACGAAGTTTTACGAATCACGTATCGCTGATGATGATTGTCGTTACAGGGACGTGGGAATGTCGTGTTATATCGAAGGATCCATATTATCATCGCGTCAACTCGAGACTTGAATGTCTCTCTGTTACAAAGTGCCGATTAGAATTAATGAAGCGACAATTGGCATTACCGTCGTCGTAGTCGACGCGATAACGCCGCACGTCATATCACCGAACCTAACGTAGCCAAACGAGTGGACCCTCTCTCTATTCTGTACACCCATTTGCTTAAACTTGTGCATCCTTTTTACGTACTCGACGTGTATGTGTGTAGCATACAAATACACGACTAGTCCCTGCGGGCGGTTATAGCCGAAAATTTTGACACACGGGAAGTAAGCAGACGCTTTCCGGTTCAACGGATATACGCTTTCACTACAGCGCGAGACGACGATGATCCCAATTAATTTAACTCGTACGCACATATTTTTATTACTTTACTGCCGATAATATTGACTGATATAACCTAAACTCGACGAAATTGTAAAACAATAATTCGGAAACTCTTCGTACTTTTGTTGTATTTGTATTGTGCAAAAAAAAACACTGGGGGCAGCGTCAGCGCTCCCAATGCCAGCGGTGAAACGCGTCACTACTTAATATTTACGGGAAGAAGATGATAGTTCCTACCTTTCCTTTCATTTGTTTACATCGTCCCCATCACAGCTTACGTTGATTATACAAGACAAACTGGTATCAACGCGTTAGCTTCGACGATTGCACGTGTGCACAGAATACATCTGAAGATTAAGGATGGACGCAATTAATTCGTTAAGCGATACTGCTGATATCAACGACATTTCCATCGGCGATCGATCCGTGTAAGTACACTTCGATTTTGCGACGATATTATATTGATAAATTGATCGGTTGGCCTCTGACCAGCCGAATATACATTGATATGAAATTTTTCAAATTATTTTCAAGATTATCGTGTAATATTGTTTCTCTTGTGAAATATCGTTGATTCACTAGATATCGATGAAAATTGGTCACCAAAATAATTTTATTTTTTCACGAGTTAAATTACTGTAAGTAATTCAGTTATTTTGAAATAGTTTTCATATTAAACCCATAAATATGTATCAAAATGAAGTTATCGGCGTGAAAGAAATTTAGCTTTATTATTGTTATTTTTTGTGCTGCATGCGCAAAAAGTTTGATTTTTCGTGTTTACGTTAAGTGCGTAGAAAGTCACTATTTTCGCCAGCGTGCGTAGAAAAGTCGACACATGCGCAGAGCGCAATATTCGTCGCTTTCTGCGCACAGGTTAGTGAGGTTAGGACACTCAAAGTCGAAGATTTCACGCAGTCAGCACGAATAATAGTGTTTAAGGAATGGGCGCAATAGGCAATTCGTGTGAACTGCCTGCTTTTGGTCCCTTTTGCCAAAAATTCATTGTTTTTGGCTCCATCAGCGCCCCTCCCCCCTCCCCTGTTTTTTGCAACTTCGATGAAAAGATGGGACGCCTCGCGTTGATAACGAACGTCGGTTAAGAAATACCAATCTGTTGTCTTTTTTTTTTATGTCCGAAATTTTTGATCAATAACATAAATTACCATTAAATGAGTAATTTAGTACGCGGTAAACACTGAATTTCGAAGAGTCGACTGATTCGGGAAAATGGCGACCGCAAATTTTACCAAAAGTACAGATTCCGTATTTTTATTTATCGCAACATATTCAGTTATCTCACAGAACGTTAAGTACGTTTGATTTTTTTTTTGTTTTTCAGAGAAGTAACCGGATACATCGATCAATTGGAAATATCGAAAACGGTCGGCACTATGAATCCGACCGTTATCCAGAGATTTGTTCTCAATAACGGCGAAAATCGGCGAATCCGATGTGTCGTATGGGGTCGCGCGGCAGTTGTCCGATTTCAACGGCTTCTTAGGATAAGAATGGTGAAAAGAATAAAAATATTATCGAATAACAGAAAATTTAATTAATTAAAATATATAAATAAATTTATCATTATTATTAATTATTTTTATTATTAATAGTTATTGGTATTTCTAAGTGCACCTGAGTTATAAAAGGAATTCAGCCCTTTAACATGTAGATTAATTATTATTGAAACATTTCGTAAACTATTCGATGAAAAAAAATAAATAAAATTAAGTTACTTACTTAAGTTAACTTAAAAGTAAGTTACCCTGTGAACAATGGTATACTTTTTTTTTCAGATTCTACGTGTTGACGGTGCCATAGCTAGAAGTCCGAGATATGACAGCGGTACTAATGTTCCGATTGAACTTCGAATCGACGAAAACACGATAATAACGGATTTAGGTGATTATCCTCTGCAACCCATAGAAGACGAGATCGATAACCCGATTGTGCCTCTCGTTGCGTTGGACGATGTCGCTAATGCAACCGGTAGAATAAGTGAGTGAAAACAATTAATGAAAATAAATTAGCAAATTTTTTCGCGTTATAAAGTTTTTCCGCAAAAAACTTTATAACGAAAGAAATGAGAAAAAAAAAAAAAAACAAACAACAATGTGCCATTAATATATTAATTCGACAGAGGTACACGCGTTCTTGAAATCGCCGTTTCGCGTTATTACTGGAAGGCAGTCGAGTTACACCATCGGTGCGATAACCGATGGTTTTTTCAAACTCGAAGTCCAACGCGCGACGTGCACACCGATCGCCATCGAACGTGGTGAATCCGTCGAAGTAACGGGAATCGTATGCGAAGGTACACACGCCAAAAACAACTCGCGATTGATTTTTCAAGATTTTATGGCAGAATTTAATAAATTTAAGTATTAATGATTGACTAATTTAAGTTCCGGTAATTCATCTCAAACTGCGCGACGACAGTGAAATAAGGAAACGCAACGACGGCGAGAGAATGACGGAGAATGAATTGGGTGGCATATCGAAGTTGCCGCAAAAAAAGTATAAGGTAAACATATTAGTCGTGTCTCACTAAATCTTTTTCATTAAGAACCAATTATTTCTTATAATTGGACCGTTTTTTTAACTGCAAAAAAGATATCTTTCGGGTAGTTATATAGCTTCGCGTTCATTTCGCATAAGTTCGAGAAAAATGGGAGAAAATTGCACATACTTCTCGATGGTATAAAAATCTGAAAAAATTCATGTATATTAAAAGTACTGAAAAGATTCATTTTGCATAATAATAATTCCAAAATGTTATTAACAAATTGTTGAGAAAATAAATTGATCAACAAATTTTCTGGGAAACCAACTTTTTTTTTTAATGAAAATGATTCGTTCATTTTTCACAATACGTATGAATTTTTTCAGATTTTTCAATTTGTATAAAAAAAAAGTTAGGTTCCCGGGAAATTTGTTGACCAATTAATTTTTTCATCAATTTGTTAATAACATTTTAGAATTATTATTATGCAAAATTAATCTTTTCAGTACCTTTAATATGCATGAATTTTTTCAGATTTTTATACCATCGAGAAGTATTTGCAATTTTCGCTCATTTTCTTCGAACTTATGCGAAATGACAACAACAACAACGTTTTAAGAACGCCGATCAATCGTTCAATGAATGCATTATTATTTCTATGTTAATTTAAACTTATGGGCTTCGATTTCAGAGGGCGCGATTGGAGTAAATAACATCGGTTCCAAGTTCCGTTTTACAATAAATATTTAATATTTATCCAAATTTAATAATTTAATAATTTAATATTTATTGCATTCGTATTTGTTAGCGCCTCGCGGAGTTTCGTCAGAGAATTACTTATTTATTTTTTTACTTCAAACGAATATCATTAATGCCCCGAGGTATAGAATTCGTGCAAAAAACTCGATATGGTTTTGTTTTTTTTTTTTTTTTTTCAGCGCATTTATAATTTTTCGCACACATTATGCATTTTTAATTGCTTCTTTCGTGTAATTACTTTTATTTAAAGCGCTGTGCACTCGGATGTAAAATCTGTTTTCGCGTTTACATAGTAACGTCTGCATGCGAAACATCGCGATATTTTTCCAATAATTACTCAATGACTTAAATTTGATTGTTAACCATTTGCACAGTCGATGCTGCTGCTTCAAAAGCATTAAAAAAAAATATAGTCGAAATTGATGGTTCGACGTACAAAAGAAAAAACTATAATTACATTAATATAATCTATCAACAATCGTACAATAATAACTCATAGTAAGCGTTGTATCGAAATACAAATTGTCGACATAATACCCCAAACGTATTATCATTAATCCTTCACTTTTCAAAACGCTTTAACACTCCCAAAACTAGAAAATCCCTCAATTTCCTTATCCCACAAAACTCCCTTAAAGTTACGAAATTTTTTGCAGTTTTTTAAAACTAAATCGTGTTGGTGCTTCGGAAATTCGTCGAAAACGTCTCTATACATTTACATCGAAAAAAAAAAAAACAAAAAAAACAAAAAAAATTAAACCATTTAAATATCGAGTGCCTTAAGCATATGACTTCCGAAAGTTATATAGTCGAAAAGGGTAAGAGAAAGTCAATAAAAAAAACAAAGAAAGCCGTCACACACGAATAAAGGAGAATGGAGAGTACTTTTTGATTGAGTACATTTGTTACTCGCGCACCGCAACTAACCTATACAGCGATATGGTAGTTACAACTCCTCTCTCTGCAGTTCAAGCCGTAGAGCCGTAGCGCTTCCCGGTCCACCGGTTTCTACCGTCTCTCTCGTTCCCGTTGACTTTATACTCAGTTGAAATTTCGTAGTTATACCATAGCCGGGAAGCGATATTCAAATAAGTCCGACGACGCGAACAATCGCGCAGCCTCCTCTGCTTCGTAAGCGTAATAACTGAAGCTTTCGAAGAGTGGGAGCAGCAGCTGCCGATGCGACGACGGCGGCGGCAGCGTGTTACATGCAGATCTCGAAGCTTCCCGGATGGATAATAGGGGTAGGTACGCCCTCGGTATTTTCCCTCTTTCCCTTATTCGTATCATCTCACCCTTACCCACCCCCGCGGTATATATCTCACGGTTAAAAGTGGGCGCGTCACTAAAACGTATGCGCACATTAGCATTTAGCAATTAGTGCCGAAACCCCCGGAGCCTCGAGTCCCCGCGATGGAAAACACCCTGTGACGTTTCACCCGGCGTTACGAACTCTCATTCACCCCATACAGGGTGTTGAATTTTCATCTAAAAAAGAAATGCAAAGAAAAAAAAAAAAAAAAAATCCGAAATTCCGAAAGATCGATAAAATTTAAATTAATGTTGAATCGATGCAGATGAAAGAACGAAAGAAATATTGATAGATTTTCGTTGTTTTTTATGTAACGTCTGATTTTTTAAAGTTCTTTCAGGATAAAATAGTATATTTGGAATCGTTTAATCGATGGAGATTAATGTACCAACGAAAAATGCAAAGTTCGATCTTTTTTTTTGCATGATACTCCAATTTTTTGGAATAAGATACAGGAGATTTAGCCGGGATGTTTCAGCCAAAAAATAAAAATCGTTAATTAAAAGTAGTAATTTATATTTTTCATAATTTCGTAATCATTAAATTTTTT
This sequence comes from Cryptus armator, assembly GCA_963971235.1. Lineage (NCBI taxonomy): Eukaryota > Metazoa > Arthropoda > Insecta > Hymenoptera > Ichneumonidae > Cryptus > Cryptus armator. The sequence goes on along the minus strand of OZ020242.1, from coordinate 11,470,250 downwards.
TTTCTTTTTTCATAATTATTCAGCAATCGTAAAGAAAAATTTGACGTATTTAGTCGTTTATGGATTAAAAATAGAACACTCTGTATGCACAATCGTACATTAAAACATTTTCGGTGCATACATTGAGTACAATCGCATAAAACGTTTGAGATGTGTGTGTGAATGCCACGATAGTTGTGTTAACGAGAAGTCGTATATATATGTAAGTAACGCTTCCCGCACGGAACAACGATATTGCGAGTTACCCTTTCGTTGCACCCTTTCACGCGCCCAAGGATCGTTTTCCCATTAGTGTCACGCTCTCGTCGAAGCTTCGAACCCCGCGCTTGCTGATTCTGATTCTTCCATAGGCCGTGACACGTTTCTCACTCTCGAGAGCCTCTACTTCATGCATCGCGAGCCCTCTTTTTTTTTCCTTGCACTTCGTATCGTCAATCATTATACATTTTCCTATTCCCCCAACTGAGCGTTAGAGACTCTTCTTCGTGTCGCTGTCGATACCAGTGGTTACATCAATCACCGCGATCTTTTTGCGTCAACGAAGATTTCGAAGAGAGTGTATCGGTAAATAAAAAAAAAATTTAATACGATTTGGTAACAACATTATCGTCGAAAAAAAAAGAAATTACCTGAATAATGAGTAGATAAATGTTTACGAGAACATTAATATATTATTCTTCTATATTTTTGTATTTTTATTAATATTCGTTAGTTTTTTTGAACCTATATACCAATACGCTGAATCGCGACAACGTCGATCGCTTATTAGAGTCGTAAGCAGAATGAACAAAGTTCGATCTTCATTATGAGGCTTTCGATCTCTTTTATCAATTCCTTTCCACCGCTCATCTACGAACGTTCCAATTTCATTGTCTTCCTTATCATCTATATTCATTCATATTTCCGTCGCATTTCCTCATCGATTTTCTACATTGCCTCGAATCAAATGCGTCCGATGAATCTGCGAACGCGCACAATGCGGTGTGGTCAATTAACTCCGCGATTTTTTTTTTTTTTCTTTTATTTTCACACCCTCTTGACAGTGCGCCCTCATCAATCGACTTCTCGCATCCGGTGGGTCGCGAATCGTTGCGGGACGTCCCGGGGCTACACCCGCCGTCGTCACCTCGGCATGCATCAGGCAGTCAGGTTTTTTTCCCTTCCTCCCCACCGTCCGCGAACAAAGCGCGTCGACGAGAGAAACGAGATCCCCACAACGAGTGAGTGGAGTCCAACGTTCTTTCACGCACTGCGTGCGATTTCGCGCGCGCAAACACGCACTCGCAACGGGAATCACAGAAGCTGTACGGTTCTCCCACTGCATACACAGGGTGTTCTAGAATTCGGGATAAAAATAAAGAATGTGCCGAAACTCTTTACTAAAAATTAATAAAAAAAAAAAAACCCCCCGTATGACGCGTAATTTCATAAATCGCTTATTCCTTTTTACGCGAAATGTTAATTCGCGCAAATTGTAACGTCTATAATAATATCGTTGATAAAAAAAAAGGAATTTATTTGGGGTACGCATTCACCCAGTATACTTAATGTATTAGGCAGTGCTGTAACAGCTGTCACCCGACACCCGGGACGTGACGAGCCACCGTATTAATCGTTTTATGGAGCGTGCGAAGCCTGTACTCCCGAACGATTTCTTTCTCCTCCCCCCCCCCCCCCCCCCCCCTGTTTTTCGGCGAGCGCCGTGCTTTTTGTCGTTTGCGGTCCGGTATGCGATAGTTGCCGATCAGTCAATAGACAAATACCACAAACAGGTAAGTGTATCGAAAATAATAATATACGCTGTTTTTTACGCTGCAGTGCGAAAAAGTTAACTTTTCGCAGAAATTTTCGAGTGCATTAATTTTAGTTATTTTTAACAGTGTAACAAGTCTTCGAATAACTTTAATAAACTATAAAAAAGCTCTTCAAAGTGGTATTATATCCCTTATCATTCCCCCTATCTACCCGCCAATATCTATCTCCAATTATTGTTTCCCATTTACTCGTACGACGTAATAATAAAAATAAACGACGCAGCAACCACAAGAAGAAAACAAGATGCTGAAATTGCATCTATACCCGTCAATTTAGTACGGTCATTAAACAATTTTTTATTATTATTATTTTAACGACAATTTGTTCAAAGGTAACTGAGATAATCATGTTACTCTCTTTGTCGATAGTTACAGCTATACATCGTGTTGCATTAACGTTTTTTTTTGTTTTGTTTTAAATCTTACCTCGTCGTATCTCCATTGAGATCTGTGTAACACGATCAGCACGCTATACATGTCGACGTTAACGATTAACTAGTAAACTAGTAGATACATCTCGCATCATCATGTCGAAGGCACTCGATCAGCGATCGTGTAATAAGAAAGGAACCCTGTCAACGACCGCTAATGTCAGTTTACTCGGCTCTCGAGTGCTCTCGGCATCAGGTGCGCCGTGTACGAGAAAAGGCGTTAGCGCGTCTTGTAATGCGTGCAAGTGAGACTCTTGCGAAGCTGGATCGTGTGCCGCTTTTCTCTGTACGACGTAGCGCTACCGCTATAATCCTGCCGCGGGACAAATTGGCTCTCGATGCGCTCAACCCGGAGGGGGTACGATCAACGCGATCTCGCGCCGATCGAACCGCGACGCGCTCACTCGATCTACCGAGTTTTCACGTGGCTATGTGCGCGTTTTACGATCGCGGCTTTCGCGCGATCGATCTCGAACGATCGACAGAAATGAGATTTTCGATTAAGCTCGTTGCACGCAGAGAAGAATATGAGTCTGTGTGCGTGCGCAGCATCGTGAAAACCGATATAATAATTATTACTGCGATTTGATGTAGCAGTTATATCGATAAAATCGAACGGGAGGTAGTGGAATATATCTATGGTATTTTACGGCAGGAAACAACCTTCTTTATTATGTACAAACATCTTGACGTTTAACGTTATTCGATTATTCGCGATTATCGATCGAAATATACAGATTTGCAATTTGGGTAATTTTATTGACGAGGCGAACGACGCTTCATTGGCAAACGCCGGAATCTAACATTATATTAATTCTATGTATTCAAATATTACGAGAAACAATTGACGCTTTTCTTGATGATTCGTGATATAGAAGAAAGTGGGCGAATACCGTCGACCTGAGGGAAAACTTTATTATTTTATTTATAAATTGAAAATTTTATACAAATCTATGATATTTTCAAAAATCTATAATTCGTTCATTCGTAATAAAAAAATAATAAAAATAGCTACCAAAATTCATATGCTATTAAATAATTTTAATGATTCAAATCAAATATCTTTTTCATCGGTTTAAGAGCGTGTGGTACGGTTATCGAGAAACTACTCCAATAATAACGAACCGCTTTCCTTATTTTCTCCAAAATGGTTGATCGGACGGGCAAAGGAAAATTAGATTTTCATGAGATTATTTAGTGACTACGAAAACGTACTTTGCTTTTGGTCGTCACAACAAGCATTTTGGTTAAAATAGGAAAGACGATTTGTTACCGACCGAGTCTGTAGCACATTGTCTTAACAGGACAAATACCAGTAGAAAGTCTTGTGATTTTCTATGATCTTTTGAGCGTAAAAAGTAACAATCCACGGATTCAATTATTCGTAATTTTTGTCAGTTAAATATATTCGTTCAACTTGTGTAGTATCGTTTGTCGTTTTTCAACTACGATAACTACGATAATGAGCAACTCTCGGGAATGTTTTTACCGTGCAGGGACACGATGCTTACGCCGCTGTAGCTTTGTAGGATATTATGTCGTAAAGGGAAATTTAATGGGACAGCACTCAAAGTAAACGCGGATTGCAAAGACTCGTATGCGGAGTTCATGCGGTATAATACAAGAAGGTCAGTTCAACTTTCGTTCGTTGACGAGTTTTACTTCCCCCGGCTGTTTTGTCTCCGACTTACCTCTGTTTCGAAGAACGAATGTTTGTGCAGCGAGTTGCGTTTTACGATGAACCTCGGGTCGCGGCGCTGAGACCCCCGATGCAGCGAGAGCAAACGAAAACCCATACATATACATACGCAATATCTACACTGCCGACTATGAACTTATCCTATCGGTCGGGTTATATGCATAAGGCGGGAGCTCGTCGATCTGTGAAGGACTGCGGAGAAATACGAAACGCTCTCTCCGGCCCGCGTATATGTATGCACCTTCCGTCGAATTGATTGGAATAGCGTGTCGGCTCTATTACCGGACACGGTACGGAAGGCGTATCAGCCACCTCGCCGAATCGATCGAATACGGCACGATCCTCTCGTAAATTTGTACCTTTGAATGCGACCCCAGCTTCGTATTCCGGTCACAATTTTTTTACTTTTACTTCGATGTATCCTAAATTTATTGCTCGACTTTATTAACCCTGGAAACCGCAGCCGCTACCGCGAATATCTGAGGTTTTGGGTAATCGTCGTTTTTTATTTTAAGAAAATAATGCTGTGTTTTTATGTGGGTTCGGAATATCTTACGTATTATTGAATACGAACGTTTCATAATATCTATTATACAACATCGGTCGTAGTCTCCAGGATTACGCCGCCATTTTTTTCGGATTAAATCGAAAACGATAATAATTTTAAGCCGAAAGGTGATCAAGCTATACGTTACTTAAAAAAAAAAAATTTAGGTATTGGAGCGGTTAAAATGCCTCATGGATAGCTTTTTTTCAGTCTCTTCCGGCCTTCAATAAGAGAATAATTAAAGCAGCAACGATACGTGCATTTGTATATGTAATTTTAAAAAAATTACGCTTCACTGAAATTCAAAATATGCAAAATATGCAAAAACACGAGCAACAAAGCGAATCGATGGCGTACAAAAGCTTTCAAAAGCTCCGAAGTCAGTTATTTTAGTTAGGAGCGTAAACTAGCAGGTGGTAAGTTTTGCTTCTCGTTTCGAGTGTCTCAAACACGCGTTTGCCGTCACATCGAATTTCAAAGTTACAAACGCACCGCATCCAGAGGCTGGGAACAGGGGAGTATGTACCCGTGCCACGTTCAGGCATCGCTTGGTAGCAGCAGTTCCTGGTGAATTTCGTTTTGAAGTTACGTACTGTGCGTTGTGGTTTTCCACCCGCTATTCCGGCCTTCTGTGCTCTTCCTGCCATCGTGCACTCCCGTAGCCGCAAAGTCACAGGGTGGCAACTTCCAGTTTCCTAATTCGCGATAATTCAGAAGTTTGCCAAAGCCACTGAAGCTGATTTTATTGCTTTTTTTAAACACATTTCCCCTTTATTTACGCATTTTTCGAACGGCTAGACGATCGATTTTTTTTTAAATAATGAAATTCGACGAAATTCTGGACAAACAGAATTAAATGTTACGTTTATCTTATGTTATGTCACAGGAATTGAAATGACGAGACGAAGAATTCTTATGTTTGCTTCAGAATGTATACATTATCTGACGCTGAAATCATTTAATTTTCGCATCCTATGTCTGCAGTCTGTGATTTTTTAGTCCCTTGTTTTTTCACTCATCCTTCCGAAAGATTGTATTTTCCGTTCTCTTATTATTTACAGTTGAAAGATTGTAATTTAGCTGTGAATTAGAAGACTCGACGTGTATATTGTATCGTCGATTCATTACAGATGTTGGTGAACAATGCAGGCGTATTGATTGCCGCTTGCAGTACATCTATACAGCAACACTTCGAGGCTAAAGTTGTACAAAGTTTCATTTTCTTTTGTCTCGCAACGGCCTTGAGAAGCAAGTGCATGAGTCATCCCCGCTTTTCAATTTTCAAAGAACAATAGTTAATTGATGTTTTTTCCATTTTATCACAGATTTGAAAAACAAGATTTACCTATAGTTATCTCAAACAGTATATTATTTTTTTCTATTGTATCCTATTTCCGCGAATACAACGAAAAACAAAAAAATTCTTTCCTGGCGGCGTCGCTTTGAAATGATATTTCGAATAATTATTGAAGTCACGATTTTATTCTACACGAAGATATTCGCCGATTTAATCGATATTATCGTTTGAACACACGGAAGCCTTTGAGTATAAATACGACGAAGTACACGAGTACCGTTAAACCATTAGTTTGCGAAACGTCGAACGAAGTACATTCGAAAACCAAAGAATCATGAAGACCGCAGTAATTTTCATCGGCCTGATGGTCACCATCGCTATGCCTGTAAGTGCCACTGTTTTGAAATATTCGACCGTTAACGCGAATCAAATTTTGCCGCGCATTTTTGGTCATCACTTATCCATTACCAAGATATCTGACGTAAAATATAATAAAAATATAAATTTTTGCTGTAAAAATTATATTCTTCTATTACTGCATTAAACTGCACTCTAGTGCTGCACTAAAGAATGACTACACTGCATTCCTTTTTGTTTCGTATTAAGGTAGATAGAGAGCGTGGTGTTTCGTGCATTTCGCATAAATACGAGAAAAATGAGAGAGAATTGCAAACACTTCTCGGTAAAAAAAAAAAATCTGAAAAAATGCATGCATATTAAAGGTACTGAAAAGATTAATTTTGCATAATAATAATTGCAAAATGTTATTAACAAATTGATGAAAAAAAAATTTGTTTAACAAATTTCTGGTAAGCCAACTTTTTTTTTTTATGAAAATGATTCGTTCATTTTTCTAAATACGTATGAATTTTTTCAGATTAAAAAATTTAATTTGTATTTTTTTTTATATGGGGAATATGTGTAAAAAAAAAAAACAATTCAACCCAAATTGCAATTCACTCTCATTTTTCTCGAACTTATGCGAAATGAACACCCCGCGCTGTATCTACCTTAATCTATCTCGCGCGCTTCCTTTTGTTATGGAAGCTCCCGTGACTGTCCAAATTTCATATGTTTAAGATTACTAAATTCATTGCCAATAAGAATAATACATTTTGAAAGTATGTTACAACAAAAATTTCGTTTAGGTGAACGCCGGCATCATGGAAGACATACCGAGATTCGTTCAGGAATGCATCGCAGAAAAGAAGGCGACCCAAGGTAAAAATTTAGAAAAGTTTTTTCGAAACGAAAATGTCTAAAGGTCTATGTCATTTAATATTTAGAGGCTCTACAAACCATTGGACAAATGTCGGACTTCAAAAGTGCGGCTGTCACCAATGCTCTGTTGTGTATAGTGCAAAAAGCGGGCGTGGTGAGTGTTAGAAAATTAAATTCCAGACGTATACCGTTGAATGACGAATTGATAACAGTAACATAACTCGGCGCAGATGGACGGAAATGGAAAATTCAATCTTGATACTTTGGTGGCTGACATCGTTGAGAGTCATAAGTTCGATGACAGAACCGCCGATGCACTGAAAGCATTCGCGGCTGACTGCGTGAAAAAAGGTACCAAAAACTCCGTATAGCGGTGAACAATATAAATAGAACGATCTCTATCCTATTGTAATCGATAATTTAATTTCAGCCGAACCACAAGGTTCCCTGCAAGCTAAAGTAGGAGCTTTGGCGCAATGCATGAGTGCACTTATTAAGCCACATTAGGCTATCAGCGCTGTTTGGTTGCATTCACGAATCGACCCATTGCAATCCGGAAATTGAAAATACTTTTGCAACTGGTGACGACAGTCCGTTTATCGATTTTTCTTGATCTACTTTCTCACTTAATAAACCGCACTGTAGATGAACCGCATCAGAAACTATATGTATATGTTGACCAACAACGAATTTTACTACACCTAATGCACGCAATATTAAATAAAACTATAATGCAATAAAAATTGATATCTGTCATTTAGAAATCACGTCCTTGCAAAGCTTCCAAATGAATAAAAATATTCCTCATTTTCCCTAATTCTACATCGAAGGTCGACGTTTCACTACTGTGTGCCGAGTACTTTGTTCGAGGTAACGATCAATTTTCGGTAGTGTCGATGGCAAGTAAATATGGCGGTCCTTCTATGGTTTCGGAGTATTTAGATATAACATTATACATATTATAAGAAGAAAATAATTCAACTGAAACCCTGGCAAACCACGAGACTTCGGAATATGATCTAAAAACGACTAAGAAAGATCTGGTCGTTTTGTGCCAAAAATTCCCCATAAACGACCGTAAAACTACCGATGGGCAATAGTTTGGTTGTTTTTATTCATAAACGACTAGCAAACGACTACCCATAAATCACAGAATGGTATTTTTTTTCTATAAGCGACTGAATAACAATGGTGAAATGATTGAATGGAATGGTGAAAATAAAGTGTATAACAAAGTGTGTTGTTCTCCATCCTTTCTAAGGTGACATCTTTTTACACGTTTAAAGTCTGTAAGAAGTGCTTATCATTCCTATTTACAAAACAATACACTTTGAATGTGTAAAAAGTCGTAATCGTAGAAATTATAGAGAACAATAAGACACACTCCATTTAACAGTGTGTACGATACATTTTTAGCACAAAACTGCTCGTTTTTTAAGGCCCTTTCACGGTCGTCAAAAATGGCAGAGAAGGGACTAAGTGCCAATCATCTTTAGTTTCGTCACTTTTCGATTAATTAAATTTTTTATTCTTGTATCTTACGAAACGTTTCGCATGAATATTAATATCTTGAGAGAAACGGTGAGTATATTTATTTGTCGAGTTGATGTTCTGCGGAAAAAGGAGTCAAGTCATCAAACGAATCGAACGGATCTAAAAGCTCTGAAAAGCTCTTTAGAGTCCTTTAGTTTCGTCGCAGCTTAATTGTGCGAGGAGTAAATTCGTTTGTCTTTCGAGTCAGACACACCTTGGTCGTCACGTAGAAACTCAAAGTAACAAATACATCGAAATACCCGGGTTCCAGAGCTCGAAAACAGGAGTTTATGACTGATGATCTGCAAGTACCATGTTCACGCCTCGCTCGGCAGCAGTTTCTGTAGATTTCGTTTCAAAGTTACGTACGTCGCGCTGTAATTTTGCATTAGTTATGTCAGCCTTCCTGCCATCACGCCCCCCTCTAGCGGCAAAATCAACACATCGCAGCTTTCTGTTTCCTGATTCAAGACAATTTACAAGGTTACCGTAGCGGCGTGAACTAATTTAATAATTTTTATAAACGTACGGCATTAGAATTTGTGTATTTTTCCTATGAGAGAAATATGATATTTTTTGACGCACGAACTTTATGACACAAAATAATTAAGAAAGTTTTTTGGTTAACGATTTATATTCATGTGCGTTGTACTTGGATACGTGCACACAATTGTTTCGTGCAATTTCTGAAGGACAAATCATTGCATTCTCGTATCGTATCTGCAGTCATTACATAAGCTGTGTGCTGTGTTTTCTCTTCTGACAGATGCTAATCCCGCTAGCATATTAATTAAATTTCAAATACAGTCACTAATTAATGAATGACAATACAGGGAGTTTGCATGTATTTTTTGAGCACCCGATTGAAAAAAAATGCGGAGTCTTATGCATTCAACATTGCTGTAAAGTTGTCCTTTTCGTGTCCGCGTTCGTCTACCATCTGAGTAGCTGAACAGATCGCAAAATGCACAACAAGCTGAAATGTTCTGAATGTAGTGCTCAGTGTTCTCAGGGCGATTGTTCGCTGATTCGTTCAGCTGATCGCTGATAAAGTTTCGATAGAGTGATCAAGTCAATGATTACAGGAAATTCTCATCGAAGAAAGGTAAATATGCAATACACAGTAAAAATGAAAAAATAAAAAGCAAAATAAGATTTTTGCAAATAATCTGTGATTGAAAAGTGGTTAATCCGCAACATTTTTTTAATAATTTTATAGATTAGGCGTATTTCACGCATTAGGGGAAACGCCTGTCGAATTCTTTCATTCGCGGTCCCCAACTGCATTGGAGACTTTTTCCTAATAAAACATTATTTCAAACCTTTCTGCAAATTAATCACATTGCAGGCGGGAAATTTTGCAAAATTGTAATGTTTTCTTTAACTTATTACGGATGATATTTTTATGATATTTTTGTGATGTGGAGGCGGTTTGACCGTCATTTTCAGTATATCTGCACCGCGGTATACTACGTGACCGAAGCTTCGCCAAATATTTTCGTTTTTATAAAGGCAAACAAATTTGGGAAGTTGTTATATCCAAGTTATACCCGCAAGTCGTTGTAATCCTAGAGATTATCCCGCTGGGCAATCCCCGTCACACGAACATAAAAAATGCAATAGTTAATTGATGTTTTTTTTCTTTCATTCGGCACGAAAGCATAATTCACCGATAGCTATTCCGTGACATATGTGTTTTTTTTTTTTCACTTTTTATTTGTTTCTATTGTATTATACTTCCTGAACTGCAAGGAACAAATACAAATATCTCTTTGTTCAGCAGATACCGCATCAAGCGGATGTTTAGATTAATTATCGAAGTTGGGAATTATGTTTTACGTGGAGATATTTAAGGATGTGATGGATAGCGTCGCTCAGGTACACAGAAATCTGCTAACATAAATGCGAGACGCTTGTGCACTGAGTCCATTCGTTACTTCCCCTTAGGACATCCGACTAACAATAGTATCATGAAGACCACAGTCATTTTGCTCGGTTTATTGGCCGTCATCGCTATGCCTGTGAGTATCACTGATTAATTTTGAAACCATCGACAATTTCATCAATATTGATGAAATTTATTGTTTTTACGTATCGCCATTGAAATGTTTGAAAAAAAAAAGATTAAATTCTAAAAACACTTATATGTAAGCAGAAAAAGCAATGAATAAACTTCTCAAAAAAATCGATTGCCGGATGATTTGATGAATAATTTTTTTTTCAAGTAATTTTTTGATATCTTTTTGGAATTTTTATTATAAAAAATTAATATTTTTAACACCTTCTCTATACCATATCTCATGCATATGCGTCTCATTGGGATGCATACGAATACTTATACATATGTTATATTTTCCAATATTTACGGTCATTAAATTCATTGGGAATAATAATAATCACGCGAATACTATAATAAAATTTCTTGTAGGCGAACGGTCAAGATTTCCAGCAACGAGTGATGGAAGCCATAAAGAAATGCGTAAGCACCCTGAATGCAGAGGAAGGTGAGAATTAGGAAAAGCCATGTCAATGCGAAAACGTCTAAATCTGAATACTATCTTCATATTTAGCAACTGTGAAGACATTGTTGTCGGGAAAAAACTTCGTTGACAAGAAAGTCGCCTGTTTAGCCTGTTGCGCAATGGAAACCGTGGGGGCGGTGAGGCTCGTCATAAACAACATTTATATGCTCTCTGATTGATGAGGTAATAACAGTAAAATAACTCTGCGCAGATGAAAAATGGGAAGATTGATATTGAGGAAACAGTTGACGACATTATTCAGAGTCACAGGTTTGACAATCACAATGCTCAGGTTTTTCGAAATATCGTGGGTACATGCAAAGGAACAGGTAAAAAAACTCAGCATAGCTTTACTCAATATGCAATATCAGTTTAATGACTTTTTTTAAATCGTAATCGATGTTATAATTTCAGCCGAAAAATCGAACAATAAATGCTCCGTGGCGGGAGAGTTCTTATACTGTTTTAAGGGTTTCATGTAACTTCGATAATTAGACTCCACCGGCCTACGGTACTAACCGTATACTTTGTTGCATTCAGAGATGAAAGTCGACAACGAGTCGGATTGTTGTATTGTTGTATTGTGACTGGAAACAAATAACACCGTAACATGTCATGACGACTATCCAGTCGGTAGCTAATGTCGTATATGTATTATAATAAATTACTATCGCAAATGCACTCTATATAAAATGCACCAAAAAACAAATTGTAATACACATTGTACTCCTGATATTAAATAAACTTATATGACAAATTATTTTTCAGATTTTTCGTCTGTACACTGGAGATTTGAATTCGCGGATAGATTTTCATAGTACTTCGAATTATTAAGAAAAATATTATTAGGATTACTTTTCAAGACGTCTAATAGATAATTTAATAGTTCGTTACTTGTAGACATTTTTTTTTAATTTCAAAGTCGACTTTATCTTTAAAATCGCAGTGGACTGACGGAAAGGAGGGTTAAAAATGGCCCTCACTTTTTGGTCAAAATTATCTGTGGTTGTCGGTTTGGTATCGATATTTTACTGCAAGAAGTAAAATTTAAACATTAGCTGCCGGGCGCTGTCTCTGCTTTAATCTCTTCAGTTTTACTTTAACATCTGTTGTGTTTCGAAATATGTCGCTTTACTATTACAAACCAATTACAAACCTTTTTTCTCAGTGGAATAACATATTATTCTACTGAGAAAACAGGATGGATAAATAATTTTGTTGCTCTCGCGAAAATGTTGATTATCTCAAATATATTTTGGTCGATCGATATGAATAATCTTCAAAGAATCTCATTAATTTATCGTGGCGAGTAAATATTAGTAAATTGTACGGTCGGTTTTTTTTTTTCTTTTGTTTTCAATGATAATTCAACTGTACGCTCTTATTACCGACCGCGGCAATTCGCATTACGTACTCCGAAATAATAAAATAGTTTGCGAATTTTTCATTTTTCAATTTTAGTTCTTTGCAAGGAAACGTTTCACAGATATTAATCCCGCCTTCCATGTACACATCTGCAGTTATAACACAATTTCCTCATGACTATGACACATTCATTTAATAGACTCGTTACGCGTGAACATCGGAAGTAATTATCGAAATTGTGAACGAGAGATTCACGTGCGGATATTTCCAGCGATATAAATACGAGACGCAAATGCGCTTGGAACATTATTCCGTACGACGTTGCACTGCGGCACCTCGAATCGCCACGTTTTTTTTTTTGCAAATTTTCTTTTTTTCTCAACATCATGAAAACTTTTGTCATATTGCTTGGCGTATTTTTCACCTGTGCGCCTGTAAGTACTATCTACGAATTATTGACTATTTATGATCGCATGATTCATTATCGATAAACTGTAATCGATGGATTGCGTAAATGATACATTTTTTTTTAGGCAAATGCGGAGGATCAACTGTTGAACAATTTTACGCGAAGCTCTGACGCATGCATAAAATCATTGAATCCCACCGAAGGTGAGAATTCACAGAAATCTCACCGAAACGAAATATGTTTTTATTGAGGGATCATTCTAGTGTGATGGGTCACGAAATTGCTGATTTTTTTTCAATCGATAAAATACTGATTTTGCTTCCTCGAGAAGCTTTGTTTTTGCGAAATTTTTTTTTTTTAGATTTTCATGTAAACGTGTTCAGAATATTCTAAAAAAATTGTCTCCTGACGGCGTACACTCCTCTAATCGTAAATATTGTCTAAAACAAAATTTGAAAAAAGATTATTAATTAATATGAAAACCGCTATCGCGATATGGAGGTTTTTTTTTCGATCGAAATTGACAAAATGGCAGCGACTTGAAAAAAAAATTCTCGAATTTAGCCTTTTTTTTTACAGTTTTTTGTTAAAAAAAATGAAGATTAAAAAAAAAAGCTTCCATAGCAAGATAAAGAATGGTGTGAAAAATGTTGAGACGGAATGCTTAAAAACTTTTCCTTTGAGAGTGTAAACCGTGTACACCGAGTGTGAAAAGATTTTTTGAAAATTGTACACTGGAATGATCCCATAATATTAATGGAAATATGTTTAGAAACACAGGAAATCGTAAGGAATGGTGAAAACTTTGAGGATGCGTCGGCCAACTGCTTTGTCTATTGCATAGCTGAGCAAATGGGTATTGTTAGTGTGACTTGATAAATATTGTCTTACAATTACGGTGAATCCCGTATCGATAACGTTACCATCGCTGAATACAGATGAATGACACGAAAGTGAACTTCGTGCAGTTGGAGGCATTTCTGAAATCAGGCCGCGAGAATCCAAAGAGCGTAGACACGTTCATGGAAATGATGAAGAAAGAGTGCCCTACAGACGGTAAGAAAAATCCGGTGCGATGTTTACGTTGACTTAACGCTTTTATCCACTTTTTTCTGATCCACGGTGCCGGTTCGTGCAAACAAAAACTTTTTTATGATGAAAAACAAAAAAAATTTTTGCGAAAAACCTTTGAACGAAAACTTATTAATCTACAAAAAGGTTAAAATACTTTTTCGGATTAGGAAAAACTTTTTGATACAATTAGGGAACGTTAATAAGAGGGTTTTACAGACGTCCCTCCGACTGTATCGGAAACGTTTTCCTAACCTGTAAAATAATCTCCAAGATTTGTAGAATAACCACTTTTTAGTCGGTGATTTTTTTAATGTTTATTTTGTTACATATTTTCTCGTTTTCATTCGTATTACGGTTTAGATGGTAGAAAAGTCCGAACGAGAAAACAATAAATTTACGACAATGTCAAACGCATAACTTTTTTACTTTTTCGTCGCGTGTTAAATACAATATATTTTTTTATTCTAACAATAAAAAGAAATTGATTGATTGATTCATATTCGCCGTTTATTCCATACCAGCTGAGCAGCCCAAAGATAAATGCGCCGTGGCAGGAAAATATGCGAAGTGCATAAAAGAAGTACGAATTAAAATGGCTGAAATGGTGAGAAATTCGAATAGGCAACAATGAGATTCAAACTTTACTCTCCGCTATCCGGAAATCACCGTAAATCAAACCGGATGAAGAAAATACTGCTATAACTCGAGATTACGATTTTGTTGAAATATTATTATAAAACTTAATAGCAATTGCGCAATAGTTTACATGTAACGCGTGCTCGGGAATACATACATTTTTTAAATCATTGTTTCAAAAATAAATCGAATATAAAATTAAACGCTTTCAGGAAAATGTGTTTTTTGTTCTCCTAATGCAAATACATAGGTATCGCGAAAAAATTGAAAAAAAAAAAAACAAAAAAAATCCAATGCGTCGGGTATTCCAAATAATTGGTCGTTATCATAAATGATAATTCAAATGATAGTTCGAAAGTCATTTTTATCCGCAGTTTTTTTTCGGCTACCGAAAGAAATTCCATTCCTAACCTATATAGATATACGGCGGTAAGCAAAGATCAAGTCATTGCTCCATAAGAAGAAATTAATTTAACTTTCAACCCTGGCAAACCACGAGAGTTTGGAATATGATCGAAAAAGGACTAAGAAAGATCGGGTCGTTTTGTGCCAAAAATTCACCACACATTACTGATGGGCAACAGTGTGGTATTTTTATCCATAAACGACCGGAAAACGACTACCCACGAAACGCTGAACGGTCTTTTTTTCTATAAGCGACTGAATAACAAGCACACGGATGGATCGTTTCTATGGTGGAAATGAAGTGCGTAACAAAGTGTGCTGTTCTTCATCCTTTCTAAGATGACATCTTTCTACACGTTTAAAATCTGTAACTTTCGTTACTTTTCGATTAATTAAATTTTTGATTCTTATATCTTGCGAAAAGTTTTGCATGAATATTAATATCTTGAGAGAAACGATGAGTATATTTGTTTGTCGAGTTGATGATCTGCGCAAAAAGGAGTCAAGTCATCAAACGAATCGAACGGATCTAAAAGCTCTGAAAAGTTTTAGAGTCCTTTCGTTTCACGAGAAAAACATTTGTTTATCTTTCGAGTCAGACACACGTTGGTCGTCACGTCGAAACTCAAAGTAACAAATGTGTCGAAATACCCGGCGTCCAGAGGTCGAGAACAGGAGGTTATGACTTATGATCTGTAAGTACCATGTTCACGCCTCGCTCGGTAGCAGTTCCTGCGGATTTCGCTCCAAAGTTACGTACGGCGCGCTGTAATTTTGCATTAGTTATGTCAGCCTTCCTGCCATCATGCCCTCCCCTAGCCGCAAAATCAACACATCGCAGCTTTCTGTTTCCTGATTCAAGATAATTTACAAGGTTACCGTAGCGGCGCGAGCTATTTAATCATTTTTTAAAACGTAAGGTAAGAGACCCAGTTTCGGACGCTTTTAGGTTACCGGTCAATAATTATTAAGATATAAATTTTGGACGTGTCTTTCGAAATATATCTTTTCCATGACTCTATAGGGCGAGATTTCCTCTATTCAAATCATCCTTTATTTATCGTTTTCAATCAATTAGAAATATTACATTAATAAAAATATGGAAGAGCTCCAAAGTCCCATTTTCGGAACAGCCTTATTCCCTCTTGTCCCTATTACAAACTACTATATGTCCCAGTTTCGGACATTGTGCTGTTTCGTCGTCACCGTAATTATTCGTCGGAAAAAAAGTAAGGGTAATCAGCGAAAATGAATATAAAGAATATTCAGAGTCGAATAAAATATATATTCATTGAGAAAACAATTTTGAATATTTAAGATTAACAACATATAATAAAGTATATGTGCTTATTTTTTAATCTTCCACCGTTCATTTTTTCTGATTTTTGGCCCCTTGCTTGACGATTTGTTTTTTCTTCTCCTCTGCTCGCGTGCATTATTACTCTTTTAAAAAACGTTATGTAAAGTCTTTGATTCATTATTGAGACGTTAAACAATTAATTTGAATGAAAAAAAAAAAAAAAAATACGGGCCCGTCCGTACTTCGGAACGGACGGTCCGAAACTGAGCCGACAGGCAAGAACGCGGTACCAGAAACGGACTTTTGTTTTTACGCGAAAAAATAAACTAGACTTAAGTTTTTCATGTATACTAGTATGAAATATTATATTTTTCAACCGATACAAGCATCTCCGACCTCATTACGCATTTGTAAAACAAAGAATCATGTAGTTTCACTCAAGTGGTTTCTTGATCTTACCTATAACAAAATCCGCCATGACGGATTTCATCCAGTTTCCTCGCGTGCTTAGACGCTCACTTAATTTTTATTATTTTCAAAGGAAATATTTTACACCCAATGATTGTTGCACGATGTACATGAATATTTATGCGATCTGCATGTACCCTAATATAACTGAATTCGGGACTGATTCTTTTAGTATACGCGGAAATACGACAGCAGCGTCCGAAATAGGGACGTGTTCCGAAACTGGGTCTCTTACCTTACGGTATTATTATTTGTGCATTTTTTCAATGAGAGAAATATGATATATTTTGACGCACGAACTTTATGACAAAAAAAAATTAAGAAAGTTCTTTGGTTAACGATTTATATTCAAGTGCGCTGTACTTGGATACGTGCACACAATTGTTTCGTACAGTTTCGGAAGGTCAAATCATTGCATTCTCGTATCGTGTCTGCAGTCATTACAGTGTGCTTTTCTCCTCTGACAGATGCTAATCCCGCTTGCATATTAATTAAATTTCAAATACAGTCACTAATTAATGAATGACAATACAAGGAGTTTGCATGTATTTTTTTAGCACCCGACTGAAAAGGAAGAGTCTCATGCGTTCGACATTACTGTGAAGTTGTCCTTTTCGTGTCCGCGTTTTTCTACCATCTGAGTAGCTGAACAGATCGTAAAATGCTGGAATGTTCTGAATGTTGTGCTCAGTATTCTCAGGGCGATTGTTCGCTGATTCGTTCAACTGATCGCTGATAAAGTTTCGATCGAGCGATCGAGTCAATGATTACAGGTAATTCTCATCGAATAAAGTTAAATATGCAATACACAATAAAAATGAAAAAATAAAAAGCAAAATAAGATTTTTGCAAATAATCTGCGATTGAAAAATGGTTATTCTGCAAAAAGTTTTAAATAATTTTATAGATTAGGCGTATTTCATGCATACGGGGAACGCCTGTCGAATTTTTAAATTTACGGTCCCCAACTGCATTAGAGACTTTTTTCTAATAAGTAACATTATTTCAAGCCTTTCTGCAAATTAATCACTTTCCAGGCGGGGGATTTCGTAAAAATTTAATTTTTTCTTCAACTTATTACGGATGGTTATGATATTTTTAAGATGTGGAGGCGGATTGACCGTCATTTTCAGTATATTTGCACCGCGGTATACTACGTGACCGAAGCTTCGCCAAATATTTTCGTTTTTATAAAGGCAAACAAATTTGAGAAGTTGTTATATCCAAGTTATACCCACACGTCGTTGTAATCCACGAGATTATCCCACTGGGCAATCCTCGTCACACGAACATAAAAAATGCAATAGTTAATTGATGTTTTTTTTTCTTTTATTCGGCACGAAAGCACAATTCCCCGATAGGTATTCCGTGACATGTGTTTTTGTTTTCACTTTTTATTTGGTTTTATTGTCTTATATTTCCTGAACTGCAAGGAACAAACACAAATATCTCTTTATCCAACAGATACCGCATCAAGCGGATGTTTAGATTAATTATCGAAGTTGGGAATTATGTTTTACGTGGAGATATTTGTGGATGTGATGGATAGTGTCGCTCAGGTACACAGAAATCTGCAAATATAAATGCGAGACGCTCGTGCAGTTAGTTCATTCGTTACTATCCCTTAGAACATCCGACTATCAGTAGTATCATGAAGACCACAATAATTTTGCTCGGTCTATTGGCCGTCATCGCTATGCCCGTGAGTACCAGTGATTAATTCTGAGGCCATCGATAGTTAATATTGATGCAATTTGTTGTTTTTACGTATCGCCACGGAGATATTTGAAAAAAATAAATAAATAAAAAATTCTAAAAACACTCATATGTAATCAGAAAAAGGAACGAATAAACTTCTCAAAAAAATCAGTTGCCGGATGAATTGATGAATATTTTTTTTTTTTTCAAATAATTTGTTGATATCCTTTTAGAATTTTTAGTATAAAAAACGAGATAAAAAATGTATATTTTTAACACCTTCTCTAATTATCCCATTGGGACACGAATACGCGACATACGAATACTTATACATATGTTCTATTTTCCAATATTTACGGTCATTTCATTCATTGGGAATAATAATCATCACGCGAATACTATAATAAAAAAATTCTAGGCGAATGGTAATGAATTCACGCAAAAAGTGTTCCAAGCCGCAAGGAAATGCATAAGCATCATGAATGCAGACGAAGGTGAGAATTAGGAAAAGCCATGTCAATGCGAAAACGTCTAAATCTGAATACTATCTTCATATTTAGCAACTATAAAGACATTGTTGTCGGGAAGTAATTTCGTCGACAAGAAAGTCGCCTGTGTAGCCTGTTGTACAATGGAATCAATGGGAGCGGTGAGGCTCGTCATAAACCACATTTATATGCTCTCTGATTGATGAGGTAATAACAGTAAAATAACTCTGCGCAGATAAAAAATGGGAAGATTGATCTGGAGACAACAGTTGACGGCGTTTTTCAGAGTCACAAGTTTGACGATCACAAGACCGAGGATCTTCGAGACATCGTGTATAAATGTAAAGTAACAGGTGAGAAAGCTCTGCATAGCTTTACTCAATAAGCAATGTCAGTTTAATGACGTTTTTTTAATCGTAATTAATATTATAATTTCAGCCGAAAAATCGGAAGATAAATGCTCCGTGGCGGGACAGTTACTACACTGTTTTGAGAATTCCATATACCATCGATATTAGGCTCCACCGAGTAACGGTACTAACCGTACTTTGTTGCATTCAGCGATGAAACTCGACAATGAATCGAGTTGTCGTATTGTTGACTGGAAACAAATAACACCGTAACAAGTCATAACGACTAACCAGTCGGTAGCTAATGTGGTATATGTATTATAATAAATACTATCGCAAACGCACTCTATATGAAACGCACCAAAAAACGAATTGTAATACATCTTATACCTCTGACATTAAATAAACTTATCCAACAAATGATTTTTCAGGCCGTTCGTCGGTACACTAGGGATTTGAATTCGCGGCTAGATTTTCACAGTACCCAGAGCTATTAAGAAAAAAATTATTAGAGTTACTTTTCAAGACGTCTAATAAATAATTTTTGAGCCAAACATAAAAAATATTTTTTAATATAACATTTTTACTTGTAGACAAATTTTTTTAATTTCAAGGTCGACTTTACTTTTAAAACCGCAGTGCGTTGACGGAAAGAAGGATTAAAAATGCCCTCACTTTTCAGTCAAAATTCCACTGAGAAAAAAGGATGGATAAATAATTTTGTTGCTCTCGTACAAATGTTGATTGCCTCAAATATATTTTGGTCAATCGATACGATACGATACTTCGGATCGATACTTCAAAGAATCTCATTAATTTGTCTTGGCGAGTAATAGTAGATTGTGATACTAGTACGGGAAAGCGGCTATTCCGCGAAGGTTAGGAAGCGGCGCACGAGCCGAATCGAGCACCACAGTGACACGAGGCGAAGTCGAGTGCTGCGCGAGAGAAGGCGAGTGCAGCTTGCTTCCTAACCGCCGTGGGATGTCCGCTTTTTCGTACAAGTACCACATACCTCTTTTTTTAACGATTGAACAGCATGTCCCGTGATTCATGCCTGTAAAGCGTGAGCGACAACCTAATCTCAAAGTTAGTTCGAGTGTCAAAGGAGGGGAAAAGTGTGAAATAATAAAGGAATGCGTGAAATAATGAAGGAATTTGAAGATCTGCGCATGCGCAAGAATATTATTTCACGCCTTACTACAATACGCTACTTCGCGAATGCTTTGCAGGCACGGAACGCGGGACATTCTGCGCATGCATTAAAAAAAAATCCTTTTACATATAAAAATAAATCGTTATTTTAAATAGTGACGAAATTCGCACACGACAGACGGACGTGTGATGCACCTCATTTTAATGAATCACACGCGAAAGTGTCGGTGAATTTTGGGCTGAATATTTGAAATTTGAATTTAACCAAAAACTGTTAACATACCCAAAGATGCAACGTAGCTGCAGATAAATGAACGCCCTTTACGGATTATACTATACGTATTCGAGGAATTCGAGAACCCAACCAATATTTTTTCATAGTAAATGCTACATTGAGATACATCTAGCTATTTCCGGAATGTATACTAATCAAGATCGTTCTTTTATTACAAAAGGTACATACAGACCGCTGCATTTGAAAAAAAAAAAAAAAAACACTCGTCACTGCGCAGCTGCGAATAAAAGAACACGGAGATTTATCTGACATGTATCCGATGTTATCACGGATGTAGAAAAGTGCTCGCATGTAGCGAAAACTGAATTCGAGAACTCAGTCATCGACTAACGCTGATGGTGAACATTGCCAAAATAGTAATAATTCATTTGTCAATGAGCGATCGCCGATAAATGCGAATGCAGCGAGAGTCCGCAATAAATTTACGCAAACTTCTCCTTGGAAAGAAACACGCGAAATGGGCGGAAGGGATGCCAAGCGCCAAAGAATGATTAATAAGACGGAAAAATCCGATTTGTCGAACAGTATTTGCAAATACTTTGCCATGAAACCTGAAGAACGAGTCGGCAAAAAATCGGAATCGACGGTCATACGCAGGAACGTCACGGATTTGGCTCGCCAAGCGAAATTCAACGCGATATTGGTAAAACTAACGAATAGTAAGGATTTGAAACTTGTGGCTGAAGCTCACAAGTTTAATCGTCTCGTATAGGATAGCGAAACGGATGACGAGGACGAGGATGACAACGACGACGAGAATCGTATGGAATCCATTAAAAATCAAAGTCACAATGAAAGAACGAAAAAATCATCAAAGCCGATACTCAATACAGCCAAAAACAATCGTCCGAGCAATCAGCCGCGAAACGCGGCGTTTGAACATTCTTCGAGTTTCGACGTCGAGCCGATCAGATGCCCGAAGTCTCTCAACCGGTGGGTATACAAAATAAAAAATTTTAATGTTTAATCGAACTTGTTGATATTTATTTCTTGTTTTGTTAATTTTTTTTTTCTAAAAAGCATCCGTCCCCGACCATTATATACTCGGGCGGAAACAAACGGAATTATCAAATATCCATTCCATTTCACGCGCGAAAGGACGGAAGATCTTCGACGACCAGAGCAGATACGAGGTATGTTTTTTTTTACTTTCGATGCAACGAAATTCATTATTTTATGAATAATTTTTAATTCTCTTTACCTTATAGCCATTGAATCGCCGATCTGCTTTGTCGCTGTACAACAGGTTTCACAAGATATTACCTTACATCGAAAGATGGACGGATTCGTTGAGGCTTCACCCGGATATCATCGAACAATTTAAATGCTTTCAGGAAAGTGTGTTTTTTGTTCTTCCAATGCAAATACATAGGAAACGCAAAAAAATTGAAGAAAAATCCAATGCGTCGGGTATTCCAAATAATTGGTAGTTATCATAAATGATAATCCAAATGATAGTTCGAAAGTAATTTTCGTCCGCCGTTTTTTTTTCGGATACCGAAAGAAATTCCATTCCTAAGCTACATAGATATACAGCGGTAAGCAAAGATCAAGTCATTGCTCCTCGCGGGATCTTGTTTCTCCCCCCTCCGAATTTCCCGTCTCTTGGCCATCCGCGTACAGTTTAAAGAAGTGCCAGAAGCAAAAGCAGAAGCACGAAACGAGTGAAACAGGCGTCGTGTATGCGAGTAGCTTCGAGTCTTCGTCGTACCATGGAGTTGTAAATCGCTCTGTCGTTTCAGTGTCGATATTAAGATCGACCAGAGCCCTTCCCTCAAAATGCACATGTTGTATCTATACTACATGTATGTATATGTATATACGGATGAAGCTTCCTATATGGTTTTCTGAGGCATGGGCCCCGTTCGCTTGTGATAATATTGTTTCAAGCCGCCAACGCTTTCGACACCACCGGATATAATTTACGAATCGTACGATATTATTTCAAGATTCCGCTTTCTGGTATCGCTTACAACGGCAGCGTCTGTTTTTACTTTCCACGGAAACAAGGCGAACAAGTTTTTGAATTTCGCCATTTAAGGTTTACGGAAGCCGAATTAAACAATTGGTAAACCTCAACGTATAATATCGATGTTGTAAAAAAAAATCCTGAAAATGTACGCGTAGTGGATATTTTTTAGGCATAAACCGGAATATTAAACATAACGTACATTTATGATAAAAAATCAATATATGTAACGATATAGAAAAAACTGTAATTGATACATTCTTAAAATAAAAAAAGAAATTAAATAAAAATTACATAAAATTATATTTGTCGCTATATTGCAAGAAGTTGTTTAAAATTTCAACACACATTCGTTTGAAATTAATCACCCGGTTTATGAATAAAAGCTTTCAATACCGGTATTGAAAGTTATTTTTTCAACGTTTTTTTTTTTTTTTTAATAATTCAACATGTAAAATTTTTTTTTAAAAATCCACTGAAGCGCAGATGCGTTGATAGTATCGAAAAAAATGAATCACAAACATCAGCATTTTCCATACTGAAAGAGTTAATTCACCGGTGCGATTGAAATGAATGAAAAAGTGGATATACTTATCGCAGTTTGAATAAATCTGACAAACTGTCCAGCATTGGTGGGTCGATGAAAAAACGCCACGGGTCGTTTAACCCTTCAATGCCTAAACACAAACATTTAATGTTTACCTGCGTGAAATCGTGTGGCTAATGTTGCGAGTACCGCTGACACGGTAAACGTTGTTTTCGTTGCTAACCGGATAAATCTCTCTCCACCTCTGAACCGACTGGGGTCGGCGATTCTAATTCGAATGATATCGAAAGGGCCCACAGGCGAAAGTCACACTTCGGCTTTTGTCAACAAAAATTCGAATACTCGTTTTTATCACGAATGCTACGAGCCGATCTCGCATTAGCCAATAGTCGATTCGGAGTATACAACATAATAAATAAGCCGACGTAGGTAAGCGCTAAGGTAGATCGAGATAGATCGAGAGATCGACGAACTCGAGGCGCGTGCAGCGTAAGTCGATGGTGTCGACTGACGCACTTATCAGCGTCCATATACTTTTATAATTAGGTGTTGCTGGGTACTTTAAATATTCAATCGACGCGACATTAATAACACTTGTGTGCGCTGCTATTAGGACTTTCCAACCGCGTAGTGCATGAATATCGTTGATGTAAAATCAAAAGGGCGTATATTGCATATTGTAAATATAGTCTGTATGCCCTTTCGTCGTTGGATCAACGAATATGAAAGTTCACCGACACCGCTGTTTGCGACACACGTACGATGAAAATTTACTGGACCCCGGCGATGATAAATAATAGGAATGAATGATCAGCGGTTTTATTATACCAGACGGGTTCGATTGACCACAGACATATTTACGAACGTGTATAAAATTTACGTAGATGTATGTAGGAAATCCACGAAATCTCCTGTATATACATCGATATATATATATGTATGCAATATGTGGCACATAATCAAAGGGGTAGTCTCGATATGTGGGCAGTAAAATATATATCTCGCATGCAATGCGTAACTACAAGCCTGTTAGCTCACGGTCTCCCCTGTGTGACACAGCGGTCCAAGTTCATAAATTAAATTGCCTCGAGTATACGCGCAAAGATAAATCATCAAAGGCTATCTTTATATATGATTTTTTTTCCGCCTCTCCACGTTGAATAACCTTGTCGGACTCGCGCAGCTGTGAGAAATATATTGCTGCAGGAATATTGTACAAAAATTTCTCGTATTTTCGCATCGTCGAATTTTCGCGGTTCCGCGGCTCAACGATGTATTTTCAGTAAAAATGAAGTATTGCGCGAAGGGTGGCTTCGTACCGTAGGGATTGCAAAAAAATGTTACACCGGCTATCAAAGCAATAAAAAATGTAAAAACGGTCGGATAAAAAATCGTAACAAATTTAATTGGGTTGTACTATTTTCGTTCTATTCATTCGTAAAAAAAAGAGCAGTGCCTTGAATTTCACTTAGATAGCGAAATTTCAGTGAAACTAAAAGTAATAAAAGATAGAAACTGGTAAAAAAATTAAGTCCAGAAACGATATAATTAAAAGATAGAAAGAACGAATTAATTCAGTGATTACACGGTAGCAATGATTGCGGACCACCCCCGGTCTGTCCACCCCGTCCACTTCTCGCGTCGTCTCCTTTTTCAATTTTTTTTTTTCGTCCTTTTATCTTTCATCTTTTTTTTTTAAGTACTACGAATAGCCCGCAGCATATTTGTTCTGCGAGCGCTGAACTTCTCTCGTGTGTGAATACTAATTAGCCGCCACGGCGTATGAGAGAAGTCTATAGTAAACGTATACCGGTGCTATGCGGGGCGGACACGCGCGTCTCTCCGTCGTCGTCGACGTCGTTGAGGTTGCATGTCGCTTTTCTAGTAGCACATGTACACACAGTGAGAGAGACACGAGCGTCGCGGCGCCGCGACGACGTCGACCCCGACCATCGCAAACTCTCCGAACTGCTAACGGCAGTAGTCGAGCGACGAATGCCAGTAGAAAAAGGAAAGTAATGATCAGACGCGCCGCGGCGCTCGAGGGCTATATTGTAGACCTTACTCTCTCATATATCGAAGTACATACACTGTTGTCTCTCGACAACGGATGCGGAAATGAGAAATCTCAGTTGAAAAATTGTAGTCAACGCGATGCGTAGACAAATTCGATGATTATTCAAAATACGTTTATCTCAAAATAAAAATTTTTTGACACAATGGCGACAATTTTTTTCTTACTAATATATCTGTTTCGTAAAACATGTGGAATTTCAACAGTGAGTTACATTCGCGATACAGCTAATTAAAAAATCGATATGCCAATATATCGCGTTTCTACATTGAAAATTAAATAAAAACTGCAAATAGGTATTTTTTTAATTCCACAAAGTTGGTATGAAAAAATAAACGTTTCTTGTCGTTCATCATCAGAAAAATAAAATTTCTCATTACCTTGAAATCAAATTTAATATATACTTACCGGCTGTTTTTGGCTCAAGTTTCACGAAACTCAAGCGATAAGAAATTAAATAGATACTATAGAAATTGCGCGATAAGTGGACAGAGGCGTGTAGTTGGGATGATTAGGGAAATCATCCGGGATGCCAGCATACAGGGACCAGTTAGCTTAACGAGCGTACGAATGACTAAGAGATTCCTATCTTGTGGAGGTAAAGGCCAAGCAGGCAATGTCGAGCTCGTGGTCCGCCGTGCCGGCCGAACCGCATACGGCACACAGGGCGGTAAACGTCGCTTGGACGACGTATAAGTTGTTTATGGCGGTGATACGGACGGAACACGGGGAACTACCCTTCCCCTCCCCTTCCCTGTTGTGCAGACCATAAATTCGAGGACAGCGAGAGACTCCGAACGCGGGTAGTTCACCGGAGAATTTACCCCGTCGCCCGTAGTACGTAGCTAACTGTAAGCTTGGGTAACGCTTGCCGAAGTAAGTCCTCGGGAACTCCGTGTTGTACGTGAGCGTACAAACGCTTTTGCCGAGTGAGTCATTGCTCTGAGAAAGCGTCAGGACTCGAGTTATCAAGCTGCATGGAGGATACAGAGGGTAGTCTCGCGTCGTGGGTCAACCGGCCGGCTTCGTCAGCATTGCTATCGACCAGCTGTTCGCTTCCTGAGTGTCCTTGTCCTTGGCGTTGAGCTTGAGATCCCCACAACTCAACGACAAGGTACGAGAAGGGCATATGTATGCGTTAGCAAAGATTAACTCTGTTAGTTTAATGATGTGATAACGCTCCGACATTATCTCCCGATATTAGGCATCATACGAAAAATTAATAAAAGATTGAATACGAAAAATGTTCGTTAACTCATCGATAACGACGTTTGTAATAACAAATATTTTTAAAATTGGAATTTTTTTATTAATTTAATAAACAATGAAAAAAATGAATTATTACGGTTTAATGACGATTTGTTTATCATCGTTGAAAGAACTTCGTCAACACAAATATTAAAGATAATGTGATTTTTTTTGTTTTTATAAATTATACATTTTTATTAACCTCCGTTTGAAAAACGCAAAATTGATAGTTAGCGGTTTCGCGTGATTCGTTTATTTTTATCGCGATCGAAAAAGCCGGAGTCTTAAATTCGAACGCTATAATTCATCGGGCCGATTGGCCTGACGACGAAGAATGGCTTCGACCGATTGAGTCATTGCGGTTTGTTTTATGGCGGGGCAAGTTTTACGTTAGGGTAGGATGTGATTTACGACAGGGTTTGCAAGGTTGCCAGGTAGACAGGAATAGAGTGGAGTTGGAGATATTATCAAATAAATAAAAAATGCTTTACGAATTAAATAATAATAATTAATAAAGATGTATTAAAAAGTCGTATACAATTTTGATTTCCGTATTTCTGCGCTGATAAACGAGATTATTTTTAATCTCGGATTCGGCATGGACTCCGTTGCTTGCGCAACTGTGAGAAACGAGTTTATCGATCGCGTTTTTTTTTTTTTTTTTTTTTTGAAAAAAAAAAAAAAAAAAATCTCGTTATATCGAATTTTCGATATTTTTTTTTCGTACCGTTGCCAGCCGTCACGCAATCATTTTCTTTTCACTTTTTTTTCGTCCTCTTCGTTAATCTTATCGGGGAGGATAAAAAGAATGTAAAGGCGGAACTTTGGGAAGCGAGGGAAGCGCGAGATTATAGTATTAGCTTCTCACGCCTGTGTAACGTTCCCGTCCTTGCAGGACTTTGTCAGTCCAGCTATATATATATATATGTATAATATACAGTATAAAACGACGAAGACGACGACGATTAACGATGAAAATTATTGTTTTTTTTTTTTCATCGCGGATACAATATCACGCTACTTATAGTTTTACGATACTTTAATTTTTATTGACAATCATCGTGACAAAAAGTGGCTTACAAATAATTCGCATATAAATTCCTCCCTCTCGTTTACTTTATTTTTTTTTTAACGCGGTTTTTGTTTATTTTTATTTTCATCCCTTACTTCGATTCACACTAACCGGTCGTTTACGTCGTTACCGACGACGCGTCTCCCTTTTGTTTTTTTTTTTTTTTTTTTTTTCATTATTTCTCGTTACTCTCGGTGGCACACGAAAATCTCGTGAATTAATGCGTGTAATCTCGTGACTGCAGTCAGACTGCACGCTTCATTCGTCCGACGCATCGTTACATCTGCGACCCTCTTTTACGTGATATGTGAAGGAGACTAAAACTCTTCGTTAACTCTTTCTACTTTACATTTGTTTCGTATTTCTTCTCCTCTCTTTTTTTTTTTTTTTAATTTTCTTCCTTTCATCTTTCTCGTTCGCGCGTTTTTTCTTTTGCTTTTTATTACTTTAATATACGTGTACGATTTTTTTTTTCTTACTCTTCTTCGTGTCAGTGTACGTGTCGTATGTTTGTTTTGGCAGAAGAACCGATTGAGTCATTAGACAATACGGTTGTTTTGAGTAATTCATTGAGGCAGTATGAGTTTTTTTTTTATATCTCGTATCTCCATTTTTATTCCGTTATCATTACTTTATATTATTTTTTGTATTATTTTTTTTTTCTTCACGTTTTTTGTTCCGATTGCGATGTTTTTTTTTTTTTTTTTTTTTTTTTAAGAATCTCGAGTGCATATATTTTTTTTAAATTTTATACTCGGATCGATCGCATCAATCGGGAAGCGCGAGCTGTCGAGCTTAAGATCGAAACGTGAAAAAAAAAAAAAAAAAAAAAAGATTCGATATAAATCTTTAATCGTAAATGTGTGTGTGCGAGCGCGTTGGAGTCAAAGGGTGAAAGAGACCGAAGGAAAACGTTTCAACGGACTAGCGAACTTGACTCTTCGTACAGCTACGTTTACCTTCGATGCTACGCCACATCTCGTCAGAGACATCGAACATTGAATTATGAAAAAAAAAAAAAAAAAAATGACTTGCAATTCGTTGGAATCAGAAAAAAAAAAAAAAAAATCGAAGAGATGTCGTATAAAAGTAAAAAATAAAAATAAACGTGATGCTGAATTCGTGACGTAAAAAATCTATGTGTTATTCGAAAAAATGTTGCAAGCAGAAAAATCGTCTATCTCTGTCTCCTCGTGACTTACGCTTTATGTACTTAAATTATGTATTTTTTTTTTATGTATTTCGATATTCGCGGGCGTTCTATAGAGCTATTTTCGACTGTGCGGACTCGTTACACGGGTAATTTCATTAGTCATGACCCGTGTGATGATTCCGCTCTGATACACGGGTACATGTTCTACGGTGCTCTTGGCTGATGCTCCATGTAATAATTGTATAACTTCCTTCCGGTTCCCCCATTCATTCTCGTAATAGATATCAATAAATCGTAATATCGTTACAACGATATTGCAGTGGGAAAATCATCTTTTTCTTTTGTTTTTTTTTTTATCTTCATTTCACTGTCACATATTTCATATACTATCATTATACTTCAACTACGATCGGAGTCCTACAGAATACGAAAGTGCGTGCGTTACCCTTTGTTCTCATGTTCGCAGTAGAAAAAAAAAAAAAAACGGCGATTAAAAATAAAAACAAGTATCAGTCATTCGCGCGATTCATACTCAACTTTTTTTCATTCGGCGTTTACACTTTTCTCATTCCGCGTGTAAAGGATTCGCGCATATTGTTTTTTTACGATTTTTCTTTTTTAGCGTTTCGATTTCGTAAAATCGCGCGAATTCTTACGTTTTCTTAGTTTTCCCGCCTTTTCTCCGCAATCGCGATATCAGAAAAGAAAAAGAAAGAAAAAAAAAAGATAAACAAAATTCTGTACACTGACACCTCCATCTATACATACGAAGCGCAACGGCTGTGGAGCATTTGTGTCCCACGACGTTACGCCAAACTCCGGTAGGACAATCTTATTTACAACGATATACTATATCCTCTAATCGTATTATAGTTTTATAATATTTACAATGTGGTAATATTCGCTTATTCGTTTACTTTTTTTATTTATTATTTTCCTTTTTTCTTCTTTCGCTTTAAATTCGAAATCGGCTCTAAGAGTTACACACCTTTGCGCGCTACCGTGGAACCCGTATCGCGTCTGGACTCACAGCTTTGCGTGAATACTTTCAGAGTTTTTTTAAAATTAATTTCTTGATCCTTCGTTCAATTTTTTTTATCATTCAAGAATTTTCGTCTGGTAAAATGTAATAATATTTATTAACTTTTTTTTTTTTTTTTTTTTTTGAAAAGAGGGACACAGGTCCCCCTGGGGACGAGCCAACCAACGGCAAAAAAAAAAAAAAAACTTTTTTTTTCGTCAATCGATGTAAAAACTATTATTATCGTCGAAAAACTCGAACGATGTATATTAAGTAATAAAAAAAATGATCGAAATAGCAAGCCGATCGTCCGCACGCGATACGTAGCCCCCTTAATAATCGCATTAAACACCTATTCTTTTAACGGCTAAGATAGATAAATAGACGAGACGGGATATACATTAGACGGACTTGCGGACACGCGCCAGGTCCGTGGTAACGTTTACGAGAGCGGCGGGACTTGTGATATAAAAAAATATAAAAAAAAGAAACAAAAACGACAAAAAGATGACATTAATTATAGAGACCTTTTTTTCGTAGCAATACGAAAGACTCGTCTTCACGTTGCGTTCGCGGAGGCATTGTCGAGTGAAGCGGTTTTTTTTTTTTTCGACTAATCCCTCTAAACTCTTCGATATAATTCCCTGTATAGAGTTGCGAGACGCATCGTTAAGGCTCTTCGATCGAAAAATTAAACGGATCGAGAAAAGTGTAACGCCCTCTTACAACGTTCATACGTTACACGCGTTTTCGTTTTTTTTTTTTCTTCTTTTTTTTTCGTTCGTTAATGGCATACATACCCACACCACATATACAATTGCACGTACACCTCAGCACGCAACAGACACACGCGTACACACGAGTTTACAAACTCACTAGCCAGAGAGTCTCGAAACGCGGCGAGAACCCGCGCGGCACACAGGTCCAAGTCGTCACGGACGGTGAACGTTTTTTGTTACCCCGGGTTCATGGATCCCGCGAAGTCATCGGGGAATACGACGGACATCGTTGCTCCACGAAAGCTCCGCGGACACCACGACCATTTAAGGTTTTTTTATTATTTTTTTTTTTTTTCGTTTTTTTTTTTATACGTATATTCGGTAGTTTTACGAAGCGACGAGTCAATCGCCTTTGGTAACCTTGCTTCTCGATCTTTTTATTCTATTTCCCCATCACCGTCGGGCATCGCGTTCACAGTTCACCAATAAACAATACCGTTCAGCATTTTTCAAACTCGTTATTTTTTCGTAATCGATTATCCCGATCGACAAGTCATCATCGTGGGGTTTGAAAGTAATTTATTAATTTTTTTGCAGACGATTTCTATTTACTCGAAAATTCTAATTTTTCGAAATCACCAATAGGCGGCATTCGTGTCAAGTTGTTTCGACATTAATCACAATGTAAATACAAGAAAGAAAAAAGAAAAAAAAGAAAGAAATAGCAATAACCGCGCCGCAAATTACTGTAGATCGTTGCGAGAAATTACTTTAAATTTCCAGTAAAGCGTACGTTCGTTTCTGGTGAAAGTTGGAACTGTAATTGTTTTCATTGCTGCGAGAAATGATTATTTTTTTATTTTTCTTCAACCCGATACCGAGAATTCCATTAAAGTCCAAAGACCCCACACGAATTAACTCTTTCCGCGTGATAACGGAGTACCAACGTTCTAAGTTCGCGTGCAGAACGGCCGAGAAGGAAATTATTAAAACCCGCAAAGACTTGGGCTGCAAAAAACGGTTATCTAAATTTACCTACTCATTGCCATTTCTTTTTTTTTTTCTCTCACAATCAAAAGCACCCAAAAACCGCAAAGACCCATTGGACTTTCTTTAAAAAATCGAAAATAACCCCTTAATGCTGATCGGTTGACAATTTTTACTGGTTGGTGAACCACTGACGTTCTCATACGTCGGTAGCCTGAGTATACGACGGTGCGAGACCGTGAGCCGGTGTCAGCGGCCCGGTGGTCGAAGCAAGGGAACGCCTCGAGTATATTGTTGCGTTCGAATGTGGTGTGTGAGGCGCAGTGTGGGGCGTATGCCTACGTGAGGCCGAGGCGAAGGGCTAAATGGGCCCGTAGTTACTCAGGGCGGAAGGCCTTTCTTGTTGGAGCTGCGATTGCTGTTGCTGCGTATCGCAGCCAGCGGTGCTCATGTCGCCTCCCGCCGACTGATGACGTCATACGTGCGAAAGCGGTGGTTGCTTGAGTACGTGATGATGAAGATGATGTTGCGAAGCGCTAGCGACGCTACCGGGTGGTAAAAGTGCGCTACCGGGTCCCGAAGGTGGTTGATACTGTGGCATGACGGCACGTCCTACGACTCCCTTTATGCTTGCGCTTCCTATGCCGCTCACGCCTGTCACGCCTCCCATACCAGCGCCATTTCCACCTGCGCCGCCTCCGCTTCCTCCTGTTAGACGTCTCCAAAATCTTCGCCACGAATCCAGTGTCTTTCCGCTCCATATCCATACGCCTGACGTTATTCCAACTGCCAGTGCCATAAAGTACTTCAGCATCAGTACGGCGTAAAGGGGTCTCGATTTTGGTTGGCACGGGCACGCGAGGGATCCAAGCCACTCCTCCCTCAGCGTCGATTCGTAGAGATGACAACCAAGTACCGCGCTCGCCGGTACCGTGTACAGAACGGAGAACACGCCTATGCGTATCATTAGCTTCTCCAATTTGTCGGCTTTCGCGCCGGGCTGACGTTTTATCACCGATCGTATCCTGAATAGGCTTACGAAACCGGCGAGTAAAAAGCTCGTTCCCAGGAGTAGATAGACGAGTAACGGTACGAGGATAAAAGTGCGTACTCCTTCGGGGGCCACTGTGCAAACACCGGCTACAGGATCGCCAGCTATTCCATCGGCTAGTAGTGCCCATACCGTTTGAGCTGTGGGCACCAGCCATGCCGCCAGATGGAAGTATTGGGAATACGAGGCTATCGCTTCGTTGCCCCATTTTAGTCCAGCGGCGAGAAACCACGTGAAAGCCAGTATGACCCACCATACCGATGACGCCATACCGAAGAAGTATATCATCAGGAATACCGTTGCGCACGCTCTCGATCCCTTGGCTCCCGAACGCAAAGCGTCTCCGTCGCAAACGATTTCCTTGTGACCCATAACGTTTCTCGCCAGATAACCCAGCGACACGACGAAGTAACATGCCGATAGGAATACTATCGGTCTCTCAGGATACTTGAAACGCTGGGTGTCGATGAGAAACGTGGTGACGGTTGTGAGAGTGCTTAACGCGCACAGGCCGCTCCACAGTGCCAGCCACACCGCCGCGAAGCCGCGTTCTTCGTTTGTTAGGAATGCGCCTTGGCACGGCAGGGCGCAATTTTGGACCCCGGCAATGACGCGACTCTGTGCGATTTCCGTTTGTGACGGTTGGATCGGTACCCCATGAACCCCGCCGACTTGCATGCTTCCCCCGAGAATGCTTCCGTGGCCGCTTGGTCCGTCCCCCAGAGGCACGAGGGGTGCTCTGCATCGGCACCCGCATTCCCTCGTCCTTTCCCCCGGGGGGTGCTGGCAGTTTTTTTGGTTCTTTCCCGGCTTGCATCTCGCCGGTTGCGATGTCTTCGACGGTCTCGTTGGTCGCGGACCCGCCGCTGGTATCGGTGCGCTACTCGCCGGTCCGGCACCACCGCCGCCGCTACCGCTTCCGGTGCCACCGCTGTTGGCCGTGTGATTGTCTTGTTCCATGCAAAGATTTTCCGGATCTCCCTGCATCGGTAATCTCTCGCATGCCATTCTCTCCGGCCACGAAAAACCGTATTGTTGCATCAGCGGCGCGCAACCCGCTCTCGCGCGCTCGCAAACGCTTCTGCATGCCGGCAATGGTTTACTGTACTCCGGCAGACATATCGGTGTGTACATCGAACAGAGGAAGAATTTCAGATCCGGGGAACATTTTATTTCAACGAGGGGCCAAAATTGATGAACCTCCAGACCCGCTTCGTCTTGAGTGTCCTGATTTAGCTCGTTTGGCATTGCCGTCAGGTTGTAACCGATACCGTGACACATGGGTATTTTTATTTCTTCGCACCTGCTGTTTGTTCCCATTATCGAACCGCCCATCACTGAGTGGCCGCTTCCGCTACCACCGAGGCTACCGCCGCCGCTGCTACCGAGATTACCGGAACTTCCAGCGCTACCGGGAACGACACCGATCGCGGACGAGGATGACGACGGCGATGACGACGACGACGAAGATGACGATGATGGTGAAGAGGGTACCGATGAACCGCTGCCGCCCGTCAATGGACCGACATTGTTGACCGGACCAACTGCCGATTCCGATCGCACGTTCGGTATCGCCGTCGTTACCAGACATTCATTTACGAGGATTATCATTATTGGCAAGAGCTTCGCCATCGTGAATGAATCACGAGAAAGCCGCACGGGTCCCATTGCTGAGAACCTCATCGAGGACGATCGCTCTATGTTCTCTTCGATTGCATTACTCCAATCTGTAATCAGAGAATAAAACGGGTGTTGATTAGAGAATATGGCAATTGAATGAAAGGTTGATTGCGCGAAAGCCAGTTATCAATTAGTCTTGAAAACGTAAAGAAGTTTTAAGCCGATAAGGCGGGAGAGAAAGGAAAAATAGACTCTGCAGTTTCAGTTCTCAAAGACTTTCGCCAAAAGAATCTGTTGGTTCTTTTTTTTCTTTGAAAAATCTTTTAAAAACGAACGTTAATATTATTTTATTCGTATTCGGTTCGCTTTTACAAACTCAAATCAAATAGTATATGCAACATTTTTCGATATAAATATATTGCATACTTTACAGATATATTTTCAATATATTTTTTTTTCAATTTGAATTGAGACCTTTTCAATGAAATTACTAAACATTTATTTTATTGCGAGAACTCAATTATTAAATCTAATAAAATTATTAATTGATTATTAATTATTAATATTGAATTAATATAATATATAATAATAACAAACTGTTTGTTAATTATTTTCCATCATCTCATCTCTTCGGTGGGTTTTCGCTAACGATTAAACTTTTTATCCTGCATAACGATTGGTTTTAATAAAAAAAAAAAAAAAGAATCCATCTTAAATGTTCGCCCCTCGATTCCCGATATAGAACGGTATTCGAACTCGTCCGGTTAGCAGTTTTATTCCGAGATTTCGTGTCTACGCGCGAATTCGAACGGTTCCCGATGTTAAGGTTTTTCGTCGTCTCTTTCGTCCGGAGATGGAATATCCAGCGACCGAAGACCCTCAGTAACGTTAGCGTGTATACCCCCCTCCGTACTCTGTCTTCTATACGTATTTCAGTCGCGTAACTGTTGAATTTAGATTTATACATCTGGCCACACGAGCCCCGCCTTGGCGACGACGAGCCTCGTCGCCTGGAGAGATCCGCACGCGTTCGACGGCCCGCCAGTATCTTCGTCTCTCGCGTGTCTCAGCACCGCGTAACTTCGTGGATACGCGGAGTTAAACTAACGCTTGTGTACCGACTATACTTACAAAACCACCGGAGAACTCAGTCACGGATCTTATAATAGTCGGGGTTGATGCATAGAGAGTAAAAGAGACCGTCGAAAAGGTACAGTAGAGTGAAATACACACACGTGACCGTAGCGAAATGTTATTGTAGGAGGTAACCTCAACCCCCCCTTCCCATCCCACCCCTCTGTGTTAGTTTTAACTTTTGTTAACTGCGCCCGCTTTCTCCGGGGCTTCACCCTACCGTGAACGTAAATACTATTTATAGGATATAACGGAGAGGAAAACGTGAACGCACGGCGGTGTACTCGATATCGCGGGTATACAAGCGTATAGCCTTAATGTACGATGTGTTCCATCGCGGCTCAAGTTTACTCTCGTTGCACTCCGCACGCGTCGTCTGTGAAACGTCCAACGTGTGTGGCTCCTTTCGCTGCCTGGTGCACATGCGCTGATCGAAACTAACCATCGAAACATACACTCGATGTGCTCACTACAGATACCATAGAACCACCAGTTTCAATAGAATCACCAGCTTCTTCAAGCTTCTCTTCGAGTATTCTTCTTAAGAGATATATACGCGAGAGAAATGAAAGTGACCAAGCGGATTCATTCCAGACTCTCGAGTGTCCACTCGTAAAACGTGAACTCGTGTCCGCGGAGACGCTTGAGTATGAAGAAACAAAGAAATTGAATAATTGTCGAGTCATCGGGGATATCTCGTGGGAATAAGACGAACCCGAAGAATGAGGGTTCGTGAGGAATGAGTTGAGGAAGAAGAAGAAGAAGATGATGATGATGAAGAACGAAAGTCGGTATAATTCGAGTACATTGAACATCTGTGTGAATGGTACCAAGTAGACAGGAGGCTTGCATTTTTTTTTTTTTTTTTTTTCGAGAAAAAGATCGAAAAAGGAGACGAAGAAACTTGTCGACCAAGTTTCCAGGTAGGAGGTCCTCCTCTTGTATCCACGATGAAAACTTGGCACGGTTTCTTACTACTCGCGATTAACAAGAGTTTCATGCAGCATGGGTGGGTATAGCGTGTGCTCCGCGGAGTCGAGGTCTGGTCTGCACAGCATATTTCTCGAGAGCAAGTAACTGAACCGTCTCGTTTCTACAAGCTCGCGATATACACGTCCTGCCAACTCATCCATCTGCCTTTTTCACCTTCTTCTCGACACAACAGTATTTTCCTGTCTCCTCTCATTGCTCCTTTCTCTCTTACCATCTTCCTGCCTCGTTTCCATTTTCTGCACAAGACATTGGCAAACCGGCACGTGACTCATGCATGCTTCAGATCGCGTATAGTCTCTTCCAGGCATTCTCAGCTCTCTGCTGATATACGGAACCACGTATACCCCAGTGGCCTGATATCGAAGTCATTGACACGTTAACCCCTTACTGGCTATTCATAATTCTCTGCAGAATCAACGGGGTCGTTGTAGCGTGGTACGTGAAAGCACCTTGGAATCCATAATCGGGAAGGAAAGAGAATAATTGACCGAACATTTTTAAGACAAATTTGATAGGAAGGCATGAAATTTTTTTTTTTTTTTAGATTTTCGATGAACTAAGGTGCTTTTTTATTATTATTTTTATTTTATAAAAAAAAAAAAAAAAGTTTTGAATTCGAAAAAAAAAAAACGAAACTTTTTTTTTTCTGTGGAATATATCGATTGTTGGTCAACGACTGGTACATTGAAGTCAGTATAGATCGGTTAGCTGATCGCGATGCACTCAGAGTAGAAGCAGAAGAACCAGTATTATAACTATGTAGTGTGCTCGGTACGTCGAGAAAGAACCGGGAAATGTTTTCTCACAGCCGGTTAGAACATACGATAGAGTCTCGTGGCAAGTTCCGGTTCTAGATCTGTAAACCTCCCTTTTCTCTTCATCCCTCCCCCTCCCGATGATCTCGACAGTGAAACGCTTCAGACGTTGAACAGTCGGGCTACTTGCTCACGATTCTTCGCGTCGAGATACTTCGTAGACCCACGATATTCTTGCCGATATAACGTTTGGATTAATTTATAGCTTTTAACCTCCCGAAAATTAACATAGAGAGTACTCTGAATAATCGATCGATGTATCGATTATATAGCTGAAACATTATTTCTCGTCGTTTTAATTTTTTTTTTTTTTTTTTTTTTCATAATTGAATTTCATTTTTTATTAATGACAGCGAAATAACGCTTAATAAATTGCCTCAACGTTTTTAGACACAATAGATTTGAAATACGAAAAAAAAAAAAAAAAAAATGAAAATATTGATTGAGTGAAATTAATTTAAATACGATTATAGTAAGCGATCAATAAATTTCTCTTTTTTTTGTAGCCCATAGCCGTGTTTACTCTTCGGTATAAATAAGATGATTAATTTGCAGCAAAAAAAAAAAAAGTATCTTCCCTATCGTGATTACCGACAGCCTGACGATGTTTTAGGAGAAAAGTTCGCCCCTCACTCGCAGCATCCGCGTAGCCTCCCCCGATAACTTCGGAGTGTGTGCCGAGATCGAGATTTATGGGAAGATCCGTAGGCCGAACGAGGATCACGCGGAGGGGAAAGAAAAAAGTGAGATACGAGTCCATCAGGTCGGTGTACCTGAGGCTCGCGATCAACTCGACGACTCAGCTCGACGCACACAAGAGAGATAGATAACAACTCACGGGGGCAACACACACAAAAACCTGACTCCCGCGATCTCCTTTTTTTTTGCATTTTTTTTTGTATTCTCGAGGGTATTTCGGTTGTGCAATAACTTCCCATTAGAAGGAAGGCTTTCGGGGTCGTGAGGCGCTCGTTGGATATACCGACGGGAGGATTGGGAAAGAAAACGTAGGAGAGCAGGATAAGGGCTGAGATGGTATAAAGAATAAGCGCGGGGAGAAAGAGGAAGAAGAAGAAAGAAAGGAGTAGTGCGGAGTGCTATGTATACTGCGAGAGAAAGAGGAAAAGGATAAAGAGCAAAAGCAGACCCAGCAGCAAGTTGCACTCTCGGCAATGAATCAGTTTTAGAGCTCCGGGCCTCGCGGCATGCCAGGAAATACACGAGCGAAAACCCTCCTTTCGTTGTTTGGGTTATGATATACTCCTCTCGTATGTAAATCAACGTTTTGTGCGCTGGTGGCGGCCTCGTTTTATACGCACACATACAGCCCCCGAACAAGAAATCATAAAGAGTAGACCAGCCTCCCGCTAGTAAAAAAAAAAAAAAAAAAAAAAAAAAGTCGCCGACGAAAAAAAAAATGAACGTTTCGTGTAACCGAACTATAAAAACTAAAAAATCCTGTAATAAATTTGCGAATTAATTCGTGCGACGTTACGAAACAACTTTCTCGTAATAAATAGAAGGCGCTTTGTTTCGCGCGAAGAAAGAATTTTTTTTTTTGTATTTTCTGCTTTAATTCGAAGAGAGAATTAAATGCGCCAACTACGCTCGTAAAATCACGTTTATAATTGATTCAGTGAATGCAGTATCATCGAAGCGAGAGATATGCGAGAACAGACCGCGAACAATGAGCATAAAATTTCAATCGTCTTCGTCGTCTCGTCATTGTCACCGTCGTCGTTATAAATGTGAGAAAAAAAAAATTGAATATATATAAATATGAATGGTTCGTAACTACTTATACTATTTTATACCTTAGAAATAAAGAATTCTTGGGGCTTTGTGCCCTTGACGCTCGTTCCACCCTTATTTAATTTACCTTATTCTTATCCTTCGCCCTATTCCTTTTTATTCTCTCTTTCCCTCGGGTCATTTTACCGTTGATGAAGAGGTGCAAATTGAAGATCTTGTTGCCGAGACCGGTAACTCGAAGACTTTTATATAAAATCGAGAAAGAGTATAATTCAAGCATAGATCTTTCTGCTTCGAGTCTCCTTTCCTTCTTTCCTGCCTCTCGGAGATTCTACTCTCGCGGTTGCAGGCTGCCGTGAGTTACCGTGTCGCGGCGCGCGGTGGAGGACGAACTTTGCTAATTGGGCAGCAGCAGCAGCAGCAGCAGCCAACCAGCCAAACGAAGAGAGATCTCTCGAAGGAATGAGCCGACGGGACGCCCTCGAACAGGCGAATATAAATTCGACCGAACAACCACCACAGCTCGCCTACCACCGGCTCGTTTCACCGTGTCTCGACGTTTTTTGCATAAATTACCATCGCACCGGAGGTGGTCCGACTCTCATACTCCGCTAAGCGCCTTACTATTATACTCTTTCTTCAATCTTGTTATATATTTTTTATTTCTCTCGATCTTTCTTTCTTGCTTTTTCATCGTCGCACCCGCGTCTCTGTTCCAAATTGTATTTATCACAATTTCTCGGTTACTCGTTCAATTAAAAAAAATTGAAGATCGTTCAACTTGTGAAACTTGTCGGTGAACTTAATTGAAATTTGGTAGAATTCGCTGCCGATACAATTTGATATTCAGTTATGCTATTATTATCATTATTATTATTGGCTGCAAAAATATTAAATGTCTAAATAGATCGTTATAAAATTACGAAATTTATCAATTATTTATTATTTTTCGATCTCCAAGTTTATTCGTTTTTACCGAATAGGTGGTTTGGTTATAAAAAAAATACGAAGAAAAATGGTTTTTCCCACGTTTTGAAAAGTATAAAACTTCGGGAGTTTGAATTACGCGCTCTCCGTTTCTACGATCTATAAAAGTTTACAAACCATCAGCTAATAACGTTCGATCGAAGATTCGGAAAATGTCTATATTTATCGATAACGTTGAATTTACTTCCACGTATGAAAATTTGCTAGCGAGACGAGTCTACTACTCGAGACATGAAGGCTATGACGTTATACATGAACCGTATGTGTACATATATATTATATATATATATATATATATATATATTTACAGACACGTGAGAGTGGAACTTGTATCTCGAGAGTTTCACCAGCGCAAGGATCGCCGGTATCCCGCGGAGTCTCTTAAATAAACTACAGGTAGGCGCGATATCCCCGTGGCGTATCGAGTCACGACCCTATATCTTTCTCTTTTACTCTTTTCCTCATCTTCGCCAGAGGCCATCCCTCCGCCTCCTCCACCTTCTTCTTGTTCTTATTCGTCGTATGGTCTTAACAATACGTATACTCTATCCATCGCTCGTTCTTCGCAACCCTGTCAGTAGTCTCGCGTCGTGTTTTTTTGTTATTTTTACCCCCTTTGCTTTTCTCTAACTACGACGAACGAGCGCCCGTTTACTCAAGCGTGCGCAGCCAACGTGTAGCGAGATATAATACGTATGCGCGTTTATATACACACGGAGGCTTTTACAAGCTTTGCCAAAGGATATTCGGATTGCATATCATGCGAGACTCCGTAGTCGTGCCGAGCCACCTTCGGAGAAGCTGAAACTTCGTTACCTCGGCAATTACGATAAGAATCTGACGTTCGCACCCGCGCGAACTTATGAGAATTCTTCGTTTTGTTTGCCTCTTTCCCCATGGATCATCCACTGCGTTACAAGAAACATGACAGGTTATTGAAAACCTTTACAGTTATGCTTGTGATTAAACGCAGACATCGAAATCGCTTATAAACTGTGATAATCGATTTTTAATCGTTTCTTCCCCTTTCGCCAATCGTAATAATGATTTTTTTTCTTTTTTTATAAAAAATGATAAATGATTTTTTTTTTTTTTTTTTTATAAAAAATGATAAATTTACAGCCACGAGTTGTTAATAATAACTGGCAGATGTTATCATACGAATTTCATTTTTGCGCGGATGCGCGCCGTAATCGCTATGTCGCTTTTACTCCGAAATTGTATTTATACGAGTTATGAGGTACGAGAGAGATGAAAATATTAATAAAAAAAGAGCCGAGAGAATTTAAGATTTCTCGTTAGAGGAGAATCTTTACGAGCGTTCGTAGCGAAGGCTGCTTGCTCTCGGCACTTCGCAGAAACTTAATACCGATTTATAACTTGTGCCCCATATTATAGTATTAATGAAACACCGCCCAGACGGTGACCTACGAACGTGCAATACGATACGCTGTTTTTATTCCGGGAGATCTATGTCCGTTCATTAATTATCGAACAAAAACAATGTGACGAAATTAATATTTTTATATTTTTAAGAATTATGAAATGTTAATTTTTATATTATTTCGTAATTATTAATAATTATATTATATTAAATAATAATAATTATACATTAATATTGATACATTATAAAAATCATGAAACAATAAATTTAAAAAAAAAATCATTATCCATAAATTCATTAATTTCATTATATTAATTGTTTATTATTATATTATATTGTTA
This sequence comes from Cryptus armator, assembly GCA_963971235.1. Lineage (NCBI taxonomy): Eukaryota > Metazoa > Arthropoda > Insecta > Hymenoptera > Ichneumonidae > Cryptus > Cryptus armator. Next base: position 11,428,676 of record OZ020242.1, on the reverse strand, counting down.
ATTGTTTTTTCGAACGTCTATTACTGATTTTCAATTATGGTCGCTACCATATTATTCTCCATAGGAATATCCGTAGGATATATTCTCCGTAAGAATAAATTAATCGATGTTCTCGAGATATTTTTGTTTCTCGGAAAAAAAATAATCACGAATTCGTAGGCCGCGAAATATTGTAATAAAAATGGGTAACGTAGTTGATTTTCGGCGCTTCTCGTGAGATGGACAAGATATAGAAATTTCGTTAATTATTTCGAACAGTTCCCGATGACTAAACGAGTGAAAAAAAAGAAGGATTGAGAGTCACTGGAGTTCGCGAGGCTTGGAGTACCTTCCAGCAGACTCGAGGAGGAAGAAAAACGAGCGACGGCGGCGTCGTCGTCGACTACTCGTCGTTGGAGATAAAATATCCTCTTCGGACATTTTTCTGTTTATTTTATTTTATATATATATTTTTTTCTACTTCTTCGTCGTTCTTATCTGTCTTATTTTCTTTTCTTTTACGGAGTACACGAGCGCCGTTACGAGCGCGTCGAGTGTGTCTCGATGTTTCACGGGGAGCGAGAACCGCGCGCGTCTCTGTGTATATAAGTAGTAGACATTGCGGAATAAAGAGGCTGCGGAAGAATTGCTGCTGGACACTACTGAAAGCTAACGGACGCACACAAACGCCGCGCGGCTCGTTGGACGATACCAAAGTGTCGTTTACTCGCGTGACGCCACTGGCTATCCCAGCGCACGATGAAAAATTTGTCACGTCACGACAGAATCTCTTTATTCTCTTGGCGCACACACTTTCTTCCTTCGCTACTTCTACGGCTTCGATACAGCAAACACCTCTTTGATTTATACCCACCGTCACGCGATTCAATTGACTTTTCGTGTGCGCATTTCTTTTTTTTTTTTTCTTCCTCTTTCGTCTTTTTACTTTGGGCAAATATTTTCGAAACTTTGAATTGCCGGTTGTCCACTTCTACGCTATACGGGAAGCGAGATAACGATGACGAACAACTTTTCGTACGGATATCAAAAATACATTCGTCTTTCGTTGCTTACGACGGTCTCCAGCGTCACGCGCTGTTTATTCAACGACGAGAAGGGAACTCGCAATGTTTTCGATCGAAATTTTTCGCATCAAGTAAAGAACCGGATTAATAAAAAAAAAAGGATTAATAAAATGGAATTTTTAATACGTATTTTTTTATATTTATTCATTTTACATTTAATATTTTTTTGTTATTTTTTTTAAATCGTTTTGTTTGCTATTCGAACTTTTGTCGAATACAAGAAACTTTTATTTTACTTTAAGACGTAAAAAAAAAAAAATCGCATTTTTTTTTAACGCTCCGAAAAGAAATACAGAAAGCGATGACGAAGAACTTTTTGAAAAAGTTACGGAAGAGTCTCTCAAATTAACGAGGGACATTGGTACGTCATGAACTGACGCCGGGTCCTCGATCAAAGTTTGCAATCGGATTGAAGAGTCTCTTGACCATCGGTGGAGGTGAGACTTAGAAATGTTAAACTCACGAACCTTCGAAGCCGATGACGTTTATTTTTATTTTTTTCTTTCACCGAAAGATAAGTAGATCTGTCCTCTTATTTATGACTCGAACGTGAAGGCGCCTCGTAAAATTTTCGTCTCGAAACTCGCAAAGTCGTTGATCAAAGTCGATTGGGTTGTATGCTCTTTTAATCAGAGAGAATTGCCGACCATCAAATATCCCGGGAGGAGACCGGGCGCTCGCCTCTTGCTGCATCCCGTATAATAATAATAAAAAATAAAAAAAACGCCATCTTTTTCTCGAGACTATATAAAACAATTTGACGGCAGTATATTATTTGACGTTCGAACAGCGGGAGGACCCTTTGGCGACGCGACTTCCTCGTTCATTATAATTATTTCTGTGGCTAACTGTTATTATTATGATATTATGGTAAAGGGAGGGGGGGAATCCTCGGAAATAAACGGGACGGCGTGTCGTACGCCTCCACCTACTCGATCGTCGGTCGTCGACGGTTTAAATCTAAAAAAGGAAAGAACAAACCGCAACGAAACAGCGAGAAGGCATGAGCTCGTTAACACGCCTGTGGAGAGTTGTCCGCTGTTTCGTTACCCGTTCGATAACTCTGTGAGCAACGATGATGCTGCAGCGCTTCATACGTACGCGTCAAAGAATTCAATAAAATGGGGTAAATCGGGTCACGTAAAAAATACGTTTCTATGTTTCCCTAAAACCTCGATAATTTTTTTTTTTAAATCAATTTATATTTTTTGGCGATCTATCAAAAGACACATTTCGCCCTGAAATCGAATAAAAAAAAAAAATTTATTCATTTCGACGATTTTTCGTAATAAAATAAATTTTTTGTTCAAAGATCGAAGGTTTTTCGATAAAAAAAAAAAATACGATTTCTAAAAATGAAAAGCTGTGGAACTCGAATTGAAAAAAACGACGAAAGATTTTCTACCAAAAATGTAAAGTTATAGAAGTCAAACAGCTCGTTTTATTAACAGAAACGAGTTAATAATAACAGCATTGAACTTGACCCGCATTACCCACCGATCCGCATTACCATCATCCTCACCGATTCAGCAGTGTGGTACATGACATTTATCCGTGTGTAGTGGCCGATTGCGGAGCTTGTGTCCGCGAATGGACCGATAACCGGAACTATTTATTAGAGCCCTCGGGCGTCTACTTTCGCGCCTCTTCGCATCTCTCGTTTTGACGCCGATTGTAGTGGTTGGAGTGAGACAAATACAGGGTAAGCGAGAGAACGCGCCGACGTAACGAAAGAGTGAAAAAATGAGACGTACGAACGTCTAAAAAAAAAAAAGAAAAAAAAAAAAAAATAGAGAACACAAAACAACACGATCCGCAGTATAACTAAAGGCGACCGAAAATGAATGCTGGAGATTCAGCTTTGCGTTTTTTGTATTATTAGCATTGTAACGAAGTAACTACACTGTAGTCCGAGATGTGTGTACTTCCTTCACGCTTCTTTCTCTTCTCTCTTTTTCGGCTTCTATTATTATTATTATTATTATTTATTATTCTTCTTGCATTCTGTTCTCTAACTCTTCTGTGCGCAGAACCAACAAGCCAGCGGCACGCCGTTACTTTCACGATCGCTCTTTGCTCGGCAAGCGGTGGAAAGGGGGTTGGGGGCGGAGGGGGAGGAGGTGGATACTGAAACTACAGACTCGCTGGCACAGCCATAGAGTAAGGTTTTGTGCTGCTCTCTTTCTAGCATTATGTACCGGGCGCGACTCGGTCGATAGCGGCGTGTGTTTCAACGCACACCTGGGCTTCTCTATCCCGAGGTTGGGTTCCTTTTATATCTCTCGGCTTTTTCTCGCTCTTTATCTCCGCTTACCGACCTATCTTTTTCTTTCCTTCTGTCTCGCAATGTGTGTTATTCCTTCGTCCACCTCTATCTCGGCTCAACGAATATTACAACTACAATGCATGTTTATGTGTGCGCGTGCGTTGTGTAGAGATAGGAGGAGAGCACATTCCGGGCTCAACAGCTACACGAGCCCTGGAGCTACATACGAAATAAACTTTTTTAAACTCTGCGAGCATTGTTCGAGTGAATTGAACCAAAGTTTCGTGACGCAATGACGCGGAAACTATGGCGCTTACCCACGTGCATTTAAAAAAAAAACATACAACTCGATGTATTATTTATTTGGAGGTTAGATATCGAATCTCGATACTTTGGTTTGTTATTACAGCCAATTAACCCTTTCGTTCGTACGTATCTTTTGGGGGCGTAGTTAATCATATATCTATCGAGATCATTCGACATTATTGCGATATGCTATTTGCGCGTATCATATTAACGTTTGACAATCGAGATGGCAATTGATGATAGCGAAAGTAACGACGGTAACATGATTTCTAAACTGTTGAAACATTTAGAAAAAATTGAAAAAAAAAATAATATATATATATATATATATATATATTAAAATAATAATAATATTTAATATACATTATATTATATATATGAAATGAGATAATTTTAAGAGTACATCTTTTTTTTTAATAAATAAGAACTCAAATTCAATCTCAAATTCAAAATCTCAAAACAAAAAAAAATCGAAAATATCATAAAACTTTAATGTTTCTGTTTTTGTGAAATTTACCACATTTTTTTTTGCGTATTTAACACATTCAAATACCGTCGTAAATCGTCCGATCGATAACCATGATAATGAATAATTAATGTCAGCGTTAGTTCGATGTTATATTGGGGATAATTTTACGAGACTTTGAATTACGTGAAAGGAGACGTCGAAGTCGTCGTTTTTAATAGACGATCATTAGAGGAGTCAGTTATAGTCTGTCGTTTGTACGACAGCGGTGGAGTTATGATTGCGGCGAGGCGTTTGATTGGGTAGTAGAGGTACATCTATGTACAGCTTCTCTCGGGCTGAGGCTTTGACCTCGTGTCGTGCGACGTCGTCCTTCTACGAGCGAACGGTGAGTACCGATATTCGCCCGGGTCCTCGACAGCGTCTCGTCTGACGGCACGTACATACTTCTCGGTATTAGATACGTGACTGCGATGATATTTTCTCGCCCTTTTTTTCTTTTTTGCACGGTCCATACTACCGAGAAACGGTAATTCGCTTCTCTCGCGTTCGCGGTCCTTTGGTACGCATTAAACCGCTATGAGTGCGTAGGTACATTATAGTACCGCACATTCATTCGAGGATATGCGCAATTCCGCAGCACAACGCGCCGAGCCACGCCCCATCCGCTAATTAATTACGGATGAATTATGGATTCGAGAGCTCGTGCGCGCGGGGACTCTCGCGAGCGCAAGTTTGCTTAATTGGATACGATTCGTTTCTCGCTTCGACTGCTGTACGCTACTTTTCTCTTCGGCAATCATATTGTCCCAAAGATTGACGAATTTTCATTGACAAACGCGAATTTCATAAAATCAGAGCGTTTTATCGTCGAAAAAAAAAAAAAAAAGTTCGAAATTCAAATTTTATCGCGGTAACGACCATCGCGCTTTTGCGTTACGCGAAATGTGTTCGGAAAAAAAAAATAGTCAGAAATTGAAACGATAAAAATCGCTCGGAGTTGCATGGTAACGCAATAAAAATGTTGCAATGAAACATTCTATTGCAGAAGGGATCAATGACCCGTTCATGGCATACTTTCATCTCAAACGCCCAAAGACTGATCGATGGCCAACAACTGTACCATTTGCCATTGCGGGCGAATGATAAAAATGTTACTCGTCGCATCCATCAATATTAACCGATCATTAATTTGCGGAAGGGTGACGCACGTCCGTTCGATATCGAAGAAATCTGGTTTTTCACTGCATGCACAACGTGTATCTATATACATAGCTTCGAGAGATGGAATACAAATGTGTGATAGATTCGATATGTGAGTGGATGGGAGATCGATATATATCGCAGGGTAACGGACGAAGGAGAGAACTTTAGAATAAGAAATATTTGAGATCGGATCAGTGGCGCGCACGTCTCACCGTCGTAAATCATTTCGTCCCACTCTCTCGTGTCGAAGGTGACGCTATGCAAAGAAATAAGGACGAAGCGGCGGTGGAAGAGAGCCGAAGAAACACGAAAGATATATACGACGAAAGGGACGACCCGAGGAGGCAAAAGAAAAGTTTGATGCTGCGAACGCAGCGAGTCAAGGGACAAAATTCTTTCTTCTTCTGCTTCTCTTTGCTATTTCTATCTGTTTCTCAACGTGTGCGTCGAATGTCCCAGTCGTTGACACCGTAATAAATCCCTTAACTAACGGTAAAAATAACTGGCAGTACCAACAGTACATTTTTAAAAATGAAAATTACTTTCTGAAACTTGCTATTCGTCAATTTTTATTTTGTGTTTTCTTAGAATTTTCCGAATTAAATATATTAAAAATTTTGGAGCACTAAACACATATACACTAAAAAGACGATCCGAAGAGACAAAATAAAAGTTTGACGCTACGAATGCAGCGAGTCGAAGGACCTCTTCCTCTTTCTTCCTCTGCTTCTCTTTGCTATTTCTATCTGTTTCTCGACGTCTGCATCGAATGTCCCAATCGTTGACTCCGCAATTTCTTAAGTAACAGTAAAAATAACTAATAGCACCAACTGTACATTTTTTTAAATGAAAATTCATTACTAAAACTTGATATGCATCAAATTTTATCGTGTCTATTCTCACTATTTGACGAATGAAAAATATTTCTAATTTTGGTCACATACTGGGACATCGTTAGTTCCGGAGATGTTCGCTTCATTCTGTAACCTCGCGGCGCATGTTCGTTATCTACCCCGATCTGTCGGCGACACAAGTTTCTATCCTCTCGGTCGCAGAAACAACCCACGAGCAGACCTCGGGGTGACTAAACTTCACCCGCACGATCGGTGCCCAAGGGAGAGCTTGCATCGGAGAGCGAAGATTCTCAGCATATGCGCGTTGCATGTACATTCACGGTGCGAGAGGAGAGAGAACCGCCAGATACCAGGTAGCCGGGGAGATACGTATTTCTGTGTACTTAAACCTTCGAACGGGAGCGAGTCTCGTGCTGCCATTCCACTCTATGTATACGTTACTCCCGTATCGATAAGCGACCGAATGGTGTGGAAGGAGGGAACAGAATCGAACGACAAAAGATACACGAACTACCGTGCATATGGTCGCCAAACATTGACTTTAGATTAAATTGCACAACGGTTTTACTGCGCTCGATTCACCTCAGCATCGATAAAATTGCTGTCGGATCAACGTCAATATGTAATTCAACCCTTTCGCCGTTGTCAAACATCAAAATTGTCGAGATTTTAGTGAAATCTTTAAATCCGGAATTATCATTGTAGATAAACAAAAGCTTTCAATCTCTCGCAACCGTTGTAAATATAATACGAATAATACAAATATAATTTATCGTATGTCTTTTAATAACGTTTAATTTAATCATTTCAGCATTTAATCCATTTTATCCGAATTATCTTTTATATTCGTGTTGCGATAACTTCACCATTTTTCGCTTGAAGGGTTAATAATGTTTAATTGATCGATTTTAATGCTGAAATTTTGCGGAAACGAGACGACGTAACTTCATTTTTCGTTTTTACCGTAAATGTAAAAATTGAATGATTTCACTACAATTAAAATTAAAAATATTCATTTTCGCCAATGTTTCGTAAAGATGAAGGCACCGGGTCTCCCGGACTCATGTATAGCGTTAAAGAGGTGCAAAAATACATGTGATGTTAGGGTAAAAAAAAAGGATTTGCTTATGTGTGAAACGGTATATCGTCGATGACCTTAAAAGGACCGAAGAACATTGTTCTGGTAGCCGAAAGCAGGGTACAGCATCACCGTCGGCAATAGCAGCATTTACTTTACATTTACTCCAATAACAGGCAGAATGGTACCGCACATCACAATATCCGCAAAGATTCGAGATCAACAGGAGTACAGAGAGCATCCGAGTTTCAAGCTGAACATTTATCGGTCGAGCCACGACCTCTTTCTTTCCCCTTAGCCCGTCGCGTTGCCAACACCGGCACAGCGGAGCGGACACGACGACGAGGACCGTAGCAGCGGGAAAGTTTATCGCGAACGAAGCAACGAACGGTTGACAGCTCGGTGATGCATCGGTAGCGATCTGCATTGGCGTCGCGATAGATTATAAGCAGAGAACGAACAAGAGAACGAAACAAGTAACGTTGTTACGTGTACAGACCCTATAGTTTGACTATGTATAGTACATGCGATCCTGTTGCGGGTGAAGTGGTGCATCAGCAACCGGCAAACAGCACTGTCGACTCTATTCCACGTATCCGCATCCGCTTCGAGCTTATAGAGTGAGAGAAAAAAAGAAAATCGTCCCGATTGGCTGCGGCAAATACGCTGCACTCTTCGACACTCGTTGCTCAGGGTAGACGTTACCGTACCGTGTATAGTATCGACTTAAAGGTACTCGAAGCTCCTCAATCCCATATTTAACCGGAGTAACTTGTTTTTTTTTTTTTTTTTTTTTTTTTTTTTTTTTTCGAATCGTTTGCTCATGCGATCGAGTCGTCTTTGCCGCTCGCCATAAACAACTCGCGTTCGAGGGGTCTTGATAAACTTCGAGTTAATTACTTTGAGCAATGCGCCGACTGTGTTCGACAGTGTGAAACTAAAGGTCTCGAAAGATATAGGACGCGGTTCATCAATCATTTCTCGAGAGGCAGAGAACTACGCACGCTATATAGAAAAAAAAAGAATGGAAAAATAACGAGCGACTAGTAAAACGTCGAAGCTATGATACGTCGGGATACGATGGGGAAAAAAACTATTTTGGAGCTTTCCGTTAAATCGCTTTTGAATAAGTCGCGTATCGATTTTTAACTCCTGACTGCCCGCCGGGCAAAAAACGGGAGTTAAGGTAAATTCCCAATAATCGACAGTGTACAGTAATCGACAATGTGTGCTTTGACTATAGTAATATCGATATTCAAAGCATACAACGGTCGATTACATGAACGTTTACCTCATGCGGTTCACAGTGAACATGTGAATTTGCGTATTTTCTTGGTATCCGATGTTCTCAGAAACGACAAAAAAGTCTTAAGGAAATTTGGCATACCGTTTCTTTGCATCGGGAACTGTGTTTTTTTCACGTTTTATTACGATTAAGTGCAAATTGATAGAGATAAAGTCAATGGAAAGTAATAGTTTCGGATATATCGAAATTTCGTCGATATACGCCGCCATTATCTTTTCCTTCTCGCGCCGAACTCCCACTGACGAAGGAATCGCTCGACTATGAAATGCTTATAATTAATTGTTGTTTCACATCTTTTTGTTGATAGATCCTTTTTTTTACACACTTTTTCAGTCGGAATTTTTTTTAATTTTTATAATTTTTTTTTTATTTGAAAATTGCGTTAAAAATATAAAAAAAAAAAATTATAGTCGCGATAAAACGAATTTTTTTAAAAATGTGCTTAACGATAACTTGTTTCGAGTTAATTTTACTCGTTTCATGATTGTAGTGTCGATGAATATTTAACACATCCTGTCGTCCCTTAATTTGCGCACGTAAACATTATGATAATGAATGAAAGTTAACCGATGTATACGAGCTGTATATCGCGGCATGGGGAGTATCGAGAAGTGAATACTGATGAATCGATCTTGTCGTAGGTCGCGATATATCTCGCCGCTTATATACAGGTGTGGTCACGTGCGAGCAATTTCCTGCAATCGGAGACTCACACCGGACAAACACGGGCCCCCGGGACACTTCGCTAAAAGTTTCTCCATTATCTTTCGCGTTTCGCAGTTAAGGAAGTATCAACTTTTTTCCGGGATCGGATAAACAGATAAGGGAGTAAACCTGTTATATCGAAGACGCCAAAGGAAAAATGAAACAAAATGCAAAAATTGTTCAAATTTATCGATAAAACTACATATCGTTTCGAAAAAACTTATAATTCAATGCATTATGACATCGGGACGTAATATTGAAATATTAAGTTTCAATTATATTTTTGGAGTTCCGTACTAAAAAAAAAAAAAAAAAAAAAAAAAAAATGTATCGCATTATTTTATTATTATTCAAATAAAAATAACGATCCCAGAATCGATACCGATGGTGCGTAGTATAACTTTATGGATTACAAAGACCTTGAGAAACGACTAGTAAACCGCCGTTGTTTTTTCGCTGTTAAACTCCACGCGGAAGGTTTATATACCGCTGTAGTATAAATGTACCTGCGCAACGCAGTTTGTCCTCAAAACTCGCTCTGCGGGGAGTCGACTCAACGAGAAAGACGGTTTACGCGTCTCCTTTACCCGGGAGGACTCGAGCAGAACATATCCGAGAAATCTTGTTTCCAACCTCTGTCACGCAACGAGACTGCGGACGGGGAGTGTACGGAGTATATATACAGTATATACTCTCCGCATCGTTTCCAGAAACGACAAACAACATGCTGTGGGTTTTAACGTCTGTCGTTCACTCGAACACGAGATCTCTCGGTGCAGACGAGATGTAAGTACACGCGATTAATTTATCATAACATTAAGATGATCTTCGAGAGACTCGAGAAATCCTGCGCGGCCTTCAAGCAGTTTTCGCAATCGTATTGATCTCCTCGTCGATCAACTTTTTCGATCTACTGGGACATATAATCGATTCCTTTTACTTCAGAGATATCTCGGTGGATGGGAGGGGGGTACCAGCTTCGTATTATAAAACCGTAGGCACTGTAAGTTACAGTGAATTTATCATTTACTTGACTTCCTTCGTTAATAATTCACGTCGATAGGAAATACCAGAAAAATAATAATTATCAAATTTGATAAATGATTTAACATTTTTTTCAAAAATGAAAAATGAGTCGACGGGACGAGAAAAAAATTATGACGATGGATGGAATTTTTTTTTTTTTTTTCGTATATCTTTCCGGCGTTTGGTACATACGGCGAAACTTTTAAATCACGACTATCGTCTTTTATGTATACACATATATATATTTTTTATTATCGCGAACGAATGATTTATTGTGTGATAAAGTTGAAAATCGTGTTTGCGTGTGGAATGCACGAGTTTCTCATGGTGGTTCGCCCGGCGAACGGTCGATAGCAGGACGTATAACCGTCGTCAGCAGCATCGTTCCCGTCACGACGGAATCGACCGCCGGTACCCGACGACGAGAGTCACCACCGCCATCGAGACTCTCTGTCTCTCCCCCTGTCTCACCGCTCGAAACGGCACACTGCGCGCTACTGCTTGGCAGAAGGGGGGGATACACTGTGCTCTACTCACAGTGCCACGTTGGACTACTATCGACCCACTACACGCAGCTTCCCACGGGGCCGATAGATATATAACACCCCAACACGCTTCAAACTTCGAACGACCGAAATTTACGAGTTCTCTTGTTCTCTTGACGTACGAAACTTGACCTCATTGTTGCCGCGAAATATTTCGATAGCATCGAGTCGCTTTACTCCGGAAACTAAAAATCATTCGATTTATTCGCTATTCCTATGTCTCGATTTCTCCGTTTTTATTATCATGGAAAATTCGAAGTTTTTATGTATTTTTTTTTGTTAGCATTGAAATTTTATATGCGACAGCTGCAAATATGTTTTTTATCATTTTAATTATAATTATTTATCAAATTTTTATATTATTGTAATAGTCGTTTATTTTCGGAGGTATCGTTTTAGTGTTGCATTTTACAAAAAATCTCTTTAAAGTAAATTAAGTCGCATTTCGATTAAAAAAAAATGTTTAAACTTTTGTTAAAAAATGTTTAAAAATGTTAAAAATGATAAAAAAAAAAACGATTTTTTTAATAATATATATGTAAATTTTAAATAATTATATTATATTTAATTGTGATAAAAATATATTATATTAGAATGTTTTCTTGTCAACTGTTTATTTCCCATTCCTTTCTTAATTTGTTGCGAAAATTAATAGATTTTATTTATACGGTTGGTATTTGAATTTACCTTCGTATCCGGTAAATGTCTGAGGAGAACTGAGGTACAGCTGAGGTAATGATGGGACAGTCTCCCCGTGGTAATGCCGTATTAACAATTCCCCATTGGCTATGAATTATAAAGTTTGATGAATTAACGATCCCAACGACCACGAAAATCTATTTCAGTTGACTTCGTTCCGCGGTTTGTTTTTCTTTAATCCTATTTCACGCTTTTGAAGTAACGTTTGAACATCGTGTTACGCGTCACGGTGAAACACGCGTGATAAATTTTACGAGCTTTCGAGTTTCAGAATTCGTGGCGCACTACCGCGTTCGGCAATGCGGTCTTAAGTAACACGTGCCGCGGGACTCTTTTCGAAACTTTTTCGCTTCACGATTTTTCCGATATATCTTTGGCGCGAGAAGACAAAATTACTCGAGAAAGTATATTATTATGATTATAAATTTGTTTCAGAAGTTTCTATACTTCACTCGTAATAAAAGGTTCATCCCGAAACTTTGAGATTGTTAATGAAATTTTTACTAAATGTGATTATAGCCGAAGCGGCGTCGAGGTAACAATCAAATTTTGCTATAAAAGTCGCTATATACATATATATATATTTTTTTTTTTTCAACACATTTATTTGTGTTGCATAAAATATAAAATTTGATTAAAAAAAAAATCAAATTTCTATCGAAAAGTTATTTTGAAAAAATTTGATTGTGCAAAAAAAAAAACTTCTATAAACAATCAATTGGAAAAAGCGAAATTTGCGAAATTTTCCATGCAGACATTCGAGAGCTAAAATAAAAGTGTTGAAACCCGCATGAGATTTCCGGGTCTATTTTATAGCAATCCGTTTGTTGGACTGCACTTATACGTGCACACGGACACACGCGTCGAACGGACGACGAGTCGGGAGTACGCGAGTGCGAAAACAAGAACTAAAAAAAAAAAAAAAAAAAAAAAAAAAAAACTGCGCTCCGCCGTCTCCGGCATTTAACACCAGCAGCCAAAGCAGTAGAAACAACAGCAGGAAAGCAGACAGTCGCGATAGAGTGTGGTGAGTGAAAGAGGCGACCGGCTGCTGCTGCAGCAGAAACAGCAGCTTCTCTATCTGCTCGCCGCAACTCGTGCGACACACTACTTCATTTTCTCTCTTTCGTATTCTCACTTCGCATATATACCTTTCCCCCTCCCCCCCCCCCCCCTCGCGAACCAGTTCTCATTCACTCGACATTATTCACAAAGCAGCGGAGACTCGTGGACCTCTCTCGTCGTACCTACGTAACGTCTAGTTTGCTGGCGCAACCAGTTTTTGGCCCTTTGCTTCACGGGGTATTTTTTAAAATTTCAAAAATTACTGGAAACAAACAAAAATCGTTAATTACCCATCGATTGATAGTTTCCCGTGAGGATAATCATTTCCCTATGAACATTAGAACACGAGACATATTTTTGTTTCTTTTTATTGGTAGACGTGGGTCTGGAATACCTAATGTGTTTATCGTTGCGAAACTTCGTCAAAAATCAATAATTTGGAGTTTAAGAAGCATAATAATGATAATGCCAAAAAATTATTAAGAAAATTAAAAAAATTGTTCAACAAATCAACAAACAATGTAAGTTTTTTTTAGCAGAAATCGATTCGTACATTTTTCTGAAAACATTTTTAAAAATTTGAATTTTTTTAAGATGTAAATTCACAAATATTGAATACGTTATCACAAAAAATCCAGTCATTCGCAAATACTTAGCAAATACGGGAATTACGAAAAAAAAAAAAAACAAAAAAAAAATTTACGCAATTCTTCTGCTCAATAAAAAGTTGGAATGTCGGATGATTTGTTAAACATTTTTTCAAAAACTAATTTGTTAATAACTTTCCAGAACCATTATTACAAAATATCAATATTCTTAGCATCTTCGATATGATAAAAAATTTTTGGATTTTAATTGCATTGTGAATTACGCAAATTTCTCTCCGAATGTCTCTGCTTTGGTTAGGAATGTAACTCCCTCCTTAATTATAGTGAAATTGAAACGCCAGAATGTAAGAACGATGTCTGTTAAGTCTCAATATACAGTGAAAACTATAAAAGTCACACGATTTTTAATGAGACCTTAAAAAAAAAAAAAAAAATACATTTTCGTGAAACCATTCGACTTTAACAGATTCTTCTGTGATATTCTGGGATTAAACTTCTGACTACATCGCAACATTTTCTCAACAAATTCAGTTAATTTAAAACCTTAAAACACTTTTATTATAGTTCTCATCCTCACCGTTTGCTTCACGAATAACGTCGAATTGCATGATTACTAAGAGTGGAAAGTTGCGGGATTCGTTCGTTGAGTGTAATTTCGTTGGACGAAGTTTCGCGAGATTATATTCTCGCGTAGGACGGTAAAAGACCGAATCCCCGGCGCTCATCTATCAATCACGCGATGGTTCGTTGGTCCGACAGAGAGACACAAGCAAATGCGAAAAGTGTTAATGCACGGAAAATTGCCGGAAGTATCTTTTTTAACGAGTGCCAAGGCAACTCGTAGAAACCTACACGACGAAGGTATAGTTAAAGAGAATTAGCACATGTAAGTAGGTCTAAGTAATATGCAAAGCACGCCTCCACTTTCTGCTTACGTTTTTCCCTCCCATCTCGCGTGGTACGTATATTCTTTTCGTTCGTTTCGTTCTTTTGTTGAAACGCGTTATAGATGCTTCGGAGTTCCGCGCGAGTGAAAGAAAATGTGTTTCTAAAGAATTTTTTTTATAGAAAGAAAATCTCATTAACCTCAACTTAAAAAAAAAAAAAAAAAAAAAAAAATGAAAAAGCACTATTAACTCCTTCAGGTAAAAAATTAAGGACCAATGATTTCTTTCATTTTCGCAACTCGTCGTTAACGACCACGAAGCAGCCTTTTCCCGTCGAATTTTCACCGTGTAAATCCGCAAACTCGGTACTTATTCGAATTGCGATAAAATAGGTATACATACAATTGTAATCGCGATACAGTAGTGGAGAGTCGTATCCGAAGAAAAAAAAGAAATAATACGCGGTCCGTGAACGGGAGCGTTGCTCACCTGATGTACAAAACATCGGGCGTTGCGACACACGGAGAAACCATTACAAAAGTCGGATATAGACAAAGAGCCGAGAGCGCGGACTCCGCCGCAAGGGACGTTTGAAAAGGGGTGTTGAACCAACGGAATGGGATTTGTTTGTGACTTTAACGCGAATGTGTGGGCATCGCGTTTGTGTGAGTAAAATCGCGAAAGCCTTTCTTTCCGACGTTTCGACATTTCGAGGTCTGGCAATGTGTTACGTGGCGTGAACCCCGTGTGTAACACGTAAAAGGCGATATGGTGCGTTCGTGTATGTAGGGGTATATAGCAGGCGGGTAGGTACAGCATAATCGAGAAAGAACAGAGCCGACGCCCGAGGAAAAACGCTGTGAAAAACACGTTGTAACGACGCGACAACGTTAGTGCTTTTTCCCTTTTTTTCTTCTTTTACGCTTTTTTTTCTCACTCCGCACAACCCAACTTTCCGAGTTTGGACAACGGAGCGTATTGTGAAGGCGAAGAATAATGCGGGTCTCGTTAAAAATAATTCATTTAACCACAATACACATTCGTGTGTACGCGCGCGCCTCCAAGACTCCCGCCACAGTGCCCACGGGTGACGAACGAATTCACGCGCTTCGTGTGAAACGATTGTTGCTTACATCGAGAATCAGCTTGCTGCACTTATCTATTTTTCTTGGTTTTACGAGCCTTTAGGAGCAATTCTTTCGACCTTTGGTTACAATTTACAATTTATATTTTTCACAGTTTCTTACGATATCTGGTGGTGCGCTTCTAGAAAAACTTAAGTTTAAACGCGACAACGGTTTCAGCTGAGAATTGAGACTTAAGAATTCATTTGAAATGCTTTCATTTTTTTTACTGCAGCAACAATTTATTAATTAAAAATATATTAAAAAAAAGGATAAAATATTCCGCGAATGATTTAATTAATTAAATTAAATAGGTAAGGAGTCCCTGCATCACAGCTAAGTTAATGGAGTACTAACACTTCAAAAATTGTTTTTACATACCTTTAAACGAGAAACTCGTGTGAAGTGAGGGGAATTTGGATTAAAAAAAAAAATTTGTAAATAATCACTTTTACTAAAAAATAATTATTACTTTATTTATTTATTGCATTTCATTTATTATTATAATTTTTTTTCAATATAAAGTGAAAACTCGTTAATCCAGATTCCCCTTAATGCACGCGAATTTTTTTGTATAAAAGTTATAAAATTTCTTAAATTTTGATAAAATATCGACGCGACCATAAGGACAATCTTAGGTCGAAATATCGATTCGCAAACTTCGTTAATTGGCTCGTTAGATTGCAACACGCAAAATAACATTGACGCAATATTTATTCTTGGTAACAAGGATAATACTCGAAAGATACGGTTGAGAGACGTTAGCAACGAAAATTCTGGCGTAATGCTCGTAATAATTATGCTAATTAAGCGACGCGCAATCTCCACAGTTGTTTTGCACCCTCTCCGGTCTTATCGCGTCGTTCTCGTATTCATATATAAATACGAGAGAACTCTCGCGGTTAGTTAGATGGGTACGTGTAAGCAAGAAATTCAAGAGGTAATATCGCAAGGAGAAACAAGAGAGGGCGATAGATGTTAGATGAAAGGCAATGTGCTCGGATGACGTCTCTTTCTTCGTTCTTCACGAGACGGACGAGACTTGGGGAGGGATGGGAGGGGGCGGAAGGGGGGAGGAGGGGTACAACATGTGGAAAGACTGATGACTCGACCGTGCCACGCATTTCGCTGGTGAAATACTCGCGAGAAACCGTGGAACAAAGTTCAAGCTTTTACGGGGGCTGTATATACCGCGCGAAGACAAATTGCCTCAACTTTCGTTGTTGCGAATTCCCTCAGTTCGCTGCAGATACGAGAGAGTAGTAATTAAACTCTCGTGCACGGAATTTTTTGTCTTATTAAGGGCCACGCGGTAGAAGCGTCGAGCGAATACACCGATGGTAACGAATCCATCTTCTCTTTTTTATTCCGGAGATCGTTGTGATGCATCGACCGAAAGCAAATTAAGTTTTCGCGGAAAACACAACGGATGGCACACGAGAATTTAATTTGATTTTTCGTCGGAATATCTCGGCGGTTAATTCGGGAAAAAAAGAAAAAGTTATTGAAGGCATTTTCCAGTGTGTTTTTAAGCACAACGAGTAGAGTTTATTTTTACAAGAATCGAATAATTCGTTTTTTTTTTCGATTTTATCTCGGATTTCATATCAGTTGGTCCAAAAAGCCCTCGTAAATCAATTTTAACACAAATCGGAGTAAAAGAAACACATTGAACACTCATACTTCGAGTGCCTATCAATTTTCGTTTTAGGGCCTTTTTTTTATCTCCGCGCGAGATTACGAGAAGCACAGATTTTTCTACGAAATGCCGCCGTAAATTGAATTTTTTTTTTTTTTTTTTTTTTTTTTAATAAACTCAATTTCGACGCAAGAATTTTTTTTATAATTGAATAAAAATAATAACGGTGATTTTGATTGTTCAATAATTAGTAACTCGCTTCGACAAATTATGTTAATAGCCCGTAACTAGCGGCCTTTTTCCGCCTACGTGATAAAAGGCAGTTGATTATTCGTTGCGTGATCCATATGTATATATATTGAAGGGATAATTTACATACTTATTAGCCATTTCAGAATCGCTATTATTACGATAGGAATTAAAATTTTTCTCAACGCGCTCTGATTTCGAAGGTAATATATTTCTCACCGTAGCCGGTTTTGGACGCGTCGGTTTTATAGTGTTGTTACACACCTCTTTGGACGCGCGGAGGAGGGCCGGTTCGACAGTTCTCGTCGTCGCTTTCTCGTCGCAATGCGATAAGATAACCCCTCTGCGTGAACGGGAACGTTGCACGTTATTTTTAATATTATATACATATATATATATATATATATATGTCGTGGGACACGATATCTCTGCGATGTCGTGTTTCGATCGACAACGAATTTTCGGTGGCAGAACGATCAACTCGGTGACAAGAATTATCGACAAACACACGTCAATGGCAGGCGAAAGAAATCGTGAAAATTATAACTTTCGATTTTTTTTTTTTTTTTTTTTCGTAAAAATAAGAAACTGCATTCCGGTAAAATATTTCTAAAAATAATTCTAAAAAAAATATATAAAATATGAACGAAAAATTTATCTAAAAGCAGCTGTTGCAGATGCACGGCGATCGAATGCGGCGGTTAGCTTGTCGATAATGATAAAATTTATCGTAGAATTTTACGGAAATCGTGGATTAGATTGTTCCTCGATATCTCGTGTTGACGAAGTATGCGATAGACATCGGCACATTTGGTGTACGTAGATACATGCAAACGTGCGTATAATTATTATTTCAACGATGTTATAAATTTCCGGGGGAAATAATGTTATTTTTCATTCATTTAAAGGATTCACCAGGCAAACGCCGAAGCTGAAGAAACGTAAACCCTAAAACACAACAGATACTTCCGCACGTCTTTACCGATATCTTTATAATTACGAAACTTCGTTAAAAATCAATTTTTTTTACGTTTAATTGCAGTAAAATCGAAATCCCAGGATATAATTACGATGTCTGAAGGCGGAATATCGGTATAGTAAAAATTGAAAAATTTAATTCTAATTGACGAAAATTTTTTTTAAAAATTCACGATTTTCTTAAACAGCTGCGAGATATTGCGACGAGGTGTAGCTAGGAAATCGGAATCGAACGAAACTGCTTTATCCCCGTTGAAAGGGTCACGAGACTAGAGATAGTCGCTGCTAACCACTGCGCAATCGAAGATAGAGTTCGTTACCGTCGTTAATCAACCCTTTGATTCGTATGCGCGCACTCGGCAATCGGGCGCTCGTCGAGTGGCTCGGGTAACGATATTGACGTCCTCGTTATCCAAGTATATACCTACGCGTCGATTCAATTAACTACCCGCGATTCCGTTAGAGTCGATTAATTGAATTAGACCGGTGACGACGTAAAGGGGGGAGGGGGAGAGGGGTGGGGGGAGAGATCGTGCCGATTGGACGAGCGTGTTAAGTCGACGGGCTGACCGATAATCCGATAAGCGAAATCTTTGTGCAACACCCACACTCTATGCAAACGAGTTTCAGCGTCAAGCATCTGTCGTCGAACGGTATCGTTTCGATCGGTGTAACTTTAACGTGAAAATTCATGGATAAGTTTCTGTTTAGTTTTTTTTTTTATCAGTATTTTTATCGCGTGGTTGTTGTCAAATGTTCGTAAGTCAATGGAAATCTCAAAAAAAAAAAAATTACAAATCGCTCCGTTTCTCATAAATTTTTTGTTTTTGGAAATTTACGTTTTTATTAAAAAAAAAAAAAAAAAAAAAAAAAAAAAAAAAAGGCGGAATATTTTTGATTAAATTATCTTCGTAAAATGTAAAATTTTTTATTGTTTCTATAATGATAATATTATTTTCTTTCGTTCCGTAATATGAATTTTTGCAAGTGAAGTTTTGTTCCCTTATTCATTGTAATAGAAGAATAAACTTCCGGTGTCGAAAAAAAAAAAAAAAAAAAAAAAAAAAATCGCACTCCGGACATCGGGACCTATAGGATGATAAGTAAATTCTTTATGCACGCACACTGATGTTGTTTTATCGTTGAGTGTCTACATAAGATTATTTTTATCTCAATTGGAGTCATTTACATTCTCGACCTGGTGGTGAGCTTTCAATTCATGTGATTTCGCTATGCGTCACGCTGCATCTCGTTTCTGTGAAATATCGTGTGTATACATTCGCGGCTCGTATATATATATACATATAAATCTGTTTGCTGTACCACAGAAGCTTTAGGAACTTCCGGTATCGAAGTAACTACTAATAGAAATAGAATCGAAAGAAATTCGTGTCACGGACCTTTGCTTGAATAAACATTTCGTCGAACTCCCGGAATCCCAAATGTAGCAATAAGTATACGAAAAAAAAAAAAACCGAAATATATGAAATTCAGCGTTTGCATGTAATTAAAATATCAATGAAATAATTGTTAATATATATAGTGACATATATTTGTCGAAATATGTTTTGAAATACATCCGCGATATACCATTTTTCGATGTTTCGATGTTTTCGATGTTTTACGATACTTTTTTTTTCCTTGCGAGATATCGATAAAAAAATCACTCTGCGTCCCGTTATAATCCAAGAGACTGGAAAATTGAGTACAAATGTATTCATTCGTATTTCCAGGAACAAGAGATATGAATAAATTCATCCGGAAGTCCATAATTGATATCCATAAACTCAAGTAAGTTCTTTATTCGTTACTTCGCAGGTTATACTGCCCGGAAGTCATTCTTGTCGCGAAATACGATAATGTACTTTCGTCGTCGGGACAACGACGCTCGATGAATAAATTGCGAGTTCGAACTATCGGCAGGCACGGGGAAAAAAAAAAGAAGTTTTCGTTGCTCGAAGTTTGTCTTTACCAAGTATCGCAACAATAATTTTCTACCAGCGTTTTGCCTGCGCGAGTTTTACGATATTCATACGAAATTGCGAAAAAGATCGCGCAAAGCGATGAATTTGAGAAAAAAATTAAGTATCCAATATAAATAATAATAATAATAATAATAAATGATAGAAAAAAGGAAAAGTACAGCAGCAACGGAAGACTATCAGAAGAGGCAGAGAAACGGCTGCTCCTCTGCTGGTCTCGTTTGGTATTCGGCTTACGAATGTATAGGGTATGGCGGGGTGCGCGCGTCCGTGCATGCGTTTCGACCCCCTTCTTCCTTACTCACGCACGCGTTCACAAATCTTTCTTTTCTTTCATCCTCTTTCATTCTCGTTTTCTCTTCGTCGCGCTCACTCGCGGTCTCTCCCTGTGCTCCTCCTAGCTGCTTGCTGCTGCCGCTGCTGCTGCTGCTGCTAAGGAACAGACCAAACGAGCGCACGAAAGCCGGCCGGCCGGCTCGTTTCCATCGTCGGCACAATACTATATATCTCCGAAAGGACCCGGTGAAACTTACACACGCGCGTATATACGCTTATCCGAGATGCAGGAGAAACCCACACACGTGTTTTTGTTACCATTGCGAAGGGAATAAACGACGAGAGACCCGTATTTTTTTTCTTCTACAGAGATAAAAGAAGAACGGCGGCAATGGCTTAAAAAAAAAAAAAAATGGACCTCCGAGAGATAAGAACGAAGGAAGATAGATTTCGGTACTCCTTCCGGAATCAAAATTAAAACGATTTGGATTAATTAAAAAATATCGAAAAAATTCTTGTTGACTAATATTTTCGATGTTTTTGTACCATTTTACAATTTTTTTTTTTTTTTTTCATTAAATATTGCAATTTGTGCGAAAGGGGCGATGGGGAAAATTATTTTCGAAATTCGTGAAGTTTTTTCGGGAGAATTATTATATTAGAGGCACAAGAGACTTGAGAAATAAAATCAATATTTTTCGATTCCGATTTTTTCTTTCGTATTTTAGAAGAAAAAAATAGTATAAAAGAATACACTTTTTTTATTAGATTTTTGCATGACATTTTTTATTTCGTGTTGTAAAATTTACGACTCTCGCAGACTATGTAATGTTTGGCTATCTGATTGGCATAAAAATCAGCGAATAGGTTACCACTAACATTTCCGCGGCAAGATAAATGCTATCGGAACGATTTATTTCGCGTGACAAGCTTGTCGCGGTGCATAATATTTCGATAAAAAAATGTCGCATTCAAGTGTCATTGACACCCTATGCACGAAAAAAAAAAAGGTTTTTCACGATGGATTAAAAACAAAAACACGAATTGCTCACCTCATCGAAAAACGAGTGCGTAGAAAAATCCTTCTTGGCAAATGCGTTTCTTTCACTCACGAAAAAAAAAGAACGAACCAATTAATCCATTATCACGTCGTACCGTATCTTTATCTTTTATCCGCACTCGAAAATTAAAAACTCAAGATAATAACAAACTTCACCTCTGCTGCGTTTACGTAGCGCGGCGGTATATATGAAATAACTCTCGGAAGGCCAGACGCTCGAGAAATCTCAAGAGTCACTCTTTCTCTGTGCCCACAATTTCTTTCTCACGAGTTACGAAAGCGCGTATTTAAAACTCTCGCACTTAAAAAAAAAACAAATTTTCACAAAAATTCTTTCGTCAACGCGCGATTTGCAACGCGAAAACTAAAATAAACAGTTCCACAAATTTCGCGACTCCGGTTATTTTAACCTTCAAAAATAATTCGAACGCCGCTTCAATTATTCGTGCACTCGTTTCGTATCGATCGTTCGTTGTTTTTCCTTTGCACTTGTTATTTATTATTTTTTTTATAGAATTTCGAAGAAAACTCGTTCCGCGTTCCGACGCGCGATTATTTATCGTCGAAAACGTTTGTTGTATCAATCCTCTCGCGACGCGAAGTAACGACGACTCTGTTATACGCACGTGCAACCGTAGAATCGCGACATTCAACGATCTTACCCCGACGATCGTGGAGCGCGCACTGCTAGCTTCGTGCCGCTTGCGCTTGTTCGACCCTTCGAGCTGCGAGCGATGTAGCAGCAGCAGCGAGCGGCAGCGGCAGCAGCGGCTGGCGAACGAGCGTCGAGACGCGAGAGTCCGATGTTGCGCGCGCGGCACTGTGGTGGCGGCGCCGTGAATGTATCGGTGTTGGTGTGGAGAAGCAACGAAATACACAAGCGGTGTGTCTCGTTTCTCGTAGCTGTAGCGTGTAGCTATGGTGGGGGCAATATCCCCTACTGGTTCTGTCGCTCTCGCGCTCGCTACACGGCGCGCTTTATCTATGCAGCGATGCTGTTAGTAGTATAGTATATACATATATTACGATCTTCCATCGTTCTTTCTCGGTCTCTCGACCCCCCCCCCCCGCCCGACCCTCCAGCGCGCGCTCCTTTGCCGTCGTCTCAACGGTGCGTTGCCGCAGCGCTCTCGGGACTCGATCGCGCATCCCTCGTTTTCGTGGCACGTTTTCTGTGTGTAGGTACTATGGTTATAATACGATATAGTAAGAATACTACGTATAGTAGCCTTTGTAGCGTCGTGGGCCTTGTCCAGCTGTAAACGGCCGCGGTACAAGCGTGTGGGAGGGGTCCCGAACGATACACAGTGAGTAGCATCTCAAGCGGACGAGAATTACAGTTATTGGCATAGTTTTGTCATCTTCCGAACAATGGAATTCATAGAGATATTGCCAGTCGCTGTATCGAAGCAGCGAGTTCGACTAATATGTGTTGCTGCAAGTGACCTGGTTAACGAAGGCGAAGTATAAAAAGTACAAAGTCACGATCGATCTAAATCGTATCTAAATCGATTGTTTGTATATCGCACGAACGTGTGATAAATAAATAATTAATTTCGCAAATGCCACTGTTTTTTCATCTTCTTTCTGTATGATAACTGTTAAAAAATATTTATCATTTAATGCACCGAAAAATGTTTAACTGAGTAATATAGTTAATTAATAGAAAAAAAAAAAAAAAAAATCGATCATAAAATATTTTTGCGAAGTGCGTTAAAACCACACATTTTATCGTAAAAATGAAAATTTTACGAAAAAAAGTGAAAAAATGTTGCCAATGAAGAAACAGTACAATAAAATTTCGCTCATTAATGCACAGTACAATATTAGAGGTTTTGTAGCTCGTAGCATCTAATGGAAATTAATAATAATAATAGTAATAATAACGAGATGCTGATAGCTACATACACGAGAGTCCCGGTGGCCGCGTGCATCTCCTTATTACTCGCCCTCATCGCTAATTATCGGCCTCGCGTCGTGACTCTCGGCAGGTAGATCTCGGGAACCTTTCAGGTTATCGTTTTTTTCAATTCCCTACCCTCGCATTTGTTTTTCCCCCTTTTTGTTTTTAAAATCCTTCTCCCATACCACTTCAGTCATCAAAGAAGAAGAAGAAGAAGAAGAAGTGGAAGAGAGAAGATAACGAAAAAGAAAAAAAAAGAAAACAGTGAAGTAGAAAGAGGCAGAGCCCTTGGCATCGATTCCTCGTTACTCTCGTCCTCGTTCGATGTCGCTTTGTATTTGTTTTATCCCTCATCGTATCTCAACCAAGAGGAAAGAAAAGGAGCGAAGATGCAAAGGGTTTGTGCACAACGGAGGATACCAAACGAGAATTCAGCTCGACTGTAATCTCGATGGGAATCGCCCAGAAGCCCTTCGACCCTACATGCGCCGTACGCTCTTACGGAAAGACGTCGGGGCAATATGGACCACGCGAAAAAAATTTACTACCGTTTAATTAAATTTCTTAAATTCTATCGGATACCCAAAAATATTTATCACATTGTCGAATATTGGATAACTTCAGACCTTAAATACGACATTAATTTTCGTTTCAAATTATTTTTTATGTTTTACCGATTTGTAAAAAAAATTATTTTAATGGTGAATTAATTCATTTTTTAAAATATTCTCTGTGAAATTCCTATTCCTACGGTGACTAATGATTTTCAAAATTATTGGTCGATCTAAAATTTTATGCATTTGACGTAATAAAAAAATACAAAAAAAAAATGGAGTTTTATTGAAACGCTGTGTTGTTTTATTGCAAGATGAGCGTTCCGTTTTGCCCCATTTTCTCCTGTATTTGATATAATACACTGTACCACGCCATGGAAAAGTATTCGGGACCGAGTGGAGCGCACGGTTTGGAACAGTCGTGACTCAGTGGCATTCGTAATGCAGGAAGACTCACGTGCAACAGGGGTCTACACACAACCGCGTGACCGGTTCCTCGGTTCTCTCCGGCGAGGTTCCCTTTCCGCTCGAAAGATCGAACCGACCGATCGGGTGCAGAGGGTCTTCGAAGAGTCGACCTCTCGCCAGCTTGCATACACACGAAGTCGCGTATTCTCTGTTTCCCGAAGTCGGGTCGCGACAACGACGACGACGACGACGACGGCGACGATCGTACCGATGAGATTGTCCGCTAACAGCAGGCGCCCGAAGAGACAACCTTCGAAATAGGACACAACTTCTGATCGCTACGGCGACGAGACGAGAGACTTTAGGATATACAAGAGGTTATAAGAGAAGAAAAAAAAAAAGGAAAAAACGATACTACGCTCGTGTCGAAGGGAACGCCGTGTGCGAGGAACCCTCGTTAAGCTCTCCGCCTCATTAATCTATGCAGATATATATCAGTCAAGTTTCTATCTTCTATATGCAGCATGTATAAAGTTTCGATCACGAAGTCATAAATCGTCAGGAAACATAAAACATAAACAATTTTTTTTTTTTTTATAAAACCGTTAGTCTAAAATATATGTTTGTTTTTCAAACAGCAAGAAACATAAAATAAACAATGTTTCGTCTTTTTCGTATGGGAACTTTCGGTTTTTTTTTTATTTCGTTGCATTGCCATAAAAGTGAAGCGTAAATTAAGTTTTTTTATTATTCAAGAGAAAATGAATTTCGTAATGCGTAAAGTTATTTTGGAATAATTATTTTATTAGACGCACAAGTGAGTTTAGAAATAATAATAAAAATATCATCTATATTGCGATTCTTCCTTTCGTGGAGAAATTAGAGAGAAAAAAGAAAAAAAAATTCTAAGGTATATTCTTGTTTTTTGAATAACAGGAAACATAAAACATAAAGAACTTTGCATCGTCTTTCTAAGCGAATTTAAGGGTATTTTTTGGATTTTTTACATTGCAAGAAAGATAAAGCGTAAACTACGTTTTTTATTGTACAAACATGAATTCTAAGATATTTTTCTTCCACTGCTAAGTAACGTATATGTGTATTTGTCACAAATGCTTTGAGAATTACGACGTGATTTACCGCTCGCAGGAATCTTTCCAATGTGTCTATCCGACCGTTTAATGCAAACATTTTATCCAAAGAAATTGAGAGGCAACGAAAAAAAAAACGGTATTAAAGAGTTGAGGAAAAAAAGAAAAGATCCTCGTAAAAGACGCGAGTAGGATATAGTAAGAGAAAAATTCGTAGCAAAAAGAAACCTTTCAAAACATGCCAGTCACACGGATACGAGTCGGCGTGCGTTCGGAATGGGATTCCTCGTAATTGCACCCTGCTGACACCGTCGGGGACGCCGAAGAAGACGACGACGACGACGACGACGACGCCGGAGTCGCGTCGTTCAGTCTCTCAGTCCGCTCGTTTTTCCGCGACGACGATCCCGGAATAGCGCCAATGCTGGAACCTCGCAGGGGCTGACTATAAACTTTACGTTTTTTATTTCTGTTGTTTTTTTTTTTTTTTTTTTTTTCGAGTGGACGAAGAAGGAGCAGAGATGATGCTGCGTGAGGTAGGAGAAGGAAGATACGGAGGGTTCTTCGGTAGCTGGAATGACGAACGACCGAAGCATGGTTCCGATTATGATCTCAAGTCTTTCCCTGTCCGGACTCTCCCTCACAAGAAGGAAAAACGAATAAAAAAAAAATAAAAAAAGAACAAAACGAATGAGGATGAGACAGGAAAAAACGAAGTTTTATCCTTCCATTCTCATCGATGTGTGTGTTTCTTTTTTTTTTTTCTTTGTTTTCTTAATCTCTCGTCTTGCTTCAGTCCTCGTTCGCCAGTCAATAATAATTGCCATGATGGATGAACGACCTGAACAGTCCTTCGCGTCGTTCTATCACTCAGCATCACGTGTTTAGCCTTACGACGCCTACGGTCCGTCTTTCTTTCATTCTTTCTGTGCAGTTGTTTCGCCGCTGCATGAAGAGAAAATGGAATCTTCTCGTAGTAGAGACGGTTGTATTTTACTGTTCTTTTTTTTTTTCTTTTTTTTTTTTTTTACGTCTATCTATATGCAATTTTTTTTATTAAGTTCGAGTGGATTTAAAAACATAAAACTTAAGCCAACTGAAAAAAACTTTCGGAGCAGTATATCTTTCGCTAATTCGATGTATTTTTTTTTCATAATTTTTTTTTATTTCTTCGTGATTATCCTCTTTGGGCTTTGATATCTCTTATAATTCAAGAGTTCGCTGGATTTTGCTTTACTGCAAACTCTTCCACTGACCGGTGTTGGGAGGGGTGGTTTCGGGAGAAGAGAAGGGGGCGAGGGCAGGTGAAAACTTTATAACAACTGACTTCGTGCTGCTGGGTACTCTAACCGTACTTGTAAATAATGTAAAAGTTGCAGAGGAGTCGGTCGGAGCCATAAGTCGAAAGAACGAGGATGAGAAATAATTCGAGTATCGATTGGAGGGCAAAAGTTCCGAGACTCGATATCGCCACGATGCGGACTGCTCGACTTCCGAACGTTACGAAGTACCTTGTAAAATACCGAAAGTTTTTTTTTTTTTTTTTTTTTTTTTTTTTTTTTAAGTCTCCCAGACGTTTGAATCTTCCAGCCAAGTGCGCGGCTGGTGCAACGAAAGGCGGCAGAAGCAATTCTTTGGATAGTCGTTGCGGACTCTCCCGATGCAGCTACGTTATTGTTGTTACAGCCTCCTCCTCGACCATCGAGAGTATCGAATTTTGTTCGCCGAGTTCGAAGTGTCGCGAGTATAGCGAACTTGTGCGATACAACTGACGACCGTTTCGAGAGTTCGCTTGAGGGGAATTGTAACTCTTATCTATTCGCGTCGGTAAATTTACGTTGCGACCAGAATTACTTACATTGAAGACATCGAACAAAAGTAACGAGACGCCACGAGTACGACGGGTTTTAAAGTATCCCGATATCGATTTTCGTAAAGGTCACACAGTTTAAATGCTAATGCAATCGATTTTTTATAAAAAAAAAAAAATTTCACGTATATAATTTTTTTCCGCATTACGAACTTATTTTTCCATTGACATCAAATTAAATTTTTTCGTCGAATAAAATGCGAATTTGCTTTAAAAAAAAAAAAAAAAATTAAGTAAACTCGACCAAAGTTCATTGACCCTCCGTTACGGAGAGATTTTCCCCATCACCGTTTCATGATGTCCTCCTTTGACTACTCTTATCCTCACTGAATCGCTTCAAATCGCAAATTTTTCATGGCTCTTTATTCCATAATGTACAGTCCTTGCTACTCTTTTTCCGATAAAACGACTCGTTTATCCGCGTGTAGCAAAAATCAGCGGGAAGCCATCCTGGATAATTGAACGAAACTCTCTTCGCTCTTAGAAATAACTGTTTCAGCTCGTTTCAACGGTGGTTTTAAGCTTAAAGTAAAAAAAATATATAAAGGAAAAAAAAAGGCTATAGAAAACGAAGAGCCAAGAGGTGTTCAAATCGGTAGGGCGTTGCCAGGAGTGCGAGAGCAGCCGGTACGCAATATAATAAGGAGCGTTGCTTTCTTCGAGTTTTTCGTTCGGAGTCCCAACCGTGCGGCAACAGCTAAGTAGTCTTCCTGGCAGCGAGTCTTTCTCCTTATTGTCGGGTCACAGGGTTTACGTTCACAGTGTCGAAGTTTCGCGACCGGCTAGTCGTATCCTTCGGGTGTGAGTTTTTGCTCCTTTGACTGGGGATTTCTTACACACCGGGCTTCGTCGGTGAGCCCAGTTGACACAAAAGGGAGAGCATCGTCGACAACGAGTTACGCCGCTTGCTACGATGTATAACCACTACTACTGCGGGTACTACTACTACTACTGGCTATACGCGACCCTTCGAACTTCCTGCTTCTCGCGCGCCCAGTGGGACTTGCTTTAGAAATCTCACGAAAACCAATTCATCTTTTAAAAGCGTGACAAGAACGAAGTGAGGTGCTCTCCGAAGTCCTATAGGCAACGGTAACCGGATTTAATATCTGTACCTCGCACGACGCAGCAGACTCCGCGGGCACGAGACCCGCATTAGGCATTAAGTCCGGAGCCCGTACTTTCGCTTTATTCGATGTTAAATTAACTTTGACGGGAGCCGCAACGCTGTACAGGATATTTACTACATACGTATATACTATGCTGGTGTATAGTATATGCTTACGATGAACTGACTGTATGCCGAGATAGAACGCGAGTATTATCGATCGTTACTTTCTTTAGACCGGCACCTGCGATTCGAAGATTTATAGTTAGAAGATCCAACGACATCGTTTTGCCACGTTTATGTCCTCTGAAAAACATTTTTTTTATAATACGCTATAATAAGACGAAGTTTTTAGATTAATAACGATACTTTTAGATCCGAAGGTGAAGGATTAATTTGCTGGGAACTTCACGAAAATTGAGTATATATTTCAGAAAGGATTAACGAAACAGTGTGAAATATCGATAAAAAAAAAATATATAAATATTTTGTGAAAAATTTCCGAAGTAAAAGTGGTGAATCTGCAAAAAGTTTTTAATATTTTTACAGGAAAGTCTCCAATGCGAGTTGCGAGAGGCGTTTAAAAAATTCAACAGTTGTTCTCTCGAGTGCATCAGAGACTTTTTTTTTTTTTTTTTTTAATTAGTAAAAAATGTTTGCAGATTAACCATTTTTACGTGGAGGATATTTTTCAATATTTTCGCTTTGTTTTTTATTTTTTATTGTGGTGTTTACCTGTCTTAATAAATAAAAAAAAAAAAAATGTAATCAAAATAAAATACATATATAAAAAGTAAATGTCAATCGTGTGCACAATAGTTGAGCATCAAAATTTCTTTATTCGCTGGAATAGACGGTTTTTCGTGAGAAAAAAAATCGAGATATTGCGATGAATGTAAAGAAAATATGTTACGAAGGAATCGTCGCATAACATCGAATGTGTTTTACAAATTGTCTAAAAATTCCCTTGAATACATGTATACTATAATATGTATATATGAAATTCGTGAACAAAGTAAAATGAATGTTCATACAAATATAGTACAGTGTACGATAGCGTTTAATATTCTAGTAGCATTCGATTGAATAGCCAATCGTGTTTTCCTTTGATCCCTTATTTATTGAAGCTTTGACCCTATAGAATACGAAATTACGTTGAGTCAACAAGAGCTCCGTTTCTCTACGAATACGTGAGAGGTTAAAGAAAAGACAAGATGCAGTCGGGTTTCTTTTTATTATATCGACTTTCGAGCGTAAATAGGTAACGAAAAAAAAAAAAAAAAAAAAAAAAAATGTAACGAAAAAAAATTGATGCCGATTCTACACTTTACTACAAATACGACTACTGTGCTTTCCACAAAATGAACCGAATTTTTTTTAACGAATGGAAATTACGTATTACCAGAGTAGCAATCTCTTTCGGTGGTACGTAAATACAGGAAACGTTAGTGCGTTACCTTGCCGGGTCCACTGGGTGGTCTACAGCAGATAACGTGCTCCAGTCTATATGTTTTGCCATTGGGAGTGTGTATAACGAAAACATTCCACACACATACCCGCCCTCGAAGCCCTGTAGAGAAACTGGACGTGTGTTTATCGGGTAGCCGTGCGTTCGCTTCTTCGAGTTAAACAGCATCACCGATCGAGTAAAAGAGAAAAATTGAGGCATCATTTCACAGACACGGTAGCCGTCCATCGACCTTCGGGTGTTTCACGAAAGAAAAAAAAAAAAAAAAGATCCAAGACTTCCGAAAGTCGTGGAATTTACTCGACGATATCTCCGTTCGACGGCGTGCATTATTCAACCAGTGGAAAGGAAAATAATGTGCACCAGACGACGTTTAGATATTCGAGGAATTTTTTTCACATCTCAACCTTTCAAAGATCTCGAACATTCTTGCCGCTAACCGGAAGTCGCGCCTGCGCTATTTCGGAAGTCATAGTTTCGCAAACACGTATCTTCTTGTGAGACGTTTTTATAAAAGAAATTAAAAAGAATTAAAAAAAGAATAATAATAATAATAATAACTATTATTATATTGAATTAAAAATGGATATTAAAGAAAGTATAATAACAAGTTCCGGAAGCCTCGAGACGCGGTAACTCGGAAGCTTTAGAGGGCGGTGCAGTATCGCTCATAATTACCAATCGAGTCACAACAAAATTATACGTTCTAAGGGTTACAAATGGGAAGTCCCGAAATGATTCGGTCTCAAAGCGTAATAATTCTCGTTTCTCCGGCGAGAGGCCAATAGAATTTTCGGTAATAAACGTGAAAGCGTTTTTCATTCTCATTCGTCTTCTCGGCTGCAGTTCCGTGTATAGAGTTGGCTTTTTGCTCTCAGCGCCACACACCGCCCAAGTGAAACGAGCGATCGTGCAAGATAGAGGAAGAGAAGAAGAAAAAAAATAAGTACGAGGCAAAAGAATGAGAATGAAAAGCGATGGAAAGGGGGAGGGGGCGCGGCGGGCTACGAAAGTAGCAGCATGTTATCCCTACCGTCGTACGGTCACAAAGGACAGGTCTATTGTGGGTAACGAATGAGTCGCATCCTCGGGCGACATTTGGCCGCTGCGGGGGAGCTTTGGCTTTGCCACCCCCGAACGATTTCCAGAACTCCGTCTATCCTCATTTTTTCCTCCTTTTTCCCCGTCGCGCTTTCCTTCATTCTTTCGTTCCTTCTCTGACCCAATGGCTTTACTTTACAGCGAGGTTTTCCCTTCGCCATGGCGCTTCTATGGTAGTTGACGGTAAAACGTGTACGAACTTTGAGCCGCGGTGGCGTGCTGCGAACTCTAACGTTACACCGCTACCCTTATATAGTATACGCAGAATATGTTGAAAGAAAAAAAAAAACTTCGACTTCCTTCCCCATTGTGTCCGACATCCGACGGTAAACGTATATCCGTCACGGAAGCGTCTGACGTTTTACAGAAGTTTGTAAACATCGGTCATCCCTTGACTCGAATTCGTTTCAAATAACCCACATGTTAGGACACACCATCCCAATTATCGTCTACGCGTAATAACTCAAGAAAATTTTATAAAGGGATTTGTATTCTCGAGATTCAGCAATATATGGAATTAAAAAAAAAATCCTTTAGAAACAAACATTTTATTATTTTTTTCTCTTCGTACCGATTGGCTGTTGCGATATTATAAGTCTTTGAATTAATATGGGATTCGGTATGAATAAATAAATAAATAAATAAATAAATAAATAAATAAATATATATATAAAAATGTAAATTTGTTCAGTTCAAAAGTGGTCATTATTTTTGAAAGAATTTTTAGTTTTATTAGTTTCGCGATATGATTCGACCGTTGCGAACGTTAATCCGAAGATGTTTCATTGCGATTTCGGAGCTCGAGGCGCCAACACTCCGCTTCTTATATATTTACGTCCTCACATCCACGCGAATAAAATCCGTAATCGTGGAAATGAAGTCGCATATTCCGGATTCGTATTTCGCTTAAATTGTTTAACGCCGGGAGCCCTTTTGGCTTGGGGCCATTTTTTTTGCCGGTTGCGTAGTCGATCTCGCATAAGTGTGCAAAGTTATACATATAGTTTCACAGGTTGCAGTAAAAGCGGCGACGTGCGTCTGTTATAGGAAGATGAAGAGGAAGAGGAAAAATAAGGGATGTATACACGTGTGCGTCGACTTTTTCCTATCCGAAACATTCTTTATCTTGTCTCGAGGACATTTTCGACAAGCTTCCGCGCCCGTCCATTCGCTTCTCGTAGAGGGTACAGCGGCAGTTTGTATATCTCTATCCAAACCCGTGACGATTCTCTGACTCACTCGCGACCCTTTTTCACCGCAGCAGCGTAAATATACAGATTTGAAAATGTCGCACGGTCGGAAAAGTCCAAAGTTTACGGTATTCTATCCCCTCCCCGAGAACCCCCGCGGGGGCTCTTTCTCTATATAGTGCTCCTAAAACTCGAAGAACCGTACGGATATATATATGTCCTCAATGTATTAGAGTACCACACCAACGAGTCCAGAGAAATGGCTTTTCTTCTATCTCCGCGTCGACTCGACTTCATCTCGATTCTTTGCTGACTCTTCGCTGACCGAAATCGTGTTAAATAAAAAAAAAAAAAAATGTCGTCGTCATCAACGATCGGTGTTGACATAAAAACTCGAAAATTCCCTTTTTTTTTCGATACTATTTCCGTATTTATTAATGAAGGCGACACTCCGAATTTTCTTTTTCATTTTGTTACTTCACAAATCCGAAGTATCGTTAGTTTTTAAATTATGTATTACCGAATAAAAACTTATTCAGTGTGAAGGTTCCTTTCGCGCAATCGTTTTTTTCCTTAATCTTTTATTTTCTAAATAATCAACGAGGATTAGAGCGGATAAAAGTTGTTTTTTCCTTCGTCCACGAATGGTAAAATGTTCTCACAGAAACTTCGAAAAAAAAAAAAAAAAACTTTGGACTCCGCTAGAATGAGAAATGGTTATCGAATTGAATATTTGTGGGAAGAGGGATCAAGAAAAAAAGGTAAATTGTCAAAATATAACGCAGTATGAATAGACGTTCCCTCGCCGAATATGAATACTTCGCAATACGAGAAAAAAAAAATTGAGAGAAATGAGAAAGCACCGTAGATTTTGCCAAACGATTATTCGGTGCCAATGGGTCACGACAGCTGACAAGAAAAATGGGTGGTCCTTTTATTCCGTAAATCGTGTGTAAGGCAACAAAAGAGGAAAAACCAGAAGAAGGTTGGGCACATAAGTCTCCGGGATGGCTGAAGACTGCGGGATGCGAGTGTTTCTTCGAGATGCAAAGAGAACCTTGAAGAGTCGACTGTGCTCTGCAGCATCAAAAGCTATAGGTAACTCGATACAAGAACGGGACCATCGTGCGAGAAAGGTGAAAAAAAAAAGAAAGAGATTTGAGAATGAGATTTAATAAATGCTCGGTAGGTCGCAGGTAGGCGACACATCTCGGTAGCTTTACAAAGACGTTCCCCGGGAGCCCTCCCGAGTTCCTCGAGGGGTTACATTGCATAGAGTAGTCGGGTTTCAGTCTCGAAGTTTCAGCGGCCGAACTGCCTGCTAGTTTCTGTTTCTTTCTACTCTTTCGCGCGTCGATTTAACGAACCTCGGAAGGGAAAAGATAAAGCTGAGTTTTTTCAATGTATAGAAGAAGAAAAAGAAGTTGTAAGAGAGATTAGCGAAACAGCGGGACATCGAGGTGTCGATTTGAAAGCTTTTTCAATGATACCGGAGTATTGTAATTTTTACGATCATTGTTATCCGTGATGTTCGTTACGCGAAGGTCTTCTCGATAAAGAAAACCATTGAAAAAATTCAGATTAAAGTGTCAATCAATACTCTTGTAAAAAGTATTACAAACTCGAGTACCAAGGAAAGCGTAATTTTAATTAAAAGGTGTCTTGTTTATGTAATTAAACAGACAGCAGTTGTTCTTAAGGTAGTAATTGCGGTAAAATCAAATCAATTGAGTAGGTAACATTTTTTAAATGATTTTTTCACAATTTATACGAGAAACTTTTGCGAAGTAAGGTACATCCGAATTGCGGAGTTACTATTTTATGTAGAAAATAAAAATAGCAATAAACTTATGGAAAATAAACTCGATCCACGACAATAAATGGATGGGTATATTTTTTCAAAGTTATTGTGAAGTCAAATTTGTAATGAATTATTTTAAAAAATTTTCTAATTTTCGGAATTTTCACTTTTTGAAAAATATTTAATCGGTATTTGTTCGATCAATTGCTCGGGGACTTTTTGAAAAAAAGAAAAAAAAAAGAGTTTCTTAAAAATTTACCTCAACGACTCATGATTTTTCATGGTTACCGAATTACATCGCAAATCAGTGCCCACAGAACACTTCACGGCATTGACAAAGTCATAACCATTGAGAAAATATCACAGGCACCGTGAAAATCAAATCTCAATAGAAATTCATAAAATATTAACTTTTTGATACCCGAAATAAAAGAACCAAAAAAAAAAAAATCTCGTCTCGTCGAAATAAAGTGTCGCATATTTGTGTATAAATATACATTGTGCGAATAGAGAGACCGGTCATAAACGAGTAAAACTCGCGGATTCTCGAGTCTTCGAGTGACGAGAATTCTTTGGGTTTCAGTATGGCTGGACGTATAAAAAAACGCGCGGTTAATATGGCAGTAGAATATTCGCTGCCGTTACCCCGAGAGATTCTCTCGCGCCTCGTGCCAACGACAGAGACGGTGTCATAATAAAGCCGTAGAGACTTCGTTCGTTCGATCGTAAATTTGACAAAATATTATACATCCTGCGCGCAAAACTCGTGTGAGTTTCGTACGCGTTTACACGATCGGCACACAGTTGCCGCTGTTATGGAGGGTATCGAGTGTATAATACGTATATTCATATACGCGTGTATAAACGACGCGAGGCGGGTGTCTCGTAATCAACGAGAAAATTTACCGACGCGTTTCGTTGTCGTGTAAGCTACTCTCTCGAGGAACCGTGTCGGAGCCCAACTGCGGGTTTCACGCAGTGCATATACATACGAAGGCACGAAGAGGTTCCCGAACTCCTGTTCTCAGCGTTTTGTGTTATGCAGTTCGTTTTTACGAGGACAGCCATCAGCCGTCCGTATAGCGTCCCGAACTACTGCTTAGAACTTCGCTCGATGCGCGAATCAGATTGGCTCCTCGATCGTAATCCGACGATATTCAAGAGATATTCGTGTATATCTCACATTGATAACTCTCGACTTTTCGCGGTTGATTCCCGAACGAGGAGCTCGGGAAGGGGGTAGTATAATATAAAAAGCATTTTTCTAGTAACAACGATACAATTTACGTTACGAAGATCTAATAAATATTTCATTATATTGAGAGTGGTGAAAACTCATTACCCGCTTTCGCGTAACGTTGATTTTTTTTTCCAACCTTTAGAAAATATATAGTTAAGAAATTTATCGTTGATAAGAAATAATTTATATCGCAGATTGCAAAGGTGTGCAGATTAGTTAGATTGAGAAATTTGAAAAAAAATATATATATATATATAAATATCATTTTTTTATACATTAAATAAATGTACGTATATTGTGTATTTTCATGTTTCTAGACTCGGCAATAAGAGTGCATGTAACAGTAAATTCTCACCACGTTCTGTCGAATAAAATATGATTCTAAATCGAACTGATTAAACATTAAGTTTACGAGTTTCTTTCCCGATCGAGAAACTGACGCTTTTGAAAAGTATACGGCGTTGTAAATGTTTTTTTTCCATCGGTAACAAATAAATAGTTTACCCGAACGAAGAAACATCATCGAATTTCGAACATTGTGTACGCGCGTAGGTGTGTACAATTGTGTTGAAATATCCTGCAGGCCTAATTGGTGACACAGATGGGCCCCATAGCCCGTGAGTCTTCCGTTGACTATGGTGCGTGGGACGCGCGTTTCGGGATTAAATACATACCGCACGGTCTTTGGGTGACACCACGAAGACACGCAGCTGTGGCCACGTCAACGTGATCGAAGGAGAGCGTCTTTCGACCCCCCGCCACCCCCTTTCCCCCCTCAAGATACCATCTTGTCGATTTTTTCGTTCGTCGACTTTTCATTCTCTTTCTCCAACTTGAGAGCTGCTCTGGGGGGACGAAGCAGAAGAGAAAAAGACGCTAATTGTTTCAGCAAGACATTTTCGTGGTTATTTTTTTTTTACTTTTACGGTCTTTTAGAAAATGTATTCAATGAACGCTTCGTATAATATATCAACATTATTGTTTTTATTTTCGAGATGGTAGGATGATATTCTTATTTATTTATTTATTTAGTTATTTATTTATTCTTTCTATTAATATCTGAAGTTTTTTATTTAATGGCATTGATCTCTAAACGGTTAAAAATTTCCGGCCAATCGTGAGAGATCTGCTTCGTGAATGTGAAAAGAAGGAGAAAAAAAACGAAAAGTCTTCAGTTATTCTCACTGCAAAACCGTCGTAGCCATTTCGTCTGTAAAACGAATAGCTTATCGACCGTCGTCTGTCTAGTTCGCGTGAAACGCGTCTCGCTGCCGAAGAAACGACGTAATATGCAGCAGGGGAGAGGGACCAGCCGAATCGCGACGGCCACCCCGCCGACAGACGACTGCACCCTCAGCTCTCTCTCGCGTCGGTTCTACGTACATAGTATACATATAGAAAGCGAGTATGGAACCACCGAAGAACAGGCGTTCTCAAGAGCGTCCGAGTGCGTCCAGAGGAGCTCGAGAGCGTAGGGTGTGGGGGGAGAGTGTATTCCTATGAATAATTCAAATCTTACGACGAGATCCTAGCGAACGGCGTTCGTTCTCCCTTCGTGCCACTGCGGTGTTATTTTAATTCTTCTTCGCGCCGAACGCATTTTCATATTCAAATGTACGCGAAGGAGACGCGTACGCGAAGTAGATACAGTATAGTATAGATATCGATGTATATAGTTATAGTCTACGCGTTGCAGTTGGAGTTGTGCTTCGATTCGGTGAGTTCGAGACTCGAACGATCGAAGAACGACTAGATATATCGACTCTATACCCACACTGAATTATAATACTCTTTCGGAAGGGATGTGTTGGTGCGATGCACGTAAGTACGTTACTTCGTGTCTGTAAAAATGAGGCGCAGTAGCGAGATAAACGGAAATGAGTCCTCGATTTGTAAGAAACGAATGAACGAGACGAATTTTAAATGTGAAATGAGTCACGGAGTCTGGAAGTGAAAAACAACGGATACGAAGTTGCGAGATACAAGAAACTACAATAAGAAGATAACGAGGGATATATATATATATTACTTTTGGTAAATTTTCATTGTCAAGACCTTTGTTTGGATGGGAGGTAAAATCAACAGAATCCTCGGTAGTAATTCATTCGTTCGCTTGTTATTTATTACGAGCGATTCGTAAGTATGAATTCAGAGACTGCAAAGCTTCTCGATAACTTGTCTTATTTATACAAGTTGAAACGATTTTAGTTTGAGTTTCGAGAGCCCGCGGAGGAGTTTTGTGAGAGCGAAGACACTTTTCGACCCCCACGACTTATGTGTTTAAGGTTTCACCACTGTGATATACTGCCCGGTCTGCTATCCCCGGAGCGCAGACAACCACCGCACGACGACAGTTATATCGCACTTTTTTTTTTCGTATTTTTTTTTTTTTTTTTTTTTTCTTGGCGATCTCGCTCTCGTTTTCATACCACGCAAAAACAGCTAAGCAAAGTACGACAGTACGTTACACGACATGGTCTACATATATCGGAGGGCTCCGTACGTATATCGAGAGTCACGTCGGTTAGCCGGCAGCTCTCTCGCTTGTTGTTACTCTCGTTCGACCCACGTTCTCGTGAGAATGGTCCTCGCTCTTCAGATCGATTCTGCAGATGTTGCGAGAGAAGAAGTAAAGAATAGATATATATATATATAGAAGGATAGCAAACGCGGGGTGAATCGTTGCTGCAAATCTCGACACGTCGCGTGCAACAACGACCGGATTCTCACCCACACGAGGGGCTTAACTTTTACACTTCCTTTGTCAGAAGATCGAGATTTCTCGGAGTCTGTAAGGAGGCTTATGCAATGCGGAGCAGGAAATGGTTTATAAAAGTTTTGAAGTGAGTTTTTCATGATGATTGGCAAATTTATTTATTCGTTTATTTTATACGAAAAATTGATAAATTACAATAGAAAGATCTCCGTGAATGATCCGTTGTTAACGAAAAAAATGATATATTTCACGAAATAATACACTGTATTTAGTCAATAAATGGCTGTTACAACTACTCTTACAAATTTCGTAAGTTTTGCTTGAAAAACTAAATAAAAACGAATTTTAAGCACTTTTTTGGATTCTTTACTCCATTTGTAGCTTCATAATATTTATAGCAGCGGTTAATTTTATTTCCGCAAAAACATAATTGGGAACAGAATTAATTATTAAAAAAAAAAAAATGTAAAGGAGTATCGGACCCAATAGTTTCTTTCTCACCGATAACAATATTCGTGTCAAGTGTAACGGGGAAAAAGTCGCAATTATTCGATTTTCTTATTCCTCGTTACGTCGATAAACGATAAATGAATTTTTTTTCTATGGAACAAATAGTTGTCGAAGGTAAAACTTTTGGAACGTATTGTTTCCGTCGCGATAATCAACGAAGGATAAAAGTTATTCGTTCGAGAGCTCGTGAACTTTGAACCGGTAGCATTGTCTGTGGCGGCAATCGTGCTTCGGTTACGAAATCTCCTGTACGTCGTCTAAGACTCGAGAACCACTTTTTTCGTTCGCCTCCCCGCGGTCTTAAGCCACGAACGCCTCTCGACCACTTGGTCAAGGCGTGAGGTGGAAAGGATCGATTAAATATATTCCCGTCAGGGAAACACGAGATGCGAATAAACTGTTACACGATACTGCGCGCGCCTCGTGTCGTTCGCAGCGAGAAATGAGCATTTTTTCCTTCCCTTTTTTTAGCTCTGTCCTCCCTCCCACCCCTCTCCGACCACCGTTTTCGTCGTCGTTTCGCCTTCTTCGTCCTTCCATTCGTTTCTCTCGGGCTCTCTTCTCCATCATCCCTCTTCGTTCTCTTCTTTTCTCTCAGTTGCCTTGTCCCGTCGACATCCCTCTCCGGTCTCTTCTTCCTTTCCATCGGTTTAACGTTCTCCGCATCGAACCGCCCGGTGAGCAAGAAACCCGCGTTACCGTATGCACGCGCGCGTCCGTCTGTGAAACGGAAATTTGAGATCCGTGCGCTCGTATTCCCACCGGGGGATTCTTCAATTTACGGTGGAAACTGGAAGAGTCCGACGGAGCCACAAGAAGACGATGACGACGGCTCCTTTACCGCGTAATATTTTTTCATAGCCCCCGAGAAAATTACTAAAGTTTGCGAAGAAGAAAAACAATTTTTCCTTATTTGCGTCAATCTTTGTCGCGGACTTGCGTCGTAAATTTTTTTGTGGAAAAAGAACACCATAACATCGCGTTCATTCGTCGTCCTCGAATTTATTCGTTTCGAACGTAATCTCGAGAAACGAGGGAGAGAAAACGAAAATTTTATGCGTGGTTTGTATGTAAATTGTGGAATGTCGCGGGTGACTTTTGACGCTCCGGAGCATTTTGTGACGCAACGAATCCGCTTGGTGTGCAGAAAAAATTAAGGGATCGAGAGTTGTATAAAAAGGTATAAAAAAAAACAAATTGTAAAATATATTCACTTCGGGGAATTGATTTTACTTGAGAGGAAATAAACGAATTTTAATATCATCCCTTTAGCAATTCGATGAAACCAATTTTTTTTATCTTTCACAAGTAAATTTAGGAAAATTATTCATAAAATCGTTAATTGATTTCATAAACCCTTCAAAAGTAAAAATAAAATCATTTATTTTAAGTTAATTTTTCCGTAGCGAAAAAAATTGATGACACGATCGAGAATACATTTTTCGAACTTTAATATCGTCGCCCTGGTAATTCGATGAAAACATTTTTTATTTTTTTTTTAAATAGTTTTTGGATTTTTTTTTTTCAATAATATTGTCAATTGACGTCATAAAACCCTTCGGGAATAAAAGAAAACTTCAATTTTAATTTTTCTGTAGTTAAAAAAAATTGTCGGTACGAACGAAAACCAATTTTTACCGAAGGTAGAAGGCGATATTAGGGACGAAAGTGGGAGGAATGTTAAGCCTGAAGCATGATAGTGTGGGGCCTCCGGAGTCGGGATGAGGTCCTACGCGACCGGACCCATGTTCCCTGTACGCCACACGCTGAGTGACTTACGACGCCCGATTCGGCCAGTGATTCTCAAACGCTTCATCGCGACAATTATTTCCATTAAAAACCGATACTTTGTTTTTTTCATCTCACGAAAATTCATTTGCCTCTCCCTATTCTCCCGATCCGTTTAAATTCTTATCACAAACGATTTTTTTTTTGACGCACAAATTACAATTCACGACTACGACAACGACGATTCACGATTTGCGACAATTCTCGATATGACGCGTCGCGTCAAAATGGGAATTGAATTGCCGAAGTTCTCGATCGTCGGAGAACATGGAGCGCTTATCCGTGGGCAACAAACACAAGCCAATGGCGCTATCGCGCCGAAACGGCTGGGAATTTAATGGTGTGGAATTTTACGGCCTGTTTGCCGAATCCCCTTAGCAATATCGCAGTTTTTCTTTCTTACTGTTTTGTAACCCCGGGTGGGCATCTCGTGCCTTTGATACAACGTTACGGGGTTTTTTTTTGCACAGGATTTTTTTATATTCTCTTCTTCGTATTTGCGAACCCCATCACACACACTCGAGATTTTTTCGAGAGTGTATATCTCCTTTCGATTTTTGCATCGAGAAACAGAAATAATGCAAATGCCTCAGTAGGAATAATAAATTTTGTTTTCTTACGCGAAAGTGCTACGTACGTCAACCCCTTCGGTGGGGATAGAGCATTGGATTGATTATACTCGACTGTATTTGTTTTTCTCGGGTGGATGCCGATGGTGTTCTAGCTGAGGATCTCGTTTGAGATCCGCTATAAAAGTTTACCTACTGACTATATATATATATATGTATATAGCGCGATACCGTATACGTGGATCTCGTTTGGAATTACTGCAGCGAAACTTTGCTCCGTTGCGCTGGTCGACTCGTGGGCGTGTCTTCCACGTGCGTTTCGTACGTAAATCGAATGTCTCGAAGAGACCTCTTCGTTTATACACATCTTTCTTTTTCTTCCTTCAATTCTTCCTCTTCGTCTTGTTTTCTATACCTCGGCAGTTCGCGCTATCTATCCTATCCTTCCCTTGCCGTGTGTGTAATATAAATCGAGATTCGAATCTTGAAATTGAACTCCACGGACCGATCGACCGTGTCGTTCGCGGATAGGCTTGCGAAGATTTTTTTTTTTTCGTCAGACTATCATTTTTTTAAATATTTCGCGAGAACTTGAAGAATTTTTATAATCTCCGAAAAAAAAAAAAAAAAAATTTCCGAAAAAACATCGATATCGAAAATTTTTTAAAAAATTGAGAAATTTTTTTATTGTTATTACAAACAAAGAAAAGTGAATCTTCGAGAAGAAAAATCGAGAATCGTGGTACTTTTATTATTCATCGTTGAAAAAAAAAAATTCATTCCGAGAATTTTCAACCGTCGTATATTTCCGTACGTAAATTGAATGTGTCGACAGAGTCTATCTCCGTCTCGTTTGTCGATTTATTCTTATTCCGCCTTCCGAGCTTTCGCTATCTCGAGGTCTCACACTCCTCGCCATAATATAAATTAAGATTCGAATCTCGAAATCAAACTCCAGACTCTCGAGTCTCGCGGGTGCGCGCGCGAGCGCAGGGGTTTGTCGAGTCTCCGGTTGTTGTTGTTTGAGTATATATGAGACGCAGGTAGGCGATACGGAGCGAACGAACGAGCCATGCGGCGTCCGGTTAATCGTTACCGCGAATCGTCGTGCACACAACACAGAGAAAGATAGAGAGAGAGAGAGAGAGACGAGAGAGATTTCGCTCTCTCGTACGAATGCACCGATACTTTGTCCATCTTTCTCGCGTTCGGGAGATCGTCGAAGAGTTCTTCGCGATTGAAAAAAAAAAAAATGCCACGAGAGGTGACCGCACACTTTTGCATACTTGTGTATCCACGACACATAGGACGTACGACATTTCGCTCTTACCACCCGCTGTCACGCCTCTCCTTCGGCCAACTATATTACATCGATGCAATTTATATATATATTCATACGTTTTTTTTTAAATCCTTGAGTAAATATCGTTCGGAGAAGTCTGTCTCGTGTCCTGCCGTTAAAATTTGTATTTCATTTCTTTTTTTTTTAACCCTTTTTTTTTTTTTTCATTTTAATTCATTTATTTGACTATAATCGTTAATCATACGAGATCGCGGATGGCATTAACGTATGAGATACGAGGCGCTGGATTAAGTTCACGGCACTCCCTGAGTCGAGTTTTTGTGGGGGCAGCGAGTCGATCAATTTCTCGTTATTGCTCGACACGAGAATGTAGCAGTGAAATAACGAGAATCGTCGATTACGATATGATTGTTATACACGTGTAAGGGAGCGACCGGATCTATTGGAGGCATTCGGCATTACAACGTAATGTACAACGATTTTACAACGTTGCAGGATTGTGGTCGAGAAATGAAATTATCCGAAGGTAACATGATACCCTTTTTATAGGCAGATAGAGATCAACTCTCGATGCCAAAGATTAACTTCATTTTCTGTATAATAATAGACTCGAGAAATTTCAAGGTGAATATAAGAAATGTAAAGAGATTCAGCAGAATATGAATTCGAGTAATTAAATAACGAAATTAAGTATGAAGTAAAGTAATCAAGTAATCAAGTAATCAAGTAAAAGTATCAAAATGCATCGAAAAACAAATCGGGTTTTCCCTATAATCAAACTTCTCAATAGCCCTCCAATAACCTTTCGAAATATCGTGTTCCGTTTATGGAACGTCTGTTTAAAGGATAAAAAAAACACGATATCGCTTGGAAATTGAGGTTAATAAAAATGGTGGAAAAAAAAATTCTCGAAAAAACATGTTAACCAATTGCGTTTTCCATTTCAAATTTATTTCATCGAAGTATTATGAAGTTGCGATCACTTAGATGATATTAATGAAATAGTGGAAACGGATTACTGTTTTTTAAAGAATTGGAATTTTTTTTACATCGTCGACAAATTTTCGACGCGTTTTATCCATTGTGCATAATACCCTCCACTTGCGATTATTATTTAAGAGCGTATTGCGCGTTATACGCATCAAGTGTGTCCTTAGCGCGCATACTCGACGTTAAAGATCTCCCTTGGAGTTTGATTTACCCTAATGGTATATCCCCTCCCCGGTTCATCATAAACTGAACGAGTATTAGAGCGTCGCGCGCGACATTCCAACCGCGAAGACGAGAGGGTGTCGCGTCGACAACCTTTACGTATATAACACCGCGGAGGGACTGCGCGTTACGGGAAAGAGCTCTCTTATCGGGAGGCGCTTACACTTTAGGATATTATAGCATCCTCGCTCTTTACGTGACATATATAGTACGGATATTGTGGTTTTAACTCAGACCACTATGCAAAACGATGAGACACACGAAAAGAAAACTTCCCCCATACAATTTGTTCCGCGGAAATATTTCATGTGCGGTAGAAAAAAATTTCATTTTTGAAAAATCCATATTTTTTTTTATGGGCGTAAAAAAAACATGTACCTTCGAGATGTAAGGAAAAATGTTAAAAAATGGTTTTAAAAAAAAATCTTATGTTCGAAAAATCGAATTTCTGCTGATCGTTGTAAAAAGATTACGTTACTTTTGCGTTAATTCAATAAATAAAAAAAATTGAATAAAAATATGTAGAACGATGATTTTCGTTTCCATTCGATCTTTTTTTTTACTTATATGACTTGCGTGATTGCAACGAGTTTCGATCGACTTGTGCTAAGGCTCTCGCAATTATAAGATCTTCGCATATTGCCGAGTGCATTACAAAGTACGGGAATGAATGGTAAGGCATACGCATTCCACTGCATTTATCAAGCGGGTAGCGCGTTCACCCTTTCTTTTTTTTTCTCATTTCTAGTTAAGCGAGAGTATTCTTCATTGTCGAAAGAGAATTCTCTCGTCACGCATCCGTACAGAAACGTTGGTCTCCCATCAGCAGTGCTGAGTCTCGACGCGCGTCCACTCGACTGAGGGTG
This sequence comes from Cryptus armator, assembly GCA_963971235.1. Classification (NCBI taxonomy): domain Eukaryota; kingdom Metazoa; phylum Arthropoda; class Insecta; order Hymenoptera; family Ichneumonidae; genus Cryptus; species Cryptus armator. Next base: position 11,384,589 of record OZ020242.1, on the reverse strand, counting down.
CGTCGGAGGGAAAGGGGAGAAAACTTTACTGCAGGTACGCATTTTGTTCTCCTCGTTCTGGAGACGCTGTACAGGGTGTCTTAGAAAAAAAAATCTCGTGATTTTTTTCGCAGGAATAAAATTAAAATGGAATATTTCTTTTTCAGTGCTTGGAAAACATTTTTTTTTGCCACTTGAAATTAAATATTCTGAGAGATGTTCGTATGAATCATCTTCACTTTTTGCTTAGCATATCGTGAAGTTTTATATTCTCGATCGGCTAATTTTTTCGATAGTATTTCGTACGAATGTGGAATCATTGATTTTTTTAAATTATAGTACGCATCGAACTGTCGACTCCGAAGTACGTGCATTTTTTTATAAATTGTCGTTTAAGTTCTCTTTAAAAAATATGGAACTTCTGTGATATTTAATATATCGATGTCGCGTCTCGACAGACATCTTTCTTGTATTCTGGCCTTTCGATTTCTCTATAAATAAGCTAAAAAAGATTGAATTTATTAAAACTTCTTAGAGTTAAAGAATATGTGTAGTTTTCTTAGAGTTAAAGAATATGTGTAGTTTTCTTAGAGTTAAAGAATATGTGTAGTTTTCTTAGAGTTAAAGAATATGTGTAGTTTTCTTAGGGTTCAAGAAAACTGGAACACCGTGTATATGCGGAAGAGCGAATTTACCCTCTGGCGAGTGCGTGCCGGACGTCCAGGATGACTGAGTCACCGAGTCCTGAAGGAAAGTCGAGATACAGAAAGGGAGGTTTGCCTCATCGGTCTCGTATAGCCTCCGGTATTTCTTTCTTTTCACTGACATCTTTACCATCCCCATTCAACACCATAGATTCCCTTTTCCCGCACAAATACCACAGCGCAGCGTTACCTATTGTATATATATTTTATGACACAAAACAAATTCATCGCTCTTTAGTGCGTATGTGGTATCGGATCATCGGTAAAAGCGCAAAAGTTCACAAAAATAGAAATTTAAATAATTTTTCATTTGAAAAATTATTTAAAAAGCCTTTAATATTTTTATTTTATTTTTTCGTAACGTAATTGACGCGAAAATATCTCGTATACGGAAATTATCAGACTATGACGAATTTCTTCTTTTCCTTTCTGTTTTTGTTTCTTTATTTCTGGTGTACGCTGCGGGCAAATGTTTCGACAGTTCTCGCGGTCGCGAAGCTTCATCTTCGTCGACTGCACGCAGAGGGGGAGGGGGAGGGGGAGGGGGGCCTGCAGGGTGTGAAGAGCGGAAGAGACATGTCGGAGGGTCGAGCTCGAGGTGTGAACGAAGAACCGCAAGTGCTCGCGACCCGCGAAGGGATCAACCCCGGTAACCCAATCCCTCTGCTCGTGCACTCGCACACATCCACCATAACCCAGTCGAGAATTTTTTACACGCCGATGTACGTTTGTTGTCGTTCTTATTGCTTCGCCTTCGCGTGCATAGCCCGCGCGATCGAAAGGGAGAATAGAGCTGAATTAACGTCGATGTTCGGTGCTATATTCTGTACCCCTAACGCACGATATAGGGGTCGTGAGTGCGCGTGAACCTAATCAGCCGATCAACTGAACGGTCGATCGGTCTTATGTTCGACAACCCTTTTTTTTTTTTTTTTTTCGTAATTCGTATTTTGCACTCATACCACAATAGATTCTGAATTCCACGTTCCATTGATCGCGAGAAAATCGTTTCAAGGGTTCGAACCGACGAGCCTTTTACGTCTGTGCGTAAGGCGCTTTTCTCGCTGACGCTTTGGCTCGTCGCCGAAGAGAATTATCTGCCGCGAAATAGACGTATACAAAGACGTCGTATGTACATGTGTACCCGAAAGTTTTCAATCGATCGGTAGTCGAAGAGAAATACCCGTCAGGCTAATTAACTCCCCGTCGGCACACTGGGAATTCGAAGGCACAGTATTTGATTTAATTAACTATTGGATTATATTTAATATACCAGACACCTTGAAAAGCATCCTTAATAAAAAAAATACGACGAAAAATTAATTTCGCTGTTAATACGACACGTGACTAATTTTTTTAATTAATTTTTTAAATAAAAAAATTCATTGCAATTGTAATAATGAGTAAATAAGTATTATCAACATCGAAAAAAAATACATCGAAAATGAATTCAAATTTTTTCACGATGACAAATGTAATGTGATTTTTATCAATTGTTCACGTAGCCAATGTTTTCTTCTTTTTATCATTGACTTTATAAGACAACTTTTTTCCGTGTAAGATAAATCGCGATCTTTCGATAATAATAATGAGATCAAAATCAGGATTTGTAAGCTTCGCATAACATCAAAGTAACGGTGCCAAGAAGTCTAGACAGCGTTGTAAAGCTCGCGAAACTATGAGTTCTGAATATCGTTCACATCTCTGACCAAATCTTCTCGTTTCGCCCCTCGTAGAGGATCGTAGCGGACCAGCGAGCGCCAAAAACCCCTGAGCGGCCCTTTTGCTGCCCAATAACTGATACCGCTATTCGGTTTTGTTCGTGGATCGAAATCCACGGTGGTCGGGTCATAAAGTAAGGTTGTCCACGGTACATCGATTCCGCGAGTCCTTGCAAGCCGTATGGTACCACACGACATGCAACATACACCGTTGCACAGTATACATGTAGAACTCTACGTTACGTATATCCCGTGACGACTCGGAACTTGGTACTACGATGGTTATTTCGCTCGTCGAAAAAGAAAGCCTCTACCGTGGGCAAAGTGAAATGGCGCGTGCCCAGAGGATTTCACGCCGCGTTAGCTACGGTCCTTCTTTCTTTCTCTCGTCTTTTACTCACTCGCCCTTTTTATTCCGTTTATCTTCTTTCTTTCGATCTTTTTTTTTTTTTTTTTTTTTTTTTTTTTTTTTTTTTTCGTAACATCCTATCTACTCTGGAAGAGTTTCATCGTCTGTAAGTTCTCTTCCTTTCGAGTTTGTTCCCCTCTTATATATCTCCGCGTCTTTTACTCGAGCCACCGAACGAGAGTACTCTACCCATAGAGCTCCGCATTTGTACCGGCGATGTACGACCGTCCGACAACCATTATTTCACTGATCCCTTGACAAAGTCTTCAACGTTACCGAACAGTCAAGATTAATGTGCAATGTTAGTTTCAATTTGAAATAACCCGCTATTCTTTCCGCGGCGGTCGATGACCGGGTTCTCTCGCTATATGCCGTGACGTTTAATTAATTAATTAACTGCACGTTCACGGAGCTCCGGCCTAAAGTTCTATCTTCCGTTTCTAGATATCTTCATAAATTTTTTTTCGTCTTTGCCAAATTATGCATAGCATCTTAAATTTTAATGTTTTTGAGTAAAAACAGAAAAAAAAAAATCGGAAACGACTATCAAAATAAATATTTCGAGAAACTATATATTTTTAGATATCTAATACTTGCGTTAACGATGACAATGTTTTGAAAGGGGCGATTAGTTTCAGCATTTTTCGACTCACCTGAAAGAGAAAAAAAAAATTATTAGTAAATTTTTTGTTTTTTTTTTTTTATCAAAGAAACACCTATTTTACATTCAACATACAATGTGTACCACTTTTTTCAATTATAGAGTTATAATTATAATTTTTTGTGTAGGAAACTCAATCCCACGCAATTTCAAGGTGTATCCAAAGCTTCGGCTGATTCAATTAATCAGATGCGAAAGATCCGGTGCAGCGCTAACGACTACATGCTCTCTTAATGTGCCCACATGAATACAGTCGCCATAGTGTGTCGTTTCACGACGTAATCTCATGTCAAACAAATTATAAATGCATAAGGCGCGATAACGAGGCTACTTAAGTCCCCGAGTACCGTAAGACTAGGTGTGTACGTAATAATACAACACACACGTTCTCTTTCTCTCCCTCGAAGCAAAAGAGTAAAAGAAGAAGAAGTAACAAAAACGAAAAAAAAAAAAAAAAGTGAAAAAAAAAAAAGTCTCGACAGGGCGTGACCAGACGCTTGTTACGCGCGGAACGACATTTATTATTATTTCACCGACGTGTAACGTACGTAATATATCGTACGTCGAGATACGAGACAATGAGAGAGGCCCCGCGCGCGAACTCCGCGACAGGCATATAAATATCGCGTCAATTTATCCTCGGTTACGAGATACCCATCGGTCGTGCACAGTCCGCATGTCTGCGATATTCGAGAGTCTCGAGAAACTAAATTTTCTCTCGTCTCTCTCGTTCGTGCACCTTGTGTGATGTTGTGGGTGTAGAGATATTGGTCGTATACTGTATGTCTATGTATGTCGGAGATACGTAAAACTTGGTCCACCGGATCCTTACGATATTCTAACGACGCGCGATCTACTATCGAGATTATCGACGACTGCGTTCACAAATCGTTTACAGAACTCGCTGCCTAACGTAGTCATAGTAATATGAGATAGCGAGTGATAGTTTTCTAGTATGTAGTACGAGAGACGGCATTTATGCGTCCATTCGATTTGCCTCTCGACGGCCGGCTGTATTTATCGACAGTAATACTTTATCATTCATAGAGTCCCAGACGTTGGACAACTGATAACATTGATTCGAATTAAATGGAGCAAGGAGACTGTGATTTAATAAGTTTGTTGGGTTTAATACATGTCGTGAATGCAAAAAAATATCATTCAACATCGCAGCTGTCGCAGATAAATCTCTCGTGAGTCATATGATGATAACATTTTTTTTAAACATATATTTTTGACTTATGGCGATTGGATTTTTTTTTTTACGTTGAATGAATAACTCCGAGTATTGCCGGCCATTTAAAATAATTTTAAGCCTTTAATTGATATTATTAGTCCAATAAATAATAATAATATAGTTGATCAATATTTTTCTTCATATTGTTATTATTATTAACAATTTATTAATAAATAAAAATAATTTTTAAAAATCCTTAGTATGAATCGAAAAAATTGAATTATTGAATCGAGAAAAATCGGATATTGCAAGTCACGTGATGAAAAATAAATATTTCTAGTTTCCCTAAAAATGCTGGTCATTTGAAACCCCTTAAAAATATAGCAGTGCAGAACGTCATAGAATTGCATTAATATAGGTACCATTATACCAGAAATACAAGTGTTGTTTTTTCTTGAAATTTTTTTTATACTCGTATTTCTAAACGGTAATCCTCGATACAAAAAAATGTTTTCGTCTGTCTGTGGTCGTTATTTTTTTTTCTCTTTCTTTACCCAAATCAAGTTCGACAGATTGTAGGGGCTGTTAAAGCCGCTCGCGGGTGGTTAGTTGTTGGGATCTACTCGAGAAAAAAGGTTGGAGGCTGAGCGAGAGTCGCAGGTGTGAGATTAAGTCTTCGACGGCTAAAGAGGAATTAGGATCGACGTCACCCAGTTGTACCACTCGAAAAATCAAGGAAATCGATTGACGAGAAAGAGAAGAAGGATTGCCGAGAGAAATTGTATTTTAATCTCGTGTTGTATAAGCAGAGCTCATCCCTTTGTCACGGGCATATCGTGTGAGAAATTTCTTCGAAACAACTTATATCCACGTCGCGGCAGATTACGATTAAAAAAATGCGACACGCAGCATCGAGTTTTACCAACTAAATTGTTTAGTCTCCTAACTTTGCTATGCCACATAACGATTTCTTAAATAAAAAAAATCGATTTTTCAAAAACGACATCGTGTTACGAACTTATGCGATATATTATCGACCGAACGAACTTGTCACGTTTCGGTCCGCGTATCACGATTTCTATTCGAAAAATACCGTATAAATTTCTTACGAGAGTGCATCCGAGGAAAGGCGATAAGAGATAAAAATCGAAGATGATAAAGCGGAAAAGGGACTACGACAAAAATTTCTTTGGTGCGCGATGTCACCGTGTAGGGAAATTCCCCGTAGAGGAACAGCGGGGACAGGAGAAAGAGTCAGAAGTATTTCGTGAGAGACGAACGTCGCATACAAAAATGCCGTGGAGGCGCGGCAACGAATACTAAAGTCACTGATGTTCGGGTGTCCTCTCAGGCGGGATTATCCTGCACGCCCGCGCCTGCATACAGTCCTCTTCTGGTGGCACCAGAATGAAATGGACAGACAAGTGAGGAATGAGAAAGTAACAGACGTTCGTAAATTTCCATAAAAATATACAACGGTCAGACGGTGAGAAGGAGCAATGGAAAAAGAAGATCGAGTTTCTCTGATTGTAAAAAATATAATTCTATAATAAAAAATAAAAAAAAATAAAAAATATAGACGATATAAAATACTGAATAATACCGAAGATTACGATTTTTTACAGAAATAAACAGTCGCTGTAAAAAAAAATGTGATGAAAATGTAATGACTTGAAAATGTAAAGACATGAAAATGACTTTCACAAGTTTTTATGCGTAAAGCGGAACATTAAATTAAATGTACAATTACGATTAAAAATAAATGTACGACGTATTAAAAACTGCAGTCGATACTTTACTTTAAATAATTAATTGTAATTTTATTATAACAGTACTTCAAATCCAATAATATACATTCATTACACGGTAAAAGTATCTCAATTTGTCATCACTATTGTACGTTGAATTTACTTTTTTTTTAAGGGACGCTTCGGGGGTCCAATGAATGAATAATTAAAAATTGAATTTCTCCGATTTCTTAAATACGCAATAAATGCTTATTGTTTGTCGTGAGAATTAAGTGTATTATTCGTTGACATAGGTGTCAAAATCGAAAGAATGCAAAATAAAACGACAAAGGACACAAAAAATGGGAGGCGACGTCGGCGGTCGTGAAAATTTGCATAAAAATACGTTTTGCACAGAAGTTAGTCTTACGAGAAATATACTTTTGTTTCAAAGTCTCGTATATGTTGCCTATATTTTGTGTACGTCTTTATGTAGAGTACACTTTCTTATTTTACATAATATAGTGTTTTTGACGGCCGTCGACATAGGTGCGTCTATGCCCGGCAGCTTTGTCGTATATGTCATGAAACAAATGCAAAGGATTCTCGGCTACGGTATTATGTATTATATATATATGTTTTCACTGTGAAACGTTTGTGTTCCCCGCACGGGGAATATAATGCACGCGAGACGTGGGAGACTTTTAACGAGCGTACCGGGTGCCCTGTTCAACGTTCGTTTGGTCGTCCGCGTCGTTTGCCGCTGCTTAGCGAGTGACGACTACGAAAAGGGGTCTCGTTAATATTATTTATGCGACGTTCCCGATCGCGGTTGTTATATGCCCACATGATGTAAATATCCCGTAGTAGAGAGTTCGTCCACATGTTATTTGCATGTATATCGATACATGGATATCCTTCCATAAAATCGATATAAAAAAAAAATACAAATAAGGGTTGTTTGGCGATAATTGCCATGTTGGCGTCAATAAAACTCGAGAAGTCTCGAAAAAAACTGCGTGATTTAGTAATAAAAAATAAAAAGTGTGCTTTGTATTTAAACGAAGAAAAAACCAATAATAATAAACAATACTCCATAATTTAATAATAATTATAACCAATAATTTTCTGATCAATTCACGATGCATTTAGGCTTCAAATAAAAAGGGTTGATATCCAAATTTTTGCTTTTTATATGAAATTTAATTTTTTTTTCAACCACATTTAACTCATTTTTTTTTTTTTTTTTTTTTTTTTTACGTTTGTGGCACATGCCGACAGTATCGCGTTGAAATGCCTCAGCAAATTTTCGATCGTACCGCAAGAACAAATTGATGAAATAGTTCGTGCAACGTACGCATGAACATCGACTGGGATGTGGCAATTCCCGATTTGCGCGAAAAGCGTTTCCACGAGAGCCAATTCCTCTCGGTCTCCCTCCGTCGAAAGCGGAACATGCGTCGATGAATATCGATTCCCATCCCTGAGTGTATACTCCGCGTCTATGTGAGCTCGTCGAAGCGCGAATTTGTTTTATTGCGGATGTCGGACTTGTGCAATAGCCTCGGAGAGAAAAAAGTACTATATAGAAAAAAAAAAAAAAAAAAAAAACGCGATCAACGACGCTGATCCAATGAATGGCCATACCGCTAAAATCGCGGTGGTGACGAAAAAATCGTCAAACGCATTCGTGCCCTACGGCCGATTGAAAATGGTCAATTTTGCGTCCGTTCCTCTCGTCGACGACAGTTAAAATGATTCACGAACCGCCTTTTTTTGTATTATCACTATAACTGCACCGGGAGGGGAGGAGAGTTTGCACTCTCCATAACGTTTGCCGAGAATTCCATTCATTTTTCGCGGCCACGACGTATATCCCATTGGACCGTATAGTGCCAAAAACGATTCTCGAAACAATTCAATTTGCGCGTCCCTTTCGATGTTTTTGGAATCCAATACACGACAAAATTGAACTTCCCTTTCGACGTGATAAATTTCAATGGGGTTTCTGGGCGGTGTCGAGGATTAAACGAGTTTCGGTTGCATGGATCAAAGTTATGGGCAGCAGAGGTTGCACTTTGCCGCTGTCGGAGAAGCCGCTTTGGGATTTGAGAGGGGAGTTTGAACTATGGCCGAGTTACGTGCGGAGCACACGTGCGTTTGCCATTGGCCTTAGGGACCTGATGCTGCCGGGGTTTTGTGACGTTGCACCAGGACCGACCGTGATGCACGCGAATACGGTATATATACTGCGCTCTTGTCTGCTCTCTGGAAGTCATGGCCCACGGTCTATGGTTGCGTGTTCGACTACCGTAACTCAAATGCATACAAGGGTCGCGGTTTTTAGCCCCCCTGACCGCACGCTCTTCGCCGTCGCTGTGTGTGTCTACGCGGTCGTGAACGCACGGGATCCAAGTAGCAGCTACTTTATCATGCGCGCAACGTTTTCGCACATTTTACATTGTTTCGCAATAACACGGCATTGTGTAATTCTTCGTGAAATTCGTATCAATTTCACGCTACTTCGTAATGCACGTACGAATCCCGTAAGTTTCCTTGAATATTAATCGTGGCGCTATTTACATAGCAAATAACGGTAACTGTGGGGAATCGGAAGAAATTCGCGCTAAAAACATCGTATCGCTAGTGCCATGTCATTTTTTATTCGTAATGATGTTCTGACCGCGTATAAAATCTTCAATATCGAATATAAAGAAAAGTATCAAAAATTTAATTTTTTTATATAGAAAATTTTTAAAAATTATAAAAACAACAAATGAAACTTCTTCAAGAATTTTTTATATGCGGACCTCGCAATTTTTTTTATATGATCAAAACACTATTTCAAAACAAATAATCGTGTGGAATTGACAACTCGATGTTTTTTTTAATATAAAAAAAAAATTGAAAAATATTTCCTGCGGTGTTAATTTTTTTTTATGCACTCGAGCGGTACACACCCTTTATAAATGTAAACTTTTCGATCGGTAGATTCGGTAAACAAAATCAGTTTTTTCTTTTTTCCGTAGCTATGAAAGATGAAAGCCAGAAACGACGAAGAAAATACTTTGAAATAACGTTTTGATGAACGCGAAATTCATTTCCATTTGGTTCTGATAACGGAGTAGCTATCCGAACGGTGTATATACCTTGCGATTCGACATTTGAACGACAGAAATAGATTCAACGGAAACGCGCACGCTACCGGATATTGCACCGAATCGTTTGTACGGGCTACTCGATCTGTTGGCTTTCGAACCCGAGTTATATATTTCACGACTCTCCGCCGGGAGACTTCGTTTGATGGAATCGATAGACGTAATGGGATGGTAAAGCTGCGATATAAACCGGAGACTACCTCGCGTTGTTGAAAAACAGCTCGAGGGATATGACTGCATACGACATTTTTCAATGATATAGCCTTACAACGGAGATACGAATGTTGCAACGTTACGTCTATTCGTTTTTATTACAAATGTTGTTGAAAAAAAAAAAAAAAAAAATTATTCACGAGGATAACAAAATCTGAAAGCACTGTTTGTGACGTACAAAGGGGATAACCCCCCACTAGTCGGGACGAGCGGAAAAGCTTTTGCGAAATCGGTTGCGTCGACGGTCGACGTTATTGAACCCCGCGGCGTCGACGGGTTACCAGTTTTCCCATACGTGACATCGACTGGTCCAAACCACGTCGGCTTTCTATCTCTCTGTCACTCGACCAACGGAAACGATGTCACGAAAGGCGAAAGTAATTTTCGGTACGTGGTCCCATTCCCATCCATCTTTCTCTCTCCTGCCTTTGCAATCTCGAAAAATCTTCGCAACTAACCGGAGCCAATGGCGTTCGGACACGAACTTTTCATGCTCTTGTCGATGCTTTTCCCAACGCGGATGGGGGTGTCTACTATATCGATGTTTCAGAAATAGAAATGCCAACGGATATTCGATATTGCAACTCCGATAGACCGTTAATAAATATTTTCACTTCTTCCTCGAAGTGTCAGATACATTTAATGGAACAACATTTTTCTTCTGAATCTGAGATATCTTGCCGAATGTTCGTTCCACGGAGATGTGAAAAAAATTAACCGAAATAAAAAATTGCTATTTTTTAACTCCCGACTGCCCGCCACGGCAAAAAGACGGGAGTTATGAGTTTCACGGAGACGAGCGATTTTGTTGTCCGGTATTTCATATTTCGGTTTTTTCGTATATTTTTATTTATTTATTATTATTATTATTTTGAGTATATTATTTTTTTTTCGGAGTTTGAAAAAACTGAAAAAAAGATTCAGTTAATGAAAAAAGATATCTTTTAAAAAAATGAACTTTGTCATTGTTGAAAAGAGCGTAAAAGCACAAAAACGAAGATATGCGTTATATGTACAATGGAGCGTAAGCGCCATTGTCGTTGGTATCTGAATCTAACCGAGTTCGCTATTTGAACTGTCGGGAGACTCGTGTCAGGATCATCATCGACACAGAGGAGGAGGGAGATGAAGCTATCGAGAGTCCGATGTCTATGCGACAAGCCCGAGAGGGCGTACATTCGACGAGGTTGCTTCTGCTAGCAGCTCGCTCAGTATCCCCGGGGCACTGCCTGTTCCCGCGACAAACGGCAATTTAACGCTGTCGACGTCTCGACGGTCGATACTTGAGTGGGAGAGCGTTGAAGAGGGTGAGTAAGCAAGCAAGCGAGTGGAAGTCGATGTGAAGAAGCGAGACAGCGACCCTTTGACCGTATACTCGCTAATGCACGGCCCGGCCCTTTATTTCCGGCTGTCACACTGTTCCGTAATACCCGCGCAAACTGCCTGATCTCTCTCTCACTCTCGCGGCTCCCGCTCAATGCCTTGTCTGCTTGTGCGGCTCTACGATGTGCGCTAGTTGTCGCGGTGACCAGGCGAGACGCGCGGCAATGCGCTCGCCTGCGACGATGATGATCGAGCCCACCCACCGTCGAACCGGGTTGAGTATAAAGGAGTGAAGCGATAGAACGGAAAGTGATGGAGGCCTGCTGGTTCCATCGCTTAGACCAGCAACCACGCCTCTCCTTCACCTCATTCGCCTCCGTCTTACTCGCGATGAGAGAGACCCGTTGACTATTTAATTATCGGCTAATTGCGATGCATTGCCCGCGGGGCTATTTCGTTCAGTTGGTTAAATCCATCTCTTTGACGAGATCCATACGAAAGATGTGGATATTTAAAAGGGCCATTTGCAGAACTTTTTTTTTACCGAAAAAAATTAATATATTTTACAATATTTTCAAATGTATTTATTTAACTTATGAACATTTTAAATGTATAAATTTAGTACATAAATTTATATTTTTTTGGGGGTAAAATATTTTTAACTTCTGGTAAAAATTGGATTGGAGGTAACGGAGTTTACAGTTTTTAAAAGCTCATTTACGACTTTTTTTTTCATACAAATTTGTTGCACAATTATGAATATATGCGCACTGAAGAAATTTTGATTTTTTAAAAATTGTAACGTCTTTTTTATTCGTATAAAAGCTTTGACGGAAGAATGAAATTTTTCATCGAAACATTTTACTTTTCTTTCGAAGTACCGGGTATTGAACTTATACGTAAAAAGAAGTCAGCAGGAGGGCAAAGGAATTTCGAAATCGAGAAAGCTCTTCTTTGCTGCACTGTGCGTGACTGGAATGTACTTTTTGTTTTGTTTTTTCTGTTTTATTTCGATCCGGCACACGAAATTCCTTTCGTCGTTCTCGAGAATTCAAACGGGTAGAGAGCATCGTTGCCAATGGTTTTCGCAAAAGAGTGGATTCACCGAAACCTCGTGGGGCTTTAGAGCTTTTCGCCTTTGGAGCAACGGGGAGTTAATAGAAAAGCCACGAAACACAGAGAGAAGAAGCCAATAGACGAAAGAGGAGAGCAGTGCGGCGCAGATGGAGAGAGATAAAAAGAAAGCGACCGGAAACGAGACGAAGGGAGTCGTTCTATTTTCTATGCACGAACGGCGTCATGAGCACGCGACCGAGTGCCCGTTTATACGTTTTAGATTTTACAATTTCACGTTTCGAAACTCGCCCTCGCGCCTGTGCGCGCGTTGGCATCAAACGCGTGGTATCTTTTATTTCGTTATAAGCTTATCGTGAGGGTTCTAACGGTGCGGATGAACCGTGAAATTGCCGATCGAAATAGTGTTTCGAGGATCGGCGTGTCGAATACTGTCAACCCTCTCGTTCCGTCTTCAGTTGCCTTGCAATTGGGGTGACGTTCCGGCGTACTAATGCATATCGGGAGCATTGCAAACGATACATTCCAAATGGAAAAAACGTGAACCATAAAATGTATCTATCATATATGTAATATTTTTTCATCGAAAAATAGATTGTTATTTCTTTCGAAAGTTCGATAAGTTCGAAAAAAAATTGAAAATTTATAGTCATTCTTCTATATTTTATATGCTATTCGATAAAAAAACACCCAAAAAGGTTACCTATTTATTAAATAAATAATAAACAAACAAAATATTAATAGAAAGGAAACGATAAAAAAATACAAATTAAACTTTGTATGCTACCAGCGGATGATTAATACAGTTATGTAGATATAACTTCGTTTTTTTCGATCTTTCCTTCCAACGTAATACTTTTTTTTCGCGCCTCGAACCGGTTGACATTTTTTTTCCGAAATCGATAGAAACACAAAAAAATAATCCCTGACATTGTAACTCTTTGGTATACCAGTTAAAACAAATTCTATCCAGTTATAGACTTGGCGAAAAAAGAATTAACTGTATCGTTAAGCTTTCAGTTCCAATTTAGCCGATACTGTACCGTGCACGCCGGCAATTTGGGATTGTGTGCCAGAAAACGAGATACAATTATCGTCGAACGAACCCGACATGTCGGGCCGACTACTCTCTGTCGGGGATGATCCCCGCATCCCCCAGGTGTCTCTGCATTCATCCGTGAAATGTCGTGCACGAGATACAATGTACCGTGACCCATCTCCAATCCACGGAATGAAATGAAGCGAGGAACTCGGTTATGCTACGCGACTCACGTTGGATGTGTATATCCCGGAGAGAATGCTTCTCAATGTCACTCGATTCAAAGGCTCGTTACCGCGACAACTATATATACTTAACGCGGGGGTGTATCGAGTTGTATGAAACGAGAACGCTGGTATTGTCCTGTACATTGCATATATATATATATATATAGCCAACACTGGTCATCCTTCGATGCGGACAAAGCGATGCGCCACCCTTACTTTCGTTTCAGCCGCGGTATACATATTAATGCTATTCTGCGAGAGGGAACACGACTTCAATTTTCTGAGTCTCATTAATTGAATTTTATTTTATTGCTACTAATGAACTATAGAAATCGAGGGAGAATTTTTCTCGCCGCTATTCGCCATACTAATGAAGTCCTTGCGAAATGAATTCAATTTGTTTTTTTTTTTTTTTCAATAATGTTAATAATGAATTCAACCTTTTCGTGATGTTATTCGATTTGTTAAGATTTTTTGAATTTTAACTCGGAATATCAATTTTTAATCGAGCTGTTTACATGGATTTGCGACAGAATAACTTTTCTTCCAATTCATCGACACGCGAGTAGAATTTCGAACGATGGGCTTTTGGATGAGCAAAAAATTTCGAATTAAACGAAAGACCACGCGAAAGCCAATTTCGATTTCTTACCTTTACTGATTGCTTCCGTCGATTGGATTTCGGTAATTCTACAGCCCTCCGGAGAAATTCTCGAGGTCGCGGAAAGTCTCTTATCTTTTGCGGTCTAATTTTTATTTATTTTTTTTCGAGGTGGAAATCTTCACACGATCTTTTTCACCGGAAGTACAAAAAAAATTTTTTAAATCAACGATGCCGATCTCTTTCGGAGGTCGTTGGTCACCAGACTTGAGTAATAGGATAGAGTTGCAGGTATCAAATTTTCACACTGTCGTACACATCACCATTCACTGTTCCCATTCACATGATAAATAATCACTTTCAATCAATGAAGTTTCTCATTGACGACAGTCCATTTGCGGCTCTCAATTACTTCGACGAAGAACAGAACACAATGGAAAAAGAAGAAAATCGTTCGACGAGGATTGTCCGAGCAATTATTTCGTTTGCATAAATCATCAACGACAAAGAGTCTCTTGATAGAGGATGAAAAGATTCAGAGAGGTTTTTGTGATGAGTTCGCAATCCTCCGATAAAATTCGTCAAGTTTCGGAGTTTTTTTTATGCGAAACTCATTTAATTACTTGAGATTACTCTCGGGTTCTATTATCTCGTTTGTATCACGACGACCATTCGTTGTCGTTGGACACGCGAGAAATGCACGCTCATCACCGTGGCTTCTCGCTTTTATCGAGAAGCCGTTGACAGTGCGCGCGCGTGTGCATGAGGCACTCTACCTCGCACTTGTCAAGTTGCGTGCGCGCCTCCGAATCTCACGGTCTCGCGCAGCAAATGTAGATACAAACTCACACAGTCATGAAACACTCGTTCGTATTACAAATTTGCAGCATTTGCTTGCAATGCGTGAATCTGTGCTCTCCAATTTACGAGAGATATGCGCATCAAAATTGTATCCTTTTACCTCGATGTTTGTTTCTCAGCCTCCGACATTTTTTTCATCTCGATAAATTTTATATTAATTTTAAAAGTTAAGATTGGGCGAAAAATAATTTTTTTCAGCAAGAAAAATTTTAAAAATAATTAATTATTAATAAAATGACTATTGTTATTATTTTATAATTTTTTTCATTAATTATCCTAATATTTTTCACAAGACAGAAATATACTTTAGAAAGTTTCGAAATTGCGCAAATTTCTCGGTAACTTCCGGAAATGTATAATAAGCTCGCGTAACACGAGTTACCCGATTCGTCGAGTCTTCTCCAAAATTGCTTACGAACTAAACCGCTAAACCCCATGCAAGAGTGCGCGATGATAGCGGTAACGGAGTTGCAGAATTCGAGTAGGTGGAGAGTTTACGGCGCTCGCTCACGGCAGAGCAAATGTTTGAGGGGCCGATTAGAGATGCGTGGAAATAAAAATGTTTGCTACACGAATTAGTATGGACAAAGTGCGCCGCCCGTGCCGCTTATATTATCGTTCTCGATTAACGATGCCGCTCGTGCGTCGCACAACCGTCCTCATCCTCCTTAGCTAATTTGCTGCTTCATTAATTATTCTCGTTTCGCCCGGTGTCGGAGCAAACGAGCCCGAGATAACGCTTACAAGATTTTCGTCGTGATATCTAAGCGTCATCTTTCACATCTCATTAATTTCTCGAAGGTATATTCAATGAAATTATTGTAATAATTCTCATGAAAATGTTACCGAATTAGTATCATCGTGAAAGATTATGGTAATAATAATAATAATAATAATAATGCAATCCAGCAAGTTATTTGACACAAGTCTTGTATATAATTAATTCGTATATCAAAGAGAATGATAAACGATTTGTTTGATATAAATACTTTTTTTTTTTAATTAAATAAAACTGATTTGCTTTAAGCTATTTTTACGACTAGACGAGCGATTTCGTTGTCCGGTATATTCTCGAAAACGGCTGAAAATTACTTAAAAGTATTTGATACTGCGATTCTATGACGTACGGTCAATGTCGCTTGCAATGGAGAATTTAAATTAGTAGAATATTCGTAGAGAAAAAAGCATTTTACGGAATAGTCCTTTAGATGTATCGAAGATTGGGCGCCATTTTCCGCGACATTTTTTTTTCTGTCGGTGGCTCACAAGGCGCTCGATCTCTATGCGGTATAACCTCAAATTCACGGAAGTCTATAGGTCTTAGTTAAAATTTATCGTCTTTAAAAACGATGAAATAAATTTTTTTTACAATAATTACAAAATTTCCGGCTGCAAAAAAAGAGTGAAATAACAATGAATTATTGACATATTATAGTCGGGAGATTTCCATACTCAATGACGAAGGAATTGCTCGACTATGATATGTGAATAATTAATTGTTATTTCACTCTTTTGTTTACTCGGAAGTTTTTTAATTTTTGTAAAATTTTTTTTATTAAGGCTGTATAGGGTGGTGGGGAGGATTTTGAAAAAAGTTATCGATAAAAAAAATTGCGGGCAAAGTGTTGGTATAATTAAGAGCGTATATTAGATCGAAGTTTGAATCTTTCGATAATGAGATCTTTTTCCATTGGACCGATCATTATTATTACGTTTGTATAGCACTTTTTTTCGCCTTTTTTCGTTTGTGATTACATGACGTAATAATAATAATGATCCTTATTTATATGCGAAAGTCTCCCGTAAAATGTTCCTTTTATGTCAACGCCATTCGCCCGGATTCAGGTTCTTATTTTTTTTTTGCGTATTCCGTTGCACCACACGGTTGCTCTTGAGTTCAAACTGGCAAAGGGGGATCAAACATCAGGAGTGTCGGCACCAGAGACCAGACGTCCCCGCAAAAACTGAACGGTCGTGATTAAGATATTAATAAAGCCGAAGAGAGGGAGAGATTGAGAGAAGAATCACAGCCCGGCGAGAAGCTGAGTGGGATTTGTTTCTTAATCCTCTCGGTATCTTCGTAAAGTCTGCGACTACCGTCGCTGCTGCTACGCAATGTGTACGTATAACTTGAGATATCTTACATCTCACGATCTCGAGAGACACGCTGGTTGTGTTCTTGAAATCGTGAGATGTAATACGCAGTACAGTCAATCGATCGAGCTATTGAAAATTGTGGTCACGATCGTGAAACGTGGCTGGATTTATCAAGATATGTTTCTCGAGATCGAGGACACCCTGTCAGCGGTGGGATTCACAGTTACGATTCGTTATTATACGACGAGCTTAATATCATTCTATAAACTTATCGGGAAAAGGATATTCAATTTTCGTCGGATAAAATTGCCTCAAATAAAAGCAGGAGGCTCCGCATTTTTTATATCATTCCTCGCAATCGTTGATACTTAAGATTATCATTATTAATGCTAAAAAGTAACCAAAACAGAACGGAATGCGACTGATTGAAAAATCCTTATCTAAGTATTGGATTGATTCAAAAAACAGCCGTGAGAACGATCGATCGGATCGAGTGTAGCAGCAGTATAATGCACTTTGAGAAGCAACTTATTTGACAATATCTTTCACTGGGAATGTTCTCGTCGACAAAGTGAAAAAAAATTTCAGTTCAATCTCCAGTGTGAATTGGTGGAAGGGAAACCTTAGAGACAAGCCATACAGCACAGAGAGACCGTGTGTCCTAGCGGACTATCTATCCGGCGGCGAGTCAGAAATGCCTACTATATTACCGGGACTAATGGTAATGACGACCGTAACTCTCTGCGATAGGCGAGCGAGAGGACGAGTGAGTGCGCCGAATTGTATATAGTTATCTTCCTCTATGCGTGGCTTGCACCGCTCCGCGCCGACGAGAAACTCGCGGGCCACCAGAACGAGTAAAGGAAGTAAGGTTTCGGAGAGGGCGGTAGTACGCCCGAGATACCAAATGAATTACAACGACTCTTCGACCCAAAGTATACGGTGTCGCGCGAGATACGAATTACAGCAGACCGTACCGTAGGGACCGCCCATTTTGGTATCGGTGACCTACGCCAACCGCGTGAGTGAATCACGAAAACGTGGAAAGGAAAAGAAAAGCTTCAGGTACAGTTTGTCGGAATAGATATAACGATGAAAGTAACGGCGGATGGTCCATCGGAATATTTACGCGACGGGAGTCAAGTGCACAAGACAATATACGCATTTTTACCCCATAATAAAACCACTTAAAGTTCTAGCGGATTCGGCTTTATCCTTATCATACATTGCTTACCATCGATATTTTTTTTATCCGCACGAGTGCAGAATTGCCTATTACGCCGATGCCATATACACCATTTTTTGTGTTGATTGCGTAAAAAAATTCGACCTTAAGTGCCCTAACCTCACTGACCTGTGCGTAGAAAGTGACGCTCTATTGCGCTCTGCGCATGCGTCGACTTTTCTACGCACGCTAACCAAAAAAATGACACTCTACGCGGTCAGCGTAGGCGCGAAAAATCGAACTTTTCGCGCAGTCAACACAAAAAAATCATTAAATAAACAAATTAATTGAATTCTGAACCTCGGCAACACGATGCTTGTGCCGGTAATTATAAGTTTTACACCCTGTATAAATATGTTTTCGTGGATTCGTATATTTGTACCTTCCCAGTCGGGGTGTCGGCGGCGATGATGCGTCGCGTTCTACCCGCGGTAGCGTGAGCCCCACCGCAGCAACCGTCGTCATTTTCGGTCTTTCCTCTTTTCCCTTTTCCGCGCTTCTATCTCTCGCTTCTATGTATACTGTATTCTACGTTACTCGCATCGTCGTTACTACATGAAAGGTTGGACAACTTTGCCGACGCCGATGCGGCAAGGGGATTCCTCCCACTGTCGTGTGTGTGTGTGTGTGTGTTGTCGGAACAACTGTGGCATCGCGCGTACACACAAAGTTGTTGACGAGGAATGGCGGTGGTGAACAGAGAAAACCCGATGTATACATGTACACAATGGAGTTAGATAACGAATACGCCTGTGAAGAGGACGCTTGCCGACAATGCACGCCCTGAATATGCTTTGTGTGTATACCAGAGAATTATTACTATATATCTAAGTATATGTATATTCTCTTTAATACCACTGTTACTTGTCGCTTTCTGGCAAAAGCAGGTGCATTAAAATCTCACATAGCGGAGAGCTTCGTTGTTCACCACATCGGAAACGGACGGTTCCGCGTTAAAGCGCATAGCGATAAGCATTAAATGTTTATTCGATAGTACGGTTCAAACATAATATTCGATAGGCGAGTTTAACAACTTGCGACGAAATAATTCATTTATGAAGTAATTTTTTGTTATTTTTCAAGGGTACAAAGATTACCGATTTATAAAGTATTGAAAGGTGCAATGACCATGAAACATCGTTTTGAAGTTGGAAACATCGATGTGATAATGTTGAAAAAAAAAAAAACCAAAAAAAAATTATCTAACAGAAGAAGTA
Organism: Cryptus armator; assembly: GCA_963971235.1. Taxonomy (NCBI): domain Eukaryota; kingdom Metazoa; phylum Arthropoda; class Insecta; order Hymenoptera; family Ichneumonidae; genus Cryptus; species Cryptus armator. Next base: position 11,365,176 of record OZ020242.1, on the reverse strand, counting down.
GACGCTGAGGGACGGTAATGGAGGTGCGACTAAATAGCACAGAAGAGATATACGAAAACGAAGCTCAATAAAGCTGTAAAATAATAAAGTGGATACGGTTGAAATTCGCGTTCTGCATTGAAGATGAGTTCTCGCTGTATTGTCACATTTACGTTTTCATTTTGGCTCTTATTAATTTTTTCATTATTATTATCTGGCATTTCAAAAGTGCACTTGTACATCGTTATCGGAGATTGCAGATGCCCCTCGAACCTTTGATTAGCTTCATTGTTTTTTTTTTGTTTTTTTTACATTGGAGGATACTTCCTTTGGTGACATCTTCCACTTCTTAATCGTCGACCCGTACGATACTTTGGTGGCAAGTGGACTCGACCGCAAAATCATAAGCGCGAATGAGAACGAATTGTATGAAACCTTAATAAGTACCCTTGAAATCTCTCGGAATTGTCAAAGCGAAGTTGGCGCACGCAGCTCACTCGAGATTTGTCACGACAGCAATACCAAGTGGAAACCTGTACAGTACCTGTACCCATGTGTCATACGAAAAGCGAAAAAAAGAAACTCGTCATTAATTACGATACAAAGGCCATCCTTTTTTACCAATGAAGAAACGAGATTTCAGCAGGTAGAATACGAGTCATATCGACCAGTTAGGAAGCGAAAGATCGTATCATAACATCATTCGATTGTAAAACGATCGTATAAGTGTTAAATATTGAGTGTACGACGATCGACTGTAAAACAATGAGTGCTGAACAATGGACTTTAAAAGTAAACGCCTTTCTGTTTATTAGTAGTCGTTAGCCAATTGTAATCAAAGGTTTCAAATGAAAGTAATACCACGTCATCCTATCATCGTCTGTTTGCCAAAGATTCAACATCAAATCTCACATACTCATCTTTTCTTTCGTATAGACATATAATCTCGAATACGCTTCTAGTCTTCTGTAAGAACTTTTTTTCTGTTCCTACATAATACCAGTTTGAATGCCAGCATCCTCATCTCAGGTACCAATAAGGCGTGCCTTAGTTGGCACCCCTGTGCCAATAGCGAATACAAAACTAAAAAAAAGAAAAAAATGCGGCTCTCGCCCCGTCAACTCGTTTCCTTTCTGGTATCAGAAGCGATGAGCCCATCACCTCGAGTAGCCCACTTGGCTACACGGGCGACTCGGCACAAGCGAAGATCGAGAGTTCTCCCCGTAGAGCACGTCAACGATTCGGCGTTACTGAGTCTTGCTGTATATTTCATTCCATATCGTAGCTGCACAAGCTTCACAATATTCAGTCCTGTAGAGACGATGTATGGAAGTCCTTTTACTCCGTCGCCGTGCGAATTTCGAGAGTAGATGGGAAAGCCGGAGCGAAGTGAGGCGCGGGTAGATGGAGGCTGGAGAGGACGAGGTGGGTAATCAAAGGGGCCATGGTGTACATATTCGTGGGTACTTGGGGAGGCCGAGATGGATGGCAAAAGCGAGTTAAAGGGCCAAGGGATGTGAGAGTAAGAGAGATATGAAAACGCGCTCAACGCGCGCCCCAGCACTCGAGGAAACGCATAGCAGGCGCTGGCGAACAATCGTTTCGGGACTTTGAAGTTTGCCCGCGCGCGTGAGAGTGGGGAAGCGTGTGCATACAGTGAAGTGTACGGAGAACGTGTACGTATCTACACCCCGGGCGGTGCATTCTGGTTGGGCGGAGGATAGGCGTAAGAGGGTCTCAGCTCTAGCGGAGGGTTCCTGAAAGTGCAGCAACACGATAATGTCGTAGAACATGACATTCTATCGATGATGGAATATGACGATGTGAGATGAAAGTTATGGCACCGTAAGGAGCTAATTACAGCATTCCTCTTCGCACCTGTGTCGCTGTTATTAGCTTAATGTAGACTTAATGATTGCCTTATTCAAGTAATGGCTGAAACGGCAATTGCTTAGTCTGCACCTTAATCGCTAGTCGGATCACGTATATCAATTGATAGATTCTGCTTAAGTACTATGATGACCTATGTCATAGGTGAAACAATGGTTGCCATTGGTTATCATTATTCATGCTTATTTCTTTCGGTCCATATATACGTTCCGTTATCTATTCGGAACTCCAAAAGTAAGAGCTACGTGAGTGTATCTATGCACTCTCATGTAGGCTCTCGCTTTGCTTATCCTCCTCTTCAGCATCGTACTCTACCCTCTCTCACCTACCCTACTCTGCCTTGCACGGCTAATCAGCCAAAAGAATCCTCCACTCACTTTACCTTTCCTCACGCATACCGTGTACTTTGCATATAGTCGTCTTTCTCCGCTTTCTCGTACCTTATTTCCTTATTGCTGCCGACAGTGTGCACGGCACTCTCTCGACTTTGGTCGTCGAGCCTGATGCATCATATCTCCTCTCTCCCCGGACCATCTCATCAGTTTTTTTTTTTTTTTTTTTTTTTTTTTCGTTTTTTATCTTCTCTTTTCTCGTGAACACGCGATGCCACGCCTTTGCCTTGTGGCCGAAGCCGCGTATGCAGAAAACATCGCAAGCCCCAAGTGCCTCGGCCCACTCATTGTACCTCCAGCGAGGAGAGTACGTGGAGAACGCGCGAGCGCAGTCGAGTGTAGCTTTGACGATGCCGGAGTACGGCATACGACAGGGTAATTAGTTCGTATTATACTTTGTGACATCGACGAGCTGCTCTGCACCCCGCGCTCTGATGCTACATCGGGCCGCGCGATGACGGAGGATGGGGAGGTCCCCCCAACGAAAACCAACGGTGTAACGATGCACCGTCATTGCCTCTATCTCGACCACTCTCGTATCGTCGAACAGAATCAACAAAAAGGGTCTGCGATTCAGGACGAAAACTTTTTAAAAAATCCTCTTGCCGGTTTAATATCCACTCATGTAGGAACAGCATCGCGAATTAATTCAATTTTTTCCCACAAGATATATTTTGTAGAATAAGCGCATTTTACAAACGAGAAAGTCGTTTTTTTAACGTTTTAGTATCACTTTAGCAAAGTCGGCCTAAAGCATGTAATGTTTTTTTTGCCGTATAAGTAGGATATAAGTAAGTTAGCCGTATAAGTGAAATACGCGGTTGGATGGATAAGAAAAAATATTAAAAATTCGTAATGTTTTTAGAAAACGAAAAAAAACGACGAATAAGACATTTTTTTGAATGGTTTCGCCGTCTGGTATCCACTGTAGGGTTTACGGTATATGCATGAAGTCTATTTGCCTCATTCCATCGTCCATTTGAAATCCAATTACAATTTTGGTTCCTGAACGTCGAGGCTTGCTTTCGCATCAACCGCAACTCCCTCTTTCCTACACCCTCCTCCCTTCTGCCAAGTCAATTGTGTGTGCACACGCTACGCTTCTCTCTTGCCGCTCCCTTATCCTTGTCTACTCGCGACTCCGCTCTCAAATAGGAAATACGTTTAACCGCAGAAATTCGTAGAGCAACGATAAAACATAGAGGAACGTTGAGCAGGAAAACCCAGCGCTCTATGATACCTTTGATAGAAGTTTCTATGCTTTCCAGGAATGAATTTTCGTTACTCACTTGTGTTGAGTTTTCGAATGCACGTATGTATCCAAACAGTAAGAACGCGTGGGAATTCGGTGAACTTAAAACGTAATGAAGCGCTTCCGTTTCGCAAGCAATTTTTTTCCACTCTTTACGATAGTTGAACTTCCCCAATTTCCAGTTTCTTTGGTTTTGTACCAAGCGCATCACTTCACTCATGCCTTGAGGTATACGTGTGCATCAAAGCTTCTCGCGAAATGGATAAACCGCTTTGCAGTATATACCCAAAAGAAGGAAAAAAAAAATGAAACTCTCCAACGCCTCATCTTGTGAAGTTCCGGATGGGGTATCTTATCGCAAGTATGTAGTATGTATAGCCTGCAGATGTGTACATCACGTTTGCGTGTACCGAAAAAATGCATTTCTATGATAACCAACAACAAAAAAAGATGGTATAAAAAAACGGTTGGGATATCATCGCGCATGTCGAAGGCCCTGTCTCTCTTGACGTTTCTTTAAGGCCCTCCAAGCACCTGTGTAGTATATGCGAAGAGAGAATAAACATCCCTTGATGTTTTCCTTGAGTCTCTAGCGACAACGACGACACAGAACCAAGACCGAGAGAGAGTGACAGAGAAGCTTGCCGGGCTCTGGAAAAGTTTTTCCCTCATATCATCCCTCACTTCCTCTTTTAGCTTCTTGCTTCTCATTCCACGAGCGGTTCTTTCGCAACCTAACTCAACGTGTGCCGCAGTGCGCGACTATGGATGCGAGTGCCCTGTGCGGCATTCTTTGGCATCCGTGCCTTAGCATCTCTCTGAGGATATATACAACAAGCCTGTGAACCCTTGGATTTGAACCAAAACCTCCGCGTGTGCACGCTTGTCTTGAATGATGACAACAAAACCTTTACGGTGTCGCTGTATGAACGAAGATTGTTGACGATGCTGTGTTTTCCTCCTGTCCGGAGGGGTTGCAGAAAACGGGACAGGAACACGTTTGTTTCGTCAGTCAGTTGAGCTTTTGAGGGGGAGAGGTTGAGTTTCGAAGGTGGCAAGACGGGGGAATGGAGAGAGGGGAAAGAAAAGGGAATAAAAAAGAGAGTTGTGTATGGCTCTCACGTACGCAAGCGGACCACTTCCCCTCTTGCAGTCCCGCGACGTGTATCGCATGGAGGAATGAGAGTGAAGCGCGCTAGGGTGCAAGGGCCAACGACGCCGACGTCACAACGTGCCTCCTTTGCGCCCAACTTCTGTCTTTTTCTTCCTTTCGCCATTCCAGTTCTTTCACCCCCTTAGCGCTCTCTTTCTCGTTTTTTTTTTTTATTTTTTTTTCCTCCCTTCGTTTTTGCTCTGCATCTTCCTCGGGCACAGCGGTTCTGCCGCGCCAGTCCGCTTTTGCATCTCATAGTAACAGCTAGAGGCAGGGGATAACGGAAAAAAAAAGAAAGTCAGCTCTCTTTCTCACGCACCCACACGCAGCCCAGCGTCGGCACGTCGATGAATTCTTTGATCCGCACTGTAATTAGTTGGTGGCAGGGAGAGCTCAGGGCCTCTTCCACCAAAGTGAGAGAAGCGGGTGGCGAGGCGAGCCGACGAAAGAGAGCCCAGGGGTGGAAGGGCGCCGGTAGCGAAAATGTTTGAGTGGCGATCAAAGTAGTTGCTGCGACTGTGCCTTGCACCGCCAACGCTACATCGGTGAGGGCCAACGCTGATGTATATTTTCGCCTTCTCTGATGCATAAGGCTCGAATAGCAGGGCGGGGAGGGAGGCACCAAGGGCAATCCTGCCTCTGTGTGTGCACAGGGGAAAGGGAACGCGGAACAGGGCGAAAGGCCGTGCAGAGAAGAGAAGGCACTGATGGCAACTACTACCACTGCGCAGTGCTTCGTATAACGTTTTTTTTTCTATTTCCCGATTCTTGGTATTGCTGATGTTGGCGATATATTTGGTACCATTGATGGCTTAGTGCAAATTTGCCTTTATTAATAATCAGTTTAAGAAATATGTTATATGAAAAACCTGCCTCTGCTCTTCCACACGTCTCCATGTCTGTCCTAGTTTTTGAAACGTACTTCGTCCCACACATGTCGTTGTCGTCATATATTTTTCATAAACTCTTTGGGGCAACACAAACAATGCTTCGTCCACATTCGCGTATGGGAGTAAACACGAGTGCCAACCAACCCTAGCCAGTGCGAGCTGAAGAGTCTTGAGGGTCATTTCTCTCGAGGCTATTCCGCACTGAGTTTGTGAGAGTTCAAAGAAGAAGAACATACGGGGAGTAGGAGAGGAGGGAGTCTCAACTGGTTGCATGCTCCGGGTCGTAGGAACGAAGGAAGAATGATATGATAGAGCCAAAAAGCTTTGAACGGACACGTATACCATGTGCTTCGACGCTTCTGCACGGCAGATTTACCCGTACCATGCAGAAGATTTTGAATGTACGAGATGCTCGAGTATTTACACTCGTAACAACTTTACTTTTCTTGAAGACCTTAATCTCAGATGTTGCCTACATCATGACAAGCATTCTAAAATGATTCTTCGGAGGAAAAAAGGGAAACTGGACTAATCAGGAGACCTCGGTGAAACGCAGATTCTCTTCAAATTCTCTTCAAATGCTGTCTTCAAAATGAGCAAATGACCGTACGCAAGATCGGATTCGAGGGATGCCATGCTACCAAACAGGCAGCTGACGTATTCGCAATGAAGGTCCTAACTTGGATATGCTCTCCTTGCTTTTGACATCTCGGATCGCCAAATGGTCTTCAAGTTACTGATGGCATTCCAACAAGCCGGTAACTGTTTCCAGTAACTCCAAGACGGCCGAGAGTGGCCTCGAGACCCAGCAAGCAGAGAGGGCACGTATATATCATTTCTGTAAGAGTCTTGGTTGTGGCATTCCTATGGAATAGCCTAGTAGAACGATGGGGTGGGTAGGAGGACAAGGTACAAGGTAAGAGACGACAGAAGCATGGATGACACGTCGAGTACCCCACTCCGCGCCCTCAAAGCCGTTTCCGTCTTCGTGGAGAGGATCCAGAGCAATCTAGAGTGAGGTATACGACGACAGCGTATCCGCGTGCTGTACCAACGTATCTACCAACCAGCCTGGCTGGTTCCTCACAGGTTGCATATACAGGCGTTGCCCTTGATCTTCCACAGTGTGAGTAAGGGAGATAGATTTTAGATGTCGCGCAATGGTCCCTCCGCTGAGACACGAATCTATGGAATTTAATGCATTCGTGAGAGATGGGCGACCGGAAAATGGAATGCACATCTCGGAGAGTTCCCGTCGACGACGACGACGGGCGACGAGACAGAGAGCAATTTCTCGAATCCCATTCCGTGAGGTATACGCCGGCACGCTTTCTTGAATATGCTGGCTCTCGCTGCAGAACGTGAAAAGCGTGCGCTTGCTGCTTTCCTCCTCGGTATTTCTCTCTTTCCCTCACACCGAAAGATTTTCTCAAAGACATCAAACGCAGATATGTCTCGTAAACAGTATATTCTTGACTGCACATCTCAGGTCCTTCGTACCTCCGTATATTGCACGTCTTCCGCAGATTTACGTGCGTTGAACCAGTGCGCAAATATAACCGGAAACTCCAACTTGGCAATAATCATGCCAATTCAGTCGTGAAATTAAAATTAACATGGTAAAAGCTGTGAACCGTTAGGTTCATCGTATTCGTCGTATGAAACAGTTTAGCTTTTCATTATCGACATCGTAAGTATTATTTTTTGGTGACTTCCGGTCAAAGCAAGAAAAGTCGATTACCGTTGATTACATTGCATTTTAAGTATTTTGTTAGGCGAATAGAACACGTTCGTGTGGCTCGAATGGGTCTCGTGTCGCGATAAGGAATGGATTTCGCAAAAGAAAACGAAGGCAGGTATCTCTTCCGCTCATTCGTTCCTTCCGACTTCCTTTCTCTTCTGCATGAAAGCTTCTGCCTTTCTATGGTTGTACGTCTATATGCGCTATACAGACGGTATTCTACGTAGTATTGTACAAATGTACAATAAAACCCGCATAGACGTGCACACTGAGACTCAGGGATAAAATTCACCGTCGAAAGATTCACGAGTCTGACTCTTCTGACGAAAGTTACACCGCATACCTAGGATGTACGGTGAGGGAAGGTACGAACGAGAGGCATGCACGCGATGGGATTGATTTCGCGCAGTAAGCAAGCAAGCAGGCAGGCAGGCGGCTGGCTTGCATGCAGCTCGGCGCGCATCAAGCGTGGGGTGCATCGAGCCGTGATACGACGTCTGCAAAAGCTCAGGGGGGGAGGGGAGAGGAGGGAGGCTTTACGCAGATCTCTGCAGGTGCGTATCCGCGACGCCCGCCGCGAGAGAACCAGATTCACCAGAGGAAAAACGAGGACGAGGCAGAGGTGAACGATTACGCTACGCTCGCGCACGCCGACTGGCAAAGCACTCGCGTCTTTCCAAGCGCGAGAATACGCGAGGGCGCGAAAACCATACAGGGTGTCCGGATATTCCCGGCTAATAATTACGAAAATTCTAACATAGACGCTTTCCTATACAGGTGCATTCGGATATTTACCAAATTCTAACACCCGCATTCTTATTACGTAAGATCGCGTCGTTTCTTTTTTTTTTACATCGAAATGATTGCTTTGAAGTCGTGTTCCGAATTCCGAAGTTCTTATGTCGCGGGAAAACAAATAATCGAAAGTGTATTGAAGGTATTGAACGAATGGGAGAACGAGACAAAAGCAACACTCGGAGCAAAGATTTTTTATTTTTTAGTTTAACTCGAATAAAGCGTTAAGCTCGCTTGTTCTACGAAAGTAATATCTTAATCCTCTTAAAGAGAAGGGAGGAGAACGGCGCAGGGTTGCCAGGACAAACGCGCCCGCAACTTTCGGGCCTCGTTGGCTCGAGCTCGCAGGGCTGAAAAAGGTTTGGCTTCGGGGTGGTATGAGCATTGCTGCTCTCCTGACTCTGTTTGCAAACTGTTCGTTGGTAGCACCACACCTCGACGCTTTCCCTTCCTCCTTCAGCTCTTCTCTCGCTTTTTCCATGATGCGAAATTAGGGGCTTTAGCGTGTATAATAAACCACTCGGCTTAATATCTCGCCAGATTTATTTTACCCTCGACATATATATAAATTCCGAGAAAAATTGCCGAAGGGATCTCGCATATAATAAGTATAAATATTCTTTCATTTATAAATATGCAAAAAAATTCTAGTGCTCCCTTTCAATCATTTTTCTTTTTCGTCCTCATGCAGGAAATACTAGTTAACAGAGATTTTCTTTGGTCAATCTTTAACCAACGAAGTTTTACGTTGATTCGACAAAATAACGAGATAGTCTGATCTTTTTTGTACCGCATTGAAGTGCTGTGTGTAATCTGGTAATTAAAAAAGTTCGCAGCTATCCACATCGAAGTTGGGCGAAGTTGGAGCTAACGAACTACGTTTCAACACATCGTGAAAATAACGAAGTCGACGGAAAATTCATCGTGAGGTTCTCCTTTTATCATACTCTCAATATCCACTAATTAGTTCGTAAAAATGAGTTGATAGAGAGATCCAAATTTTTTTACCCAGTTCAATCGCCATTTTTGTTGTGTTATACTGAAAAAAATTTCGAGTTTGGAAAAGTAACAATTACTTGAAAAAACTAATAATAAGTTAGCATAATGAATTTTTTTTAATCAAAAGTCGTTTTCCCATTTCACTATTACATCGTTTGACTTGTAATTTTTTTACATTGTTTTAAAAATGGGTACTCGCATGCTACATTTTTTTTGAAATATTTTATTGTATAAAAATGCAATTTTTCAAAATGGTATTCAAATTTGTACGAACAAGTGTTTCACATTGGATAACATTTTTTTTTGTATGTCAATTACACGATGATCGATTTATTTATACTCATGAAAGTGCACATGAAATCTGATTGAAACTTACAATGTCACAACAGACATGTTTTATACACATCAGATATGCAACTTAGCGCCCTAATTATCGAGAAACGGTCATACGGGATTCCATTAAAAAGGTTTCGTCTACCAGAAAACTGTGTTTGTATCTTCGTGCGAAGCCACTTTGGACGAAAAAACCCTTTGTTTCGAGTTCTTTATTTCTGATTCTCGCAAAATATTCTATTTACACGTTGTCCGCCGAATGTTCGACGAATTGGTAGGAACGATCGAATCTGTACGAAAGTGCAGCTTGGCACTTTTATCCAAGGGAATGCAATTCGGCGTTCACGTCCGATTGAAAATGACAGCGTGATGGTTGGGTTCGTCTGGTGCACAGTAGATATGGAACTTTGTGCTGCAACCGTACGAATATAGCTTTTACAGATGGGGCGGGTGGGGTGCGGGGTGGAGGTGGTGGATGAAAGCGACGATCGATATTTTGCGTCAAGGCAACACGACAGGATGAATTCCGTTGGCTAGAGAGGCAAACCCCGACATCGACGGCGCACAACGAAACGTAGTTACAGTTTGTAACTCTATTTCGTCTGGGGGATCGGGGATGGACCGAGATGCTGCTGCCTGTGACCCCCTCTCCTCTTCTCGCTGCTGTCACTGCTCCGCTTCCAATATATTTTGGGGGATGGATGGTAACACCGAGAACCGACAAGCTACGTTGCTCGAGTGTACAGGGAAAGCCACTGAAGACTCGAAAAGCGAATTCATGCGGATGAAACAGAAAGGTCTGCACTCTCCGTCGCGATGCAAGAGATACATAAATAAATAAACTACATCTCTAGTTATCGACCATCGAAATCAAGTCTGTTTTCGATATCGTCCTTACACTTTCTCATAACACTCTATCGAATCGTAAATAGAAAAATTTACGAATTACGAATTATTAAAAAATAGAAATTAAATTTTTCATACATTTTACCCGATGAAACGAAAAAAAAAAAACTTCGACATCGAGACTTCTGATTTTGATAAAAGTACGAAGTTAATGTGAAAATAAATCCTTTACTACTGAAATTATGATTAATAATCGAATAAATTTGAATGTAAACGTTATCGTTCCTTGAAATATTGAGTCGTGAATTGAAGATACTTAAAGTCCCTTCAAAGAATAATGTTTGACGCGAAAGGGTTTCAATCGTTGTCGCATGAAAATCCCGGCAAAGCAGAGAGAATCGTGAAAGATATCAACGTTTTATGGCTGATTTCGGGTAGTTATGAACGGGGAAGTTCCCCTTGAGCGAGCAACGAATGCGGAGAAGATCTGATTCGATGTCGGCGTGGGTGATGACGGCAACAGTTGCATATAGGGAGTGTGGGGCACGCGACGTCGAGCGTTCACGTTGCAGGGTTCCAACCCCCAGAGCCCGCTGAACCGCCGCCCGAAACATCTGTGTCGCAATTACTGTAAATACGTCCGGACGCGCGGGGCGGGACCATCAGCTTCTGGTGCAGCAAGGATATGATTGACGTTTGCAACGAGAAAGATGGTATATACACACCCTATCCCAGTTCTCTCGACTAAAACTATGTCTATACACGACGAGCGATGATTACTTTATGCTCCTATGAATCCCGAAACACCGACGAATCATAGCCGAACGAATTGTTTCTACACCGCAGCAATGGAATTGACAATTTTTTTTTTTTTTTTTTTCAGTTTTACTTTCCTCTTCAACGAATTCGACGGATTCCGCTCCGATGCCGTGGCATTGTTCACTTTAATGGAATACAAAATAACGCTCGCTGTATTGCAACTTCGAGATTTCGTTGAAAAAAACCTTGCAATTTGCGATATGTGTTGGAAAAATTTGCGTTTTTATGCATCACCGATCTTCTGTTAGGCGAGGATTCATTGTCGATGAAGCTTCGAGTGTGAAGCCATGTGTGTGTTTGCGTATAGGCGAAATCGATGCGGTAGAACGAACGTTGCCAGTCGCGAGAGAAATGACAAATTTGTTTGTCCTCAACCATTTTTCGAGCACTAGCGCTTCGCCCTATTGACATATGAGATGTCTAACCATTTGTATTTTTTGATGGACACGAAGTGATATGTGAAAATAAAAAAAAAAAATCCAACGAAACCGAATACATTGTCAAGTGCAATTGTGAAATAACTAAAAATCGTCCTGTAGGTTTTGGAGTGGTTATACATATCAACCTTTTCATACGAGATCCTCATCCAAGTTCTTCATATTTTTAAAGTTAAAATTGTTAAAATAAACTGACGTTAAAAAAAAAATGAAAAAAAAATCGTAGTTGTGGCGTTACATCTAACTATTCGATGACATGGAAATGAAATTTATCAAGAATCGTCCGATTTTGCTAAAATTTTAATGTACTGGGAAGTTCGTATGTATAAAATGGTACAGTAAATTTAATGTACAATTATCATGAAAAATTAATGTCACATAATCGATACTTTACGTTCAATAATTTACTTTAATTTTACCATAAAAGTACTCAAAACCCAATCATTTGCTTTAATTTCACTGTAAAAGTACATTATTTTTCTTCACGATTGTACATTAAACTTACCATTTTTTTTTTAATGAAAACGCAAAAACTTTTTTTCAACAAAAAAAGTTTCTCGTATATCCTGAGTTAATCTATACAGTCATATCGTTTAGGAACTATAGATAGCTCCTTGTATTATTTCGTGTATTCTGGAAAATAGTTGCCGTTATTTCAACGATAGCCAAATAGAAGATCAATCGACTGTGTACCCTGTGTTCGAGCGTTGGATCAGCATTTAACATTTCCGATCCTCCTCCCGGGGTTCGCTCTACTGCATTTAATTCCATATAATACATAACAAGCGTCGGTGTACAGCGGTGCACTCGAATTAACTTGCTTTCTATGAACTAACGGCAATGAGAGCGCATTGTCCCGACGACGCAGCCATCAATTTAGTCTCCCGTCTCCCATACAGAGACGAATGACTGAGATAGAAAGTACCGTGGGGATACAGCGATTTCTATGTGCAATAAAACTGTCGTCGAAATTGTCGTGTAAGGGGATGGAAGCTTAAGTACGTTGCTGGACCACTGCCCCTACCTAACGGACTTTAGCTTAGGGTACGTAGGAGAAAGAGCGCCGCGATGGCGGATACACAGAAGGTACGATAAAGGCGCGTAGTTAAGGGGGGGGAGAGGATGGTCGAAGCTCGTACGCGAAATATTGATTGACATCCGGGTGACAGATTTCACTGGCCGCACACACCCCTTTAGCCGCGGCGTGCGAGCTCTCTGCAACGTATACCGCACAGCCGCCAGAGAGACCAGAGCGAAGCCCAGTGTCGCTTCGTCTATATCTACTATACGGTACATAGACTATTATAGTGTACTATATATGTTGGCTGCTACTTCTACCGTTGGCCCTCCCTTTCCGCATACTACCCCTTTGTCATGCTGATTTGTTGCCAAGCTAACAGCGGTGCTCAATCATATTGTGTATCATAATACAATATATCATTGTCAGGTCGTTTTTAACGGCGAACGGATCGTTTATAACGATGCCACGGAAGGATTATTTCATGGATCGATTTATGTTGCGATTGCGGCAATTTTATTTAAAGTTAATGCGACTGTTACTGACGGTTTATTAAAGATGTTTGATAAAATAAAAAGCTTTATTTTCTTGTCGATTTTACTCCAAAAATGCGATGGTTTTCTTGTTCAACAGGAAAAATTAATTTTGAAAGAAATTTTGAAAGAAATTTTGCGCAATCCTTCGATGTCGCGTTCATAAATTATTATTAACCCTTTTAATTGAAATTCATATCTAATGTATTTTTTCACCGCTGATCGATTATCCGTAATTTAATTTGCTCTCAACAATATAAAAAATACACGTTTGTTTATCCGAAATTTCGTTTTAGATTCGTAAAAATCTTATTATTCGTTTTTAAAATATTTAAAACATTCTGGAATTGGTTATAATACCAAATTGATTCTGGTTATTCGTCTATTCGTTGTTCATGAATTTGCCTCCAAGTATTTATCAGTTATGGGTTAATAAATGATCATTTCCTTCGGCAAAAACGCAATAATTGAAGGGCAGAAATGGCTGTTATCAATTATGACCGTTGAAAGCTTTAATATTGTGGAATGAAATCGGATGGATCCCGATTTGATAGCAGAGATGTAAAATTCGCGAAAGAATTCACTTGTATACGTTTCGTTCGTCTCGATACTGCATCGTTTAATGTAGGGATCTCGTGATATACGAAAAAAAAAATGATGTATATTTTATTAAATTCTCCATTATCGGTTATCGCCAGTGCCTCGGTCATCGTGGGTGCAGTCGCTCGGATACAGAGGCCACCGCTTCCACCGAACCGTATATTAATTTATTCCTCCAACGGTAGTCTACGAACCGGCGTTCGCGCAGACCGGGTTATATATCTCTGTACGTAGATTATGTAGTAAAGTTAAAAATAAATCTGTTGGCCAATATCGCGGCGCTCCCGTCGACCCCGACCCGGTCGAGCAACGGAGCGGGATGCTGCGCTCGAGCCGATAGCGACCTCTCTCATCGTTACACCGTCGACTCCATAAAGTATGCCTTAGCAGTAAATCTTTATTTCATATTCTTTACTTCATCTCCCACTTTTTTTTCGTCTATTTCGTTATTTCCGACATTTCTGTAGTTCATCTCAGTCAACTATGGAATTTTTGTTTAGCGTTTTGTTAATCGTCTCTTTACTATCGAAGTTTTCATAATCAAACTTTCGTCTTTTTTAATTATACTACAAATTTTTCATCGACAGAAGACTCAATGTCTTCCAGCATTCCGCAGTCGATAATATACCGTAAAAGTTACTCTACGATACTCTCGGAGACTTTTCATTAACTCACATTACTTAACATTGTTTCAGTTTCATCAAAAAATTTTACCGTAATATTTGTTTTGTGATTACTCCCTATTAATTATTATGAACGCTGATGCGCGACATACGAAATCAAAGAATACGTGATTTGAATGCGTATCTTTTTTTTTATTATTAGTTCCAAGCGCCATAGACTATCGTTTCTTATTTTTCATAATACCGAATAGAAGTTTCATTTCGTCCAGTGCAGTGCAGTGGCTCCACTACTGGAATTACGGCATATACCGCATCGCGGCACGGGAGGGGGGGTGCAGGATGATAGATATGAAAACGGAAAGACAGTAGTGGTGAAAAAGAATTCATGAGTCGCGTCCTACGGAGGCGGAAAGCGCCCTCCTGCGTCCGTAGAGAATTAACTCGCAACGAAGGGTACTCGACATCGCGAAACGAGAAAAATGCACCGCACCGCTTTCCGTTCGTTCGTTCGTTCGCTTCGTCCCTCGGCGAAGCTACAGCCAATATAAAACGAGAGATGTACACTCGACGATGTTGTAATCGAGTTATATATTTCTTTTTTTTTTCTTTTTCATTTTTCAGCGACTATATTTCAACGCTGCGGTATACGACGCTAGAGCGCGATACAGCATCTCGCTGGAGCCGAACGGAGAGGGATGCAGTGAGCGATGGAAAACGGATTCGCGCTTCTGCTGCCTATGCCGATCGATTGGTTCATCTCTCGTCGGTTCTCGGCTCTTCTTCTATCTCTTTTATCCGTCGTTATATTACAGCCGGATTTTCCCTCCTCCCTCACCCCGTCGTCACGAACGAGACGCATATTTATTTACCGTCAGCATTCGTTTCTTTGTTTCGACGAAAATCTCCAGACTTTCGATTCAAGTTTTCAGATAAAATAAAAGAGTTAAAAAGACGAAAAAAAAAAACAAAAAAAAAAACAAAAGAATCCGATATAGTATATTTGAAAGGGGAAGGTATATCGCAATGAACGATTGGACATTTGTCGAGTTCGATGGACAAACCGCTTCATTAGTCACTTCGGTAGCAATCCCGATCGCGCCAGATGTTATTTCTCATCTTGCCTCGCGTCTGAACTGCCGCGTCTGAGCGAACGCTCAGACCGCCGCTGTGTGATACAAACCGTATGCTCGATTTCGAAAGACAAACTATTGAAAATGTCATACTGGTAATTTGTAAGTTCTATTAGCGATAAGCCTATTAATAAATCGTTTAACAGCTATCGAAATTTTTTCCGATTCGGATATTTCTCCGTATTTTTTTTTTTTTTTTTTTTTTTCGGAGCAAAAATAGATATGGATCCAAAATATTCGAATAAAAGGCATAGTTTGGAAGATGAAAAAAAAAAAAAAATTGGTCTTTGAATATCATACTGCAGACGTTAACTTTTATATATATAACGATGAGGACATTGCCGGTTCAATGGTCACATCCCATAACTCTAACACGGCAGCCGTGTAGTATACAGCGAGTTCTTCGTTAACGTTGATATTACTTGACAGGGGTGTAGGGCTCTCATGTCATCCAAGAGTGAGGCGTCGCGGTGCATATGAAGGGCTTCGATGAGAGGAGAGTTCGGGCGACGCGTTGTGCTGCTCCCGATAACGGGACCCTCAATCTCGTTTCAGCAGCAGCAGCAGCAGCAGCAGGAGGCACCATTCGATCGACTTCACAGATAACGGAAAATCACGTCCAACCGACGTTTACGAGAGCGGGCATCGTCGGCGGGATAGTGTGAGCGCCATATGTTCGTAGCGTGTCCAGAGAAACTCGAGGACCCACTCGACCATATACCGATGACGCTCAACGTATGACATGAACGACATGCCGCGGCGGTAGAGAATTCGAAACGCACGCAACCGCCGTGAGTATGTTCCCCGGCAATACATATAGCCCATCGCGAACGAGTTTCCGGGATGCTGGCATCGAGCCACCCGCTCATCGGTTTTGTTGCGTGCTACACGATGATGCCATGTTAGCATCACGTTCGATTACCCGCGAAGGTTGACTTTATTTTTTTTTTTACATCTTTCTGCTTCCGTAAATAAAAAAAGAAAATTCTCGAATAGACGACGACGACAACGGAGACGATGGTTAAGACGATGTGAATGATCGTTGAAATTAAAAAAGAACCCCAGCAGCATGAATTCCGCCATCGCATTATTTATTATTTATTACTGCCCGGTAAATCGGTATAAAAAAATTGCCTCACCATTGGACGAGAGAAAAAGAGACTCTGAGTGTGACGCGTTCTTTTCGATTCGATATAACAAATTTTAGTTTTCAGAGTCTACAGGTGAGTTGTTTCAGCACATTTTTCTTGCCGATTAATCGATCAACGAATCGAAAAAAGACTATTCGCGGAAAAATGATTATTCGCGTTCTACTGTTATCCTAAAAGGATTAACTCGAAGAATTTCGATCTAAATGCAAAACTTGATTATTTGGGACATTTTATTTTTTTATGTAAACAGTTGTAAATAAAATCAAATTTTCCAATGCATATTTTGCTACTCGAACGGAAATCACTGTTGGCGTTCAAATTCATCGAAACCCACCCGGCGTTGTGGACGATTGCTTTATTCGCGACGCGCATTACGAACAGAATAAACAGCGGAGCGCAGCGCTGCATACACATCACTCAGCTAAACCGGATGCTATCCGTTTAACCCGTGCTGCCTGCCACAGCTATAAACCTGTCATATTGAAAAATAAAAAATAAAAAAAATAAGGAAAGAAAAAAATAAGACGGTCGACAAGGAAGCGGCGTGGAGGCAAAGTCCCGCGCGACTCATCAGCTCAAGCGTATTACGAAAGTCACTAAAAATAAAGGAATTAAAAAAAAACGAAGTGTGGGATGAGATCGTCTCTGGTGTGTATCTGCGAACGCTTAGCCCAGACTCCGGTGTCTGGGGGAGGATCTTGGTACACGCCACCGCTGCTGTATTATAGCGTTGGTATATTACACGTCAATACGCCATCAGCACCAACAACTTGTTTGCCCCCCACAGTAGGTACTCCGGGACTCCTGGCGTTCGATGACGCGCAATTAGCGCCTAGGATATAATTACAATCGTTGAGTTTGTCCACCAGGCATAAATTATAAACTCGAGCTTCTAAAACGCTGGATAAATATGCATATCAACAAGTGGTTCTCGTATATCTCGTATATACGGGAGGTCTCCACTCGTCGCGGAGTTATTGTTATCACGAAAGTGCGAGAAATATGACGAGTGTTCGATGTTTGGTTAAAATGATTTTCGAAACAAGATTTTTATTTATCTGCCCCCTTGACCTCGTTCCGTGCAACTCGGGTGTGTATATGGTTATGGTAATCATTGTTATTTTCCTTTGCTGATGGTCCGAAAAAAAAAAAAAAAAAACAAAATTCGGTCTTTTTTTTGATGGATTATTACCGCGGTTTTTATCTTTTTCAAAAGCTTTTATAAAAGAAAAAAAATGCATTTTATTTTAAAAAAGCGTTTTGATAATAAAATAATAATATCAACGATTATTATTTTTTTATTTTTCTATTTTTTAATTGATTGCATCGAAGTAGAAATATAGTATCGACAATCGTGTTATTTTTAATAATGTTATTTCATTGGTTCGTCTTGCACTCTGCTGTGATTGCAGTGTACAACGGTTCTCTAGCCGAGAATTCAATTATTATCGATGCCTGGCGTCATCCGGACGCGTCCATCAAGGATCCCTGATCGTTGCCTATACACCCTCGAATATCTTCGTATATAGATATAATTTATAAATAAATATATATGTATATGTATTGTATAAAGAGAAAAGAATCAACGACTAATACGCGAGCGTAGTATAGTATGGATGGTTTATTGGTCGATGAGAGTTAGTCGCGCTGCGGGTCGTCCCGCCCGATCCGATGATTGCTTCCATGTGATGATGCTTCGGCTGACTAAACCCTGCCGTTGCGACTGTTAATGGCACCAGTGGGGCTTGGCGAAGGGGTAATTGAAGATGTGACAACGGCTGGACGCTTCTGAATCATGTCACACGTCAAATGAACGCGAGGACGAGGAGACGCGGCTCTCTCTCTTCTCGAAGCTGTGCCGGCAAACTGTCAAGCCGGGCAAACCGTCGGAGACCAATTACGTCTTCATAACGCCTCCGGCCCTGAGCTCTTTCCACTCTCTCCTCCGACCCACCGCACGATTCAACGAGACCAAACCACACAGCACATTCAACATTGGGCATTAGAGCTCCGGTGATGAGCAACGAATTTCGGGGATTATCGTTTCATCCCACGCCGGCGTATGTGGTAGCGGACTCGTGTCGTCGTGTCAACAATTTTTTATGCGACGACTGAGAACCGATATAATCATCGATGGAATGAGCATCGGATAAAAATTCCTTTCACATTCCCGTGTGTCACTGCCCCCTTAACTCTATGTTGACGATCGACGAACGAGGAAGTTGATAATGATTGGAGTATTTCTGGTATCGCCACATTTATAAATGATTAATCACGGATTTGCCACAATTATCAGATTGAACTATTGACCCACGTATCGTCTGGATGTTTATTTTTGTAATGCACCGCTGATCTCAGAGTCCAACTGTCTTTTATTGCTCCAAATCATTTTTTAAAAATTATTTTACATTATCTTTCATCTTAATTTTTTTTGCTCAATGAAAAATGGTAAAAATAGTGTAAAAAATCACATAACAGGTATTTTTTTACATAATTTTATAAAATGAAAAGTTTCGAACTTTGACATCTACTCATTTTTTTCTCATTTCCAATACGAAGATAAATTCGTTGACCAAACTTAATGTACATCGACAGTTTTGTCTGCAAATGTATTTTCTTATTGGAAATAATGAAAAAAAAAAATTTAATATATAAAATTTCGAAAATTTTATTTTTCAATTTTTACCGAAATAATAATTCTGCAACGTTTTATCGAATATATTAAACTTTGCGAATATTGACAGTCTTGTCTTCGAATTTATTTTCGTATTGAAATTGAAAAAATTAAAAATAAGTAAAACTGAAATTTTTCTATTTTTTTTGTTGAATGAAAATTAGTCAATAATTCGGTAATAGTCGTCGGTAATTATTGCCGTTATATTCGTTTACAGAAGAAGAAGGTAGTAATGATTAAGACGATCTTTGCATAAAATAAACGCGAACGGTTCGATAGAGAATAGAGTACAGATGGAAAAGCGTTCGATATTCCACTCTCTCGATCTCCGGTTTTACACCGAAATTCCGATGAGACTATGCGATAATCGTTGAGGCCGGTAGGGGAGGCTTATGGCACGACAAGGTTCCGCGAAGCGAGAGGGTATGCCATCGTCGCCCGGTTAACCAAAATTTATTCCCCGGCACGATTCCAGGCACACCGATAATTACTGCGCTAGCGAGCGTCAGAGTGGTGCCTGAGCAAACGTTCGGCCTCCACCCGTATATACCGTACCATACCATAGATATAACATATATCACGCCTTCCGTAGATACATATGTATAGCAGAAGCGTACTATGAAATACATATATCTGCCTATGTGTACACATACTTGATCTATGTACGAAGAGCGTTGCAGGATAGCGCTAAGTGCTTTCGCACACCGAACCACAAGATATATGTACCGATATGCCATATACTACTATTTACGAAACAATATGCTGACGCTGAATCTCGCGTTAGCAACCTGCGTAATGTATAATAATCTGGACATGGAGAGATTTACAGGAATTGTACGCTTTACGCTTTGGTAAACGGTACAATAATGTAGAAGGATGATGACTTACCGGCCCCTGCATTACTTTTGCTTCTCAAATGCATTTAACTACAATTTAGATTTATCTTTTGGACAGTTTCGAGATGATCGGAACGAGTTGGAACGAGTCGGAGTAAACGAAATCGAAAATTTCACCCAACGAGTACATACAACGCTCCATAAGATTAGGGTGGCGAGTATGAGAAATAATTCCGCAGAGTGCGATACGCACTATGTGAAATCTCCGATCTTTTTTACAGCGTGTGTTTCGACTAACCCCGGCAATGATATCTGGCAATGGCTCAATCGCTACATTATTTATTTTTCAATATTTTTTTTAGCTATTTTGTTTTTTATATTATCTATGAACACTACTCTTCAACCCCCCATCAGCATAATAAGAATTTGGAAGCACAGTCGATATTGAAATTTTTTAAATTTGTCTGCAATTTCAAATTTTTATTAATTAATATTTTTAATATTTGGCTTAACTAATTATTGGGTTATGTAAACTCTGAAATACTTGGGAAAAACAAAAAAAAAATTGAAAGCTTAGAATAGTTTTAAAACCGAACCACGACTCAAAATCGCCAGTGTGCAAATGGAGGACCTGAGAAATATGCGTGCCGACGGAGGGTTAACGCGCCTTCATGAATTTCCTCAATGAATTTCAGAATGCTTTTTTTTTCTATATTTTTAACTGGTAGGCAAAAGATTCTTTTTGGATATGCATTCCATAGTACTTATATTTAAACGGTTTAACTTGTGTCGGTTTAACCATTGACTTGAACCATTAACTTCCCCGATTATTTTCGTGGGTAAAATACCAATTTTTGCAACGCAAATTCTTTTGCCGTTAAAACAAGTGTTTCACGCAACATTTACGAGGCTATCAGTAGTGACCTATAATCAGAAAGGGTTTAAAGAATCGGGTGCAATCAACAGCTACACCTGCAACCGTAACGAAACGGAAAGAATTACCAGACGCGTGGCAGAAGGACCATAATCGTCGGATGCATATCATCGTTGTCCCATACGGTTGGGCGAAGGGACGCGAGAGCCCGTGAAACTTGTATGCAGTCGCTGAGTGTCCCTTTCTCACTCGTGTCTCTCTCGTTTCGAGCGACCGAGTCGGCAATAAACCGGTCGTTAAGCGGTCGTAAAACTCGCGCACCCCGTCTCTCGCGAGTTGTGACACTATGTTGAATATATAGTACCTATACTGCATAAACGACTCGCACCTCAATGAAGCGAAGGCCCGGAGGGCATATCAGTGGGGTTTGTCACCATGCCACGCGCACTGACTTGATACTTCATTGACATAGTCAGTGGTAAATTAACGACTTGTTGGCAGGTTATACCGTAAACGAAGATTCTTTTCTACACGACGGTGGGAAGAAAATAAATGAGGCTTCGAAAACATTAAAAAAAAACATCGAAAGATTGCAGTGAAAATGGGTCACAGTCACAAATTAATTTCTGGCATCAAAGATTTTTTTTTCGCTCGAAGGCATTTCTGCTCAATTATTTATTTGTAGGTATATATATTGTCGGGTAAGTAAAAAGGCAAAAGAAAAAAAAAACGGCATAGCAATCAGCTATGAACTCCGGACAAGAGCGACACCAATCGCTGAAAGAGTAGGCGATTACGAGCCGCTGGGTTGCGGAACCTTAGTAGACGGTCAATGAACAAGTGTGAGACGGTCGGCTCGCAGTGATGTTAGATGAAGCACTACCGGCCGGAAGTCCAAGTCACTCTCGGTGTCGACCGAGCAAACGCTAAATGAGACTTCTCGAGATTTTTATCTGCAGAGGAAGCGTGAAAAGGACACTTTCATTTATCTACTACCCTATGCATTCCCATTTGCTTTTCATACATTTTTATGCATATTTCATGCCACGATATTTCGAATTTTTCGCAGCAAATATCAGGTTTATGTTCTCGTTACTTTATTAGCACTTATTAATTAATTCAATTACTCGACCGTTATTTTTCGGAGCGTTAATCGCAATTTTCTTCGTTTCACTTTTATTCTTTTTTTAGCTTTATTTTCTCCGACAATTCAACGGAACTTCCTCTCGGAATTCTGTCGATCTTAATCTCGTTTTTTTTTACCTCGGGTTTCGCTTTTTTCTAATTACAACGGACATGTTTCAGATGAGAACATTTTCGGTTTAAATCCAGTCGCTCACTGCCTCGTAGTGTTACAGGAGGAATAGATATAATACTTGGACGCGTAAATGTACTGCTATTTATGTGCCTAACGCGCGTGGGTATGTCACGACGAATTTCCTGCGTGCAACGACGAGACCGGCCGCGGCTGCCACGCATAAGCGCGATGTAAACTAATACGAGAATGTGTGTACAATGTAGAAGTGGGCAAAGGAAAGAGGTGAAAGATGCAGGCAGTGCACGACGAGAGGGGTGAGAAATAGCGAAAGGGTCGAGGTGAAGAGGGTTGCCTATATCAGCACGTCGAGCTCCCGCTGTTTCTCCTCTTATGGTCATTCTCTTCGTGGTGCCACAAGGAAAGGGGTAACGGACGCAGAAACACCGTTCGTAATTTCCCGTCTGTCTGTTCGTTTTTACGCTCGCGTGAAACGCCGAGTGGATTATCGCGACACGTAGACCCGCCTCACGCTGTTATGCTCCTTAATTAAACTTTCGCCCGAAGCTTTTGCGATAACATTAGAACACATCCAGACATCAAAAACTCCCACGCGGTTATCTCAACCATAAAATAAGTGGATAGAAAAATTTCGAAGAATTAAAAATAAATAAAAAATTGATGTATCGAAGATATAATTTATACATTGAACAACCATTGTTCAACGGACACCGGTGAAAGGCAACTGTCGATCTGTATTTCAAAAAAATTCAAATGTATATATCGTTTTTTTCTTTATTACTGGAATAAAGGGTGCAATATAAGATTGAAAAGAAGAGGTGTGTCAAGTAGCCCCGGTCTCTATTGCAGTGAAAAAAGAAACGATATAAGGGCGTCGTCTTGACACTTTCCCAACACCCTTAGTTTCCCTCGGTTCTCGGGCAGAAAATCAATACATATGGGAGTGTTATCGTCAGAAGGGAGCGGGTGGACAAAGAGAACCGAAACGAGAGAAATCGAGAACGGTAGGTGTATTTGTGCTGTGTAACGTTGCTTTCATAAAGGGAGAGTTTCGACAACGTTTTCTGGCTTCGAAGCAATAATGTCGGCGGAAGAATGGTTTTTCCCGTCATTGCGGAAACCCGGAGTTAATATCGCGTTTTCTTTGAGTTAAGTCTCGACGCAAATTCGACGTGTTTAATATTATATTAGTTGTCGTTTATAAGGAAAGTTACTGGACTCTTAAGGACTTAATTTTGGAAAGGATTAGAGAAAACTGCGGAGCATCTGGCGGAAAACATAAATCAGACTGGAAAATGCCGATACTGTTCAAGACGTTGGTTCAAATTTATTACTTCCCGACTAATATATTGGTTTTATATCGACTGCTAAGATATGCTTTCATTTGATACATTCCTGCAGTCCTAAAATTGGAACATGCGCAGTAAAAAAAAATTGAAGTTACCACACAGCCAATACAACATTCTGTGCAATTAAAGTGTATACTTTGGTAATTAATTCCTCGGAGTACCATACTAAATACGTAAAGTTTCCATTTTTTTTACAGTCTGTGTTCCGATTTGCCCCGGTTTTTCCCATAGCTATGGATAGTCAATAAAAATGCAAGAACTTAGGGATTCAGATTCTCATTGCCTATTTTTTTTCTCCCACATTAAATCCTCAAGTCTAAACACCCAAAAAGAAGACACTTACTTTGTCCAAACAAAGAAGAGTGTTCTCTTGCTGCCTGAAATAGTGGTTTATAAGGTAAAGCTCGCGTTTCCGAGGTGTTGTGGCTCCTGAAGTTCGGAGATCCACAGGATTTCGAAGGGTGGACTATAACCATACGCATACCGAGACGATGAGGGACGAGTGGGAGAGAGAGTGAGACTACCGCACGCGCCGCAAGCCAAGCCCCCGCGTACGTACCGCAAATATTGGCCCATTAAGGATCACAATACCTTCCTCACCCCAGTTTAGCTCGACATACGCTTCCTCGCATTGGACCTGTGGTGTCCCTGCATATTCTCTCCCTCGCCAGGAGTTGTCCATGAATAAGCCACGGGCTTCGTCCGAGTGTCCTATCGCACTTTCCCGCTATATATATCTATATAGCGTGTAATGCCCATAAGCGTTTCTATCCAGTCATGCGCGGTACCGAAATCATGCACGGCAAATCGCGAGGTTGTTACACATATGCAGTTCTTCGAATTTAGTTATTTACCATGCGATCACCTGAAATTCCAGGTATTTTTTTCTATCACTTTGCATCTCTCTCGTGCATCAATTCTTTCTCATTGGTTGGCAAAAAGAAAAACATTTGTTTTCCAAGCCTTGAATCGTGTAAGTCAATATCGATTCTTTGTGTTTGTCACAGACGAATCGAGGCAATGAAACAAAACTACAGACCTGAACCGATTTGAATTATACTACCG
This sequence comes from Cryptus armator, assembly GCA_963971235.1. NCBI lineage: Eukaryota > Metazoa > Arthropoda > Insecta > Hymenoptera > Ichneumonidae > Cryptus > Cryptus armator. The sequence continues at coordinate 11,340,521 of OZ020242.1, read as the reverse complement.
GATCCAAAGGTCGCGTGATGAAGAAAATTATTGTTCGAACCTTCGTCTCTCTCCCAGGAGACCCTTAGATCACCGTATACATAAGTCTATGTCTAGTGGGATGAAGGTATACGTGATTACCTTGATGGTCCTTGGGCCGGACTATCATTTGTCAGTGGGTTTTCATTGCTTACGGTGGTTCCCTCGGGTTCCAATGACCTCGTTTCGAAGCTTTTTGATTCCAATATATAATTGCCTAACTTTCGATCGATCGCATAATAATCGTACCATGTCATTTTGTACGCACGAGTCTCTTCGTAGCGGCATGGCTAACATAACCTCCATTTCAACGGAATGGTGGTCAACAGACCGCCACGTTAACAAAAAAAAATAACCTCCATTTACACTGCAATACTATGGCGTACATATCATAGACGAGAGAAATAGCGAGTGAAGATCTTTCAAGAAATGATATCTCACTTAACTGTGTACTAAGATTGAGTGAAATGTATGAAAGCAGACGCAATTCCAATGATTGGTTATTGGGTCTTTTCACGAAGAGTCGTCTTACTGTCCCATCTACAAAAAGAATGGAGGACCAAAGGAGCCAAAGAACATCTCGACATTCGCTCGTTAAGAGAATTACATTACATTTCTTTCGCGTCGTGGCTTTCTTTCTTCGTTTTTTTTTGTCCTAACGACGTCTCGGACAAAGTTTTCTTCAGGTAGTCCCGACGCGCTGCTCAAGATCTCGTAAAGGGTCTCAGTTATACGCAGACACACGTCTGGGCGTTCCCTGTCGAGTTTGTAGTTCTGCAACCGCTGCTGGGCGAACGTTGATAAAAAGTGCAAGAACTAGTCCGGAAGGACGGTAGAAAAAGACTCGACTGCCGACGCAACGTGTTTCTCGCAGTATAGTATACGCGCGCTATAGTATATAGGATAGAGTAGGATCCGTTGGGTATTGTCCGGGGGTGGCGAACCCAAGGGGTGGGTTTGCCTGGTTGGTTCATCGGCCGCTCCTCGTAGAGAAGGGCTATATCGTTCTGTTGCTCGCTGTCGTTATACCGCCACTGCCAGGTTCCACCCCACCGCGAACCCCTCTACCGTCTCGTCATCCCCCCGCGTTCCAAAGCCTCCCCCTCTCGACCCTTCGCTCTCTTGGCCCGCGGAAACCACGCGCGCGTTACGCCAGGGGTGCCTTTCAGCTAGGGGCGCGCTTGGGACTGTCACACGGTGATGGATGATTCTACCCCCAACGCGATCAATTCACCGTGCACGGCGGCGTCGGCGGCACCCTGCACTGTATACTATATATACCATCCATATAGTAGCGTATCCTAGGTATAGTGTAAGTATGGATACTGCCACTGCGCGCTTTCGCACGCAGGAAAACTTGCAAGAGACGCGCCTGGTTGAGCCTTGCCTCTGTATCACTTTCGATGCTATATTCCAGGGCTTTTCCAGGTACTGCGTCATGCGTTTTTTCCTCGAGATGAGGGTACCAATTCAATTTGTTCTTCGAAGATACGTGCCAGCTATTCATACGAATGACTATACGTCACAGTCGTGGCTGTAAGATTGTAATGGGTACGTTCGATCAACGCTCGGACGGATCAAGACAAACCTTCTGATCACATTTATCTCTCGAGCTTTCTGAGGGTGATATGGTCACGAAAAATTCAATTTTTTGTCGTTGGTGTACAACAAACAAGTGATAAATCAAAAGATGAGATGTTTTTTTCAATGAAAAATGTTGGCGCGATCGAAACGTTAAATAAAAGCAATCAAGTTGCAGGTTGTACAGCCAAAATCAGCGCATGTACAGGGCGATAGGGGAAGATCGAACCGATAGGTATAGAGATCGCAGAGATGAAGTTCATCAACTCTCGGACAACCGCATGGAAGGGTTTACCCTTCGTTATCCGTTTATCTCGCTTTGGCCTGTGTCCGCATCACGAGGACGAGCACATCGTCGATCTTCGTGATTGACGGTTATTGCGCAGGAAAAAGGGGTATTGCATCGTGTTTGCGCATTAAGGATCGTATAATAGAACTCGAAACCTGCAGATAGGGCAACTCAGCCGTAACGACATTGAAGATATCCGTTTTTACTCGTAGATGTGAGAACCGTTTGGGTTTCATGTGTGGGTTAAAGATTATTGGAGCAGCATCATCGACTTCGCTCGCGCTTCATCGAGTCTATGGCGTTGAAAGGGTTGTCCGGTTGCTAATCGTTCGTATCGTCTAAGCGATCACACAGTTAAACTCTCGTCGATAGAAACGATCCATCTTCGGCATGATGCGAAAAGAACATCGATCTGCTGGTAACAGACATTTGAGAACTCGGCGTCGAGATGCGGTTACCAACTCCTAGATATTTATACACGCGAACAAAGCCAATGAACTTGTCTAATTCGAAGGATTTTAATGCAATTAAGATGAGGGTGAAAGTCCTCCGTGGATAAAGCAGGTATCAACGACTGAACTCTCCCTGACATTTAGAAGTGGAAAAATAAAGGGGTTCGTACCCCAGACGGGTCAAAAATAGGAAGTTCTGCATGTCTGATTTTCGACGCATTAATAACTCAACTGAAAATAAACGAAGAAAATCTATTGCTGACTCTACTGACTCTTCTGCCCTAATTTGCCGGTACAAAAACGTAATTCACAGCCACACAAGCATATCTCGTCTATGACATATCGATTTTTCCACAACAACATCGTAATTTCATGAGTACATCGCAACACCACAACCCAACATTTTTAGACAAATAATGAATAATTTGATCTTTTGATTTTGTTTAATGAATCGTTACTATTCGTATTTCCAATACATTTCCAAACATTTCCAACCGAATATGTCTGAATCCATGAACAATATCATTACGAAAAAAATTATTTAATTGAATCCAAATTGTTACACTCATTTTTCGCAACAAGAGAATGTGATGCTTTAAGCTGCGAATAAAATGTAAATTAAATGATTTTATCTGTCCAACGATTTATGTACGTATTAGGAAATTAGAATACTATACGACAGTTTCTAGTCTACTATTATGCACATGGTAAATATATATGCAAGTTTCCTCAACCCTCACGCACGCACCCTCGCCCCTCCCCTGTTTCGCCATCTAATTTGCATAGTAAATTTTAATCAACCTCACCTCAGACTTCGATGTATAGAGAAGTGGGTGGGTAAAACCCCATGTATACCGCAGTAGTCATGTGGATCAGTGGTAGGCGAGTTAACATATAAGTGGTAGTACGGGTAATGTATGCATAGATGAAATAAGCGGAGCCCTAAGTGTACCGTGGAAAGGCGCCTATGTCTGTATGGAAACTCAGTGGAAAGCCACGACGCCTGTTTCGCTGGGCCTCCTCGCTCGAGCGCCCACCACCCCCGTAATTACTTTCCTCTTGCGCGGCGAAACGTTAATTCAAATTGCTTTCGAATTACCTGACGCCGGGCTCTCGCTCTTTCGCGGAAAGAGCTCAGGTTCTTTTACAGACCGTGTACCAAGGCTCTACGCAACTCACTCACTTACTCGGTGGGAGGAGAGGGCGGGAGGGGTAGAGTGAGCGTTCTCCCTCTTTCTCTCACTCATCTTTGTAGCGTACTTTTTACCAACATAAACTCGTAAATTCTGTACGTCTGTGCGAACGAATGCCGGTACAGTTGTACTGTAAGCCGTTACAGCTTCTCGCATAGCCAGACGACGAATGAAACTTGCATTCGGAGCCTCGGTAACAGTGCAAACGACCTCGGCGAGGAAAAAAAAAAAGAAAAAAAAAAAAAAAAGTGAATAATTTCTTCAGTCGCAACTAACCGCATTCGATATAACAATTAATACAATAAATTAATAGTCGTTTTTCACATCTTTGAAACGGTAATCTCGGAGAATTATACAGACACTGGCGTGAAAGCCTTTTTACGAGAGATACGTTGAAATCATATCAAAGGACAAAGTGAATCCGAACTCTAACCGCCTTTCGATTACACTTGAATGTCTATTCAATTCTTCTATAACAGGTGGATGAAAATTACGTTATTTAAGAGTGAATTTTTATTATTTTCTTTCTTGCGGATAAAGCAATGGAAAGGTTTTAATAAACTCGAAAATTATTGAGGATGTTGAAACTCTACATTTCAGTTGAATAACTTCGTGATGAAAAAGAAAAAAAAAAATAAAAGTTCGACAAACTTTCAAAGTTAAATCGACATTAATGAAGTTCGATCTTCGCTCTCGTTATGAATCGACGGATTTTAAATTACGCAAATGTCTTCTATAAATTTTCGATATTCAATATTTGAGTTCTCGAAAAGCATCGTTCGACTGGCGATTCTTCATTATTCGCGGAAACCGGGTAAGAGGAAGTTCTCATCCGCGTCCACTCGAGAAGGTTACTTGGAGCGCCTCATTGCTTCTCGATTAAATTGATCCTCGAAGCCGAGGCTGCCGAATTCCGGATCAATTCCGGCCTACGAACGTGTGCAAGTTTGTCGGTGCAATCACGCGAAAGCCAATCGCACTAATTGGCTTCAGGTGAATCAGCGGAGGGGGCGAGAAGGGTGAGTCGGTGGCGCACTCTTCCTCAACTTTCCCCCCTTTACCTTTTTCGAATACACCGCCGTTCATGGTGCACACCCTCCCATCCCTTCTCCGACTATTCTCGCGCTATCGCCGCGTATTAAAGAAAAAAAAAAAAAAACCCGCACCGACGGGGTCATAGACACGCGGAGCCCGTTCTGGACGTTCGCCTTCGTTGTCGAGTGAATCGCCTGTTAACGTTCCCTTGAATTTGATTATTATACTAACGGTGTCATGTAATCCAATCCAATTTATCGCGTGAACAGAAACGCCGCTCACATCCTCAACAACCCCAATTTTTCGTGAAAACATGAATTATAATAAAAATTTGTTTAGTCACATTTTTTACAATGTAATTTGTGTAATTTATCAATTCTCAACTGAAAATAATGATTTTTTAAAAAATCATTCAATTATGAATTTATAAATCTAATTAGTCACGAATGATGTCTGTGCCGTATTTCGTCATATCTCGACAAATACATGTTTTTATTTTCGAAAGAATCTTTGAAACTGTTTATGACGCGTGGAGGTCCTTTGAGGTCTTGTGTTTTGGGTTCAAAGTAATTTCGCAAAACGTACCGCATTCACGATGAAAATTTTGTAAGTACACAGAGCTCAACACTGCTAACGGCAACACACGGGTCATCAAAGGACTTTAACGTTGCGCAAAGGCAAAAATTTACCTGTGATCGTTCCACCGTATGATTTGTCCCTTTTTGCTCCTCGCGAATTCTGCACCGTCAGATTTTCGAAACTGTGTTATGCATTCGTTTTAATTATATGGTTCAATAAGTCGTTCAGAAAGTAAACAGAGGAACTTTTGCCAAAAAAAATTGGTCCGTTTTAATATTGCGGATTAACTATTTTTTTGTCATAAATAAAATCTGCATTAGCCAAAAAAAAAATCTGATTCAAAGAACTCGAGAATTTCTTTCATCTATCACAGGCATGCAAGTGGTTAATCCGTCGAGTAGTGCAACACTCGATATGGTCAGACAGCACCGATGCATCTGACGTACCATCGTTGATACAAATATACCTCTCGACCCGCTAAACCATTGACAATATCGTTTCTCCAGAACCAGACGCTCGTATTGATAAAATATAAATAGAATATTATTCTTAGACTCACCGAAAGAAATGTAGATAAATTCACAGAAGTAAAACAGTCAGAAGCCCTCTCGGTAGACGTTGTCCACGGGCACTCGACACTTTCTTCCAATAAGCCGAAGTAGTCGTAGCAACAACTTCACGTCTTTCCGTATCTTCCGTTATATTTATTTTATCTTGTCGTTTCCGGTATATGTATATTTCCTTTCACCACTGCGATGAGTACCCCGGTCGCGTTAATGTCGCTGAAACCGGAAAGCCTTCGTCAACGTCGTTCGCAATGTTGTTTGTTGTTTGTTTTTGTTTTGCTTTGTTTTGTTTTTTCTCGATATTTGATTGCTCACTGTCTAAAAGCGGATATCACGTCAAGATGTGAAGAGTAAGAGGGGGGGTAAAAGGCACCTGCACGCCGGAAATGTGGGTTAACCTTGAAAGGGTATACGCCACTGGCTGGAACGATACGCGAAAGTGTTTTGGGGGTCCTTCTGGCCTATGTTTCGCGTGGACGACGACGACGTCGAGGACACACGTTTGCGACGGCGCGGTTGGTTCACCGGTTGTGCGAGAGCACTGCTTTCCCAAACGAACGAGAGTAAAACAGCAGTGTATAGCGACCACCGACGCCTTGCGACGACCATGCGAAATATAGAAATCGATAGGGCCCCTCTACAACCACCTACTCTCTTCCCCATTACCCCGTTGCCGTCTCGTCCTCGCAATCGTTGGGGGTCCTCGGCACATGCGTGGAAACCGACGAGCCAGAGCCACCACGCCGGCCGGCCGGCTTCCCTGCTTGCTTTTGCTTTGGTTGCCTCTCGGCTGCCCTTCCGACAATCTCCCCCCCGCCAACAACGTGGAGGAAGCAACGCGACGGTGAAGACTCAACACACCACGCGACAAACTCTGCTTGTACATGTTGTAGCTCTCTATTTCTGTCTTCTTCTACCGAGTAATAACAATCTCTTTTTCATTCCGCGGCAACGATCCCCCTCCCCCTTTACCCTGTAACTACCCGCATTTTGTCTTCTTACCAACGCGAGAAAACGAGACGAAAGGAGAAAAGATCGAGAGCTGACGCTTGTTCTGTATATCCTGCGGAATACAATATAAACAAACGGTGAATTTATTGTCTTTCAGGCGTTTTTTTGTACAGCAGAAACCCTATTGTTTTCCATTAGATAAACTACCAGTGGATGCAATTAGTACGGTTTTATACTTCGCGGTTGAATTTACCTATTATCCTAACAATACAAATTGAACGTAACTCTACACTGTAAAAAATAATCATAAATTTAACAAAAACTTTTTATCAAGGAAGATTCATATATGATTTTTTTGTTAATTTTACAATAAAATCGATATATATTTTACACAAAAAAATGTGGTCGCTTAACATTTCTACGAAAGTATTTTTCGCTACATTTCTAGTGACGAGAAAACGAAAAAAAAAATGTTAACTAAAAATCAACTAACTCTGTATTATTTCCGAATAGAAATGTCTGTACGAATCTAAGGAAAGCCGATTTGTCGAACTATTGCTGGAGATTCGACAGAGACGGGTTAAAGAGCTATAAAAAAAGATATGTATATATATGTATATGCATAAGATAGCGGGCAAAGACTTGGATGATCGCCAGGAATCTTTGTGGAATCGAGGGGCCCGCGGGGGGCCACTAGCCGGAGATTCCGCATCGGGTTATATTCCTCAACCCGGAAAGCGTAATGGCCCGAGCGCTTTCGCTCGCTCGCGTTTGCCTTCGATATATAGGGAGATAGGTATAGACCCGATCCCGGTGTACGTTCGCCCTCAACTTTGCTATCCCCTCCGAACCGCGAGATAAATCTATTGTAACCCTTATATCCGTATATGTATGTTTTTTTTCCTTCTCGTTTCCCGTTAGTTCTACAGTTCTGTTCTCACTCGGTGCTTTCTCTGGCACGCGAAAACTCATTCAATTGCGTTATACCGGAGAGAGGGGCTTACATGTACTACGATGGGAGATGAATCGTGAAGGAACGTGAGATAAGATATCGTTGTGTGTCGTATATAGATGGCGTGATAAAACGTCGAGCTTTTCACGCAGGTATATAGGGTACAGTTGTGTTATAGCATCTCGTGATACATAAATCATATTTGTAACTTTTTCTTTGAATCTCTCATTCTTTACTCAATATCTTATAGTAAAGTCTCCTTTACATTCTACTGAATTCGCATGGACTTTTATTGCAGCGCAAAATGAAATAATAAAATGTTATAAAAATAATTTTTTTTTTCAAAATTAAATTAAAAATAATAATAACAATGATAATTATTAATGTTATTATTATTATTCATTTAATAAATTTGGTTAAATTAAATTAAAAAAAGTGTAGAGCGATTTTACGATTCAATTCGTTTTTTAACTCCTTGAAGCGTACATTTTTCCTTACATACGATTTACCTGACAGTAAATAAAATCGATATAAAATCAGCCATTTTGAATTTGGTCATTTTTACTTCAGATTCGAATTCGGCGATCCAAAATACCCGGAAGTATAGAATCTGAAATACCTCGGTTAATAATTAATGCAGTTTTCCTAAATTCAAAGAGGTGTATCTCCTGAGATACAATGTGCTTCAAAGGATTAATTTTTTTTTTATTTTACAATAGTTAGAATTGTGATGATAAAAAAACATGTGACTCGCTCCGGAAATGCAGTACCTGAATATTCACCGTGTAAAACTATGCGGAAGAAAAACTACGCTGTTTGAAAAAAAAAGATCAACGGCACAACAAACGACGACATGATTAAATAATCATCGTCTGCAGATGAAACTAATCTGCATCCGAGTCATAAAGGATTATCTGGCATATCTCGGTGCGTAGTCGCGTAATTTTAACGAGTACTTCGCAATTCTCATAGTCAAACGGATGCGTATAGGAAACGCGAACGTAATAGATAGAGAGACAAATGGAAACTCGTGTGCACGAGGCTGCTTTCAGAGTCCCTGAGAGTCGGTTGCCCGATCTCGTGAGATCCCCGGGAAACCCGCGCGAGGGGCTGAATTTCGCGTAGCCAGAGAAAGTGAGCGAGTGAAGACGAAAGAAAGTCGGAGGGAGAACGGTACAGATCGTTCGCCGCTTGTAGGGTGCCTTCTATGGTGTCATGGCAACACCCGTCGCTACCGTCCCTCGCTTTCTCCTCTGCCTATCCCAACCCACCCCTCTGCGTCTTTTTCTCATCCTCCTTCGTCTCCTACCATCGAATCCTCCGGTTCTCGCGCCTCTCGGTTCATATGCTACAGACAATTCCTTTCGCATTTCGAAATTTTTAATTAAAACTGATTTTCATTCAATGTTTACGGGTTATCCAAAGATCTTTCTATTGGTATTTATTCAAACTCACCGCATCTGCGGAAGATTGGGCTTTTCTTTTTTTTTTTTTCCTTCTTTAAAAGGTACTCGACGGTAAATAGTCGAAGATTAAATGAATTTCCATTAAATGCATTGTATGGATGGTTTTTTAGTAGCACAGTCATTATCCGAGTACTTTTTTTCCACCGGCATTTTTTTTGTAACAAAAAAAATTAATACCAATTTATTAGCATTTTATTAGCCGAAGCATTTACATTCCAGAATCCGTGATTTTGCTAAAAAAAATGTTCGCATCGACTTGAAACCTCGACGGACATGTTGCTTACATGCAAACGACGCGATTTTACTATAAGTGGGCTAAGAAGTTAGGGTTTTTTTTTCAACGATGAAAATTACGAAACAAATGTACGGAACGTAGTAAAAAAATGAAAGTAAAGTATCGAAAGTATAAGAAAGAAATGGATAAATTCCGGCCCCACACGGTGAACCGGGTGCCGCATACGCCGATCGATCCTCGTTTCCCGTCTTTCCTTTTCCGTCGATGCCACCGCGGGTTTCTCCTGCTTCTTTGGCAAATAAGCGTCGAAGCTTCGCTCTCCGTTTCTACCCTCCTATTTCCCAACACCGCTCCACAGCGGCACGCCACCTCCACCTTTTGCTTTGCCTCTCCTCTTCAATCCTCCTCTCCCCCAACCACCCTCCCTCCATCCTAGTCGGAGCTTTTGCACCAACGAATTTTCTCCGGAACTTGGCTGACGCCACGTGCTACTATCGCGAAATTTTATCCACGCCAGGCAACCGATCGTGAAACGTTCTTCTTCTTCTTCGTTTCTATGCGAACGAGAAAAGGACGAAGGGCGAGACGCTCTTTTCTCGCTTGGATGATGGGGTATCAAAGGTTGCCGTATACCTATTTTAAAACGAGACGAGATCACGTGCGGGTAGACGAACTAAGTTTTATGCACCAAACGTTTTTTTGGCAGCCGTGCAAAATAGAGATATAAGAGTGTCATGCCTCGTACAGGGTGTTTCACTTTTAACGTGGTTATCGAATGTCCCAAAAACTTCGACACCCTCCGACAAAATTCGACATTCGACAAAAAACCTCCGTTTGCACACATATTTTTCAGAGCTTCTATCTGCACAAAGAGATTTGAAGTCTTGATTAGGTTTTCAAAGTATTTCGAGACTACATTTTTTTAAAATCGGGAATACCTTTCAAGGTGTCTATCACATGACCTGTAATAATTGGTCACATCGAATATTAGAAATATTAATTGATAAAATTGAAACTTGCGGAAAAATTTGAAAATTTTGAAAAACCTCGTTGTGTTGATGGATGTGCACGATCCGCGGTCGGCTTATCTTTTTTTTTATGATTTGCATTTGACAGCGAAACAAATCGATGTTTCGTGATCGAAATTTTTTGGTAACCACGGATATAATCTCACGGTAATTTTTTTTCTGCGTTAATAGTAGACATCGGGATTTTCTGACCCATCGGGAGACGAGTTGATCATTGAATCATTGATTTTTTTTTTCAGTGAATCACTTCACCCGAGATATATAAACGAATTCATATCTCGGTGAAGCTCTTCCCCCGCCGACTGACTTTCGTGTTTACTTTTCTCTGCCGCGATTCTCTATATCAGCAAGCGGGCTAATCATACTTCTGTATTGTTTCATCTACGAGACTGCGCCAACATAAGAACGAAGGAATCCAGCGCTGGTTAACGCGATCAATTGTTTATATCCACATACTACGAGTAAGGTATTTATATTGATTTAAAAAAAAAAAATTGTTTTGTTGTTTTTGTATTTATTTTATATTATTCATCTCAGAAAGGCGAGGAAAGACGAAGCGAACGAAAAAAAAAATGATATTAACTAACAAATTGCTGTTTGCCGTTTTCGTATGTGTGGCAATTGAGAAATACGGAGGATGCGATGCAGCGAGAATTCTCGGATTGTTTCCATTGCCGGGAAAAAGTCACTTCGTGGTGGGGGAAGTTCTGTTAAGAGGTCTGGCCGCGCGGGGTCATCAAGTCGACGTCTTGAGTCATTTTCCACTGAAGAATCCGCCGCCGAATTATCGGGACATTAGTCTAGTTGGTACCCTACCATCATCGGTTAATAATCTTACCCTTAACGATGTGGAAGACTTTGGGAACAGTAATTTGCGACAGATGTTCAATCTCGCGGGAAAGAAGATCTGCAAACTTCTTGGTGTACCGCAAATTCGTGACATTATTGAAAATCCACCGAACGATCCACCCTACGATGTCGTCGTTATTGAGGTAAGAGAATGAAAAAATTATCGTATCATTTTTTTTTTTTTTTTTTCGGAATTATCTAATATTTATTTACGTACTACCAGCATCAAGATATTGCTACGTGATCTTAGTTCAAACAGTCACAGGAAACGCGCAACTTTGTGATCCGAATGCAAATAGTTCAGCAGAGTAGGCAATGATTTCGTAATCGCGAGGTGGAATGAGCGATAAAAAGATATAAACTACGCACTGCCACATTCGCGCTGACGATTGCAACGAGTTCCATTATTATGATAATGCTCGCGCATAATCTCTGCAGGATAACGATGAGTTCTTATACGACTAAATGCCTTATCTTCTGCAAATAAATATTGCGATCATTAAAAAAAAATCGTAGCAGGAAAGTCTCCGTTTAACTAATTAACTTCTGAAGCGTATAAAACATTTTTTTAAAGATATCGGAGACGAGAATTTTTATCTGCGAGATAAAAAAATGTTGGCGCATTCGTGGAATCAAAGAATTTGCAGCGTGACGAAAAGATAAATTTGCTGGTAGAGCAAAAATTTAATCGAATTTTCAAGCAGAACGGCTTATTATGTTAACGAGATTCTTCCTTCTTCCAGCCATTTTACTATCACGTGTAACATTTTTTTCTGGAAGAGGAGGAATTGTATTTCAGATAAAACAGAAAAAAAAATTTGAAAAATATGAGGTGAACTTCATTGTCAGGAAATCCGAACTTGAAACCGTAATATGTGAACAACATATTCTAATCAAATTCTAGAACAATCAGAACATTGTAATGCAATGATAAACAATTTCACGAAAATTTTGAAACTCCCAATAAAAAAAAAACCAAAGAAAAACAAATTATGATAACATGAATGAGTAAAATAACAAAGAATTAAATTAAATATATAATAGCAATAACGGTAAAATAGTTATTAATATAGTATGTAATTATTAATATTTTTATCCCCACTTTTATATTGACATTAATGCAAAAAAAATTGCGATGGCGAATTGGCGTGAAAATATGATACGTTCATAAAAATGTTATATTTTCATGAATGTGTACTTTTATTTTTGAAAAAAGACTGCCGCCATTGATCAAAGTATGGGTATGCCAAATTTCATTGTTTAAACAATTTAAAAAACGGGATAATACTCAGATAAAACGTTTACAATATCAACAAATCTTTGCACGCTGCCCAATGTCATACAAATATCATACATAAAATTAAATAAGTTTCTGATCGTTAATTGATTCTTTTCATAGATCTTGGTGGCCGACTGCTTTCTCGCGCTCGGCCGCCATCTAAATGTTCCCGTGGTCGGCGTCGTAACGGCAAGATTGTTCGATTGGCTTAACCGACCGTTGGGCAATACTCAAAATTCGGCTTTCGTCCCGAGCTGCTTTTCGGGATTCAGTCAGCACATGAGTTATGCCGAACGTTTGCAAAATTATTTGCTTACCAGTTATGTAAAATCGGAATATATAAATGCCGTGCACACTCAATTGGCCGATGTGTGGGAGCATTTTAATCTTAGACTGAATACCATGACTGAACTGTACGAGGAAGTTGCTGTTGTATTGGTGAATACGCATCCGAGCTTCGACGGGGTGAGGCCTATGACCCCGGGTATCGTGGAGGTCGGCGGATTGCATGTAGTCGACGGTGATCGAAATTTAACGTCGGTAATTATACGAGCAAATGTATTGAATGCACTATCATTTACGGGAAGCATATTGCCAAAAATTGTTGTTGAAAGTTACAGAAAAATTGCCAAACGATACATTTCATGCAATTTTTTCCCAAATAGGACGTACAGAAATGGCTCGACGACAGCGAGGATGGGTGCGTCTATTTCTCATTTGGCTCGATGGTGAAAATCGAATCATTTCCCGTCAAGACCATTAAAGCATTTTTCGAGGCTTTCGAGCACATTGCACCCGTTCGTGTACTGATAAAGATCGCTAACAAAGAAGAGTTGCCCCTAGAACCTCCGGAAAACGTCATGACTTCACCGTGGCTTCCTCAGACCCGAGTATTACGTAAGCCGATCTTCTAATGAATTATATACTCAACGGGAATCGATGATACTTCCATCGTGCATCATGGAGAATTTTTTGTTTTGCACCATGATTGGTTGATACAAATGTCGCAGGAGGATTCGATGCAGAATTTAATGAATGCGTCTACTTTTTTATTCATCGTAGAGCATAAAAATGTCAAGGCATTCGTGACGCACGGTGGTCTGATGTCGACTCAAGAGGCCGTCACTTATGGCATACCGATGGTCGGAGTTCCGATATTTGCCGATCAACATCTCAATGTACGACTATGCATGGAAAAGAACATTTCAGTCACAGTGAAATATCGCGAAGTTACGCCGGCTTTGTTCACGAAAGCTCTCAATGATGTCTTGTACAACCCAATTTACAGGTAAACGTTTATCAATAAGTTCAAGTCAAAGCTAACGGATCATTCACTGGTCCAACATTCATTATTACTTTGAATTTTTACAGAGAAAGTTCGAAACGTTTAGCTAAATTATTTCTCGATCGTCCAATGAGCGCATTGAATACAGCCATTTTTTGGGTTGAGTACGCAATCAGAAACGGAAACGCGCTAAGATCGCCGGCTACCGACTTGTCATGGTACCAATTGGAATTGTTGGATTTGTGGGCTTTTCTCATCGTAATTGGCTTAGTCGTGATCTATGTTGCAAAACGGTTCATCCCACGGTGTTTAAAATTTTTGTATTCAAAGGTTAGAAAGCAAAAAATTCCCCAAAACTTGACAATTGCATTGGAATCCAAGAAAAACAAGTAATTGAAATGTAATAAATCAATAAAAAATCTTAATATTAAACGCGCGAATTGTATATGTTTTTAAGAATATTTGTCACCTATTCGCGGGCTATTGCACAACTGACCTTGACATATATAAAGATTGAACGAAAAGTATATTATTTAAATGGGATTATCTAATTTTTTTTCTGCCAACATAATTACTGATGTAAAGCATAAGTTTTCTCATAACAGTAGAAAATAATTATTGACAAAGAAACTGAAATTGTAAGATTTACGTGTTGCCACTACTCGACATACCTTTTTTTATTGGTCGCCAATATTTCAATGTATCCCAAGAAAAAATATTTTATCAAAAAAGTAATCCAGAAAAGTAGTCCTGGTAACGATTACCGCAAGACAACTTACGGATTAAAAGTTTAGAAGGCAAAATTCTCAAAATTTCTGATTGCATTGGAATTCAAGAAGAATACTCGACTGTAATGTAGTACTCATTTTTTTAAGTATCTCAATATTAAAGTTCGAATTGTATTTTTTTTATCCCCCTAATTAATGAATGCTGTAGTAGATTAGACTAAATATTCTCATTACTGATTGCCTTCGAATTATCGTATGTGTTTCTCAATCGGGCGTCACTGATCACAGACGTATTTCCAACTGCATGTTCGATAAGCAATCAATGCGAATACGTTGCACTCCCGATTCATGAGCCGACATGCTCTTTCCTCCTTGTGAACCCTTATCAGTTGTCATTAATAAAGTGACGCCAAAGGTTACCGTGAATCGGTTAGCCGGTTAGCCGGTTCGGTTGCTTAATCTGAGGCCAAGGTTTGCTGATGGGAGAGGAGTTTCGGTCAATAAGGAAAAGATGAAGAAAAAAGTGAAAGCAAGTCGGCTCTATTAAAGCATCGAAGAGGCTCATTATGTTCGTGACTGCCGATCAGCAAGGGTATAAGAGTTCGATAAAGACGTAGTTTACCGATTTGACGGCCGACAGTGTATCGATCCCAGCATTTTTCGACTGATATTCACGAACCCATAATTACTTTACGGGCACACAACGAATTGCTAGAACTACAAAAGATAATCTACCTGTACACTACACGATACACTGGAACAGCATAAAAAGTAGTACAAGTGAGGACAATTCGAAAAAACAATAGTATCGACGCCGTTAGACTGCTGTTACAGCGCTGATAAAAGAAATAAACGACTCCCAGGGACATGCGCACTACCTAATAGTAGAATTATACTTTAAAGAGCATCATGCGTAGTGCTAGTGTAACATACAAGTGACAGACTTTAATCGCAGTGAACGCAGAATAAGCAATTTCTACATTACAATACGTGACGGTTATAACTGATGTTAAATAGAAACTGAGACATAAGAAGAATATCGCCAAAAAACTGAATTCGCGTGGAGAAGAATATATCAAGAGACACGGTAGCGTCTCAACGCCAAGGTCTTAAAAATAAGTTTTTTTCCTGTGGCGTGACGCAACAGTCTTCTTAATTATGAGGATAAAACTGCTGAAATGACAGCATACTTATTTTTGGAGATAGGATGGACGAGAATGGATTATTCTTCGCGACTATTCAGTTTTTTGTGGTTGAGGTATTCTCGTTTCATATCAAATGTTACAATCAAGCAGACCGGTTGTTATTTCGTGTTTCAGAACTTCAGAAAAATGGGGACGTGCAATTGTTTCTTACTGACCATTCTGGTTGTGGCCATTGGCAAATATGGAGGAAGCGACGCCGCGAGAATTCTGGGAGTATTTCCATTGAATGGAAAAAGTCATTTCATGATGGGCGAAGCTCTAATGAGAGGACTTGCTGCACGCGGCCATCAGGTCGACGTAATCAGCCATTTTCCGTTGGACAATCCACCACCAAATTATCGGGACATCAGTTTGGTTGGTAGTCTTCCGGATACCCTTAACAATCTTACTCTTGAGGAAGCTGAACAATTCGCGGGCGGTAACGGAGGTGGTATGGTGGGAATGGACGTTACGCATCAATTGGACTACTGCAGGAATATTGGTGCACCGGAAGTTATGAAAATCATTAATAATCCACCGACGAATCCACCGTACGACGCCCTGGTTGTTGAGGTGATTAAGGACATTTTTTGCCAATATTTGTTTATACTGAAAAAACAATTAGTTGAGGGAACTAATAGTTAATTAGGATAACCAACTTTCTTCGAAAAAAGTAGTTGTTTCGATTAACAATTAATTCTTCCAACTAGTCATTTTTTTTATCAATGTCTGATAACATACTGATATTAATATTGATAAAATTATACAATATTAACATCGATTGTGATCGATTATAGCTGTTCGCGGCCGATTGTTGGGTGGCACTTGGACGTCACTTGAAAGTTCCAGTTGTCGGTATGGTAACAAGTAAATTGTACGATTGGATAAACGATCCTCTGGGAAATCCTCACAATATGGCTATAGTGTCAAGTTGCTTTTCGAGATATACCCATCATATGGATTTCTTCGAACGTGCGCTGAATGTTCTAATCGTCAATTATGTTAAAATGCGATTCTGGTGGTCCGTACCCGTACAATTGCCCAGCGTTGAGAAATACTTTAATCGATCAATGTCCAGTATGAGCGAACTGTACGAGGACATTTCTCTCGTTTTGGTGAACACCCATCTCACCTTTGACGGCGTGAGACCAATGATACCGGGGATAGTGGAGGTTGGCGGTCTTCACGTACGCGCCAGTGATGAAGAATTGTCTCCGGTAATTATACCCTCATAACGATCGTTCGTAATTAATAAATAAAATTATTATTTCAAACGGAATTCAATGCATTCGTGCAAATTACAGACGAAATCGTAAAACAATTATGTTTTTGTTTGTTCGACACAATATTTCAACAGGAAATACAAAAGTGGCTGGACGAAAGCACACAAGGTGTCGTCTACTTCGCATTTGGCTCGATGGTCAAAATCGAAACTTTCCCCATCGAGACCATTCAGGCTATATATCAGGCTTTCGCGCGTATTGCTCCTGTTCGCGTACTTATGAAGATCACCAACGAGTACGAACTGCCCGAAGGAGTTCCGAAAAACGTAATGACCTCGCGGTGGTTCCCACAGAGCCGAGTATTGCGTAAGTCGATTGTTGAAAATAATTTCACCAAAATCGAAAAAAAAAAAAAAAAAAAAAAAAAAATGCATCATTGTCCATTTTGACGACTATGTTCTGTGTCGCGGCTTGATCGCACCTTAATTCGTCTATATGCTTTTTCTCCACAGAGCACAAGAACGTTAAGGCATTCGTGACTCACGGTGGACTGATGTCGACGCAAGAGGCCATCACGTATGGCGTACCTATGATCGGAGTTCCGATATTCGCCGATCAATATATCAATGTACGTCTCTGCGAAGAAAATAACGTCGCGATCTCAATGGGCTATCGCGACATTACCGCGGACTCGTTTACGAAAGCTCTCAACACTATCCTGCAGAATTCAACGTATAGGTATATATATGTTTTTTTTTAGCAACCTTATCGACTTTAATTAACAATTCGCCAGGCTGATGACCATTTGCTCCATTTTTGTTTAGGGAAAACGCGAAACGTTTGTCTAAGTTATACACCGATCGTCCAATGAGCGCCATGGATACGGCAACTTTTTGGGTCGAATACGTAATAAGAAACGGTCAAGTTTTGAGGTCACCGTCCGACAAATTGACATGGTGGCAATTGCAACTGTTGGACGTGTACGCTTTTCTCATAACTGTTTTTCTGATCGCGTTGTACGTCGGCAAATTACTATTTGTGATCGTTAAGGACGCGTGGCACGCAAAATACAACGTTAGTCAAAGTGGCGAAAGCTATCGGATTACATCAAAAACTAAAAAAGTCCTCTAATCTATCTATCTATCTATCTATCAACATTTTCGTAACATACATTTCAGGGTTTTATTATTATCTCTTACAATTTGTAATTTGAGAAATAAATTGCAAGAGATATTTGAAATATCACGATATGAATTAAAATGTTTACCGAACCATATTTACCGCCTTTTTTCTTTGTTTGTTTTTATATTAATAAAATATCATCGTCGTCCCTGTAATGTCCGTCCAAACGATGGGTATAGAAGGTAATGTTTATCGGTTTCCCCGTTCCATAAACCAGTAACTTGACAATCACCGGCTCGCCGCGTTTGATTACCAATCCAATGTTTCACGGACGGAAAGGGGTTTTATCGAACACGAGTCCGCGAGTGTACGATCATTGTTCCGATAGCAAATATAATTATTTAACGAACCGTATGAATAATATTTCATCCTTCTCGCGCTGTTCCCGAATCGATTTAAATTTGTCATTGTTTTCCTTCACGAATATTACACACGGCGGGGGTTACGATAGTTTTCAGTAGTATTCGTCAAGTATTCGTATAGCAACACTATGATGTCCACAGTCTGTATCTGCCGCATTACCGATCGACGCGTACACCGAGAACCACCGATGATTATTCATCGCCGATGATGCGAACTCGATACCGACCAACGAGTTTACTGAAACGCAATGGGGCGAAAAAAAAGACAGAAAAAAAATTATGCAGTTCGAAACGCGATTACAACGACGAAGCCATTCGGTTGTCGCGCAACGACCAACACCATCGTTTGGCACTCACTGCGTGGCACTACGATAGCTATCAATTATTTCGAAGCATTCGAGAGGCAAATGCTGCGGTATTTTTTTCATAGGAACGGCAATTAAAATCGATTAAAATTCACGAATGAGTAAATAAATGTTACAACTATTTGTTGAAGATATTTGTTGAAAAATTCCATCGTCTTCGTGAACGATGTCCGACGATGCACGCGTTTGTTAAATGAGTTTTTTTTTTCACTATGAAATTTTACATATATTGTATTATATGCATATTGTGTTTTATAGGTGACATATACTTGCAGAAAAATATTTTTTAATATATCCGTAATATATATGATTTTTAGACGAAAATATAATTGCATAAATCATAGATGTATTTTCCATAAACTATTATTCCTCGTAAGTATCGTCGAAACTCATTTTCCGGAATGATTTTATTGTTTTATTTATTTATTCAGATCATCGTAAGTCTCAAAAAAAAAAAAAAAATGAGGTAAAATTGGACAAACAGACAAATAATCGTTACAGATTAAGCAATTTAAATTCAATGTACATTCACCCGCGCCGGAGTCTTTATTTATTACATAACATTAAATTCGTTAAAACAACACAGTGGAGAATGCGGAATGCAAGTAAAATGATGAAAAATCAAATATTTCGATAGCCGCCGAATTTTAAATAAATTCCGAAATCGACGGGAAAGTGAAGCCCTGCGATTGAAACTAACGAAGTCATGCAATAGCGTAGCTAATTACTTGATTTGTCTGAATGGTTGGAGTCCAGGTGGTTACAGGAGGGATACTAATTAAGCTGAACGCAAATGGTTGTGTTTCCAATGACAGACGAAATACGCACGAAATAGGCGCAGATATGGTAGACATAGCTGATATGCACCCCCCACCCCTTCCTATACAAATGATACCTCATACGCGTGTACGGTGTATCATATACCGCGTAGAATGTACACTGTACGTTATTATGGTGCTTTGGATATACAGTCAAGAAGGGTGGCATTGACGGGGGGGGATTTCGTAAATGCGCGCAGCATCGGGCGCAGTGCCATAGACAAATGCACTGTTTCGTCAGTATATATATCTATATGTATGTATATACTGTATCGATGCCCGTATCGCGGATATCAGCGGAATAATGCCCGAAAAATAATAAAGGAATGACGGCTGAGGGGAAAGAGAGCGAATGGGGTACAAGTGGGAGGATGAGTTAAAGTTCAACGAAACGAGAATAATTTCGAGACTGCGTTGCTACAACAATAGTTGCGAAAGGTGTGCGTACGTTATCGAGGCTCGTTCGCACAGGCACCATAGTAAATGGCAATAATCGACGCTAGAGGGGGGGAATGTTTCTTTCGTCTAGACGGTCTATCGAATTCATCGTGGAAATTCGAGATATCGATTTTTCTTTCGGCAAAAAAGTAGCGTAATTTTGGAATAAATCGTTACAGCATTACTATTTATCACACGGCAAAAAAAAAATAGTAAATTTAATGTAAAATAGCGCGAAAAAACGAATGTACTTTGACGGTAAAGTTGGAGTAAATTATTGGACTCAAAGTACATTTATAGTAAATTTAACGTAAATTGTCAAAACTTGAGTAGCTCTACAGTTTGTAATATATCGTAAATTCATTTGCCATTGTAGGAGTGCATGAAATTTTATATACCAGTTTATGAATAAAAACTTCTAATACCGGTACTTAAAATGTTTGCCAATTTTTTTTACAGTCCGATGAACAATAACGATATACGACGATATTTTTCTATGTCTATACAGCTATTTTAAATAATGAAAAAAATCTTCATATGGTTTCTTTAATAATTAAGTATTAAAAAAAAAATTAATTTCATGGCGTGTAACAATATCCATGAAAAAACGAACTTATTTCGTTCGGCCATAACATTTCTGAGACAACAGATGCGTCACATTTTTTTGTCGATGTTTGAAGAAGTAAGGACACCACTTCGAAAAAGTGGGATGCTGCGCAGTTGATCCAGGCTACCGGTGTTCAAACAGAAACGCGAGACAAGGCTTAGATATGATTTGTTCAGAGTGTAATTTCAAACTTAAGTCAGCGATATTTGTTACGACAAGTGTTCGAATCACACGTGGGTTTTGTTCAATAATGTAAAACAAAAAATTCGAATAAAAAAAAAAAAAAAGACGCGAAAAATCGATGGTTTTCGTCGCGATTGTAGGTGATTATCGGCTTTAAAATCGTCTTGAGAGTGTGGAAACGCAATGCTGCTGCTAGTGATTCATGGGATGCAATATATATACATCGTATCTCGTCAATTGAGAAACTATTGAAACTCCGTTATCGTCACATCTATATATTACATATATAGATTGCGAGGGCACTCGGGTGCAAGCAGGGATTAGATTTTAAGTGTCAGCGTCACAGCCGGCCGGTCTCTCATCACTTGTTCGCCCATGTGTCACCAACATGTACACACATCGTGCCCCTTCGCGGTGGACAGCTCTGATTGACGAATAATTGGCCACGATGCCGCATAATCATCGGTCCGTGACGAGAGAGCGACCGCTCGGTCGAGTTGCCTTGACGCGCGAATACCAAACGCAAGAGCGACGAGAGACAACAACCTCTCATCCGTCGCTTCAGGCGACAAACAGCCAATTTCATCTCCCTTATCTTATTATTTCGCAAAATTCCGAAGTGTATATGTAAACAAAGCCGAACACATCAATAGAAATGTATATAATATCATACAAGGAAAGTATTCATACATTTATTTTTCTTCTTCTTTTTATACATTGTCTTCATTTTTACGACACTATCTCTTTCACCCCGATGCCCGAGAACCAGGAAAAAGATAACGATTTTTAATTCTCATAATCACCCGATTCTTGGAACGAAAACTCTCGATGAGATATAACATATGACGAACTTTTGACAAGGAATTCCGTTTTAATAAAAAAAATAAATAAACCGGCAGAAAAAAATTGAAAAGAATGTGAAACATAAATTGCAATGGATATGTGACAAAGGTTTCTATAAAATAATTTAAAAAAAAAGTAATTAAATGTAAAAGTAAAATGATAAGAAATATATAGCTGAATATTGAATTAAAGGGTGAAATATTTAAAAATATATACGTATGACAAACTGATAATGTATTACATATATTCCGATCTTTTGTCACGTATATACGATTTATTGTACTCATCGAGAAAATCTGTGATAAGCGAGTAAGCGATTAGTAAGCAATAATTCTTTGTGCGAAAAAAAGAAAATAGAGATAAGATTGTCAGGGGCGTTATAGTAGCAATAGTAGCTAGTGGTTTGCCACAAAGGAAACGAGCCGGAGAGTGGAAAGCGAGCGAGAAATCGGAAAAAGGGAGAGAAGTTCGACGTCGTGTTTGATTACGGTTCCCTCTCGTCTCGACGTCGTTCGCACCCTCCGATTCATATCGACGTGTCTGCAATGGGAACGCAATACCTATACGTATACAGTATTGCTTACTTATGCCGTTGTATAAGTGGCAGCGAGATCTCTACTGGGATTTTTCTTCCCTCCCTCACTTCAGTTATCCACTATTTGCACTATGCGTCAGACTCCGCTATATATGCTTTGCTGAGATCGACGCATACGCTCCCTTATATCTACGTATACGAGAGACTTTTCGTTCTTTCGTAATATCCTTTGGCCTGCGGCGCTACTATTTCGCGCGGTGGTCGAGTCGTTCAAATTTCAGATCATGTTCGTGTACCGTTGACCCCCTCGATCGAAACTTTTTTTTTTTTTTTTTTTTCAAAGAACGAAGAATAACTTATTCGTCGATTATATATATATATATAGTCGCCCATCCAAGGGAGCTATCATTCCTCAACGAAGTCAATGTATTTTTCAACGAATTTGAAATCGAAAGTTGCACTCACCTTTGAGCGGTTCGAGTCTTCGACAGAGTGGACGCGAAGCGATTTATTTCTAATGCATTTCAGATCCGAGAAATTTTATATGGCAATCGCGAAATTGTCGAAATCAAGAAAAAAAAAGCAGCATAGAAATGTTCAGCTTATTTCATGATACATAGCAGATTTTTTTATTCGGATAAATAAAGATCGCATTGCGTATTGGACCTTATTATGGTCTCTTTTACTTCGAGGTTAATATACATCGATGAGAACTGTGCACACGTCGTATGCGATTTATTCGCCTGGCAAATAAGCACAGACGTTGCGCAAGTGTGGCGTACACGTTGGTTTATGGAGATCGGGCAATCGCTTCTAGCGATTCGTGCGAACGCATTGATCTCTCCGCAGTTCGAAGCGATTTTACCCTCCCCGGTTCGGCGTAACGCCCGGGGCGCGGGTAAAGTCGACACGCCGCGCCGGGATTGGCGTCGCTGGGTGTGAGATCAAATCGGTGCATTGCCTGCGGCCATACGCGAGCAGGCAGCATCATAGTTACCGGAAATTTCCGAAACCAAGAACGCCGGACTGTTTCGACGGTGAAGCGTTCACCATTGGTTTCCGTATGACGATAGATCAACGTCAATGCGAAGTATTTGACTTCGCGAAGGCCGTATCAGGCGTATTTAATAAATCGATTTTTTATTTTAAAAATAAATAAACCACTATAAATCTCTCGCATTACTATCCATAAAATTTCAAATAATACACCCGGAAGTTGTACGATAAATATGTTGTGACTAAGTATCGGGAGTATAAAAAAAATGATGTCGATCTGAATAAAAAGATCTTTTTTGTTATCGATTTTATAATCATTTTTATCACAAAATAAAAAAAAAAATTGCATTTCGTACTCCAATGTGGTAGTAGAAAGACATGTTTCGCCACTCTATTTTATTTCGCATAAAACGTTATAATTTTCTATTTTTTATCTTCTTTCGCCTGATAGGCTTTACGCACTTCAATCCATGAAATTTAGGTTAATAAATTCGGAAGTCCTAGTACGATAAAAAGAAAGGGACTAAGTGTCGGAACGATGTCGACCTAAATAAAATTTAAAAAAATGATGGGCCAATATGCCAGTAGAACATGATGTTCTGCGACTTTTTTTGTTCTCCATGAAAAGCTTTTATTTGCCGATTTTTATTTTCCTTCTTCGAAAAGCCATCGCGATGTTCGCAAAAACCAAATTTATACAGTGGGCATTTATTATGTACACTGGCTATCAGTGACAGGTCCGATAATCCAATTTGACACGTTGAATATGAATGAATTGTGGAAGTCCAACGAGAAATATGATGTGCAGCATCCGGGTGGAAGGTAAAAACAGTTGCCCTCCCGTGAACGCACTGTGACAGAGACGTACAGTATGCCTGGTAGGCATTTTGTTCGCCGGAATAGTACACGCATACATATGTACCACCCGCGCTCTCCAGAGCTTAAAGCTCTTGCATGTCCTCGAATTCGCCTTCCGTTCTCTATCCTCGCAACGCATCCTAACCCCCTCCCCCTCCTCCTCCTCATCCCCACAGCCCTATAATGCCACGAGGGGTGCAAAATTCCAAATCGGAAGTGACGTTATAATGGAAGCGGCATTAGTGGTTTTAACGCGAGCGTCCGCTTCGGGGAGTGGTCTCGAAACGAGAATTGCCAGAGAAAGCGTCGTCGACGGGCATTCGCTATTCTCTCACTTCGCAGCAAATTGCTCCAGCGCGCTCTCGTTTGCCTCTCTCTCGCTGGCTGTGCACTGCTGTACTGTTCGGTATAATAACGGGGAATGTGCGCGCGTAAGGGTGCAATAGGCGCACAGGGACACGTTAGCGAGTTACGAACGCGAGTACCATATCGCACTTGTACTCCATGCGATTTCGCGTTTCGCAAGGGCCAAGTTTCCCTCCGGCAGATAGAAAAAGTCATTAAAAAATGTTCTATAAAAAAAGAAAGGGGAGTTGAATAAGAGCATTATCCCGTCTTATTGTCTACAAGGTTCATGTGGTCTTCGATCATACGAAATAACCAGTTTCGTTTATAAATTGAATTAAGATGGAAGTCACGACTTTTTTAAACTGATAATCTTGAATCTTCAGTCTTAAATTTGTTCGAATTTCCCGTTTTAGGTATAATACGAAAAAAGTGTAATTAAATTTAAAAAAAATAAGATTTTTACAAAATTTTGGAACAACAAAGACATATCGGATTTTCCAGACGTGGCGCTTAAAGAGATGTGCAAATATCTGTGTGGTGATCTAAGGTTAAATTCTCAATATTTGAATTCATGAAGGCATTGGAATAGCAAGAGAACTTAGAAACAGATGTTTTTGAAGAAAAAAAAAAACATAAATTCCTTTTTTGTTACTCGGTATTCCCCCTTAAAAAGATTGGAGTGTTCTCTCCCTTGTTGAAGAAGAAAAAAAAATAACACTTTTAAGCGTTGCCGAAACACGTTTCGCGTAGGTACACTTCTAAATTCATTGAGAGGCTAAATCCCTCGTTAATCGAGACGCTCCGGGTGGTATCTGATTCGTCATTGCGCGAGTTACACGTTTCGATAGTTCTCGAAACCGTCCCCCATCACTCCGGTTCCATCCGACCAACACGTATTCAATATTACACTATACTGAATCTCACTTCTCATATAACGCAGTACGTGTGTAACGTTGAGTGGCAAATCGAGAGACCCTTCACCGGCTTTCTCTTCTAGTCTCCGCGACTTATTCTATCAAACACTTTTTACCCTCCGCAACTGTACACGTTCACACGATAGCGAGAGTAACGGTGGATAGTACCGGGCAGTTGCATTTCGTGTGCAGCTGTCGAGTTTTCGCGATACATCGAAATATATAAGATAATAAAAGTGAACTATTTTTTGGTCTGATAAAAAAATAAAAAATCATGTTTATTTTATTTATTTTATTTATTTTATTTATTTTATTTATTTTATTTATTTTATTTATTTTATTTATTTTATTTATTTTATTTATTTTATTTATTTTATTTATTTTATTTATTTTATTTATTTTATTTATTTTATTTATTTTATTTATTTTATTTATTTTATTTATTTTATTTATTTTATTTATTTTATTTATTTTATTTATTTTATTTATTTTATTTATTTTATTTATTTTATTTATTTTATTTATTTTATTTATTTTATTTATTTTATTTATTTTATTTATTTTATTTATTTTATTTATTTTATTTATTTTATTTATTTTATTTATTTTATTTATTTTATTTATTTTATTTATTTTATTTATTTTATTTATTTTATTTATTTTATTTATTTTATTTATTTTATTTATTTTATTTATTTTATTTATTTTATTTATTTTATTTATTTTATTTATTTTATTTATTTTATTTATTTTATTTATTTTATTTATTTTATTTATTTTATTTATTTTATTTATTTTATTTATTTTATTTATCTTATCGCGACAGGATTTAACATCTCGCGAAAACCACGAATAGCCCATCACTCCCGTGAGAGCCTTCACCGCTAAGCGCTGTCGTTTCTCGGCTAAATGCGACAATTTCGTTATGGCGCTTGTGAAAATTTGCTCGATGCAGTGGCGAAAAGCCTCTTGCACGTCTCGAGGGCCATTAAGCGAACTTACCGCGGATAATTGCTGTCAGCCGAGCGGGCTGAATTATACGCTGGAAGATAAGTTAGCGCAGCGTATACGTGCACTGCGCTTGGCTAGTTTCGCAAATATTCCCGAGGAGCACGAAGTGGCCACAATATCTTGAAAAATAATCTCAATTCAACCGTCCTATACACTCGATGATGACAAATTTTGCTAAGTAGACGGCATTCGACTGTCGAAAATGAACACACTATTCCATTATTTTTTAAATGCTGGAAAAAAATAAAAATCGCTGCATTACCTTTGGTAGGCAAAGGCTATCGTCTCGATCGATAACTGTTTTACCATCCGCTGATAGATCCGTAGATCATTTAATTCAAAAAGTTTGCATTATCTCCGTCAATAAGCCCGTTGCCCGTCGGTTCTCTATCGATAATCGATTAATATGTTCAATCGCACAGATTTTTTTTCTAAAGTACATCAATGGTCGAAAAGACGAAAGTGCGGTGTGGTTAAAATAATTTCTATTTAAAAATAAATAATTTAAAAAACTGAAGCATCGACGATGCTATCGTATCGTCGGAAAAAAATAGTTCCACATTCCTTCGTTCACTTCTTTTGAGGAATTTCTTTCATAAGTACGATCGATGATGCTGAATTAAGAATTCTTCTATACAAATTCTACAGCGCCTACAGTATATAACGTGCAATTAATCGAAATTTCGATTTATCGAACAAGAAAACAACGGGGATGGGGAGATATCGTGAAGGATCGCGATGATCGCATTTCGAAGCGTGCGATACGTTCTCCGTGGTCGAGGGGAGGATCTGGCAACAGCGGAGGACGGAGGAGTGATCTCGCGCGGGAGCACTGGCCAGAAGGAAGGACTCTAAACACACCTGAGAGAAAGGCCGTGACGTGCCGAACCACGCGCCCTCGTGTAAAATTCGCCGACGATTCGCGCACATTCTCAACGATCGATCGATCATTTCCAATAAAGCGGGCATTAATAAGTCAATCGTTCGGACGCTCTGATCCGATTATTTGGAGTGATTGTTTTTGTTTTTTTTTTGCAGGAAACTCGTGTGATTTTCGTGCAAATTTTTGTCACGCAAATAATTATCGAGACGTTATCGGGAGTTCGGTACAAAAATTCTTGCTACCGGTGAACAGAGAAAGTGAAATAGCGTCAGTGAGAGTAAGAGTGAGGTGTCGGAAAATCAAATGTAATCGATAGTGTGGCGATATTATAGTTGTGTTCAGTGTACAAGTATAGAAAAGAGACAAATTTAACGGTCGAGCGAGAAATACAGCGATGACTTGAGAGCCGAGATTGGCAAGCAGCACGAATCACAACATTACCAGAATATTTTGAAGGTACGAACGATACCGGCGCCGTGTAGCGAACATGCACAGCGGCTAACGCGGAGAACTTATAGGCCTCAGCCTATAATCGGTGTAAATCTGGTTCTGCGTTGCGATCGCCAGGCAGCGAGTATTACAAAACATTTGTTACTTTTTTTTTAAATCGCTCTCAATTAATTATTTTTGTCGATCTTTTTTGTAGCCAAAAATCATAAAATAACCACAAATAATTAACTAAATTTGAGAATTTTTTGTGGTTCTGATAAAATCTAAAAATTTATAATAAAATCTAAAATCTAAAAAATCTAAAAATTGTAAGTTATCATTTAGATAAACAAAACGATTTGCTTGAATTCATGTGCTCAAAACATCGTTGCGTCGATTAGCACAATAACGTTCACAGAACTAAATTATTATTAGAACTTAAAAAAATATGATATACATTTATTTTTTTCATTTTTCGTTTAGTGGTTAACGTTTAGAAATTCTATGCTTACGTTTAGATTAAAAAAAAAACTCTTCGGAACTGTTCGGCTTTCTGGCAAAAATGATACAACGCCATTCAAAACGAAGCTTAATGAGTAGCATAAGATAATTCTTCTTAATCATTGATACTATCGATAAAAAAAGTCCAATAAAAACGAAAGATCGTAATTTTTTTTTTACTGATACCATTTGTATGGCGATTTTTAAGTATAAAAAAAACATGCTGGTGGTCACTTTTTACACGCGGGACTAATTCGTTTACACGATAAATTTGAATTTATTCCAACGACAGTATCATTTTTGTTCACGATATTCGTTATCAACCAAAACGCGTCGAGGTAAAATAATGTTTGCATCGATCGATGAGAGATTGCATTATGATAATTCGTCATCGTTGGATGTTGGTAATGGTGCGTTCCAAAACTATAAAACGCGAACTAATTAATACGCAATCAAGTGCATGGCTCATCGTTAACGCAACGGAGTTTTGAGAGGATTGCATCGAGGTGAAGGGGAAGGGGGCAGTTTGGGAAGACTCGATGAGCCTCGGAACCGGAGAGCTCTCCGAGCCTTTAGTGTCATAGCCGGGCATGGAAATCAAATATTGATCGTGCAATTAGCGCCGATTGTGCCCCAATCGGTTTTGTTTTACGCTGTGTTTTTCGTCGTGTCCGGAGCGAAGCCTCTGCTCAACTCACCGACAACCCATGCATTGCCGGCATAAATGCGATTAGCGCCAAAAATATGTTGTCACGAATGGCGTTGCAGGCAATGGCTTGTGGATTCGTGACACACCCGTTCATCCTTTGCTTCGATGGCGCTTGACTACGGTCACTCAATACGAGAGCATTAACCGGCAAAGCGAATACGGAGTTTTGCACGTTATCGGAAATCTCCTTCCACGCAACATCATGGCTGCCCTTATCAATTTCGAATTATCACCTATCGGTCGATACTTTGACGTCAATCTTCTGTCCCTATTCCCATTCCCGCATGGTTTTGATACATGCTGACGATACCGAAATCACGATATTGCATACACGCAAATTTTCGCACAAGGGAAACATTTTGGGGAAACATTTCTTTTTAGAATTACGATGATCGGATGACCATATAGTAACAATGTGACACAGAGATTTTGGCGTTTAACAATAAGTTCGTAAAAAGTTTCGATGTTTACAGATGACGTAATTACCCCGTAAGATGTTTACCTTTTGCTGTTGTTGTTAACCTTTTGCAAATATTTTAGCAGAAAAGATTCTCATTTGCATTTGACTAAATTTATTTAAGTTTTATTGCCTAATAGATCATTTGTTGGATTGATATCAAATTTTCCTATATGAAATGAATTTTAATGAAACAAGTCCTTCTCGCCTGATAAACCTATTATAACTCCAAAACACTACACATGGACCTGCTGGACCCAAGTTGTTTCAACGAAAACGGGAATTTAAAAAAATGTGGCTTTTTAGATTACTTTGAAAAACGTGGCATTTCTATCGCGTGTAATATCACGGTGTTCAGCAAAAGGTCTGCAAAAAATTCGCGGACGTTTCCAGGACATTTTTAGGGCAGTCAAGGACCGTAAAAGGAGAAAAGTAAAAATAGATGAAATTATGAATGAAATTATGATAAATATTTATCTTTTTACAGCGTAGAAGTACAGCATCTAGAAGGCCAATAAAGCCAAATAAAGCCGAAAATAAAGCCGAAATAAAGCCAAATAAAGCCGAAAATAAAGCCGAAATAAAGCCAAAGATTTTCAAAAATGCAAAGAAGGACACATAACAATTATGAAAAAGTAAAAGTTGAAGCAAAATATGTATATAAGTACATTCCAAGACATTTCCAAGACATTCAGGATTTCCAGGACCACTGGATACGATGACTATGTTTGTCCCCCTACGTTCTTGCCTTTCAACAAATATCATCCTTGCATCCTGGCATATCGATTTTACGACTATAGCATCTGTATTTTAGTTACAACATCTTCTCGATACGTAATTGGATAATCCAATTTGTGTTCTATTTTTGTAGTTCAGACAAAATGGGAACGAGAGCAGTAGCCGTGGGCGCAAGTACAGGTGCAACGGGTGTATCGGGCGAAGCAGGTCTCGCGGGTGTACCGAGACTCCTAGAGGATTTAGCGAGATTATCCGAAGACAAGGATTCAGCAGATATCGTGTTTCTTTTAGGACGGGACGAAACACCGGTTTACGGTCATCGTATTATTCTTCAAGCAAGGTAAATAAAAAAAAACAAAAATTGATGATTTTTTTGCATAAACTACACGGAGAAAAGGATCTGATAAACGTTACCATGTTGTTTGGGATAAAAATTACTATAGTGCCTAGTAATGCGGCGCTAGAGCGCCACCTATGGCAGAAAGTACGAAACTTATAAGAATTCTAACTATAATTATGAGCGTTTTTGTCAGAACTTATGGTAAAAATTGTTATAACTTTCGCACTTTCTGCCACAGGCGGCGCTGTAGAGTCGCGTTATTAGGCACTATAGTAATTTTTATCCATACGACACGGCAATGTTTGTCAGATCCTTCTCTCCGTGTAGGGATCAAAACATAATAAAATAACATAATGAAAATTTGAACATTTTCGAAAATGATTTCGTATTCGATTTAATCAAATTTTTTATCGAATTTTGGAGTATATATTTTCTCATCCATCGAGTAAACTAGTACTTTCCTCGTTCGCTAGAGTAGTAGGTACATTAATGCTCGCTAATCTCTGCGGAGCTCGAATATAATTAAATTTCTTGATTTCTCGTTCATTTTTTTTTTTTATTATCGTTTTCCCTTCTACTTGAAAAAAATTTGCCCGTCGTTCCGCACAGTTTGCTACAACGCTTCGTGAGAAAAGCGAGGATACAAATGAAAAAAAAATCACGGTGAAAAATTACAAGCGTGTGCGAGTAAATGCGCGATCTCATGGGACCGGATTAACTGTTAATCGTAATTTTTATTAATAACGCAACGCGCATCTTCCATCGTTCTTATCCGGGCTGTGTAACGAAGCCATGCGGGCTTCGAGCGAAATTTCCCCGGGGACTTTGGATGATGCGCTCGCACGTCGGAAACGAGGAAAAACGGGATAGAAAACGTAAGAGTAGGTGCAGAAAAAGGCTGAGTGTATACGCCGGAGAAAGAGTGAGCGAACGTTGGTAAAGTGTGACCGAAGAATTCGGATAAAACTTTTGCAAGATAAAATAAGAGCGCGGATATCGGGAATATAGTCTACGAGGATTCTCGTCTGCACAATCGATCCGAGAAAAGCTCATTTAAGTACATATTTTTATTTTATTTAGTGAGGCGGATAAACGATTATTAAAAACCGTCGTCATTGGCCCAAAAAAGGATTCGTTCCAATATTTTTTTTTTAAAGAATCGTTATGCTTCTCTCATTTTGTGATTACTTCAATTAATTTATCGACGTCAATTATCGCACAAAATAATCAAATAAACGAGAGAATTCCGTTTTTTCTACACATCAAAGCCAAAAATGTGCACTTTTTACATACACCACTGTTGAGAATTCAAATATTAAATTACGTTAAATCTATGGGAATTGCCGTCATCTGGTGGCGAAAAGAAAAAAATCGGATATTTTGATAAAAACAATTGATAAAGAAAAAAATTACCATACCAATAGAGCCGAATAAAATATATATAGCACCCGCTTTAGTCACTCAACGTTCGCGTATTTTTATTTTTTCGTAATTTATTTTTAATTTCTAACGTTTTCATTCACCCCGATATACACGCTAATATTCGCTTCGGTTTACGATTCGCCCGGCAAATTCCTTAAAATCGGCACAATAGTGACAATTAAGAAGACGTCACGGAAAGTCGGAGAGAAGGGGAGACTTGCGCTCGCGATGAATATTAATTAAGTTTTCGATTGTACTGGGAATACATCTATAGTATATATAGGAATGCCTCCCTCTCGATCGACTGACAACTCGCTGCGGGCCTCAAGCGCGTTTCTAATTACAGTTCGACAATGCCAGAGGAAATTCGTGAGCGGGGAATTTTCCAGGGGCAGAACATTGATTATTCTTCGACTTACGCGCTTGTGATTCATGGCTTATTTTTCAATTGCAAAAAAAATCGTTAAAAATTGTATTGTAACGGTTAATCTTGAAAACAAAGTTTTTTTGGAATATACAGCATTCAAACAATTCTTCTTTACAAATATAAAAACAAAATATTTATAAATAAATTGTATAAAAATAACAATATCATATCGAACTCCGTAACTTCGTAAAATTCGAAGGAGTCTCGTCTTCGCCATTTTTTTTTGTACTTCGTTATTTTGTTGAAGGGCTTGTAAAAAAAAATTCGTTTTTACGCGCGTGTCTGGAATGCTTATATTTTCGGCCATTGTAGTTATATTTAGAAAGTCGCGGACGACGAGGGTGAGACGTCGGCTAATTGTAAAGTCAATTATGAAAATCTGCTGTGGTATTCACCAACGTTGAAGAACGTCTCTTTGCTTCCCCTTTTTGCGCGACAGCCGTCGCGATGAGTCTTCGTTATGGTCTTTCGAGTGGTTACGAAGAGTCGGAGACTGGCTGATGGGCTTCGTCGGGGCCGGTCAGCTAGAGCCTATTCTCGATAGGCCTTTGTCAACGGCATAATCGACGCCCACCACCCGCAAGACTCTTCATCCGTTTTGCGATAGAGCTATAAGCCTCCACTTGAGAGAGAGCAATCCTCCGGGAAAATTAAGTTACGCGTGCCGTTGACAGTTGGACTGGCGTTACTTTCATCATCAAATTTCTATGTCGAGAATACCCTTCGAAGTCCCACGAAATACCGAAGCGCAGAATATAGCATGAAATAAAGGAGAGCCAATCGCCACGGTCTTTGAGTCGTCGAGAGGACCGAGGAGCTTTCTGACAAATCCAGAAAAACGTTTTATTCCTTTTTTTATCCTCTCGTCACGAAGCTCCGAAAAAAGCGACAAAGAAAAGAACGAATTGAAACCGACGCATCGAAGAATGTGGCAAAAAAATAAAGGAATTTGAAGTGTATCCCAGAAATTCGCGATAATGTGTTCTATACGCTCTTCCCAGCAGATTTGCCGAAAGTCGAGTGGGAGATTTTTCTTTATTGTTCGCTTGTAGATTCTAGTCGAGAGGAGAAAAAATAAGAGAGAAGTGAAACGAACGAAACAGTTGAACTATAATCTGGCGCTATATAATACGGTGGATAAATGGTGAAAGCCGAAGTACAAGAACGTTTCTGACAAAACCAGAGAAGCTTCTTATTCTTCTTATCCTCTTGTCACAACTTCTTCTGCAGCTGTACCGGAACGTACGATAATAGAATATTGAAGCCGCAAAGACGAAAGGAGAAAAAAAAGAAATCTTATACACGCTTTCCTAAATACTTCAGAGTTTTTGAGAAACGAGTTACTTATACCACATTTAATTTTAAATTACCGGGTTATCGGATTGTCAGTCTATCAATGTCGCGATCGTCGCGATTATTCCAGAATTAAATATATCGCTTCACGGAGGTTTTCCATAATTGATATCCCTTTCTCTGACTCATTGGGCGACAGGAAAAAGATGGAACTTACGACGTAAAAAAAAATCGGTTATTTTTTTTCGTCGGATTATTTCCGCAAAGAAAGTGTGACACTCGCTGGTTGAAAGCTTCGATTTTTGTACTGCGCGTAATGTACTGCGGCTTGTCCTGCGTTTCGATTAGCCCCGATCTCCCCCTACATTGCTATTAATAAGTACCTATACGGGAAATGTCATCATTCGATTTCACGCGATAAAGTAATGTTTCGAATTCGGCGGCAACTTGCAACGATACTCTGTCTGCAGTCTATTCGCAAAGTTCACCGGAAGTCAAGCGTATTTTTTCTCACGTTTTTTTTACGCGTTTAGATTCTAGACATCAGAGTTTGCGCTATAATCGGGTGCTTGGTCGTTAGCATAGCTCGCGGTGCCCCCGAGGCGACATTCAACCCTTGCAGTCTCGACCACGAGAGTGAAAGAGTGAGATCACACAGCGACGCCATCCAACAGTAGCGCGGCGTGTGAAAAAAGAAGAAAAAAAAAATTTCTCTACCCTCTCTAGTTGCGGTGGTGGAGCGCGCCACAGAACAGACCCTTATCTACCCCCTTCGGCCCATGGAGCCCGTCGCAATTTCGTTCTTTACCGCTCGAACTCTTTTTATTTCACTTCTTCCTCCTTTTTTTTTACTTCTCTTCCTTTATTTCTCCCTTTTACACCGTCATCAGCTCTCCGGCGGCAATTGTACGACGTATAACTCCGCGAATCCGTGGAATTTTGGTTTTCTTTGATTCCGCGAAAGTCGCGAAGTACAGAAGAAAAAAAAACGCATATACGCGAGCCGAGTGATTACAGTGAAAAGCTCCGGTACTTTTATATTTTAAGTACATCCGGTAGTGTTCTCGAGTCTGCAGCGGTCCCGCTTCATCCCTCAAAAAAACCCACCCACAGCGAATATTATAGGGTTATTGTACCGCAGTCCAAAGTCCAATTTACCGTGATTAAAGTTCCGCGCAAATACCTTAACCAATCTCATTTTTTTTTTAAATGTATTCGTGGTTTTGTGTTATTTATGTTAACTCGCAGTCACATGCAGAAACGGGAGGAATCGGGAGATAAACAATTACGAGAATTTCAAAGATCGGGAAAAAAAATACGATATCGCGATACGTTAGCGTTTCTCGAATCCACGGTAGATATATGAAATTGTTATTTCCCGTAATGTCGTTCATGATATCGACCCATCTTAGTGGTAAATTATTTCTAACATGAATCGCATAACATCCTCCGGATGGCCTCGTTCCCGCGGTCTTCCAATGATCTACCACTCGCTTATTACTCTTTCATACAAAGTTTTTTTTTCCGCTCTCTTGGCATAAAGAAGAGGGGGTCTCGTTCGCGTTGTGCCCGAGGCGTCATTAAATTTGACCCAGAATCGTTATCGAAAGGGATCTTCTCACATTGTCATGTGCGGGTTGCGTTCAATGTGAAACTCTCGATCCCGTCATTGAAGGGGAAACAATTGTGCGGGTTTAACGTTGTAAGGGTGCAACCTCCGGGTTTTCCAACCGCTCGACTTTTACTCCATTTTCTATTGTAATTCACCTCTATTCACCGTCGAAGCGTGAGAGAATAATCGTTCGAAGATTTTTTTTTAATTTCATTTTTTTGCTTTTTTTCTTTCATTAATCGCAAAATGAGTTTCGCGCAAACGAAATCTTCGATTTTCGTGAATTATTCGTACATAATAAATTCCGCAAATTATCAATGTTCAGTCGTTGCCGTTTGGTTCATCGATTTTCAAGCAATTTTTTATTTTTCTATAATGGAAGTGACTATCGGTTTTTTTTTTTATATTATTTTTCTACCCCGCCGTTGCCTTCGTCGCGCTTGAATGCCTTCTTCTTCGTCGTCACACGTTTCGGTACCTATCCATGCGAGAGTTCGATAGCGCCAGTCAACTTTTTGCTCGTCGACGTGTAGACCGGTCGCACGTGCGACTAGTCTCGACTTTCAGCGGTAGGTACGCGCGCTATTTCTTCGATGCTTCCGACGACGACGGTTCTCGCGACACGTGTTTCGTGCGCGGAGTACGCGAACATTAATTTCGCGACATAACCCGCTCATCGGGCGGCAACAGCAGTGTGATATCAAACTTCAATGATCTTCTTTTCCGCTCAGATCTTCTCCTGAATTTCTGCTCGTCTACAATGACGTTGTTTATCGATCGGAACGATTTTTGCGATCGACGAAACTCGTGATAAATCTGACGACGATGACTACCGAAATTTCGAGACATCAGCGTGAAAGAAACACAGATTGATAAAGTGCGAAATATTTTTATACCCAAAATTATCGGAAGTCGCAGTTCTAATGAAAAATTGGAAAAAATAAATAATAACAAATATATACAAAAAATATATTGAAAATATATTAAAACTAAAAGTATATGATTTATACAAATAATTGTACGTTTTGAAGTTAATTTATTATTATTATTATTTGTTGACATATATTTGCAAATATATTTGTAATATACCATTTAACGACGAAAATATATTGCATATACCTAACATAGACAAATTTTCGATGAATTTTCTTTCAAATGGCGATTTCGCAACCACACGTGAGTTTATTCCAAATCTGAGTAAATTTCTTCGGGTTCTATTGATAAAAACAACAAAAAATATTCATATTTTTTAAATGTTGATAATTCGTTTGTTACGCCTACTTAAGCTGAATGTCACAATTGTAAAGTATCAACCGTAACGTTTATTTGCAAAAATGTTAATGCAAAACAGGAATATCTATGACCTTCTGCCGATAACTTAATTCACTTGAATAATAAACATAACCTGTTTATATCCGAATCCTCAACATATTTTTAAGTAAAGAGCGCAAAATACTTGCATTTCCTTTTCACGGCGAGCTTTTCGGCGCGTACTTCTTAACGATGTTTTTACGCGCGCGCGGAATAAGGTTCCTAAAAACGCTGTAGCTAAGACCGTCTTTTTTTAAGATTCGTTCTATGTAAATTTCCGCATAGAGTAAAGTTGTAGCTTGACGTCTATGCCATACGCTTCGCAGTTATGACCAAA
The DNA here is from genome assembly GCA_963971235.1 of Cryptus armator. NCBI lineage: Eukaryota > Metazoa > Arthropoda > Insecta > Hymenoptera > Ichneumonidae > Cryptus > Cryptus armator. The sequence goes on along the minus strand of OZ020242.1, from coordinate 11,303,709 downwards.
AGCTGCTTCTGGCACGTTATAACCAGCGTATTCGTCGTCGTCGTCGTCTGTCGCCAAACGAGCCAAATGCGTAGACTTTTAGCGTTTCGTCGCGTTTCGTTTTCTTCTATTTTTTTTTTTTTTTTTTTTTCTTTTGCGGACCTTAGTCTGCACACGAGTTTCGCGTTGGGGTTGATGCCGGTCGTAGGGCACAGAGGATGCTACGGCCGAAGAGAAACCGGAACACGGTCGTAACCGGTCGCCGCTTTCGCCTCAAGGGTGCAATGCCAGAAGCAACCGGCAACGGCATCAGTAGAAGCGTAGCTATGAAACCGCGTTGGAGGAGTTTTCTACATCGCTACCGCAAACCCGTGCCTCAGCATCAAAGCTTCGCCTACCTTCCATTTACGTTTGCTCCGCATTGCGCTCCGCGCCCTTTGACACATTTCTTTTGATTCGATACGACGGCCTCACTCCGCGCTTCTACCCCACGCTTTACATACTGTACTACCGCGTCACTTTCAATAGGTCTCGGGCTTCACTCGTTTTCTATTTTTTTTTTTTTATTACTCCCTCTTACTGTATACGTAACGTACGTTGAAGCTCTTCGTCTTTCTCCGAGCTTTTCTTTATGCCTTCAGTCGTCTTCGCGCTCAGCCGCATGGTTATCGCAACGCTTCTCAACGACGACGTTGGTACTTCCTTTTGCCATATGCTATGTATCCTCTCGTATAGTATACATAATTCTTTGTCTCGAAATACTGAAGATAAACTTATATTGCAATCGTAGGCTTTATCGTTAAACAACGAGAATAACCTGAATGATCATTAAGTTTTATGAACCAAAAGCATCAGATAAAGTCTTTTCAGTTTATCAAGAATTAATAACGATAGGAAAAATGAAGGGCCGACAAAATTTTATCGTCGATATTGCACTTTTTTTTTCCAAAAAATATATTAAAAATATATGAATCGCAGCATTCTTACATAATTAATATATTAATCGTATAATTTTCTATATTTTTGGAGACATATATTTTCTGAAATATCTTCTAAAAAATATACTTTTATAATAATATATATAATTTTTCGTAGAAAATATATTCGATATATCATAGATATATTTTGCGATAAACTTTTGTTTTTTCACGTGGCGTTGGTGATTATATTTTTTTTATTCTTATTTGAGGGAAACGCTCGATTGGGCGAGTGCAATTTATCGCTCAACCCTTCGAGTTAGTATCCGGAAACTTTCGCCGATCAATCATTTTGTTCGAACGATGCCTCGACGGTGTTCCCCTTTTCGCCATAACTACATGCGTCTAACTGGCGCACCGAGTGTACCAACGCCCGGGTTGTGCTTCACTCGAACTGTTCATTGCGCGAGAAGGAATTTCGTAGGTCGTACCATTAATCTGTAACGGCACGCGGGTGCCAAAGCTACCTAACTCTCTCTCTCTCTCTCCCTCTCTCTCTCTGTCTCTATGTCTATAACCTCAGCGCCATAGATGCGGGGTTAGTGTGCTTCCGCGGATGGTAGTTACGTATTCTCTCTCCCCTGGTAACGCGGAAGCTTTCTGACGAAGTCAATTAAGCTCTTTTGTGTTACGGGAGAGCGAGAGAGATGGTACGGAGCACAGAAGAGGGCGTCGTCACTGTCTGGTTGTGTGCTTTAGGATCAACCAAGCGCTTTCGAACTGAAAGTAAGAGAAGGATAGCGGGAAGTGCGGCTTCGTATGTGGCACTACGATGCGATGTTACGCAGGCGAAGAGTTTTGGAGTGTTCGTTACCGGTGAAACTAACGCACATATCACAGTTTGTCGCATAGAGCGTTTGTAGTATATGATAGGCTTCGTATACTTTGTATGCGACGGGCGAAAACGTGCCCTCCAGAGAAAAAAGGGCCGCTTCTGTATCCCTGACAATAATTTTTCCTCTTTTTTTTTTCGATATGTGCGCATCACTCTTCCTTCTCATCCCATCAAATCACGAGTTTCGCAACCCTATCGGCTTATTTTGTAGCTGAATTCGGTAGGAGTATTGTTATTATTGTCTCGAGGCAAATTGCAACGAAATAATTTGCCGATATGGTAATTAACGATTATTAGTTAGTCATTAATTGGTGATTTTTTTCTTTTTTTTTTTTTGCAGATGTAAGAACTTCACGGCAGCGAAGAGAATCGGTACGCCCGGTAATCCAACACCGGTGAGAATGCCTCATGCGCATCCGGAAACGTTCAGACAATTCATACACTACGTCTACACCGGCAAGGTATCAAAATGTCTATATGTTTACATTTTTTAAATTAGTTTTCGATTTAAAAAAAAAGTGTTTGAAGAAAAACGTTTTTTCAGTCTTTTCAAATACGATGGTTGTAAAAATACTTTAAATAATCAACGGTAGGGGATAAAAGTATTGGTAGTTCTCATCTTCGTAATTTTAATAATAAAACGAGAGTTTGCGTCTTCTCTATCGCTTTAAAGAAATACATTTTTTTTTTTAACTCGATGGAAAATGTTGATTTTTTTTGTTATGTTTAATGGATTAAAAAAATACATTTCTAGAGAAATAGATTATTTTTATTCTCGAAATGTACGTGAAATAACGTATTTGGTTGAGTTAAAATAAATACCGAAAGATACGATTGGTCCGCGAATGACATATAACAAAAGAGGAATTAATCGCTCGACTCTTGCGAACTTAACGCTTAGATGAATAATTCAAATTTCGATTCGCAGATAATGCTACAGGACAGCGGAATATTCGAAATGTTGGGATTGGCGCAAGAACTCGGGGTCGAGGAACTTTGGAGAAGCTGCGAGGAGCACGTGTCGTCGACTCTTAGCCCCGGCAACGCCTGTGCCCTCTTGACAGCGGCTCTCGATGCACAGGAGCGAGTTTTAGGTGAGTTTACATCCGCGGGGAGGTCGAGAAACAATCGAAGCGTGGAAAACCGCGCTCCGTTCCGGAAGTCCGGCAAATTCCCTTCGGATTCTCGGTACTATGTATATTCGCGCTTCTGAAGTCAATTCCTCCTATACTTGGGGAATCACTTCGAGATACGCGAGTCACGCAAAGTTTGGTCATACATGGCGACGACAGAACGTCGAAACTTTAGGGAGTTTTGCAACTCGGTCGCGTCATCAAGAAACATCGAAATTGTGAAGACCGCATAACAATGGTTGACTCGCAATAGTTTCTCGACGATTTCAAATCACCGACCGCAGCAACCAAAATCTTGTGCGTTAAATTTGATAATTGATAATATGTTGATAATCGAATTTTTAAGATTATCGTTCGAGATAAAATCTCGGGCAGATCTTTGGGATTACCGTTTTTTTTTTTTTTTTTTTTTTTTTTTTTTTTTATATAGAAAAGTTCGTTGATATCCATATTGATTAATGATTCCAGCAAAGGGGTAAGAAATGTTAATTAATAATCCGAAGTAACAAAAACGGCGAGTGAACGCGATTGGACACCGTCGAGGGGAGAAACAACAAGGGCAGCTTGATTCATAAAGAAAAAAAGAAAAAAAAAGAGTGTCATTCCCCATAGCGTCATCAATCTTCATTATTTTAATTTCTATACGTATTCGCTTCGCCGCTTGGTATGAAACGAGCCGCGTACTTTAGGGGCCGCGAAATATATCGAGGGGAGATTTTTATCCCGCGAGATACCCGGATCAACATGAACTATGTGTCGTTTCGATTCTACAGATTTCGTTATTTTTTGCGCATAAGACTTGGATTTTGTTTATATGAATATCTTGATGAACGATGCTGTATCGAAAAATTAACGAAGCAATTGTAAGGTTTTTATCCATTCATTAAAAATACGCGTAGAAAAGGAAAATAGAAGTTTTGCAAAAAAGCTTCGACTGAAAAGTACTTAATCTGCAAAAAGTTTTGAATAATTTTAGAGTTTAGAAAAAATCTCCTATGCAAAATGTGATGAAACGTGGAAAATGTGAACAATAGAGTTCAACAAGCGTTCTCCCGACTGCAAATTATTCAAAACGGTTTGCAGATTAACCCCTTAGAAGTCGGGGGTTTTATGCAAAAAATTTGCTTTTTGTTTATTCGGCTTTATTATGTATTGGATAATCTTTACTACGGTAAATTTTTATTTAATAACCTACTGACTATCCTTCAAATATCAGAATGCAACTTTTTTCTTATTTGTATTTTTTCATCACGATGTTCAAATCGATGTCCCCGATCCGTGATGGAACGAAATTTTATGAACGAACGACTGATGAATCAACAAACACTCCCTTTTCAGTCGTTTCAAAAAAAATCGTAAAGAGGTCCACAATAATCTTAATAAGTTTTTTCACAAGTTCACGGTAATGCTATCTTACATTTTAAACGCGAATCTTTTAGCTCGCCGACTGTACCGTGTTTACTAAAAGTGACAAAGATTCCTTCTATGTTTACGCTATCAATAACTTACCCCGCGAATACGAGTTTCTTCGATTTTCCGCAAGAGAGCACCGAGTGTTCTTTCCACAAAAGCGGCGCGGCGGCGCCACGCGACGCCATGTTTCCCGGCATTTCCTCAAACACAACGTATCTATCACGCGTTCCCCCGACGACTTTCAGTGTCACGTATATAAAATATATAATTCGTCACAAAAAGAAGAAAGAAAAAAACAAAAATGTCGTACAAAGGTCCGCAAAAGGTGCAAAAGGTGATGGTACAGCCCATCAATCTTATATTTCGATATCTGCAAAATCGCTCGAGAGTCCAAGTTTGGCTGTTCGAAAACGTGAATCTACGGATCGAGGGACACATCGTCGGTTTCGACGAATACATGAATCTCGTTCTCGACGATGCCGAGGAGTATCACATGAAGACGAAGAATCGCAAAACTCTCGGACGTATCATGCTAAAGGGCGACAATATAACTCTCATACAAAACACGAATCCCGGTGCAAATTAATCGAATAAAATAGTACATAACCTATAAAGACATTGCGCTCGGATTTCAATCGTGATTCGTGTCTACGGTGTTGTTACACGCCGGAGCGTCGCGCGTGCAACTGTCACGTCAGAGGAAAAAGGAATTCGTCAAGAAAAACATCGCATATGAAGATTTATCTTTCTGTGAACTGCGAAGTTCTGTTGACGTCGCTTATTTTCTTCGTATTCCATCGTTCCGATTCAACGTCATCGCAGCGCCGAGTACTCAACGATTTACACAACGGACAATCGTATCTCAAGTGAAACACGAAAGAACTTAACGAGACATAATTTTGTAACTTGCGCTTTTGTATTTCTTCATTCCGACTCCGGTAATGAATTCTACGAGACGAAGAGTTGGTGCGCGACAAACGCTGGGAAATCATTAAATCTATCGATTCTGTAAAAAAATTCTTTTTTTTGTTGTTTCATTTATTTCCCTGAGCCTTTAAATACGATTTTTGCCATTTACCAGTCAAACTGAGTCTTTCGTCCGTCGCGATGGAAAATAAATTATTTTAAAGAAAAACTTCCGTTTCTGCAATGCAAAGCAATTATATTGCTAAAATTGTGTAATTTTGATTCATTTTTGTAAATTCGGATTTTTTTTTGCTGTATTTACTTTCCTTAGCTATTAAATATAATATTCGTGAGTTACGAGTTTAATGAGATCTTTCATCAGCTATAATACAAAATCAACAATTCGAAACTAAAATTTTATTAAAAACGCGCGAAAATATGAAATTTTCTACTTTTTTGTGATGCGAGTCGTAATATTTTTAAATGTTGCAATTTAAAGATTTTGGTAGAAAAATTATGTTGTTTATCCAATAAAAATTATTGTCACGTATTTCGAAATTATCTGAATTGAACGAAATGAAATTATCAGTTGTAGCGAAATTGGAGTATCGCGTACCGCAGCGATTACGAAAGTTTTTTTATTCGTCATTTTTTTTTTTTTTTTTTTTTTTTTTTTTTTTCGTTAGGTGGCAAAGGCGCTTGTTCGTCATTCATCGAGCGATGTTTCGCCTTTATCGGGGAGAATGCGGTCGATACGGTAAAAACCAGCGCTTTCTGCAATCTTCCAAAAGACGCTCTCGTAAAATTGATATCGTCGGATTATCTCGGTTTGGAGGAAGAAGACGTTTGGAGGGCGGTGCTGAATTGGGCAAAGTATCAGGTAAGGTCTATCAACAGCATTGATAAATTCGCCGTCTAATGCGTTTGCGAAGGGTAATTAATCGATGTATCGATAAATTTAGGCGGGTGTAACTCAACCGACGCAACACTGGACAGAGGAGGAGAGAGCGCGAGTTTGTCAACACCTCGCCGGCGTTATAAATCACGTTCGGTTACTGTTGATCGACAGTCAAGTATTCGCGGAGGAAGTCGAACCGACTGGAGCTGTGCCGATCGAACTATCGTTGGAAAGGTGCGATATCTACGATCCCAATCGAACGGGAACAAGCGGGTACTCTTCATAGTATACTGCAAACTATTTTTTTTTTTTTTTTTTTTTCGTTCCGAATCGATATTATCGAATTTGAGAAGAATAATCGTTAAAAAAAGAAAACGAACAATTTGGTCAAAAATTTGTTCAGACTAAAGAAATCGTGTGAAATTCATTTTAAGAACTGTTTTTTTACCTTCAGATGAAAAAATTTTAAAATCGCTAAAAATGCGATATATGACGAAAAAAATTTTTTTCTCGTGTATTCGAAATAAAAAAAACGCTATTTGTACGCCAAATTGGCGCGACATCTATTGTTTTTCGATGTTTTGCGAATTAATTTTTTGCATTAATAGCCCTATAATCTTTGCTTCAGATACAGATACGCAGCACTGCCGAACAAATATTCCGAAATATGTTCCGACAAACGACTCCAACCGAGAGTCAGTCCATTCTTTTTTCCCGGATCGCAAATTCTATCGCGCGATAAAACGGGATATCAACGCTTATTGAATCAGTGGTACGGATCGCCGAAGCAAAGCTGGAGATTGGTCTACAGGTCGGTATTAACTAATTAAGTAATATGAAGTTACGAAATATAAAATGCGATTTTTTTTTTTTCGTGTTATTGCGATACTAAGTAATATGAAATTATGAAATATAAAATGCAATTTTTTTTTTATTTTATGTGTTATTACGATTTAAAAAAAATGGAGCGTTTTTCCGCTGTTACGTTTGAAAAAAAAAGTTAAATTAAACGTAAATAAAACTTACAAATTTTGACGATAAGCAGAGCTTCCAGTCACGGATACTCAGCGGCGGCATTCCATCGTCATTGCGATGGTGTTTGTCCAACTTATGTCGTAGCATTGGTGAGTCACACGCACACTTCACTTTCATTTCACAACCGAATATTAACCCACTAAATTAGTCGAAAATGATAGGTAAACCGATTTTACGATGTTTTTAGGGAGCACGCGGCGAAATATGCGGAGGTTTCAGCGACGCACCTTGGGGCAAAACTAATGCCAAAGGCCATTACATTTCATCGGAAAAAGCATTTCTATTTACGCTCACGAATAATCAGGACGTACCGCCGACGAAATACGATATCGTCAAAAAACCGTTCGCGATCTGTTATCATCCCGAGTAAGAAATCATTTAGTTTGCGAAAACTTGCGAAGAAAAAAAAAAGAAAAAAAAAACTATTACGATTGTTAAATTTTTTGTTGAGTCCCAAAAATTATTATTTACATCGTAAATTGTACTGATATTTTTTTTTTTCGCAGCCGATTTTTTTTTTTTTTTCGATAATATCTGTTATTTTTTTGGTTCTATATTATGATAATTATATGTATATAATATTTTTTTTGTCGACAGCATCGGTCCAATATTCGGGGCGGGAGCCGATTTGCTTATAGCGAACAATTGCAACGTTAATATGGAAAGCTACAGCAATCTTCCCCACAGTTACGACGGCGAACACGCATCGAATACCGTTTTAATGGGGGACTATCATTTCTCCGTTATCGATTACGAAGTTTTTACACCGAGTCATCCGATCTCCAAGTCCAGTCACTGAACTGCACCCGCGATACACACGCGTCGAGCCATTTTGTAAATATAATTATAATTTGTTTACTAACAACGCGCAAAAAGCGCCGTTTATCAATTTGTTTTTAGAATTTAAAAAAATGGTGTCATCTATATATTCCATCGTTATGGCTACAATCGGTCCCTTTATCGCCGTACGCGAGAATCGCCCCCCCCCCCCCCCCCTCCATGATGAAATTTTCGCAATTTATTAATGTTGAAATCTTCAAATCGATATATCGAACGATCGCGAGTCTCTTATTACTTATTACTACAAACTCTTCATTGCCATTAAAAAATTAAAACGCATTTGCAGAGAAAATAAAAATGTAATGTAATTTATCTGTAATCGTTTTTCCTATTACCGAGAGAATAATTTCGGTCCAATAATAAAATGCTTCATAACGCACCGATCCCGCTGTCTTTTTAATGCTCGCGATCCTCGAGACCTCTGGGAGGGCGTGCTGTGGAAGTAAATTATCCCGCAACTCTTTCCACGTCCCTACCGTCCCGAGAGAACTTTGTATGTAAGATCGAGCCGATGAAATAAAACTTATACGGGACATTCTGCGCGGAATTATCTATCGTGTTTATCTTCACGTCAAGTTTAAGACGATTCTAACATATTTCGATGGGGAAAATATAACGTACATTTGAAAAAATTTCGTTTATTTCGTACTGAAAATATTAACTTAGCGTTCGTCTTTTATTGACATTAGATATACTTATTGTCTTTGAAAATTACTTAAAAACAATGTAAGAGTTTGATAAATTATTTGTTTTTGACAAAGATTCGATAATTATGGTCGAAATGGTCAACAGATACAATTGACAAGTGGAAAGAAGCGACATTTTTTTTCGATCGATATCTGTCAAAAAAAGACGCGCAAGAATTTACTGATTCTTCGAGTTCATTTCGTTATCTTTTCACGAACATTTTATAACTTTATAACACGGGATTAATCGCTTTATCGACCATATATTCGCGTGTTTGGTTTTGTTTTGTTTCGTTTTCACGTTATCTTCGCTTTCGCGCGATCACCCGGCCACGCCGTCCGCGAGGGTACTGACGTGTGACTGCGCGTGCGCGCGAAATGGCGGTTACGCTGGGGGGTTACGCGTATTATTGTTATTGCAAATTCGTGAAATGGGGGTTTTATTCTTAACGTACGACGGTCCTGCATAATTTTTGTTATCGCACAACCCGCTTGACGGAAAATATCCCATACGCGCAACAGATATTATAAAGGGGTTATAGTATTCAGGATCTATTTGTCTCATGGATAATGGAGCGAGGCGATGTTCGCTCAGCGAGAACGCAAATTTCGTGACAGCAGGACGGGGGAAACATTTAAAATCCCTTACCGAAATAAATTATATTGCGCGATGATCTCTCGCGGAGGGCAGTTCGGTTCTTAGGTCGCCGTTGTAATTTCGTGGCAATTTCAAAAGATTGCTCAAGGGACACACGACAAAGATTCGATAATTATGGTCAAAATGGTCGTCTAAACAGATACAGTTAAAAAGTGGAAACGACCGACATTTTTTCGATCGATATCTGTCAAAAAAAGACGCGCAACAATTTATTGATTCTTCGAGATCATTTAACTATCTTTTCACAAACCTTTTATCACTTACATCACGGGATTAATCGCTTTATTGACCATAATATTCGCGTGTTTGGTTTTGTTTTGTTTCGTTTTCACGTTATCTTTGCTTTCGCGCGATCACCCGGCCACGCTGTCCGCGAGCGTACTGACGCGTGACTGAGCATGCGCGCGAAATGGCGGTTACGCGTATTATTGTTATTGCAAATTCGTGAAGTGGGGGTTTTATCCTTAACGTACAACGGTCCTGCATAATTTTTGTTATCGCACAACCCGCTTGACGGAAAATGTCCCATACGCGCAACAGGTATTATACAGGGGTTATAATATTCAGGATCTATTTGTCTCGTGGATAATCGAGTGAGGCGATGTTCGCTCAGCGAGAAGGCAAATTTCGTGGCGGTGGGAGGGGAGAAACATTTAAAATCCCTTACCGAAATAAATTCTATCGCGCGATGATCTCTCGCGGAGGGCAGTTCGGCTCTTAGGTCGCCGTTGTAATTTCGTGGCAATTTCAAAAGATGGCTCAAGGGACACACGAGATGAGAAGTAGGCGAGTGTTCGAAGAACCCCCGGACGGCAACGCGACGCCTTTAGGGCCTATAAATCGGTTTAATTGATAAGTAATAGTCGCGGTAGGAGTCGAACGGCGCGTCCCGAGAATGCGGCCCACTTGTAAGCGGGTCCACATAAATTTAACCTGCTGGCACAACGCGCTGTGTTACCTACCAACACCGTGAAGCAGAAAGGACCGTAAGAAAAATAAAAACAAAATAACCAAAAACAAAAATATCCACGATTCTCGCATACGACGAGATCGCAACACACATCGACGGTGGTCGACAAGGTGGGATAGTGGCGGGCGTTGGGGCAACGAGAAAAACGAACGTGAACGGTGATGCAAACTATGCGAGAAAAAAAAAACCGACTACGATAAGAGAGAACTGCATTCACAAACACGTGGAGCTGAATGAGATTCGACGCGGAATAGGGGTGAGTTGAAAATTAACAATGAAATATACTTTTCGATTTTCAATCACCGTCAATCGTGTTGTAACAGATACTTATTGTTGAAAAACTGTTACATTTCGATTATTTAACTTTTCGACAACATAGATACAGACAAATATTATTCGACAAAGTTTTTGTTTGATTTGTTCATAGTTTTTTTTTTTTTTTTCGAAAAATTAATTTCTTTACGTAAAAAAACTGCATGGTTTACCGACAAATAAGTAATCGATTTTTGTTATCGATCGCGAAATGTTTTATTGTGTCTCGTAGTTTGGAAGAATTTCGTGATTTTTTTATACGATTATCTTTTTCGTATCGTTCGTCATTGGGGATATATAATTTGCCCTTTATGTAGGCTGAGGCCTCGAATCACAGCTATGGGATGTTCCGAGTAGCGTATATATATATGTGTAGAATATACACAGCTTTAAGGTCGAACTTGTCCAGTCTAATTGATATTTGAGCGCATATCGTTTATCCGTTTTGGCACATCGGTGGTTTTGCTTCTGCTGTTGTTGCTTTTGCCATTGCTGTGCTCGATGCGCCGCTTCCCGGGGGTGTGTACACATCTCTCCGGCGCTGGAGAGACAGAATTTATACCTCTTACGTACGTTATAACGTGTACACTGAATATTCATGGACGCTCGTGCGGTCTGCTCGGTGTTATATGAGTTACTACCGCCATCCTTGTTCACTGCATCGGATTCATTATATTATCTATTTATGTTTGAAACCATTCCTCTTGACTCACACGCAAGCCTCGTATTTTCGCGCTGCTATCATCTTCTGGATGGGGGCGACTTTCGTTATTCGACTCTATACATCAGTATATCTTCTTTTCATACGCTACAGTCAAAATTTGAATCAATTGAAAATTGAAAAAAAAAAATAATAATAATAATAATAATAATAATAATTTGGAACAATTTAAATAATATTTCTTCGGATTTAAAATTCGCTCGTCACTGCAATTTTTAGAAATCCTTTTTGTCTATTTTTCATATCAACTCTCGTGCACTTTTCGATGTCAATCACTTTCGCTGAAATAAAAAAAAATTTGGATGGGGTTTATATCGTTGAAACGAAAAAGAAATAAACGGTTGCGTAAATTAGATTCCGACTTTTTCGTCGTCTTGTATTTCTAAAATGGACAGAAAGCTTAAACGACTATTTTTATATTCTTGTAAACGATTTTCGATCGTAATTTTTTTTTTTTGTATTTTTTTTTTATTATTATTGCACGGCTTAGATATCACCTTAGAACGACAGTGACGAAACAAAAACATTGTGCATCACGTTCTCTCGCAGCAAACGTTAAAACGTACCTTTGGACGTTCGACGATAAAACGTTATTACATAATTATCATTATCATTATAATAAACTACGAAATTTAACATGATAATTCGTTGATACGATAAAAAAAAAGAAAAACAGAACACTATGCATCGTTACGGCTATATATTTACAGACAAATACTTGCTACTGGCCTTCATCCCATTCTCGCGAATTTTTACATCATTCAATACATTTTTTAATTTTATCATTATTTTTTGCTATCTTATGTACAAATTTTTTCATTACGAATTGTCATCTAAAACATCCACACATGGCGTCAATTACAATACTGACCTTTATTGACTATCGAACTTTGTTTTTTTTTTTTTTTTTTCGTCCTTCAAATTATTTTTTCATTGTTATTCGGTTTACCCTGCTATTAAAAAAAAAAAAAAAAAAAAAAAAACATATTTTTGTGAATGACGTCGCAGCTATATTCGAAAAAAGGTGTAAAACGGGGATATAGAATTCGTTATTATAACTATCAAAATATATCTATATATATACTATAAATATTTACAGATGAAAAATTTGTATATACAACTCTAACTAAGTTAAGATTAATTTCAATAGTGTGTGAGATATTTTAATTCGTAAAAATTTTTTTCTACATTCGATGCATCTCCGTTTCGTATCTATAAATAATTTAAACCTATTTTATCAAATTCATCGTTGTATTACGATTTTTATTTGCAATCACAAATTGAGATTCCGCAGTTATTGAATCGACAAAGTCATCGATGACCTTAAATATCGGTTGCAAGGTCGACGCGTAATCTCAAACGAACGCCATTTAACGCGATTTTATCGTTGCGGTTGCGTACCGGAATTCCTCCGAAATGCATTTAACCATAAAAATCCTAAAGCGCTAGAGATCTCCGCTTACGAATCTCAGTATTCGAGAAAATAAAATCGATCGCGAGCTAAGAGCGAAACTGTGTTCGCCAAGACGAGTTTACCTGCCGTTTGATAAACCCGATCGCAAAACTATTGTCCTCGCGATCGTCGAGTAAAAATAAAATGTTTGCGAATCAAAATCCAATGAAAATAATGTTTTTTTTATCAAATTTAAATTCCAAAAAAAAAAAAAAGAGAATTTTCAACTTTCACTTTCGATTTATTTTTGAGTTACGGATTTTTTTTTTGTTTTTTCAATCGACGAGTTTCGGACAAAATCAAACAAGTCTCGCGCAATCTTCGGAGGTGGTGGTCGATGAAGGCGTCGGTGAAGGAATACATTGGCAGGCATCGAAGTCTTGTAAGATAAAGCGCGGGGAACCGTTGCGCCGGGGACGCGAAACACCTCGATGTACGCGCGGACACGTGTCCGAGCATTTGTGAACACGTATGTAACACGTGCCCCCTCTCCTGCGTCGGGTTCCGACGATGGCGCCACACACGATTACACGCACGCGAATATACCTAAGTTGTTGCGGATACGCATATACGTACATTAACATGCGATAGTGTGTGTGGTATGCATCGATTCCCCGCACGCATTGATGTGTTTATCGGGAATTCCCCCTGAGGCAGTTCTCTCGCGGAGAGAGGTAACCGGTGAAACAGCCGAGAGACGACGGCGCTCATTAATTAAGCCGCGGAAACGAGTCGATAATTCGAATCGATTGCCGATGGATGGCGAGGAGAAGGCGCCTGTATAAGAGGCTAAAAGCGAATCGGTGAATCTTATACGATAACGGAGTCGATTCCAGAGTAATTGGACCGCCTTCGTGTAGAAATCGCGCGAGACTCGCCCATCCTCCTTGTCCCCTTCCGTCGAACGTCTTTAGCATCGATTGCAGTCACATCACTCGGAGTCTCCATTAATGATAAATCGCACGAATGACAGAGCTCAGCGAGTCTCTAGCGCGATGCTTGAGATTCATTTATTTGTTTACTTGAATAATTGCCCATCGACGAGTGTTGATACGAAGCGTTGAGGAAAGGACGGCCATTTTTGATATCGGAGACTCGTAATCTCAGATGGATAACACCTCTCCATCATTGGATTAATCAATATTCCATACGGTTATAAGATTCCACTAGTTACGATGTCGGGGATAAGATCGATAGCTCTTCTTTTCGAAGGTGGACTGGCTGAGTCGGTGAGGTGATCTTTCCGAGTGGATGTCCTCTGATCGCAATCTCTGTAAACTCGGTGATCGACGAACTTCTATTTTGTCCGAAGATCTCTTTTTCTTTCCAACTTTCATTAACATCCAACATTGATTTTTCGACATTTGTGTCTCTGTATTCGAATGATTGCGCATGAATGATCAGTCATCTTTCATACGAAGAATCGCTTAAGCAGAGGGATAATATTGTCATCATTTGATTAAATCAATGTTCCGACACTTAGAAGGTCCCGCTAATCGAGACATCAGGATAAGATCGATAGATCTTCTTTGCGAAGGTGGACTGGTTACATCGCTGAGTTAATTTTCCAATCGGATGTCCTCTGATCACAGTCTCCGCTGATTCCGTGACCAGTTAAGTTTTACTTCGCGCAGAGACCTCTAAGTTTAAATCCGACGTCATAGCCAAACCTAAACCGTCCGCTTTTCTTCGATCGTAATTCTTCAACGATAGGCAAATGCGGAAAGATGTGTCGATGGAAAAATTCCCCGAAGTCACCATTTGCATTTCGGTTTCCTCCACATTTACCGGTTTGCTTGGTGGGCTGCAACCGCAACGGATTCCTTTACTCTGAATCTTTACCACACGAGTTTCGTTTGAATTCGCGTCCGCGAAGACAATGCGCGCATATGTTCCAATGTTTGCAAAAACAGAACAACGTATCGTTCTATTTTTACGATCTCGTCGTAAGATCTATAGGCCTTCTTTTCAGCGGTGGACTGTCCCGATCGCTGTGATGATCCTCCATGTCGATATCCTCGTCATCGTCGCTGTCATCACTGTTAACCGTGACATTGGTTTTCATCGACAAATCAATTGGATTGTCCTGTGGTGGAATGCAATCGATGTCTCTTTCGGGACTTTCCCGCGGTGAATTTTCCTCCGATCGCGTTTTGCTCGAAGCCGGTGATCTCATTGTTGGGGTACGTTGACTCTTGAGAATCGCGTCGAGATAAAAACGTTTGTTGCACGCCTCCGTCGGTACCGGCGAAACACTCGATCTCTCCATACTACCGACATTGTGATTTCTCGCGTGTCTGTTGTTGTTATTGTTATTATTATTGTTGTTGTTCTTGTTAACGCTAAGATCGTTGCTTTCGACGTTCGTCGTCATGTTACCGATAGTTGTGCTGTTATTGCTGCCAATCGGCGAGCTTCGCAGCGTGGAATTCGATTGATTGGTCATAAGACCGGAATGACTCGAACCATGAGGCGCGCCGTAAAGATGATAAGGCGAAAACATTGTCAAACTCGGCGGTGGTAGAAATGCCGGTGGTATCAGTGACATGCCACCGAGATGAAAGCCCAATGGTAGACTCATCATTTCTTTGCTGAGAGCCGAAAGTTCACCGTGGGGATGCAAATGCGCGGGATGCAGGGGCCGGAAACCGGGATGAAGACCGTAGGCACCCCTTCGTTCGGATACCTCCACGGAACTGTCGCTGTTGTGAGACTCCGGTGAACTTATGCTCGGCGAAGTTGAGTTCTTGTAATCATCGAGACCCAACATAATAACGTCCTCTTTGCTTCTCTGTTGTCCACCGTGAATTCCCATCGGCGGTGTCGTCGCGGTGTTCTGTTGTTGCTGCTGCGGATGCTGCAACTGATGTCGCTGATGATTCGCGTGACTCTGATGGCGATGCTGTTGTTGTTGCTGTTGCTGTTGTTGCTGATGATGCTGCTGCTGTTGTTGATGATGGTGCTGCTGCTGTTGTTGTTGCTGCTCCTGTAGGAGGCAGTGGATCTTAAACCAATTGGATCGTCTGCCGTAACGCGAACCCGACTTTGACATTCCCACGAGGAGACACTTTCGCAAACGGCATGCCTTGCAGGCCGTACGATTCTTCTTGTTGATGACGCACTCGCCGCCGTTCTTGCATTCCGATATGCTGCTAAGATTGTTGTACGATCTGCCGAAGAATGACTGCAACAAAAATGCGAAAAAAATGGCATAAGTTTTTGAATCTTTTTTTTTTTTTAATCTTTTGAAACTTTTTTCATGAGAACTTTCAATTTTTTTCCCTAATCATCACTTATGCTGAATGGACGAACAATAATACCAATAAAATGAAATAAATAAAAATGAATGCATGAGATTAAAATCTTTAAAAGATTATAAAATAAAATGGATTTATCGCGTAAATAAAAATAAAAATCAGCAACTCATCGGGTGAAAGGCTAATCGTGGTAACGTGAAGCGCAATTATAACTTACGAGGCGTCTAAACACCGACAATAATATTTTCGTCTAACGAGAAGTATGTCTCGTCACAATGCTCACGGAGCCGTAATATACGACTAAACTTTTGTATAGTCTGTGTAATATATAATAGTTCGTAACGGGTAGACACAGGTTGCGGGTGGCGTTACCGTAATCGCGTATATGCGATACCCTCACATTGTCTCATTCATCGGAGACCGGCGCGCGAGAGCGCTTGATGGGGTCTCGTGTAGCAGCTACTCGCTGTTGTAGATACAAAACGCGAACGTCCAAGGCGCGTGCGGCCTCCTGTGAGCTCGTAGCTAATTGTCCGAATGGTGAAACCCGAACGGGCGCGCGCGGGGCTCTGATTCCAACACAACCGACCGAATCCGCTTGGCATAACGCAAAGTCGAGCGAAGAAGATAGCGCGATTAGGATAGACAAGTGGGAGGAAAGGAAAATGGGGGAGAGAGGAAGATAGGGAGGTCTGAGAAACAAATTGGCGTGCGAGTGGCAAACCATAAACAAAAGTAATTGCAGTTTCGTTTTCTCGGTTAAGAGGGACACGGTCGCGCGACGACGAGACAATAGAAATGGAAGCGCAATGAGAGAAACGCCGCGTTGCTTCGAAATACGGACGGAGGGGGATCTGAAAACGTGCCGCAGAGGAAATATGTACTATATAGCATTGTGGATATACACTATTATAGTAACAATACAGTCGCGTGTACGGGTAATGCAACTTTGTTATTATTATTTCTCGTGTCGATTGCAAAAATCGAGTGACCCAGATGGCTCCTCGAGCCCCTCTCCGCGGAGAATTGGCCAAATAAGGCGTAACGGATAAACGATGATGAAAATAACGGATATAAGGTTCGCGACTGAAGATCGGTGCAACGAGAGAGTTTTTTTGTGATTGCGAATTAATCTTTATCCTCGAGAAATTGAAAAATAATTAAAGAGGCTTTCGGATGGTTTTTTTATGTAATGTAATTTAAAAAGAAATTACTTTGCACTTTTCAAAAAATATATTACAAAATATATCCGCAATATACCATTTTTTTAATGGAAAATATATTGGATATATCAGTGATACATTTTGCCATATATTTTTTTCCACGTGGATACGATCATCGCTTTCGAAAGAATTCAATCAAATTTCATTAACCCCTCAACCGTTCTTTTAATTTTTTTTCCAACATTTTCAACGACGCCAACATTGCCTCATAAAAAAAAGTGAATCGTTAGCAGTGTGCATTTATTATTAAGTCTTTTCCACTTGGTTTGCCGCGAAAACGCGTTCTTCCTGCGCGTCCCAGTGATCCCGATATGCGCGCGGATCGAGTCGCGCGACCCCGCGTCGACTTCATCATCCTCGTCATCATCGTACCCCCTTCATATTACATACGCACGCATGGAGAACGGAAAAAACGTGCGGATTCGCAATCGCAGCCGCGCATCGCCGCGGCGTTCTACTTGCGTATGCAACGACGTCGACCTCGCCTATGCGTCTCTCCACTCTGTACGTTCGTAAACTCTGGTATAACGTATATATACAATACATATTTGTACGTTTCGTTGGGGAACAATATACAAAATTATGAGCCGTCATAGGCATAAAGATATTTGCCGGGTTGTGGATAAAGAGGGAGGGGAGGGGGGAGGGGGGGGGAGCACAGTTGTCGCGTAATGTCTAGCGTCGGTCTATGACCAACGGGTGCACGGGACTGCGACGGCGACGACGAACGACAACGACGACGACATCGGGGTCTTCGGTAGCGCACCGAGCTAAGTAACTCTCCTATGACACAATCGAGAAAATACAACCATTACGGTTGTACGGTCGCGCGCACGGGCGCTTTAGCTCGCTCTCGTTATGCAATCGAAAAAGAGCGCAGCCTGTGCTCGCAGGTGCCCATGCAGAGGCCTCCGCTGCTCTCGACGCTGCTGTCGCCCCCCCCCCTCCCTTACCCTCGGAACCTCTGGCACAGGTGACTCTTTTCGTCTACAGTTTTATTCAGGACACCCGCGCAATAGACGAGAGACAACTTATTACAGACTCTATACGCGAGTACCGAGAAGCGCTGTGATATTCTTCGAGTATATCGGACTCATTCGAGTTCGCATGCTATCTTTGCGAGTTGCGTCGCATAAAATAAACGGAAACCTCCTGACCCCATTGAATTCATTTTTTTCCGTCAATCAATAGATATTGAGAAGTAAATTTGTGAAATTCCTTTCGTATGGCATAGTTAAAAATCGACGCTATGAACGATTCGTAGCATTTTTTTTTTTTTTTTTTTTTTTCGTAAGATTTCGTCGCCGATAGAAAGTTATCGATTTAGTCTCCTTACACTTGACACGAAAAAAATCTTATTATTTTCATGAAATTACAATATTCACGCGCGTAAAAAAAAAATCAAAAAATACGAAATTTTTTTTTTTTTTTTATTTAAATTTTTTCGTAATATTTCGTAGTCGATGGAAAGTTATCTTATTCGATTTAGTCTCCGTACACTTGACACGAAAAAAATCTTGTTATTTCCATGAAATTACGATAATCACGGGCCGTTAAAAAAAAATGTTAAATTCGAAAAAAAAAAAAAACTTTTATTCGCTTCTATCATCGTTAGCACGATCTTGAAACTGTAACGTACTCGTGAAATACATCGAAGAGAAGGGGATATCCCCCGATCGTAGACTTTTGCTCTCCTTTTTCTTTTTTTTTCTTTCGCTCTTCCGCCGGCGCTTCGCACTTGCCCGCCACAATTGTTTCCGCCCTAGTTAACCATTACGTAATCGCGACATTGTTTCGTTTCGTTATTTTCGTTTTCAGGCCCATCGTAGCATGTCACCTTCCCCTCGCCCCTTCGCGCGTCGATCTCTGGCCACTGTGTCCCGCCACGCTTCGAGGTCCGGGGCCGTTCCGGCCGTCTGCCATTACCACTACTATTATCTCATCGCTTTACGTATTTTTCTCTGTCTCTCTGTACCCTACATGCATGTATCACTGTGTACATCGTTGCTGGCCATTAGCCGATGGATGGACGCGTTGTATATATATATATTTAAATAGATTTAAATACATATATATAGGTGTACATCTAGTCGCTTCGCTACCGACGACCATCACCTACCTCACGCGGTTCCAACGGCGGCAACAAACGTCCAACCGAACGATCGTTTTATCGCTGCCGGGGAACGTCCATCGGCTTTTCAGCACTGTTATTAACCCCTTTTTGCAAACAAATTAATTAACTCGGACCCATGATTTTTTAATTTGCAATAATTTCGTCTCATTTCCCCCAAATCTACGACTAATCCGACTATAATTTTTTTTTATAACATATTTATTACGATTTTTATTATTTATCACTTTGACGATCTTACTTTTTTTTTTCTTCGCAAGGCTATTTTTATATCTGGGTCGTTACGTTTTGCTTCGATCTCTTCGTTTTTTCCTTTTTTTTTTTTTTTTCTAGACGCTTTAGAGCCGATGGGCATCGAGAATTCGCTATAAAATCGTTGACATCTATTTTTTTTTCTCATGCAATCGATCGCAAGGCATTATTTTAAATTTGTAATTAGAATTTTTTTTTTTTTTTTTTTACGAATTGTACTCACCTTGCAACCCTCGCAAGTGAATGCGCCGAAGTGAAATCCGGCCGCCGGTTCTCCGCAAACTTTGCACTGCTGATTCATCTGCGAATAAAAAAGACAATCGTATGAATCGCTGTGCAAAAAAAAAAAAAGATAAAAAATAAGGAAAATTGTGAATTCGTGTAAAATTTCGTAACGACACGATGGGGCATTAACCCGGTATGGACCGCGACGGAAAATGAGCCTCGCCTATCTCGTGGTAAGGATATTCTCGTGCGGTAAATTTTTGCGCGACGCTTTACGGAAGATTGGCGCACAATCGGTTTCTGTGGTTCTCGTCGTCGTCGCGCGCGTAGCTACGAACTCTTTCACTCGCGTCGGGTGAGGGAAAAGGGGAGGGAATCGAATTCGCTATGCGAATAGTTACCAACAGTTCAAAGCAGACCTCGAGGAATCATTATCGCACCGCGTTCTATTGCCGCACTCGAGTCGAACGAGATCTCGGTGCGAGCGGGAGATGTAAGAGATATTAGATACATTTAGAGCGAAGCGAAGAAGACGGACGCTCGAGGGGAACGGGTAAAGAAAAAAAAAAAAAAAAAAAAAAAAAACGACTCGGGGCCTGTTGCGCAATTCACTTTACTCACCCGAGAATCACTGAATCGTGGCAAAGCGGCGCGTGTTACGTTCAACGAGCGGAAAACTCCTCTTCGCATTTTTCTTTATTTTTCAATCATTTTTTTTTACGCGCGCAAACTCTTTATCTTTTACACGCGTTTGCCGTTACCTATTATTCCATTTATTAAATGTAACAAAGTAGAAAACAATAACTATCTTAAAAAAAAAAAAAAAAAAAAAAAAAAAAAATGAAGCAAAAAGAATCTCAACTATAATTACGCGTCGAGTCATCCCCCGTCTTCCGCAACGATTGTTTTCTCCTTTTTTTTTTGTTCTCTGACACATCTGTAATCCGCTATCAATCTCTCGTTGCAATAATTCATGCGGCAACGAGTGAATCCCGCAAAGTATCTCGTCGATAGGATATAAACGAGGACGCGAGATATTCGCGTAGACGTGGGTGCGCCTTGACTTTTCATTCGATAGTGGAAATACCAATAGGTATCGATCTCAGAAATACCAATAACATCGATCTTCCCGAGAGTATCGATACATATATATACATAATGCGCACACATAAGTTTCCTTAGACTACACACGCGTCATAATCAACATATATTTTCAAGGACACAATTTTAAAATGGCGCGTTT
The DNA here is from genome assembly GCA_963971235.1 of Cryptus armator. Lineage (NCBI taxonomy): Eukaryota > Metazoa > Arthropoda > Insecta > Hymenoptera > Ichneumonidae > Cryptus > Cryptus armator. The sequence continues at coordinate 11,282,562 of OZ020242.1, read as the reverse complement.
GTCTACCAGGAGAGAATAACTGGAACTGTTTGTAGATATATATATATATTTTTTTTTTTTCTGAAATACCGAGAATCGTTCAAACGTGAGACATCGAAATACTGACCCACATTTTCACCCTTTCGGTTTACACGTACCGCGCGTACAAGCGTTCGAGTGGACAAAACTAAAGAAGCCTTTACAAGGAGCTGACATAGGAACGCCGCGAGTTCTGTGCGCAAGAATGGAGTTATACGCCCTTCTGATTTCCGTCGCTCCAAATATATGTATATCTATATATATCTATGTATATATAAATCTATACAGGTGGGCGATGCGTCTGTCCACTACAGATGGAACGCTCTACTCTAAGATGGTCATATATACCGATCTTTATGCTCCGAGACTTTCATACATGACGAGCTATCGCTAAATGGGAAAGTAAATTTCAGCTAATGGAAGAGACATCGAATGTTTGATCAACGGTATCTCTCTCCTGACCTACACCCTACAGTCGTTGACTCTTTTCATTCTCAGTATATATACTACGCGGCTATGCGACTTTTTCCACTGTCATGTATTCCTATACGAAGCTATACGAAGCCCCTTCACGGGGTACCAGAGGCAAAACTCTTCGATATCCACGAGAGCACTTGATGGAAGACTTCGTATTCGATTATTCGAGAACAGTAAACGACTGCGAGACCGCCATCGTAATATAGATTTGTAAATATTTTACTGCGAATCGGTAAAAAAAAAAAAAAAAATTAATTGACGGATTTGATGGCAATATTCGAAAATGATTACAATAATAATAATAATAATAAATTAATTTAATCATCGTGATAATTCTTGAATATTGTTTTCGGAGACTGATAATTAATAAATTATTATTATTATTATTATGGTAAAAAAATTGCCCCATAAAAAATTATTTTTTAACGTCAATTATTTAGCAGTGAAAACTTTAAAATGATTCGAATCCGAGGAAAAAATCGCGAAGGAACACTGTAGGAGTTCTTGAAGCGCATTGTTTTTTTTTTTTTCTTCTCTAAATAACGTCATCGCGTCGAGTATTTTGCACGATTTAGGTTTTGCCTGTATAATGGTAAATGGAAATCATCGATCGCAGACGAAGTTTCGTTCGAGTGACTCACGCGGTTATCCCGGGTCCTCGAGTTTCGATGAATACGCATTCGCGAAATTAACTCCAATAAACGCACGGAAATCCCGCGATAGCAGAGGTGTGATATATCCCCGCAGATCTTATGTAGAAATTGTTGTCACAGCCGCGGAACATTTTCGAACTTCGGGTCAAATGGATCGATTGTTAAGTAAGAGGGGAAAGGAAAAAAACCCGCGGGATACAACGGATCGAACGTTATTGGCGCGCTGACGTCTGTAAGAAATCGCGCAATCGTTATCGCACTTGCGGTTTAATTCGCAATCAACTATATCCTCAGATCTGCGAGTCGAAACGTCGTAACGGCGCTAATTCGAGTTTTATCGGTCTAAAACGTTGAATGATCTAAGCGGCTCTTTTTTTTACGTTTTTTTTTTTTTTTTTTTTCGTAAGTATAGTTTCGTTATCCGTCGATAAATAATTATACGTCAATTAATAATATTAAAAAAAAACGCGGATTTTAATTGCATCTTCTGTTTCATTGTAATCGAAAAGATTCTGCAGGAGCAAATAAATCTTCGTATTATATCGCCGAGTCGCAAACGAATAGCAAAACACGTCAAGTGGCCAATACATCTGGCATTCGATTGAAGAATATATACAGTCGCGATACGACAATGAATAATTATTAGAAGCGCATCGAGAGGCCACGCGGCAACACACGTGCATCGCGTGCGTTGTCACAGAGAACGATCGCGAAAGTCGTCGTTTCCTTATCATCGACGTTGCAACTACGAGTATTAGACTCCATGTAACTTATGCCTCGCAAGCCCGCAGCTCGGTGCATATTCTGTGCAATACCATAGGTAAGCCAAACGCAGGTGCGTATCCGGTGGCAATTCATGGAGTTCTGTTGCTCGTCTTAGCGGAGGTCGCGCGCAGGTGCGCGAAGCTTTTGCTTCGACATAGGATAATTGTTATACATATTAGATATCAGATCGGTTGTAGTTTCGCAATGTCGTATGTAGTCGAGAATAATTAACGGCTTCACTAATTAAAAAAAAAAAAAAAATTCCGGACGCACGTAACTAATTTTACGAATAAACATCAATTAAAGTCTATTGAAAAAAAAAAAAAAAAAAATGGTATCCTTACTTCAGAATTTTATCGACATCTTTATTTTTACTCCGTAAAACAGATTCCCACTGTGGGGATCGATCCAAAAGATCGAAAAATAACTCGAGGGAATCTCGTGGAAACGAAATAGATCGATAATATCGATTCTTTGCGGAATAATCGGATCGAGTGCACACAGTCAAGCCGATCGGGAATGTCGAACTCGTCGATCGAGATCGCTCGCCGATCGCCAAGCAGAAGTTTAGCCGGGTGAAGTGCGGCGGGTCGTCGCCACTCTCGGTTGCAAGATTGCGCTATCCAAGCCGTGAGAATCGTAACAGTTCTGAATCCCTAGACGGTTAAATCTAACAGAGTAGTATAGTTGCATGCAACTTTTATCCCTCTCGGCTCACCGATAATCTTCGCTCGTCTTGCGATTCGGCGCGCGATCGTCATCGACAAACCGCAGATGCAAAAAGTACAGAGAGGAGAAGGACGCGTCCGTTTGTATATATAGGTACCCCCGCATTTTCGAACAATCTAACGGTTGAATCTAAACGAACGATTGAAGAATTTACAATCCCAACGAGAGGACAATTTCAAATTAACGTGAATTCAATGGAATTATGTTATCCGAGGCTACGGAGCAGTCGTGACGGCAATAATTTCAATAATTTATAAATCCATTTTTTTTTTGTCGATGAAATACATATCTTCCGATCAAAACGGTATATTTGAATTGAGTGAATCGAAAAAAAAAAAAAAAAAATTCTTTACACCGTAAAAATAATGCGAATTTTAGCAGACTTTTGGGTATTTATTATTATTATTATTATTATTTGATTTCGAAGTTTCCAAGTGTCTCTAACGATATCCGGAATACCGAACGATACGTTTTGTAATAGGTTCGGTATGGAAACTGAACTCAGAGAAGAATTTATTGAAAAAAAAAAAAAAAAAAAAATTCTCTCCCGAGCGGGTGGAATGCATCACGCGAGAATCAAAGCGTACACAATTTCCGATCGTATAGCCGCGGCACGCCAGGTGTTATGTACGATCGTGCGAGATCGCTTGATCGAGACTCGAGCGATCGTCCTCCTTTCTCGAAGCGCGCGGCGCGACTCCCGACACCGGCTGACTTGACCTTCTGCGATGGATTAAGGAAAAAGAAAAAAAAAAAAAAAAAAATGAATGAAAAAAAAAAAAAAAAAAAAAAAAGTCGCAAATAGAGAGACTAATATAGTATACAGACGTCTGAACTTTTAATTATTAGCACACCTTTATTGCACTCGAGCACGAAGCCAAGACGAGAAAACGACTATTGAAAATACTTTCCAAGATAATTCCGTCGATATGCCCGTTGGGCACTATAAAATCATTGAAACGTTTGGCACGCTGCAGTTGTGTGTCTATATGTGTTTTTTTTTCTCTTCTACTATGCATTAATTTTTTAGCTTCAATAAAAAGAAAGGCCGACCTAAAAGTGTCCCTGTTTATTGAATACGCGTCTATAGGGGAGAGTCTGTATCCTCTCGTGAAAGTACCGACATTAATTGGGGCTAAAATTTTACAACGGCATAAGTTAACACCGAAAAAAATAATACTAAATTTTCTAGTCGCAAAAATTACTCTATTTACCGAAGAAACCAATTCTGCACCGTGACCCGGCAGTTTTTCAGTTTTTCACGCGACAATCGGACACTAAGCTTTTTATTTTTATTTTTTTTCAATTTTTTTTTTTTCCCTCATGTACCGTAATTTGTTTTTATGGACGATGCAGAGTGCACGATAGGTTCAGTCCGAATTTGCAGTAAACGAAAACTTTGGGAAAACGGTACCGAACCCGTGTTTGTCTCGTTCCACCTCGCAGGTCACTTTTTTTTTAGGGCTCTCGACACTAGCGAAGCATAATTAACGGGCGGACAATTGCAATAAAAAGTAGTTTGACCGCCGCTGTTTCGTTATACTTACTGTACGGGTCGGCCTCCGCATGGGGAAACCTGTGCCGTACATTCGATTTCTGTTCCCGACGGCTGAGCGAACTCTCTCGATGTTTTACCCGCACGAGCCGATAACGTTTTGCGAAGTAGCAACGTAAATTTACGAGGCATGTGCTCGCAAAATAAATTTATATGGATAATAGCATTTTTCGATGATATAATTGATAAATAGTAAAATCTCATTTGTCTTACGCGCTAATTGAGGCATTTAATAACGGATTAATGATCGCTTAATAATCGCTCCGTTCGCACAGCAGCACCAATGAGAATAGAGAAGGCGGCCTCGTTACGTTTTGCCTCTTAATCCTTCTCCACCTTTTCTATCGTCGTGCACCACGGTGTTGCTATCTGTGCACCGCGTTCGCCAGGGTGAACGCGTTATGAAACCAGCGCGAGATCGCGCGCACAGCCGAGCGCGTGGTTCGCAGAGTAGGTGAATTACTACATAATTTTCGTAATGAAACAACAGAAAAGCGTGATCCGTGAAACCGGGCATGCGGCCTCTAAACTATCTTCGTTTTATCATCGTTTGTACTTTATAGTGTACATACGTGTTAACTAATACCTATATTTGTTGCACTGCAAAGCCACATCCTTCCGGAATCGCGAAACATATTTACTATGTATCCTGCACGCAAATCAATTATTTTTATATAAATTCGTGACGCGAAAGTACTCATAGTTACACGTAAATTCGATCGAATAATCTTTCTATAGCAATGAAAAAAAAAAAAAAAGATCTCCGCGTAAAGTTATGAATTAACTTCTAATCGCAAACATTCAGTATATCATTATATTTTTTAAAATTAAACAATATTTTTTTATTTTGATAAAATGAAAAGTCATTATTATTGTTTCTGAATAATTTAAGTTATTTCCAAAAAAAAAATTGGTATCTTCTAATCTTCCGAACCCTTCAATCGTAATTTCGAGATTTCCTCTCATTTTTAACCCTTTTAATGATTACAATACTCGAGTATAAAGGTATAGAAATCCGACGATCGATTGAAAATGATTAATAGATCGCGAAGTATTTGTCTTGGCAATTAAAAAATTTTCGGACGGTTTTAAATCGCGTGTAGGAAAAATCGAGAGAGGGATATGACGGTACAAGTTGTATCGTAGAGGTTACACCCAATACACGAGAGCGTGCCGCAATTTCATCTCTACCGGGCACCGACGCGTCACGATCTGGTTGCCGGCTATACAGCCGGCGAACAAGCCGGCAACTTCCGTTCTGTCGAAATTTTGACGTTCCGTGACGCGCACCAGTAAACGTTGTATTATTACGTGTCCCGACGCAGTTATAGCTGTGGCTATTTGTCGATATATATATACATTCCGTCCTATATATATATATATATATTTGCTCGTTAATATTGCTTCTATCTCATTGTTTGCCCTCATTATAATTGCATGCACCTTTCACCCGAGAAGTGTTGTACTTGTGCATGCGATACGGTTCACGATTGCGTAAATCAATCCGCATTCGAACTCTCCGAGTTTTGAACTGCGACGCTTTTCAGGAGTAAATTATTCACGCGGCGGACGGGCAAAGATCCAGACGAGAAGTGGCGCTCTCCCGTTCGCGGGGAGAGGCGGGGGGGGAGGAAGGGGGGAGATCGAGAATCCTTTCGATCGAGCGGCGCGGATATCGAATTCGCACGGTGTAACCGATCGACGGCCGACGAAGCGCGCCGCAAACACGATCATTAAGATCGTTACAGATGTAATCGAGCGCTTCGCGTCGCTTGACGATTGACGCTCGGCAAATTAAGTAATAGCCAACTGTCACTGTGATTACATTCGTGAACTTTTACTTTTCATGACTTTCCTTTAAATCGCTTACCACCGAATGGCGGATTATTCTTTCGTTTACTTTACGATTTCACACATCGAGGAGAGATTTTAGCGTTTCTGAACGAAAACATTTCATCTATCTTTCGGCGATAGAGGTTTGTTAAAAAAAATTGAAAGATAGTGTAAAAAATCGTTACTCCGTCGGGTTAAGATTTTTTTTTTATATCGATTATAATTTTTTGAACGAAAGATCTATTATGTTTTTCGCGTTATTTAGCATTTCTGACAAAAAAAAAAAACAAAAAAAACCTCATTTGCGTAGGTCCGCAAATCGAGCGTTCGCGATGTTCCGACCTCGTCATTGTTGAATTATATAGCAGTTGTAGGATAGGAGGTGATTTAATCGAGTCTCTTACCTTGGTACAGTTGCGATGCGTAATAATACTGCGAAGTTATAAGCGACGAATATCATCCGTACTCGTTGATCACGGAAGTGGAACTGTTATTGCACGATTATTGCGATTCACCGCTGATTTTTCATTTCAGCATACCATACGATATTCCATTGTGACACTCGTAATTTTTTTATCTTCTGTTTTTCGGGGGTTTCCTTTTTCTTTTTTACTTCCGCTCAGATGAATCGATTATCTTTCGCACCGATCGATAAACTGTTCTCGTCGAACTAAATTCGATCGTAAGTAAACGACGGAAGTAACAAAAAACGAAAGCTTATCAAACACAACAGTCGTAACGGACTTTCAATGTCACTGACTCTCTCGTTCGAGATAAAAGATCACACGCGATGTCCTTCGGCGATGTTTCACCTCAGACTTGTAAAAAAACACAAGAAAACCGTTCACAATTGTCGCGTACACCGTACGCCAGTGCGACGATCATCCGAGTGACGCGAGAAAGAAGCCGACACACTGTCCACGCGCGAATGAATCGCTGTTGCACGAGATCGTCGAACGCAAATAGTCATCCACTCCACGTTTTGCTTTTTCCTCCACTGCCAATAGTGTTTGAAAAAACAAAAAAAAAAACAAACTGTTCCTTTTTTCTCACAGCGACGAAACTCGAACTCCGAAAAGAAAAGTCTCTCCGTAACACAACGAAAAAAAAAAAAAAAATCCAAAGTCACTTTTTCAAATTCAACAAAAAAACGAACTCGTAAGTTCGCAATTAAATTTTCGTAAATCAAAGCACAAGTTCGATAAATCCAAAAAGTTTCACGCAGTCGAAAAAATTATTCGCAAAATCAACGATAAAACTCGTGTCGAATGAAAAAAAAAAAAAAAACACCCAAAATAGTCAACAAAAAATGACGAAAGTTAACGGACGATCAATGACGATCGGGTTGGTGATGTTCCGAGTGGATCCGGTGTTGTCGTCGCGTCGATGACCATTGGGTGAATGACTCGTGAAACGTGGACGAGGGTGTTAGCGCTGTGATTTTTTTTCTTTCTTTTTTTTTCTTCCGAATCCCCGTCTCTCACGGTTAAGTCTCCGTCGGTTGTGGTCGTACGGTCGTTTCTCACTCGGGCGACTAAACTCGAATTTCCCCCACCATCGATGATTTTTTGGAGTCGACGGGGCACCGGAGGCTCGGTCACTGGCTGAGTCGTCGGGGTCTTCGTAGGATCATCGGGTAACGAGAGGCCCGCGGGGTTCGCCGATCTATGATGTCCTCTTCTCTCTTCGTTCGACTCTTCTACGTGCCGAATAGAATTTCGCTCGCGCCTCTCCGCACAGCGCGTAGTACACAAAACGTTCGGGAAGGGATCCCCGTGTGCGTTCGTCTCTATACCGGTGGCGGCGGTGGCGCAGAAGAGTTCTCGTCGTGTGCACTCGTAAGTACCTCGGGGGCCTTATGGGGCACACTGTGCGTCGGATCACCGGATAAGCGTGCGGGGTCCATCCGCGCGCTTGAGCACAGGTGGGCCGCGGGTTCTGCGGGCCCCTAGGAGAACGCCTGTGGATCGGTGGTGGTGGTGGTGGTGGTGGTGGCGATGATACGAAACGATGGTGGGGAGAGAAACCCACTCGGTGCCCCCGTAACGGTGGGACTCGCCGGAGTATCGCGTGGCTAAAGCGGAGGGGGTCGCTAGGGAGGGGCCTCTTTTGCGCCGCTGCGTCTCTGCACTCACGCGAGTCCTACCGTTCGTTTTTCCATTGTACAACGATATATGTTCGATTCTTCATCGTCCGATTATCATCGAATCACTTGTCCCGATAATCTTTCGCGTTTCAGCTACTTTTTCTAACGAGAATTTTCATCGTTTATCTATTATGCACTTCATAATGGATGCGCTGTAGTACTCCGAAAAAAATAGTTTTAAGATATACGGAACACAAATCATCTCAAAAAGTCGTTAAATTTTGTTGTTTTTTATAATACACTTTTCATAAATTTTATTATAAATTCGAAAAAAAAAAAAAAAATCTATGGAATTAAATTTCTACGAATAAATTCGGCGTTATAACTCATACGCACAGCTCATGTCTCGTAGCGGATTGGATAAGAATTAAGTTGTTATTTTTTTCGCGTCGGGGATTTAAAAAAAAGTCGAATGAAAGCAGTTATTTTGGAATTAGTATAATAATATACACACAGGTGGATTCGGAGGATTTAGTACTTTCATCTATGCGATGAGACGGGCGCCCCCCGGCGTCGCGCACGAGTTGCGTACAGAGAAGATTCCTCGATTCTTTCGAAAGTTCAATGCATCATACGACACACAAACGCGCGGGCGCGCGCGCACGTCGCGCTGTACGAATATGACGAAAAATTCACTCTCCCCGTATGTATAGCTCTGGGCGATTCCAAAAATATATTTCACTCGGTCATTTCGATATCTGGAGTTTTAAAGTATAAACGATCCCAATGCATTGAAGAAGATATATGTATCTGGTATACATGGGGAGCTTCGAACGGTACGGGGAAAGGTCGCGGGTACGCCGAACGATAATTAGTAATCTTCATGCACATAACCGACGATTCTCGCCTCAAAGCCGCCACACGGAATATATAAAACCCTCCGGCATCCTCGTAATTAACTATACATAGATATATATTTATATATACATATATATATGTTGTCTCTCCAATACTGTAGCGCGGAAGATATGGGCACATTAGGACGCGATATACCAGAAGGCAAACTTTTACTGTATATATATGCACTATTATATGCGTAGAAAACGTTACAGACAATCGTGTCTATCGTCGTGTCGTACACACGACTTTAACGTCGGGCTTTAACTCTCGCTATAGCTATAAGTATTCGAAAGTATTCAGGATTCACACGATCCGCGTGACCGTTATGTCCCTCGGCTCACGCTCTTTCCCTTTCTTTCCATTATTTTTTTTTTCTTACGTAGCGCGCATATGCATACGAGATTTTCATACGTCCCATGTTTGCGAAATTTTAGGCTCGAGATAATCGCGATATTGTTGAATTGGAAAAATTTCTTCGCCTTACGAAAAAATGAAAAAAATACTTTTTCAGTTCACAATAATTCGAGTGACGAAATTTAAAAAAATTATTAATAAAGAATAATAATAATTTTTTGCAATTGTTTAATTTTTAAAAACTCGTCGGCTTATCTGAAAAATTATATTTTTAACTTGCGATAACTCGAATGAAAAAAAAATTAACTTTTTTATTACCAAATATAAACATAAAATCACGATTTTGCGATAATTATTGAATCCACAAACGAATTAGATTAATTTTCGTCTGAATAAAACCGTTACTTTCGTTTTTCGACTAAAATGTCGTCGTGTCTGTTAGCACGAGTGCAGTACGCGTAGTCAGAGTTAACTGAAGCTACAAGAAAATTTGCTTATTTCGTTGTAAACTGGTAGTCTACGCTTCTTAAAGAAGGATCGTTAAATTTTTTTCGTGCGCAAAAGGGGTGTAATTCCGGGTCCCCCGCTGGACATTGTCGATCCCGATAGACTTAAGTTCGGCACTTCCACGGGGGGATTCCTTCTCGAAAGCCAGACGTCGTTACGACCTTTTGAACCGATTTATTTCTCCGAAAAATGAGGGTAATTCGTGGAAATATAGTTGATCTTCCAGTGAATGAGAACGGGGATCACCGAGAGAGAGACACGAACTTAAGGGATATGCGGCACTGCCGAAAACAGGGAGAGAAAGCAAGAAGCCCCCCCATCAGCTTACGGCAGGGCGCATGCTGAACTATACCGCACAAAGAACAATGGCGGGTTGTAAGGCCCACCATTGTTCAGCCGAAAAGGGAAGAAAAAAAAAGGTCACTCGATGTCATAAAGCAATGATTGGTGGTCATCGAATCTCTTAATCGGGGATGTCGCTATAGCTATGCCATTGCCGAAAAACGTATTTTACGATCGTCCGCGAGAGAAAACGCTTCAATTAAAAAGTGTCTCGTCCGCTCGGTGACCGTCGCTGACTTCGAAAAATGCCGTAAAAACCGTTATAAAAATTGTTAACGAAAAATTTGTCGAGCTAAAATCGAGTCTACCGTGTACAGTACATACCTATACCCACCACTGTCGAAAGTAGCCGTGAAGCTTAAAAGTTTTACGGTCCCGTGAGCCATTTCTACGGGTAATACGTACACCAGGAGAACGATATTTTTGTAAACTCGTATACAAACCCCTCACGACTTATCCTATTGGGGGCTGTAAAACGAGAGTTTTTATTTAAAAACTGTAACAAGGAGCGACGGTGGGGAGGGGAGACTATGAAAAAAAAAAGTCATTCAAGGGACAACGCGTATATTGTGATTCTCAAAAGAGACCATCGCTTTTTGTATAGAATTGATTCGTTGGATGGGTACTTTGGGTAGTTTTTCGAGACAAAAAGTTTTTTTTTTTCGTCGCGCTGTAAAACTGGATTGCTGAATATAAAAATATGTGTCTCATTTTTAAGGCAATTAAAGATTTTTTTTCTTCAATTTTATACTATATTATGTGTAATAACATGTTTAAAAAATCATTCCGGGGACAACGCGTATATTGTGACTCTTAAAAGAGAGCGTCGGATTGTGTATAGAATTCATTAGCTTAAGGGTAGTTTGGGATCTCGTAGTTTTTCGACATAATTGTTTTTATCGTCGAGCTGTAAAACTGGAAAGCTGAGTATAAATATCGATCGCTCATTTTGAAGGGAAGCGAAGATGTTTTTTTAAACTTATAGTGTATTATCTATATTATCGTACATTTTGTCGATTTTTTTTTTTGAATAATTATACGATGTTTTTTTGCATATGATACTCCGACTTCGTGATCTCGATGCTGGCGTACAAATCACGCGGATCGATAGACACGCACGATCTATCGTTATTCCATTCGTTCGCCGCGCGGCTCCGATATGTTGCAAAGCGATTGTGCAAATCCTCGATAGCTCTGTGACCTTTCCGCATCAACTTTGTTAATAAGAAAAACGCGCTCCGGCAAGTTATGGCAATATTATACAGTGCCCGAGGAGACGCGGATATACACTTTTATTCCGTCAGAAATCTCTTTGCTTCTCCATCGGAGACTTGAACGCCGCGATTAGCGGGATCATACGCTCGCGATACAGCGACAGCCTGTTACCGACTATTTACGACAGAGCGCGCCACTTACCCCGAGTTTTAGCTTTCCACATAATATTTGCGGCTCCAACGTAAATTTATATACGAAACATTGAAATTCCTTTCAACGTAAGAACTCAATAATTTTAAAAAATTACGAAAAAAAATAAAATGAAACGGATTTCGATATTGCAAACTTCTTTTTCAATTACTGTAAGTTCATTTAGTTATTTATGAATCTGAATTCGTTGCAAAAAAAACTTTTTTTTCATTTTTTAGTAATAATAGTTTAATAAAAAAAACACAATAGTGCAAATAATAACAAAAACAAAATAAAAACAAATACGATTTTTTTTTTTTTATAAAGAATTAAGGACCGTATTGCCCCATTGATCATCAATAACTTTATGTTTCGTAATAATAATTATAAAATTGCAATCGTTGTTATCAGTATGACGAGTAGTATATCAGTGCGATTTTTTCACATACATCTATCGTCCGGCTCGTTGGTCTAGGGGTATGATTCTCGCTTCGGGTGCGAGAGGTCCCGGGTTCAAATCCCGGACGAGCCCAAGATTCGTTGATTATTTTTTTTATTGATTTTTCATTAGATCGCCGGATTTTTTAAAATTGCAATTAAAAAAAATGAAATATCAAATTATTAACACTTATCATTAGCTTTTCGATTATTCGAAATTTTTTTGAGAACATCGTGTATCTGACGCATATCTTATATTTCCTTATCAACTGTCATCAGGTCAAAGGATTTTTTAAAATTGCAATAAATAAAAATGGAATATAAAATTATTAACAATTATAATTACCATTTCGATTATTCGAAATTTTGCTACGAACATCGTGCATCAGACTTCCTTCATAACGAAATATTATATATTTTTTAAATTTCGGCTGACGATAATCACAATTATAAAGTTATCTCATCTCTGTTTCTCAGAAGAATTTTCATTCGAAACAGTATCTCGGAAAGCGCTATTCCCGAAGGAATTCGTTCACCTGATTGATGTTAGGAATTTTTTGTATAAATCCAATATTCGACTTTCTTACACATCGCGATCGAGTATCTTCGACACGATGATGAGATACAAGAGAGATTAAAAAAAAAAGTTTACGAACACATTCTATCGTTAGATATATATCCGCGCATAAAATGGTAAGATATGTTTTCGAATTTAACGTGCCCCGAGGGTTCCGTGCGACCTTTATACCCGGGTCTTTCAAGTTTCGATCCATCGAAACATCGTCGATTGCCAGAAGCATCGGTCCAGCTTTCCGGTTTTTATCGTGTTTACCGTTTGATCTCGGAGTTTCACTTTATCGAACTATACCCGTATACCATCTGACGTGAGAATTATATATCCGCATATCTTACGTATTTTTTTTTCTTTTTTTTTTTTACGGTCGAACCGCCGATTGGTTTTATGATCGCGGCGCATGGCGATGTGGATAGAGGTCGATACAGTATGCTAGGATTTTGAAATCATCGAATGAAATCGGATGACCAAGAACTCTGTGAATAGGCGCATCTGTAAACGGGTAACAAATTTCTATCGAATCTCCCCGCTTTTCAATGCATTAATCCTCCGATCCGACCGTAAACCTTCGTCAATTTCGTCGATTCAAAGAGACATGAGAAGAAAGGGAAAAACTGTGTCCATCTTCAATTGAAGAAAAAAACGCATATCTTTCACTGTACGTATAAATATACGACAATCGTGAGAACAGACTTTATTAACAAATAATAATAAATGAACAAAAACAAAACAACATTTTCCAAATAAGTCGACTCAAAGAAGATCGGAGGAAATGTTCATTACATAGCGGTAACCTTTTTGATCCAATCGATATAATGATAGACGCTGCTGTAGACATCCGGATAGCCGATAGCGCAAGGAATTCCGTAAGATACGATACCGATCAATTGCCCGTTGTAAGCAAGAGGACCGCCGCTGTCACCCTGAAGAAGAATAACATTAGACATTGTTGAAGCTCTTTCGTGGACAACTTTTTTTTAAACTTTCGGCGATGGATAACTTACCTGGCAGATACCACGTCCAGGTGCATCGCGTGTGCAGATCTGATGAGTATAGAGAATACTTGATCCCGAGAGGTATTGCTGGCATTCAGCGGGACCTAATGTCGTCACTTGAACTTTCAAGAGTTGGTCAACGGTTGCGCGTGAAGATGCACTGGTTAAACCCCATCCAGCGGCGGATGCGCGGACACCGGATGGTGCTGGTGCCGTTGGCAAACTAATTGTATTGGTGTACTGATTGAAGGCAATAGGGGATGCGACCTAAAGTAAAAATACGGCAAAAACAGACGTTTATACAGGATTTTCCAATAGAATTATCATATTTCTCGATTTCGTCATCAAGATCGGCTTCGTCAATGATTTATCATCAAAATTTTGTTTTCGACTTGAATTGCCTTAATTAAAATAATTGGGAAGAACTTACCTTGATGATGGCAATGTCATTTGGCGAACTCGCTGATCTCGAGTTGTACTGTCCGTGATAAAGAACCGATTTGACGACGTGAGTCTTACCACCTCGGGCTGAAATGGTACCGGTTACGACAAACAGGTCACTGTAAGGACGAGTCACAACCCCGGCGACGCAATGAGCTGCGGTCAGGATGTGGGTTGAGTCGATTATCGCACCGCCGCACAAATGTTGACCCCGGAATCTCAACGACACTATGTACGGAAATTCGCCAAGTGCCGCAGGGCTTCCGCCGAGAATCTTCTGCGGTGGTTTTGCATCAGTCACTGTAGATTTACACACATTATGTTTTTTTGTTGATAAGTATCGTGTTGTTTTATTAGCATGGAAACATATGAGAATATTGTAAAGATGAAATTTATTGGCTTTGTTCACATACCTCCGTTGAGGAGGACCACGGCGAGACATGCGAATAATAACTGTCCAATCATCTTTGGCAGATGGTGAAAGAACCCCTGTAATGATGCTTTGACGATGAGGATCCGCTGTATATATACAGATCTCTAATCGTCTCGATTTTTCAATGGTAGCGCATTGTTTAAACATTAATTTACGTTGCGATAACGATTGAATTAATCAGATGTTTTTTGCTTATCATCTCATTGAAGTTTTATGCTAAATGAGATGTCAACATTTGTTAATAGCGCGATAAATTAAAAAATGTTTTCAATTATGCGTTTGCATTCAACAGATTTTGGCATCAATTATAAAGCTTCCGTGCGTAATTACAAACAAAATGAGGAATAGGAATCACACCTCGATGACCGCGATGTCTGTTTGCAAAATGTCGATTCAATTTTCGTGTTTTACACGAGTTCTTGGCGGATATTTTAATTGGGTAATTATTGGATAAACACATTACTCGAAACTTGTGTACGTAAAAAATTATATTTTATCATCAGCAACTGTCACTAACAGATCGTCGTCATATCATTAATAAATTATTATATCGGATCGATGAAATTGGATAGAATGGTGAAAAAAAAAGATCAAATTTAACAAAATTTTACAGGGAATGCAGGCGCTTCCATATCGTTTTCTTTGCCAATATTAATCATTAATAATAATTATTTGAAAAATGATTGCTATCTTTGTTACTTATTTCTTGCATTTGTACTTTTTTTCCTAACGGCTTTTTTATTTCGGTGTAATTCACTTGTTTAAAAAAACAGCATTTCGTTAATTAATTTCCGTTTCCGACAGTAAATACGAATTGGCCATTGATAGATCCGCGGCGATCTTCATTCCAATTAATAATGGGAACAAATACGAGATCCTTAATTAGAGTCAACGTTCAGCGCATCATACGAGGTTATTTGGCAGCTGTTCAACTTTATTATCACTTACGCAGAATTTGCACGGAATAAATGCGAGATGAGGAATAATAACAAGAGTTATGCAATCATGAGCTGTTGGAATGTGAGATATACGATAAGGTTATATCAAATATAGACACAAAGGGGGCAATTTCATATTATTTGGACAATATTCGAATATTATTACGTAGGGGCGAGTAAAATTGAAAAAAAAAAAAAAAACAGTCGGTAAATATCTGACAACATCGTAGTTTTTACATATATTCGTGCCGCTGAATGGCAGACAAAATAATCTTACGATGAAGCTACTCATGTAAATATTTTATTTGCATAAAAAATTAATCAAATTTTTCGTTTCTAATACGGAACGTCCTGATCGGCTTTGGACGAAAACTGACATAGTTTTCGTGTTAAGGAGGGAAAAATACATTGAATTATATGATGCAGAATATTGCTTTTTAACCTTCGATGCGACGTAAAAAAATGAAATGACTCTCCCTACAAACCCCTTTGTAGATTTTTTCTCATTTTTTATCGTTCTTTTTTATCGACCCAACCGATTGTGCACCTTCTTCAAATATAGTATCTCGTGTACTGTTTCCCGTAGAATACGATGGATACTTCGGGTTTCCCGATATTCCTTCGGGAAGCCACTATATCGCTTATTAAAAATACCAAAAAACGGTTTTTATCTAAATAGCTCGTGAAACCAATTTTTTTTAATCCACCGTTTTAATCGTATATCTGGTATATTTTTTTGCTGATCATGAATACGTTACCTCAACTTTTGATACAAAAATTTGCCTCAAAGTCGCAAAAAAAAAAAAAAAAAATTCTCGTGATTATCATATCCACGACTCTCCCGAATGCGCAAAGGGCTCTTATGCTTCTAGTTTTCTGCAGAAAATGTCTTTATTGGTGAAACTTTAAAAGAAATTTGATATTTTTCGAGTTTTTGATGAAAAAGAAATGAGATTCTTGAAGCGAGTCTTCATGGCTTTGAAGTACGATACATCGAGGCGCGTTGTACGCATCAGTGCGCATACGAAAGAGAGTTTACTGTTTTAGTATATACGTATGAAAACATGTAGCATATCATGTAGGCGCCCATCATACGTAGCACGCGTGAGTTTCATGCGTGTCTGCACATGAGTTAGAGAACGAGAGTCACTTTTGTGGTCAGTAGATCCACTAGCCGCCGCCGACAAGTACGCTAACAATTTCAATTACCGTGTTGACTCCCGGGGTCGGTAGCATTCACGCGCAATACATTAAACTGTATGATATACTATACGTTACAACATTATCTTGCGTATCTGGTGAATAAAATCAGAAAGACGCATTTTCCGCGGATACGCGGGTTACTGGTTTTACTTAGATGTTATGATGTACTGTACTGTGAATACAGTAGTTTGCTATATACATACGCACCCGTGAGACGTTGTATCGAAAGCTCGGCGGCCACTTTGATCATCTTTATGAATATACATTTATGCATATATTTCGGTAAACGAAGATTTAATTATTTTTAAAAACACAAATAACAACGTACTCGTCGGTAGCTAAGGCTTTACGAAAGCGT
The DNA here is from genome assembly GCA_963971235.1 of Cryptus armator. NCBI lineage: Eukaryota > Metazoa > Arthropoda > Insecta > Hymenoptera > Ichneumonidae > Cryptus > Cryptus armator. Next base: position 11,265,559 of record OZ020242.1, on the reverse strand, counting down.
ATGTTACAAACGCCTTTTTTGACACAGAGCGATAATTATGACTCGACGAAACACGCCTCTCTTCGCTCAACCGTTTCTCTTGGGCAGAGAAAATTTTCAAGGTATTGATTCCCTATTTGTAACCGTTTAATCCTCTTAACGACCTTTTATTTATTTCTTTTAAGAAAAATAATTTCTAACATTGGAAAAGAGATAGAAAAAAATGTTTACAAAACGGCATGAACTTTCGGATTTTCGTGAGATATCTTTTGGGAGATACTTTTTTTTTCATTACGTGATAGTCGCACCGACAGTTCGGTTATTAACGATTATTTCGAAAATAATTAAAGATTAACAGAAAAAAAGAAAGCAAAGATTATAAGAAAAAAAAAAGAGTTGAAACGGAAAACTACTACATCGTGTAGAAGTAGTAGAAAGATATTTGACTGTGTATCCCAATTTTTTTTTCCAGTAGTCGAAGTTTCCAGTAGTTACTCTTTTAATAAAATATATACCGTATCAAACATTTTTTTCTTCGAATATCTCATAGTTTTATGACTCAAAAGAAGTATATTAATAAAAAATAAAAAAATGGTGTCATGCTATGAAATTCTATGAAATTCGTACCGAAAAGTATCGTCTTCGATGATCGAAGAATAAAAGAGCCGATTATCGAGTACACGCGTCTCTCGGTTTGCGTCGTGCCGCGGCTCGTTCTATCGGAGATGCGTGAACGAGGTAATGTGGGAGAGGTCGGCAAGGGTCGTACGAAGGAACGTACGAAGCCGAACGCACGCCGGAATACGGGGTTGCATCGTAAAGTCTCGATTAGGAGGCGCGCCGCGGCCTCGTATACGAGAGAATAACTGCTCGCACCGTTGACTGCTTCGTTTATACACATGTATAGGACGGCGGATTCGGTGCATCGCACACCCAAGTGAGAAGAAGACGAGCGTAAGGTGTACTCCGAAACACAGAACGAGAGGCAAACAATCGGTAAGACATTATCAGTGAGTTGACGATGCTTTGCGTTCGAGAGATTTTCTCGAGACTGTGCCTCGCGCGCTTCCCTCTCAGGCGAAATCGGTCAGCCATTGGCATCTTAAGCCCCTCGCGAGTAAACCACTTATAACAATTTTATCTTCGTCTTCACCGTGCATTTCGCAGGATCTATTCATTACAGAAAAGCCAATCGTTGCGCAATGGCCAAAGACACTGCTGATCATCTGGTAGAAGAGAATTACCGAGAATCTCTTTACTTCTTGAAGCTTAAAACTTCGCTGTACCCGCGGTGTACGTCGTCTATAGTACTAAACATGTGTATACAGAGGTATACGTGTTTTGTATGGAGCTTTATAGCTTTCGTAGGAAAGTTTAACCTGTCGTTTAGTTCGCTCGTCTCTGTACTAACAGTGCCCTATCGTCTACCGGGGCCACAAGGGGTTGCGGGAGAATCGCAGCTCAACTTTATCCAAGTCGTTTTACCCCGCGTGGTTCCTCCGGGGTTAAACGTCGAACGTATCTCAGGGCTGTAACACTCGTTGAGAGTCGCTCGTGATTTACGTAAAGTAATCCCATTACAGGTCGCGCTGGGGCTCTCTCGTTAACGCGTCGAACGCGAGAATCGCCAGCGTTCGGATCTCTTTGGTGTACTTTTGATCCCATAAGATTTAATGCACGTTTCGTCACCATTAACTTTGTCTCGCTTCGTAATCTTCGAGATGCGTCGATAATGCGTTACGAAACGTTGTTTTATCGCACTTACGATCGATATTGATTTTACGCGCGATCTTAATGGTAAAGGAGTTTGTAGATCGAAAAAAAAAATATATATATATATATATTTTCACCGACGAAGAGTACAAAAATTCAATCGTGACAAATCGCTCTGTTCGCGATAGAAAAAGGAGCAGAGATAAAGCAAAACCTTCGGAGTAGAGTGTTGTTGACTTGCAAAGTTTAAGGCGCGATGAAACGCTCGCGATGATTGAATAACGTTAATAACAGCCTCCCGGTGGTTGTAACTTATCGTCGAGAGCGTTGCAACCGATCATACTCGACGCGCTCTCGGAAACTTCTCTCACCCAGTAGAACTTTACGTCGTAAAATTCTGTGTCGGCGTCCCGCGCCGCAATGTTTTGTCGAGTTTTTTCGCTTTTTCTTTTGTCCCAAGAATTATCCCCGACGTGCGTGCGAATGTTTCAAGTTCTTCGACACGTACAAACATAAATTATTAGACAAAAAAAAAATATATATGCATAAATATATGAATAAGGAGCTCAAACGTGTACGAGGTAATTTAAGTATTTAACACTGAGACTTGACTCCGAAATTAATTAATCAAATGGGGTTTCGGCGATTGTAAGCAAAAGAAAAACGTATTTAATTGATTAACACATATTTTTATACAAAAAAAAATTATTTTTTAAAATGTTTATACAAAAAAAACACAACACACAAAATTCTGTTTTTTTTTTTTTTAAGGTTCAGGAGACCGATACGGATTGGGATTTTCGATAAGATTATTTTGACTGATATAAAAAAAATTAAAACAGAATCTTTTACGTAAAATAGCTGCATCCGCTTTCACCAATACAGTCCAAGCTCCGTATTCTTAACTCCCCTTAACTTAACCGATCCTTTACTTAAACTCGTTACCATGACAACGAGTTCCTTTAACTGTATTTCCTCTGAGTCCGTTTACCCCACTCCAAGCGGAGCCCATTTCGTAAAATGTAAACTGCGCATGCGCAGCAGGTACAAGGTCGCTTCTTAGCTACGGACTCGTATACCCCTCGTTACCCCTATTCGCAGCAACTGACCGGGAGTAGGGACGATAGGGAAAATACAGAAAAGGGAACGGGTCCGGTCCCGTCGAGTTAAGAATACGGAGCTTGTACTGTACCCCCCATTAATCTGATCGCCATTACGACTTCGTTCTCAAATAAAATCCGATGCAACTTCACGGAATCATCAGTGGTAAACCGACGATGCTGTTCGTACCCTCGCGTAACGTCATTTGTTACATCCACCGTCTCATTTTTGTCGAAAATTTAATTCAAACCCTCGATTCTTCATCGTGAAAAGGAATGAATAATGCGCGGATAACGATTATACTGTGTATATGATGAGTTTGAGCTCCTGTGGTGTTTATCAAATGTATACGAATGACTGGAGGTTCACGAAGGTTGAAGAACCCTTCCACTCTTCGTATCTTCATTTATTCGCTCTTCTCCGCTGCGTATCCCTTTGCTACTACATGCCTCGTTGGATTAACTGGATTTCGCTCTGTGACCGCGGGCGCGGACTCGATCTCTCCTCTATATCGTATATACGAGCGTTGCGAACTTCTCGCGGGAATAGATACATCACAGGGAGGCAGTTAAACGAAAAAAAAAAAAAAAAAAAAAAAAGGTTTCCCGGGTCCGAGTACTCGTGGTAACCCTGTTGAGGTCTTCATCTCCTCTGCGCCGCGACATTGAGGAATATCCAACCTCACCTCTGCCCATCGCGCGAAGGAATCGCTCGGGCATTGAGCGTCGATGCTAATCACGTCGTTTTTAAAGCCAACGCCATCGCGGTTAAGAGTCGAGGGATATTACTGTAAGGTTATTATACTATAGTGAATAGTTAAATATCTCTCTTCGGTGTACGCGCTCGCGATACAGCCGTGCATCGCGAGAGTAGGTTCTCTTCATTAGCATAGTTCGCGAACCATTAAGCGGCCACAGCGAAGTATTGCTGAAGATTAATAATTAATACGCGGGAGGGTTGAAAAATATCGACGGCCCTCTTTATCAACGGATATACTCCGGAGACTCGCATTATCGATGCTCATTGTACAGCGCTTACCAAAACTTTTTAATTATTTTAATTGATTCCCCTTTGAGCAAAAAATCGATAAACATCAAGGAATTTCCAGTATATTTAAAAAACTATATCCGAAGGTACCGGACGTCTAAAAATTTGCAATGGCTTAATGGGTAATAAAAAAAAATATTCAATTAAATAAAAATAAAAATTAAATCAAATCAATGTTAATAGGATTATTTTAACTGATTATTTAATTAAAATTAATTGACTTTTTTTTTTAAATCTAATTTTGCAATAGGCAAAGAGAGATTGATAAATGAAATCGATAAATAGCAATGAATTTCCGGTACTCCAAAAAAATTATCTTCGGAGGTACCGGAAGTCTAAAATTTGCGATAGTTTAATGAGTAATATTGAAAAAAAAAAATTAATTCAAAATTAATATTAAATGAAATTAACGATGTTAATAATAACAATTAAATTAATTATTCAATTGAAACTCAATCATTTTTTTTTTTAAGTTTATCATTGAACACCGTTAATTTTTTTTTCGATATGCCGTATGATATATACTTTGTTTAACGTTAATTAAATGAATGAACGTTAATTGTGAGTTTTGGTCGATCCTGTAGTTCTCAAAGATTTTAGACGCCCGTCTCGACTGGCGGAGGCTCTTCTCATCAACGTGCGAGAAACGCGATTATCCTCCCTTCGAACTCGCAGTCATCGTTAAGAGGATAATACAGAACTGGGGTCACGTTGCATTCTCGAGCATCACGTACCCATATACCCGGTATAACCCATTCCTCGCCTCCCGATAAAGTCCGGCAGCTTGAATTTATAAGCGCGAATACACTCCGGTGCATTATATTATTAGATCATCAGTAAAGTTCGTGGTGTAAGCTATATACATGGGAATTTATATATGCGCGCAATCCTGCGCAGTCGCAACGCTCGGGATGTAGAGTCGTCTATCGTACTTTTGATTACTCTCGATCAATTAGAATTTAATACGATTCAGGCGATGAGAGGCGTTGCAAATTTCTCTAAATATACTTTCTACAATATATATATACATTTTAAATTCACATATATATATATATCTATATACACGATATTACGTAATACTGTCGTATAACAAGCTCTTCGTTTAACGGTATAAGATCGCGAACATTAACAGCTGCGGTACACTACGGGGGAATCGGTAATTAAAGATATTTTATTGCTCGTAAGCGAAAAAGATGTATAAACTAAATGTCCCGACGAATGACCGTGTTCTAGTTATTGACCAATGCCTTAATATAGTTATTTCTCAGTACAGAAATTATTTTCGTTTACGTTTCGTCATAACGGAGTAAAAAAGAAAAAACAGACATAAAATCACACGATCTATGGTCGTGACGCTGACTAATGGAAAATTGCGTTTAAAATAACTCATATCTCTCTACAATTATCTGAAAAAAAAAAAAAAAAAAAAAAAAAATCCGCCTATGACTCATACGATGAAAATTTCTTGCGAAATTGTAGACGAGAAAAATGTATTAATCGAACAAATGATAATTGTCGATGGCAAAGTTGAAGTTTTGGATAATTATTAAACGAAAAATATGCAACGATAATTGAAAAAAAAAAAAAAAAAAAAAAAAAATGGCGTAAAATTTTTTCGGAAAAATACATCTTTCAACGATAAATCGACGTATAGTGATTCGGCGCTGAATCAGCTCACGCACGACAGTTAAAAAGACAGTAAAAGAGACGTAGCGAAAAAAAAAAGCTGAAAAGTCGAAAATAAGAGTTGAGAAGTAAAACGCGTCCGAGTCGACAACGCCGGAGATCGCGTGCCACGGCACGGTTTGCCTCGAGGCAACGAGCTACCGAGCTCCGCTATCGGCCCCTTAATGCCCGATTTAAGTCGTCCGAAAGTTTAGTGGCCATTTTCGAAACACGTATCGGTTCCTGACTCGCTTCGTTTCGTATCTCATGCAGATATATGTATACGCACTCGCGTATATGTAAGTTTAAGTAAACTTCCCTCTTCCACGCCTTATACATCAGCGGACCGTTTACATAGGTATATACGCTATAGCGGGGATCGCGCGGTTCTGATCGACGGTGAAAGGATCGCTCGTGATGGCGCTGTTATCGGTCTCAACGCGACGATAAACCTCGTAGCCATATCGACCCGAGAGCTCGAATCTCAAAACCCGCGGAGGAGTGACGAGAAATTGCGAGGACGGCGAGTCCGAGATTCCCGCCTATCGCTAAAGGGAAAATATATATATATCCATAATATAGTACTCCAGTAAATGTGTTTCGAACGCATTTGATACGCGAATAAACGTGGTCTCTGAGTACCTATAATTCAACGAGAGGCGCCACGCGATAAGACCGGAACGTATAATAATATCGTGTATATGGGCATAAAGATTGTTATATAGTATATATTATACTATTAAAAGCAATTCGGAATCGTCGAATTCGAGGTTATGAGACCCTAAAAATGTTTACACCTTACGGAACGTTCTCCAACGCTCGTGAGATTATAATACATTTTACGTGCGGTAATTAGCCAAATGCGATTTGGCTGCGAAAGTCTCAATTTATTTTTTTTATTTTTTTTTTATCCGGCGATTAAAATTTTTTTTGCCAATTTACCGCGATGTTTATTTAACAAAATAATAATAATAATCAATTAATTAATAATCATTAATCATTATGAAAAATTATTAATTATCCACTAATTAATTCATTAATTAGTTGATAATTATTATTATCGGAGTTATAATTATTATGCATTTTTATAGATCGAAACATATGTATATTTTTTTTGAAGTCACTTTAGATATCTGAGAAGTTTCGACATCTTTGCGGCGCGCGGTTCAATAGCGACTGTACGAGAGGCATGCGTCTTAATTATTAGCTTAATCAAGGCTCCACCCTCAATTTCACGGTGAGCGCGTTCGTTGCGTGGGTCTCCTTCGATGGCCGAGCCCTCCCCAGGGTTCTCTAACCCGTCGTTTATTGCGAAAGCTCGAGCGTTCGAAGCTCTCTCGCGTATCCGCGAAAGAAAGGCGAGAAAGAATCTTCGTTAATGTTTGTGACCCTTGTCGTCGTTTGTCGTTGAGGAAAAATTTTAGCGAGGCCCACGTGGGGCGTCGACGATGGGGGTCCGCGAATGAAAAAAAAAAAAAAAAAAAAAAAAAAAAAATCCTAAAGCGACACCATGCGGCCGCAGTGCGATCTTCCATGGTATATAATGGCGTGTAAAACGGCAAACCGGTCGGCAATAGATTTAAAAAAAAAAAAAAATTTATCGAAGTTTAGTCCCTACGAGAGTTTCGAAGAGTTTCTCGCAATTCTTCCATTCCACTATATTCCATCGGCTAACGCGTCGAGAGGGACAAACGTTAGGTGTCCGCATATATACCTAAGGCGAGAGGCGCCTTTTCTGATTTTGTAAATCGATGCTGACCCCAACGGTGAACCCCCGCTTTGCCAACGCCGGGGCAGAGATATCTTCCTGGTAAGAGAAAGATCGACGACGAAGCGTCGCCGTGCGTATGCCATAGGCACAAGAGAAAGAAGAGAAAGAACGGGCGAGGAAGGGAAAAAGGAATATATAAGGGAATCCGGGTGTTAGGTATAGCGTAATAGGCAGATGTACGTATATCTTCGGTACATCGTGCGCCTCATCGAACATCTTTCTTCTGTATACGCAGAAACTATCGGATCTTCCCGCGCGATCCGCGTATGTCGTTTCCTGTACTTCGACTTCGAGAGATATGCGAGAAGATAATTGCGACTATCCATCGAGAGAGTCTTGACTATCGGTTTTTTTTCTTTTTTTTTTTTTTTTTATCGATAGTAAAACGTAACCTATATGGTAGAGGTTGATAAAATTGTCAGAGACTGATCGGTCCCATTAACGTTATTTTTTTATTTCCAAATTTTTTTTAGAATAAGTTCAGTTCGCGAGGTCGAAACGATCGAAAAAAAAAAAATAAAAAATTGTAGTTGATTGAGTTTAAAAATAAATATTCAATGTGAAGAAAGAGACGCGCGATGTTTGTTGGTATACGAGGACGAAATAGTGTCTACTTAAAGCGGAGAAGACGCGAGACGGCGGTTAACACAGAGAGATTGAATTAAAGAGGCGATGAATCGCTGCACGCGACGAGATTAAACGGTCAAACGAGCGCGAGAAATAAAATGACGAAAGAGACGTAGACGGAAGATGAAGAAAAAAAAATAACATATCGTTGATGAAGAACGAACGTCAGGCACGCAAGTTGTATATCGAATGAATATACGAACGTTCTAAATTGCTCCCGAGGCTGACACGTCATATTTCGAACGGGCGAAGGTTTTTTTTTATAACAGTCGAAAAGTCAATGCAGAAGTTAAGTTCACAGCACCGGATCCTCGATTTCTATTTGTTATCAATAATACGTTTTTTTACCTTTTTTTTTCGTCCTCTGTATATTTTCGGTATGATGTCAACAACGTTCACAGACGTTGACATCTATTTTTATGGACGAATTCTCGTTTTGTTATATTTTTTTTTACAATTAATTTTTTTATCTCGACATCAATTTTCGATTGGCTTCGTTGGCAATTAAGAATTTTCATTGAAAAAATTGTATTTAAGATTAAATTAAACAACGTTAAAAATATTTGGGTCAAAGTAACGTTCGCGCCGACGTCGCGTTTCAAGATGGCGCCTTAGACGGGAGCCTCAATCGTATCAGTGTGTAAATCGAGTCACGGTGCGGCGACGATACGCGATTACTCACGAGGAAGTGAACGAAACGAAGCGAAAACGAGCGGACCTTGAGACACCTTGAGAAGGACCTTGTGTTCTCGAAATACACAATGTGTAGTATAGAATACGCGTCGTATATTTTCGCGTGTGTGATTATGTGTGTGTGCGCGCGCGGGGTGCGCGGTAACGCGAAGATTGTTACGAGCAGAGGGAAGGGGGCTCGCGATTAAATTGACCAACGTTCCGAAGCGGCACGAAAAGACGTGCCGGGACAATTGTTCCTCGCCGACGAAATCTCACGGTTGCGCAATGCAATTAGCATTACGTATACCACTCGTACATACGTGTGCGCCGCGAAATACGAGCGGTTAATCGAGGTTGTACTTACGTGAAATTCGTGTGTAGAGGTTTTACGAAGTTCCCTCGCGTCGTGTATATACGTATCACGATCGGCGATTCACCACGATGTCTCGTGTATTTTTGGTCGATGACGAGAGTTGAGCCATTTTTTCTGTTGTCTTTATTACCATCATGTATTCTCGCATCGAAGCACCGGAATGACGTTAACGCTTTGACAATGACACTCGTGTCGCGCTTGTTACCATCGACGAAAGAATGGAAAACAAATGCCGAAATTAACGGTACAAATGTATGAATCATATTGCGTGAAACAAACTGTCGCGCTGTGAAAATTACTGTCTGAAATCGCAGAGAAAATAAAAACCTTATGCCAGGCGAATAAAACGTTAATCTATATATGTATGTATATGTAGACCGCGTTCACTGAGGGCGACGCGAAGGCACTCGGGTGTAGGTACGCGGAACTAACGCCGGGAACGCTGCGGCGTACTTTCGGGAGTTTTGTTTACAATCGCGAGCAATTCCCGGGAAAGCAAAAAATATATAAAAACACGAGCGTTAACCGTCGTTGACGGCGTTTTTCGGAGAAGTTCTATAAGTAACTGTTTTCAGAACAGTGTAAATAAATCGGGTCGAGTTTGTTCGTCGTTTTCATCAGTGAAAGTCGATCGGTCCTTCGGACAAGAAGTACGTGTCGATGTCCAGCCGCGTTTAACAGTCGAATCGCGATTTTTCTAAATTCTTTTTGAATCAATTAAATAAATTCGTCTCTTGTCAAGATGATACTTTTTCATCGCCAATTAAATTCTTCACGAGCCTCAGATCGGTTAATCAACTTAGTCAAACAACGCGGTCAGTTTTATAGGTTATAAAAATACCGCGTGCGGGATTACGTAAGACGCGTGACATAAAATTCATGCAAATTATTGCTGATATATCAAGGATTATTTTTTCTTATTTCGGCGGTCAGTACTATAGTGTCGTGCTGAACTCAGAGGTAATAGAGTGCGCAGTGAAATAAGTGTTCCAATTGTGCTTCGCAGTTCATTTTAGACGGCATCAAGCGGTAAGTACACGTCATCGCAAACAACGTAACAATTTTTTTCTCAATAATTACCGTCATGATAGAATTCGAACTATTGAATCAAACATCGGAACATCACATATAATCGCGTAATTACCAAATCGCGAGTTTAGAAAGTAATAGAGACCTGGAAAAAAAAAAAAAAAAAAAAAAAAAAAATTACGATAATTGCAGTAGCAAATGACTCACACCAAACGTAATTTCCACGATAGTTCTATGAAATCTGTTCCAAGCGATTATATCAAATAACTTTCGCGAAGTTGCCGAGTCTCTGTAGCCTTTGCAAAAAGACTCGATAGAACAGATCGAGAGTAATAGGCGTGAGGCCAGTGAGGTTAACCGGGTGATATTAATGCGCCCGGAGGATTTGCACCTCAGCGCTTCGGATTGCCGCGCGTTCTTTATTTTGACAGAGAAATATTTATAACTGCGTATATGTGCATCAGCATTGGTTCTGACTGAGCTGCGCGGACCGGACGCGCGGCTCACCTCGAAGAAGGGCCGGGAGCTGATTCTTGCTTGGCGACATTATTCTTCTTTTTTTTTTACTCTCCCGACGCCTTAAATCCGATTCAGGCCACTTTATGCAAAGCAGAGACCCGGCGCGAGGGCTTTGCATAAGCATACCTACCTATTTGAGACTTTCAACCCGTTCGAACTGCTTCTGCTGCCCCGCTAGCCGACGATTATGAGGCGCCGCTCGTCTTTTCTCGGACGCGATGTTTTTTTTTTTTTTTTTTTTCTTTCTTTCACGATCTCAACGTTTTTTGACATCGAAACTGGGATTGAAAATAAAAATGCATTTTTCAGACGCTACAAAAAAAGTAGGTACTGGTAACATTGAAAAAAAAAAAAAAAAAAAAATTAGGCGCACGCGGTAAAAATCTTTCGTATTTCATAATTATTGTACATTTATTACCGGGTAATAATACTTCCGAATACAGTTTTTATTATTGGGTTTTCATTAATTCCGCACTCGTTGGTAATGTGCCATCTATTCTTCGTCATGATTTTCTATAACGGTTTTTCGTATCCCAATAATTCGTAACACTACGACGCGCGATTTAAACAGTACGGTACGGACAATAGAGATTGTTTTTATGTAAATAACATATCTGAACGCATAAAACGGATAGGAAATGAGAGTTACAATGTATCGAGTGTCTACGTTAAACCTACGAAGCTTCGAAGACGATTCTCTCATCGTCTCGTCGTCGCCTCGGTTCTTCTCTCGACTCTGGCGCTCGACCTCGCACGTGCCTCGTTTTCGTTAGTGTTCTACGGCCGGGATGTCACGGATTTCCGAAGAGTCTTCTCTGTAGTTCTCTCTCATTCTCGTCTACTTGGCGCGAAAGGTGCTTCTATACATCTTTTTTTTTTCTCTTACAATTCGAAGGAGAGAAAAGAGGAAGTGACATTGTCGCGTCATCGCTCCCGCGAGCACGAGACACACAACACGAGGACATCCCCTCGTGAGAAGTCGAATGAGAGAATGAAAAAAAAAAAAAAAAAAAAAAAAAAAAGATCACGGAGGCAGAGGAGGAAGCTACGAGGTTTTACCCGGAATAATAATTACGTCTGGTCTGTGGGTTGTATATGTTTTACTGGACGACAAAGTGATTTCTGACTCTCGCGCGTTCTGGTAGTAAAGTCGAAAAAAAAAAAAAAAAAAAAATCCGGTCGCATGGAAACACGAGAAAAGGTACCCTCTCAATGCGCCCGGACTTTCCCATGGATAAATTTCGAGTAATACCGGGAGCAAAGCTCCACAAAATTTTTACGATTATAGTCACATTACGTTTGAACGTGTGGCGTTTGAAGAAATAACTATCTTTCTCGATTTTCTAGATAAACGTTGAATTCTAAAAAATGTTAATGTCGTCGTGACAACTTTTACGTTTTATTTACCCTTTAAACGTTTCACCGGAGCATTTTAAACATAAATTTCTTGTACTCGCGTTCTCGTTTATAAATCGATTTGAAAAATGGATGAAAAAAAAAAAAATTGGAATAATGATATTTCGAGTCCTATACTCAAAACAACGTCTATAATACGATTTTTCGAGACTTTTTTCACTATACAAAAATAAAAAAAAAAGAAGTGATATTTTGGAGTCTTAAGATAAATGCAATTATTTTAACTCGAAACGACGTAACGTATACGACGAAAACGTGAGATTTTCGAGGCAAAACGAATGTTGGTAACTTCGGAGGCTTATAGTAGAGTACTTCGTAAGGTATTGCGAAGATGTATCGGTCTTCGGTGTTTGTACGATATGAGTCGCAACCTCCTCGTGTCGGAATGCGATAGAACGGGATGAGAGTGAAAATATTTACGATAGTCCGAGGGCCGATCTCGTACTCCTCCTTATATATAGTATATATATATACATATATATATATATGTTTGTTACATACGAGAGATAGTAGTATAACTGCCGGAGGGATGCGCATGCATGCATTCACGAATTACGTGGCTATAATATCGTTCGCGTCTCGTAAGACCGATGATTCATTCGCTCCGTGGCCCGTCCCACGTTGCGCGCGGCACAAGGATCGAGTTGTGTTCGAGGCGAGAGCACGAGCTCCGTGCATATACGCTGTGCACCATGCCACGATAATAATTGCAGGCACGCTGGACTCGTGTGTTAACGGATAATGCGGGGGGTTCAGAGCGGAAGGTACGAGAGGAAGTTGATGAGGAGAGCGAAAGTGAGTGGGAACTACTAATACCGTATATATATATCTCTAATAACGATAAATAAATAAATGACATTACAATAAAGTTCATGGGAGTGTATCAGCACATCGACAATCGTGCGAAACACCTGCTGGTGTCGTCGAAGATTATGCGCTCCAAAAAATTAATTTAAGATATTTCGATTTATTAGCCGACATTTTTTTTTTTTAATATTTGATGAAATTTCTAATGCATATATCGTTTAATGGATGGAAACAATTTTATTTTGTCAAATGAAGACGCGATGCGTATATACAGGTATATGCATGCGACATTTTAAAATTATACATTATATTGATAATAGTAATTTTTATATATTATTTTCATACAAATTATATATATTTTTTTTGGGTGGGCGTCTTAAAGCGGTCCGATACAATACTCCATACAACACTCCGAAAAAAAAAAAAAAAATTTCTTCAATTTTTTCTAAATCCTGTATTATTCTTTTTTTTTTACCTTTTCATCAAACTGTATTATAAAAATCGAATGAAATTCGAAAAAAAAAAATTCTTGATATCGCGAAACCCATCCGTAACAGTCATAAGTGACTCATTCCGCATAAACTGAAAATAACTATAGGTAGAGTAGAGAGAAGACCGGAAACGGTGAGAGAAGACGAGAGCGTCGATTGCGCGGTACGGATACTAAAGAGGAGAGAGGAAGCCCCCGTCGGTTGATGCACACGCGACAGGAGCCGAAGGAGGCGCGCACGACCGGGGATCCGATGCTCCGTGTTGAGGATGGCGCGATCTTCGTAACGCTGTCGCTCGGATCTATCCATCCCGCGAGAGAGTCGAGAACACCGGTCCCGACTGGGCAATGTTTCCGACCCCGCGTCACATCGTTTCTCTCCCTCTCCGTAACGTTTTCTCTGTCTCAAGCGACGTTTCTGTGTCCTAAGACAATGGGCGTTCGCCTCGCGATAGTTGCGCAAGATCTCCTTCCGGCGCTCTCGGGACCGAGTTCTACGGCCAGTTGTCGCAATACTCGGCAGGATGTCGACGAAGGCTGCAACGACGCGAGTGCGCGCACACTTTTCGCTCACTGACGCGATACCGCTGCTTCTGCTGCTGCTGCGATGTCGCTAATCTCTTCGTCCGCTTCGATGCACGCTATATTGTCCTTCCGATCTTTCCCTCAGATTAAAAAAAAAATGTTATCATTGCGTTCGTCGCTTGTCAAATCTAATTAATAATTTCTCGGATTCACTTTTTACTTCTGCTTCTCTCAATGGCGCTTGTGCGATCGAAGAAAAAAAAAAATTAAAAATATTTCCCATTGTTATTTTTTATCGTATTTTTTTTTTGCGTATACGAAAAAATATAAAGATCAAATTGAATTTGCAACTTAAAAAATTTAAACGAAAAAAAATAAATTTTATCGACTTTCTGCTCATCTGCAAATAATACGATAACCGCGATTTTTTTCGAGAAAAAAAAAATTAAAAGCATCTCGCATTTTTTTTCATCGTTAATTTTTTTATCGGGTATTATTTTTATATCGAAAAATTACAAGCGTCAAGATAAAATTGAAATTGGGACTTTAAACTTTAAACGAGAAGGCGTAATTTTTTTTTTATCGACCTTCTGCGCGTCTGCAATAATATAACATGTAGTACAACGATTTCTCTGTTTCCGTTCGCTCGCACGACTATCTCGCCACAACGGACGGCTAATAAGAGTCTAATACCAGGTATAAGAAAGGAATATGTGGACAGAACGCAAGAGAGTGCAAGAGATCCATTTTGCCGGAAGCGGGGGCGTCAGGGGGCGAGTAGAACTCTGGGGCTGAGTTTCCGGCGCTCGCGCGCGTCTCTCTGACACAAGGACGCTGGCGAGTCCTCGCGCCAGATGCATCCTTCGCTGCACAGGAGACCCAACGGGTTGTTGTCCCCCATCGCTAACGTTATATATACACTATATACATATATCTATGTATATATCTTCGTGCAATTCACGTTATATTCTCTTAACCCGCGTTGTTTTCTAAGATGCGATTATTCGCAACAGGATAACGCTGTATACGCTGTTAGAAGAGAAACGAGGAGAGGCTTAACTCGCTTATACCAGTTTTCACGTTTTATCGTTTGTTGTCTTTCTTTCTATCGTTTCTCCTCGGCGCAGATGAGCATCGAGCCGTGATATTCGCGAGTTCGACTACACGCTATGCGTTATATTCTTCACTACAAACTGCACACAGATTCGGACGCGTTATACGCCGCTAACTCCTCAAAAATTCGCTGACAATTGATACTTAGTGTTTTTTTAATCGTTTAATCTATCGCCATATTAACAAAAATTGTTTAATATCGAAACAATCAATAATCCTTTCTTCTCATTCGAAAACGATAAATATTTTTCCGAATTTTTTCGATTTTATCATTGAAATTTTCAATGAAATATTTATTTTCGTCAGAAAATGATGTATAGCATTGAAAAAAGTATATCAGTTCGCAAATAATAATATATATTTTATTATTTTTTTAATAATTTCAATTTTTTACCATTTTTGTAATTATTTTTCATTTCTTGAAATTTTTTAATAATTTTTATCGCGTTTCTATAACTGACCATTAAAAAAAAAAAAAAAAAAGAATCGTTACGTATGATTTTCGAATAAAAAACGTATCAAACGATATCTTTCTGCAAATCGCGTACTTTTTGTATCGAATCGTAGTATATGATTCCGCAGCTAATAATTGTATGTATTCATATGAGTACACATAGGCTTGGTTCGCACGTGCATCGTGTGCGAAAAAAAAAAAAAAAAAAAAAAAAAACGAAGCCAATGCAAGAAAGAAAAGAAATAGAAACGAGAACTCTGCACCCGGGAGACGAAGGAGTCGAGAGAGTGCCCGAGTGTCTCGGGACACTCTCGTCTCTCGTACGTCAACCGAGTTACCTACTCGCTTCGAGGTTTTTCGTATTCATGTATGCAGACACGCCCCGGTAGTGCAACTCTCGACGCGAACGCGCGCGCGAGTTCATAGCGCGCACAGCATCGCTTCTTACTTCTTTGCCGCACTGTCTGGTCCGCTTCATTAGGCCCCCAGAGAGAGAGAGAGAGAGGGAGAGAGAGAGCGGAGCGACGGTTATAGTATAATGTAGTATACTTACCCCCACAGCTCGACTTTACATACACAAGAAGCATCAATGCTCACCCGCTGTCTCTCGACACACGAGTGTAAAATAAAGAATAACGATAACAGTATATATTCATATATTATATATATGTATGTCTGTTCGTCTTATTTCTTACGCGGCTGCAGTTACAACGAATATTACGGACGATTATATCGACTCGTATATCGTCTCTCATTGTTTCTTTCTCGTGAGAGGTAACGAGAGGGAGTGATAACGAGACGAAAATCCGGCTTTGGGAAGTCGAGACAAACGTAACATCGAACGCCCACAGGTCCATCGCCGACTAGATGTTAATTCACCTACACTGAGAAAAGAGTTTATTTGTCGTTAACAAATTTTACTTGTTAATAAATACATAGATAATAATAATAATAATACTCTATATTATTGATAACATAATAATGTTAACTATAAATATATCGTATATTATTATTATTTTATTTTTGTTATTAAAATTTTTTAATAGTTGATACATTTTTTTTGGCTCTACTGAGGTTTGGTTGCAAAAAAAAAAATTTAATTTATTCAGTGTAGCGTTTCGAATAATCCTATGAAATTTCAAAAAATTGAAAAATTAGGGTAATTGATAAATTAATTTTTTTTTGCGCGCGTCTTGTATATTTTTTTTCTTATTTTTATCATCTCCATTACCGATATACGCGCCGATTTCACGTGATCTGAAAATTTCACGATCGAAATTTTTTTTATTTTTAAATCCGCCGGTTTGCATATTGAGTTCCGAGTTGGAATATCCTATACAATACCTTTCACGAGAGTTCCGAGTTCTTCTACAGGGTCGCGCAGGCTGTGGAGTTTTTTGCCATTACGTATATAAGACACGGGGCAGGGCTTCGGACCCGTGCATACCGCAACCCCATTGAGTGAACTGAAAGAAAACGACCGGGAGAGGGCAAGCGTTCGAGAAGACGAGTCCGAGCTCTCGGATGCCCCACGTCTCTGACCCTAAGATTAATGGTGCTTTAATAACGTTAATTGAAGCCCTTAGAAGAATCGATACGGCGCCGATCGCGGCACCGTATCGCATCGAGATACCGATCGATCTTATGATAAATAGTCAGCGGCACTGCGGGCGACCGTAACCGACGCCTCACGCGGGCTTCGCCCTCCATCGGCTCACTCGGTGCTTTTTCGAGATCATCACACGCCTTGTATTACTTCACTCACGAACCCGAGAGAGATCGAGAGCGCACAGATACGCCCGCGATCTTCGATCGAGCGCTCGCGCGTTTCAAATATCCACTCGTCTATTCTTCTCTCCTTTCTCTATCAAAACTAAGTCTCCTACGAACGTTCGAGTTATTTATTCGACCGTAATTTTAATCGATCTTTTTTTTTTTTTTTTTTTTTTTTTTTTAAATACCGATCTATTATATTTTGATTTATTAACATCGAAAAAAAAAAAAAAAAAAAAAAAAAAAAACGCTTATCTTTGAAATAGATTTGTGAATAAAATGTCGATGTCTAAATTCGATCTAATAATCGATTAAATTCGATTAAAAATCGTAAATTTATTTCAGTCGTTATCCAAATAATTTACAAAGTCTTTAGGCGATGGTTAATATAAAAATGCTGTACTCGTAACTACACCCTCGATGTGTCTCGTTTGACGAATCAAAATAAATCTCAAGTGTTGCTGTCTCGTCATCATAATCATCAAGCGACGCGCGGATCAGCACTCGCTGACACGAGAGTCGTTGAGATAAAAATAACAATGCCCGCATGAATAATCCGGCGGGCGAGTTTATGATACAGTATAAGATTTATAAACACACCTACGATGTAATAGGTTCATCGCTGAACGCGTTCTGATCCTTTTCGTCAAGCCGCGCAGACACGAGCGCGCGTTTCATTCTGCGAACGCGAGAGTGACGGTGGCGAAAAAAAAAAAAAAAGGAACGACCATGACCCGGCGATAAGCCGTCGAGCCACCAACAATGGACAATGGGTGAGATCCCATGCTCCACATACGACCGTAAAGCTGTACAGACTCTTACGGGTATTATATAGCCAGCTGTGGGTCACCCATTCGCTTTTGCCTTATAACGAAACACGCCTAACTTCGAGTTGTACACTCGCCGCGACTGTAATAACGCTGTATGCGTGCCTCTCGAGGAAAATGCAGGTGAACATAGAGCGGGAATGGGCCAACGCGTGCGACATTGTACGCGTGCCTCGCGGGATTACGATAGTCGCTGAACGGCACGAAATTGCCACCGGTGGATGCAAGTGCACTTTTCACAATGCTTAACCCCTCGTTTTACCACACAGAGAATTTTCCATAGATACAGACAATTGATAAAACTTATGCGTAAGTAATTGAGTACTTTGCGATAGCAAAAGATGGAAATTAATAATATTAATTCGAATTTTTTTCGTACTTTTGCGTAACCGAAAAAAAAAAAATTAATGACAAACGTGAAATAAAATAAAATCAAAATACAATGAAAATGTAATATAACGAAAAAACAAATTGATAATATTTCTTGATTTTTTTGTGTAGATTCATAAACGAAAAAAAAAAAAAAAAAAAACTGAAAGTATATGAAATATGTAATGGAAAACGTGAGTAACAGTGACAAAAAGAAATAAATAATATTCCCTGTTTTTTTTAGTATCGTTGCATAACAAAATAAAAATAAAGTAATGACGAACATTTTGTAATAATAGTGCTGTAAATACTTATTATTTTGAAAAAAGAAGTTGATATTTCCATAAGTGAGGAAATCTGCTTCGGCAATAATTTATTAATTAACAACTATTTAATTTAACGAAATGATTGCACCAAAGAGTTATCTTTACCACCATTAAAAATATCATCGACCCGTCTTCCCATCCCCGACCCCCTTTGGTCGGAATTTTTTACCGTTTCATGTTTTTCATTCGCGTCACAGACCATCCAATTATACGTGAACTGTGGTTTTTCTAAACTCGCGCAAACTCAGCGGCAAAAGTATTGTCGCTAATTGGCGATGGCGCAACCGTCGCTGTATCATTGTCTTCGGATTAATCGTCATGAGAAAACCAACGTCGAGGGTATTACACGACGGCGAGAGGTACGCGTGCGCGCGACTTAGGTGGTCAACTGATATTGCCGTTGGTATACGTTAGATGTATACAATATTTCCTCTTAGGGCTCTGTGGGGGACATTGTCTTCTAATGCGCCGTCGGAAAGCTTCAACTCGCCCCGACGAGGATGACGACAAAGGGGAAGAATACGAATGACGAAAGGAACCGCAGCGAGAATCGTGTAACATTTTTTAAAGTGTTACACGGCCTTTTACAATTCGGTGTGAGACGATTTCGTCGTTTTAGTTATTGTTGCCTCGGCGCTAAGAGATAACAGACAGACGGACAAATAACGCGTGGGTAGTTGATAAATAAGTAAGCAGATAGAATAGGTTATTAAGGTAGTTGGAGCGCGTGGTGTTCATCTCGCATAAATTCGACGAAATGGAGAGGGATTTGCAAACACTTCTCGATAGTATAAAAATCTGATAAAATTCATGCATATTAAAGATACCGAAAAGATTAATTTTGCACAATAATAATTGCAAAATGTTATTAACAAACTGTTGAAAAAATTAATTGTTAAACAAATTTACGGTAACTTAACTTTTTTTTTTTTACGAAAATTATTCGTTCATTTTTCTGAATATCTATGAATTTTTTCAGATTTTTATCTTTGATTTGAATTTTTTTTTTATATGTAAAAAATGTGTATAAAAAGAAAAAATTCAAAGCAAAGATAAAAATCTAAAAAAATTCATACGTGTTCAGAAAAATGAACGAATAATTTTCATTAAAAAAAATTGAGTTACCGTAAATTTGTTTAAAAATTTCTTTTTTTTCATCGATTTGTTAATAACATTTTGCAATTATTATTATGCAAAATTGATCTTTTCAGTACCTTTAATATGCATGAATTTTTTCAGATTTTTATACTATCGAGAAGTGTTTGCAATTCCCTTTCCATTTCATCGAATTAAGGCGTAATGAACACCAAGCGCTCCAACCTCCTTAACAAGTCAAGTGCGAGTAGATACAAGTATCCCAAGAATGATATATTATATAGATAATGATCCTGTAAATTTTGTAATAATTGAAATAAATTTCAATTCAAATTCGTAGATTATTCACGTGTCATAAATTGTAGACACGATTCTTATTAAAAAGAATATTAATTGATACAACGAAATACGGAGCTTTTTTTTCTCGCGCGACTCTTCTGTTTCTTTCGATACAAACTTACCGATCCAATGACAACAACGAAAGAAAAAATCTTTGTAAGCGACCATATCTACTATCTTTCATTCGCCATTGGGGAGATCGAGTAATATAAGGTATATCTACAGTACACGTTCGCGCTAAAGGTGTATCAACGAAGCTATAATGAGACACGTATGTAAGAAACGCTGCTGGAGAATATCTCGCGGCGAGGTTGTCGACGAAGGGGGAGGGGGTGAAGGGATCACACGGAATAATGGGAACCACTGTCGAAGCGTTACACGCAGCCGGACTCGGTGGAGAGCCCTGGGAGAGATCCGATAAGATAGAGATCCACTCGGCGTCGTCCATTCATTCGGACTATACGGGTATATACTACACTGTAGCACACGCCTATATGTATGTATGTATACATATACGCGTTCCAAGTTTTTCTCTCTCACTCTCTTGGTACCGCAACGGTTGAAGCTGAGCTCTAGCTTACAGCATTGCAACGCGACTGACCGGTCGGGCTATCTTACCCTTTTCACCGGCGTGGTCCGATCTCGGCGCGTATTAGACCCATTGTGTTATCTGTCACGGTCGAGATATCCAAAGGGCCAACACAAGCCGCGGGATCGCACCGACTCTTATACCGCTACGATACATATATAAATATATATAGAGAATACGGGATATGTGTATATATAGTATATACGTATATACGAAATGGTCGCGGCAGCTAACACTACGATATACATAAGTTGGATCGACCGCAGGGCCCCCAAGCTGACGGAGATTCCGCCAAAGGAACTGAACGCGTCACAGGCGTCAAAAGGAGTCGCGTGGGTGGCGCGCGTGAGACCTTTAGAGTCTCTCTCTCGAGCTTCGAGGCTCCACGAACACCGCGGCGATACAGGAACATCGGGGGGAGTGTTTCTTTCGCGAAAGTCGAAGAGATGAGAGAAGAAACCCCCCCCTCCCCCACCCCTTTCATTCTACCGATGACTATACATGTTGTATTGATTTCGGCTGTCGAGCTTTCGTCACAGATTCGATGAATCGAATGTATAATGTTATTCATGTGATATAGTTATGTGTCATCGTTACTAACGGGGTTCGAGTATCAACCTTTAATTTGACGGCTGTGCGTGAGGAATTTTTTTCATTTTCGTCTTCGACAATGTAACGCGTGATTAGAGGGGTTGAAGAGGGAATAATTTCATATAATATATAATATATAATATATAATATATAATATATAATATATAATATATAATATATAATATATAATATATAATATATAATATATAATATATAATATATAATATATAATATATAATATATAATATATAATATATAATATATAATATATAATATATAATATATAATATATAATATATAATATATAATATATAATATATAATATATAATATATAATATATAATATATAATATATAATATATAATATATAATACAGGAAAGAAAGATGAAAGTGAAGAGCTCGGCGAGCGTACGATACTTCCGGTCTCGTCGTTTCACGCGTGACGAGCCAATATCGTATTATCTAATATACTTCGATAAGTCTGACGCTCTCGCAGGCTAAGCTAAAGACAAGGCTAATGCTTCGGATTTATGTGGGTTAGGGCGTCGACTCGACGACGCGTGTATGCCGCTTGCCTATGCGCGCGGAGAAAATCGTCGAGTTTTGCATGCGCGGACGCTCCCGGCTGCATCACTCAACTCGGTGGCGGTGTGTTGCACCGTGTGATGCAGGCGATATGTGACTCATGGCGAGGTGGTCCATGCGCTCTCTCGCTACCCACCTAATCCGGTGCAGAGTACTCCACACCGTAGCCGCGTTCGCTGAGACGTGGAGAAGAGCGCGCGGGTTAAAACGTAGGAAGTTAGTCGATAGGGAGATGGAAACCGACGAAGGACGAGAGAGGCGAAGGCGGTGGTTACAGAGCGAGAGGAAGCGGCGAACGAGAATACAATGAACGAACGCTCGCGAACTCTCCTCGATTGCTCGTCTCTCATCTCGCAAGAGATGAATGAGCCGAGAGGACCTCACGTAAACGCGAAACACAATGCGGGCGTGTGGATCTCTTGGGTTGCGAATGCTCGTGGCAAACGAGGTCAACGATGCCAAAACATTGTGGAAAAAAAAAAAGAAAATTTATTCACGAAAATGTTGAATTAATAACAATTTAATGTTTCAATCGACTCAGCGACAAACAATCGAAATTTTTATGCACTTTTTTTAATCGACTTTGTATGAATATTCTTGGGTAATGGATTCTTTGGAAACCGGAAATCATAATAAAATTGTATCTCGGAAGGAATATTGAAAAAAATTATTTTTCAGGTTAATCCCATTTCATACGAAAAGATCGCGTATTTCGGAGCTTTTTATTTTTTTATTTTTTTTCAATTAATGTTAAAGGGTTTTCGATGATTTGAAAATATTTTTCAATTAATTAAAATGTAATTATTTAATTATTAATTATTTGTTGTTCAGAGATATTTAGCGGGAGAAACAATATATGACTTACGATACGAGTATTTCATGTCAGACAGCAGTCCTATATTGCCACAAGTTCTTCAACATATTACGATGCTGAAAGAAAAAAAGGAAACGTTGAAAAATCTATCGTGCGAATATAAAGCCTGAGAGAAAATAGTGACAGGAAAATTGGTCCTTCCCGTATGGGGTACGAGGGCACACGAGAGACGCGATGCGAAGTTATTGTATAGGTGCATAGGATGTACTTTCGTCCTCGTCGCTTGTGGATTCTCTCTTCGCGAAGTATTTTTTTTTTTTTTTTTTTTTTTTTTTTTTTTTTTTAACGAAGACCCGCTCGTTTCGCACGTCAACGTTGTATACTGTATATACAAACACTTCGGCCTTTAGCATAGTTTTGTGCCGTAGCCGGCACTGTACGGGTTGGGAAATTATTATTCTTTTTCATCACGTTGCCCCGTAGCACATTGCAGCCACGTTGCGGATGAGTCCGCGCGATAGAACACCCGAGCTAGAAGTGCAGTCGAGCTACAAGTCGTGCGTTGCTCGGGGGGGTCCCGTTGAGAGTTGACTTGACTCTTGTGCCGCGCGCGCGATCTCTCGCGCCGACGAGTTCACGTCGTTGTATTTCAAACTTCACAGTAATCCACTACATCATATAACACAGAGTTTCGCATTTATATTTTCTATAGGAGTAATAATACTTCGAAGTTGTACGGTTATAAACCCCACCATACTCCCCTACCTCTCTTGTCCCTCTCTACCGTTCACTTTGTAATTTAAGCACGACACGGAATAACGCGTCTCGGGGGCCCACGCATAACGTTTATTGTACGGAGAACGCGGGCACACTTCGTGAGCCCAGCGCGCTGCCATGGATTCTTTATATATCGAAGGATCGAGTCCACGATTATATTCGTATCGTACACTCGACGTCTACGGACTGCCACTTCGGGATACGAGCCCATTGTTCGCCTCATGTTAATTCTCGGGCGTTGACGGGCTCTCCTGAGACCGCAACGATCAGCAATGGAATTTCTACGAGTAGCACTCTTTTGTCACGGCTATTAAATTCAGACTGATTAATATTGCGACAATTCCTTCGTCGAATATATATTACTCTCGAGTTATTCATGAAATATTTATACATATATATGTATATGTATAATAAAGATTTTTCTTTTTTTTCTCATGAAAAATGATTCGCCATAATTGAGAAAATCGTAACGATACAGATCGCGACATCGTATAGGTAAAAAACTAAAAAAAATCAGAAAATCCCTGAATCGCTGAAATGGCGGAATCGTAAAATCAGAATGGCTGTACAGCAATAGCGAATGTGAAAGAGTGGGGCAAAACTAGCCAAAGGCCCCACAAGGATTAAATACGAGAAATACTACATTTTTTAAAATTATTTCACATGAAATTTGATAAAAAAATTGGTAATTTTTTTTTTTTTATTCCACAGTAATTTTTTTCAAATTTTGAGTAATTAAAAAATAAAACTTCATAATAATAATAATAATTCATTTAAAAAAAAATGTTTGTTTAATATTAATTCAATTTTTCGTAGTTTTTTCAGTTTTTATGGCATATTTTGTCGAAATTTGTAAGACAAACTTTCGGAGCAATTTTTTTTATCGCAACGCTAAAACTCGCCGAAGTAACAATCGAAATAAATCGTTTCATCGTCGCCGGCGGTGGATTTTTTTTTTTTTTTTGTTTTTTTTTTTTTCGTTGTCGGATATAGCGCAGGGATAAAGTGTTCTTTTTCACGTTTTCCACGCAAGAAGCTTACCGGAAAACACGCCGAAGGGACCTCAATAAAATCTTAACTGCCGCGGTGTCTATAGTCGTAAGACGTGAGTTTGTGTCCGTTCGTTACCGGAGGTTCAAAGTGATTTCACGAGGCCGCAAACACGGAACCGATTCTACCCCTTATCCTTTCGTATCTGTTATACCTGTGCTGTGTAGATCCTAATTTTATGGCCTAACCGATATCACTGCTCTCTCTCTCTCTCCCGAGTTCCCGAGAGAGAAAGAGACAGAGAGAGAGAGAAAAAGACGCAACACAAAAGTGCACCAGTATTACCTACGCGAGAGGAAAGCGATAGGTCCGTTGGACTGAGTGCGGTGAGCCATTGGCTTAATGGTTCTGACGAACGGAGAGTGAATGCACCTGTCGTCGTCGCGGTGTGCGGCTGAAAGAGTATATACATGTTACACTCTTTCACCAAACGAAATTCCGATGTACAAACAGCGCAAGGTGATCATCGATCATTGTTTCGTTGGTGTATTTAGGATCGGAACATCGCCAATGTATCCGGTGGGATTTCAAAAGGTAGTCGAAGAGGAATATACTTTTCGCCGCGTAAAATATATACCTATATTTATTGCGTCCGAGCTGTAGTCCAGCCTTTGCGCAATCGGTGAAACTTGGGAACGGTATATATATCCGACAAGCGTGAGCAATGTTATTATGTTAGTTTATTGGACTTATACGGGAAACATCTTGAGAGCTTCTCGGCTTCGAAATTTCCGAGATTTCGTAAAGGTTTATCTAAATTACTTGGTAAAGAAAAAAAATTGAACAAACAGTATCCCGCAAAAGCCGATTTACTAACGATGAAAAAAAGAAAATTGATTAACCATCGAAAAAAAAATGATTTGTTCGAATTTTCTTTTCCCATAAAAGCTTTCGATTTATTTTGTGTTTTTTTTTTTTTTCAATCAACTTTTGTTAGTGTGCATGCACTTTAGAGACCACCGCCCCTAACCGACCCTCCTATGGTTATGTCGTGATAAAATTCGTAATTTTTTATCAAAAAATTCATCTATATATATAAAAAAAAAAAAATTGATAAAAAGCTGTTAATCAAATGTCATTAACGATATAAAATGATATCGATATTAGTATCAATAACAAATATTTGGTCAATAGTCGTGTCAACAGTCGTTTCGCGTTCAATGACAAATCTAACTTGCGACACATACTTCGGTCCGAACGTTTCGTATTCGGAGGCCCAATGCGTGCGTGAATATAGTTTTAAGAATCGCCACACGAAATTACCGCCCCGGTCACGAACAAACTATATTTGTCTCACGCACACACGGAGACACGAAAAATCACCACAATTCGCGAGTGAAGAACGATCCGCGAGAGCCATCGATCCTATAATATACATCGCGCCGCTTGGTAACCTGTTACGATGAGTGAGAAAGAGATTCGCCTCAGGGTCAGACATCTGCGCATCGATATGAGAAGCTCGTCTTTCGTTCGCGAACGATACTCGTAATTATATTACAGTCTACATGTACCCGTATTACACATACGTTTAACTATAATATCTTATGTACGAGTGTTGCGGTCCCATTTGACGACTGTCGTCGTCGCCATTGACGTTTCATCGTCGTCGCTACATATAACGACGATACGCAGTCCGTACATTTCATTCCGAGTCTTTATACGTTCTTCGAACGAGTTTCCGGAGCTCCATTTGTATACATGCGGAAAAAATTTAAATTTCGATCGGAACACCCAGTACTTGTCGCTTAAAAAAAAAAAATGCGTACACCAAAAAAAAAAACTAAATAAATAACTCCCAACGAAATTATTAATAACAAAAAACAATAATAATAATAATAATAATAACAATAATAATAACAATTATTATTATTTTCCAGAAAATTAACCCTTCCGATTCATTTTCTACTCCAAACACTTATTTTTATCGCCATTGTTGAAAATTATTTATTTCCGCCCTCTAATATATCACGGAAAATGTTCTAATGGAATTTGCCATTTTTTCCACATTGAGAAATTAATTTAAACAAAGGGATGTTTTACTATTTAAAAAAGTGTAATCCTTGTCTTCTTCTCTCGATCACTTCAATGACTTTACAAAGAGATCTATTACTCGAAGATTTAATCTGTGTTCTCAACGACATTACGTGTACGATATAGAGGCGCATCGACGTCGGTAGCGCAAAAGTCCGGGTGACACGCAACCGACGA
Organism: Cryptus armator; assembly: GCA_963971235.1. Taxonomy (NCBI): domain Eukaryota; kingdom Metazoa; phylum Arthropoda; class Insecta; order Hymenoptera; family Ichneumonidae; genus Cryptus; species Cryptus armator. Next base: position 11,238,911 of record OZ020242.1, on the reverse strand, counting down.
AAGAATGAACAGGGAGCTCGGTATGTATAAAGTGCGTTCGTACGAGTAACCGCCTCTCTCGAGTGTCGGGGCTCGTCGTCTCGCGCCACGGAAAATTGTCTTTTTCTTTGCCTCGCCGGTGTAAGCAACGAGGCCACGGGAATCGCGGGGGCGACATTATCGTCAGTGAACGAGCGACCGACCGATGCAGAGTTTGCGACTCGGCGTACACGGATACACAATTCTATATCGTATACAAATATCACTCCGTAAAATATATTTAGCACTCGTGTGCGGGTATTTGTGTATATAAAATGTATAAGTATGTAGAATAACTCTCGGTAGTTCATTGCGTACGGAGAGTCAAAGTTACATACGTGTACGAGAGACTGAAAGACACAGTGAGGAGAGCGCGGAGAGGTCTCGTGTAGAGCTGAGAGTTAGAAGCCCACACGGTAGCGAACATTGTTATTCAAATCAGGCATTGTCTCACCCGGAGCGGGCGAGCGCTCTCGGGCAGATGCTAATTTTTCGGTCCCCGCTTATTACACGATCGGCGTTCCTAATGTGTCTGAATATAGATCAGCCATTGGCATCGAGAAATATAGATATAGTCGGCGAGATAATCGCTACAGTACGCACAGTATATCGGATGATACGCTATGATGTATCGAAGGATCGATGGATCATTATATATACATATAATATAATATGTGTACGTATACCGAGGGGCGTTATGTGCTCACGCGCGGGCGCGAGTTAATGCGTTCGAAGCGCAGGGCGTGTAGATCGACTCTCGCGCGCATTGACTTCTCTCTGTCTTGAGTTCAGTTTCGCGTTTAACCAGTCAACGATTTGATCGACATCGACGGCCCACGTTAAGTGCGACCGCGAGCGCTCGACGGTTGCGAGTCATGCGAATCGTTGAGGGACGGAGATCCAACGAAACGGGGACAGACCGGGCGCGAGATTGCATAAATCATTGTTACTTTATCGCGGGCGACACGTACGAGACACTGCTGTACATTCTATGCTCAGTACTCTCGACCTTTGAACTGGAAAATTATAGATCACAGACATTACGATCTACGATCGATAAGAATCGATATTCTTTCGTGCAATTTTTTTCTGTTTTTTTTTTTTTTTTTGCCACGACGTTGCACGCAACTATGGGCGGCCAAGTGGGCAAATTAGTCTGGAATTTTCCTATTTTTTTGTTTAATACAATGCATTTTTATATTTGACAAGTTACAAGTTACGTTTTTCAGTATAGTAATTTTCAAATACATAATCACACTTATCGAGGAAAATTCTGTGAGAATGGATTGAACATTGATTGCAGCAAAATAAAAAAAAATCTGTTTCATTTCGGCCAAAATGGGAGCTTAAAGCGACGAAAAAATGTTATCGAACGCATTAAAAATTAATATTTGTTTTTTTTTGTCTTTATGCCCTCTGTATGATTTTTTAAAAAAGAAAGCCGATATTCTTAACATTCATAACAACATTCAAATTCCTTGTGAATACTTTTCGGCTTTCCGCGAGAGAGGGATGCAATACTTTGTAAATTTGATTCCACGATTCCGAAACTAAACCGGAAGGTTTGACAACCGATTGAGACGTAATTCACAATTACGAAAAATGTCCTAATTACCGATCTTCTGGATTCAACAATGAATGGCCTCGTACTTCAACCCCTCGTGAGAAATCGATTTACAACGCCGCCGCGGGGAGATTTTTTTTCGTCGAGATCGGGCGACACACCGCGCAAGATCGGTAGAACGTACGTTGGAACTCGTTGCCACGGTTGCACCCGACGACGATATAGAGACATAAAGAAAAGACGTGCGACATCCTGCCCCGCGGGCGGGCATTGGCGAGGTATAAATCATCGGCGCAAGGATTGCATTTCAATGCGCGATTATATCCCCGCGAGCCGTGGCGCATTGCGCGGCTCGTCTCGTTTCAATCTATGTGTACCTATAACAACGCGTATTCATGTGTTGCACGATACTAAAAAAAATGCCCTGCGATCAACCGGGCAGAGCATCGGGAGCGACGACAAGTTTTATTCAGCGTACGCATTGCACGCATGCTTTTTGCGCTTCTCTGTAAATACATACAAATATACATATTTATCCTTTCGATGTGTTAGTCGAGAATCTTTCTTTCGTCGTCGATTCAATAAAATACAACAACGGACGGTGATTTTGTTCGGTTGGCAGCGTTTCATCAACCCCTCGCCGCTCAGTGTCTCATCCACACACTCCGTCTCGTTACAAATGCAGAGAACGCGTATCCGGCGCGCGTTGCACGCTGCACAGGACGAACTCTGTATATCCTCTTTCTTCTTTATTCGTTTCTTGTTCTTTTTTTTTTTCCTATCTCTTCCTTTCTTTTTCATTAAATTTTTTCTCTTCGACTAGAAAAGTTTAGAATCCGACACTATCCCGGTCTGCTGACAGCGCCAGAGGCACTGTCTATGCTCGACATGATTCGTTCCGAACACGTAATTTCTTTCGTTCTTTTCCTTTCTCTCTTCATCAGCTTTGTTCCGTTGCACCCGGAGCCTGTGCATTGGGCTGAGTCATGCATCGATATACCCACACGTGTCGGTCGAGAATCGTTAAACAGTTATTTACTGTAGAATATATATACATTCTATATGGGCGTATGGATTGTACTTACTAACTAGAATAATAAAAGAATTTAGTACTCTCAGTTATGATTGACACGTCGAATTTATCGATTGATTTTATTAAACTTCAACGCTTTATTTTGTGAACGGCAACATTTGCTATAAACTTCAAATGGTATATCGCGTAAAACATCGATGGATCGAAAATCGTGAACAATAAATTAATAAGATAAAAAGTAAGTAATTTTTCTCCAAAATATCGTCAAAAAATAAATGAACGATATGGAAAAAAAAAATTTGAATAATTTTTGAAAAGTTTCAAAGATTGAAGAACTTTCGTCAGTTTAATGTCTATTAAAATAAAAAATATTGAACATTCCTTTTTTTTTTAACTATATTTATATTATTATTATTATTATATTATATTATTTGCATTATTTTCTTTATAATATAATTTAAAATTTTTTAATTAATAATAATAGTAATCATGATATTGTTCGCATATATTTTCTTTTTTGGCTGACAACATAGAACTTTATGTCGTTCGAAATTAAATGCGCGTCACGATAAAGAAAACTCCATTCCGTTGTTATTGCTGTTTTTCGGTCGCGATGTGTCGACTCGATCGGATTCTCGCGAGGCTCGTGCGCGTTCGGTGAAGCAAACAAATTACACATCACCCCGCGGTCTCGTAAGTACGCGAGGGCTCGCGTCCGCATCGAGACGCGCTATTAAAGCGCGCCGTTCGCATGCAAGCGAGCGTACGTTATACGAGGAGAATCGCGCGCTTACCCAGCCTCGATGCACTCTCCGCGCGCGTGCATTCACCGATCCTGTCGCATTCGCGTTCGCGCGAGTATCCAGGCAGGTTGAGCTGCTGCTCTTGCTGCTTCTGTTGCTGGCGCGATCCACGTGCCGGGCGTTGCGTGCGACACGCCCAGCGCAGTAGTGCGTGCGCGATTCTCGTACATGTCTTAGCGTTTGCCCATACAGTATTGTATGGAAACCAGTCGAGGGGGAGGGGATTCCCCTCCGACACGTTTATGAATGTCCCCGAACCTTTTACAGTGAAATTTGTTGCTCGATGCGGGACCTCAATCTCTCTACATCCCCAATAGCGAATGATTTTTAAAGGATCCATTTTGTTTGATTTTTCTATGGTGTCCAGTGGTCCTGATAATCCCGGAATAATCCTGGAATGTCCTTAAATTTATTGGTCGGCCTTTCAATTTTTTTTTCTCGATTTCTCCGTTAAATTTTGACTTTTCCATACTTTCAAAATGTTCTAAAAAGTCGAGTTCCTAGATGACTCGTTAAATAATTTTTTTTTTTTTCGATTTTGTTAAGATTTTGATCCTATTGGAAAGTATTCAAAATTCTCTCTGAATCTCATTTTTGGTTGAAAATCTAACGATACATCGTTCTTAATTAATAATTTGATCGATTTTTATTTTTCTTCAATATCCCTGTCTATTATCCCAAAACCTTGACTATTGTTTTGGAAAAGTCCTGTAAGGGTCCTTGGATTTTTTGGGGACGGTTTATCCCTTTGTAGATCGTGTTTTAGCAAAGATTAGTAATTGCCTGCGAATCTTTGTCGCGAAGTGATTATGGGGGATGAAAGATTCGGCCCCCGAAGGGATAATGATCACCTATCGTTATATCGAACTGGATAATGTCAAACTGCACGGATTATCGTATAATTCAGCTCGCCCCCACGTTCATATTTAACAAACTTGAGGTCTAAATCACCTATGATTATCCACGTCACGACGTCTTCATTATTTCTCTCTGTATCCACCCTGTTGGCTGCTTCATCTCGTTTCCACTGGCATATCCCCTGAATCCAGTCGCGCGCGCGCCCGCAACATCGGGAACTCGTTATATTCTTAACCGTGTGGAGACCCCGAGTCACGATATACCTGTCGAACTCGCTTTCGCACAACCGATAACTAGACAGTTATCTTTCACCGCTCGGTCATCGAGACATACGAAAATATCAAACGCCATGCAGAGACGATATCCCGTGTGTAATATAGGTTTTGTGTATAAGATTTGCGGTGTTCCCTCCGCAGCCGCTCGTTGATCTTGAGGTGAACAAAAATTCGTTCAAAGTACACAGTGCAAACCTGAAAAGGCTATAATAAAATCAAAACCAACGATCCACAGGGCAATATGTTTATTTGTTTAACTCGACGGACGCTTCCCCCGAGTAGATAAAAATATTTTCCACTTATATTCGCACCGCTCAGGTTAACTCTAATTCATGGACTCGGAGAATTGCTCTGCTAATTACTTTCTCCTATTCATTTCATGTCCATTTGCATGTTCGTGAGATCTTTCTTAAGTATACAGTGAAAAAATCGCATTGCAGTTGCCGATCGGTTCACTTATTACCGATTTTTTTTGTTTCCGAGTTGAAATAACAATTATTAAGGTATCTGAAATCATATCTTTATTTGCACTTTAAAGTACAGTTCGCCAAATTTCATTGACGGAAAAAAATACTTCTCTTCTGGACAACGATTCACAATAAAGAAACATTATTATCAATTTTTCACGATCGATATCGTAATCGCCATATTAACACGTTATATCGGTAATAACAGTGAGATAAAAAAAAATCAAAAAATCGTTTGTATCGATATGCTTTGGTTGAGTAATCCCGGTTATTCGAGACGCTCAATGCGATCCTGGAAGTGTCCGGATCGGCTGCGGTCCGTTGGCCACCTCGACTAATCGAATTAAGATCGAGTCGGCCGATAGAGCGACACGCGTCTCAACGCCTTGTCATTCACCGTGGAAGCATTCAATTAGTTCGATCGCGCTGTAGTTCTTTACTTCACTGTTCCGCCGATAGGTCGAGAGCATTATGTGTATCGTATAACACGACTGGTATTGAGATAATGTACCGTAGATCAGGATCCATTCGATATATATCCGACGTTAAACTGGTTCAAAGCTTATATTTAGATAGAAGCCAACGGTCGGATAAAACGTAACGCGGTAAGTTGAGTTAAATCTATATGTAACCGGGACAAGATCGATCTACCGAGGCGTGATGAGTTATAGATATAAAGCGACGCAACGAGGCGCGGCGGAATTGATCTATCAAAGGCGATAGAGCGTATAGCCGTAGCGCGTGCTGCTCGAGGCGACTCCGTTCAACCACATCATCGAGACTCATCATACCCGTACGAAAGGATCGAATAAACCCTTTGCTCGATACTGTATATATACATATGTGGTTATATATATGTATGTATACATATATCCGTCGGAACGATTTCGATAGTCTCTTCAAGTTCGGTGCCGCCGATCTTTCGTCTTCGGACACACGTTACCTGTGGGATCTTCAATGTTCTCATAATGTAGACGAGAAGCATTTTCTGTATATATAAGTACCGCGCGCGTGATAGGTGAATGAAGAAGGTATACCTCTTATGAAAACGCTTAGCAACGACGGCTTTTCTCCTCCCCCTCCCCCCCCGCCACATCCCCTCTCTGTCGATGATGCTTTCTCGACCGCCGATCTACGTCTCTCCTCTCGTGGGATAGAAATGTCTGAATAATACACCCGAATTAGAATAAAGACTCTGAACCGACGAGATTTAATATATGGCTCTGACTCTTCTGTTTCGTTATAGTTCACTGTTAAAGGGATACCAACAATAATCATGGAGTCTCTCTCATCTGTAAATACCGTGTGAATTTTGCGCGCGGAAAAACTGAATTTGTTTATCTTTTCATTTTCTTTTTTTTTTTCGTTCATTTCAAATAATATTTGTTGCATTCGAAATTTAGGGCGCCCGTCGAAAAAAATATTTTTTTGTGACGAAAAAAAAAATCACATTGGGTAATCAATTCATTGTTGTGCGTTATGTATATTCTTCGTCAAATTTTCGTCCACTAAACATTAGAGATAAATCCGAAGGATGCGATTAGTCGAATTAATCGTTTTCCACATATTACGTGTCGAATTTGAAAGCTTTTTTTTTATATTCAATATTTTTATTATTTTTCAAATATTTCTATCATAATTAATCTGTACTTTTACTGAAATCAATTAATTATCATGTTTCGGTATGTTTCGGAGCATCGAAAATGTGATATGCTTTGTCCACAAATTTTGTGAAGGACGATTATGAAAAAATGCATTCGAAAACCTGATTTGACTATAGCTATTCAAATTGCTTCGGCTCGACTACATTTCCAAAACTGTGAACAGTAAATTAAGACTCAATGCGAATTAAGCGAGTCATTGGCAATCCCTGCAACATCTTTCTTCTCCTATACTCTTTGATCTTTTTATTAATTATTATTCATATGCCTGTACTCAGCCCTCTCCCACACGCATAATCTCAATTTGTATAGATTTATCGGCTCTCCGCTAAGTACGTGTACACGAAAAAAAAAAAAAAAAAAAAAAAAAAAAATCCAAACGTAGAATCATTCCAGGTGAAGCAACGCCGTGGACACCGGTAGCCGCACGCGTTTTCTTTTTCTATTTATTTTTGTAATTCTGCAATAAATATGCTCACCCGCGCACAAGCCATGGCGTTGGCCATAGCAAACGCATATTATATTCCCTCGCCGAACCCTCTCTATCCCTCTTTTTCTCTCGTAACACGAACGATGCACTCGCTGCGGCTAATGCATTCAAATGTATTCACGACGGCGTTTACGCGCGACGCTTCATTAGCACGATCGGCGCTCTTGGCTCAGAGAGAGTGAGAAAGATGTACTCCACTCGGTGGCTGTTGGGTTCTACCTTAAGAGACGCACCACGTATGTATATATATGTATATATATCCGAGGTTCGTGAGACGAGGATAAAACATGCGCAGCAACGGCAGCAGTTCATTCGAGCCGAGAGTCATCGCCGGGAAGCGCGTTCGCTATGAGAGCGCGCGTTGGACCGCGCGCGACCGACTCATATGCACAGCGATAATTTAATTATTACGTTAGATTTGCTAATTTAATGCGCGCGTCTCGCGCTCGGGGCGTTTCGCTCCGGGACTCGCTCGACGCGCAGACTTCGCGTCTTCTTCTTTTTTTTTTTTTTTCGTGACTATGGCTTAGGAAATGAGAGTTCAGTCCCACTGTGGAATATACTGTACGGAATATGCATTAAAGTATAGATATATACTATATATTGTGGGACAGGTTTGACAACCGTAAGTTTCTTCGGGACTCCCACAACGCGAGCGACTAATATCCGCTTCGCTGTTTGGGATCTTCGTCTTCGTCAATGATGCTGCCCCCGGACCGAGACATTCCGCGACGTCGATGTTTTATTTTTGTCTCGCACACGGAATTACCGGCATCGCCAGGCGCCTGAAAGATACTATAGCGACGCGACCATATACCATGCATTCAGCTTCACTTGGTGGAGGATAAGCTCGTTTGTTTCTTGCGCTCGTATAGGCCGAGTTTGCTTCGCCTTCGAACGAGAGAAAGGGGATAGCGCGAACAATTACGACGCGAGAGCGTATCGATTATAACTGATTAATTATTCCTGTTTTTGCGAGCGTTCCGAACGAAGATTCTCATCCTTATGGCGTACCTTCACACCCGCTAAGCAACACGATGGATAATTCTCGCAAGATACTTGGATACGATGGAAAAAACGTTACCCTGTCGCTTTTTTTTTTTTTTTTCTCGGGATTAAAATCATTAGTAAGGAACAATCTTTGCGATGATATGTTTAAGTTACGTTGCGGCCATTTTTTTTATGGAAAATTTTCGTAAATTTCGAAATTCAATTACATTTAATGTCGGTGCCTTTTTTTTCAATTTTCCGGAAGGGTTATCAAAAAAATATAAAATATGGAATACAAACGAAGTAATGAAGTAACGAAGTAACGATGTAACGATGTAACGATGAAGTTAATAGTAACGACGTTGCAAAGATTTTAATCAACGCGTATATCGATACACTGATGACGAAATCAAAAAATCCAGTACACGCCATCCAGACGCCATTCTGGTCAATTTTTGCGATTCAATTATTAATTTTTTTTTCTATATTCGCATAATCACCGAGAATTTGTAATGAACCCCTCCATCGATTATGTTTAATATTGCAATACACAGAAACACACGTAGATCGGGATTATTATGTCGCGTGATTTTATATTACGAGCCGCGTAGTTAGCGAACGCAGTTAACAGTTAGTTAGAGAAAACGGGTCAACGCGGAAATTCCAGTTGAATCTCTTCTGAACCCCGGGTGAGTTTTATGCTATACACTCTTATACTTCATTTGCGAGGGGTACACGCGGGTCAACCAAGCCAAGCGCCAGTTTGCCTCGTGTACGGAATATATATTTAAACATCGAACTCTATTTCATAATGAGAGTCAAGAGTGCCTCGGCGAAGGCGCGGGTGGATTTTCTTGAGTATGCCTACCGTAGATCTGTTGCACGATAAGTCCCTGTAGTATATCGCACAAGCGGGTGGGGGGTGTAGAGGGGGCGGGGGGTGTGCGACTTACATAACGCAGAATCGAAGCGCGCCGTCAACCTCTATCGGCGTGATGAGAATATTTTTATTACCCTGTTGAATTACCGAACGAGTAGTATGCGAATCGCGCTCGATGGAAAAATATACTAAATCGTCGTCAACACATTCGTGATAATGAAAAAAAAAAAAAAAAAAAAAAAAAAATCTAATAAAAATAACATCGATAGTAAATAATATTAATAATCATAATTATTGATTAATATATCGTTAATAGATTGTTACAGATTCATAATTAATTTACAAATGTACAAAAAATACGATATATTATGAAATGTTTCATTCAGCCGCGCAGGATTTATATCCCCGATTGGATTTTATAGATAAAAGCGATGTAAGAAAAACAGCGCACCCACGGCTATCTCGCGTTACATACTCCCGCGAAATTCGATCCTCTTCCGACACCGTGTCGAGATCAAACACCGTCGAGATGTTGAGACAATTCGCCTGGCGATTTGTTCTCAACTTCCCCGATCGGCGATACATCTGGCGATCTACGGAATCACTTATACCTACGGGATAACTTAAGTTACTCTGAAAATCATCGAGTGCAAGTGTAATCCATCGCTCGCCGAGTAAACTTCGTAAGCAACGTGTAAGAGCTTCTCTAGTTCTCTAGTTTCTTGATACAGAAGTTTATCCGATTTTAACTCGCGCTGCCGACAACGAGATCTTAATTATCCGGATCTGTATACGAGAATCTCGGTCGGTATTTTCTTTCACCTTAACTCGATTAAATGGCGATATGTATTATCGAATCGAAGCAAATTGTTGTGCGTACGCAAGTGAGTTAAAACCTCGCGATCTCACCTATAGGCCGACGACCGTTTGCTAGTTGATCGCAATGCGTGCCGCTTACAAATTCTCTCTGGTACTTCGCTGTACAGAGTCACGGGTGGCTTCTGCGCTCGTGTTGTGTGCGGTATAGTAATATACCAGTATAGTATATACGTAAAGACCGTGTACGTCCCCTTTCGTCGAGACTTACGTAAGATTATGACATCCGTGACACAATCGCGTGTAACACTAGTATGCGTATACTATAAGTACGGATACAGTTGACGTTATAGTATATACGAACGCGTGCGCGACTCGTAGAACGCCCTCTTTCCGTGACAGAAAGCCCCGCCACTGTTAGACGCTCGCGCGCACGCTTTTTCGCAACTTTCGGCTTTTCCATGCCAACCGAGTAATTGCTAGACTATCGTCATCGACGTCGCGGTCATCGCCGTCAGGCATCGTCTCCACTCGCGTGTGGTATATACTATATTATAAATAGATATTATTGTAATGTACGTATTACCGAGCGCAGCGCATGTCATACATACGTCTTTCGCAAATCTTCACCCACATTGGAGTTATTGTGCGATTCTTACAATTGCTTTCTTATTCGATATTTAATTTTATATATATCGTTTTTTTTTTTTCAGTGTTCATTTCACTCGAGTAATGTCAATTTTTTTTAGGACTTTTTGAAAAATTGTTTGATTCTATTTTATCAATATCGCCGCGTGTTGCTATCTGCCGTTTTGATCAAACGACGGAGCCATTTTTTTTTATTCGGCATCTATTTGAAATCGTAATCTCGCCCGGGAAAATCGAAGATATTTCGAATTGGATCAATGATGTAATTTTGTTTCTGTGACTCATATTTGAAGATTTACAACAATTTTTTTAATCAATTTCGCCGCGGCTTCGAATAAATTTTAGTGAAAATATATATCACGTACTCATTTTGATCGTCACGATCGCTGGAAATCATTGACGTTAACCTTAGACTAAGTCTTGTATTTATTATTTTTCATCATCATCGTCATCATCATCATCATCGACTGTTGATAGAATAGAATTGATGACTCAACTCTATTCGTATGAATCACCTTGTGATATCACGTCGCGATCGTTCATTCACCTCATCTCGCCGCATACGTGACGAACGTATGGATACGGCAAGGTACAAAAAAAAAAAGAAAAAAAAATCTAATTCGAGCGTTCATAATCTCGTTTCGCTTCACTGCCGAGCAGATCGAACTCTCTCAATGAGCAATGATTGCTTTCCATCGAATGTACGATGCGCACATGTATGCGCTTTAAAATCGCCATTCGAGAGCGTGACGCGTTCCGGATGCATCGCTTAGACGTAAAAGCGAACTAATTCGCACATTCGCAACGATCGCAAAAGCACACTTTGCTACACTAAACCCAATCGGTAACCGTGAACGATCGAAAATTGCTAGAAAATTTCGAAATCTCTCTTCTCTCCGTACAAATTTCAATTATAGATTCCTCATGGCGCTGTGAGATAAGTTTTTGAGATCAAATTTACTCCTGAAACGTTTCAAAATGCTTACGATAAATTTTAATTGAAAAAATAATAAATAAATAAAAAAAACCGCCAACAATTACGCGATTAAAATATTTTTTATTTTTTCCAAAAATTCCATCATTTTTTATTTAAAAATAATTTTTTTTTTTTCAACCACCGAAAAATATGCAATGTAAATATTTTCTGATTACCACAGTAATTCTTTTTTTTAAATATTCATATTTAACATTTATCGATAATTTTTCATCCGTGTACATCGAAAACGAAAACAATGGAAAAAAATCGACCGCTAAAATTTCGTTGTTACGTTCTCTCGCGATAACCGCGAAGGGTGAAGAAAATAAAAGTAAGATAACAAGAGAACGAATAATTCCGAGTTTGAAAGCCACTCTCGGGTTCTCAACTGTTTGCTCCGTTCGGTTTCTTAATCGTAATTGTTTTCCGACTTAATACATTTATAATGTCGAGTCATCAACTCAACCTGGGGGCTCTGATTGCTGCGCGATTACGCGCCAATGCGCCTGTGGGTTTTGCCACTGCGTTAACGAGCTTGCGACGAGACTAGGAGATAACCGCGAGTGGGAATAGAACAAAGATGAAGACTAACAGAGAGGAGTGAAGATGATAATGTCCGTTCTGTGGAGACTGCGAAGAGGCGCAGGTTCACGCGGTGGCAAACGTACTACTGTCGTTCGCAAGCTATGTATAGAAAATATATTTTGCGCTGCTCCTCTCGTCATCGTTGAGTTCGAGAGGAATTATTATTCGTGTGAAATACGCTGCTGCGCTGAGCTAAGCAGATGAGTTTAGCGCGGTTTTTCCGGTAAACGGCTTTTGTAATTTCGAATGGTTTTATCCTTCGTATCCCCTGCGAGATTCGGTGATCTCTCAGCAACGAGTGGATCGGTCAGACGAGATGTAACGAGTCGCCCCCTTTACCACAGAAGAACAGCGATCCGAGTAGCATAAAGAAGAATGAGAAGCTACGACTGGGTGGTATAGTTTTTTGTGTCGCGACCGAAACGAGCGAACGAGACGGGAGAGTGAACGAGAGGCTCCTCATCGGTAGGCCACAAGCGAAGAATATGATTTTGTTTTCATATTCCGGGGGCGGCAGCGTCGGCCTGCATTGCAATGAGGACAGAAGCGTCCCGTACACAACGGAGAATCGAGAGGAACACAGCCTTCTACCTTCTTACGACCGGAAGCGAGGGGGGCGCACGCGTATCCGGCTATGTGGGACGCCTCGAGGAGGTCCATCCAATACCTCTACGCAACCCTGAACAATTCTGTGTGAGCGAAGCAAAAGAAAAAGAGAGAAAGTTATTGGCGCCCTGAGAAAAAAAATTAACTACAAAAATAGAGTTAATTTGAAAATCAATGAAAATCGTTTGAATACGTCTTTTCGGAGTTCGGCTATTTTAGGCAAAAAAAACGTTTCTTTTTTATGAAAAAAAAAAAAAAAAAAAAAAAAAAAAAGATCGTATCACTAACCCGATGTGATTGTTTGTTGGGAATAATATTCCGATCACGTAAAAAATTCCGCGTTCTAAATATTGGAGACAAGAGTAGGATTTTTTAAACAAAAAATTTGGAAAAATGATATATATAAATAAAATCCGAACTATTTTCGCACGTTTTATATTCACAGTTGGAAATTTTAAGAAGAATTTTGATTTTTTGAATAAGATTTTTGTTAGCGATGAGAAAAAGCTGCCGATCCTTTCCCCTTAAATAAATAAATAAATAGATACAATGGTGAAAACAAAAAAATGAAAGGCAGATTTCTCCCCGGAGCGAGAAAAAAACGAAAGATTTATCTGTTCTTCCTCGTCGAATTTATCGCGTCGATCTTCGCAGGAAAGCCAAAGTCGTGAAGGCTACCTGCGTGCGCGATGATCCGTTGACTACCGAGAGACAGAGATCCTTTCCCAACTTTTCTTCGTGTCTTTCACGCGGGAACTGCGGAATCAGGATCTACATATAGTCGGCGAGTATATTTACATCGTTGTAAACTATCTAATTATTAGTTTCTTTTTTTTTTTTTTCGTCTAATCGCAAATAGAATCTGAATGCCTATCAGGTGTATACTATGTCGTGTTCACGTGTGAAGAGTATTATCGACGAGCGCGAGTAATTTTCATCGCCGAGCCGTTCATCGATTAATTAATATCACGTGAGAATTAATGATGCAAAAGAAGCCGTATGATTAATATCGGAGATGCAGAAAATCATACGGTGAATCAACGATCCGTGATGTACGAGAGCTCATGTTTTACGAAGACTACAATAGTAGTTTGAAGAAAATTTATACACAACGTGTACGTATTATTGTACAGTGTAATGCAATGCGCAAGCTTCGTTAATATTATAGTAAAACGGAGGTACCGACGAAGTAGAGAACTCTGTCGCAACGATTATGCTCTCGCGCGCGTCTGTAGGGATGCTGACACCCAAGTTCGATCGCGTGCCAGAGATGAAACAACGTACGTTGTAATTCGCGTTTGCAAGCCGGTACCGAGGATGTTGCATCGAGAGAAGAACGCGCGCGCGAGTTCTCGATTACCGGTGTGTTTTTTCTTTCGTTATTGCGATCTTCCAGTTGTGAGATGTGCGTGACGCAACTCCTATTCACCTCCCTCGCCTGATCTTCCGAAGATTCTTTCGAAATTGAGACTTAATTTTTCTTAATATTAATCTCATCTTTATTAAGGATCCAACATTTCAAGATTACCATTTTATTTATTACTTTTCTTTATAAAAAAAAATAAAGATCGATAAAAAATTTGACACTTCAACTCTTCGATACATTTTTGGCAACGCATGAAATTCACCGAAAATGCGGACGCGTCGCATCAATTTATGCGAAAGTTTGGGCCATGTGCTCTTTTTTCTTTTCCTTTCGTAGTTTACGGTACCTCCGGGTCCGATCACGAGAGACGCATGCTGCATCACGCTCGTTAAATAAATCGTTCCACTCCTCCTCTCACCGAAGCCTCTTCCGTGACACCAGAGTCAGGTTCCGTAGAGTTATTAGGAATCAGATAACGAGAGCGCCGTGAATACCATATACCGTGGTCCTCGACGGATAAACGCCATAGCACTCCTACCTGCATATATATACTATGTATACACATATATATGTATGAGAAAACTTATATCGGTAGCCCACCTGTCCTTTAGCGCAGTCGTGTATAAGTCAACGAGACGACGACCTCCCGAGAGATCCCCGAACGAGATCTGACCCACAGATTAAGAGATCGTAAATAGCACGCTTTTCTTGTCGATCAGGCAAAACCCGGCAGCCACCTTTCTTTCTCATTCTTCTACCGGTTTTCTCTCAGTTCGCCATCTTTAAGACTGATCCGACTTTCCTTTTTTTATCTTCATAAGAGGCGGATCTCTCGGCACTCGTGCGGCACTCGGTGACGCGACAACCGTTTTTTTCTTTGCTTCATTATTTTCCTGTTTTTGCTCCCGTTACACGACTATCGAGCATCGATCTCCTATCCGCATCTCGATCTTTGCGGAGCATCAAAGTTTTTTCTTTAGACTCCCAACGCTTGAAATCCGATCGGGGATACCCTTCGGACCGCAAAGGATCCAATTCTTTAAGGTGACATTACAAACATTTGATTTTCAAAATTTCAAAGCACTCAAGAGGATTCTTACACTGGAAAACAATTTATTTATAGTCAACAAATGGACAGTTGAAGCGATGGTTGAAAAAAAAAAAAAAAATTTGTTACAATTAATTTTGGTAGAAAACATAAAAATTTATCAAATAATCTTATTATTAAGTACGATTAAAAACAAATGTTACTATTAATGAATATTACACATGCAACAATACATTTGTTAACGACAGGTAAACACCTTTTTCAATTGTACATGAAAATTGATAAAACGAAAATCCAATGAATTTCAGGCGCATCGACAGGTGTCTCAGGACACTTCGTTTGAATTCTTCGAGACTTTCCTTTCCTTTTTTCCTTTATGCGCAAAAGTCTCGTTCTTTTTTTTTCGTTTTTTTTTTCCTCTTCTTTTATCCGTCTTCACTTTTGTTCTCACTTATACCTTGGCAACACGAACCGTCTGGGAGAGTGCGATCTCGCGCGCGCGCGTAAGAGACCGGGGCACGTTGATCGGCGCGGCGCGCCCGAAACCCTCTTCCGAGTATCCGTTGCTCGAACTACGTGAGACATTTTCTAAAATCGTCGCGACGACGTATATCCGTCTGTTTGCCTTCGTCTCGTAGTTGATGGTTCGCGAGAACTCACCTCCGTCGTATACTCACTTCGATGTTTCGTGAAGACTCGCGTACCTAGTACGTGGCTGGTTTCGTCGAAACGCGCGAAAAAAAAGAAGAAAAGAAAAAAAAAAGAAAAAAAAACAAGGTCTCACTCTCATCTCTCGTCGTATCCTATAACTCTTTCAATCTCACGTGCTACCGTGCTGCTGTGCCGTCTCGTCTGGAACTCGCATAATGCACGTCGATTGGAACACGCCTCAGGGGTGGCGGAGACAACGAATTTATTGCTCCGTATGCAGTAGCTACTCGAAAACAAAAATAGCCGCAATCTTGTTCGGAATCCTTGATACTGGAATCTTGTTAAAAAAAAAAAAAAAAAAAAAAAATATGGAAATATTTTATTTCGACGAAAAAAAAAATATATATATATACATAAAAAATAACCGAAAAACGGACAAGACAAGACAAACCCATAAATAAATGTTTTTTATTATTTTTATTATTATTTTTTCTCTCGTGCAAAATTTATTTTCACTTCGAGATTTGTGAGCACTGCATCAGTAACAGTTATAAATATTGCGAAGAATTAAATAGTTTATGTTCGTGAAACTTTCGATAATACGAATTGAGAGCATACGATTGTATATCACCGAGTATTGCACGGAGCAAATTGAGTTTCGTTGTGTGTATTACACGAACGCCAGAAGTCATTACGGCGAGTACCGCGTGCGGTTATTGCACTCGTTCGGAGGACAGGTGCACATTACAATGCGGGTTCGGAGACTCGAGAGTGCATCCAACGCATACATGTACTAAGCACGAATATTACAGACCATATACGCGTTTATTATAGAGGCGAGTCACAGTAAAGAAAAAGAAATGAAACTCAGTAACGATTAGTCAAAAAGACAAAAATTCTTATCTATTTTTGCAGTTGTTTATCTACGACGCGTGAATCTCGTAAATATCGTGGATTAAAAGTACTTTTATAGTCAAATTAAAGTAAATTATAAAAAAAAAAAAATCTCGACGGTTTTTAATATACTGCACGTAAATTTTCTATAATAATTGAACGCGTAAAAATTTGCAGATAAAATAAAATAAAATTGCATAATAAAATAAAAAATTGCAGAACATTAAAAATCTCGCAAATGTTTTTACAATGTTGGGATATGCATCACTCTTAATGTTCGAGAATATTTTGTATTATTAAAGTGATGGAAATAGAAAGAAAATGGCGTGAATCTCTCGAAATTCTGTAAAAGTTAAGGGGAACGAACTCGAATAATCAAGGATCGAAGAATTCTTTACTCGGGTCGAGAAGGAAGAAAGAAGAAGAAGAAAGGTACTTCAAGGTGGTGAGGCACTGTACTATCTTCGATGCATAGTATTGACGAGAGTGTTAAGACCGGTAGCTGCTGTCTCGTCGCATTCGTTTATTTAAGAGACGCGAGTGCCTTTGTCTTCAACAGAAATATTTAAATGCACCGGCCCCGGTAAAACGGCGATGAGAGTCATTTTTGCGACTCGTCGTTCAAGAAAAGGTAGAATAACGGATTTCGTTCGCGGCATTCGCGAACGTGCTTTGGATACCAGCGTCTTGTTCGATCCTCTGTATCCCTCAGCAGCAAAAACACTTAAAAACCAATGGAGTTCCGTTCCTTTTTTTATCGCGCACTATCGGTAATTTACTTCGTCTTTTGCGATAGGGAAACGGGGGCGAGTTGAAACACACGCGGTAAAAAAAAAATCGGAGTTTTCACGCAGTGAATATGGCACTCTATGGAATTATTAAGCATTTTACGCACTCTAATTCCTTAGAGTGTCATATTCACTGGGTTAACCCTTCGATTTTTTACACGGCTGTTCCGATTTGCCCCATGTTTCCATTAGGTATGGTCCCACCTACGCATGTTTCTGTGCGAATTTAGTAATTTTTATTTGTCGGTCCGTTTTACCCCCAAATTTCTCGAGTGCGAGTCTCCAAACCGACAATATATTTAATACTTCGCGTCTCGAACCATTGGGATCTCATCTTCAATTTATTTTCTCCCAATCCTCTAACATGCTTCCATCTTCGTGTCTGCTACTCGAGCGTTGGCACACAATCATCCGCTATTAAGCCGCTCGGTCTACAAAAACATGTGAAAGCACCGCAAAGAGAAAAGCGAGAGAGAGTATAATTCTTGCATGAAGTCGATATACACTGTTGTATCTCGTTGCAAACCGGGGCGCTTTGCCACTACAATGAGAGGGCCCGTCGTTGAAGATGAGTGCTCTGCACTTGGATATCGAAAGAAGAGAATAAAGCGAATGAGGAGAAGGAGGATAGAGCCGGCATCTCGAATCACGAGGAGCCGCGATCTCGGCGTGTGATCTTCGCGGCTCTCGCGCTCATATCTCTGGCCCCCTCGTTCGAACGAATGGAGCGCGCTAGATCTCGAGCAACGATCGAAGATCATCTTCCTTTTCTCCGCAATCTGCTATCTCTCTTTCTTTTTTTTTCCATCTCAAATATCCGCCCTCTTCGCTCTTGGGATTGATCCTTCTTTCGACATCGGTGATCGTGACATTGCTCATCACGGTAAGAAACGCATTTTAATATAATTCATCAGGAAAAATTGAAGATTTTATTTATTCCGACGTGAGATTTCTTCCTTAAAAAAGTCGTATTACAAAAATAATCGCAAGTTTAATTTTAATTTTCGATATAAACGCACTTCCGGGCAATAACATAACCAACAAAGCGCACTCCTTCGTAGACACATACGTCATGTGGCGTGAAAACAAGTTTATAGAGCGCATTGATACTATTAGCCTTAAATTTTATCGTTTTCGTATCGTATACGTTCTGTCCACTATAATTCCACAAAAACGCGACAATTGACACGTGAAACCTCCATTTTTTAGAGTATAGTTCTGACTTTTCCCGTGTTTCAACTAACCCCGGTCTCCTCTATAGCAGATATATATTTCGTACAGTAATACATTTCACCGTCGTTGATGTGTGCACGAGCGCGCGCCCGCTAGTGCATGATCGACGAATTGTACGAGCGTCGAAAGTCGTGAAGCAACAAGGGGGGAAGGAGGGGGAGGGAGGGGGTGGAAGAGGAATAGATCGCGCGTCGAACGTATACGCCAAAGCTTGAAAGGATATATCGCACGAACTCTCGCGCGCGAGTCTAGGTATAATACACGACGCCGACACGCCGCGCCATTATCAAATTATTCACTCACACCGGTCGGGCCATCTATCTTCGGGGTAAGAAGCGGCGGGCGCGCGCGCCCGCGACCGTGCGCCCCCGATAGCCAACGTGTTATTATTTGATCCTCACTTTGTTAGCGATACTGGTTATAGGTATAATACTATTATTGGCTTGTATATCGGTATCGGGTTATACATAGTTATAATATACTGTAGGTAAAAGATCAGGTCAGATCGCTGTACACTCTATAACTGCCAAGTATGCGCTATCCTTTTTGCCGCCGGCGAAGAATCATATCCTTTCCGTGTTGCGCGCACACTACTTGTGCACCTTGTGGTTGAACTCCTCGATCTGGAGTAGCCAGGCGTGATGGGGAATCACCACTTCGAGACTCTTCTCACGATCATCGGCCTATCGAAACAACACAGATTATACGCGAAGCTTCCACATATAACACTGTCTATGCTGAATTCGAGAGATGAAATTTAATACTCTCAAGTGAAAGCTTCGATCATTTGATCGATCATCGTATTCTGGCCACGAGGTTCGAGTAAAATTCCAGTAAAATATTGAATTTTTGTACCTCTAACGCTATTGCGAGTTTCATTTTTTTTTTTAATTATTTTTGAAAACGATTAATAACTATTTTTTTTAACGCGTGCATGAGAAGTGCTACTTCTCGTACTTGCCGAGAGTGGCGTAAGTGGCCCGTTATAGTAAGCCGTACTGTAATGACAGGACGCATGCGCACATCGGCCCAATTTTGCTTCTCGCACGCGTTTTGGTACTTCTCGCACGCTGTGGCGGCGCCACAATCGGCAGGCACGGCAGTAGCACTCCTCCTGCACTTGTTGGAAAAAGTATCATGCGATACTTGCACGACAAAGCGGACTTCCGACGGCGGTTGAGAAGTAGCTGCTTCCTCCACTCCCCAAACTTCGCCGTAAAGTCCGCTTTCTCGCACTAGTATCGCAAAATACTATTATTTATGCCACTCCGTGTGAGAAGTCGGCACTTCTCGCACTCGTGACATAAAATGTCGTATGGCACTCGTGCGAGAAACTTTTTCTCAACTCGTGTGATTGCAACACTCGCCTTCGGCTCGTGCTGCAAACTCACACTCGTTGGAAAAAATTTCTTCGCACTCGTATCGTAATGTACTATTTTCTACAGTTTACACTGAGAAATAAAATCGTCTGAACCAACAAAATCGGGACTTGCGGGTGGCGAAACAAATATATACTCACGGTTGCTTAAAAGAAAGAATTGTCATAGTAAGGAAAGAAATAGTCCATTTAACTAACAGTTCGTATGATTAACCAAGTATTTCTTTTAGTGAATGAAATATTTGTTTAGCCACCTACAAGCGCCGATTTTGTTGGTTCATCCGATTCTTTTTCTCAGTATCGTCTTCTGTAAGGATATACGGAAATATAGAATATGATGGGTCTTTGCGATACATTATTTTCATTTAATTTATATAATTTATTAATAGTGATAATAATAATAACAGTGATAATAATAATTCTTTATATTATTTTTATTATTTTTTTGACATATATCTTGCATATATTCTGATATATACTCTATTTCTATGGTGAAAATAACGAAATTTTTACTTGTGATAAAATCTACGAAAAAAAAAAAGAAAATAGGTAACGTACCGATTTCATAAATTATGATCAACTGTATCGTACAGTTATATACACATGTATATACCTCGTAATATGAGTCAGAATCGTTGAGTATCATGGGAGAATGTTTACACTAGTATATTAATCCACTGTACTTGCTCCAAGTACTAACTACATAATCGTGTTCGTAATATCAACGACTCTGGACGATTCAACCTCGATATAGAGGGTGCGAAAGCGAGCGCAAAAGATCGATCGAATTCGCCGCTTCACATCTCGATATAGTACCAGCTATACCTACTTATATCTTTACTTTTCCACGAGCGATCATCGTCGGGCTGTGATTTTTTTTTACTTCTTTTTTTTTTTTTCTTTTCTTTTTCCACGGGTACACGACGAGCTGTGTATAGCCTATAATTTACCGAAGGAGAAGAGAGCTATCGGGAGGCCAACGCACGATTATCCCGTGTATTTACCATTGCTGCACCGAACGGTGCGGCTCTAATTGCCCCGTGTAATTCTCATAATCGTAAATACACGCGTCGCGCACTGAGACCCCCTCGCAAAAGGTGTTGAAATCTCGCGCAGCAGCCGCACAGTGGAGTCTCTCAGACGTACAGACGTAAAGGCAAACTATAGCAACGGACTGCATACATAGATGAGAGAGAGAACAGCGCTTGTAAGAAGCTCTCAAAGGATCAGGCAGCACCACAGCAGCAGCAGCGGCAGCAGCAGCACGCCTCGAGGAGCCCTCTAGCACCTCGCCGGCTTGCCGATAAATAAATCACAGCCGGCTAGATACGTAATCTAATTCCGCGATACGGGTAGAGCAGGAGGGGCTTCAACCGAGAAAATGTTGTACGTATGTATGTATGCTTGATGTACATACATTGGTAACAGTGGCTTGGAAGGAGCGGCCCCTCGGGAGAAGCGAAGCAAGGCCGTTCCTTTACTTATCCTGCTTGTTTCTATCCTTCTTATACGTATATTCGTATATATAGTTAAAGACCGTCCTGGGAAAAAGTACACCTTACCACAGTGAAAGACCTCGAAAACATTAATTTTTTATTCACGTTGCTTTTATTTTTTTGCAATAAACTGAGAACAATGCAGGGAGCAAAATACCATAGAGCCCATTAAACCTGTTTATCGTCGATGATAATTATTTTTTGTCAGCTGGTATAATGGTTTTGCACAGATGATTCGAATGATAAGACTCGCGGGACTCACGGGACTCACGGGATTCCCGATATATCATTTTAGAATAAATCTGAATCGAAAAAAAAAAAAAAAAAAAAAAAATGATTCGTTACGTTAGCATGTATTGCGAATAGGCAATGGATCGAAATCGCTAATAATAGTCGACACGTATTCTCATCAAATCGCAAATATAATTATAATACACAACGCGAAACGCGCAAAGTGCGTCTTTGCCTTTTACCTTGTCAGTTTGCCTCATCTTTTCTAGTTGTTGATTACTTTTCTCGTTATGCTTCCACTATTATAGTGCAATATGTCATTGATGCGCCACTCGCCACGGATCTCGGGGAATAAGTTTCAAGGTTTTATTGCCGCGATGACGTTTCCCCGATGTCCGGGTCTCGCGAGATCGCGCCGCGAAGCTAAGCTACGTATATTCGCAATCTCGTTGAATAGACCGATGGCAGCTTGGAAAGGACGCAATCATTAAGATACCGTGAGAGATTGAACAAAACCGCGATTGCAGTCTCTTGTGTGTGCTTTCAGCTTCCTGGTATTGATCTATTCTAAAGATTCACCGGTACATCCTGGAGAGTATGCAATCAATATGCGCTTTATTTCCTGGTAATCATGTATTAGCTATCGAACAACATTGCCACGTTCGAGGATATGTTAATTGTTACTATTAGATTTTCCTTACCGTGGACCAGAGATTGAATTTTTTTTTTTTTTCAGGAAAGTAAATTAATTTTATTTGGTTTATTTATTATTTATTTTCTCTCAGAAAAAAAAAAATGTACGCAAATACAGCGTATTAATTATAAATCTCAAAAAAATCTGATATTACAAAGAAATGTATTTAAACTAAATCAGTTCAATTAAAAAAATCGATTCATTTATAGTTAATGCATTTTTCATGAAAGTCTATTATTTTTAATTGGTTTATTTACTATTTATTTACTGTCTGAAAAAAAAAAAAATTCTACGGAAATAAAGCGTATTATTTATAAATGTCATAGAAGTCTGATGTAAAAAAAATGTATTTAAAGAAAATCAGTTTAATTAAAACGTATTGATTTTTCTATACTCAATGCTTTCCATATATCTATAAAGTAAAGAACTTCGCTTCGGCACGGGTCCGACGTTATCGGATCGGTTCGTGTCGCATATATCGCGGTAACCCTCCGCGAGAGACAGCAGTAGAAAATTTCCAATTGATATGTGACGCGCGACGTTACGCAAACGCTCTTCCTTGAAAACGTACCTCGCGCCGGATGCGCGTTCGAGAGGGGTTCGTAGTATCTTCGTATTATACTATGGTATACATAAGACTAGTATCTCCTTTGGTGTGCCTTCTTCTCTTCGCTTGGCCTGTGTTCACCCCCTCCGACGTGGCGCATTGTTTTCTCAGTTCACTACGACCGCGCCGTCTTTCTTTTATCCCGACCGACATGTCGAATGCTGGATGCATTTCAATTTATATGTAGTATACGATATTATGTTTATTCGTTCGTGTCACTGAATTTAATTTCCATGAAAAATTATAATTCGACGCTCGATTTCTTCATCGGCATCGCTCCGTTCTTTTCATTCGGTATTTTTTTTTATTTTATTTATTTCTTTTTTCTTTCCCTTACATCTTATATCCGCTTTCGATTGATCGTATACCTTTTGTAGTGCGCTATCACCGATCGTCTCTTTTTGCCGCGATGTTTCTCGGAACCCGTTTTCACTTTGGTAATCGTCAAATGTTTCAATGTTCAATTCGTCGAACTTCAATTTTCGTGTTTTTTTAGAACCTGATATTTTTATCAAATTTAGCGGTTCGATATGGCAAGTGACCAAATAAAATTTTGCTAGAATCCTATTGTATCGATTAGCTTGAAAAAAACTAACTAAAGAAAAATTAATTTTTGAAAAGGCGACGTAGCGCCGAAGCCCGGGATAGAAAAATAGCCCGCGTTCTTTTAGGTTAAAAATAAATCAGTGAGTCATTTATCAGTATATTCTTTTTCAAAAAGACTTTCCGACATTATTTTATCGGATAAAAGCATCGATGATCCTTTGATTAACACGCAACTATCGCTATTCTTGATTTCATCGATATTCTTTGTAGTTTTTATTCGAATATCAACCACAGCGATTGGTTAAATCCTAATGAGATTCTGAACGTGTGCAAGTATGCTGTTCGTCAGAATGTGTTTTTTTTTGCTGGAGTAGTTCCGATGGGAACAAGACCCCGCGAGGCTGCGGGTGGAAATAAGACGAGAAAAGGGAGTAATCGCCCCTCCAGGAAGTGGGTGTTGCCCTCTCATAATTCACTCGCGTGTCAAGCATCTTTTTTTTCCCTTCCCTCATCCCCTGCACGATCCACATCATCGCAAAAGCGAGCGATGAAGATGTCGGCGTTAACGTTTCAAGAACCCGGAGAAAGATTACAAATGCGCCATACTTGTTCCTACTGATCTTGTATGGCTGCTTGGCTGCTGTTGCCGCTGTGGTGTTGCCTCTCTCTCCGCCGCGCTACAGTTCTCATATGAGGTTCACGCCTGAGGCATTGCAAAATCGGTTCGAGTTATAAACCCGGCAAGTGCATCAAGTTCTTTGCTGTACACACATTATCCTGTACTAAATGCGTGCGCCAGCGTCTCACGCTCTTCGCGATTGAGAGAAAACTCGCCGAGAGAGAGTTTAATAAATCTGAGGGCGGAGCACTTTGATCCTTGCGCTCTCGCTGTGCGAAGATTCAGAAATTCTCACATGCGTAAAGCCGTAAACGCGATACATTTACAAATTTAACCATCAACCTTGCAAGCGTCGTTCACCTGGATTTTTATAATTACAACGAAAGATATTAAATCCATTAAAAACAACAAAAAAACAAAGCATTCGATCTTATCCGATTTTTATCGGGTAGAATTTATTCTATCGACGATCAGTCGACAGCGGATGCTTCGGCAAAGGCAATTCAAAGCTTTGACTGTCAAATAATCTTTCGTCTAAGATCGAAGAAGAACATGAAAGCCATTTGCAGGATATAAAATGACAAGGTAAATTGACTTGCTTGACTTGTATCATAGGTGATGCTGACCCTGTTTAAAGTCTATCTAATTCGCGTCCCGACTGAATACACGTGTAGGATATTGACCAGACATTGTCCGCGTTCGGTTATTCATCCAGAGGTTTAGTCGAACAGGCGATCAAATTTTCTAACGAGTTGCCTCGCCAGCATTGCCGAAACGAATAACGAGGTCTTCGTATTAAGGAGTTGGGCCCGACACCGATTCCTCTTGTAGTTTCTATAATAGCACCAGTTTCGATGTAGGCGCATACACACACGCGTCCAAGACATTATATTGCTTTACACACGATGTACTGGAATAGATCACGGTATATCGATCCTATATACTTACTCACAAACGATCCTCGCGCCTGTAATGTGGCTCGTGTCACGGGCATTCTAAAAATGGGCAACCGATCGACGAATAAGCGATCGGCCGATCGCGCTGGGGCTCGTTCATACGAAGCAAAGTTCGTAAGGGGGATCACATAGCAAAAGGTGTGATAAATACCGTTCGCCTGCCTACTTGCCTTCTAATGCTTCTGCCTCTTTACTCGCTTCCTTGCTACAGTCGAGTCTCCGCGATACGAAATCGGCGAAGCCGATTTTCGATGATATTTCTTAAATAATTTCTTCCGATTAGTCTAATATTTATTTTGTCACATAGTGCAAATCCACCAGGAAAGATCTTTTGCAAAAATGACTTTTCTAAAGTCTTCTGATTTGCCGATCTTTGGTTTTAATGAATGCGGATAAAAAGGAAATCGGTAACTGTGTATACAAAGCGTATTCCACAAATGAATTGCTTTGAAAAGAACAGTTTCTTTTTTTCATGCACACTGATGAATTTTAGATCGGTATACTTTTTTTGGATTTACTTCTAATTTTCTGACGATTTGTCTATCGTAGTTCATCGAACTATGCACATCCGGTGTAGAAGCTTTGTTTATTTAATCTGCACGCGACGGTTTGATTTTTGGAAGAATCGATTTTTCTGAAGTTGTTTTATTAGACCGAATGTGATACGAGGTCGTTTTGGAGAGTCGATTTCACACGGTGTGAATTGGTGAGAGTTTCGACTGTAGAAGTTGCTTTCCTGAGCACAATATGTTGGATCGCATACGGGAACCTTCGCGTAATCTCGACAATGGGATGCCGCCGAGCCTTGCGCTCGCGCGCGCGCGCGCGCGAGTGCCAGCTCCGTTTTATACGGAGATTGGATGTAATTGGGTATTCGAGGCGATCGGGACGGATAAAATCGTTTCGCGTTTGCGTTCGAAACTTCGAGTTTTTTTTTTCTCTCGTCTCTATCTTGGCATATTGTTCTATCTGGCGTATGTATATATAGGTAACTCGTGCGATCGACCGTACTATAGTGGAGATGCCGACTACTTGTATAGAATAAGTATCGACATCGATCGAGAGAGACTTGTGCGACCGTAATCGTAATTTGCCACGTCGCGAGCGCAACATCGCACGTAGGTGGTAATTTTCCATGGCGACGTACGTGCCACGGGTTGTGGTTTTGTTGAAAAATTCTTCTCGATCGCCGACGACGAGATGTTTCTTCGGGGTAATTAGAAAAAATTATGCTGCGCGCCCCTCGGTCGTCTCGATCGTTTCGATCGATTATAGACGTGTGTAATGCGTAGCGCTATTCTTCAACGTTATCCCTGTGACTCCATTTGCGCTGGGAAGAACCCTGTCTTCGCGAAAGATCGATCACAGTGCCTGTTTCTCACGGGCAATACCGATCGTGACAGATCATACGTAACAGAAAAAAAAAATTTTCCTGGAATTATTAAATCGTTATTGTAATTAAAGATAAATCGGCTCGATTTGTCACACGTCGAATAAAAATAATTGAGGTTGCAATGTGATGACGCGAATGAGGATTAAATCAATGATCTATTGACTGAATCGATTAAGTTCGATAATTGTAAGATACAGCTCCGGCTCTCGTATGTTAAAACCTTCTCATCATTTTGGTTAATTTTCCCACTGCGAATATTTGCTTAATAATCACGTTGTTATTGTGCATTTGTTAATGGTGTGATAATTTATCGAGATTTAAGAAATAAATTGCCGTGTAACAAAGAACACAAAGGGCCAATGCTCGCGAGCCGTCGACTTACGAGAAATTCTACTGTAAATTAACGTACAAAGCTTATTATTCTTATCTGAAGTACAGCGAGATGAGCGAAGAAAGATCGAGATTAAAAAAAATGAAATGAAAAAAAAAAAAAGTAACGAATCGCGTCTGCACGTCCGAATAAGAGAACCGCCCTCTCCATGGCCGTTCGATACGTATTCGAAGTCGATTTCTCCGCTTATCGTGGATCGAAGGCAAGTTCTCTTGGGGTTTGCCCCGGTCGAATATCTCGATGCGAAGGAGAGTTGCGCCGCGGCAAACCAATTACGTTTCCTGAACTGGAAAACCGTCGAGTCTCGAAGACGGCGTGTATATGTGTATTCTTCGGAGTGCAATGCAGAGCTGTTTCTTCTGGTGCTGATGCCAGTCTTAAATTACAATTCTCTCGAGAAAGAAAGATAACGCGCCTTCCGCGAGGAAATACGTAGCTCTCCATCTTTCTCGGTATTCGTCAGTGTGTGTGTGTATGTGTATGTGTATGTGGTATGTGTACGTGTGTGCGTATGCTGTGTGGGTTCTTGGGGGCTTTTAAGCTCGTACATCACCGTCCGCGAGGGGTTACGCCTCCCGTATTTGCTTAGTCGTGCTCAGGGGAGGCGCGCACGGACGCGGGGATGCGATGAAACAATTAATAATCCTCGCCACAGAGGCATGCGATATACAATAACGTATGTTACAGGGTTGCACAGAATGGTTATGCTATAGATATACACTTTATTCATTGCGGATATTGTGGTTCCATCGCTTGAATGAACAGACTATTTGTTCGGGGTCATCGGCGAGAAAGAACAATAAGATTTATGCTTTTCTTCGACGAACAAAACATTAACAATTAGCATGTTCGACAGGGTGGGATGGTGGGTGACACACCCTTCAAGAACGGATTGTTTTGTCATGATACTAAAAACATGATCGACAAAACTTTTCAAAAGCATTATTATATATTAATTTTCACTATGTAAACATTTATTGTATACGAGTGTTTTTGCTACAACTGAAAGTCTCGATGAAGCTGCAATGTAGAAATACATAACGTCAGTCGACGGAGCAACACATGGCTCCGATTCTTTTTTTTTCGTTGACCATCGTGTAAAGCTCGTGTGGGTTTTGTTCGTACCGTGGAGGGATCGAAAGAGTGAGGTTAGTTTCAGCAAGTATATCACCTACAAAGTATTAGTGCACACGCGATGTCCAGCATCGCGGAGAGTCTCCCTGCGCAGGTTGAAAAATGACGATCCCTTGGGCTATCCTGCCAGGATCGGCTCGGATATCTTAATTATCGAGCAGAAATTAATTACTATAACGCCCACTGCGATTCGCGCTTAGCCACGACTGCGCTGCCACGGTTATACGTGAGAGTGCACGAGAGTTCTTCTTTGGCTTGGTGCTTGCTGCCGCTGAATTCCCTAAGGCGACGTGGGAGTAGGACAGCCTACCTACTTTCTATAGAACAGGCATTAATATAATAAACTAGCAGGCCGTTGTGGCTTGGCTCTGTATACACGCGGCTTATTCACAAGCTAAGAAGCAACAAAACATTCAATTTTCCCAATCCATAACGAAGGTTTCCACTTTGATGCTAGTCTAGACCCTTTATGCAAATCCTGACACCGTTTCCACGGATCGAACTAACCAATCAATTGAATAAAACTACGCTGCAGTCACTAATTAATCGATTGTTCGTGCCATTTACCAGAGATACAAACATACAATTCTAAAACGGACTTTACCACACATCCGTCGTACTTCCGACTATTCACCGCGGAGCACAACTTTTTCCCATGCCCAACTTTTAACGCTGGAAGCATGTACCGAGAAGAAGAAGAAGAAAAAAAAGAAATCCTTCTTTCGCAAATTTATCCCGAGTTCTCGAAGAGGGATCCTCATGTACTATCTGTTATTGTTGGTACCAAATACATCTCGAACATCACGAGTATCTCATATATACCGCGAACACTTTTTCCCAGCTACTTATTAGCACGAGAAGAACTACATCGCGAAACGAATTCGTGGGATGACTGGCAATGTGAACACACACGATCGGCATCTCGCTTCCGTGAAGAGATCCGAAGATCCCGGTATCCGTATGGATCTCGGAGAAGAGTAGCAACGGGCAGAAGCAGGGATCGTGACTACTTCGCGAATCCCTTCTCGACTCGGCTCGTATTACGGGCGCAAAGATACTTCGACACGCGTAAACGCTCCCGCAGGAATATCACGTGCGCGGATTGCAGCCCCGGTTGGCCGCTTCGATGCTGACGAGAGTCAAAGAGAGAGAGGAGGCAAGTAAAGCTGCAGATAAGAATTGGCAAGATCGAGAGGGAAGGAAAACTGAGCTCCGGGTAAGCGCCGGGGCACCTTAGTTCGTGGAAGCGTATCGGCGGTCCGCGTGCAGCGAAGGCGGGCAAAATGAGAATCAGTAGAAGTGAGACAAGGACGATGAAAGAAGCGAGGAAGACACGAAGAGGGTTAGAAGGAGAGGGATGCGAGGAAGATGGAAGGGAGGGGACGCGTCTGACGCGCCTAGCACGAAGAAGAGTTACGGGAGTAATTTCAACGATGGAAACGGGGTTTAAGAGAACTCACGCGGGGTGTGGGAGTCTTGGCTTTCGGGTTCAAAGGTTCGCGATTATAACATTCCGGGCATGCCGTTTCGTGTGCATCAATTCGGTACGCCAGTTCCCTCTTTGGCTTTCGAACGAACGCGCTCGCGCGCCAGTTCGCTAAGCTATGCGCACGGACCGATATGCCCCGCGATACCTTCTTTAGCGCCCTCCCCGCCTCCCCCATTCTCGCTCTAAACCGCGGCCTTTAACATCTATCGTGACGATCTTTCAACGCGAGGAGTATCGTCAGCGAGCGATAATACGCTATGAAACTGTTTAAACCACATTAACATAAGGAACGTCGCGGTTTTCATTCTACGAATTCTCGTTGGAAGGGAGATATCGAACGGATGATCCAATTCGATTATTACGGAGCGGTCTAACATTCATGCAGCTAATGGCAACAGCTAGTAATTGTTTTTGACGATTTGTCACTAAGGCGCTAAAGGTCGAAAAAACCTTCCAGATATTTCTATCATGCAGAAAGATATGTTTTTCCCGCTATGAAGGATAATCACACATAGTTGATGATATAGGATGCACGGGTATCAAAGAAGAACTCGTCGGTTAATTACATTTGACTAATTGGGTTGCACCACTATTCTCCATGTCGTTCTGTCGTCATACCGTATGCTACGCGAAGATGGATCTGGATGCGCCGGGATCTCGATCATTTCGTGTCTCTCTTCTCGTACTCAAAGTGCCACGGTACCCACTTATACTTTAGTAAGTGCGGTACGATGTGGATAAACTGCAGTGGTGCCTTATAGGCTTTGAGAACGAGCGTCACTACGTTCGTATCTTCGTTGGAGCCTCGAGAGACTGACGGGCGCGCATAAATAACACGGAAAATGGAAGACAGCGACAAAGCTGGCGCTGATTTCGCTAATAAAGCTCACTGTGGTCGACGGGTTGAGCGAACACGAATGCACAAGCGGTAGAAGATATACATACTATCCCTGACTGAAGAGCCTAAGAGTGTGCCGGTATACGATACGCGGAGGGTGAATATATACAAGCCGAGAGACGAGAACCAGGCGCAAACGGCCTACGGAGATGGATTTATGCCAGCGTCATTAGGGATTAATTATACGCCTTGTCAGGCAGCTGATGCCGTTCTAGCGCCTGGGATGCTGAGGTTTGCTTTACTAGCTGGTTGCTCGAACTACTGCTAGGATAGTATGTGCTCGCACCACAGTAGACTGGTCGCACCCGCGCGACTCTGCAGCGAATGATGAGGGATACGTTGGAAACAGAGAAGGATATAGAAGAAACAACGAGAGACAATCAGGAGTCTTTGAGGGTGCGAGTGAGGACGAAATTATAGTACATAAAAGAAACCCTGCCATTATGCCTAGGAAGTGATGCCCGCTCCGTTTGTGATTTACACTTCGAGTAAATCGGGCTGGTTATATTATACATCAGTTAATAGCTGATAGGTGTTGCTGACGGTGCAGCTTCGGTCTTCAGGATTCTCTTCGACTTCCTTCTCCTTTCAACTTCCCACAGATCGTCACACCGATGGGATTTTTGATTCTACAATCCACGCAGCTGTTTCATTCCAAGCAATTCAATGAGAAAAAACCAAAAAATGATTTTTCCCTACAAGAGAATGATGAAAATTCTTCGAAACATCTCTGACGATTTGAAATTAGTGATCTATGCAAAGGAATGATCACACGAACGAACGATTCGAAGTATTGTTGCACAGCCGTTTTCAATCTTTCTGCTCATCCGGAAGTAAAGTCACCTGCCAATTCTTCCGTCGTTTAAACTACCGCGGTACAGCATCCAGTGGAGTATGGTTGGGACGGTGCAATGAACCAGCAATATATGTGTGCATATACATATATATATATATATAGCAGGTTGAAACGGGAATACGATGACGCACCCATAAGAACGCAGCGGTATCGTGACGACAACGAGGACGTAGTGGACGACGACGATGCCCGGGTCGGTTCTTTCCACCGACTCACTCACGTACTCCCTTAATGCCGAATGTGCACATCCATTATCATACCATATAAGTTTTGTGGCGGTAGTTGTATCAGAGGCGAGGATCCGCGCCCCGTAATCCGGAAATCTCACTTGACCCCCGTGGGAAATATCCATAATCGTGGAGGCGCGTAACTATAATACGCAAGGAGAAACTACCGCACGCACTGAAGTCCAACAACAGTGAAATAGGAATGACGACGAGCCACGACGTCTTGGTACAAGTATGTATACAAGTTATAACCGCTATATGATGGTGATTCGCTATGGGGTCTGGTATGTAGGTAGGCAGTGTAGGCAGTTCGCATACATACGCCGGTTCGCAACCGAAAGGACGAGGTCGCGGGGACCACTCGACGGTCGACACGACAACGAGGTCGTGCAGCATGGAAGATGCGCTCCTCTATCCGTATGGACCCTCCAGCAGTGCAGTGCAGCGGAGCGCATCAGTGAGTAGAGAGCGAATAACCCGTAGGGGTCACCACTTGCGTGAATTCTCAAGAGTGCAGAACTTATTCTTCCTCAAAATCTTTCGACTCTCTCAGAAGGCACGAGTGAACGAGCAGTTTAGTTCACCAAGCCAAGACCTAGAAGAGAAATCATCTTCTCTGCTTTTGCTTTTTCTTTTCTCCAGATTTTTCATTATCCCCACTACCTACTTTTGCCGAGCATTACATTCGTAAAGATTTTATTTACTTTACATAATGACGACATCCATTATTTTTCATTATTCGTGAGTCAAATTAACGAACTCGCCTAACTGCTACGACACTTGTATGATGACGAAATCTTTAGCGCTTCTGGACTCGAAAGGTTCTTAATCGGCAAACATCATTTTTGTATTTCGTGATAAGTGTTCTTAGGTATTACGAAAGAATATCCATTGGTTTTCATCGGGTGGAGGAGGTTAGTGTTTTTTTTTTTATTAAGGATCTCTTTCACGACCTGCCTTACTTGCTGCCTTGAGTCGTTACAGTCGTTGAATAGAAATCGTCAAATATCAGAAGACTCGAGACTGTAATGTGTACCTTGCATGCAACAGAGTCGTCTGCCTGCTTCCCTCTCGAATTCCACGCATTTCCGGTACTCCTTTCCATCCTTTTCCGTCCATCGCAGATCGGTTGCAGCAGCGCTCAATGTTGAGGCACGTGAATTCATCATTTTAATGGGAATCACTAAAAAGTTAGCCTACTGAAGTTTCCGCATTTCCATATAGCATTCGGCATTTCTATATATACAGCAGTTGAAATTCCTGCGAATATCATACCACAAAGTTGATACCCTAATTTTTGATGACTTGTTTTTCATGTCTCAGCAGGTAAACAGAATGTTAAATAGCGAACGTCTTCATGTTTATGTTTTTTCCTCGTCGTTGCTAGAACACGCTATTCTGATTCTGAATCTCTGAGGAATTTGCGCCCACTTTCTTGCATCAATGATCGATGGCCCTGGCTCGGTAGATCCAGAGGCGCTTGGCAGGTGTATCCCAGAGGTTCCCTCACCTCTGGTCGTCTGCGATACGTAACGGTCGACGATAAAATACAATCTCAGCGTCGCTGTATTAAACTTTGCCGGTGTTGGTGCTGAAGTCTCGCGCGTGGGCGCTTTCTCAGGGTGGCTGATGATATGCGTCACACGGGAATCGCGTCGGTAAGCCCGCAGGCATTGCCATGCCAAGCGCGTGGCGCTAGGAAAATATACCATGAAATGCAGGGTGAAGATGAAGGTGCGCTACGAGATTCGAAGAGAAAATAAAACAAAGGATATAATAGAACAAGACGAAGGATTCGCGTGTGTGCCATAGGGTGAGGCTTGCGACGGGTATGAAAGAAGAATAGCGAGAAGGAAGCCAGAAAGACCGAAGAGAGCTCTCCAACCAGGATAGATGTAATACTGGATGCAGGGCCTGTAGGCGAATAACTATGCCGGGTATCCAGGCTGAAGGTTGGGCGCGTGCACCGCTAGCGAAGAAGTTAACCAGCCAGCGTAGCAAGGAAGAAGGCTGCGGCAGGAGAAGAGGAAAGCACAGCAGCAAGATAGCCTAACCATCCGCATGGCTTACCCGGCTCTGGCAATGTCGAGTTGTTCACGGTGTGTACGTTGTGTGTGCTTCACGGGGCTCGTTCTACCAACGAAGAAAACCCGTGGCTCTTAGACCGACACGGTATCCTGAGAACAATCAGACCTACCAGCCGGCATAGCGTGGGCGAGCCACCGGCGAAATATGCATTCCGTGCAAGTATATTCTGTGCATAATGTGTATATAGAATAGTTATATTTATCGCGACTGTACTTAGCGTGTGCCCTCGTTTTCTCTCGTCCATCGCTGTTGCAGATCGTCTTCAAGTGAGAAAATAATTCACAACTACTGTTCATCTATCTTTTTGATAATGAGTGGTTTGAAATTAAATCGTCAGTAACCAACACTTTAACGAATTTTCGTGACAAAATGATAGTTTGAAGCCAATAACAAGAATTAACTTCATTAAGTCTGGAGAACTGATAAAAGTTGACTTCAAGGAAATAGGACAGTTCAGTGTAAGATACTTAAAAAAATAAATTCGATGACGCAATTTTTGGATGACAGCGAAGTGAAAAAGTTGTAATCAGAAGCCAATAGAACGAATACTCACGGTACGGGTATACCGGACAAAAAAAAGATCTCGCCGAGCAGTAGTGAATCTTCACAGAACGAGAGAGTCGGGTTACCGGTGACAAGAATGCACCGACACTCGTTGAGAATAATAGGCTACTTTTGCGGTCGGTGTAGAGCGTCTCAGTCACCGCAGCCTCTTCCTCGTCGAGAATCAAAACTCGAGAGACTTCGAATGCCTCGCGTTGTCCTCGTCGTTGTCCGTCATGAGAAAGACGCTCGACGTGGCATGCCTGCCGAGGGTAGAAAGAACGAATGAAGGGCGAGAGGGACGAGTATTACCGAAACCCACAGTTTGAATTAGAATAGCGTACGGACGGCAAATTAAGCTCGGGAAATTGCTTGTGCTCTCGTCATCGTGCGGCCATCAAGTAGAAGATGGGGCACGCATCCTCGACGTTCTCGTCCACTTGGTCGTCTAAGTCGAGTACCACGACTGCGATTGCAGAATACTCCCAGCGGGCTCTCGCAATCAGGCCTCCGGAAGTGTTGGAGATTTCTTTTTTTTTTTTTGTGGGTTTGCTCCATACTCGTAGACAGTCGTTTCGGTTGACAGCGCGACCGAGACGAGATGCATGGATATCATAAAGGTAGAAGAAATGCGCCCCGGATCGAGAGCGTGCTGAATGATCGTGGTGGACGCTGCTGCACGCGCGTAGCGTGGGAGCGACAATCGCTATTGCAACTCGACAATTCTGAGTTCTAGTTATACTGAATACCTATTCCTTGGTGTACAAGCCGGAAGACCGGTGATATTATTAATTATTATGCACAACTTTCACTTTAACAACTCTATATATTTTATTTATTTTTGATAATCGACGCGATTTCATTATTCTTTTCATTTAAGATCGAATTGTGATCGAGATGGTTAGAAAATAGAGGAGATCAGGCGATGCTACGCAGTTCCACTTTTAGTATTACGCCTAACTGTTTTTATCGTTCTTCATTTAGGAATCTACGTGAGGCCTCTCCCTTCCACTTTCTCGTTCACTCAAACAAATTATAGTCCATTATGCGAGATTCTGGGTACCGTAAGTCTGAGTGCTTTGGTTCGAAATGCCAAGCTAATAAGAGTGTAGTAGTAGAGCGTAAAATAACTTACAACTGCGTATCCCGGAGCGGATCGTAAGTAATTAATCGCTATCGTGTGACGAAGCTGCGGTGAATAACTTCGGGCGATGGTTCCTGGTCCACGAAAAAAAAAAAAAAGAATACAGTGGTAGACCAGCATCTTCCCTAACGATGGGACGAATCTTCACGACTTTCTAACGTGCGTTCTAATCCATACTCGTTATCCCCGCGGTTGATCGACGACGATTATCCGTAACGAAACTCTCGAGGTTACTCTCGAGTAGGAAGTCGTAGTATGTAACGTACCGGTCACCGCCACAATAGTTCTTTATTACATTATACTCGTGGTAGTCGCTTCGAACTCCGACTCGAAACCGTATCATTAAACCGCTCTTATTTCATTCTCTCGCTGTCTACCATATACGCGGATCTCAAAACCTCGAGACCTTCGACCCGACAACTGGAACGATTAAATCCGAAAGGGAAAGCACATCTCAACGAGAATCGTCGAATCTTTTCGTATAATATTTACCGAGCATTTGACATTGAAGTTTCGTTACTCTAATTTTAGGGCATTTTGGGGCGTTTGGCGATTTCAGCCAAAACACGTATACCATTTATTTTCATAGGTGAAAAAAAAAAATACTAATCCCACGCGGTTCTTTGTTGGTAGTAGTATTTTTATTAGAAAATCCCCAGTTATCAATTTTAATTATAGGAAAAGTGTAATTTTTTATAGCAAAATCCTTATATAGATAGAGTCAAAGGGTGTTAACAAGATTGCTAATAAATATTCTTCGAAAATTAATTTAAAAAATTAATATCACAATTAAAAAAAAAACTCCATTAAACGAATAGATGAGAAAATTTTGACAAGTTATTTCTGCTGTTCGAATTCGATTTTTCACTGAAAGTTCTTGACAAAAAATGTCATCAAAGCTTCGTAATGATAGTACTGAGTCTTCATGATGATTTCGTGCAATAATCATCATATTTATTTAAGTAATTACGATCTTTCGATATAGGTTGGAGTTTATAGTAGCGCAGAGAAAGAGACCCCCGTCGAAGGGCGAGACGAAATGCCAGTCGGGTCATAAACAACCGAAGCGTTAATACGACCGATCGACGAGGTGTTCCACTCTGTCTCTCTCTCTCTCTTTCTCATTCTCTTCATCTCTTATCCTTTCATCTCTTACACATCGTGGGGTATCTCGCCGGAGCGAGTAAGACAGCGAGACCTAATTTTCCCGCGTAAATCGTCGGTAATGCGTGACGTCATCGTACATCAGAACCGGCGGGTTGATTGGGTGCGAGAATTGGGCCCCGCCAATTACCGGGTGACCCGCGAACGATTTATGGGGTCAGTCGTAACTCATGGCCCGCCAGGGCCTCTCCACATCGCTGCTCCGTGCGCGCAATATC
The DNA here is from genome assembly GCA_963971235.1 of Cryptus armator. NCBI lineage: Eukaryota > Metazoa > Arthropoda > Insecta > Hymenoptera > Ichneumonidae > Cryptus > Cryptus armator. Next base: position 11,202,189 of record OZ020242.1, on the reverse strand, counting down.
GCTTTTCTCACTTTACCTTTTCTTTTATTTTTGTTTCTTCCCGTTCTACGGTCTCTCGCTACAGTCTATATTCCATAACGCGTGGCTTTACATGTGTCTATGTGTGTATTAGTGTGCGTTCATCTCTCGTACAGCGAACGAACCGATGCAGCATCAAGCAACGAACTCGATACCTCGCCTCCCCGTAGACCGGAGGAGCTGAGTCGAGAGCTCGCAACGTACGATCCGAGGGTGTATATTGTGGTATAAGTAGTAAGGATGGCTCGCGAGTAAACCCCCCTTGGCTCGCCGTTCAGCTCTCGTACCGGCTATAAGGACCCATCGCCGGCTAGCCAGTCAGGGTCAAGAGTTACGGGACGTTAATGTATCGGCAGAAGGCTCCTTGGATAACACGACGGTTATTCGCGATCCGGCAAGTCAAAATATATTAGCGATGATACTAAACGAAAACGAAGGCTTCGATTACTTACAAGAAGATAAAAAAAATATATAGGTATAGACACACAGATCGCTCAACCCTGATGTTCGTTGAAATTTCATTTTAAGTCTCCGTTTTCCCAAATTTCTCTTATTTAAAATTTCACCCACGTAATGTCAAAAAATTAAAAAAAAATTAAGTTACATTTGCATAACGAGTTTATTCTTTTTAGCGATTGGCGGGTAAAATAATTATAATTTACGATATTGTAGTCCAACATTCCAACGCGACTAATTAACGCACCGACGCGGTAATCGCCATTACTTTTTTTTTTTCATTCGAGAGATATTGATATATATCCAAATTGTGGATGGAATAACCAGGAAGAGGAAGTTTCTGGGTGTAGATCACGACTTTTATAGTACAATGAACTTATACTATAGGAAATTTACCGGAGTTCCGTAGCCGATGAAAAAAAAAAAAAGAAAAAAAAAAACGAAATGAGGAAAACAGATGAACACCACTGCGGCGTTTGGCTACGGCGTATCATTTGATGGGGCACGACCCGGTGTTGCGACCCGCGGTGCGAAGTACTCCTCCACAAGGTATATTCCACTAGTCTGTAATATCGGCGTCGGCTGGTTTCTGCCGTCGTCGTTTCGTGGCGACTGTTGAGAGCTCTCTGTTCCAAGGAGTCTACTCTCGAGATGCTGCGATGGCGCATATACGACCTGTAGAGTCGTTCTCCCATCGAGATTGGCTCTTCTTGCTCGGGTACTACGATTCCGTGCGCCGGTGCAAACCACCGGTCGACAACGGGAGGCCTCGCGAGCCTAATAACGAGCCAAGATCTCACTTCTGCCCTGTTTCGCCCGCCACGAGGCGCACCCGCGGCTCCGCAACTATCGCTTCTTTGCAGAATTCACTGTGTCAGCGCGCGACGCGAACTATATTTGCCGATCGTTGTCGATTTTTCGCGAATTAATGAATTCACGCGGGAGACGAGGAATTTAAAGGTTGTTCTGCACCTCAGCGATACCGAAATCAGCATGAACCCGACGATTCGAGGGGTATTTACACGGTGGAACGTCACGACAAAGAAAGAGTTCGAATATCGCGACGATCCGCGAACTCTGCAGCAGCTGTCGCCGAACCCATTGCATAGACACGCTGCGATTCCTTTCTTTTACTCTGATCCACTTCCCCCTCCAATTGGTTCAAGAAGGATAAATGTTTAATTAATCAATTACATCCTCGAATTATACATTTTTCGGTATTTTTTTTAGGCCGCCTATTCAATGCGAATTATTTTTAAATTCTTAACATATCTCTTTAAAAAAATGTATGAGACGAAAAACCCTTTAAGCTGTACCTTAAAAATAGAAAAACATTTTAGGCTTAAATTTTAAAGCCATTAAGCATGTTGTTCTTCATAATAAAATAGTTTCCCACATATCGATTGATTAAGCAAGAGAAATAATCATTTTAATCCTTCCACTGTATGAAGTTGAAGCGCTGGAAATGATGTCGTTTATTCATCGCGCGTTCTCTTTGGCGCTGCGAAATCTACACGCCCGGTAACTCCTCTCTGCCGAGTAGAAGGATTTTTGCAGTCGCGACAAGTCCGCTTGGTGCAGGTTGAGTAAAGGCGGTATGAAAACAGCATGGACCTGTTGCGCACCGGGCGTGCGAGGACGAGCCGTCGAGTGGTCTGCGGTGCGGTGACCGAACCCCCCTCTCGGATCTTTCGCTGAGCACCTACGAACCGAACGGACACAACGCTGTACACTATAGAGAGGATAAACCCCTCTGTGGCCCCTAGCGGCCGGTGCATCGGGCCGGGGATTGCAGCGCGGCACATCGTGCGAGCAGTGCATTGCGTCCTCGTGTGGGCGAAGGGTCATGGGTCGCAGACACGGCTCAGCGACTCTCAACTACGATCCGGTCTTTCGTTATCGATAAATCTATCCCCTTTTATTCATTAGAACAAAAAAAAAATGTATTTAACATCCGTGAACAAATTTTTTAGCACAGGGAGACCTATAATTACGAACCCATTGCATTTAATAATTCTCAATTTTTTTTATTTAAATTTTTTTTTTATTTTTACTCAGTTTTGACTGATTAATACATACATATGTAATACACGTGGACAGACAATGTTATTCAAACTGATGCGGCTGAATTGTGGAAAAGCAAATTTCCCAAGAGTCGAATGTGCAATTAGTTGAAATCCCCGGAGATTTCGGGGAATCCCCGAGTTTTAAGATCAAATCTCAAGCAGCGGCGTTAGGGGGTTGGGGAGCAAGCAGATGATTGATAAATTATACACGGAATACTTGAGTTACATATTTATGAAGTTTATTTATTTTTTTCTTTTTTGCAAAGATTCGAAACAACAGAGATGATCAGATAAAGGTGTGCGGAGCATCGTTTAAAATGGGAGAAAATGTTTCCCCGGGAGATTTTCGTGCATTTGGTAAAGGGATATCTGCAACGATCTCGGTTGTCGGATCGCGTATAGAGTCCGCGCACGCTTCGGTCTTTGACGATCCACCTTGCGGCTCACGCATAATTATGTGCCCTCAAGCTACGGGCAACTATCTGGCATCTGCTCACGCCGTGAAAACGACCAGATCTGCATATTTTCTCGCTTCCGATGTACTGGAAGATGAAAAGTCCAAATTTTGCTAAGGTAAACCTTTTACATAATCCGTTCTACAGATTGAACAGCAACTTTGCTACGAGATATCTGTAGAAATGTCTCGGAAAAGAAAGAAAGAAAAAAGAAAACAAAAAAATCCGATGAATTGATGCGATTATGTTATTATTTAACCTAAAAAAAAAAGGTTGAAATTTTTTTCTTTTTTTCATCCTTTCATTTTTTAAACTTTAACTTAAAAGTTTTTTCTCAATTACGTAGAAAAAAAATCTAAAGCTTTCATAGATCATCTATGATGAGAATTACTAATTGAAAATAATTGGACTGAAATTCGACAGAATTTTCTTGCGATATCTTTGCATTAAAATTGCCGGTGGTTTGCCATTGTTATAATTTGCTCTATAGGAAGATTAACTTCCGCCTCTTACACCTCAACGAGATAGTTAATTCGGATCGTTTTGACGATCTCATCTATGGATTTAAAGCGCGCTTCGACCTTGTTTTCCGACACACGTGTATAAAAAGTCACGTAATCCCGAGCCTGGAAATCCCCAGGCAGTGTAGTCGATATACGAGCTCTATTAACCGGCACACGTAATAAACGCGAGTTCTCCGAACAGATCTCGGCAGATCTTCGGCAATACCAATAATTATAAAGATCGCATACGTATATACGATTTAGATTTAGTGAGACAGAAGTTTATTCGTCGTATTGCTATTACGGTTTCGCGCTTATCTATACCCGTGAGGTCAAAGCGCTCGAGGGTAGAAAGTATACAGTTGCACACACGGAGTATACCACCGATATTCCGCGCGGTATCGTCTTCGTAACGAACATTAAAACGTTGTAACACCGCGAGATTGTGATAAATTTGAAAAAAAAATAAAATAAAAACAACAAAAAAATTATAAATGAGAAATAAAGAAGCAAAGGAGGTGTATAGGGATCTCGGTGAACTTTTCTCGTCTATATTCTCACATTTATAACACGTGTTAGTGTCGAAGAGCAAAAGTTCTTCCTGGTCGCTTGCGCGAAGAAGCATCTAAAACGTTTTGCTCGAAACTCGAATAAGTTCTCTTGGCCGGCTGTTTGGTGCCTCGAGCAACGTGAGGTAAGGAGGTAGCAACGAATTTATTCACACGCTTAGCTCGTAAGTCGAGCAGCGTTGCGGCGCCAGGCCGCGTTACTTTCCGGAACGGGATAAATTCTTGCCACTCTCCGGTGGGTCGGTGTGACCGGCCACAGTGGTAACATGGTACCCTATAACGTCCCCCTTTCGCACACTTGCCTCGCCTCGACATCGTACTTTGCTCGACTATATAGCTTCGCGTACTCCCGATGAATTTGCACTTAGCGTCTCTAACTCTCCAGCAGCCCATCATGCGGCATCTTTAGTTTTTTTTTTTTTTTTTCAATTTCTCCGATTTGTTTGTATTGGAGGCGTAAATGTGAAAAACAAGTGAGTTTTTGTTAAATATAAAATCAATTGCAAATTATGCTTTTAGAATTTTCCGATCACTTCGTCTAAAAAGAATTCTAGAGATCGATGTTACATCTCATATAGTAAAAAATGAAAGCTGAAACGGCGAAATGCTGAATGCTTAGCTATTAGCCGAATGTGCGATTTAAAGTGCGTTACCGTTCAGAGGTCTCGTTGAGTAGCGGTTTTGCTAAGACGCTCGTAAAGTCTCATCAGTGGGAGCAATCGAAACCGAGAGGATATGCCACACGCTCTATAGTCGTCCATTTGCTCACCGCGCGATGCAAGTCTAAGCCAAATGCACCAAATGCTTCAGCAGATTCTGCAAGCGCCGTGCGACTACCATTGCTGCATTGTGGAAGAGGTCTCCACACCGCGAACTAATTCACGAGTGATGAGCCACAGAAAGCCGCGATAAACGAAGTAGAGTCTGAAGCTCGTTTTCGCATCTTTCCACGGCTATTCTCTGTATTATCCGTTTTAGCGGTGATCTGACTCACCTGGTAGTTTCGTACCGACAACGAGAATGACTAAAAGCGAGGACCGAGAGTGAAGCAGAAGCCCTTTAGAGTATACGTGTGCAGTACATAAACCCCGGGACTGAAACCACACTCGGTGGCTCGCCGCGTGCACCAAACGTTTAGTAGCATAAGCTACTCTATCCATGGGTCGGACTGTTGTTTCCTTGCATGTATATCTTCATGTATCGTACTGAATTACGTCTATATATACGTATATACAAGAGGGGGTCCAAGCGTTTTGCGGCCTCGCGAGTTCCCACGGGGAAGCTGCGCGCGCGGACGACGGGAGGAGTTCTTTCGAGTTTGAAAACACGGCAATCAGTGTAACTGCTTCTGCGGCGCGCCGGACGGCTGCCCGGGTACCATACTTTATACATATATATGTATATATGTGTATATATCTGTGTGTATACAGAGATATATATGTACATACACATAGATCTTGGTACAGCCGTAGCTCGTGTGTGCCTTCGGGATACGAAACCCTCATTCTCGCGTATACGTATATGTTTATCCCGAGCGGTTGATGTACTAACTGATCTCTTGCTACGGTTGCTACGATTGTATATCAGACCCACAAGCAAGTCGATGAGAGATCTGCTCGAGTTCCACAAGCTACGCGAAACTACGGGAGATACCTCGCGAGAAAGGAACCGAGAGATCTCGAGCGTCGAACAATAATGATTGCATTGATTACTTGAGGATAAACGTGTAACTGTATTCATAATGATCTAACGATATGCATAATTCACCCCCCGCCTTTTCAACGACTTGAGATATGTAAGCGCAGACCCTAACGTTCGCGTTGCGAGACTATAAATTAGCTAAGGATTTAGAAATCGATCGACATCGTTGTTGGGAATACGGTCGTCGTGGAATTGCAAAGGGGGTGTAACCTTCGTTCTTCGCGAGAAAAAACTCGTGGCTCATTGCAGTAAATCGATTCTGCGATTTGCGGAATAGAGCTAAATTATCTACAATTTGCAGATGGGCGATTCTTGTCGATCTTTTTTTTCTCTCAAATTTCTTACTTACACTTTTTTCTCACATTTGTTACTTCTTAAAAGATACGATATGTTTGGTAATTAAAAAAAGAGGTTTTAAAAGGTATTGTCTATGTGTTCGATAGGAAAATCGAAAATCGGATAGCAAAATCGATAGAAATGTTAATTCACTTTTTCAAACGATTATTTTGATGAATTTTCAACGATCGTTCCCGATCAGTCCCATTTGATGAACGTAAATTGTAACAAATTAAGGACCAAGCGTGTCGAGGAATGCGAGAAACTACAATCAATTTGCAGATCGATTACCCAAGTCCACAAGTTTGCTATAACAATTTACCGATTTATATACTATTCCGAACGATCTCCGATAAAGCGTTCAGTGTAAAGCTGTATAAATCAATGGAGTGTGGCGCTGCTACGAATTAGCACAGATCTATAAATAGATTTCAAGTAGATTCGAAACAATACAAGAGTCGGTATATCGCGCGAGTCGTTGTACGAACGTGCGAGGGAGGTATGCTTTCGCAGTCGAAGCGATAGAATTAGCACCCGCGGGCTTGAAACCCACAGATGAGACGCAAGATAGATCGATCAAGCGAAAGAGTGAGTGAAAGATCTCGAATAGTGAATCATCGATCGATCGGCCCGCACCATGATCGTTTCACTACTTTACCCCCACAAACTTCTCCGTGGCATATCATTGCTCTCCCGTGAGAGAGACGCCGATTGTGTGGTGACTAACTTCTACCTCCGTTCGTGGAAAATATCTGTAGTTCCCATCTCATCGAAGTCTCAGCTAAAGTGAGAATTCACCGACTTAAGTAATGACCTGTTCGTCATCACCCTCGTGCCCCCTTAACCGTTATCATGATACCTCCTTAAGCCTTTCAAGCATCTCTATTATCGCGACAAAGTTCTTTTTCTTAAAACAAGTCACTAAAAAAAAATCAAAGATTTTACTTAGCGTGTAGGGCGCAATATGGAATAAGAGTGTTCACTGCATGGAATCTCCAATTGTTTTGCAGCGTCTGTTTCAATTTGAACCGTGTGCGAACTACGCCCGGCCTCCCTTATTCTCGAAGGGTTAACCATACATCTGTTTGAGAATTATCTATCGATTTTCTCCAACTCCTGTTTCAAAAGTAATATTTTACATGGAGTTGTACGAATATTGCGATTTGGGTTAAACGACATCAATGGGGTCAGTTCTAACCATAGCGATGTCCTGAGCCACACTCGAGAACAACAGCCAATAATCGGCGACTGAGTTGTAATCGAGATTCTTCCACCGCGGCGACTTTTCTCGTCTCTCATTTTATCCACCTTTATCCCTCGAATTACACGTTTATACCAGCGGTGATCGTCGGTTTCCTCGAGTATAAACGTATAAACGTGTACAACGGGAGGCTATTATACGTATAAACGTGTAACTCGAGCGCGAACGTGAGCGCAGCTGCAGGCGAGTATTGCTATGTAAGCTCTCGCTAGACCTACTCGCGAATATACACAGGTATAATCCTTCCTGCGTTCGACCCGACGTGGGTGGATATCGGGCGCAAGACGAGAATCCGTCGTGTATATATACACCAGAATCCAAGGTGTTGGAGGATTATAGTTCGTTTAATACTTGTACCAGACGTTGGTTTTACGTAGAGATCCACGGATAATTACCCGAGTGCTGTACAGTTGCCTGACATCGCGCGGCTCTCGTAGGGGTACCTTCGGTCCATAACGTCTGGTACGCGCGTTGGAAACCACGAGATTTTCTATGAAATAAAATCCGTGGCGGCGATTCTAGAAACGGCAAGAGCAAAAGCAACCGACGTTAAGGCCGACCGATCGATATCCGCTCGATCGTATCTGTTAGCGCGGGCGTCGGGTATGTGTACTCGCATTACGATACATTAGGTACATCGATAGGAAGGAGCTAAGCTCGTAACGTTTACACGAGTTGGATTCTACGTGTGCAATGGAACAGCGCATGCGAATGCACTCCTATCCCAAAAGCCGATTATACTCGGCTTCGCGCAATCCATAGGTGTTGGCGGAGAGAAAAGGAATAGAAGGCTTAAGTCTCTCGGATTCGAAGAGAACTATTGACTTGACCGCGTCCTATCACTTGTAGTCTTTTAATTGATTCAACTATTAGAAGAGAAAGAGAGAAGAAAAATCTTCGATTTCAATTTTTTTTTTTTTCATTCACCGCGTGTTTTTACTAAGCCGACCGTTTTACCGTATTTTCCCGAATCTTCGAAAATGTTTAACATTTGATGAAAAAAAGATTTGATCCAATGTTCCAACAGTAGAAAAGTATTATATTTGAAGTTTACGCCTAAATCCGTTTTCATTAATATTCCCGATATATTATATTACCAGTTATGTCCGGCGATGTTCATCTGCGTTCGCATGAATCTTGCGCCGATCGTTTGTCTATACGTGTGCATTTCTTGTATCGACGATGCCAAGACCTTTTCGTATTTCGCGTGAGCAAGTGAGAAGGATGTACATTGGGGTTCAACCGTTGAAAACCGCGCTCAGTCGAAAATTTATTACGTTAGCCACTACGTTAATATCAACGGTGTACGTTAATACCGATCGGCATAGAGCGAGAGAAGCCTCCACACGAAAGGAGGATTATAAGGATATTGATAATATCGTTATGGTATTATGTAACGGGTAGCCAATTACCAGGCGTTTGTCGGTGGTTTATCACGATCGTTGCCCGATGATCTATCGGAATGGAATTTATGCGGGGCCAATTATTTTCAAGTCTTCTCTCTCCTTTCGTCGTCGTCGTCATCGTCTTCTTCGTCCCCGTTGATTCCGCATACTACCTATGTATTATCCTTGTTATACTTGTATTCAAGCAACGAGAGATTAGTGCAGAGTACGTAATACGTGGCCTGTAAACACAAACTATGAGTTCCCTGCCGCATGACGTGAGTAACCCGTGGTCGCGAGTCGATTCTTGGTATTCGTTACACCAGATAGTCTGGTAGCGATAGTCTCAGTCACACCGGTAATATTAAACACTCCAGTGGGTTGATGCCCGTAAGATCTATTTAACCTCTGACGTTCGCCTCGTATGCACGACAGGGTGTAGAACAGATTCTCACTCGTGTTTGTCGTGTTGTCTACCTGTTGCGATCTTCAGACGTTTATCGGCGTAACGCCTGTGTTGGCAGCTCCAGAGGTAACGTCACGATCCAGATCGACAACTCATATATATCATAAATTGGCACCGTTTGTGTATCGTTACGATGGTGAAATACCGGTCGCTTTTACCACTCCTTTGGGCCCCGGCGACCACTTCTACTCGATACAATGCTTATTTTATTAGCAAATATTCGTCTATTAGCAGTTACACGTGGGTGTCGATGACGGATGATGGTTATACCAGACGCGCTGTTTCGCGGAGTATTTCAGAATTTTCCCATACACACTTCGACACGATGTTTATTTGTTTTTTAACGAATTTTTTGCCACATCAAAGTAAAATGTATGGAGTTTAGATAAATGAGCTATTGATCGGTGGGCGACATCTTCAAATGACTCCAACGCAAATTGCGATGGGCGATGCAAAAAAATCGAGTTCCATATTTGCGCCAGATGTTCCCGTGCGACGATAAAGAAATATCGATAGTAATAAATGAATAAAATAAACGTAGGTTAACGATCGCTCGTACTCCTACATTAGATTGTCAAAGTCTTCGTCATCACCCGGTGGTGTCTGATAGATAATCGAGCCTTGGAGATCGCATCCCTAGGTAGAGTGAGAATGGATCGCGTGTATTGAACAAACTCTCGGATGTCCTGGTGGGTGCTTCTCGCACGCCCGTGGAGCGACGGTAGTCACTCGGCAACAATCCCGTCACTTGGCGTTGCTCTTGAGTAATTGGAACACGACCTATTGCCACAACCCCCGCTGACCCTAGATGGCCAGAGGAAACGTTCTAACACGGGGAGATGAAGACTCTTTGTTAATTCTCTCGTTCGACGCGTCCTGCCGAGCTTCGTTGTTCTTGAGCAATACGTTCTTCTGACGTTTCGAGAAGAATCGTCGAATGAGGTTTTAGCACTCAGGTGCGAGTGAATGACCAGAATGAAGCGCGCGATTACTCGCATCTCTCTCGTATCTATATACGTATATTGGCGAAAAACCTTCGTAGCCGAGCTCTCGCCGCGTTATTGCATTAACCGCTCGGGCTTTATTGTCCTCCCACGAGGATTTATGCAAATCCGATCCAAGCACACACAATCCCCCTACCCAAGCCGCCAGCCACACTCGCATGACGAGAGCACGCGCGCGAACGGATGATGTCGGAAACGGTCGCAGGAGGAGTGTCGCCCAGGATATTGCGAATAATTTGTCCCTCTTACCCGCCACATCCACCAACGACGCCCTCGGTCATTGCTACTCTTTCGTTCCTTCCTATATTCTTGCTTCTTATTACTTGTCTCGATTCTTTGAATGCTTTTGTATTTCATCTTTTGCACCGGAAGTCTTATGATGTTGGTTGGCCTTATTATTCGAAGATGTATGCGACTATCCGATGTCAGGATAGTTCAGTCTTTGAATTTAATGTAATAGAAGTTTATCTGAAACATTTATAATTTTGAAGAAATCAGGACTCATTGAACGGCCATCGGTACGAAACGACGAAGTTTTGATTCCAGAGAACATGGATCAATCCGGAAGCATCTGCATATTGGAGATGTTGTTATCCATTTATTAGATCGGCAACGGAAAACGCTATTTTTTTATAGATGTGTTATCAAAAATTGCTGATTTGAACCAACTGATTTGAACCAAGAGCCCCACCCTTATTTTCGCATCGTTTGCAACAGATGACTAATCCCTGATTTCGCGGGACAACCGTACAGAAACTGTTACACATTGTCCCTTGTTCGGGGTTCCAATGTGGTGGAAGCGCGTGGGCGATGTATCCACAGAGGCTCTTGGTGAGTTCAAGTTGTCGTTGGGTTCGAAGGTATAGCATGGACGTGAGCGAGAGAATGAAGGAGTGAGAACGAAGTCTCATTACGCGAAGCGAGAAGGTCTGTCGCCTCCGTCGCCAATTTCTATTTCACTTCTCGTCTTCGTCTTGTTCTTTCCACTTCTATATTCGTTGTCTTCTCGCCCCTCTCGGTTCTTCGGCGGAAAGTGAACGAGGGAGACCCCTCGAGATCTTTTTGTCTGCGGCGATTCTCGGGCCGACACCGAAACGAGAAGGCAGTTCGCGTAGGTCGAGACCGTCATTTTTCTCGAAGTGTCCTCTTCATCGTCCTCCACATCAACAACAGCACGCGCCGTGGATAATGCGCACGAGAGAAACAAACGAATGTACAATATCGTTACTACACGAAACGCCACTCTAATTTCTTTTCTTACTCACGGGGGGTCGAGTGACTTTATCATCGATCAGCTTCTCGGGATGTGAATAAGAATTTTATTCTTGTTAGCAAAGCCTGTGAAATATACCTGACGTGTACCTAACAATATAGTAAATAAACTACGATATTCACTCTGGCAATTACATGGAAAACAAATTATTAAATGAGAATCATAGGGATTAAGGACTTTAGAATCGATATTAGATGCGATTGATATCAACAGAATGTAATCCATCTATCGATTTTTTTGTACCGACACTTTTTAACAAATTTTCTTCCTGGGTGGCGATCTCTACCGACGACTATTTTTCGACATTGAGAACACCTGTAAATTTTACTAACGCATTCTAGATATCTTGTCCGCAAGATCTAACGAGGTGAACAATGAAGGATTTAAAATTATTCACCTTCTTCAGTGCGCCCGGCATATTCGAGAACACATAAATCGATCTTCGGCAAGTATCGTTTCTCGTATACTAATTCCTAACCGACCAAGATTTATATCAGCTCGAAGTTGCAGCGTGAAAAGCAAAGGAGTTGGGGAGGGGGCCAGCAAAGGCGAAGGGCCCAGGGTTGCTTCAACCCGGGGGTAACTCAATTTGTAGTTACAAACGAGTATAATATGATAATGCGGTGCGCTGGCTAACGCAGAACGGCAAAGGGCACGCCAGGGCTCGATTCATCGACGTGGCGTGCAACGCATATACTTTTGCCGATGCTTTGTCAGCCGCATGAAGTTCTCGGTGGTTAGTCGAGATACATAGATACGTTCTACCTGAGCGCTATGTCATTTGTTCACGTCTGTCAATACGTCAATGATAGACACTCCGGCGTACTTACGGAACGCCGCGGGGCCCTGATGGACACGGACACGCAAGCCGGGATGTGGCTAACCGTCGGGTGGGCCACAATTTTGACGATGATCCTAAACGACCGAACTCACTTTTCTTCCTCGCCTCGGTAGCAACATTTATTATTGGATTCACACTTTCATTCGCTTTTCCTAGTCTCGTTTAACATCATTCTGTGGCGAGCCGGTTTCACATGACGAAGATAATCAATTTTTTTTTTTAATACAAGAGGCACCTGTCTGGATAGCAACAATACATCATTTTCGATATTTCTAGATATCCAACGATCTCTTGTAGATCCTTTGTAGTGCACACTTTTAACAAATGTCAAATGTCATTCTCGATGATCATCATATATTATTATTTATTTAATTTTTTTTTTTTGAATCAGAAATTCCATACTGATTTTCATAATTTTGAAGAACAAAAAATGTATTCGACTCGTCGCTGGTAAAAAGAAAGTCTATTATCAAGCGAGAGAAATGCTATGACACACGCCATCCAGTCATATTTCATTTGAGAATTTAACATCGAAAACGAGAGTTCCATATTAATGACATTTTTTTTTTCAACCTCAGGCTGTAATGGGTTTGTTTTAATGGGCTGTAGCGAAATCTTGAAACATACTTTAGGGTACTGACATGCCGCTTCTTCGAGAGTGCCGAACTTTCAAGAAAAAAAAAAAAAGTCTCATTCGTCAAAACAATTTAATTTTTCGATACTCGCCTCGATCATTTGGGATGAGCAATTGGGTAACACTGACACACTAAAGCCCGTTCGTTCACACGCACCTGTTGCTTCTGGCTACTGTTGTAACGCACGTGTATCGCTGCCATCGGATTTCAATGGTGGTCCAGCAAATAGCTATGTTTAGTCGGGAATGGAAGAGAAGACGAAATAAAAAAAGCAGACAATTCAGCCTCAGGCCCTCTCCATTTGCTTCCCAACTAATTTGTCGAGATCTCGCGCACACCCGTGCGCGACCCTAATAAACCTAATGCTCCGGCAATACAGTGGCAAACGGTTATTTCAAATCTCGCATGAAGAAAGAGTGGAATAAGAATATATAAAAAAAAAAAAAATTCTCGCCTGGAACCAAACGCAACATATTATCATTGAAGACGACTGGGCAATACGACATATTCTCATGGACATTCTTCGTGACCTCTTTGGCTAATCAGTCCTCATGAATACAAACGAAGCTGAAGTACACTTACGTCTTCATTTTCGGACGGAGTGACGAAAAAAAAATAAAATAAAAAATTACGGAAGAAAAGAAGCTGATGAACTGTCGGACGGCGTCGATATAATATGGCGGTTTTTTTCGTTTTTGTTTTTTGGCATTTAAATACGTGGAGAAGCAAAAAAGACTGAAGCGATTTTTGCCTTTCTAAACGTCACAAATGCGATGCATGAATTATCTTCCACCGCGTTCGTTTTTTTGTCTTCGCTATGGCAATAACTATTTTAAATTAGTCTTCGAGAGGTTTTTCGTTGCTGCAGTGTCTCGAGAAAGTGACCACTGGTTTGAGGGATAATAGGTATAATAATCCGAGCGAAGCGTATAATCGAAAGGCGTCGATGATTGTGCGAAATCTATTAGGGGCGTGTCACGAGTCCATTAAGTGATTCATGGCCTTCCGCAAATATGGAAAGTCTTTCTTGGCTTCGAGCTTATTCCGGGCGATGCGTGTGAGTGCGGTCGAGAAATCGATGTGATCCAGCTGTCATGTTGTTAGTGTCAGCCAGGTCGGTTCTCAACGATGCTCATTATAGTTATTTTTTTTTTTTCACAGCCTACATGTCTGCCGTATTTTCTCCCATGACTTTTGTATTTCAATTTTATCTTCGCATCGCGCGACAATAATGCTTAGTCGGTACTCCAATATTTTATTTGCGAAACAGTTATAACGTCGCGCTACCGACGCTTAAATTCACTGTACGAGGAAGTAATCACCCGAGGGAGCTGTTAATGTTACGAGACGCTTTAAAGATACGACTCCCGATCGGATTACACTGCATAATTATACTTGCTTGTGGTTGGGGACATTAATACCTTCGAAGTCAGGTTTTGCGTATACGGGATGCCCGTAAATGAGCACAGAAAATGTGTTAAATCATACGCACAATTAAAAACTGAGCATATTTTCCATAAATATGTTTTTTTGCAACTTTTGTAGTCTTCCGTTTATACGCCGTTACAGTTAAAGTAAATACCTTCAATAGTTGCAATATAAGTCGTTATGGCTGTTCTATTGGTAGATCAGTAATTCATTAATTATGTATTTATTTATATAAAGAATAATGGTATGTATGCACTTATATTCAGAAACTATTTTCTAAAAGAAAAGTTTGCCCGATTTTCACTTGCGAATATCGTCCGGTTATGCCACATCTTTTTATATTGTTGGGTTTAAGCGTACAAAGAGCAAAAGATATATCTCCTCGATTCATTGTTGAGTATCAAGTCACCCGATTGTTCGTCCATCACCCATCATCCAAACATCCGTATCCATTCATAACTGAACAGTTTGGATCGTCGACGCTTCTTGTATCCCCTCATCCGCTCATTTCTTTCATGTCCATCAAGATCCAGGATATGACAGCGTGATCCCGAAGATCCTTCGATCTTTATAATGAGACTTTTTATCGATGCATAATTGCACGAGTATAGAGAGAGATTTTTTTTTGTCTTCATCTGTAACCATAGATAGACTCCTTAACAAATTGTTGGCCGGAGGGCAACTGGCGCACGCTTCAGGCCTTTTCGGCTCTTTTACACATGTTCGGTGCACGATCCGGCATTGCGTGTACTGGATCCCCGATGATCGATAGACGCGGCTGCCGATCGAACTTGATCGATGGATCCATCGATTGTTTTTAACGATCAGGGTGTCATCGTCGACGCCTCGCCGCCGGAAGAGCCTAGTAATTTGCGGCCACAGTCTAGGCAAGCGGCTCGAGGCAGAAGCCGTACCTGCACGGTTGTTATATCTGTCTTTCGCCTACAGATATGAAAGAAAAAAAGAGAAAGAATGGATGAGACACGGGGTTACCTCGCATTTGGGCTATCAAAGGTGTCCGACTCTGTGTCAGTAGGCCGGCATTGTCTCGAATGAGAGATCCTCTCGACAAGTAGAAATAGAAGAGCTCCTCTCCTCCGCATCTCCTAAAGCGTACTACAACCAAACTATTATACTTTATACACGTCTGTAGCTGCCTGGCTGCTGTCGACGCCTCAAACACCACTCGTGCACGATAATTATCCTGCCTGAATGCCCGAGACGCATTCCTGGAAGGCCTTTCCCTCGCGTATGATGATAAAGAAAAACGAAGATGGGCCCGCAAGATCCCTCACGGCGAGGCTGTATTACTTTATAGCAGTTACATGATTCTCGTGAACGGTATATACACGCGTTTCGATTGACAACTCGATTCGAGCCGAGGACGAGAAACGAGGTAGGCGGAAGGTCGAACAAGAGGAAGAATCATCATCGGGAAGAATGATTAACGTACCTCAGACCCCGGAGTACCTGTACGCGCGTTACTTGGTAATCGTTAGCTCGATTACTTCGCGTCTGCACCGAGCGCGAAGAACGAAAGAAAGAGGAGGAAGAGGAACAAGATAAAAAAAAAAGGATGGAGAGAGGAATGATCATGAAGGCCCCTTTGGCGATAGAGTTGAGTGATACCCAAATGAGGCATCGTAAAGCAAAACGATCTCATAAACGCGCCATATTTCCTACTTCTAACCCGGTACAATCGTGCGTCGCCATGTTGTAGGGCGTCTATAACTATATCTCGAAGCACTGTACAGTTTTTCTTTACACCTCCCTTCGTTCTTGCGTTGGAAACTTCCCGTATCATCCGTATGTCACGTCGATGTACGACGCCGGTTTTGTACTCTGCCGGTATCTAACCGTTGGAATCTTCGCGACGCAGCTCATGTATACACAAGTCGCCGTGGTGTCAACTAACGTGGATACGAACACGGAAGGACACACGTTTGTGTACCCAAGTATATAAGGTAGACTCGAGTTGGCGTTTCGCCGCGAGCAGTAACTCGGTCACACAGTATTTTATTGGCGCGATTAAAGCGTACGTAATCCCGAAGCTTATCTACAAGCAAATCTACCGGCGAGCCTTCTCGGTAGATTCACTTTTCTATATATATATGATGCTGTGTATGACTGTGTGTCTGGAGGTCACTGTGTGTGCGGTAAGGGCGAATGTAGTTATACATCACATGGGGCTCTTCTGCTTCGTTTGCACTTGATCTCTCGCTGATGCACGGACTTTAAATTCGCTTTCTGAGAAGCCATTGCGGATATTCAACGGCAAGCTGGATAAAACGTACGCGTACAAGTAATTCTATACCTCAGGATCATATGCGGTTTATC
This sequence comes from Cryptus armator, assembly GCA_963971235.1. NCBI lineage: Eukaryota > Metazoa > Arthropoda > Insecta > Hymenoptera > Ichneumonidae > Cryptus > Cryptus armator. The sequence continues at coordinate 11,185,455 of OZ020242.1, read as the reverse complement.
GATAGTGATCCTGGGATAACTTTCAGCTCCAACTTCAGCGTCACCCTTGTTGAGGGTTAAAGGGCGCTTATTTGGATCGTCGGACTTCAGCGAACATTCATTGGGAGATTTAGAGGTCGTATTAAACTGATGGTAGTTTCGGTGGCTAAAAGCAGATCCGTTGATTATCTAGGTAGGCGATAGTCAGCGATGTTTTAAAATGTCAAACACATCAAATTCGATCGACAACAAGACGAATGATTTGATTCGTTTTTTTTTTTTGGTGAAACATGCGATATCTTCCGATGTCTTCCAGTATATCGAGAATTGATTGACGAGGAACGATGTCGAGTCGAGTTATCGATAGGGGGTCGTTCAGGTCGCTTCGTCAAGCCTCTTCGTCTGATCTTGTCCTATGTTCTGGTAGCGTATAGTCATACTGACCTCTGCGGGACGGCGTACACTATAGATATATATATATATATAGCAAGCGTGATACTTTATTGGTTCACCACCGATAGCATGATGATGCGGAGGGCTGTCTTCCTCGATGCCCTCGGTGAGCTTCGCCAACGGTCTGATAGTCAAGAGGGAGTCCTTTAACTTCCTTCGTAACCGGTGATCTCGTGGCTCTCGGCCGTTGGACCACTGACTGCGCACAATTAGGGCTCCGACGCAGAACGAATTCATCTTCGTTGGATACGCGGAGAGTCTCAGGCTTCGCGGGACTTGGTGTGTGTGGCAGGACCGAGAGAGAGAAAGAAAGAGGAGTTCGGTCGATCGATTATCAATCATTCCACCGCCGTGGCGAGGGCGAGTGCAACAGAAAAGCTGACCTGATGCGGAACGCTCTCAAACCCTTTGGGTTATAAACCCGCGTGCTTGTATAAGCGCTATAGTGTTACTATGATGCCGCGGCACTTTAAGAAAAATGTTATGTGGATGGATAACTACTCATACAGGTATAGCGTACAGGGAGTATCAAAACAGATAACTAATAGACGATGAACCCAAGTGGTTTTAACATGAAAAACATTATCACCTCTGCGAATTTCGAAAATTTGATTCCTTGATTCTGATTCGGTACGGAAATATACGTTCTTATATGAAGGGTTGATGCATTGATGATTTCTTCCAAACAAAATTTTTGAGTTATGCGGATACTCGCGGCCATATGCGATAGATCTTCATTTCCAAATCAGAAATAATAATAATAATAATTAATTTGTGTTATTTAGAAATGTTTAAGTTAAGTTTTCAAAAAACAACAAGTTATATCCACTTCCATGCAATAACTCCGTTATTTCACCAATTTCCTACCTAATCGATGTTGGTACTTCGCAGTTCTCTGATAATAATAATAATAATTAGATTGGTAGGGAATTGATGAAAGAACGGAATTATTTAAAGGGAGTAGACATAATTTGTTGTCTTTTGAAAATTTAATTCAACGATTTTCTCATTGTCGAAGACGATTTTATTCTACACAATTCCTCGCAATTTTTGTATTGGTTTCTGCCGTAAGCACTTGTTTTGGTAAGACCTGTATAGTGGCCACGATGTGTGCTCGATAAATCGCTGCGAGTTTATACGCAGGTTGCGCACCCTGCTATTGAGAATACTATGAGAGAAAGAGGGAGAGACGAAGGTGCCCTGGTGTGATGGGACCGCTGTGCCGAGGTTCGCGCGCACCGGGAGATTCGTCGCGCTGGGTCGATTAATGTTTCCAGGTGGATGCCAGGACGCGGTCGAGAGCGGGCGGGGTCCTTGGAAAACGATTAAGATGAAGAGGAGGTCGCGACTCCTTCCGTACCGAAGTTCACCTGTATGTACCGCACGCAAGAATCGCGGTATGAGAGAAAAAGTATTAAGCCGAAAGGAAAGAGAGTTCGCAAAATTGGTTCGACCCTGAAAAAATTCAAGATTTTCGTGTTTTTTTTTTTTTCGTTTGGGTATATTCGGCGAGGATAAATCGTCAGATTCAATTGGGGTTTTTAATTAAAAACAAAAGAAATTACTTGAGATCGTTGCGATTTGTTTCGGTTGACCTGATGACCGTTGTGCGAAGAACTTATCGCCAGAAGTGGAAAGCATTGCCAACGATTATTTTAACTTTTGAGAGATTATTCGTTTGCCAAAGGATAAGCTCCTTCACTGTAACAACGTATTGGCCGTTTTTTCAGTCGCAAAGTATTTGTTTTTCTTACAGCCGTCAAAAAAGAAATTCATTGCAAAACTAATTATTCATTCCAAATGTCGATGAGTCGTTTGCTTTCGCTTGTCACACGAGGGGCGATCGCGAGGCTCTTTCGCACGCCGGTTTGAAAATTGCATTTGCGTAATTTAGAACGTCACAAGCGGATTGGCTCGTTGCCCGAGCTTACCGAGAGGGATTTCGAAGGTACCTTTCCCATACGCTTTTCCATTTATTTCTCCAACGCAGAAAAGACGATGAGCCAGAACAAGCGACGACGAAGCTACTAAGCGTGACGGCATGTATAGACAGCGTAATGTCGTGTGTTCGCATTGTGGAACCGATGATTTATAGCTCAACCAGTCGCGACTTCTGCCACGCGGCCAACGGGTGCGTGTTCCGCCGCGACTATAATATAACATGCAACTGGAAAATTATTTTGCAATTGCGCAAATATTTTAATAAAGCAATCGACACACGCGAGGGCGGTGTAGATGTTTCTCAATATCGTGGGGTGCGTTGAGGCGTTGCCAGCGCGATCTTTCTATTCGGTATCATCTCCTATAAGGAAGCGTAAAAAAAAAATTACGAAGAAAAAACTCTCCCCTGCCATGATTAGTGCCTCAACTTTCTCTCAGATCTCCTCAAACTATTGTAAGAAAAAAAAAAAAGCTAATTTTTCATACCCAACGAGGCATCAGTCAATGGATTCGAAAGAAGTGGACAATTTTCTCTTCTTCCAACGCCGTCTACATAATTACCGTAGTTGCTAGCGTTAACGATCGTCTCATTCGATACAATTTCCTAGTCCGTTAATCACAAACGCAGTCCATAACTAACGATATAATAATAATCGTTCGTATGCATTTAGACAAAAGCGTGAAATACACACACGTGATATACCATCGGTGGTAAAAGGGTACAACATTAATAACGTGAGAAATGTAGTATATGAAAACGATCAAGCAGGCGGGGAAAGTCGTCAGAGGTCTTTCGTATTATAAGCCTCAGGGAGGATGGGTGGGTGGGGAGGGAGGGCGGGTGGTTAGGGGGGGTAGTGTGAGGGGAGAGCCATAGCTTGTTCGTTTTGCTATAATCGGTTGGGTTCATAATACCTCACCGACTCTTCGAACTTCACGATAGAATCATCTCCGCTTGGCCGGCGGTGTCTCGTCGTCGTCGAGCGGGATGATCGGTGCCGTTAATCGTCAAGATTAATAAATCCCGTTTTCTCCGCGGGGGCCATCAATATCGGCGCGTCGCAGGATTGTTAACGCTCCGTGTCCGTATCTCATCTCTGTAACACCGATATATAAACGTGTGTTGGATTCTTATGATGATGCAGACGTAGGAATAGAAATGTCACTCTTGTGGCTTTGCCATTCGATCCTTTTTCGAGCTGCCATTGCCTGCTGCTGCTGTTGCTGCTGGAAAACGAGCTAAATGCACACTAGTAACGTCTGTAGCTTAGAATATACATTTACACAGGCTATAACACGACGCGGAAAGATTTCTTTAATCCGCGTGTGTACCAACGAGAGACACAGTGCGCGATCTTCGATATAGGTACACACATAACTAACTATATGTTTAAGTCGCGACCAACAGTACGGCCAGCATAAAGACCTAACGAGTGCGCAAGCAAGCGAGCAAATTCAACGGGTACCATACGAGACGTTCTTTTGCCTGACAAATGATTGTCGGCTTGGATTAGTATGCTTTCTACCGCGCGACCGGGTACCTCGTATTCTCGATCGACGTCTCACCCGGTCATCGATTGCGCAATCGATGAAACTTTTTCGTACGACAATGACGCCTTAAGCCGGTATCAACGACGTCGTTATTAGACATTTTTTATCGGTATTTATGGTACATCTCCTTGCTGGTCGTTGAAAAATCGTTCTTGTTGTGCGGATTAGGGAATGATAAAAAATAATGATGACTCGCGAGACCTACCGGTTGCGGGATATTTCTTAGATTGTTCTCATCGAAATAGTAACTAATTATTATTTGTTATCATGTATAGGTTTTTAATTTTTTTTAATCGTCATTCTCCACTGATTTTCATTTCTCTATTCCCATGATAATCTCTGATGATTATCAACATCATTCATCGATATCATTCTTTAAAGGAAAAGAATACATAAATGTTTTTTGAATATTTTTGCGAAAATCTTTTTTTTTTTTGGGGTACGAATTTTACGTATACTATGCCAAAAATATCGTATGCGACACGTACGTATGTCTTACGCACTTGTAGCGATCGAATAGCACTCGCTACGAATAAAGTCGCGTTTTACGCACTTGTGACGTAATATACTATTTCATTCGTAGTTTACAATTTTCGAAAATGAATTTACCAAATTGTTTTCATATTCTATACTTATTCATAAAGAAATAAAGATTAAGTTTGACTCGACGTAAAATGATCTCTCGAACAATAAACTCATTCGGGCAAAGCTCGGTTTTCGCTTGAATGAAAAAACTTATTACATTTTTTGTGCTTCTGGCGCGTATTCTGTCGGAGATTAAAATACCCGGCTTCTGCAGAGCAGTAGCTACATAATTGCGACTGATAGTAGTGGCGCCTGTGCTGCCACAAGAAAGGGTTCGCTCTTTTCTTGTATATACAGCACAAACCTACCGCTGATCTTTTTCATTCGTTCATTCTCGTTGCTTTGCTTTTTTCGTTACTTTTTTTTAATACTTTTATTATTATCTTATTTTCTGTCTCTGATTTCTTTCCCTCTTCTTTATCCCCTCGTTTCCGGGCTCTTGGCATCTCTGTAACCGCCTTTATACCCGTGCGGAGTGTTTCTGGATCTCGGCGCCATCGCTTCCAACCCGTTGAACCGGCGATGCTGGGTAGCTTCTCCTGTAGACGCCGGAATATCATTCGGAACCGGGGGTGGTCCGGGGGAGTCGCGGCCAGCAACGGCGGCATATCCTGCAGGCACGACCGCGCAAATTACAGAGCGGCCGATACCCTGTGTGGTGTTTCCCTCGCGCAGCGCCCGGCCAACAGTGCACCCGGCCTTATGCACACCGATTTCTCACTGCGTAGCGCGGAAGCTCGTCTCGTTCGTTACGCAAAACTCGACTCGATTCTCCGAACCTCCATCTTCTCATCTTTAATTTTTTTTTTCTTTCCAAAATCACTCATTGCTGCCACTTTTTTATGGACAAATAAATAAAAATACATATCGAATTCAACATACTCCAGACAATGTTATTTTCTCATTAGAATTATAATAGTCAATGTCGCGAAGGGAATCCGCTGATGCTTGTTGCTGCTGATGTTCTTAGACCAACGACCGAAAAACCTATGAAATGCTATTCATATTTGTTAGATCTTTAAGTATCGGTTTCCGAGTTAAATAGGCTACGTAACCGGGCATTTGGCCGAGAATTTCAATGTTAATTGAACGCTATTGGGCTATGCAAAATCGATCTCCCGGCTATTCAAGATGGCGCCGAAGTTTGGCAACGCTGCAAGCACTGTGTCCAGCACAGTCGGCAATATCTTCGATAGATCCATAGATCGCTATTTGAAGGTTCAATTACTATATATAAAAACGCCGAAAGAAATTGAAAATTTCAATTTTTAGTAACAAACAAAGGGTTAAAGGAAGGACAATGATGGAACATTATAAAATTGAAAATTCACTACCACTGGTTCCTGGCTGTATCTCGCTTTTTTCCCGGCTACAACGTTCTAGATCCACTGTTTTAGTTTCCGCGTCGTAAAGTGGCCTTTTCTCTTTTCGCAATGTGCTCTCACGTCGTGTCTTTGTGTTGACATTTTACCGAATATTCATTACGATCGAGGTACGTAAACAATCCGCAATCTAACCTCTTTCGATGCCGGTATCGTTAATAGTCGCTCGAACAGTCGATCAGTTACAGCGTTGCCGCGATGTATTGTCACTTTTCAAAGCCAATAGATATCGAGGTAATTGTAAAGTTAATTCAGCTTCGTCAATGATGTTTTATAAATTATTCACATAAAAATTGTCCCGTATTACCATTATATATACTTTGTTAATTAATCACATTATTTAAAAAACACGCAGAAAGGATCAATATATTCACTCGCAAATATGATAGTCGCTAGTGTCTCTGACCTCGGCGTATCGATCGATATAGCTGCCTTAACACATTTTTTAAAAAATGTCCTTCTGATTTTCCGATCCGTATAATATCTGCAAAGGTTCTCACGGATATAGAAATCGTATACAATGTAGAAGGTATAGAGTGCGAAAAGAGCTGCCGGTGTTTGCGCCCCCGAGCTCGAGCGCGGGCGTCCCTCTCGATTGCTGCTCTTTTACGTAATATGATTTTCAATTGCAAACGCCCATCACGTATCACACACCGGCGCCTTTCTATTCATATAATCTTAGTCGGGGTACTCCGTAGCACGGGCAGGTACTTTTGATTATCGAACTCGTACCAACACCGCAGTCTTCCTGTGCGCACCGGTACAACTCGTTGTAATACCAACATATCGCGCCGAAGAGAAAGAAAAAAAAAAGTGAAAAAAAGTGAGTGAGTCGAAGACTCTTTCTCGCTCGCTCGCTGGGGGTATATAACATTATAATGCATCTACAATGCACCGTGAGCGGCTCACATCAAAGAACGGATACGTGAGCGCGCGAGAAATCCAAACCGTGCGCGCGCGCGTTCCCGGGCAATACAGCCGAGAGTGCGCACACCGGGTCCGATAGAGGAAGGCCTAATGGCCGAGCACACTGACTTCGAGTCTTCGACAGCAAGAGTGAGAATACAACGAGACAGGATAGAACTCCCTTTCTTCTTTGTACTGTACAACTCCACCTTTCATTCTCACCCTCCCCTCCCTCAAACCGTGTCTCGATCGTAGGACGCCGCTTCCAATATCTTAGCACTTTCCCCTACCGGACGCGATGGACACGTTTCCCTTTTTTTTTTAACACCATCGTTAGAACTGTATGACTCAACGATTTCCTGTTTCCCCAACAATCCTTAATAATCGTTCGATTATGGAGCTTGTAGGATTAAGGGGACTAATAATTAACAGTTAACACTATTAAATTGTTGCGTTAAGCCGATTAAACGATTTAATGATCTATTGGCCCGTTTTTAACATTTATGAAAGCTCAGTTAAGCAATGCTATGAACATAATGAGTAATAACAATAATACTAATCTTATTAGAATTATTAATAATAATAATAAGGATACGTTAAATTTTGAGGATTAAGTAATCGAATTATTTGAGTCTGTTATTGAAAAAAAATACTGTATTGGAAGAGTCAACAATTACTTCAGCGATGTAATAGTTAGTTGGCAAAACCAATTTTTTGTTTATAAGTAGTTTTTCCAAACCATTCGTTTTTCGAGATCATAATTTTTTCCAGTGTTCCGTGTAGGGAAATATATTTTTCTATTTATCTTGGCCCTTTATGCAAGGATCAATTATAAAAGTTGTCTTCATCGCCGCTTATTAAATTTATAATTCAAAATTTGAATTATGCATGATCGATCAAGGGTAGCGCAATGTACTGACGGGGGACTTTTATTCTCGTCCCATTATTTTTCATCTCCGAGTCTACAATCTCGATCTAACGTCGCGGGAACTAGGCACAGAGTATGCAAAAGTACTTTTTTTTAACGTCAACCTCATCGCTTCCTGACTCACCGATTTCCTGTTTTTCCTCTAATAATCTGTTTGTTCGATTATGTACACTCGATATAAAGGATAATCGCCCACGGTTGACCCGGAAGGATTACGAGAATCCGCGTCGAAAGAACGCAAGATGTCTATGTACAATAATACCAATATATCTGTACGATCATACGTTTGTTCAAGTGAGAAAGGTCTCCATGCGGATTGACGACGAGCCCGAGGTACTTCTTATATATACGTACAATTTACCTCCGGTTTCGCGTCGCTCCGTTCCTCGATCTTAGTTCTCAGTATAATGAATAAAAGAGGGTGGGAAGTGGGTAGGTAGGCTCGAGGAATTCGCGTTGGAGACGCGGTGAGCGGGAGACTGAGAATCAGTGAGCTTAGGTGTCGGTGTCCGCAACAGAGTCCAACTGAATGATAAAAACAAACGAAAATAAAAAAATTGCGAAAAGATATAGAGAAAGACTTGTGTAGTACAATACAATAATAGAATTGCAACTCCTCTGCTGTGATTCAAACTGCTGATAGGACTGCTGGAAGTACATAAAGAAGCCGATGATGAGTGAGCGAGGAAAAGAGTTCTCTCGGTTAGTTTGGCTGTATACGCTTATATGTATACATGGAGCAATATGATATTCCCACCGGGACGAAGTGCAACGTCCCACTACATATACTAGATATATATACTTAGTATATCGGTATGTATAATGCAAGATGTGCATTTGCGAATCCATGCGCCGATTCAATCGGCGAATGGGTCGGTCGAGGTGGCGCCAGCACACAGCGTGCTCCCGGGTAGTAGCAGCCGCATGCAGTAATAGTATGTGCGTTGGCGTCTACTTTCGATTCCTTCTTATTCTTCTTCTTGTTCTTCTTCCATTCTTCTTCACTCATAACACGGTAGCAGCAGCACGTTTGGCTATACTATACACTGTACGTTGTGGTCTCTCTTGAAGTGCCGGTATAACAGTAGCAAAGAAGGATCTCAGAATCACCAACACGCAAGTTTCTTCACGATAATGTCGCAGAAATTCCATCGGTAAGATTGCCGATTTTTTTCAAGACTATTAATGTTCTAAACTAATGTTTGGAATATTTAATTACATCAAGCAAGTGGCTGAAATACGAAATGTATCAGAGATTCGGGTTTATTAATAAATTATCCAAAGATTATGTGAAACCGGTTACTCAACTACCGGTCACGTTTTGTTCGGTTAACAAAAATGGTATTAATCTTTTTTTACGGAAACTGAAACTTTCTTGTTAACAATTTTTTTTTAATTAATGATTTTTTTTACCGATTGTCATGTTATTACAAATTCTTAATGGGAAAGGAGAGTCCACCCTACTCGTTTGATCTAACTGACTGCGGCTTCAGCGCCACTAAGATAATTATTTATGAACGATTCTCCAAGGGCTGAAAGCAAGAGGAACGTGATAGCTCAGCTCGGTCTCGTGAATGCAATAAAATAAGCAAAATCTCCGATCCCGATCTCATTCGTCGGTAAGGTACAAAAGACTGGACTTCATCCATTGTATACACTATATTTAAGAATTCGCTCGCGGCTTCTGCTAACTAATAATGGCATTCAAAATTAGTCCTACGCCCGCGGGAGCGATGAAATTATTGAAAGGAACGTTTGCGACTGATTCTCAGTGAGCCGCACAGGCACGATCCACCTCGATCGAGATGAGGATCAGCCGGTAAAGCTACTTTTCTTCCAGTATGAGAATGGATTTGAGCCGTGGAGAGTCTGCCGTTTCGCGGACGCCGGTAGCGATGAGTCTTCGGTCCCCTCGAGACCACAATTGCCGGGTTTCGTTCGATATTAGTTTTAGATTCCACCTCCTCCTTCCTCCTCAACCCCCCGTTCCCACCCCTTGCGAATCGACGGCGCGTTTCCTCGCCCGTGTCCTGAAACGTTTAACTGGTTATTACGGTTAGCATTTGGTTTTTTTTTCATCGCTTTTCACTTCTCGACTGTAGGAAGAGGCTCCTGAGCCTTATTCTCGATCTCGTAATTCCAACCCTCGTACTCTTCTTCTTGTATTTCTTTTTTTCTTGTTCGTCTGTTTCTGCAGCTTCGGTCTGCCCCCACACTCCTTCCGTCCTCGCCGCGTTCTTTAATACTTATACAACTGGAGGCCTGTAATTCCGGACGTATCCCGCAACCTATCCAAGGCCTTGGTCTCGCGGGTTACTTCGATCGAAAAATTTGATTCCACTACCGTGCATTTCTTGTATAAATTATTTTTCTCTTCTTTTTCGAATCGTTGTATGTAAGGCGAAACGAGAGAAAAACTTGGATTACCTAATTTGTCGGAAAACGTTGAACGGTGCGGCTCCATTTCCGTTCAGAAAAAAGTCTTTGATTTCGAAATTTGAGAAAACATTTGATAAATTTCGAAGTGTATAGCAAATTTTTAAGTTTCCAACAAATTTTTTTTTATTTCACGTTATCTTATTTTTAGTTTTATCTCAATTCTTCGCACCGCTTTCCGCTATTTTTGGTTCAATACCCAAAAAACTTTGGTGATTTTTGGTTTTTGGTTTTACCCATTTGACGCGTGGGCCGGTTTTCTCCCGCTCTGCCCAGCATGAATATGACACAATTTTCTTACCTCGCTTCTCGCTGCATAAAGTTTCATTCTCTTGGTGTTTTTTTTTCCAAATAATTTATTTTTCCAACTTTCGGAATCGAAGTCTCGTATTCAAAGAGCCCTCTAAAAGTTTCACTCGCGCTCTTGGCATAATGAAAATATCTGACGAAGTTCAAACGTTTCCTCGCTGTATTTGTGTGCCAATGTCGGGGTTTAACTTTTACATTCCTCGAGAGAGTTTTTGCCTCGTATATAGTTTCCCATCGGGAATTCTCGAATAGGCGTTCACTTTGCCACGCGGGACTAACGCGGATGTACAAGAGAGTGTAGTACTACCATTATAATACCGAATGCGAGCAACAGCGGTCCTAACGACGCGTGGCCGTGATTAACTAAGCGATTGGTCGGCGTTTTTCTATCGCACTCGTGTATACGGCTCTCCTGCGAGCGGCAAATGGATAATTAGAAACGAGGCACGATTCTACTTGGGCGTTAATGAGCGCGTGAAGCCAAGGCCACTATTCTATCTTTTAGTATTTTGCCGCCCGTGCTTAAGCAGCTTTATATACGTTTCGGGAAGTCGGTCATCAGTGACCACGAAGTCCCGGAAGGCGAAAGAATAAGGCGGAAAAGTGGCGTTTTCGTCATTTCTCTCTTACAATTTATTTATTTTTTATCTATTTTTTTTTCAACTCTTTTTTACTGTCTATACGAATAGTATCAACCGTAACTTTGCTTTGACGAAACAAGCCTGTGTGCTTCGTAGTTCATCTTTCTTTTTTCCTCGACTCGTTTGAGTTCATCATCAACACTTTTGAGAACTCGTCGCACTTCTCATCTCTCGCTTTCTTTTTCGTCTACCTCACCCTTGCCCCCGTGGTATATACCGCATTGCCGGGTTCGGCATTGGCTTCATCATCAACCCGGCATAAGCATCGCCGACACTTTACCGCTTCTTAAACGATGCCCCACCGACGATGCGGTCATTTATCATATCGCGACGGTTAAATAATTCCAAGTCTCGACGCGGCGCTTCTGTGCGCATCAAAAAACAAGCCCGGAGCGTGAACGAAGATGACGGATATTTTCACGTGTTTTATACAGTGTAGTTATAGTTATATTACATCGCAGCACTTATATGAATTTCCACGAAGCCGCGAGTTGTTTGTGTCATGACAAAACGATCAGTGTGATCGATCAATTTTTCGAACTTTCGCGTTTCGTTTCACAATACTACACTTTTATCGTACATTCGTGCATTGGAAATTAAAGATTTTAAACGAACCTTTGATCACTTGCAGAATTTATGTATTTTTTACATATATTGTGAACGAATATTGATTGTTTTTTTTAATATTCTTCAAATAAAATGTTCTCCCTCTTCAGAAAATCCGTTGGCTAAAATAACCCACATTTTTGAAATCTGTTGTCGCTTTATTCGTCGTCTGACCGTGTGATATATTACATAATCTACTAAAGTCGAAAGAAAAAACTAAATAGAGCGATAAGGATTCCCGCGCGAAGTGTGCGATTGCTGCTAGTTAAATAAAAAAATGGTGTATTTGTTCCCAAGAGACGATGATTTTTTTTGCTCCGCCTTAATAGGTCGCGAAATATTTACGAAACAACGCTACAGACAGATGATCCTTGAGTTATCCGACATTTTTGCACCCACGCATTTTTGTCGCGTTGAAGATCCGTGGCGTATACGTGCGGCTGCACGGAATACGTACGTCGAAAGGCACTCCTCGCTTTCCTTTCTTTATTTGTCTCTGGGCCCCGGCCCCGCAACGGTGTCTGTAATATCTATCTATCTATCTATCTTTTCACTCGCCATTTCTCTCCCGTCTTCTCGTTTCCGTTCGTCTCCTCTTCTATTCTCCTTTGGCGCGCAACCTTCGTCACACTCTTCTGTGGTTGTTGAGGAACGAATGAAGAATTTCGCGAACGGATTTGGTAGCGAAGCCTATTAATCAGCTCGCCGGTTTCGCCCGCTAAATTTCATTGCTCAGCAGCGTATCTGGGGGAGGCTGCGGCACGGAATCGTTTGTCACCGGCAAGCGAACTCGCCGACGAAACTTCTCGCGCAACGCGGGGTGGTCCAGTGACGATTTTTTTTTTCTAAGATTGCCGAGCCATTAATATCGACAAAGAGTCACATTTTTTGTACCTCGTCGTTAGCAAATCTACTACTGCGCGACGACACAGAACTATCACCGTGTTGGAGTCTCACGAGAAAGAATTGTAGAATTGTTAACCTCTTCTACAATTAGCTTAATTGAAATTTTGGCATATGTCGGAGACAAACGTTGAACCTGGAGAATGGTCGCGAGAAGTAATAAATTAAAATTGGATCAACTTTTTTTTCTCTTTTTTCTAAAGTATTGTGGACAAAATAACTATCAGATCACTCAACACATCATTCCGTTTCAGTGTATTTAAAAAAAATGTATTTGTTTTTTACGGGCCTCAGCTTCTTTCAGTTCACGTGTTACTGTTTATTTTGTATACAACGTAAAAAAGATGTTTAGAAATTTAATGTACTGATACTGGAAGTTCGAATTTTTTTTCTAAGTAGTTATATATTTCCATAATATCGACGATACGACACCTTTATGTACCTAAACATTTTAGTTCGAAAGTCTATACAATTTTCGATTTTTTCGTAATTGAAGTTTCGGACTATTAACTGTCAACTGTACCAGTATATCGGTACTGCGGGACTATACCTCGCAAATCTAAAAAAATAAAAATAAAAAACAATATCTAACCTGAAACTATAACAATACACGTGATAATGTTATTGTCGCGTACATCTCGGGAACACGTTAGTGTTCGATGCAGTGTACAGTGTACATGGCGATACCATTGGCACTGAAGCTGTACCGCAATTGCCGGTGCAGTTGCAAGTTGCTTCAGTTGCATTCTGCGAACGAGCGACCAGGCCGAGGGAGGCGTAAACACATCATCGACATAAACCACCAACGGCGAACCAGAGCCGTACAGTCGGCCGCAAATGTAGCTGGTAGAATCTCGAAAGACTTCGAGATTTAGGGGTCATGAATTGTTCTCTTAGAGAGGACAGTCCCAGCATTTGCAAATCGGAGCAATGCTCGCTAATGTAGTATTATAGGCAAAGACAGCGGCGGTTGGCTATCGTTTAACACAGAATTTGCCGATGGTACGGGAGAAACGTCCGATTTCTTGAACCGATTGTACTCGAAGCCACGGTGTTACATATTAGTGTTAATAATTCACGATTTTACGGCTACGAACTCGTGAAGTTGGCATTATCGTACTCTACGCTATGGCCCCGGGCATTATTATCCGCCGTCGCAAAACATCACTACGTATACGAACGCTAGGTACCTTCTCTACTGTTGCCCTGATGGCTCTGAGAGTTCCACGGTCTCTCGATGCGCTCCATACTCTCATCTGGCTCGGCATTACACGCTGCTTTTCTGTTGCGCGGGGTCTTCGAACACCTACGATGTGACCGGTACGCTATAAATCTTTCCCTACCGTGAAAAAAAGGGTTAATTTTGCTAACAAAAATATTAGCTGTTAAAAAAAAATTACAACAGGCGTTCCTTCCCATGTGGGGTTTCATTAGTGGCACGACACTGCCCATGTGGGGTTCTGCCGATGGTGAAAAATGGGCTACGAACGGCGCGACACTGGGTGCCGTGTCTGGAAATGTAACAACGGCACGAATCTGGTCGATATATGTCGGGACGTTACTTTTCTCTGATATTGCGTCAACTGCCCAGGTGGGGTTTTACAAATGGCCCGACACCGGGCCGGGTCCGGTTGCCAGCCCTTCTGTACTGCGCCGGAGCTCGCGCCAGTATCGGCACGACGTCGGCGCTGCGTGGGTTTGCAACAACGGCCCGATATCAGATGCCATCACTGCGCCAGCATCGAGGGCTGATACTGTTCGAGCGCTGTACCAATGTAGGCCCGCAATTAGTTTGCCGATCAATGTTGTAAATTCGAGTCGGGAATAGAATGTTATAGAATAATAAACAACATTGAAACTAAAGAAATTAAAACTTTATTAAAGATTCGAAATCGAGATTCAATGATGAAAAAAAAAATAAAAATAAACTACGCTAATGTTTTTTAAAAGAAAAATCGAATTAAATAAATTTGTTTCTACTCTTTTTTATGCAGTGCGTTATGTGTAGTTTTTCAATTATGTGACGATAAGAAAATGGAAAAAAAAAAAAAAATTAAATGAAATCATTTTTTTTTATTTTTTTTATGCAGTCTTACTTAGTGCACTTTTTCGTGGCGAACACCATCGTCTTATAATCCCAATCTCAGAGCTCTACCGTGGTTGCGGTCTCCGGCTCCGGATAGCCACCCAGGTGGGGTTTGACCATCGGCTCGACTCTGGGCCGGCCTTGTTTGCCGGCGTCCCAACGTTGGCACAATCCTGGCCATCGACGTTGTGCCAATGTCGGCATATAGACGGTATGCTAACATCGGCCCAAGTCTGACCGGCGGTCGGACGCCGACGCTGGGCCAGTGCTGGTTGCATGCTATATGCCAGTGCGATTCGATCCTGAGCATATATCTAATTACTATTTCACAGTCGATATAATGTGTATAAAAAATACAAGGAATAATCAAAGAAATTTATTTAACAGTTTATAAAATTTATTACCCTTTCCTGTTCCATAATTTTTAAACAAATTTGCCAATTATAATAAAGTTACGTTTAATAACAGATCTTAACTTTTAAAAATTCGGATTTCGCAGACTCAGAATTAATTTTTTTATTTTTCCGAGCGCATTTTCGAATGGAAATGCCGAGAACGCAGTAATCGGTGCTTTCATATATTCAAGGTCATCGGCTAAATGAATTAAATTGTGAAAATTCATTGCTTGGCTACCGGGTCCATAAAACGTTGGTAGCATGATAAAAAATTGTCTCAACAACTTCTTCGCGTAATTTGTATATCGAGTAGCATAGTCGGGATCAGCCAGTACGCGACAACTAACGAATAGACGTAAAGAATGTTTATATGCGTCTGGTGAGAACACATCGCGAGATAGCATTGCTTCAGCGTGAAATAGAATGAATCGATATTGAGTTGACTTCCAATGCGCTAAATCTTCGAGATCGAACTCTTTCCGTTGGAAATCACAAGGGATGTCGTGCTTTAGAGTCGCTAGTTTCATTTTTAACAAATTTCGTTTCTGTCGAGAAAGCCGATCAACATTCCTTTCGGAGCAAGTTGTTTTTTCCATAATCATTTTCATAACCCCCGCGCACAGAAGATGCATGTGATCTAAGACGAACTTATGGACGATATCAAACTGTGGAAGCTTGAGTAAAATCGATTGTTCGTTCTCGCAGTGATGCATCAGTTGATGCTGTTCAGCGAACGACGCATGCGTTCTTAGAATCGCATTGACTTCGGGAAAAATTCTCTTGTTTTTTACCGTCGATTCACCTTTTGTTTCGAATCTTTCGCAGCTGTAAAATCCTGTATGCCCTTTACATCTTTTGAGAAATGAGCGAGTGGGAGTATCACAAACAAACACTGGAGCCTCGCAGTGATACGTAGTCGATCCAATCGTTATTCCGGTTTCAATAAGTGATATCGCTTCGTCGTCAAAGTCTGTGAGAAAGTCATTCGCAGACTTCGGTTTCAAGTTTCCGGAGTAAATAGCCACAACGATTGGTACGCTCGTGTAATCTCGATGAAATACTTTAATGAGTATCGGCCAAAACTATTGCCTCGAATTACTATAAAACGACACGCCGTCAATATTTGCCAAATTCTTATTGTGTTATCGTGATATACATCCGGTTTCATTTTTTTTAACGCATTCGCGATGCCGAGATATATATAGCTTCCGACTTGATCTCTGTGAGACATCCTGGAACGCAATTGTTGGCGATGTGTTGTTTGCAACAAAGACTTTGATGTACGCGGCAGATCGGCGTTGACTTCTTAAAATGAGCAGTAATTCCGTGAGAACTCGATGATTCAGAACGGTGGAATTCTCCAAGGCCCACTGTCGTAACTTAATCGCGATTGACGATAAATCTGTAACTCTTTGCTCGTCTAATACGGTTTCGACTGAAATGTTCAATAATTTTGGCTGTACAACCGTCTTGTAAGCATTCGTTGATCCGCTGAGAGACAAACTTAACGTCCCGAACTCTTGTGACAGTCGGACCGTCTCGTCGTTTTTCTCGTCAAAACTGTTTTCAGCATCACTATTGTGTCCTTGAGATTGCGACAATGTAACCGTCGTATCATTATCGGATCTTCGAGGGGACAAAATTAACGCTGGTTCGCGGACTTTGTGTCCCACTTTTAGTTTTTTTGGCTTTGGCTCGTCGTTTTCATCCACTGTCACTGAAACTTCCACACTACGTTTTTTTAAGTACCGAAACTTTCTTACTCGTCCAGCGCTTGAACGTCGGCACGACATATTGCTCAAAGCACTTCGCGATTTGCTTATTCCTATTAACGTTTTTTTTTATAAAAAAAAAAAAAAATTTATCACTCATGAAAATGAATATTGAAATTACGTTCAATAATCGTAACGTTGTGCGCACGAATATCGACTCCGTTACGGCTCTGCGTATCACGTCAAACTGTCGAATCATTTTATCTTGTACCTCTACTCGACCTCCTTACGATCTTGTTATGGTAAAAATAAAAGAATTTGTATATATGAAGATATACACTATATGTATACGCGGTCAGACTCGAATACATTCGCTCGCGTTCTCGCGTTCATTGTCGTTGATAATGTTAGTAATAATAATATTTACATTTTTTCAATTCTGTAGGTAAGGGTGTATTATCGGGCGAACCTTGGGCCAAGCTCGGCGATCGCTGCTAAGGCAGCCTCGGCCAAAGCACATCGACCAGCCTCGGCCCGAGGTTACATTTCGACCCTTGGCACCCAGCGTTGCGCCGATACCGGCCCCTCGGTCAGCATCGGCAAAACCCCACCTGGGCACCGACTCGTGGAGGACAAAATCCCCGACGATACTCCGATTTCGTGGTGTCCGTATGAGCTGTTTTATTTTTCCAGCGGCGTTCTCGAATGGAAATGCTAAGAAGGAACTTAGTGGGCATTCCATGTATTTTACGTCATCAGGTAAATGAATTAAGTTATGAAAATTCATTACTTGAATACTTGGTCCATAGAACGACGGTAGCAAGAAAAAGAATTTTCTCAACAATTCCTTCACATAGTTCGTATATTTTGTCGTATTTTCTGGATCAGCAAGTATTCGACAACTTACTAAGAGCAATAGCAAACGCTTGTATGCTTCGGTCGAGAACACTCCACGGAATAAAATTGACCCGGGATGGAAAATAATAAAACGATATTGCGTTGACTTCCAATTTGCCAAATCGTTAAGGTCAAATTCTTTGCGTTGGAAGTCACGGGGAATATCGTACTTCAAGTTCGCCAGTAATTCTTTTAAGACCTTTCGTTTCATTACCGGGAGATGCGCCACGTTTATTTGAGACCCAGTCGTTTTTTCGAGGATTGTTTTCATGATGCCTGCACACTATAAGCGCATGTGATCCAAAACAAAATCGTTGATTATGTCAAAGTGTGGAAGCTTTAACAAAGGAGAAAGTTCCTTCTCTAGGTGGTGCATTGGTTGACACTGGTCTTTAAATGAATCGTGTGTGCGCAATGGAGCATTCATCTCAGAAAAAATTCTTTGATTCTTCGTGACCGATGTACCTTTGGGTTCACACCGTTCGCAACTATAAAATCCAGTGTGGCCTTTGCATCGTTTGAGGAAAGAACGAGCAGGAGTGTCACAGACGAAGACTTGGACTTGCCAACGTATAATTTGTAGTGCCAATTAGAATTCCATTATCAATTAGATGCGTAAGTTTTTCAATAAAATCGTGTAAATAATCATTTACCGATTTCGGTTTCGAGTTGCCGCAGTAAATGTCTACAACAACTGGCTCACTATCGTATCCTTCGCGCGATAATTGAATTTGAATCGGCCAAAACTGTATCCTGGAATTGCGGTAAAGTGACGGTGTGTCAACGTTGACCAGCAATTTGATTTCCGTACAGGTGTACAAAACCTCGCGAATTACTTTTCTCAGGGCTTTTTCAATCCCTAAATGGATATATCCACCATTAGCGTCTCTTTGGGATATTATGAGACGAGATAATTGCACGTGAATTGTTCCCAATAATGAATCTGCTGTGCGAGGAAGAGTTTTGTGCCCTTCGCATCGTAAAATCACCAGCAAGTCAGTAATCACTCGATTGTTTAATGCGGAGGCATTCGACAACGCCCACTCGTTAATTTTTTAAAAAATTGTTGAACGTGAAGAAGCATCGCAAGCACGATCTGCTTTGATTGTTCGGCGATATAAATTCATTATTTGCGTCGGGATCGCGCCAGTTGTCGACACAGAAAGAACTTCCATTTGCACTTGTATCGCTGGTAAATTTACGCACTGGTACTTCATTTTCGACGACATTAAAATCAACAGATGATTGAGAATCGTTAATCACGTGTTCGCTTAGTTTCCTTTTTTTTTCGGCTCCTCCACTGGCACTTCAACATATTTTTTTTTTAAACATCGCGATTTTCTCGAGCGTAACATTCCTGAACTCCTACACGACATCGAGGATAAATAATTTTATTATATTATTTTTTTCTCAATCACCTCCTATAACTCCGCGACTCCGGTATTTCACGTACTTGTCTGATTGTCTTAACGTCAAAACTACAAGCCTTTTCATTTACCAGTCGGCTTGTTAGAGCGACAACGGCACGGCGTTGGCCCAACACTGGGCATTGTCATTACGCCGGTGCTACGCTGTACGAAACGACTATTGCAGCGTCTTTGAAAACCACCTACCATCACGTTGTTGCATTCCAGAATACGGCAGCCATAGTCGGGCCAGCAATGGGCCGTTTTTTGAACTCTGGCAGAACTCCACCTGTGCGATCGAGTCGCCGCATCGAGTTCACGAGAAGCTAGTTAGTTTAGCTTCATTTTGTTCTTTCTTCCCCATTCGATCGATGAATGAGTTAATTTTTTAATCGCCGATACGTTCTTGCAACGCATCGGAAGCGTCCTGTTGCGTGATGTCACTGGTACTGATTACGGTACTAGTCTGTGAAGTTGTTGCTCCCTTTGGCGGAGGCACATTCTCGGAATCGTCGTCGGAGTCCGCTGTTTCGCCCTATTTTCTTTTTTTTCTTGAATATTTTTTAACTTGCCGTTTGTGTAAAAAAAAAAATATTCAAACGATCTGCGCTCTCAAATTATTGACAAAATCACAGATCAATGATTGATAAAACGTTTTGATTGATTTATCGGATTCATCACGTTAATACTGATACTTGATTTCTGGAACATGTATTGCCGGTTACGTGAACGGAAATCATAACCGCACATACGGATAGTACACGGGAATAGGTACCGAGGGAGCAATGAAAGAGGATGAAGGCCTTGCCAGAAGCGAGGCAGAGGCCACAGGTTTGCGAGTCGTCTTCAGAGTCACAACCGCCGATCTCGGGGGCCACAACGGTAAGTTGCGACAATCCCGGTCTAACGAGATTACGTGCGGGGTCCCTCGTCTAACCAGGCCTCATTGTGGCATCGTGCCACTTGCCTCGCGCGAGCCGACTACTTATAATTGCGAAACTCTGTCGGACTCCGCTGTCGTCGCTGCTCTCTCCTGCAGGTCGATTAAAAGAAGATTTGTGAAGGATTAGGAACGCGCTGCTCTCCTCCCTGAGCGTCTCTCAACCGCATCTCGATGCTATTCACCACTTCAGCGTATCATATCGGTTCAGTAAACACTCCGTTGTTATCGTATTCTTGCAAAAACTTAAGTGGCAAAGTTCGTGAAATAAAAATAACTTTGAAATAAATTTTTTTTTACGAAAATTAGAAAAACTCCCGACTAAAAAAAAGAGTGAAATACAAGTAATTATTTACATGTTATACGTTTGCGACACGGTCGGCACGGTTTCTCCAGTGGCCAGGTTGGCATTCCTTTATTGGTATAAGGATCCATCTAAATTGCTTTAAAAAGAAGAAGAAGAAGAAGACTCCCTGCGCAGGCCGAGGGTTTCGCGAACGGCGCGATATGAGTACTTGCTCGGCGTGGACCCCCGCCGAATCGTCAGGAATCAAGCGATTCGGGGATCCGCGACCTGCGTAGATATTCACGCTCGATGCGAGGCTCCTCGCGAGGAAAAATAAAATTCAATGCGTTCGCGAATCGCGTTCTTCCGAATGATTCGGCGAGGATCCTCGCTCAGCGATCGCGTAGTTTGCGGAGCCCCCGGACTGCGAAGATACTCATGCTACGTACCTACTAAGTACGAACGCTATACACTGTATTTATTATATTATATATATTTGTGATTGATTTTTTTTCTATTTCGGAGCATTCGAATAAAATCTTAGTTTCTTTTGAGTCAATGCGCCGAGTTAATGGAATCGAAAAATATCAATTATCCTTCCTTAAAAAAGACATTGCGATAATATATCGATATATCGAAATCGTGAAGCCAGTTTTTGTAGCCAATCAGAATCGTGCGTTACAGTCTGAAGTGCGCGTTGGAAATTCAAATAGTGCAATGGCGGGATAAGTGGCGGCCTTATTACGGTTAACAGTTCGTCGATGTTATGTCATAATGATATAAAGAGGTTAGGATTCGAAGGGAATGGCAAAATCGTTCTGGAAGACAGCAAAGAATTACATACAGTAGCTGACTTTGGTGAACCTCGTAGATAATTTGAACATCAATTATTAAAATACAGACGCCGTCAATAAAATTTAGTTCTGCATAGTGTGCGAAGCAGCTGATTTTATCGGTTCAATAGAATTATTTTGTACCGTTAAATGGCTACATTATCGATGGACTCATATTACAATGTAGAGTGTAAGAAAGCAGACAACTTTAGGGGCTCGACAGAATGTTATAGTACAAAAAAATGGGCACTCCATATACAGGATTTCAATCGATCAAAGAAAAAAAATAGCTTGCATAATAAAATAGGTCCGCTGTTGACAGACTTTTACTCCTATGCAGAGTATAAAGCACAGTCCGTGTCATTGGCGCGATAGACATTTTTTGGACAATAAAATAGGTACACTGTCATTAGGATGTCAACTGTGCGAAGAGTCTAAAATGTGGTTCATTTCAAGGAATCGAAGACAAAAAATTCTTTGCATCGAAAATAGGTACGCTGTCGATAGACTTTTTGTCCTACGTAAGAGTGTAAAAAACAGCCAGTTTCAGTTACCCGATAGATATTTTTTGAACAATTAATTAGACACTCTGTCCCTACAATGTCAACACTACAAAGAGTCTAAAATGTGGCTCATTTCAATGAATCAAAAACAAAAAATTCTTTGTATGGAAAATAGGTATGCTGTCGATGGACTTTCTGTCTTACGTAAGAGTGTAAAAAACAGCCAGTTTCAGTTACCCGATAGACATTTTTTGAATAATTAATTAGACACTCTGTCCCTACAATGTCAACTCTGCGAAGAGTCTGAAATATGGTTCATTTCAATGAATCAAAGACAAAAAATTCTTTGCATGGAAAATAGGTACGCTGTCGATGGACTTTCTGTCTTACGTGTGTAAAAAACAGCCAATTTCAGTTACCCGATAGACATTTTTTGAACAATTAATTAGACACTGTCCCTACAACGTCAACTCTGCGAAGAGTCTAAAATGTGGCTCATTTCAATAAATCAACGACAAAAAATTCTTTGCATGGAAAATAGGTACGCTGTCGATGGACTTTCTGTCCTACATAAGAGTGTAAAAAGCAGCCAATTTCAGTGACAGTGAAATTCTTTGAAGATTAAATTGGACACTGCTTTTTACATTCTACATTGAGCAGAAAGTCTGTCACGGCATACCTATTTTACCAGGCAAAGAATTTCTTTTCTTCGATCCATTAAACTGAGCCGCATTTTAAGCTATTCGCAGAGTTCTTACAGTTAGTATGTTTATTGTTACCATAAACATATTAACTGTGTGGGTCTATCTGCAGCGTACCTGTTATATTTTATAGGTACGCTGCCGATAGACTTTCAGTTCCACGTACAAAATAAAAAGCAATCAATTGAAATAGCTCGACAGAAGTTCTTCGTTTGATAAAAGAAGTAGAGTAGCAATAGATCGTGAGTTCCAAGTAATCTCCAGAATAACTAATTTTGGCGTGGACAGTAGAATTGTTTCGTATTATAAAATAGGTACGCTGTTCACAGTACATGGATTCTACAAAGAGTCTGAAGAAGAGATGATTTTAATGAACGGCAAGAAAAGCATATCATGAAGTAGCAATGCAATCGCATCTTAAGGGAATGGTTTTAAAAGCCTTCCGTTTGATGAAATATTGTTGCACTGCTGGCAAGATATTTTGATTTGTGTCAACGTTAAAATGAAAGTTTAATAAATACGCGTGATCGCGGACACCGAAATATGCTGTCGACAAAAAAAGTAAAACGCGAGTCAAACGTATGCAGTAACGGCACGGATTTGGTTCGTCAAGCGAGATTCAACGCGATATCGGTAAAGCTGACTAATAATCAGGATTTGAAACTTGTGCCGGAAGCTCACAAGTTAAATCGTCTCGTAGAGGATAGCGAAACGGATGACGAACACGAAGACAAGGACAACAACGACGACGAGACACGTATGGAATCCATTAAAAATATAAGTCCCAATGAAAGAATAAAAAAATCATCAAAGCCGATAGCTAATACAGCCAAAAGCGTTCCCCCGAGCAATCATCCGCGAAATGCGGCCCTCGAACCCTTTTCGATTTTCAACGTCCAGCCAATCCAACGCCCGAAGTCTCTCAACCGGTGAGTATACGTAATAATTTATTTATTTTTTAAATTTTGTTTAATTTTTTTAATGTTTAATCGAACTTACTGATATTTATTTCTTGTTTTGTTAATTTTTTTTTCTAAAAAGCACACGTCTCCGACCATTATATACTGTATCGCGTTTTTTTTTGGCGCGTTACAAGAATTGCGTCATCGGCGGATCTGGTCCCGTCGAGCACACGTTGTCCCCACCGACAGAGTCTCCAAGCGATCTCAAGGGTTCAGAATTTAAGCAAGCGAATAAAATTATTAATTTCTTTGTTTTTATTTATTTATTTTCCACGATAATAACGAGGCGAGCTTCATCGACGAGAGATCTACGTTTCGCATTATCTACGAGGCGAATTGTACTGAAGTATCGTTTTGGCTAACGGTACCGCTACGAGGTCATCGCATCTTCTCTCATCCCTCAACAACACCAAAAATCATCGCTCTGGGCGCACCGACAAAGGAGAAGTCGCAGCTTAGCGATGTCAGCATCGTCTCAATGATGTCTGCACCCCGGCACCGACGTATACGAAGATTCTTCAAGCGAAACGTCGTGCGATAGTTCGAACGGGACGTCAGCGCCGTCTTCGTTCGAATATTAATTTCGTGCGAGCGATAGTTCGCGATAATCGTAGGGCGTCGCTAGGTACCGGGGTACCGAAAATATTAGCAAAGGGAGGGGAGAGCGAGACAGCGAGACAAATTAACGTAGATCACTCGAGGACTCTCGTCGTATCTTTTGTGG
Organism: Cryptus armator; assembly: GCA_963971235.1. Classification (NCBI taxonomy): domain Eukaryota; kingdom Metazoa; phylum Arthropoda; class Insecta; order Hymenoptera; family Ichneumonidae; genus Cryptus; species Cryptus armator. Next base: position 11,161,390 of record OZ020242.1, on the reverse strand, counting down.
TGTGAGGACGTGTGCTCGAGTGATCAAGATGGCCGGAGGACAACGCTGCGCGAAAGGGTGTATCACCTCGGTACCGGACCGATCGCGGCTCGGGAATTATCGACGGGTTGGAGGGTTGGCACAATTCCGATAATTCCTCATCGTAACATCTATCTCTCGCCGGTAAGGCTGCCGTCTTTTCCTCGGACGCGTTAATTCATTATTTTATATTCGATTTGTTATTTGTGAGTGTCCGCGCGCACTTTACGCCATGACGGTTCTCGTCCCAGGCAAATTGGAAAAGCTTCTCTCGGTGACGCGTGGGACTCGTCAAGGGGGAAGTTAGCCTGCGATAGTAGGACGGCCCGTCTCGCATTTTCTTGATTTAGTTTATTGTCGTATTATAATTATCTTTGAATTTGAGATCGTTTGGAAAAGTAACGTAGCTGGTAAAAATTTAATTTACGCGAGAGATCCAGTCAGATAAGAGTGGCGAGCGTTGCAGGGGCTCGGACGTGCGGGAGTTAATCGTAGGCGTGCTTCGACGGCTTTGGCTGTTCGAACTCGCCATGCGAACTCGAAAAATTAAACGAGTCCTCTGCCCGCCTCGCGCCGAGTGATCACGCGGCATAGTGGGGTTTTTAGTATTTTTCCGACACATCTTTCGGTACCGTCGAATGCGAGATGTACGTCCTCGATGAAAAGGTTAAATAGAGAATCAATATATAATATATTTATTTCTACGGGACAAGCCGTTTACAAAATTTAACAGTTTATACAAATATATAAAATGTTTTATTTACTTTTTTTACAATTTAGTATTATTTACGTAGAAAAATATTTTTGGAACGGAATACAATCGAATACTGACGATAAAGGAACTCAAATATAATATTTAAAAAAAAAATGGGATATTTATCCAATACGTTTTTTCTGCAAACTTCATACTTCGCACGTCGTTAGCGTTTCGGCTGCCTGAGCTTTTTAAATTGTTTGATTACATCGGGGTGAAGTATCAACGATTCCGTCCATCTTTCGATGTCCGGTAATATCTTGTGGAACCTGTTGTACAGCGACATCGCTGATCGGTGATTCAATGCCTATACGTGAAAGAGAATTAAACATTATTCGTAAAATAAAGAATTTCGTTTCGTTTTCGAAGGTAAAAAAAAAAACCATACCTTGCATCTGCTCATCGCGGCGAATATCGTCCGTCCTTTAGCGCATGAAATCGATTTGGTCCTTACGAGATAATCGATAATATCTATTGTTTCCGTTCGTGTATATTATGGTCGGAGACGTGTGCTTTTTAGAAAAAAAAAATTAACAAAACAAGAAATAAATATCAATAAGTTCGATTAAACATAAAAAAAAATTAAACAAAATTAAAAAAAAAAAATTAGTTCGTATACTCACCGGTTGAGAGACTTCGGGCGTTGGGTTGGCTGGACGTTGAAAATCGTCCTCGGGGGATCGTTTTTGGCTGTATTAGCTATATCGGCTTTGATGGTTTTTTTATTCATTCATGGGGACTTTTATTTTTAATGGATTCCATACGTGTCTCGCCGTCGTTGTTATCCTTGTCTTCGTGTTCGTCATCCGTTTCGCTATCCTCTACGAGACGATTTAACTTGTGTGCTTCCGCCACAAGTTTCAAATCCTTATTATTTGTCAGCTTTACCGATATCGCGTTGAATTTCGCTTGACGAATCAAATCCGTGACGTTACTGCATACGTTTGACTCGCGTTTTACTTTTTTGTCGACAGCATATTTCGGTGTACGCGATTGCGCGTATTTATTAAACTTTTATTTTAACGTTGACACAAATCAAAATATCTTGCCAGCAGTGCAACAATATTTCATCAAATGGAAGGCTTTTAAAACCATTCCCTTAAGATGCGATTGCATTACTACTTCATGATATGCTTTCCTTGCAGTTCACTAAGATCATCTCTTCTTCAGACTCTTTGTAGAATCCATGAAGAAGAGATGATTCCATGGACTCTTTGTACTACCTCGCTTACCTCGCTTTGTAACTATCCTCGCTTGCGCATGCGCGGTGGCAGCGGTACGCGAGGTCCCGATTGTCGGGGACTAGCAGACGTCCCGTAAGTGTTTTTTCGCGAGTACCGGTGTCGCGAAAGTTTCGGTGTGAAAGTGCAAGTAAAAAATAGTGAATTGTGCGTGCGTAATTTGGATTACCGGCGCTACACAGGTAAGTGATAGTGTTAAGAGAACAACGCGATATGTTTTTGCTATGCGACAATCCCGTATAGCAAAAATAAAAAGTCCCCGAACGCCGCGAAGTTATTTGTATCGTAATTACATTTTTATATTTTTTTTTTTGTTTTTTTATATACCTATTTTAATAATTGTTTTTTTTGTGTTTTCAGATTCGCGGGGCCGAAGGGCGGAAAAATATATGCCGCAGAAGGCGGCGTATAACAATATTACCGGACATCGAAAGATTGACGGAATCGTCGATACTTCAGCCCGATGTCATGAAACAATTTAAAAAGCTCAGGCAGCCGAAACACTAACGACGTACGAAGTACGAAGTTTGTAGAAAAAACGTATTGGATAAATATCTCATTTTTTTTTAAATATTATATTTGAGTTCCTTTATCGTCAGTATTCGATTGTATTCCGTTCCAGAAATATTTTTCTACGTAAATAATACTAAAGTATAAAAAGAGTCGATAAAACATTTTATATATTTGTATAAACTGTTAAATTTTGTAAACGGCTTGTCCCGTAGAAATAAATATATTATATATTGATTCTCTATTTAACCTTTTCATCGAGAATATAAATAAAATATGGGAAAGACATAATGAGGGAGGTACGGTAATTGGGGGCCAAAAAATATCCTTCCTTAAAAAAGACATTGTGATAATATATCGATATATCGAAATCGTGAAGCCAGTTTTCGTAGCCAATCAGACAATAAAATAGGTACAGATCGTGAGTTCCAAGTAATCTCCAGAATAACTAATTTTGGCGTGGACAGTAGAATTGTTGCGTATTATAAAATAGGTACGCTGTACACAGTACATGCATGTACTGGATTCTACAAAGAGTCTGAAGAAGAGATGATTTTAGTGAACTGCAAGGAAAGCATATCATGAAGTAGCAATGCAATCGCATCTTAAGGGAATGGTTTTAAAAGCCTTCCGTTTGATGAAATATTGTTGCATTGCTGGCAAGACATTTTGATTTGTGTCAACGTTAAAATGTAAAAACACGCTTAAAGAGCGCGAGCGAAGCGAGCGCGTTGGTGCTAGTTTACATAAAAATAAAGTGAGACCCTGCGTACGAGCCCCGGAATTGGTATTGTTTATCTAGCGCTCGTGCAATAACTGCCCGAAGCCGTGTTCGCGACAACAGGCGAAGAATTAAATTCGTGCCTCCACTGAAGTGTGCCGTGAAGCTTTATTACAGCCGTTACCACTCTGAATTGCATAGAATACTGTACTCTTTCTGTCGTGTACGCATTATATGCGATACACACACACACACACACTGTGACAGCAAATCGTTGAAACTCACGACGAGCTGCGAGCTCGAGAGCATCGAGACGACGGCGGCGGCGCGTATTAGCTTCGTGTAATTGTTGTAACGGAGAAACTGCGGTGAACACATTAGTTGGTACTTTAATCGTTGCTTTAGTTACTCGCCCCTCGTGGGCCCGCGACGAGAACTCACGACGGTCCAGAGAAAATCTCTAACAGGCGCTTTAATGGGACCCCCATCTACGTTGAGCTCAGTACAAACGCGAGGAATAAATGTGAAGGTAACACGAGCACTTGGATCGAAGACATGAGCAATAACGTTAACAACGAACGCCACATTCGAATCCATAACATTTTTATGATAAGCGTCAATGCTGTTTACACTAATTAACCATTTCATCCGATTCGGCACGTTGACCTACAAGTCAAATAAATCCCACGCGGAATAAAAATATATAGAAAATATATCTATTCGTCGATATGCGACGATATACTATTCTATCATTATGCGTTTCACGATGACGAGCGATTTCGTTGTCCGGTATGTTCTCGAACACGGCTAAAAATTACTTAACAGAAACTGATACAGGCGATCCTATGACGTACAGTCAAAGTCGTTTGCAATGGAAAGTTTAAATTAGTTGAATATTCGTAGAGAAAAAGCATTTTACGGAATAGTCCTTTAGATATATCGACAATTGGGCGCCATTTTCTGCGATATATTTTTCCGACTCCCGGTGGCTCGTAAGGTTCTCGATTTCGGTGCGATATAACCTCAAACTCGCGGAAGGTTTGGTCTTAGTTAAAATTTGTTTTTAAAAAGGATGAAATAAAAAAAAATTCCCGAAATTAAAAAATCCCCGACTGAAAAAAAGACAGAAATAACAATTAATTATTTACATGTTATAGTCGAGAGATTTCCATACTCAATGACTAAGAAATCGCTCGACTATAAGATGTGAATAAAGAATCGTTTTTTCGCTCTTTTTTTCAGTCGGGAGTTTTTCAATCTTTGTAAAAATTTTTTTATACGTCGTTTTCAAGGTCGAATTACGAAAAAAAAGTTAAAAATAACTTGAAAGGTAAAAATAGTGGTTATTCGCGTTATTATAATACGAGTGGTAAATTATGAGAGTTTTTATTCCATAAATTAGCGATATTTTTACACGCCTTTACCCTTTCCGATCGTCTCCGAGATGGGGGCTTGATCCGGGTCCTTCTGATACCGGATATACAAATGTATATAGTATTCATACGATATAATCGGCGTTATGGATGGCGAAGTCGCATGATCAACATTCTCGTCTTTTTTTTCCATCGGTCACTGCTCTCTCGTCCAATAGGTCTTCGCTAATGAAAATCGTGCGAAACTGTTAGTTATGTTGTAATGCAGGTTTTTTTTTCGCGAGAAATAAGATACCAGAGTTCGCGATAGTGATTATTGGCACGCGTGCAGCTCGCAATCGCAACTATAACTATAAACCCATTCCGTTGATGATGTCCGGTCCGAGAGCCGTATGGATCACTCGGACTCGCGCCGACGTTCGTGCTAATAAAATGACGAAATCGATAAGACACGATAGACACTTTGAATGCCGCGGCGCGGTCAGAGACTACTCAAACGAAATCATCATTTCGGGCTGAAAAGAAATAAATTGGTTGCGTGTTACGAACGATTCCGCGAATGAGTATTAAATTTCCGACAGTCGGGTGTATTACTGCTCGTGCACACGAGCACCGCGGGACGCGAGAAAGATCATCATCTATCTTAGCGAAACGACATTGAATCACGAAAAGAAGAGCCCGTTATCGCGAAATATAGAGATCAAACGAGAGTTCTGTAACCGCAATTATTTTCTTCTAAAGTCAATAATTAACAATTCAAAATTAAATAACTTTACGTGAATTTTTACCGAGACTCAAATGCCAATTTCAAAATGGCCGTCGTTCTGTATCTGTATCGAAAAAATCCCACATGTTGCTAAAAATATCGTCGATCTGGACATCATTTTTTTTTTCAAAGTGTTCATTCGCTCGGATTTATCGTTCGATTAGCTGTTTATTCATTCGTAATATCGGTCGATATATCATTCGGGGTTTGTTTACGCGGTTAGTGATTCTGGGTGTCTCGTAATATGTAAAACATCTTGCGCTCGATTCTCGTTTGTCGCCACAGTTTCCCCGTTGAGACACGCGCGTGGGCGTTTTTCCGCGTATTAATTCACTCCAAAGTAGAATTTTTTTTCATCTTTTTTTTCGTAAATCTCAACAACTTTCACGCGTTCCCGTTCGGTTCTCCAAGGACTTGGGCTGTCTTCGTTATGCGCTACGAGAGATCCGAGAAAACGATGATCCTTAACAACAAAATAAATAAATAAATAAAAAAGATATAATATCGAGTATATTACCGGTGTGTATGTATGTCCCGGCGGTATAATGTGTTGCTCTCGGTCGGACGCGTAACAAAAGTTATTTTCCAGTCTCACCTTGCGAAGATATCCCCGACTGGGCCAACGAGGTTTAACCGGTTAATCGTTGGTATATAAACTCATTGAATTTATGCTTCATTCGCTGATTTATATTAGTTTCACAAACGTAACGTAATATTCACCAAAATCGTAAACATACCCGCAAGCCGGGGGCGAACTAAGGTCGCCAAATTAAAACGAGGAACGTTATTCTTTTACGCGTCACGCTGCAATGTATCCGCCAGAAAATTCGTAATGGTCCGCGAGATACCGATAATCGATGACTATCGTATTGCTTGCGTTACGCGAAAAGAAATCGCTAATTGCTGGTATCGATTGTGCGTACAGTAAAAAACGAGTACACTTTTTATCGTTTTTATTTCACCTGAAATGCACTACGTTAAACCTGCGTGTTATTTTATCAGATACCGCCAGTATCGCTGTACATTACGACTCGTTAATTTCGGTAAATCATTCATTGCCACAGATAGAAGTTCATCGATGTGCAATCCAAATAGTTTATTTCGATGAATTTACTTGGCTGTTTTATATTTATATTATTATATTAAAATATTTTTTCGTACAAGACATTTTTTTTTACCCCACATGGAGATAAAATATATGCAAAAAAAAAAAATATCGAAAACATATGAATTTCGAAGTTTCTGTATAATTAATAAATAAATCATATACCTTTTTATAGTTTGCACATATATTTGCAGAAAAAATTCAAAATTATTATAATATTAAATTTAATACATGAATGAATATTGAATTTAAAATAAAATATTGAATTTTAAAATAGATCCCTAATATACGATTTTTCAAAAAAAATATATTGCATATATATCTTTTCGATATATTTTTTTTCCATGTGGTTATTATTGTTCGGCGAAATTCACCAATGTCTTAACGATACATTACACTCATTGATTGCTGCGTGAGGATCGAATATATTTAACGAGGAATATACTCCGAAAAAATGCGGCGCCGGAGGGGGGAATTGCTGATCGCAATCGTTGCAGTTCGGCCCAAATCTCATTCTCACTCAGATTTCCACGTTGTGCCCTCTCGTATAAGCGTTTAAATACTTATGTATATGTATATAGCTATAAGAGAAGCATCTAGTAGTATATATGCACGAGAAGACCGAGTGCGAATGCGAGTAACATTCCGTACCCCGAGGCAGCATTGCGCTGCGAATCGAGCGAGCGAGATGCGGGTCCATCCCTCTTTTCTCGATCGTTCTCTCGCGGACACGCGAAAGGTCAGTTCGCGGGCGCGATCTTGCAGCGGCAAACGCTTCGCCGTGGACCGATGTGTGTTTCCATCTTTCAACTCTTCCAACCGGCGCAGCCTCCGTGGATATCACAGGCAGCGATGTCAAAATAACAAAATTTCCCACATACGAATAGTACCGCGAATCGTTTATTTACCGCGGTAAATATTGTCAACTCGGTTGCACTGCCCGCGGGCTGTATTCAGCCGGTGTAGCAAATCTCTGACGATGATTCTCTCCGTGAAATTCACTCTCGCGTGTGGCGCGCCTCGATTTCAGTCAACGCAACAAACGACGGAAAGATAGGAGTGCTGCATGAATGTCTCTCGGCATAAGTTGGATATTGCGAATTCGTAAAATTGAATAAATAACAATATCCAACATTTCGACGGATTGCGTTACTATTGGTGTATACTACATTTTTTATTTCGTTAAAACAATAACATATGATTAGAAAAATCAGCCGTCTGTAGAGCAAGAAAGCATTGTTTGATTTTTTTGTCGATCAATGTTTTTTTTTTTTTTCACGGAAAGATACATTTTTGATAGATTCGATCGGCAAGAAATACAGAGATAAATTACTATATGTAAATAATTGAATAAACACCATAAAATTAAATAAATAACAATATCCAACTTTTTATCGAATTGCATTGCTGTTGATGTACAAAATTTTTTATTTCCTCAACAAAATAAGAGCTAATTGCAAAAATGTGTCATCTATGGACCGACGAAAGCATCGTTAAACATTTCTAGTGTAGTCAGTCAAATTTGTTTTTTTTTTTATTCGTAGATAAATTTTAATAGATTCTATCGGCAAGAGATACAGAGATATATCGGTATCAGTGGTATATTCACAGCGTGAGGGGAATTCGCACCGAAGCGTATCGTGACGAAGTCTCTCGATACTCTCTCGATTATTTCGCTGTGTTATAACAACATACAGAGAGAGAGAGAGAGAGAGAGCGAGAGACATAGAGAGAGATATATCTATTGATGTAGTAAGGCTATGTGAAACTCGTCAGAGCGGAGATCCCGCGCGCTAGACTGAGCGTTATACTATATATCCAGATCGGTGAGGGATTCCGCGTGAACTATCGCTCCGAACGCGCCACGCCACCCGCAATTCGAGGAAGTAATATGCATTATTACAGGAGGCTGGACGAATGCCGCGCTCGCCAACGGCTCTCATATCGAGAGAGGTTTCGCGAACGAGATCACTCTCGCTTGGCTATTGTGTATTGTGTACGTGCTACTAGTACACTGGAGCACATTCTATCACGATTTACCGTTACAGATTTGCACGAAATGTATATTCGCTCCCTTGCAGGGATTTAGAACATAGAATCGAAGTCCATACAGCATAGATATAGAATGGAGAATGCGGTAATACGCATAAAGTAAGGAATGATGAAAAAAAAAGAACGATAAAAATGATAAAGAAAGCGAAGAAATATTCATCACTGGCTTCGGATGCTGGAGCGCACGTTCCACGCCCAGAGCATACGAGACAACCGACCAGACTCGCTGGCCACCGTTGCATTTTGTATGCATGTCTACCATAGCACAGCAGACACAACGTACAACAGAACAGTATACGGTGAAACGGTGAATGCATCAGCGAGACGAAACGATTGTTCTTCGAGAGATCATGAGAATGAATGAAGTATGATATAGTATAGATCGAGTGCGAGACTACAGAGCGAGCAGAAGATTCAGTCGGCGTATGCAGAAATAGCTTAACTCCTTTGACAAAGATTAATTCGCGAATTGTCTCGCATAGAAATGCCGTTGTCGCGCACCTAGATGACGAGATTTTTAAAAAAACCTTTTTTTTCTGTAGAAATAGAAAATTCATATCTTAGTGATTGCGTAACTTGGACAATTTTAATGTGCGAAATAACTGCGTTGGCGTGAACTACTTGGAAGATACATGGAAAACGAAGTAAGGAAATTTCAAGATTTAGACAAAAAGAACTTTGAATATATTCGGATTTATTGTGAAGGGGAAAATTCATTTTTCTCTCATCATGATTCATTTTTTTCGTTATCTACGCATCGTTTTTTTACAGTAAAATTGTACTTAAATAGACACTTTTTTTTCGTCCAGAGCACTGGAAGTTAAACCTTTGATATTACAGTATGAAGCTTTTTACTACGCATTCGTCGTTCTGATGGTACTGTTGGGACTTAGTTACCAAGTAGTCTTGTAGAAGCGATACCTCGGCCCTCTCGCGCGCCATGGTGATCTGGATGATGCCAATTTGATTGTGCAAATTATTCTCCGGTTCTTGTAAATGGAATCGACGTTTGTACAATAAAAAAAAATCCCCAATGTAATGCCATAATCCACGTCATGTATTAATTTGATTTATTATAATTTTCAATTAATTATTGTTTATTAAATTAATTTTCTTAATTTCCTTTCTAAGTCTCCCGCTACTGCCCATGTAACTAGGCACGCGTTAAAAAAAAAAAAAAAAAAAAAAAAAAAACATACAACTCATATTAACCAATTTCTCGGATTCAATTTATTAATTTTATCAACGGATTAAAAGTGATCAATAAAAAATGTTAAAACATCGATGATTGTACATCCCGCGAAATTACGAAGCACAACAGCGTCCATGATGCGCAGTTGAAACAGTCCGCGCTATCGCGAGTTCGAATGTCGCTCGAATGTTGCTCCCACTTGACTAGGATCCTTCGGTGCGGACACAGCCACCGGTGAAATGTCAGGTCGTGACTTTCATGCGCAGGTCTCTCTACCACCTGCCATCGTTCTCCGTTAGGCAGCGGTATTAGGTACTCATGCTATACTTGTCGTTCTGGGAGCAGCGATCGAGCTGTAAGTTCGTCGTTGTTAATGGCATGTCGATCTTATCGTATCCGGAATAGGCGTTCACTTACACATATAACGCACTATTTACGCCAATTTTATTCGAATGTTCCAATTACTTTTTCAACCGCCCCTTCCTCCCTCCGACCTCAAAAAATTACAGTACACTTACATAAAAAAAACTAAATCCGAATCAAAAAGGTGCAGATGTGTTCAATGCTGACTTTTGACCTGCTGGTCCTCTTTTTTACTATAGCATCGATATTTATTATCATTATTACTATTATTTTATTTTAATCTTTTTTCCATTTTTACAATAACAATTTTATGAACAACTCAAAATGTCTATTCTTTGACTTCGACCGCCGGTTGGACATATTTAATTGGCAGAAATGTTTTTATTTTTTGCGAGAGGTCAGACAATCCCCTGTGCCCCCTCTCCCCCTCCCTCCACTCAATTCTCGAGTCCAAGTTTACCGAGAAAAAGTCGATTTCGTCGCCTCGTTATATTACTTTGCAAAAAAGTTGCTCGCCAATTCGTCCGCTTCGTCTGACGAGTCAAAGCGATTATCTCGCGACACAATTCGCTCGTCTCCGCAGACTGACTTTAATCGTTGTACGAGTGTTTCGGAACTTGCTTTATTGCAGCCAGTCTCGAATGAGTAGCAACAGAGGCTCGAGCGCCACTTAACGCCGGGCAATAAACGAAATCGCAACAAACAAAAACGCTAGTTTCGTAGAAGACGACGTAGAACATGCAGATCTCCTCGCGAGTAACCGTGGTGGTCGCTTAAACTTTCACGACAAACTCATGTATACGAATGGAACACATTCGCGTGTATTCGTGCATCTCGGGTTATCGTGTGTGACATCGTTCGTCGGACTCCGTGAATTTAACTAGCGGGAAGGAGGAAGAGGCGAGTCCCGGAGAGATGATAATAATATAAAAAAGAAAACTACGAGGCAGACGATCCTCGACGACCCTATCTCGTCACGATTCAAGGATATAATCATCTGCCGGTCCTCGTGCGTGGGAGATGACACGAATTTGGATGCGACTCGTCGACGACACAGCATCCCACTATGCAAGATGTCTGGAAATTGAGCTTCGCAGCCGCTGAGATGGACGAGTCAGTGAAATATGATCGGTTTTTTTTTATTTTTATTTTTTTTTAAGAATCATGAAACATTTTTGAGTGCTATGTATGTGTGTTAATATTACTTCAATTTCGTTAAATTGAATTTTTGTATAATAAGAACAGAAAAAAAATTAAGACGACAATTAACATTGTAGAATTAACCAAACGATTTATTAAGAAGGGTGTATCGTTTAGAAAGAATTTTGCGAACTTCTCAATGCGATAAAAATCTTCAGAAATCAACCATATAGAATGTGCTACGAATATTAATTTTGCATAATAATGATGCCAAAAGGTAATTGAGAGAATCGAAAAAAAATTGTTTAACCAATCATCCGGTAATCTAACTTTTTTTAAGCAGAATTTGATGCCTTCATTTTTCTGAATGCATATTCATTTTTTCATAGCTTTTTATAATTTAAAATTTTATTTTTTTCACGAACACAATACCGCAAAGTTTGTATACGTCCTCTTGCCAGATGATTTGTTGAACGCTATTTTTTTCAACTCCTGACTGCCCGTCGGGGCAAAAAGACGGGAGTTATGCGTTTCACGGAGACGAGCGATTTCGTTGTCCGATATGTTCTCGAAAACGGCTAAAAATGACTTAACAGAATTTGATACAGTGACTCTATGACGTACGGTCAATGTCGTTTGCATTGGAGAATATGAATTAGTTGAATATTCTTAGAGGAAAAAGTATTTTATGGAATAGTCCTTTAGATATATCGAAAATTCGGCGCCATTTTCTGCGATATATTTTTTCGGCTACCGATGGCTCGTAAGGCGCTCCATCGCTGTGCGGTATAACTTCGAATTCACGGAAGTCTGGATCTTAGTTAAAATTTGCCTTCTTTAAAAAGGATGAAATAAAAAAATTTTACAAAAATTAAAAAACTCCCGACTGAAAAAAAGTGTGAAATAGCAATTAATTATTCACGTGTTGTAGTCGGGAGATTTCCATACTCAATGACGAAGAAATCGCACGACTATGACACGTGAATAATTAATTGTTATTTCACACTTTTTTTCAGTCGGGAATTTTTTAATTTTTGTAAAATTTTTTTTCGACCAATTTGTCAATAACTTTTTGCAGTTATTGTTATATAAAAACAATATTTTTACTACCATATATATGGTGGAAATTTTTCACATTTTTGACTGGGAATCTATCATTACACCCCTTTAATTAAATAAAAAGCGAATAATCTCGAATTCTTAGGGACGATCTGTCGCGAACAAAACTACGTTACATATCGTGTATTACCGTCAGTTTTCCGTGTGGGGCAACTGCGAAATAATAATCAACAGAGCAACTCTATAAAATTTCTTGCTCACGCGCGATTATTTATTTGGAATTTTTCTTAATGCATTCACACACGAAGATATAGTCCCGCGCGGATGCGCACTTAGCCTCGAAGATCCACGAGTGTTCTATGCAGCGTTAGTAATTACGAACGGAGTGATGTATCGTAACGCTTGGCGTTTCATCGACTTGCACGGTTCCAAAGCGGCGTAGCACCTTGTAGTTTTCTCACAGATGTATAACACAAATAAGATAATATAGAGGTATGTATATCTTACTTATGCTAATAGTTTGCGAGAGACACGACATGGGAGAAGATGACCTCACCCTCTCTCTGTTTCTGAGTTACTTTACGATCGCACTACCCGACTCGGTTTATATTAATGAGTCATATTAGAATAACTAGTTCCTCCTCGAATAATTGCATTCGAGTCACTAAAAATATATAGTATATAAAAGAAAAAATGAAACTGAAACTGAACCAATGAAATAAATAAGAGGACTGTGATGCGGACCCAAATAGATTAATAAGGGGGAGTGATGAGATGAGTCTCGTCTACACGACATTTGTCAGCTATTAATATCATTTTTCTCTCATCCCATCGGGACGAGTGGCGAATCATGAAGAAGAGTTGAGGTCCTGCGTGATAGATGCCAATGAAAAATCGCTATATAATATCATGCGTATAAGTGCGCGCGCTGTGCGCGTGTGTGTGGTCTTCCAGTCGAGCGTCATTGGCACATGAATCATTTTTGCTCGTAAGGACGAACTCCGAAGTCCGATTGTCGAATCCGACGCTCAAGAAAGACAAATTATAGATCAAAGTAGAGTAGGTTCTGCGTCATAATCATTGCTATATTTCATAGCGATGATCCTCAACGCGGGGCGGTGTCGTTTTGTTGAATGCTAATGGTGTTAATGATCGCGAGTAGCTCTGCGATCCAAAGTTATGGTCGTGAAAAAAAAACAAAATTTACTTATTAAAAATAAATCAAATATTATTATTATTATTATTATTATGTCGTTTTTTCGCATGTAAAGAAGAAATTTTTAAATATCTTGCACTGGGATAGGCGGGAATCGACGGAAGATGAGAAAAGTCTTGCGAAAGGCATTTCAGTAGTGTGGCACAAGCGACAATAAAAAAACTGCCGATCGCTTTTTTCTTCTCGAGGCAGAGCACAGCCCTATAAGATGAGAGAATACTATATATATGTATATATATCGACACCGGGAGCGAACGATTTACGATTCGCTCGCGCACCTTCGGGCTTTCCGACGACAGGAGAGCCTACGCGCTGAGCCCCTCGCGCTTTATCGAACGCGAACGCGCTCGCGACTTGTAACCTTTCCATAAGTATCGCGTCTTCGTTGCCGTAGATCAACGGGGCTAACGTTTGCTGAGAGACGACCAATTTACCGAACGACCTCTCGGTTCGACCTCTTACCCGGGTTCTTTCGTCGTTCGTTCGGTGTTGCCATCGGTTCTTCCTTGTATCGTGCGATTTATAGAGGATTTCGAATTTTTATCTTTTCACACGAGATTATCGTAAAAATGATTATTTTTACAAAAAAAAAAAAAAAAATGCAGTAAGAACACCTTAAGAAATCTGCTTTCCATTTTGCTTCCGGATTCTTCCGCTTTTTCTTATCCGATGCTGATCTATGTCATTTTTTTCTTTTTCACATCCTTCTAAGTTCCAATCTTTAATCGTGACGTCAGTGAAACGCTTCTCCGCATCTCTTGCATCGCGGATTACAGTAGAGCAAAGAGACTCAACATACGCAGTTCCGCAACAGCATACTATCTTACAGTCACCGCATTTCTATAGATATAGCGACACATCGTTCGAGAAACATGTAGCAAATTTTTTTTTTTTTTCCTTTTTTTTTTCAACGACCGAGAAATTTTTCTCGTTCGAATCGCGGATCGATCGCTCGAACGCGCTTCCACTAGATCGAGACGTATGTACACATCAAGTTTTACGATTGCCCTCATACATTAATGTAAACTCGCTGAAGGAGTTCACGTGGAGAGCTACCGCAACGCTTAGATACCGAGCGCGGTAAATCCTTCCGAGTGAAAGAGCAGCGGGATAGAACGAGAAAACGAACAAACGACGAGAGAAGAGGACTTGCATCGTACGGAAGTTTATACGTAGAAATTCAATAGAAACAGATGCACATGTGAATGTTTTGCGGATGTTTGTGCTCGTAAAATTAACAAATTATTTCAATTTATATTGAAGTTGATTCATCCATTTTTTATTTTATTTTTTTTACTCCGTTATTTTTGCCTATTTATTAGGATTTGCTCTGCTTTATCTCTTCTTTATTCCTTCAATTCCTTTCGACGTACGCCTCGGCGTTTTTAGCGAAATTCCAGTGCACTGTCGCCCCCAACTGCTTTGGTCGCAGTTCATCGCGTCGCGCATCTCTTTTCGAACGAAGAAGCTTTCCCCGCGTTTAAAGCACAACGGAACATATCGTCGCACTATAGCGGGGCTGAGCGGAAGAAGATCTTACCTTATGTGATGCGAGACCGTGCGCTCGCGCGCGCGCGCCACAGTTCGCAACGCAGACTTCGCCGCGGCCATAAATCAGGCACCGCTTCTTACGTCCAGTCGTTTGCCATCGCGTCGGGTCAGAGGGGACCCGGCTCTCGGCTCTAGCCTCGCCAAGATACGCTTCTTCTGTCTACATTCATATACTATACCCGAGTTGAATCCGCTTCACTCTTGTTTCCATACACGATATACCTTCCAGCATCGCCGTCCTACTGACCGCCGCGTTTTGTTCAATAGCAAAAGAAAAAAGAAATTAGCGCTTTCAGTAAATCAAATTGTGCGTCTGGTTAGGTTCGCTTTTTATACGTCGCCCTATATTTTTTCGCCGAACGTAAGAAACCGTTAAGATATTATTAAAAATCACTTTGAAATATGAATAATATCGTATTCTTTTCCGAATTCTTAGTATTAATAAGAGAAATATTCGAGCGTAAAACCAAAAAAGAGAAACCTACAATTTCGGTCAAATAATATTATTTACAAAGATTTTTGATGTCTATACTGATGAATGTTCAGCAAATTAAAGTTAACAATAACAATTATTATTATAATTATTATTCATATTGATTAAGAAAAAATTAATAATCAAACTAAAAAAAAGGATTAAACGTACAATTAATAATTTATTTTAAATTAAAATAAACAATAATGAATAGTTTGTTAATAATTTTTTCTAATTTAATAATTACCTACGATTTAAAAACATTCTTTTTTTTTTTATTTAAAGAAATTGCTTGAGAATGGTTCCAGAAGAAAAATGTTTGTCATCAATCTTAAATCAAATTCCACGCTGAAAATCATAAACTTCACTTGGCAGACGTGTTTTAAAAAAAAAAACGACATTCCGCTGATGTCTGACCTCCTACAGGATCAATCTACTTGGCGACTGTGTTGAAAGGCACACGCGTTTACGCCGAAGATTAGCTAAATGTCGAGGATTGAGCTTTGCAAGTCACGATCTCGTATCAGTGCCGCGATATCTATTAGGAAGTGAGTACAACGGTAGCTCGGTAAACGCGATTAGTATTACAGTACGTGATGTTTTAAATTCGCGACGACTAGAAAGTCCTCGTTAGAGTGGCAGCAATCCGGATCACGCGTTTTTAAATGAAAAATCCATTCGTTGCATATCGCGTACGGTATTGGATATGTGTGTAAAACCTTACTTACCTGTATGATGATGGTAGCCAACCGGTCGTGACTAATTACGCGGACAATGTGTAATGTTAATCGGGCACTATATTACCCGGGTATATGCGCGCATCTATTTCACTTCTATTCACATCTTTCTTCGTTCGTCGTATATCTTATTCTGCTGGGTTCGCGAGCGCGCACTGTATGCCTTCGCACGTTGTGCACACTTGGAAGATTACACACGCGCCCACTGTGCGCGAGAGCACACGGGAATCGGATCGCGTACTATATTTCAATGCTAAACAGAGATTACTCGTTAGTCAGGAATTTGCCCTCGGGATCATCCACGGCGAGAGTCATCCCCACCTCATCGTCGTCTCAATTCCCATCTCACCTCGACTCATCACTTTTCCTCCCATCTTCATCCTTCACCAGTTTCACGACGATGATACATCTACATACCGCATGTTCAGCGTCTCATTCCAACGCAATTTTTTCGACACATTCTTTTTTTTTTTAATACCTTATGCCGTATCGATCGTGAAAACGCGAAGATAAAAAAAAGAAAAAAGAAAATGAGATGCTAATAGAGTCTCAGTTGTCCTTACGTAGCTTGCCTTGCGCGCGGTGAACATCTTTCACGTTCTCAGATAAAAAAAAAAGAAGAAAGAATAAATAAATAAAGAAACCGGCTTGCGAGCATTAATATGTAAGATCCGAGGCATCTCTCTCGATTCGAGTATAATTACACGATCATGAACATCATCGATTTACGGGACAAATATTTAAAGCGTCTCATCTTTATCGTTGCAAACACAGACGCGCGTACACGCGTATGATCGAGTCGTTATTTTTCTTTTCTCATCCCGCGCGCATGACGTATTCTGTCTTCTTCTTGCGATCGCGATCTCTCATCTTCAACGGTTATCTTTTTATTCGGCTTCGGTAGGATCGATCCGTACGCATATCACGCTGCGATGTATATATCGCGCATGAAGATCAAGAGAAGAGATCGGTATCTCGTAATGACACGCGTGTACGCCGCGCGCAATGAGAAGCATGGAAAAAAATATCTATATATTACGTAAATATAGTGAAACGAGCTGAAGAGGACGGCCTCGTTGCCGTTTAGTTGAAATGCACTTCAAGATCGTTCGCATGTAATAGTTAAATATGAAAATGAAGTCATAAAAAAATAATAATAAAATAAACTGGAAAAGCTTATAGAGAAAACGTCGAATGTATCGAAATTGGATATGAAGTTCGATCGAAAGCGTTGTTTCGAGTTCGAAACGATGAAATGAAGCCATTTAACGCAACGTTATATAACGTGAACTCGAACTTCGTTCCATTTTCAATAGTGAAGCAGAACAGGCATAAGTTATACCGAAGTATAGTGCAAGCAAAGTCCGCAGAGGCACACGCGACGAGAAAGGTATTGAAAAGAAAAGACAACCGGTTGTGCTATGCGCTCTCGCGGGATCATAGAGCCCCGAGTCGCGAATGCGCGACCTCTTCGTCGTCTCCAAGCCGACCGGTACACAAGAGGATGACATCGGGGTTCTCAACTCGATCGATTTAATTCCAGACACTCCGATTCAGCCGAAAATGTCTCATCGATCGGTATCGCAATGACTAGAGAGACAGGAATCCCAGAACACTAGACGTGCCTTTGCAAGTCTTCAACAGTACACATGAATCTCGTCGACCCGATGTCTTTATTGTTATAAAACTTTGTCAAAAACTAATGTTTTTAAGTTTTTTTTTATAGGGAAATCGAAACGGGAGATCACAAGGAAGATATATCTCGAGAGACAATAGCAATACATTTAAAATTATAGAAGTTTCACGCTTTTGAAAAAGTTGTAAACCAGCAGATTTTTATTAATTTATGATTTTCTTGAGAAAGTTCGACCAAAGGGTATGAAATATTTCTGAGAATTTTGTTTTAATAAGACTTTGAGGACTGTAAGCACTGAGTTTTTTAAATTCAAATTTGCTCATTGCATTCGCGAAATTGAGGCAATTAATGATTATTTATTAATACATTCTTACGGTCATGAAAATTATTGTTTCTTTTTTTTTCATGAAAGAAACGTCTGAAGAAAAGAAATAATTTTTTACTTTAATAATTACGGGTATATTTTACAATACATTCCTTCAAAACTATGGCACCAACTATATAAAAAATGATATGATTGATATATTAATTATATAAAAGCACCGCATTCCTTATGTTTCTAATATTTTTTGCATCTACTTTATTCCATATGAGTAGCCGAATGGCTAATAAAATAAAAGGTTTAACACTCAAAAGTATCACAAAAAAAATGAATAATAATTGTGTGATCAGTTATCGCATTTATTATATATAATTAGATTCTTTGTTTCTCGAATCTCAGGTTTTATCAATGCCATTTAGTGGTTGAATATAGTTCCCGTATCTCCGATAGATTGTATTTTTTTTTTATTATTGAATATTCTTTATTTCTACTTGTATTTATATCTCACCGACGACCTCGAGTTGCAGTTTCTAAGCGGCCGGTCGACCTCCGACCTCTGTCGCTGGCGCAGAGACACACACAGATATATATACGTAGATTCAAGTAATCGAGAACTGGTAAAACGACCTAATAGTATCTGCGTTGCGCCTTCGCGCCGAGTTTCTTCGATGTCTGGGCGTTTTAGTTACGATCGACCGTGAGACGACAGGCCAGCGGTATCTAATAGGTCGCGATAACGCGGGCGAACCTTATCCTCGGTTCACCTTATTCTCGACGCTGAAAGGATCTCAACCCACTCCTGGAATATCATCGTCCGGTGTGGTCCGCGTAAGACACTCGATTAAATGCACTAATACGATCGTATACATTATTATTTCTGTCAAGACGCTGAAAGCGCACCAGGGAGCAAAGATAGTGACTTTCAGAATTCTTCGAGATACTTAAGTTGACATAGTGTCTCAAAAACCCCGTGACCTGCCTTTACATCCTTTTTAAGCGTATCAATCGATTTTTCAATCGAAAGAATTGAACCGCAGAAGGATATGTTCAATAGATAGTTATAATAATAATATTAATAATGATTATTATTATTATTATTAATTTTAAGGCCATTTATCGGCACCCGTAAGCGCGTTTGAATAAATTCTCTTTAAAACTGTAAAAACACGCTGTGTCCGGATATTGAATTTAAATGCCAAAACTGCTACTCAGTTGAGTTTCAACAAAAAAAAAATAAATAACATTTAATATTTCTCATATTTTTTAGTGTATCCCGCTCTACGTAAACGAATTACATAAATATGATGCGATCTTTGTGTGGTGTAAGAAAATTTTTCAGTAGCAAGACGTTTTAATTGCCACCAGATATATCGTAATTATCCGGAAGCCCACGAGATAATAATAAAAAAAGTAAGAATACGTGTTCACGGTAAAAATACAAAATGTATCCAGGAGGGCATATTCAATCGAAATATTACCGAAATAAAGCGAAGTTCTCACCGGGTCTGAGTCGCGAGAGCGTTCGCGAGAGTCTCCCGCACACCGTAATCCTGAATCGAAACGTACGACTTTTGAAATCGGATCCGCGCCACGAACATTTCTCGAGGGGTCGCCCCCATAGCAGCGGAGGTTGGTTCGGAGCCGTTAGTAGGGAAGAACTGTGCGCGAGCTCTTCCCTCCAGACCGGCTCCAGATCGTCTCAGTTACAATTTGTGTTCGCACTTAAAAGAAACATTACCTCCGCGGAGGCCGGTGCGGTCATCTTCAACGTGGATGAGCGGTCGCGCAGTTCGGATAGCTCCCAGAACGTGTGTGGTCGCGCTTCTACACCATAAGCTCTGTACTCTCTCTCACCCGGCTTGACCCGATGCGAGGGGAACGCTTTCGACCGTATCTCGAATCGTTTGTTACCGATTCGATTGGTCCCCGTCGCACGCCCTTCGGCTGCTTTAAAGCTATCTAGCCATACCTGCACGTAGCATACTTAAAAAAAAAAAAAAAAAAAAGCGTACCTCTTCTGCTTTTAATTGCCCCGTTAGCTGGATAAGAATCAGAAAAGGGTCGAGTAAAAGGATTTCTCGACCTGAGAACCTTATCGTGTACGTACCCTTCGGTTTCGATGACGAACGATTAATTAATGATCCTGAACAGCGGAGCTCGTTATTCAGACGAAAAGTTCGAAGTTTTGGATTTTTCTCCCTTAGTCTCCAATAGTCGGTGATTCTTAAGTCATAGTTAAAGGTCAAACATTACAACATTTTTTTTTTCACCCCCAACGGAAATGGTGTCAGAGGAACGTTCAATTCTTATAGTTACGTTCCCCAACTGCATCTTATACTTTTACCTAATTTGTTTCATAACTTTCTACAGATTAACTATACTTTTCAGTCGGAGATTTTTTGCAAATTTTGTATTTTTTTTTTATAGATCGCTACCCTAACACAGTAATCATTTTTTATTAATCATAACGACTCTCAATATTTGCTGTAATTTTTTTTTGCGTATTAAGTTGAAAAATGTCTCTAGTCGTAATGATATTAATCAATATACATGTTAACCGATTTTAAACATGCCGATATAATACGGTAAAGCTTTCTACGATTTGCGAAGCCGAACACACGAACCGGATAAATCGGACGGGGGTTTGGGAAGGAGAGGGGGTTGAGTGGGACGATCATTAAGGGTCACTATTGCAACGGCCGGTGTTCCGTGTATACACTTTCATTCAAGCTCCATGTCGGCAATCCACCGCCGTCCGATGCTTGGTGCGTTATAGAGAGTACAACATCAATGCAGCAGCGTATAGTATAAGTACGCTATGCGTAGGTAGATAATACCCTTGTACACGGGCGACAGCGAGCCCCGTGCTGTACCGCATACACGAGAACGTTCGAACAAGGTGATTTCCGTTTTTTGGAGACACAAGCACGGGTCTATCGCAACTGCGAGCATATTATAAGCGTCTAGAGTACATATATATGTACATATGGTATATGTATATCGGTGAATTACACAGACGATACACTGTGTTCAACGGAATATTGATTTTTCATTGAGAAGCCCGAGATCTACGAAGCATCAAGTCCATAACTACACAGCCGTACCCGTGACCCACCCACGACTACTTCGACTGTTCATATAAGGGAGACCCCCGTGTTATGAATCGTTTCGTTTTAAATTGCTAACGCCCTCGTAGCGGCTTTCATAAATCCTCCGTATACTCGATTCTTCGTCGCCAACTCGCCTATATACACGCGAGCGTGTATTCTTTAAATCAGCAAAATATATGTTTATTACACATATTATGTGAGTTTCGAAGTGTAAGTTTAATGTATTCACCGAGGATATTGCACACGAGCGAGAGATCGGATTCGAAATTCGTATAGGTAGCATAAATTCGCCGGGGCATTCGATCAACGCGACGATAATCGCGTTTCAGAGCCTCTGAGTAATCCACGGAGCCGCCCTCCCCCCTCTCACCCCCCTTTCAACCGCACTCTCTGTGGTGCGATCTTCCCAAAAATATCCGAAGAACGAAGAAACGTTAGTTTTACGATTAGAGAGAGAAGGGGAACGGGCGCGGACTTAACGACGCCAGTTCGGCAACGATTTACAATCCGCTGATCCAGGAGTACGATTAAACGGCGAGGATGCCGAAGAAAAAAATGTCGGTCTCCTTCTCGTCGCCGTTGATCTTGTCCCACTTCGTGAGAAATTCGAAGCTTCGCTTTGGGACAACTAGTTTCGCGATCTTCTCGATTTTATTACTTTTGGGGTTTTTTTCTTGTTTTTTTTTCTTTTTTCGCACGTTTTTCGCTCGATTCGTCGCTATTCCGATAGAGCGGACTAAATGGAAAGCGAATTAATGACTTCGTAGCAATACACTAAATATCGGCTGAAATTACAAAAGTCACGGATTTTATGTTTTTTTTTTTAGGGTCATACCGAGTAAACTGTAAAATCGATTCGCAGTTTGTTTAATAGCGTAAATATTACCGGCGTTTTTCAATTTTTCGGTGCTTTTTCCGTATTCTCTTCCTATATTCATAGCAATTACAACATTATTGTATATATTTTTTCGAAATAATTTAAAACAAAGTAGAACGCCAGGAAGTCATTAATATTTCGAGTTGCGTGTATATTGAATCGATTTGGAAATTAGATATCGTCATATCTGTGAATTATTGTAATAGCAGAACATTGGTGTCGACGATATTCCCGAGGCGTATGCTGCAGAGTAAATAAATAATGGCGGAATAACGGACGTTGAAATTTTGAGAATCTCATGGGAGCGCCATAAATGATACGGTTGTGAAGATGAATCGAAATGTTGCATACAAAACTGGTTGATACAACTAAAATACACTTGTACGTGTTCTCTATATTCTCGAAAGATAATAAACTGCGAGCGACAAGGTCCCAAAAGAAGATGCCTAACGTCCGGCTGTGACATTAATATCTATTTCAGCCGCTCCCAACTTCACCAACGAAGTCCTGATTAATAGCAAAATTATTCCATTAAGTTGAGTTTTATAATACACGAAATCCATAGATAAATGTAAAATAAATACCGCCCATTTGCATGCTGCCAGAGGCGCTCTGGTATATAGTACATAGTATACCAACCATAGGATCACGACGGGGAATTTTGTGGAAAGAGTCACGGATTATCGGTCGATTTATATGCCGCTCACCGCGGTCGCTAAGGTCTTCTCGCGCCCGAGGTGCTTCTCGAGAGAAATGAAGATCGCGTTAGTTTCGGACTCTGGACCTCTGGGGGACGTCGTCATGATATACTTGTTACTTTTTCGTTGGATTAATTCAATGAAAAGACAACGATGCGCTGTCGCAAAAAAAAATCATTATTTTACTAAATGGTCGTCGTTTGGAAATATGTCTATTCGATTGTTGCAAAATGAAATTTGGGATGTTTCAGCGTGTTTTCTTTTTAGAAATACAAAGACATACATCTTCTTCTGAATTAACAAGATTTCTAGAAAGTTTATTCCAACGAATGTTAAGTGGAAATTACATGAAATTTGGAACGTTATTAGTTCTTTTAGAACACATAAAAAAAATGAAAATAAATACATTTTTTTTAAATTAAACATGTTGTTGGAACGTTAATAGTTTTAAAAGAACTAATAACGTACCGACCACATTTTTTTAGAAATGATTGGAAATGACCAAATGCGTTAAATACATTAATGCAATCGTTCGATATCATTCAATCCACGTAATCTACCGCCTGGAAAAAGAGATTTGAAAGATCTGTATCTCTCGGTGCTCGGCATACGGTATCGACAAAGCTTCGCCGGATCTCTAGGGTCGGTTGACGTGGCGTACTAGCGTGTGGGTAAAGTTGAATCGTGTCCAATTATCGGACAGTCAACGACGTGTAATACAAGAGCTTACTGCGACTTTTGCTATACCGCACGCATGGCATACGCACGACTCGCATCCACGCTTTCTTCGGACTCTCGGAGTCCGCCGCTGCGACGCACTGGGTTCAGTTCGTGTTCGATCGTCGATTGCGGCAACGCACCGGCGACGGTCGGCTTATTAGCGAAACCCCCCGCGTAGCTAGCAAGCGAAACGGTGGTATGAAGAGCCAAAAAAAACAACAACAACAACATTGTGGAAAAAAGGGCGGGACGTGAAGGCAAGAGATGAGACGAAAGCAACAAGAGAACAAGTTAAGTTCGTCCTCAGTGGAATAGCGAAGTCCCGAGAGCCTGCGCTGGATATAAACCGCAAAGAGATCTATGGTACCGCAACTAGTTTTTCTCGGTCATGTCGGCCCCGATCTGACGCGATCCGAGGCTTTTCGCTACGGTCCCCGAAGGTTCAAAGTGTGTGCGTCGTCGTCGATGCAACGACACGTTGGCGCAACGGAGGTAACATTTAAGGGAAAACTGGAATATGGCTATTAAAATTTATTTTTTTCCATCGTTTTTACTTATAAATAGTAGTTACATTCTATATTATATTATTGTTAACAGTCCTAAATTCGTACCAGAATTTACACGGGAAGGTTTTTTTACAGAGGGTGTATCGTTACATTCCCAATCATAAGTGAGATTTCGAAATAATTAGCAATACATCTCATTGGGATGAAAATCCGGAAAAAATCGACCATGTAGAAGGTGTTAACAACATTAATTTTACATAATAATAATGCCAATGTTACGAGTGTAACGATACGCCCTCCGTAAGCTTTTTTTTCGGTATCCAAACTCTTCACCACCGATGATACTTTACGATTGTCAAAGTCAATAATTTTGTGTTTTCTTCGAGAAATTTCAATTGCACTACGGCTTTCCCTTGCAATGGCGTTGAGTGACCCGTATTGCCACCGGTCAGATTAACTGCATGTACTCTCTGATGGTCCGATTGATGCACTGCCGTTCGCTGAGTTTCCGATGCCGCTGACGATCCTCTGCCGTCAACCTACTGCGCGCGCACACCTCTCGATCGGCGACTTCCCTGGATACTTTGCGCGGGTATTCATCCGATGGATATACCCACGCCGGGGTTGTTTATCGAGCAATAAATTGCGACTGCTTCGGTCGCGAACGGCCACTAGCCGCTGCAGTAGCAGAAGCTACACTGCCAGTCCGTTCGAATCTGATCTTTCAGCACGCGCCCCCCGGGTATATTGCGGGTGAAGAGTACCCGGTTGAAGACGGTAGTCAGGACATGAACTGAACGTGGAACACTCGGTTCATGTAATTAATTAGCTTCCGCAACCGTGTTTTTGAGAAGTTACAAATCGTCGGCAATTATATTAGAGCCTTCAACTTTATAGTGTACACATTTCCTTGTTGTGGTCAATTTCTAAAAAAAGAATCGCCTGACCAAAGTTATAATTGCGATAAGACTCCATTTTTTCTAAATAACGAAAACCTTAAAAAATTTTTTTGTCTTTGAATCAATCACTGTCTCCAGCATCACAAAGTTCAATGAAACAAAACTCTGTAGGCGTTTTTTCCTCAAGACCAATATCTAATTATCTTTCGTCTCTAATTTCCGCGGAACATTAGATAAACAGTTACGATCCACTCGAAATAGCGATCTGACCTATTTTGTAGGTCGAGATGACTTTGCTTCCGGGCTTTTGAAGAACCCACAGTACTCAAAGTCGGCACGTGTGTGATGATTTCTTTTTTTCTATTTTTTACGTTACTCCTGTTGATGAACCGTTAAAAAGCGAGGAACCGCAATTAATACACCGATAATTATACTAATTAGCATCGGCGCCTTAGCCGTTGTGCCCGTAATCGAACGAGTGCGCGTCGAGTGTGTGACGCGCACGTGTAAATTGAAATAAATAATACGAAAGAGAAATTCGTCTTTAGATCCAAGTGTAATTAGTGAAATTCGTGAAAGTACCCGATAGGTAAAACGCTTTTGCTCGTACATAAGCGACAGATAAATAAAGGCGCGGACACCGGATTTATATTATACAAGAAACCTATCCTATCCAACCTCTCCTATACGTTCGTGAACTTTAACGCCGTGGCGAGGTCGATTCGTGCGCTCATTGCCGTCGGCGACCAAAGAGATTTCCTATCCATGCAGTCTCTTTTTCTCTCTCCCTCTTAAGGGTATATATGATAGCCACAGCGTACGTCGACGCTTCGCTCTAAGGCTCGAGACTATCTGCGGTGCGAGAGATGCAGCTTGTACATTCTCGCGTCCGGCGGCATACGGGGAGCGCCGACACTACCACCAATCCAACCAACCCAACAAACCCACCATTGCCGCTGATCGCGGCTAAATATTACATCGCGGTAGATTCGTATCGGCGGATCGCACGACTTACGAGCGGATGCGCTCTTTGCTAAAGCGCGAGATCGTTCTCGCGCGAGCGCGCGCGACCGTTCGACTTGTAACCTCGGTACATCCACTATCTACTTACATGCATTAGGAGGGAAGATATTGGGGTTATGTGGGTCAGTAGCTAATGCCGAGAGTCACCCTTATTACAAAGTGATGATCGTTCGCCATAGCAATAAGTCCCGATTACGATAATTTATCGAGATCCGGGACTAGATATTCATTGCAATATGCCAGAATGATCATACAATTTTACTATTTCCTCAAAAAATCAGTGGTCAATCACTTATTTTACTTATTTATGTACGCAGCTGCGCGGAACCTGATAATGTTATTATTGATAAAACTGAACCAACTTTTCCGGTGAAATAGATACGAAGTACCTATTTATTATAATTCTTTTTTTTTTTTTATTTAATTCAGAAATTATGTCAGAATTTACTCAAAGTTTAGATTTTTCTTCAATAGAGCAGTTTTAGCGGCATTTCCCCTAACCTCGTCCGAGGATATAGGTATTTGATACGGAAAACTCCGATGCAACTGGTTTGACACGGTATGACCCCCCATTTTATTACACCCTAATACTCATTGCCAAGTGTTTCCACTTCGGAGGACTCTTTTGCATTGCATACTACACACACATCCTAAGAACTACGATGCTGCAGCACCTTGGCACGTATCTCAAGGGTTTATGTCCCGACGCGGCGAGGTGTCAAAAGCGTTTTAGTTATCTTCAGACCGAAAGATAGTGGCGGGCAGCAGAGCGCGCTCTTTAAACAGTTCTCGTACCTGAGTGCGAATCTCTCAGCTTCTATGTATAACGAAAATCACTGAGTACATACATATACGAGTATTTATAATATTATATATGTATGTATATATCGTAGCTGGTACATCCGAGTCGCTGGTGGGTAGAAGTCCGCGGGTAGGCAGTGCATCGATTCCTTCTCAGTATTATTATAACCCCGCGATATTCCAACCACTTTCCCATATAACTATCACTAACGCGGAGCAATACACGCTATCTATGAATACTAATACGTAATATAATAATATATATGTAGAAGTGTGCGCGCGTTTACGTAATGTATAGTACCTATATCGCAGTTCGCAGATTCATATATGTAGGTATTATGTATACATAAATGTATACATACTGGAAGTGGTTGCACCTCGAGATCACATGGAAGAAACTACGTAGGTTGGTCGCAAATAGATGAGATCTCCACCTCCTTCTTCTCTTTCATTTATCCAGTTATAATATATCCCTATTCCCATTCCTTGGACAATCGGTGAAACCTTTGGGTAGGCGTGTTGCAAATTTTTTTCTAAACTCGTCTCTCACTATATCGTTATACCTGAAGTCTGCTGAATTACGGTGCGGCTAAAGCTGTATTGCGTTGTAGGCAATCAGATAGAAGTGATGATGAGTCAGGAAATTGGCGAATTTAAATCCAGAAGACAATCCATATTTGTTCTTCACGCAGATCTTTTATATGATTGATTGCAAATTCAAATCGAGTGTTAATTTTGCAAACAACTATGAGTGTATAAGTGTCTAATCATCTGAGACCAGGAATCAATGTTGGACATTGTTGTTGAAGTTATTCCAAGCTTCTGCCTATCTTACCATTCCAATTTCTATGCTATATCGCCCGATTCCTCTTTCAACTATGTAAGAACGAGTGAGAAGCCAAAGAGCCTTAGAATCCGAGAAGCGCGGATGGTAGCGTATAACACAACTGCAACGGAATAATCCGCCACTGGCGAGAAACGCCGACGTACCGCCGCCACAGAGAGAACGACGACGATGCCCTCGTCCGATTTGCATCTGGCGCTTGTTAGCCGCTCCGGCTCGGCATAGCTAGAACTTCTCTATCCCACAAAGTGATTTTCTCTGGTAGCTATGAAAAATCGATCTAACCTTTTTATCTACGTTCTCTCTTTCATTCTTTGGTCCTGCATAGGTGTATAGGTGGTTGTTCTTACCTATACACAATAACTAACTACGACAGTAACACGCAGCTTCGTTCTGTCCTGCTCCGTTTCTCAGTTCTCTTTTACTTACGCGATGCCCGGATAGCCATCTGCTTGTGTGCCTACTCGCCGCCTGTAAGTTACGACACAACGTGTGGCTGGCCAGGAGGGAGGATGAGAGAACTCGCACGCTCTGTGTCCTCGTATGTGGTGCTAGAAATGATGACAACAACGCGCCGAGCGGGACCGAGACACAGATTACGAGACACAAACTCTTCTCTGTCTGTTATTCCACATCTTTTCCTTTCCATCTTACCTTAGAGCCTTAGGTACCCAGTATCTTGGATCTAGTCGATTTATCTAATTTTTCTTTAAAAAATACCGTTTCTATAGCAAACGCTATAGTGTCTGACGCGACTGTATTCGGATACCAAAGCTCGGTGGAAAATAACGTCATCGATTTAACCATACCGAGTGACCACGGGCATGAGAATACAAATTTTAAACATCAACCTTCCATTCCAGAGACATTAGGAATCCCATTGGAATAAACGAATGAAATGTTTCCTGTCACATTATCAATTTGTCAATGGGATCTCTATTAAACACCTTCGGGACGTTGTGACGCTTGTCTTGAATAATTTAAGGTAATTTTATCTATGCCGGATTGTGGTCAATGAACGAGAGAACACAGAGGTCGATAACGATAGATAGGATCGTGCGACGGAACGTGGAATCTGATCAATCTACGTCGGTTTCCGCTTCAGGGTATACTAACTTTATGATAATAATTGATATACGAAATGTGGCAACTTTTTTCACATATAATAGAGGTTCTTTGAATAGCAACATTTTCGTGTATCATTACAGTCGTACACTTTCGTTAGCTTAATTCTGGTAGTCGGCGTAACACCCGGTGCAATCCAATCTCAGCATGATTAAGAGCTGAATAAAGCATTTTTCATAACAACGAACAATAATGTAGTACATCGTTGAGAAATAAAAATGGCCCCTTAATAATAAGTGTGCCGGGCAATTGTTCAAATTGTCCTCCAACACACACACGTGTTTTTCCAGCTTAAAAAAATGTACGTTATGAAAATTAGCGAAACAACGGAAAATTGCCGGAGTGTCAAGTCATGTAAATACCACGATCACACAGCCCAGTAAGAGAGAACTTTAAAGCGGTCATATATTTTATCGTGACCACGTAAAACGCGGGACAACAAATTATATAATAGTAGCGTCTCACGGAAGTCTTCGCGACACGCAAATCTCCGATCCACACGAAACTCGTAGTTGAGTCGGATCTGTGAGTCAATCGTGACGGATAGCGCGACGTCGATTCCGAGATAGTAGAATCTGTTTCAATAGAAAAAATATAATTCCGCGGTGTGTGTATGTTGTTGTTGAAAGATATTGTGATTAAATTAGAATGGATGTAAGTATCACGAGTGACAATATTGTGGAAACTTTAACACTTCGTGGTTAGCCAAGAGTTAGTTGAAAAGTTTAAGTTTATAGTTCAATTTAGATAAGACATGAAGACACGTCAAATTAAAAAATGATAATTTTATTAATGTAAGGCCGCCGACGAAACTCTGGGATCGTTACAATGGCCCGACTACCTCGTCCTTGGGATAGTTTTACTTACTTCCGCATTGATCGGAGTCTACTTCCGATTCAGTGGCGGGCGACAAAAAACTGCCGAGGTATGAGAAACAGAAACATCGATTGCGGTACGAAAAAAAAAAAAAAAAAGATCGAACAATTTTTCAATAATTGACCATAGTGATTGAAGAATTGATTTATTAATGATTAGGAATACTTTACTGGAAATCGTTCTATGAGTGTGCCACTGCTCGCGATAGCTTTGATGGTCGCTTTTATGTCAGCCATTGCAATGCTCGGCATCAGTGGTGAGAACTACATCTACGGTAGTCAGTTTATCATGGCCAATGTGGGATTTTCGCTGGGTACGCCGATCACTGCCTTCTTCTACCTTCCGGTTTTCTTCAAACTCCAAAACATGAGCGTTTATCAGGTATCTTTTATTCTCTGGACACGACGAGTTAGAGATATGCTAAATTGTTTATGAAAACCTCCCTTTATTACAGTATCTGGAGAAAAGATTCGGTGTAATGGCACGTCAAGTAGCGAGCGTTGCAAATTTCGTTCAAATGATACTGTACACTGGTGTAGTTTTATACGCACCCGCGCTCGCACTCGAGGCAACTACGGGTTTGTCTAGCATGATAAGCGTACTCGTAATTGGTCTCATTTGTACCTTCTATTCCACCATCGGCGGTATGAAGGCTGTTCTGGCAACCGACGTGTTTCAAGGCATTCTCATGTTCGGCGCATTATTCGCTATTATCGGGGTTGCCTGCTATGATTTTGAAGGTGGTATCACTGAAGCATTGGACATCGCGAAGAAAGGCGGCCGCTTGGAGTTTTGGAAGTATAGATACGATCTATGTATTACGTAAGGTGTTATATACGTAATGGTTAGTATGTAACATTTGGGATTAATGGCATTTCAGCTTCGACACAGATCCAACGGTACGCCATACCTTGTGGGGTTTACTGATCGGTGGGTCGTGCCTTTTTCTCTCCAACTTCGCGGTGAGCCAGATTACGATGCAACGACTTCTGTCTGCTAAGTAAGTTCACTCCAGTATACATAAACATAAATGAAGTTGAAATGTAAGACGAAGCTTGGATCTCAAGTTACCACTGAGAGTTGCGGCCTCAAACGTTCGAAATTTACAGATCGCTGAGGTCAGCCCAATTAGCTCTCTTTCTCAACACTCCGCTCATCGTCGCGATGTCTCTTGTAACTTCATTGGCCGGTATCCTTATGTACGCCTGGTTCGAAGGTTGCGATCCAGTAGCATCAGGTCAAGTGTACAGCTTCGATCAGACAATGCCGTATTTTGCCAAGATAAGAATGTCGAAGATACCAGGACTGTCGGGCTTCTTCATTGCTGGGATTTTCAGCGCGTCTCTCAGCACCGTCTCGGCATTGTTAAACTCTTTAGCTGCGGTTGCTGTTGCGGATTATATACAACCACTTT
The DNA here is from genome assembly GCA_963971235.1 of Cryptus armator. Taxonomy (NCBI): domain Eukaryota; kingdom Metazoa; phylum Arthropoda; class Insecta; order Hymenoptera; family Ichneumonidae; genus Cryptus; species Cryptus armator. The sequence goes on along the minus strand of OZ020242.1, from coordinate 11,130,269 downwards.
ATCGGAAATTCGGACGAGAACTACCGGACTCGATGGCCTCGTTGTACGGCAAAATACTCGCTCTTGTAAATGGATTGTTGATATTGGGAGTCGCTTATCTAGCGTCGCGCCTTGGCAGCATAATGCAACTTGCACTGGCTATAAATGGTGCAATGGGTGGTCCCATTCTTGGCCTCTTTAGCCTTGGAATATTCGTCGAATCTGCCAACGAGATAGGATCGGTTATCGGAACTGTTACAAGTCTGGCTCTTTCCATGTGGATCATATTTGGACAACCGAAACCTCCCGTTCCGGAGTTGCCGGTTTCTATCGAAAAATGTTCTAATGCGACTGTCATCAACTCCGCGATGTATGAAGCACGACTATTGGCATTCAAGTAGGACAAATAACAATCTTTTACCTAATCTATAATGACGAACAAATTTGATTTTTGTCTTTCCAATTGCAGGGCTGCGGAAAGCATCGAATATTTTTATCCCTATCGACTTTCTTACGTGTGGTACACTCCCATAGGACTGGTATTGACAATGGTGTTTGGATACACTGCCAGTATGATTGTACGCTGCTGTAGGAAAGATTCTATTACAGAACCGGATCCCGATTTATTTACACCGATCTTAGCCGCTCGCATGAGACGTCGACGGGCTGATGCTGTCAAAACCACTTCCAGTCAGGTTTTTGTATTATCTTCGAAATAGTTTCGTGTGACACGAAGCGTCATAAATATTATGATACGAGTGAATGCGCTCAGAACTTTTACACGAAATAAAACACCTTTTATAATTCAACACTATTTGCGCTGATTCCTCCTTATATATGTGAATGTTGGATCTTACAATGAGATCGGACAATAGAGTTTTGTGGTAGAGAAAGAAACGACACGAAATGATAGAGGAACGCGCGAACAGGTACCTCGCCGGCATCTACCGCGATGATTACAAATGTGGCGTTGACCCCATCGGTTGTTTCGGGGTCACGTCCGAGCGCTCCAAATTATATGGAGCGAGGCCCTCGGCAGAGATCTGTTATGACTGCACGGAGACCATAGCCATCGGTTGGCCTTTTCTTCTCCGCTTCTTTTCTTCTCCCGGTCGAAAGTGGTCCACGATCGGTGTACTCGGGTGTACGGGTCATGCGCCTCAACTACAAACGCGCAGGTTGAGAATGTAAGTCGAAAAGAACATATTACGACAAGACGGGTCGACGATCTGTACGGAGAAACATTTCCAATACCTTCGTTGATCTTTAACACATCCAATTTCATGTAAATCAGAATACTTTTGACATTTGATCCCAGATTTCAACCTCAAATCGACAATTGACGATACACAACCTTTTCAAAATGTTTAACATTCGAATATCATGTATTCTCGCAGATAATCAAAAACCAATGAAACAAAAGTTACATCACACCCGTAGAAATTAGCTGATTTATGTCAACGGTACGACGAAGGGATAGAGCACATTAATTACGTTTAGAAATTCTTGCTATCAAACCGAAAATAGTTTTCAAGCAAACCATATATCGATGTACCCACTACAAAAAATCTCACGGTCTGTTCTTATAAAAAATAACGACGACGAAATGAGAGACGACGGAGGACTCCCAGACCCGCAGTAGGATTCAGTGGTGGCGACGTCGGGAACAGCTGAGCTATATCGTCTAGATCCAGAAATGACAACGTAGCTAATGACTGCGAGGATCCCAAAAAGTCGGGGGATCGTTAGATAGGAGACGGCGACGCGCGCCAGGAATTTAGTCGTGCGGTCTGCATTTAGGTTCATCCACCATCGCTTGTTCATTCTCAGCTTCGATTTGCTCTGTTATTCTTTCTTAGGCTTCTTAGGCTTTCCTTTTTTATTTTCTTCTTTAATACCCGAACGACGGGGGTTTTGTCATCGGCCACAGAAGCAGCATGGAGTATAACTCCAAGAATTCTTTTAAACAATCTTCTTCGCTGCTCTTAAGTAAGCGATATCTGACATGGTCCCGGACGCTTTTCCTCGTGGATAAAAAAAATATAACATATGGCGATAGCATCGAACGTAATGCGTTCAGGATAACGTATGTTAGCCCTCGGTAGATCTTGCGCAAAACCTTTCCGCTCGCACGATGAACGTGATCATCGAGTCAGAGAGAGCGCGAGAGTTCTACGGTCGTACGGGTCTTTCTCTCTGTCTCCAACCCAAGATCTCACCCTTTGCTGGAAGACTTATCTCCAGTGAATCTTCAACCGGACCGACCGACTCTGGATCCACACGCGGAGAATGTCAGAGGCCGTGCGCGCGCTTGCTCCCTATTTCTCTCATTCTTTTCCAACGCTCCACGGCTGCTATACATTGCCTTCGTATAAATCAGCGATTCGTGGACGTAGGTACGATATGCATGCGTTAACCGCTCAGGGAACCAAGCGAGTGAGACGTCAACCGTGCGATCCATACCTGTCGTCTACCACCGAGACCCTCCTGACTCTCATTCGTTCCAGGATCACGTTCTAGAAATTCTGGACCTTACTATGCTCTTTCAGCAATCTTTTCTTTTTTCTCTAAAAAAAATCACAAAAAAATTGCATCAAGAAAGCATTTCACATGCTCCATCGCCACAGGCTTGCCGCCCTCGTGTATCGGAATGCAAGCAGACCGTTCGAGGCTTGAGAGAAGTGCCAGTACATACGAGAAAACGGTAGAGACAAATAAGAAGAATACGAAGAAGAAGCGAGTGAGAAAGCCACGGGGTAATTGGAGCGATCGGCACTTGTTTTCGCACGGCACGATCACGGCAATATCGTATCGTAGGTACATGTACATACAAGCATGGCATTATAAGCGAGCACAGAGTAACCCAAGTCCCGCGGGGCTTAACTCGCTCGCGGGACTAGCGCTCATTACGTGCAGGCAGGCTGGCAAGCAAGGGTAACGCGACTCCGCTCTTCTACACCTCTCTATCTACACGTACATTTACTCGGCTATGTACGTAAACGTGTTATAATGTATACTTATATAGAGTGAACATAGAGTACATACGGATATACATACCAAAGGGAAACGCGTGTACGCGATGCGCGTAGCCCTTAACCTTTGTGGCATAAGATCCAAGACCAATTCTTGAGGTGAGTCAGGTCTGCTGACCGTTGGGCAAGGGGCATACGTTCCATGGTACATAGTGCCTATGTGCGTGTGTCTGTGAGCGCGTATGGCAAAACGCTCGTTACGTTTATCTGCTGGAATTATGGTAGGTCGTGGAAAGGTAAGAGGAAGAACCGATCGTTTCCTATCCTGTCAGTGCATCACGTCGTTCCTGTACTTTCTTTGGCGGATGAGACACGCCGGAATGAGAGGGCGTACGACAGACGTATGCTGTGGGACGTACGGATATATATGTATATGTGTATATTATATACATACATATATATATATATACCTATATTGTATATATAAGAACGAGAGTATCCGATTAGGAAAATGATATTTGCTCGAGTATAAACCACTTAGTAGCTGATGGGCTGCAAGTGGGAGAAGATTATCCCATATCGGATACCGACACAATTAACTGGTACGTGATAGTTGCCGGGATAAATGTACTCGGGGATTCGTGTAGTGGGGGTTATATAAGAGATACATAAGAACATCGGGTATATTGAGTTCTCTATCTGCGCAAAGTAATTCGATAATGAATTTCATTCATTTTTTTTCTTTTTAATTATTTATATAAATATATATATTTTAAATATTTTATTGTGATCGAAGTTCGATCTAAATTATTTGTTATTCGAATTAAACTCATATTTTGTCTTTGCCGTGTCTTTTTTTTTAGCGCTTTATTTCTCTACTCGTTTTGATTAAACTTGACGAAAAATTGCTTTTGATAAACGTATTGTTAAATATAACACCATCCATCGATCGACCTCTACAGATACTACAATCGTCCGTCCAATACATCGACTCGAAAGTCGAGACTCTAAAATGTCGATAAATTTCTAAACGAACTTTTATTTTCGATTCCCGTGAAGTTCTCTACCAAAGTCAGCGCGATGTTGTGCGAGTAGATCTTGCTGAACTCTTGCGTGAATCCTGCTCCGGTACGTTGCAAGGATATATATCGAGGACTCTAAAAGAGAGTGCACTCAGACTCAGTCCGAGATTTGTTCCTCGCTTGTGCACAGAGAGGGTAGGCGGGGGGTGAAGGGGATGAACACGAGTAGACGATAGAGCGGTCTAACGACGATATTGTACATTCGTTGCGGGCTATAGGAAAGCTCTCCACGGTGCGCGGCGGCTCCCGCGCGAGACGGCGAGGACGTTCCGAGGAGTTACGAGGATCCCTTGTCGTAAAGATGAAACCGCGCTTCCTCGGTGCTCTCTTCTGTTGCCTCTCGGTGCCCATGCTGCAGATTCACCTCCTAACGCTGTTCGCGACTTCGCTTAGATAGTTTATACTGCCCTCTCGAGTCTTTGGTTTTCTTCGACGCGACGAAAGTCCGCGTAACCGTCCAATTGACTCCCGCATGCCGCACGTAAACGGGGATGGGATATCGAACGAGGCACGAGATCTTCGGCCACAGGAGCGGAACACAGGGAGATGAAGGGGACTGAGCACGAAGAAACACAACTCTGCTCTGTTGCTGCTGCTGCCGCTGTTCGCTGAAGCCGCCACGATGAAGAGACGAACCCCCGGACAAGTACGAGGATGAGGCGGAGGAAGATCTCATCCTGTATACTTCTACGTTTTGCTACCAACAACGACCCAGCGACTCGTGAGACTCGTGACCCAACGGGCTCTATACGATACTCACCGACGGTCTCACGATCGATCTATCTCGCTCTTCGACTTATTCTTACCCAACCTCCTTCCACGGGATATCTATGGTAACCATATTGATTCGTGAGCCCATTCGAGTTCTGTTCGAGCTTCTGCTTCAATGCGCTTTCGGTGAGGAACGGAGGGGTCAAAAGGGACGAGCAAGAAGCAAGGAAGAAATATCGATCGAGAGCAAAACGAGATACCGATCTCGTGGAACACCCGCGGCGATTTCCGGTCTTCCGGATGTTCGCGTGTATCCACAACACTCCGCAAATGTCGAGTCTTATCTTTTCAATTGATGGATTGATGATTTAATTTTTTTTTTTTTTTACTACTTCATTAAACGGTTTTTTTGGGAGAATATTCGTCATTTCTTGCTCGATTGTCCGGAATGTTGTTTTTTCTTGTTGCTTTTCGAACGTAAATGCAAAGAAAAGGAATCGTGGGTCACGTGAGAATGACCCGAGCTTTGCAGCCACGACCTCGGTCTGAATTTTTGCCTTTTTTACGACGCCAAATTGATGCCTAAAATATCGAAGACCAAACGCCCTTCTTTACCGAATATTCCTTAATTATACAGCTCACCCGGGAACTTTTCTGAAACACGGTAAATAACTTTCGCCATTACTGGAAACCATCCGTTGTCAGATCTCAATTGCTGTAGAGGAACAATTTAAAAAAAAAATCGTTCTTTATTGTCAAAAATGAATGGATCTAACCGAGTAATACAGCTCGTTAAGGCTTTACCAGCGAAAGAATCCGCAATAATAATACAGTCAACTTGCACTGAGACTGTTGCTGGTGCTTACAAATTCACAAAGTTACTGCGCCCGTTGTGTACGTTATATAAAGACGATTTTTATTTTTGTTTTTTTCTTTCTTTACGTACCGATATGTCGTAAACATCTTGATAAATGAACATTTATTATACAGACAAATGCTGTAATTAAATTCCGACTTTGTTTTATTTAAAACAAAAACAAAAAAATACTAATGCAAAAAATTGGTATTTATCTAATAATTAGTAATTCATCGAAAAAACAATGAACTTATAAATAGTTAATAGCTATTTCGACCAGTAAACCCTTAGAAATGTCAAATGAACAACGTTGGCCACCGATCGTCATTCCCCTATTCTCCTTTACTTTCACAAATTTGCTAATATGGAGCCGTGAAAAATATACAGTGTTGCAACGAGGTACCAACGATACACATGCGTTCGCAGAGGTTTACAGCATTTTTTTTTTTTTTCTTTGCCGATGATCAATTTTTTGGCAGGAAGATCCACGATCGATCCTTCGAGGAGCGTGGAAAATTTTTCCCGTGTACATCCTCGACTTATGCCGTAACGACGAGAAAGTGGAGCGTCGTACCGTCGAAAATGATCTAAAGGCCTTCCGGCGAATTCGCCTCGTCGATTATGGAAAGAAGATTCACACAAGATCGGCGGGGACGGGGAGGAGGGACCGCGCACATCAAGCGTTTGCTGTAAATACGATCGACTCCTCTACCCCGGGCCGTTTGTAATTACACGTTGCGCAGTCTCCGTGGCGAGATCATTGTAATCGCTCGAAACGTTTAAAGCCCGCGTCCCGGAGAGAGAGCATCATCGTCGGAATAATTGCGGGACTCGAGTTACTTGTCCACCGACTTGATCGTCGCGGTTTTAATATAAAACTACGTATCAGCAGATAGGCAGACGACGACGTAGGTGCCGGTATACATAAAATACGCACCACGGGCATTAAAACCCGAGACAGCACAACCGCGCGCGCGCGCGCACGCGGTGTCTCCGGGTGGTGATCTCCGAAGGATGCTGCGAGAGAGACTACGAGATGGGCGCAGGGAAAGCGAAGAGAACTTTCGTTCTCGTATCGCGTTCATTAGTCCCCCGGCACACACGGCGCATGAGAGCTGTTAGTGACCCCGTCTGTGGCACCGATGGCAATAGCTGTGTAACCCGTTGGAAGATTCGTTACGCGTGGCCCAGGGGCAGACAAACGATCGCTGAGAAAATACGCCAGAAACATCTTCTATCGTATCGTATCTTCATATCCTATCCTCTGCGATCATCGCTATAAATTTTTTTTTTTCTTTTTATTGCCCCTCTAAACGCGGGTCAATGGTTTTATAGGTAACTTCGATTAACAGAGGGCGGGCCATTTCAATTTCGAAATTTTTATCTATGACACACCCAAAAAATCGTCGAGGATTCGGAAGAAATATGGAATATTAAAATTACCCATACGGATCGAGTTCACAAATGAAAATACATTTAAGTTGATTTTTTGTTTTTTTATATTGAATATTTATTGGTAGCAGTAAGTTTTGTGGAACACATTGAAAAATCGAGAAAATGATTAATAAAAAAAAATCTAAAAACATAATCCATAATATATATTTTTTAAATATATATAAATCGTTTTTTTTTTTGAATGCGTTTATATATTTTTTTTTCTTTAAATTTATTGGTGTCTTCGATTTCCGGTACGAAAAAACTGATCCGTTATTTCTTCTTATTTTTCCGCGTTGATGCGTTGTGGTACGGAATCCAGTTCGATAGTCTGTAATGATCGACGATTACTTTCGTTATACGGTTTCGCGCGGTATTTACCGCAACGGGTGATTTATTTCAATGTTTAGGATCTTCGCATCGTAATAACGTTGCGGAGCTTTCGCGCTATATATCCATTCGCAGTTTTCGTAATAGTCGAACGATATCGCGGAAAGAGCGAGAAGGGTTGCCCGCGGTATTGCTCTGCGGTGCAACAGAATGCAGAGGGGAACGAGAGGGAGTACGAAGATGCCACAAAGCCGAAGTCTCTCGGGCACAACCGACGAGTCGGAAGTCGTCGCGCTCGAGCGAGCCGAGTAATAATAATCGACGTAGCTTGGGCGCGCGAGAGATCCACGAGTGAGAATATATATTCCACTAGAGAGAGTCTCGACGAGAGAAAATTCCACGGCGAGAGAAACAGATACAAAGAAGTTGCGTTCCTCAAAGAGTTGCGGGAGGCTGGGCGAGAAGAGATTCCCCCGCGGTACGAAGGCTCCGCGGACGGAAAGGAGATGCGATCGTTCCGTATATATCGCTAGACGTGGTAACACGCACGCGTTCTCGTATCTCCATTCTCGGACCTCGCGAGAAATTCTCGGATTAATCTTTCAGGATTCCCTCCCTCCCAACCCCCTCACCCCACCCCCTTCGCCGTCTTGGATGTGCTTAGGCTGCGTGTACGCGGTACAAGCGCGCTTTCGTTCTCAACGTCGGACGTGTATCACACGCGTGTGGAAGAGAACGTATAATAATAAGAGACGAATGTGAGAAGCGAATGAAAGCGTAAAGAATGAAAAAGCGACGAGCAAATATTGAAAATTTCTCAAAAGATATTAACAAGGTGATTTTAATGTAGTCCTTGCGAATAGTCCTTCACATAAGTTTCAGAGAAATGAGAGGGAATTTCAAACACTTCCCGATGGAATAAAAATCTTAAAAAAATCAAACATATTGAAGGTGCTGAAAGGATTGATTTTGCATAATAATAATTCAAAATTGTTTTAAAAAAAATGATGAAAAAAAAAAAAGAGAAATTGTTCAACAAATCTCCCGTCAACCTAACTTTTTTTTTTTATGAATATGATTCGTTCATTTTTCGGAATACGTGTGAATTTTTTCAGATTTTTAAATTCACTTTGAATTTTGTGACTTTCCTCAAATTTCTTCCATATAAAAAAAAAAATTCAAAGTGGATCCTACCGGTATCCAAAAAATATAGCTCCATAAATAAAAAACACGAAATAAAAAATATGAATTATAATAAAAATATTGCTCTCTCACGCTTAATAGGACATTGAAGTGAAATTTTGGGATTTTTATTTTTTTTTATTATCTTTGAATTGATGGTGTAAAAATAATTGTGCCGACCTTCCCCTATATGTGAGGTGCGCTGCAGTGTGAATCGTTATACGAGTCAAGATCAAACGATTCCAGAGAACGAGGGCGAAGAACGGTGTTCATTGCTTCATGGGGATAATAAAAACTGCTATAATGTGTTAAAAATGACGAAACGTATTCTATGAAGATTTGTAGCTGAGCCCTCCGAGACTAAGATAGATTTCGTTTCCATGGGGGGTAATACACGCGAACACAGATCAAGCATCGATTGGAGCATAGCGTGCATACCGGTATATTGTACATATATATGTATATACAGACGTTACGTATATAGTGTATACTACAAGTACAAACGAACGTACGAACTCTCGGGGCCAAGCTATCAAAACCGAAATCGGAGATCCCGCGTTTTATATTTTCCCCGCATGCGCTAGGATCTTTTATCGCTCGTAAATAACGTCCATAATCCACCGATAGAAGTCTGAAGGCTCGTCTGATCGTAAAGTCGTATAATTAAGAATCTTTACACTCACGGGGGGGAACCTGACGAGAGCAGTAGGGAAAGACTTGAGCGTTGGTATATTACCTATATCATGAAAAGATGGCATCATATCGGTACGATAAGACATGGCAATGAGAATTGCCCAGGTGTTCCCACTCATCGCTCAACTCAGTCAATCCTCGGACCGTCAGGTCAAATGAAAAAAAAGAAAAAAAAAAAAAGAAATTTCAATCAAGTTAGGTACGCAACTTTCTTCATGGTTACCATAGATTTCTTCAATCCAAGAAATTATTGTTCTCATCAAATTATTAAAAAAAAAAAGTTAGGTACGCAACTTTTCTTCATGATTACCATAGATTTCTTCGATCCAAGAAATTATTGTTTTCATCAAAGTATTAAAAAAAAAAAAAAAAAAATTCGAAAATTAATTATCGTTAACGAATCCAACGTGGAGAAGTTTTGATCTATTCAAATTATTTTTTTTCTCAAGTATCATGAATTATGATAATTATTTTTTGCTTCTACAAAATGAATTAAAAAAATGCCTATATGTGGCGTACGCACTGTTGGTCACATTCCTATAAATCTTCACTGGTAACAGTATTTCGATTAGCTAAGACTGGCAGCTTCAATGACGAGAAAATGAGAAAAGAGTCTCAATCATGTTTACGAATTCTTTTTAGAATGTTGTTAGTACTTCTCGTGCTTCTTGTCACAGTGTCTGTAAACGTGAAAAAAAAATGTCGACACAGATCGTCACGAACGATCGGGAGCTCGAGACGTACATCGACGAATAATACAGACAGTAATGCGAGATCGCGAGATGAGAGATAGCGAAGCGAGATGATCTAAAGTGGGGGATCGGTAGAACGGTTCGATTCCACTTGATTTCAAAGTCAATTGAAAACGAGTCGTGCTCGTCTTCGTACGATTTCTCGCGTTGCGGATCCGTCGGTCGACTCTACGACGACGACGACGAGTTCCGGGTCTCGTGCCGGTGCCGATATCGATCTACTGTCCGTGGATCAAGGACGCATAATAGCATCGCGGTGGATCCTCTCGAGACTCTATATATCCTCTGTATGTATATATATACTGGTATGGATTGTATATACCTTTCTCATTGGAGAATCAGTCCATCTTACGGTCTGACTGGACTTGAGAGATTTGCGATTCCATACGAGACGCGATAATTTTGCGTGTCCGTACGTTCTTCCTTGAAATTGATTTTTAATTGTCGCATTATAAGGAGAATTGACGCGGGTGCCCCGAGCTTTGATAGGTTTTAACGAGACGATCGCGATCTAAAGAGTCATTGACCTCGTCGTCTCATGCCATCGCGTGTATTGGGATAAAAGGAGTAAAACTCTATTATTTCGTCCCAAAGTTAACGACCAAAAATCGACTGTTATTCAGGGATTAACGTTTCCCGATCTTCTTAAAAATATATATATTTTGAACAAACTGCACTTCTTCCTTTTTTTTCGTCTTTTAAATGGTAATTTTTCGAACATGTGAGTGAGTTATGGGGTGTAAAATCAAGGCGAAAACTTTTGTCATCGCCGTCGTGTCTGTCTGCACTTGACGGACAGACCGGAGCCGTTGCACCGGCAGCAGAGTGGCTGACGGAAGAAAATGAGACGCGAGAGTGAAGACTGATTCATTCTCGCGGTCTCGAGCAACTCTTCGTTAGTACGTGCTCGCCGTACCAGACACGTTTCTACCTCCTACAGGTTAATTGCGGAAATTAAGCACTTCGTCATCTTTCCCAATTTGTCATTCTTACTTTTGAATTTGCTAACGCTTTCGCTTGCAAATTTGTATTACACGAAAGTCTTGTAAAGTACAATAGGCTTACTGTATACAAACTAATGGAAGACCTTCCATTTTTTTCTTTCATATTTGTAATTTCCGAAAAAAAAAACCCAAAATTTCTTTCAATTTCAAATTTCTTTCAAACCAAAATTTTTGTAAGTGCGTCTATTCCCCGAGAAGTTAAACGGGGGGCTGCGCGTGATGGAGGTTATGCTCCGAATAAATTTGCATAGGATGACCCGCATTGCCTCCAAGATACAAAAAATTCCGGTCACATGCCACCGTATAATTAATATCCGAAAAAAAAAAAAAAAAAAAAAAAAAAAAATGGTTCCTTCTCAATAACTTGGCATCAACACCTCAGACTATTTCGATGCCGACAGCTTAAACGTCCAACTCATTAAGCCGAACTCAATTTTTCGACAGAAATATATAAATTTTCCCGGTATTGGCACGGATTTCGTTCGTATTTCATATTCTCTTACAAATTACCTATAAATATATATATACATATATAACTAAACGCCCGAACGATAAATAGATTGGCTACACTGCGTTTAACGATTGATATAATTTATCACCCGTCGCGTCACGATAATTAACTCGATGAATTTGTTGCAGAATAAGTTGCATGCTCGTTAGAGAGCAAAGTTATGTTACGGTTAGGGATGTATCGGTGTGTGTACCACATTTGCGGGTTCTCTCAGTTGAATTGCGAACTCGAAATCTCGGTCAGGAAAGTACTCGCGTCGGTGCGGATAGTTAAATTCTATAGATATATAAACGGGGTAAAATATAAGGAACGGATACAGCGTACTAGCCGTATATATTCATCGCAGAAGGGTCGTAGTCTCGGGAACGTCGGGATAACCGAGAGCGGTGTATTGCCGAAGCGGCATAGAGTAGCGAAGAAAACACGAATTCAAAGTACCGTAGGAGTTCTCACAGGAGTCTTGTCAGTCGTAAGAGACTGTATGGTATCTTGTATAGTTATACATATACGCCAGAGTCGTTGTTGTGTGCGCATACAGTGAGAGCTCGCGATACCGATCTAATAACCCATACGCAGTGTGACAGTGCAACTGCGGTTTGCAGAAGGCACCGAGCAGAAGAGGACTCGCGACTTCCGCGAGTGTGTCCGAGAGCATTCAGCTATTGCGCCAGGGATGCAAAGCACATACGCGCGGTTTCATTGATGTGCCGCTTAAAAACGCCGAAAAAAACAAACCAGAAAGCGCCGGCGGCTATATAGATACCAGTGCTCTTTCTATTACCGATGGCCGAGAGGACTTGCACGGTGGTATTATTCTCGTTTGCGACCGGGTTAACTCTTGCGCCACTAGCGCCGGCATAACGCTTCCTGCATGAACATTTTTCCCGTATTTTCTATCCAACTACGCCAACCCCCTTCGGGTCTTGTCATCTCGTAAACGCAAGCAATGGTATCGCTACTGCCTGCGGTTACTTTGGGTCTGTGGGTCGATTTTACTGTCAGATAAGACTTGCCGATTTCACGGAAAGGTAATTGGTGTTAAGTGTCGGTGAAACGATTCGTTCCATTTGAATTCGAGAAAATTGCAGAGATTTTTGTACCCCTGTATTAGAAGCCATTCAAATTTTTCCGAAGTAAATATTTTTCGAAATTTAAAAAAAATCGATCAATGTGAAAGGATGCGCTTATCGATATAATCTCGAGACTCCATTTATTTATTTATAAAAAAAAAAGAACAGAAAGAATAAAGAAATACGATTTCAAATTAAATAGAAAAAATCTCGAGGGATCTTCGGTTGAAGACCGGTTTGAGCGAACAGTGCAAAAAAATGACCGGTTATAAATGTTAAATGGTCAGGCGCCACCGCACTTATGCCTCATCTTCCAGATTTAAATGAAATTTCTCGAATGAAATAAATCTTATGTAACCTTAAAACAGAACACAGACTTATGCCCCATTTTAATGCCGCCAACATTGATCTATGAGACTCGATGCTTTTATTGTCACGGCAAATCATCAAAAATTAATATTTTAAGGTTTATTTTAAGCGAAATCTAAACTTGAGGCCTAATATCGCTATAGTAAAGTTGATAGAAATTACAAATTTTTTAATAAAATCTGAAATAACGAACCTAAAGAAAAATTTGAGACTTTCTTGAAACATTTCGGATCCAGCAGACTAATGTGTAGTATTAAAGGGTTAAATCTAAAGAACTTTTTTGTTTTTAAATAAACATTCAGAGGGTTTGGAGAAAATAAATCAATGGCCTAATCACAGAATACTGAAATGAATGGAATATGAAGAAACAAAACGTCGCTTTACGACGACGTTGCGACGTTATTATGCGCAAAAAAAAATAGAGTGAACGATCGCGTAAAGCGGAAGAGACCCCTCTCGTTAAAAACTGTCCGAAAGCCGAATCCAAGCAAAAAATATCTATAAACATGAGGAAAGTAAACACAACGGTATACGTTCATCTCGATGTATCGCGTCGGGGATATGTTGGATCTCTGGTAGTCATTCGTGTCGACGTCGGAGCATTAGCGCAGTCGACGGAGTCTTGACAGATCGAACGTAGCTATATCCATCGTCGGACACGACAGTGAGGATAGAGGAAATTTATTGACCGGTCCCCGTACGATCGCAATCCGATATATCGGAGAGCCTCCACGTTGAAGATCGATTTTAGCCATCGAGACTTAAGCACGCAACTTACAGTATACGGATCGGATGCCCTTGCAAGTTATATAGAAATGCAGTATACCGATGCACTTTGTGTGATTGCAACGCGTGCGTATGTGTGCACTTTCATGCTGACACTCGCGCGAGATTCTGATCCGCTGCAACTTCTGCTGTTGGAGTAAAAAAAAAACCTATAAAGTAAAAAAGGGAAACGGTGGAAATCTATAGGAAAGAAAGAGTCATCGATCCCCCCCTCCACGGTTGATCGGTTGCGTGGGTTACTCCAGCTCACTCACAGGAAGTAAACGACCATAGGATCGCACGTCGTCGATCCCGGTGCGCGCGCGCGTGTGCTTAAATCTACGACCGCACTTAACCACCTCGACGACTGGCACTTTAAGCGCGAAACCTCTTTCAAAGCAACTCTTCTCTCTATACGAGGCAACTTCAGTCTCTTCGCAGTGGAAGTTTACTGGGGGGATAGTTCATGCAACAGTCGCCGACAAAGAAACGCGAGTTTATTGCGTCAATGACTTTGTAGTAAATCGATCGCGGTGAGTAATATAAAACGTTACGCGAGTTAGTGAAATAAATTCGCATTCATTGGGGAATTGATAAACATGTTTTCAATTGTTTATTTCAATGAAATTTTATTTAGCGCTGATGTTGATCCTTTAAAGATGAGGTATTTTACTTATCGATAATTTATAATTGATGGTACGACTTTTTGTAAAAAGGTGGAAAAGAAATTGTCAAAGAATGCTCACTGTAAATGTTTCGATGAGTCGAGAGATATCGTGGATCAAACGAATAAACTGAACTTCATGTACGAACATCGAAGAAAAAGACGGAGAGAATACGAACCCTTTAAAATTTTCGTGTTTACGTTTTTTATTTTATTTTTTTTTATTACGGCGGTTCAGTAATCCTTAGAGAAAAAAAAATCATTGTCATTGAATAATGACAACCCAATTGATTAGCGTAAAAAAATTATTGACAGTAAAGAAAAATTGTCTCGTAAAACTTTGTCGAGTTTCACTTGAAAAAAAATGACTGAAAAAAAAAACAACTGTCTCGTGAAACTTTGTCGAGTTTCACGAGATTCCTCATAAATCAGAGTCACTTACACCAGATTTCTCGTAACCCGTTAACCCTTTGAGTCGGTGTTTGTACCTCGCCAGAGTCGCGCGCTGAGAGTGGATCTCTCCTCGACTTTCCGAACTCGGCGTCGATGATTCCGATCGTATTGAATCGTTTTTTCTTTTTTTTTTTCTAATTGGCGGGCGTTGAGACTTCCCTCTCTTATATATTTCCCACTCCATGTAAGCCTCGGAGGGGAATCCCCTTTAGTCAAGTGATCGCTACTTCAAGAAAATCGTTTTTTCGACCTGACTTACTGCGACTGTCCAGCGGCAGTTCAACACCGCGTCTCGTCAACTATTATGCTTCATACCTTCTGCACTCATATATCTATATATCTGTATATATTCCATCTCATCCGCAGTGCTCTCGGCAAGATGACAAGCGGTCGGCTCGTGTCCGAATCTGAAATTCCTCCAGTATTCGCGGCAATAACTCACCGACAAATAGACACGTCGTCTCTTCTTCGTTTCTCTTCCCATTTGCCCAGTGTTTTCTTGCACGTTCTCGCGGCGCTCCGCGAGAAGAACCCCATGAGCTTCGACGATATCCAACGATATCTACTCCGATGAAATTTATCGTCGATCTTACCCAGTCACTTCGACGAATTGAGACGTTGAATAATCGCGCCTCGTTTGCGGAATGCTTCTTTTTTTTGTTTCTCCCGTTTGTTGTTTTTAACACAAACAACGCACGTGACTCTGGTTTATTGCTTAATGAAAATTGTTGTTTCACTATATCGTCGAATAGTTCGATTCATCGTCTCCACAATGGCAAATAGTAAATCGTTCATGAAACATCGACGGGAAAACCATTGAAAAAGACTGAACACGATCGTAACTTGTGCAGCATGACAAAATCGTGCGCGAACGGTACGTGTTTGTTCTTCAATGAGTATCATAATAAACACGTACTATTGTACTCCTTACAGCGTGGTATTTAGAATATTTGCATATAATGACGATGTTTAATGATTTTTTATTTTATATATTTTTTTTTAATACGATAAAGAGGTTGGAATCTGAGGTGAGCTTAAAATATATGCTGTAAGTTATCCACAGACATATGGGACGTTTCACGCGGAGTTAATTCGCGTCAGAAATTCATTTTTTAGATTTTTTTTTAATTATTAAAAGTTTGTTTTTTTTTCGCAATTATATCAAATATTAATATTCAATAATAATTCGACTACATTCGGGAGTTTTAGTACATTTTTTATTCTAAATATTTTACCCACAAATTGACACGGAAGGCACAATGTGACGAGACGATCGATTCTAATGTTTACTGCTATACGGGGAGACCTACTTGATGGTGGAAGATCCCGTATGCAAATAAAAAGCTAAGCTATTACGGATGCGATAGAGTTATAAGACGATAGAGTTCCCTTTTCGTGGACGAAAATAACCCGATAAAGTCGTTATAAAAATAAGAAAAAAAAATGGCGTTGATTGACTTTCGTTGGCACGTGACATACAGGTTCTTCACGAGATAAGAAGAAAAATAAGTAGGAGACGAGGACAACGCGGTCGTATACGAGTCAAATCCATTCAGCTATGAGTCCAACTTCGTTTATATTATACAACTAATACTATTAATATCTATTCCCCATTCCCCCCTTCGTTCGTGTTCTCGTAACGTATTCTAATTAACATTAAACGATATGTTACGGACACGAAACATCTTGAATATACAATATTCTTCGCTTCAAGTTGTCATGAATTAAACAGATATGTTGACTCCTTCGGTAACTCGTACGATTACGATATATTCTATTAGAACCAAATCACGCAACTGCCGCTCGCTGTAATGGCCTTATCGTGTAATTCGGCGAACGGGATTACAAGACATATTCATCGACACGATTATTCGTCGCGAAGTTCTCGAGACTCTTCAGACTTAACCTTTTCGCGACTTGGTATATCAATGAATCTTGTAACTTAAAGGCGGAAAAAAAGTAAGAAAAACAGCGTCGGAGAACTCTAATCGAAATAGTCTCCGAAACTGCATGCGTTTGGCTTGAGTTTCTTTTTTTACGGGCAGTCAACATTTATATACTAACATCTTATCGAAGAAACGACAAACCATATCAATACGAATAATAATAAAATTATCAAAAACTTGTCAGATGTATGGACCATTATTGATATTATTGTTATTATTATTATTAATTTATTTATTCGATCATTCCTCGGTAAACAACGTCAAGGACCAATTAGCTAATTAACACGTGCCGATCTCAGTGGTTATTACCATCAGGTAATTAATATCGTGGCGTTCGTTTATCCGAAACGGTTGAAATGTTTTTCGTTTTTTCGAACGATAACAGCGGTTTCCACCGTGAAATTATTAAAAGCTTTCTCGAGATACTTAACGACGTGCATCTTTCGCCACTGCTGTGTCGCTCACTGATGCCTCGCGAGTGGCGAAGTACTCGGTGCTACTTTTCGCGGCGATGAAGCAATTAAATGGCAATTCGTTATAATCATTGCCGCTTCTATGTTTACCAATGGCTCTCGAATACAGCGGCGATAAGAATTCATGCGCCTCGAGAAATATTTAATTTTCGAACAATTTAATCGAATATGAAAAAAAGATCGTGAGGTGCTGTATTAATAAAATTAATTGAAATGCAAACAGCTACTCCGAAATTTGAAAAATTGTCATTATCTTATCGCGACTTATGTAATAAATTATAAAAAAAAATTGACGACGTTTTTTTTAGAATTCACGAATAAAAACGTACGACAGAGCGAGTCGGCGAGTTAAACGGATTTGTATGCCTATGAAATATCTTATCGAATTGAGAGAAGAGCGTTTCGCGACCTACTGTGCATCACGCAGAGTGCTGAGGTACGCAAGCGCCTTTCGCCTTTGCAAAAAAAATAAATAAATAAAAAAATAAATGAAACGAGGGATGAGCCGATGTTCTTTACGAGGTCGTATAGTCGTTGATATTTACAATGATGTCGAGAGGAGAAACTTTTTTTTCTTCTCGCGATGTTCTCGTGTATAAAATCATCGCTTGCGAGTAAAAGCCCGATAGCGTCGAGGACTCCCCACTGGTTTACGCTCGGCATACGTCACCATATTAAACTTCCCGGCACTGTAAATATTGCTCTCGTACTTGGTACACACTATGGCAGGCTAAAGATTTAATTTCTCCACTGGGGGCTCCAGTTTATATGTATGTTAGCGATAAAGTGAGAAAGAAAAGTGGATAACGAAATAAAAGCTTGAGGAGAGTAAAGATCGGACAAGGGATGGCAAGAGGAGGGGAAAGTTATAAAAGTTGTCCGCAAACTCTCGTTCCGTGTGTCTGTCAAGAATTATATCCCGACGGTCTTTCAGATTTACGAAGCTCCATCTTTCTCAAGCGCGTCTGCATTACCGATCCGCTCGGAATAATTAAAAATTTCTCGTTTAATTAATTACAAAAATCAAAATCATTTCATTTCGTTAATTAAATAAAAATTTTTAAAAAGTAACAAATTTGAACTTTTACTTGACATTTATCACCGTTATAGGAGCAAAAGAATGCTAAAAAAATTATTTTTATTAAAATGAAAAATGCTTATTAATATTATTATTTTGAAAATCATTATTTAATAACTTCAATTTTTTTTGGCCAAACATCGACGACACCACTCGACGCGACGCGATTTCCGTAATAATGATAAACCAATAAAAATAAAATGAAAAAATTATTTTCATCAATTATAATGAAATCACGTTTGATCTACAAGGTTACAAGTTTGAATGAAGAACTAGACTTTTGCGTACCGTTATCCCACTCCTCGATCGATCTGGAAGTACAGTCGCACCGTCCACAGCATCTAGTCGTCTGATCTCGCGGTCTCGATTCCTCTCATCTCTACCGATCGAGTTCAAAGACAGACAAAGGCGCACGAGCCACGAAGTGGTACGAACCGTCCAACTGATTATAATTCGAGGCAGATACAGGTTGGTGGTGGGTATAGACGGCGAGGGGGATGCGCGTGTACGAGTGAACCTCGCGACCGCGGACAATTCCGTATAATAAAACCCTCTGGAAAAGGGCATACAGAAGATCGGTACCAAAGACAGAAAGAGAAGAGGATTTTTCGATCTATCAGCCCCGAGACTCTCGTTCGCTTTGATCTCGCAATTGCGAGGCGCGCGACTTTGAAAAAAAAAAAAAAAAAAAAAATTCACAAGAACTTCCGCCTGATCAAGTTTCTAATAGGGAGAGCGCGGAGATTTACTCGGAAGAGAGTCAGCGAATGTCCGATAATTTATTCTTCGTCATCGTGATTTTCCAACTACGAATGCAATTAAAAAAAAAAAAAAAAAAAAAAAAAAACCAAAACACGATCGTACAAAAAAGAATTAAAGTGGCGAACGATTGGCGCAAAAAAACTTTTATGTCGAACAATTATACCGCGTCTTTTTAAAACGATAAACTATCTTTTCATTTTAAATGTCCATATCGGGACGCGAGTCTTAATTATCCGATACATTAAAATAGAAAAAACGTGCGTGTTAAGGTTGAAGAGTCGCAGTGGCTGATGCGCGACACAGAACTCCTCCGTAGAGACATTATTTTCAAATGTTCTCGTTCAGAGAGCAGGCTATACAGCGAAGGTAGAGTTGTAATTTCATGCAAAGGAGTCTCGCGACTAGACCTCGACGATTCGCATTGCCGTCAGCGACGATGTACCGAGTTGCGAAAGCAGGGAGAGAATGAGAACAGAAACAGTATCGGTGGAGTTGCGGGTTACGACGGGGGTAGAAGAGTGGAAAAAGCAGGAAGAGAAGATGAACCCGATGTAGAATACAGTGAAATACCTGCGGGCCGATGTACGTCGAGTCCAACAGCGAGAGACCGCGACGCGAAGCATAGGATACATAGTGGAAAGAGTGTAAGCCGAACGGGTTGAGAGAACGAAAGAGAGAAAATGGTTGTATAGTATAAGAGAATAAGGCATATATATCTATACATATATACATTACGTACTATATATATATACATAAGGAAGCGTGAGAGAAAACGAGACATGAGACGAACGTGCGAGAGACGTAGAAAATCTAAAGAGATGAGGATGAGTGCGCGCGCGGAACTCTCACAGGCCAACAGGGTAAGAATGTACTCCGAACTCGCCGACATAACGGGTAGCAATGTAACCAGATCACGACGAGGACAACGACAACGTGTTTGTCCTCGAAAGAGGAAGGGGACAGAAAAGAAGCGAGAGATACAACAGCATCCGAAACGGATAATACGAAAAATGCATATGCACAGTCGTTCTTATCATTCGCGATCACTTCAATTTATTTACTTAAATATTAAAAATCGTCGAATAACAAAGAGTTGGCATTTTTGGAGGCGATAGAAATTGATGTACAATTTTATTAAAAATCATGTTTGCATCGATGTTAGACGACCTTGACATCGCAGCCGCAATGATATTCTATCAAATTTCTACTATGTAATATATCAAAATGTATTACGAAAGGGAAGATTTCCGCATGTAAATAAACAACCAAATAGTTAAATAAATCAATAAATAATCAAAGATGTATTAGTATTTATGAATGGAATTTATAAATAAATACAGCGATGAGTCTATGTGTTTGCAGCATCATGTAAAGTAGACAGCGCGAGACATTGATCAGACAACGGGAAGTACAATGAAATACGGTGTATGATACGATACGAATAATGGTCTGACAGGGAGTCGAAAGAAATCGAGATGTAAAGTATCGCAGAATCCATTGGAGTGGACGACCTCGTATTACGATTATTAACAATTACGATTGATTTAGCATTGTTCTATACGTTGTAGAAGTTCGATCGTGGCTCGTGGCATTATTTAAATTTATTTAAATCGGATACCGCTGTATGTATAAAGGCGGTGCAATACACTGACTGGAATACTCGCACGGATTGCTCGCGTACTTTTGCTTTATGGTTATACTATATCCACAACGAACCACGACGAATCTACTCCTCGTCGTCGTCGTCGTTGTAGTTGTCGTGGGGCAAGCGGTCGACGAGCAACCACAGCGGACCAACGACATGATCCTTATACCCCGAGAGTTGTTAGGAGTAACGGCACGAATAGGGCACCTCGTACGTTAATTGGCTCGAGCCATTTTTGGCACGCCGTAAGAATCCAAGAGTACCGTACCGAGTACCGCGACTATGTGTGTGTGTTGTATTCGCGAGTTGCTTGCCGGTAGACGCTCTGCTTCATAGGTAATGCGCGTTTACTCGCGGGCGTATAGAACCGCATAAAAAAAATATAAAAAAATACGAAATTCACTCAATTTCCATTCAGTGGTTCGCATAATATCGTGTAATGTACATAGGATATGTAGTTTGCTTCTACTATGTCGGCTAATTTTACTGAATTACTTTGAAAGTTCAGCGCGCACAGAGTAACGTAGACCGTTGGACTTCTAATACGAAATTAGAACAATTTGCTGATTCAATTTATTCTACGCAATATAGCATCAAATACTTTCCGTTACGCTGCACCGTCGGTTTCAGTGTACGGAATGCGAAAATAGTATGTTGCGATACTAGTGCGAGAAAGTGGACTTTACGGCGAAGCCGCCTCCTCGCGCCGCGTGCGCGCATTCTCGCGCGCTACAAGCAATCCGCTTTGCCTCGTGCCGTTGTAGCGCTCGATACGTCTCGTGCGGCCACTTTTCCAACCGCCGTCGGAAGTTCGCTTTGTCGTACAAGTATCGCATGATCCTTTTTGCAACAAGTGCAGGAGGAGTGCTACTGCCGTGCCTGGCGATTGTGGCGCCGCCACGGCGTGCGAGAAGTAGCAAAACGCGTGGCGTGCGAGAAGTACTGACTTCTCGCACGCTACTCTCGTTTGCGTGCGAAAAGTAAAATCGGGCCGATGTGCGCATGCGTCCTGTCGTTACAGTACGGATTGCTGTAATGTGGCGGCCTCGCGTGTAACTACGGCGCCCGCCGCGCAGCCGCAAACTGTTTTCAACGAGAGCGACACAAACGTTAAGCGGAATCGAAGGAAGCAATTTTTAATCCCGCGCATCGAAGCAACCACTTGAGCTGCGGCGTCGCACTCACGTTTCTATATTTTTTATACCTCAAGTTTTCTACGATTATTATGAATAAAGATATTTATATTGAGTTATTCCCGAAGTATCATTCCCCCCGACTTATCGCACACGCAACCCTACAGTAACCCGCCACTTACGCCACTCTCGGCAGGCACGAGAAGTAGCACTTCTCATGCACGCGTTACAAAAAAACATATATATTTTTATATATTCTGACATATACTTCATTTCTATGGGGTATGGCCTGCAGAACGGACAAAACGAAGTACGATAGAAGTTCACGTAACTTTGTATACCGAACGGTCCGCCCAACAGTCAGGAAAATCTCCGCCTTCACTTACATTTACTTCAAAAGTACTCGAGGGAATAGGACATCATAGATATAGCTTTAATAATTCTTGTCTATGTATATACACACTATAAAAACACACATCTTTCTATATTACATGTGTACATGTATATAGATAAATATATATAAAAGATGTTGCCGTGAGCGCGAACCGTTTAAATGGCGATTGCGGTTACCAAAGAGGAACAGTGCGGGTAATTTATCGCTACCATTTAAAGCGCCATATAATAATACGCCGGCACAACTATTTCTTAAGGTCCCAAGCGGTGCAGCGAGTACTGCATGTAACTCGGGCCGGAGTGCAGAGATCGTCTACGCTTGATGCACTCGATGCACACTTCTCGATGTCTCGTTGCTCTCCGAGCGCTACGTTTAGCTCAGGGTGAGAAGATCCACGAGAGCGGAGATCACTTTTGTGGACAATTAGACCTCCTCGTTCACATCATACCGCCCCAATCTCGCAGACTCGCTTAAGCCGTATAGGCTTTTATAAAAACCACGATAATGACTACCGGGAAGGGAAAGTTATTTATGAATGTGCATAATTTCGCTTCCGAGACACTGACGACAATCTCTGAACAGATTGCGAGATGTTTGCACATCAAATTAAAAATAAAGAGAACGAATGATTGATATGTCGAATATATAAAATTTCATAAAAAATCACATTCCGAGTTACCGATAACATTTTAAATTTTCATATTTTTAATCTATACAATTTTATTTTACAGAGATTTTTAAGTTTTTGAGTCGAAATTTATGGAAATAATTAAATTTATTCGTGTTGCTTTATTCGTCTCTTGAATGACTGGTCGCACGCGGCTGAAACCGGAAGTGTATATACGATACATTTTTTTATTACCGATGATAAAGATTTCATCAATTATTTTACCCCTTATTATAAATTTGACAATTCGTTATTTATTGCTTTTCTACATTTTTTTGTCTTATGAGATGCAAACATATTAAAAATAAAACACATAAAATATATTTAAAAAAATATTTTTTCTATTACATTTTTTATTTTATTGCCAAAAAATAAAAATAGAGAAATGGGAAAAAAAATTCTCGGGCTTTTAAGAGCACTTTTCTAGATGCCTCGACAGCGTTGATGACGGCGATGACTCACTAATGAACGAAGGTTGCGTTTCTCGTACATTTATTGCGGCATATTGCGCACGTCTCCTATACGGTATGCAACGTAAATTCTATTAGAATATCTTTTACAGTATTCCATATACCTTGTAAAATGCATTAGGCAAACGAAGTTAACATTCTCGACTAATATAATCTATACATACATATATATATAATATACAGACAGAAGCTTAATCGTGTGTATATTCCATATAATGGATTATAACACACAACCATTTATACGATATATTATGAACAAACTCTTGAAAGATTGAAGAAAAACTGTTAGGCATCTGAGTGATGACTGATGACTATGTTATAAAGTTAAGATGATACCGCGTGTGTATGTGAATAGGTATAGGAAAGAATTTATTAGATATTTCATGAGAAACGCGTATGTGTACATGTAAGGGGTGTACGTGCAGCGACCGTGGGTATCGTCAATTCGCAGCAGCAGCAGCAGCAGCAACATCAGCATAGGATACACCGCGGCTACCGAGCTAAGTAGATCATGTTGCACGATGGGCGATCCGAGGGGACTGAGAGAACTCAGGAGATCAGAAGAAAGCGGCAGGAGAGACTCGCATAGGCCATTGCACATAACGTTGTAACAACTATAGATATATACTTATATAGTAACATTGGATAGTATATTACATGGAGTCTCAGGTGCAGGCGTGTATGCAAGTATATAAGTCGAGAGTCGATGCGCGGGCAGCACAGAGCCTTTGCCGATGCACTATGAGAACCCAATTGTGCAGGTGACCTATTCCTGCGGCCCAAGGCCTGCCGGGCAACGCGCTCGCAATCCTTCTCGGTCTATCGATCGACTAGCTATCCGATAGACAAGCCGCGTGCTCGACTTCTCGGTGTGTCTATCGAGATCGATTGTATGAATGTTTATATATATGTATGTATACATGATATGCATATATATGTATCACTGGGATAGTAGTAATACTATTCCCTCGTGAGTAATAGCAGGTAGTACTTCGATCACGTTTCCAGAACTCCCGCGCAATCTTCATTCACTATACGAGGTCTCGATCTCGCCGGGACTCTCGGTCACAAGTCGATATTATTCGAATTCGAGAAATGTGAATTCCTTGATTTTTTTTTTTTTTTAATTGAATTATTACCACTTAAATATTGCACTTTTGGAGATTTTAAAATTTTTTTATTTAGTTGAAAGTAAAAAAATTGGCATTTTACGCGTAGACGGAATTGGTCGATTCACCATTCGTTTACGGGGTTTGAAATCGTGTTTTCAGACACGATGATCCAATGTCGTTATTTATCTATATAGTTAATGACGACCTCTTGTAAATGATTTTTTTTTTAAATGCAATTAATCAGACGTATAAAACGATCGGATACACGAGTTTTGAATCATTGCCATGCTCTTTCCAAATGTGTTATTTGCATGATAAGTGTTTCACGGGAGAGCGAGCGAAACTTCAAGAGATGGAAATTGCACGAGTGACCTATTCGTCGCTTCAAGGCCTCTCGCCTGGACGAGGATCTCGGGCGACGCGCAATCGATCTACGCTACCGAGATCGATAGTTTACCTCCGTCGCCCGGAGAAGTCGATCAATATTATAGACTCCGGTGATCGATTCTCGATCGATTCTTACACGCGCGGTATTCATTTTCGACTGAGTGTGTCTCGCGGGAAAAAAAAATGTTCCGTTTTAAGTCCGATGGAAAATAGATTTAGTTTTTTTTTCATAAAAAAAAAAAATGTTGACGATTAATTATCAGAGGCTTTTGCGTGATCTGATCGATTTTTATTAATCGAAATTCATAAAAAAAAAAAAATTAAAAAATTGCCGGTCATCGATTGTGCATTAATTTCGCGATCAATCTTTAACAGATCGCTACTCTCGCACCGTATAAAAAAATTCCCTCATTCGCCAATCGAATCTTTCTCCGCAGCGCATGGAAAAGTTTCGCGGCTCGGCAGTTCCATGAAATATATTGCTTCCAGACGATTCGCCCTTCAAAAGGTTTATCGTTAGACAGTCTCCTTGAAACCGTCCACGTTGCTCCGCAATTCATTTCGCTTTCTTCGCGCAGCAAGTTCATTGATCTCCACTGTGTCAGTGTGTGGTATGAATAAACAAACGAACAACGTACATAATTTTATACAATATAATGATTTTCTTTTCAGTACATTTCTTTTTATTATCGTTATACATATACATGTTATTAATGATAGATTTCAATTTTATTAATTAATAATAATAATTTTTATCGCTATAAAATTGAAGAAATAAAGATATAAAAAAAATGTAGAATACACGCAAAAAAGGATAATTATCAAGTCATAATTTAGGTTTTAGTGTCGATATAACCAATAATGCATGGTATGGTCATCAACAGACCGCCGCGTTAAAAAAAAAAAAAAAAAAAAAAAAACCCACTAATGCAACTTAGCGGAATGTTTACAAACCGTTAAAGGGTTAAAATTTGTATTTATAGTTATCGATACAATTTCTTTCGTACAAAAGTATATCCATGGATTTTTCTTTTTATTCGCCCAGATTTGGTTTATTTACGAATATGTATGCGTCAGGTGCATTATATATAAAAATTAAGTTTCCATACGCGCGAACTGTTGGATAAAATGAATAAGGAGATGATGCACGCGTTTTTGGCACGGTGAGAGCTGCGTATAATAATATCCCAAAGTGGAAAAAAATCAATTAGTCTTAATCGAGGGAAGAAGAGTCGGTGGGGCTCGGGCGGAGGTTAGCCAGGGATGACGGTAATTTCCAATTTGTCGCGGCCCCGTATACATCTCACGTGAGCGCCTCTCGCCCTCGCGCTCGGCAAAGGATCGAAAGACCCGGAAGAGGTTGTCCACCGCGCGGTGGGACGTAATCTCGCATATACATGTATAGCATACGCGGGTTAAGGTAAATCGACCGAGGGCCGCCGCAGCCGCCGTCGTCGTTTTACGTTCGATGGCCCTCGGGCGCGAGAGCAGCGAAAGTATTTTTTATTTTTTATTTTTTTACAGATAAGGGCATCCGCTCGCACGAAATCGGCTGCTATGCTGCTACATGCTCCCGGCAAACTCTCAGCAGAGTAACCGTGAAGAGTTAGTAGGTCAGGTGTAAGCCGCCTCGGTATACACCATCAGATAAAAAAAACGTGCGCTCGCTTCGCATTCGGCTTTCAAAACGAACCGACGCATTTTTTTTTTTTTTAATACTTCATTCACACTATTTTTAAGGATAAAACCATTCGTGGAGTGCAACTGGTGGTTAATTGACATCATTGATAAAATTTGTTTTAAAGTTGCGTGTTTAACCCTCACAGCGTCCACTGTACACTGTCTTTCCAATGCGTTCTATAATTCCTAAACATTTATGAATTTGTATGGATCAATGGAATGAGATCATTATTCAATGGTTTATTAAAATAATTGGAGTATTTGATGATTATTATTATTATCGTTACTAAATTAAATAAATTCTACTTATTATTACCTCATTACTACGCGTCAAAGGGTTAACCCGTTTCTCGATAAGGACGCACATCAAAATTATTTCATTACGACATCGCGGGTCGATTTTTTTCTTAATTGCTATAATTCAATGAATACTAACCTCGAAGTTAAACAAATTACAAGCCAACTCTGCGACGATTGAAAAAGCGATTATTTCGTCGAATCTGTTGAAGGCACCGAAAAACAAATTTTCAGGGTCGATAATTTGTAGCCTCTATCGTACGGGAAACAATAAATTGTTTCATTATATAGCCGCGGCACAGGATCTTACAACTCCCCGTCTTGTAATTTTCAAGCAATCCTCCGTTAATATTCCCCGCTCAGTCGGCAATGACTCTATTATTGCCAATAATATAATTTTCGTTTCGCGCAGCTCGTTGGCTCATTAAGAATTAAAAAAAAAAAAAAAATTCAGTTTCCATGTCTTCGATTCCCAAAGCTATTGCCTCGTCCCTTCCCACGCAAAAGCTATAAACATTAATTGAAATGTCACTCCAGGTGCAACATTTTCACCCGATGCGCAAGGTTCTTATAAACTCGCGGGTTAGCTGAAGAGACCGAGCGAAAACCAGAGACTCTCTTGCGGTGCTACTGGTATCGCTTCCTGGTACACCTTATTAAACAGAAAATTAACATAGGAGCCGATATGGACCGTATAGAGTGGTTAGCTGGTCCTCGACCGCGAACCAACGCGGGTCTCTCTTCGAGAATCTTCAGCCTCTCATTCTGTATACTCCCTCTCATCCTTTAAAGCGCTTTTACACCTCTCACTCTTACTCGCTCGCTCTTTTCGGATCTCGTGCAATTCTCACTCGCACAGCACGCCTAGGCGTCGTGCACATCGCCAGCGGGAAATTTATCACCATAGAAGCAATTAATGAGATTTTTTTCGTCTTTTATTTTTATTTTTTTTTTCATTTTTTTTTCTTGAGCAACTAAGAGGGATCTCTTCTCTCTCGACTATCACGACGTATCCAAGCTCTCCGTATAGCCCTCTATTTCCCCTCTCACCTCGATGATCCTAACACTCATTCAGTGCACCGTCGACGGTCTCACCAACGCTCTATCGTGTACCAGCGTTCTGGTCACGTTGCGGTCACTGTACAGCCAATGTACCGATGTGGAGAACTAAAAATAGGCATACAGTATCTCGCTGATAGCGAACTATAACATATCGGTATAGTGGGTGCGAAAAAAAAATTGAACACTGAAGAATCCTCCGTTCTTTTTAAAAAATTATGTCATTGTTAGTTTTATTATTATTATTATTATTATTGTTAATAATACGCGCGTTGTATGTTGTTGTTGTTGTTTTTATTGATAAATTGTCTGTTAAATTTAATCGATATTATTTTTATACATTTTACATTCAATTTTTTTTTCCTCATTTTTTACTGGTGAATTCCTCCTGATACTTCTAACTAATTCATTTCCTCTTCTTGCCACGTTTTCCCCTGGATATGGTCTCTCTACCCACGCATCGTTGTCGTTCTCATCTTCATCACGAAATTTCATCATGAATTCGCGCTTTCCAGATCTTTCGAGATTTAATGCCCGTTAGGTATCTTCCACTTAAAGGAATACATCGCGTAGGTATACAAGAGCGGTGCGAGACGATATATATGTACACGATGAGGGACACGCGCTGAGTCTAGTGACGAAACTCTCGCCTATACAATTCCACATCTCGTTCGAAATTTTTTTGTTTTTTTCGTCGAAAAAGAACCGAAGATACTTTTTTTTTTTATGAACTCAATCTATATGTGGCGAACGACATGAATATGTAAATTCTTTACAGCAGCGTCTCGGACACGAACGGGTTTTGTTCTTCTTTAATTTTGTCGGTTTTCTTTTTTTTTTTTTCTTCTTTAACTTCTTTCGAACGAAAAAAAATTATAGTTTACGTACGAAATAACGAGGCGACACGCGTCAATTTAACTTATTTATGTCCATAACGGGAGTAACTGATTGAGTAAATGAATTTGAATGTGATCTCCGAAACCAGCCTGGGAATTAATCGTGAACCAGAAAATATCGCGAATATCTCTCGGACTATTTCACGTATCTCGCCATCGGTATCCTTGTATTTATTACGCTTTTTTAATCAGATAACCAATCGTGAATATAGATTATCCTTTATTTTATTTTTATTTCTTTTTGCGAAGTCTGCAGAGATCCTGCGCTCGATCTTCGCCTCAAAAAATGGTTTGCGAACGAGAGACACTTTTGGCACCGAAGTTTGTCGCGAAGAAACAAAGCAATCTTAAAAAAAAAAAAAAAAATAACGCGAAGATCCCGACTCGTTTAATCTCAATTTCAGAATCATGTAAACAACCGGACACGCGGATTAGCATCTGAAATATCGTGTTCGATTTAAATTTGCATTTCCGAGACGTAGAATTTTCATTGTCGTTGTCAGCTCCGACCCACGAATTAAATTAGTACAGTATTGCATTTTGTTTTTAAGGGTATAAAACCGTTAAAAAAAATGTAGCGAATACCTCGTGGTACAGTTCGCGAAGGTTGGCCGAGATAGAGTCGCTCGTGAGTTTGACGTTAATTGGCTGTAATTACGGGGTGAAGCCGCTTAATTAGGAGGACCTCGGAGAACGGCGGCGGCTTTGCTTGAATGCCCCATGGTCGGGATGCCAGACGATTCGGAAATTTATCGATCCAACGGGTAAGCGCGTGAGTGAATATACATCGTGGATCTCGGTTGCCCTGCGGAAGCTGCGCCGCCCGCCGATCGTATGCTACTCTGCTGTCTTCGAAAAAAATCTTATCAGCACGAAGTAAGGAGCAGTGTATTCATAGCTTTATATATATACATATATACACACACATCTATCTGCTACAAAAGATTCAAAGAGCACCTACATAGTATATATAGCGCGAAGACCCAAGGAAAGAGTGAAAATAAGCGATCGCTTGAAAGAAAAAAAAAAAAAAAAAAAAATCTCGCGCACTCGCGGCGGCGGCAACAGCAGCACCGGCATTATATTATCGAATCTCTTGATCTCTATTCTCGCGCCCGGCAAAGGTAAAAGGGATATGTGAGAATCGCGGGGGCTTTAAAAGCGCGCGTGCACGAGGTGGGAAGAAACGCGATCGAGAGTTAATTAAGCGAAGCGACTATGCGCATGTGGGAGATGCAAGGAGTGGAAAGGGAGCGTGATCTACAGGAAAAGAAATTCAACGACGACGATCCGTATGATTTTTGCCTAAACTCGCTCCATAACATCGAACGATTCTTAGTTTCACAGATATTCATTATTTTTTTCGTGGACCAAATTTTTGTTTTTTTTTTTTTTTTTTCAAATTAATTAATTTTTTTGTTTTATCATAAATTTCGCCAAAAAATGATAACGGGTTTAGATGAGACTCGGGGTACAGTTTTATTATATATGGAATCACGCAATCTATAAACATCGACGAGCCTTGGGGACTTCCCGTAAGCTTCTTGGGGCTCGGGATTGCGATATCTACCGCCTGGAATCGACGGCGTGCGATCGAGGTGTTTGCCGCCGTCTTACGTGCCCTGTGAAAGCCTGCAGTGAGGAGAGCAAGCGATGCGCCCTAAGGAGGCGTCGAGGGGCCTTCTTGTAACCGCGAGATAGCCGTATCGGGCCGCGCTAATCGCCCCACGCCAGTAACACCGCGTGTCTTACCAGCTCGCGGCTAACACCGTGCTGGCCACTGACCAACACCCACTAACCACCTTGTGTGTCTACTCACTACCGAGGATCGAATCGATACTTCTATATAAAACCTTGCGAGCTGCGCACACAAGATATATATAACATTTAACTCGGCTACCGGCGGCAGGTCCCACACAAGTTATTTACTCATTCGGTCTTTCAGATCGACGACAGCCTTTATTTTCGATCACATTTCGTTATAAGTTAAATATATACCAATAATTAAATTAAGTATATTAAATTATAAAATAATCAAATAATAATAATGATAATGTAGAGAAATAAAAAATTGAATAATTTTACCATTAAAAATATTATATTTTTTAAATTTTTTATAAACGATAAATGAAAAAACAAAAATAGTTGTAAAGAGCAGATAAAGTATACATTGATAGGGTTTTGCAACGCGTAATGCTCAAACCTGTCCGAGACGATCCAATACAGTAGACTTTTCGTATTTGCTTGTTACTTTCATTCTCTCGGATCGCCCGAAGCAGTTCAATGGTTATCGACGCGAGGGCGTCGCGCGTCGGTAGCTTCGATGTTTCTTAAATACGGAAGAGTTTAGAAACTATACGGAAGATGTTTAATACACTATGGATGCCTGAGTCTGTCGAGAGTCCCGTGAATAGAGTACAACTGCCGTCGGCATGCAAATCGCTGTTTACCCATTGACCGTCCGACTCGTTCGCCCACGCGCTCCGGCAACACCGGTAGGGCTATATTTATAGTTCAATAAACGGGGATACGCCAGTGAGTAACTTTCGACGAATCATGTAACACGGACTTCCCAACTTGTGACAATGGTTACGCGGAAAAGTAAATCAAAGCTTTTTTTATCCGATAGACTACGACGTGAGGAATAAAGATTAGCACCTTACAGCCTATTATGCCTCTTCGATGCATATTTATGCTTAATTATTAATGCAGACTGCGATGTGTTATATATATATATATACTATATATATATGTGTATATTTATGCCGAGGAGACGAGTGAAAACGCGTACAAGGAAAACAATAATAAGCTGGGAAAATCCGTTGACCTTTGACAGTGGCGGTGGCAGGAGCTATTAGGAGATCGAAGTGTATTATCGACTGGAGATGCATACTGCGCAGCGTTGGAATAATCACGCCCAGTAGTAGTAGCGGTCACGCGTCTTGCGTGATGTGATTCTTTTACTTGTAGATTGCTAGTGCCGAGGCGGCGTCTAAGAAAACAGATCGAAGATAACTATATTTCGAAGCGAGGCATCAGCCAAGTGCCACTCCTGTCATCCAATCTTCGAACGGCTGATGTAGAAACTGTATTAGCATCAGTGTTCATTAAGACGGGGAACTTTATTTTTTCTTCTTCATTATTCTCTCGTATAGGAAAGAATGACGGAATGACGGTCAGTGGCCAATGCCGATCACTGAGCATTTATTTAGGAATAATTACATGATGTTTCAATCGGAAAAACCTGAGGAATGCCCCGCGATCGGTATTACCTACTGATCGTCTTTCCTCTAATTTCAGACAAAATGTCGTTCTCCAGTTCATCATTGCATAATGACACATAATATCCCGAGAAGTTAAGACGTTCATTTGCAACAGTAAATAAGATTGTAAACTAAAAAAAAGGGGGAACTCCTGTTGATTTAATTTATTCGCATTCCGCCGATTGCCTCGAAGATCTTTTCCTGGTTTGTCAAATTATTTGGAATTTTTGACTGATTAAATTTTCAACTCGAAGTTGTTTTGCAGAGTTTATATTTCTCCTTATTTAAAATACAACATCATTTTTATCACAGATACGGATCAAACGGGATACCCTTCAGCAATCATAGTTTCCTTGAGGTTTTTTTAATCAGTTCTATTGATGACAGCTTATTCGCTCTGTCCAATTGATATTCTCTTCTATATTTGTCGCAAACAATATTTTTAACGTATTCGAACTTGTGACTCGAAATCCGGATGCCATCGTACAAAAAACAAATAACATCCTGCAACGTTGACCAAACGGTTTGCATCCGTATACACAGATTCGTTTAAAAAACATCAATCGATTAATCCATCAGTCAGTCGAACGTGGCGCGACGGAACGTGGCATAAAGAGAGAGAGTCAAGTCCAACACATTTCTCATCGAAGATTCTTGACGCCGATGCTGTGGCGATATCGTTACACAGAGCTCTGGAACAAGCGCGCGGCAAGGTAACATTCTCTCATCGAGAGCGGTGTTTCGACCGCTCGCCGTTTTACCAGACGTCGAAACCGCTGAAGAGAAACACGACGAGAGATATAGGATAGATTAGAAAGACAGAGGTGGAGATGGCCTGGAACTCGACAGATACCGGGCTAAATGTCACTACTGGCAGGCAAGAGCAAACGTTTGCTCAATCGAACGATTGCCGATCGTCAGAGTTGGTATACTAGAAAGGAAGCTAAGGAAGATCGAAGAATCCACCGCTCGCCGATTCACACGAACAATCTCCGGTTTCCTCGGCTTCAACTTCCCTGGAAAGTTGTTCCAATTCTTCCTTTTACTCAAGGATATTCTTCGTCCGAATCCATCGCGAGTTATTAGTGTCACGCGATGGATCTTAAATAAAGAAGTCGTTGAATTGTTTACCGTTCGATTCATTTGCAATCCCAGAATACCTCTTTTGCCCGATAACCAAACGAAATCATGTATAGATCATCAAACGCCCATTGGTCTACTTTCGGAGAATCCTAAAACAGTTCACTGATATTCCAACTTCGCTAGAAACAGAGTCCGTCTAATTCACGAAACGCTTCAATTAACCGTGAGCCATTAACGTCATGCAATGGCATCTTGAAAAAAAACCAGATGAAGAGCTGTTTATCATTCAGTCCATTTACGATCTTTCAATATCAGTTGCGTTCGACAACCACCTTGAACCGCGTCCACCAAGATCGGCGTAGTCTCGCATCCGTAAACCGGACGCCCTTTGGTTTACTTTTGGGGAATCCCCGACAGTTCTCAAACATCTGTATCCCTGTTGGCCTCTCCGAATGCCCTGAACTCTCTAGCTGACTAATCACGATTTCGTGGCTCGTATAGTAGTAACTTTCGTTAAAGCATCGTGGACCTCGTCTACGAAAGAGAGTCGATGATGTCTACGCCAGACGTGGCAAGACCAGGGCGCCTCATGTTCGACGTTCAGGGATGTCAGTTACCGTCATATCTCGAAATGCGCGCTCTCCTTTACAACTACAATGTGTCTATACGATGTTGTTGTGTACAAGTCCGGCGAAAGATATCTTAAAGCGAGAACAAGACGAAACGTCGGACCATCGGAGAGATCACGAGAGTCACTTCGGACCTCTCTTAGCGTGCACGGTGGTGACTCACACTATCTCTTTGCTCACCTGTCTACCGTGGAACAAGGGAACGTTGGCTGTACAAGAAACTTGAAAAAATGCTTCCCACGTCCCTGCTGTGTGCGCTCTTGCTTTTCAATTCGACCCCGCCCCGGGCTATCCCCATCGCGTACCCGTTCTTCTTCGTCTATGTTCAACATAGTCCGGTATAGGAACACACCGTCACATATTCATATAGCTTTGTCTTGTGTACCTACAAACGCCTCGATCTCTCTGACTACGCGTGCGAACGATCGTGAATGCAATGCTATACGCTCGGATAGGATGTATATATATCATATATTCGCTTTGAAATATACACACGTGTGGGAGTTTCCGAGGAAGCTTGCGAGCGGCGCCCCACGCCCGATATAACGATTTGCCCACAGGACATTGGCACATTGACGATTGCTCATTGGTTATTATTTGCGTTGAAACTATCCTTATAATTTCCGGTCTATAGACATAATGAGAATGTTGGGCAATACGTTTTGTTTTACCGATCGATGTGTTAACTTGCCGATTTGTCATATACGGTTGCGAAACGGAAATCAATGGAAGCACCGATGGTCACACCCTCGTAGAATCTACGAACGAGAACATCATTTCCGTCATGAAATTACGGAAAATATTTCAATGATCGTTATTCGTATTTGTTACGTGAATCGGCCTTAGAAATAATTTTTTTTAGGATATGTTAATAATAATAATAATAATAATTTTATTATTTTCAATGATATTAAAATTTCGACGGATAAAAAAAAATCTTTGATTTGTGCATCTCGGGTGAAAAATTGATCGTCACGATATCCGAATAAATGCGATTTTACGACCTTTGTATTGACAAATCGTGCAGTTTACTTGTTTCGCCTGTGACAAAGTACGCTACGTGCAAAGATTTATTCACCCCTGTCCGCGAAACAAGAGAATTGTTCGTTTTCCGAGAAGCAATCGAGTGCGATTATCGCGAAAGAAAAGAAGAAAAAAAAATAGTCCCGAGCTCCGACACCATGCGAAATGGAGCTGCATCGAGATCACGCGAGTAAATTGTACAGCATCAGCATCAGTAGCGTTGTCTACATGTATATATTTATATACATATACATACATATATATATCTGTGTAGTTTGGGTCCGTATCTTCTATAGAGAGGTCGGGAGCATGAGAAAGCTCGGGGCACGACACGGTTGAATCGAGAGCGCGAGCGAGCCGGAGCTACTTCTACTTCGCGAAAGATAGAGTCTCCCGGCGCGTCCGTGACGCGATCCTATCGTGGATCGATTGCTACCGTTCAACCGTTCGCGCGAATAGAGGCCCTACCGGTATCGCAAAGGCATGAGGCCTTTTACTCGAAGGAGTTTCGCTCTTCGGTAGCGGTATAAGATGCACCTACAGGCCTATAATACAGTGCACGCTACTCGTTTACCCTTCGTCGTCGGTCCGTTGGCTCGCGCGATACTCGTGTGGTGTCTTAAGCCGATAATAGAGACGCGCGTCGATCCTCGACCAGATAGGGGATATCCTGCGCGATCCCGCAGGGCATCCCAAGCTGCGGCGACGAGAGCGAGAGAGTATCGTCTCGATGCTCGAGGGTTCACGGAACACTTCATACCGTCTTCTTATTATTCTTCTTCCTCGTCTTGTTCCTTTTATTCCTCGCCAGGTATTATCGTAATCGATTTCACGCTCGGTGGCACGATATGTGGCTGCTACTGTTCTTCGCCCTTCGTCCCGTACATTACATAGAGGATGTAATGTATGGAGGAGGACTAAACGAGGAAATTACGTGAGAGGCGAGTATCGCACATGAAGCGTACAACTTTACTGGAAATTAATTTATGGGGAGGAGAATTTTTTTTTTTTTTTTTTATGGGAGTAGATTAACGATTATTTTTTTTTTATCGGGGAACAATGTTTTTTGTTTATTAAGCTCATTTGATATATTATGCGATGGACTTTGTTGCTTTGGCAACTTTTTTTCGACGGCACAGACGTGGTTAGGGTTCCAATCGACTTATCGTAAGGTATGTTGCTTACCATAGACGAAAGAGGCTCGTGGATAAAAGAAGAAAAACTCGCGGATAATGCTGCCGGTTCTACGCCGCGTGAATGCCACCGGCAATCCGCGGCATCTTTCTTATTCTTCTTTTTCTTCTCCTTCATCGGCAACGCGCGTCCTCTCAAAGGAGGAAAATCTATATACCCGTATATACGCGATTCTGTACTATGGTATAGAACGCGCACGAGAAGGGGGTGTGTTATCCTTGCGGATCTTTCTCCCCTTGGAATGATCGTCGGCGGCGCCGTTCGCTGGCAAACCGCAACACCAGCGTCAGGCATCAGGATTGCGAAAAACGAAAGCGATATTCCGCGATGTGGGAAGCAAGGCGCGAGGGGTATTATCGAAGAGATTATTGGAAACGTTTTCAAATATCATTTTTGTTGTTGCCGATCGTTTTTTTTTTTACTCATCCATCATTCGCTTTATCACTTCTCGGAGAAAAAATTATGTGGTCAATCGAATTATTGATCGACTATCGATTTTATTTAATCGATAAGTTTTCTAGAAATCAAATAAAAATTATTTATTAACCTATTTACGAAATAATCAATAAACAAATCATAAATAAATTCAATAATTATGATTTCATTTATGGGAATTATTGGTATGAACATTGGAAAAAAATTCAAATGTGATTTTTCAGATTGAAGATCGATTTTTTGTAATGAAAGTCTGATGAAATTTATTTATAAACCGATTTAACAAAAAAAAAATGTTTTTTTCGCTCATTGAAAATTGTTACAAATTGTCCGTATAAAATGAAGGAAAATTTGGTACCAAAAAAAAAAAAATTATTGGGAGTTACTACGCTTGGTGAACAGAGTTCCCGTCGCGGCCGGACCTCGGCTGATCACGAGGACGCGCAGGATGAAAAATTTTCTACCCGCTTGAGTTGGCGGCGGTCTTCGGCAATCGTTTCGATCGTACGAGAACAGCCAATGGATCGCAGTGGGCAAACAAAAGGATCTGGAATCGCAACTTCCACGGAGTCGCCGAGGGTATGTCAATGCGGCGTAGGCAATTAAGCCTTGTTTGGCCTCAACGCCGCGCGGCATAGGCCTCCACTTTGTTCCTGTTCACGTGCCGGGCACGCAGGATCCCTTCTTTACTTCGAAAGAAGCGCCGCGCTGATTTATATACTCTTTTACTTCCTCTCCGCGCAGTTATTATCCTTCTGCTTAGCGACTCTTTTTTTTTTTCACTCAGCGACGCGCAATTTCCACGGAACTTCCGACTCTGCGCAATGAGATTGCGCAAAAAACGATGGAGAAAAAAAATAATGAAGCGGTCGAGAAGTTTAATGGTCGCATTGGCGCAAAGATAAAACTCATGCTAAACTAGATGCTGAAAAATCATAATTTCTTTCCTATTTTTGATATCATTATTATCATTATCGCCATTATTAAAAAAATCGAAAACAACGATCATTACGATTTACAATGAATTACAATTTCAACAAAGCACTGCTGTTATTTTATGCATATGAAGCAACAAAAAAACAAATAATATAATAATAATAATATAATTATAAAATCATTGTAACAAAAAAATCTCAAGGAGATGATATACAGATGAAGATACTTGGTGCATTTTGTTTTATTTTAGGCCCGAGCCCACTGTTGGATAACTTATGCGTGCGCATAAATTTCAAACTCGAGCATTGCAATTATAGGCGAGCATCTCTTTTAAACATTTTTTCGGCATTACAAAAAAAAAAAAAGAAGAAAAAGGAATATAACGAAAAGCTTGGAGCGAATTATGCATGCAACGTATTTTTTTTTTTCATCGCAAATTTGGCGCGTGAAACTTGATCTTCGGAGGTTGAAAAAAAAAAAAAAAACACATATACTGTCCGAATGCATTTATGAATAATATATTATCGGTATGAATGAATATTCAATTGACGAAGGATATCTCTGCATTTACCAGCCTTGTGTCCCCAGGATCGCGCGTATTACTTTTTTTTTGTCTCGGTGTCAAAGACTTTGCATGGATGTAGGCTACCGGACCGACAGGCGAAAGTATCCTCTCACGAGTGGTTTGAAATACGCGCTCACACTAAGATAAAGGATCGATAGTCATAAGAATCGACAACGCGTTCACGACCTTTATAATAGGGAGCATCTCGAGTCACTGTTTAATATATACCTCGTACCTAAGACCCGCAACGCGCTCCACACGGTAAAGCTGACCGAGCTGTCTTCACGAATCATCGCTAAGAACGACGTACCGCAAGCTATATAGTTAACCGGTTAACTTCACCGTGCGAACAAGCGTACTTTTGTCGTGCTTCATGACCCTGTCCGCATTCTCAGCGTCTCTCATTACCCTATTAATTATATCGGATTTACCGTTGTAGCTCTCGAAGCGTTTCTCTTCAAGCCCTTTAACGGTCAGCTGGAAGAAAGCTTCGTACCGATTTGTCCTCTATGGATCTTTATGGCAAAGTGAAAATTTAATTGTAGCGCCGGTGGAACTTATTAGAATTCATTAAAGACTTTTTTTAAGGGGAGGGATCTAGACACGGTCGGAGCGTTTATTTCTTAGCAATCTTTAAACGAGAGAAGTCCTTGAAGTAAATATCGTCTTTCATTGACGAACCATACGAGATATTTTGTCAAATGGTCACTTTCGCTTTTACCGCGAATTTTTCTGTACACAAAAAAAGATCGTAAAGTATTTCTCACGCGTGGGAAGTTCGTTCGGAAGTTAAGTGCTTAGCTTGACGTTAAAAACAGCATCATAGCCGTCACCGGGGTCAGTTGAAACAACATTGTAAAAAATCGAAAATTTCACACAGTATGGCACTCTAAGGAATTACTTACCATAACATGTACGCCAATTCCATAGCGTGCCATACTTGCTGCGCTAAACCTTTCAGTTTTGTGTTTTAAGTAGCCCTGGTCTTCCCTCATTACGGTGGTTTGCGTTCTTTCTGCCACCAATTATTCACGAATTATTACGCAGCTTCTTGCAAATCGACTCATTCGTTTTGCATAAGGATTGTCATCAATTTTTTATTATAAAGATTTGTCACCATGAAAAATTGATTAACCCTTAACGATAAGTGGAAATTATCGGTTCACTAAATTGTGCTTTTCTCATTATTAATAAACATGTGATTTCGATACCAGTTTCTAGCTTTTCGATACTTGAACTTTCTCTCCCGCATTCTGTGGGATAAAAATATTTTTTTATCTCGCATTACGCCGATCCGGCTTCCCATTGGCCACCGAAGGGTTACGATTTCACGATGCATGCATAAATGCACACATAGGTACACGCGTGTTACAACGTACACGAGAAGGACGAAATCGAGTTTCTACGGCATTCACAACCTTCATGTGACTCGCACGCGCGCATTACCGCACAAACATCCGCACTTACGCGTGTGCGTGATCGATACGCACATTCAGCCTTTGCCAGCAAGTTGCCAGCAGCAGTAGCAGCAGTAGCGAACGGGCATCAAAGACCGTGTTTGGTCTTTCAACCCATTACCTGTAATTAACCATGACGTCCCGACATTCCCCATAGATTTATATACTAATTACACTAATTAATTTATCCGGTTGCGGGGAGGGCTAGCGATCGCGAGCAACCTATCCACATCTCCCCCTTGAGATAGTTTGATCGAATGGGCTTAAACGCTGAAGCTACTGCCTGTTTTCTTACCGATCGGCGACACCGGACGCGAAAGCGTGCGACACGTCGAAGCTTTCCTCGTTCATGTTACAGCAGTCTCAACGGCACATGTGTACACTTTAGTATTGGTAATGTTACCGTACCTCGTGAGGTTGATCGGTGACGACATGCAGACGAGAGTCCTTTTTGCTCGCTGTACGCTCATTTGCTTCATCGTCGTTCGAGAATCACTTGCGTCGATGAGCGACGCACCCGGGAAGGTTGGAAAGATCGCTGTCCATCAATTGCTCTGACGGACAGTGCGAAACCGAGCGGATAAAACACAGTTTAAACATTCTTTTTGCCATTTACACGCAACACAGTAATGACCTGTTAGGTGCAAATTCTTGTCTTTTTCGTCAGCCTGTCTTAGTCGATCTGTAATCAAAATTTGGTGGTAATTTTTGACATCCGGATATATCAATGACTTCGATTCATCGACAATATTTCGAAAGCTTGTGTGAGTTATACAATTTTTTTTTGCCTAATTACAGATAATTGCTACTTCGAATGACGCTTCGCACCGTGAATAAACACATTTACATCGATACACGTAAGGCGACATGTAACTTTGATATTCCAACGGGGTCTATCCAACGTTAATGATTGTAACACAACGTCATTGACGACTATATGGAGACTGTTCGCTGAGCGTCCGCGGATTAATGATTGATCACCGTTTCGTGCCTCTTTTCTGCACGCTGTGTTAAGTTCCAGTAACGTGCAAAGATTAAAAAAAAAATTAAAAAAAAAAAAACCGGAGAATTCTTCGTTCCAACTTACGCTCGATCTGCGGATCCGCTCCGTTCATTATCGTCTGAACGCTCTCTTACGACGAGAAAAAGAATTTATTGTACAAGGCACTCGTACAAGGAGGCTGTAAGCATGGACACTACTTTACAAGCGTCCATTAGACTCGCAGAGAGAGGTTGGCGGGTCTTTTCTGTAACGGGTGTTGATTAATCAATAATCCATTGGGTGTTAAGAAGACCGCCGCCGCCGTCGCCGCCCGCTTGACTCTATACTTGTGTCTATTCTTTACCGGACTAAGAGTAGACGTTGCCTGGATCCGAGGACGAGAAACGCGAGGAGACGGAGAAAAAAAAAGAAAGGGAACCGAGGAGACGACGAGATGAGAGAGGACTTACACGAGTCACGAGACGCCTTAACACAATAACACTTGCAACGAGGTGCTCTCGAGCTTCGACGCCGCCTATGTGGGCCACACACTCGTTATGAACAATGAGAAGCGCCTTCGCTATAGCGTCCGGATTACCTCTGGAGGCTGAAGACTGACCGGTTTCGAACTGAATCACTCGGATAGGCGCGATCGAGATCGCGGCGGCTAACACAGAAGGATGGACAGACGGATGAACTGTTCGATCGCTTGCCGTCTCTCGTCCCGATTGTAATAATGAAATCATAATGATTTTTTTTTTCGGCTGCGAACGAGTCGAGACTGAGACTCGAGATTCCAGACTGCTCTCAATCATTTTAGTGATGCATGCAGTGGTTGGAAATGCTGCGCGCATTCAGTCTCGAGCCATCGTCAGCAAGGGCTCGAGATGTAAAATTGACAAGGTTGGCACAATCTTTCACTGAAAGACTGTGTAGCAGAGACTGACTGGCAGTCTCTGCTACACAAAGCTTAAACGTCCCAAAAAAAAAAGTATTTACAAAAAATATATTAGACTTTCGAAATATATATGAAGTTCGGCGATTTTACATAATGAATATAGTAATTATGAAAAGCGCCAACGGTAGATGCGCGGTTGGCGCGCGGCCCCGGTGATCGCCCAAGTCAAGCAGCTTTGTTCGCGGACAGTACTTGGATGGGTGACCGCTCAGCCTTGCGCTGGCTGGCTAATCGTTGAGCGGGAGGCTCATTCTTCGGAGATTTTGGTATTCTCTGCAGTGTACGCAGGTGCAAAAAATGCCAAAGAACCAGTAGAATATGGCCGTCTGTATCGACACGAGTTTTCCGCAGTTTTCCCGTGTTCCCGGCGAATGCGGTACAGTGTAGCTAAGTCGGCTTCGGACGTACAGGAAAGGTTAGGTAGATTAGCTGAGTGCGGGTAGGGGATGTTAGGAGGGAGGAACCGTAAAAAGCCGGAAGGATATACGACGGAATAAGGGGGATACTACCTAACCTATATTAATTATGACAAAACACCGAACTAATTACATAATAATTAATATATTAATTATGTGATAAATGATATATTATCTCTTTGAAAACATGGGGCAGTAAAAAATGCGTATTCCTCTAGTATTTAACATTATGCCTGAAGATCATTAAACACATCGCCTAAGTTTCTTCAGTAAGCTCTCAATATGCATGTGATAGACGTACCGAAGACGTACTTAAGCTTTAGCTTAAGTTCTCTTGACCCATGCCGACTGAAAATTTCACCTCGGGTGGTTCACATGTTTTCGTAACTAAAATATTTCTCGTCCACGAGGATGGTTCACGGGTGTGGCGTGATACTATGATCTTTATAGTCATGTATTATGTGGCCCGTGAGTACATTATTATTCGAACTAAAGGGTCATGCCACAGATATGTATAGCACGTCACATGAGGGCTCCATAGCCTTCTCTAGTAGGACGAGAAACCACAAGTACGGTGGTTGGACGAAATCGCGGCCGTGAAATTGCAGAGCCGTTTAAGGCTGCCGGTCGGACACGCCAGATAAATCGAACACCAGATCTTCGTGTAGTAAGCGCGCGTTTGTTCTCCACTGCTGACTCTCGTTGTTAGCTTGAACGGTGTAGAGCACAGTATACGTATATAGTATACGATGTGATATATATACCTCTTATACCACAGCAGAAATAAGCCCCAGGGAGCGCTAAGTCCGAGAGAGGAAGTGATTCGGAGTGAGCCAAGTCTGCCCGGCGGCCAATCGCGTAACTACTTAAACGCGCTCACACCGTAATCACATTGTTTGTCCGGTAATTGCGCGCATTAATAGATGAGAA
Source organism: Cryptus armator (assembly GCA_963971235.1). NCBI lineage: Eukaryota > Metazoa > Arthropoda > Insecta > Hymenoptera > Ichneumonidae > Cryptus > Cryptus armator. The sequence goes on along the minus strand of OZ020242.1, from coordinate 11,087,572 downwards.
CTGGGTCTCCCCACGGTTTACTCGCTCTTGAGAGACAGAGGGAGCGCGACGGGCAAAAGCAAACGAGCGAACGGTACGGACAAACTGTGGCTCTTCTAACCTGAGACCACTTGCGTAATATACCAACCTGTTGCCATACGCCGCCCGTGCAACGTGCAACTCTGCCGAGCCAACGAAATCGTAAGTGCCGCATATACGTTATTCTACTATAAAATCTTCCTAACTTAACCGTTTTTTTTTTTATTTACTCAAACATTTTTTTTGTTAATTAATTACTTTTTTTCGAAATTTTTTCAGATTTTTTAAATGTTTATTATTCAATGAAACAATATTGTGTGTGTACTCTTTTTTTTCTATGGATCAACATTTGTTGACTGGTAAAAGTGATGCCATTAACGTAGTTGTGGATATGAAGCCTCTTCCGGTGTTATAGATTACCGCGAGTCATTTAATCACTCGCAAGATACTTTTGGTATCATAAGCAATCTCTCGGGTGTTTCCGCGCTCGTTGTGAGAACAATGAAGAATGATGTACCACACTGCGAAGATTAATTAACGTCCGTGTGAAATAAAAAAAATATATAGATATACATCCGTGGGCATTACATTTTCGATACTCAAGCATTTTGTTTGATATACAGTGTATCGGAGCAACATAAGCAGTTTCGTACCAACGATGAGTGACGTGCCCAAGAGCTATATCATTAAGACCACTGCTCGGCCCGTTCACGCACCTGATCCTTCGGAAGAAAATATGTTACCGAAAAAAAAAAAAAAAAGTGACAGAAGGATCACTCAGTGTTCGATCTGGAAGGTTGGCTTCGCGAAACGATTATTACATGCCATTTTTTACTTCCCACTTATGTAGCGTAGACATATAGTTATAACACAAATGAGGTCTACTCCGAGGTGCGAATGATTTTTTTATTCGCTTTTTTTTTTTTTTATTTTTTTTTTTTATTTTACATTATGTTAGCTGCGAGTACGGAACACAACCTGGAATCGGTTATTTCATCTCGCGTCCTTGACCGCGCGATCTATGCCCATGGATTTCAGTCAAATAAACATCGTTCGCCCACAACGCATTTCTGCAAGAATCTCGGTTAGCATGATCGATGCCCTGAAATTATTATACAATCACTGCAAACTCGGTGCTGAAGTCGCGTCATCGATCATCCGTCATCGATATGTATACACGCATAGAATCGTCGAACAAACAAAACGAAACGATTGAAATACAAATATCGAACGCACTCGTTGTGAATAAATGCAACCGGTCCGAGCATCACGCTTATTCCATAAATCAAGTTGCTAGGAATAGCTGTGTCTACTCGATCGGATTGCTGCTTATATAACTTCGTCAAAAAAATCTGTACAATCATTTTTTTTTATTTCATGTGTGTAAACGAAAAAATTAAATACTGAATCGATCATTTTTTTTTTTTTCAAAACCGATCTTTTTTCGAAATCTCGCCGGTTTCTCTATAATTTCACTGACTCACTGATAAATTCGAGTTTCGAATTAAAAAAAAAATAACTGCAGCCAATAAAAAGTCCCATATCAAATTTCTACATGCATTCAACTTTCGCGAGGAAATTATTGATGCCTGAAACGTCGCTTCGGCGACCCGCACTTGATATCTGTACCAAGGTGAATTGCCATATAGGCGGTACTGTAATAATGCATAGCACGCGCGTGTTACCTTATACAAAGACACCGAATAGATCGACGATGGATAATTTATGTCTTTTCATCCGGACAATCGGTGACACGATCAATCGATCGATCGGTACCTCCGCTCGTCGTACCTCGCTTCGCGCGTACCGGCAGAAAAAAACGAGAGCGAAACAAATGTAGTGGAAAACGCGCATTCCCGAGGAATTCGTGCGACTATAATGCATCGATGTCGTAATCGGCGATCGCGATCGTTAGAGCGCACGTGAATCGGCTTTTACAATGCCGGACCATATCACCGCTAACACTCTCTTCTATAAGATTTTCTATGAGAAGATAGTGACCGATTATGAGATGTGTCCGATAAATAAGTAGCTTACAGAAATTATCAGATGCCGTCTGTTAGAAATCCCTTTTTGCACGAAAATGGTAATTCAATTTTAAAATCGCAACGATCTATTTCGTTCAGATAAAAATGGTACTTTTTTTTAGGCAAAAAACAGCACTATACTTTCTGATAACATTGGGAACAAAGCTCCTTTTTTTGTGCCACTAGTATTTATTTTCAGATTAAGTTCGGTCGGTAAGGTTGCGTAAAGTGACCGTAAAGGATAAGATGCGTTGAAGTCCATAAGTCCAGGTCTTTGAAAAACAAAAAAAAAACAAACACAAATCTTTTGTTTTTATGCACTTCCATAAACTTATGATCAATACGTATATTCGCGCATCCATATATATAATATAAGTGTCTACATTCACACTAAAGATAGTTATGTACTCGGTGTAACGGTCACTGTGAGATGCTGCGATCTCTGGACCATTCTAATATCAAGGATACTCGAGCGCTCGCTATCCGTATGAACGAATGGATGGATGGATGAGTCGGGAGATAAGGCTTCTTCTTCTTCTTCTTCTTATTCTCGTTCTTTTTCCTCGGTAAGTTCGAGCTCGCGGCATCGGTGTATAGGAGCGCGAATGCAGCCGACCCCCTGACCCGGCACGCTGAAAACCCGTAGGATATCTGACTCATGACGCACGCGCGCTCGCGCGGCGTCCTCCGATCTCCTGTGGCACACGGACGCTCAGCGTCAACCCGATGATCCGGCCATCGCTCGCGAGCACTCATCCCCGTCGTTGTACATCGAGACTGACGAGCGATGGTCTTTCATTCGATCGCTCTCGCTGTGTATAACCCTCGCGCTCGTATGTCTTATATTACATCGCATGCGGCACCGTCTATTCTGTTGCTTCAATCATCGCGAGTTAGTCACGTATCGTGTCCTGAGCCAATAATTAATAAGGGCTCCTCTCTGTCATCGGCATGGAAAGAATCGACAAATACAACGAGACACGGTCTTTGTATCTTCACGAGATACGAATAACTATTCAACTTTCCTATATAATCACTGTCATTATTATTGTAACCGAGTTTATGAATACGTCGAACTCTGTAATAAAATAAACTCGCGAGTTAGAAACTCAAGTAAATACCGCAGATCGTTATATCGACGTTTTTTTCTTCATAACGATAATGTGCATTGAATATCGAGGAGATTTAATTTTTGTCAAAGTTTCTATATGGAAATGAATGTCGACATAATAATCTATTAAGTCGAATGTATTTCGATTTAATAGAAGATAACAAAAATAGAAAAAAAAAATCCTTTCCAACGTTTCACACGGTTCTTTACTCGTATTGCAGTTAATATATACGCCACTATGTTATATAGATTGCGATTGGTAGTGACTTCTTCGTAAGCTTGCTTAAGCGAGCGCTTTCGCGGTAGAGTCAATTTCCATCATCGGAGTTCCCGGCTTTCCGGATTCCAGTTTACCGATGTGCGCTCGATCGCACGATAAATCGGCAGTCCCATGCCGTTATTCGGTTTCGTACCACACGATGACCCTCCCCCCCTTTCGTCCAGCTTCTCGCGGCTGGATAGTCCACCCTTCCTGTTTATTATTTATATCTCATCGACCGGATAATCCCCGCGATACTCGCACACGTATCCGTCTCCGTGTATATTCGCGCGCAACACGTTCTCACTTTCCATTATTCAGCCAGTAAAGCCGAGATACCCGTGGGACGGTGACTCTCCGCGCGTGTACGTACGGTAAACACGGTTATAGAGAGAAACGACGACGAAGAAGAAGATGAAGAAGGAGACGAGGATGACGAAGAAGAAGAAGCGTCAGACATAAAAAGATCGTGAAATAAAGAGGCACCGTATGTGTACAGAGTCCAGATGAGTATAGGGGGAGGATAAAAAGGATCTTCCAACGGCTCGTGAAAGGTGCGAGAAACTACACAACACTTTGCACGTAAGTATATAATGTAATTTACAAAAAGTAACCAGTTGGCGAAAGATACATCGTGTGGCGCTCGCGGAACAAGCCCACCACGATGATCATCGAAGGAGGCGATAACGTTCACGATAAACGCCTATACCGATACACACCGATACCGTATATCCCTTTGCTCTACCAATTTTCACCAATTTCGTATATTAAATTAAATTACATATCTTCATTCCATTATACCTATACTGTGTACGTATTTGTACCTGACACTTTACTCCGATGGGCGTTAACCCGAGCGTGTGTACCTCGGTGTGTACAGCACGGCAATAAAGCTGTGCGCGCGCATACAACGATATACGTAATCCTATAGATATATCGATACATTGCGACGAAAATTGGCTGTCGTACGAACGAAACATTTTCGAATGACACAACTGCCGCGTTCGATACTTAGAAACGTTTCTTCGGAGCTGATCTCCACTTTCGGTCGTTCAGTGCACAGTTTTCACAGTTCCATGAATAACTCGACGAAAGGCACGAGAGAATCACAAGAGAAGTGTACTCGTGCGAACGTGATCGTCGAACCCAATCGTTATACCATGTATATTATTTATATATATATATATATGTATACATATGTATCGAAGCTGTGGCTACACGAATGCCTGGTTACGACGTCGTCATGTCGTCGTCATCGTACGGGACATGATTATTGGACGATCGAATAATAATTGTAATCATCGCGGTTCTCGCGGCTCGCAACAACTCACCTCCGCGGGACATGTAATGACGACACCAAGACGTACCCTATGCAACGAGAAAAACACAGCGAGAGAACGAGAGGATGGATACACTGTTGCAAGGGAGAAGGCAATGTTGTCGAGGATCAACGTTCCAAGTGCCAGAGGTGACACATGCCAGCTGCAACAGCGACCGTGTCTGCATATGTATAGTCGACGCCACTTTAATATCATCGCGTCTATAGTAATCACCTCTATGCTATTCTACATGTATTATATATACGCGAGGGAGTAACGTTTCTTCAAGGGGTTAAAAAAAAATTAATGTATATATATATATTCGATGGATATACACCCTCGTGTAAGCATAATCGCCGCGGCTGCTCCGCTACAGGCGCACCTCCTTACCGATCTGTGAGCATCTCGGGCCTCGACTAGCGAGCCAACGTACATATCCTTCGCAGCAAAAGCCAGCAGGAGCAACAGCAGGTGTCGCGAGTATTTGCACCGACGGCTAGAAAGCGCCGAGATACACAACACCGCGTTGAGGCGCGCAATCGTCGGGGCAAAAGTGACGTGAAGAGTAACGCGGGCTTAGGAGAGTAAACGAGGATAACACGGTGAGAAGACGAAGGGCGAACGCGAAAGGATTCAAGCGTGGATGCTGGCGCATTGGGATGCTGTTCACGCCGGTCGAGAACGAGGGATATCCGAGAACGGAATCGCAACGACAGGCAAATAAGCGGGTATAGGAACGAAGACGAGAGTACGATGTACTGCATAAGCCAGGTGCGCCACGAAGACGAGAGTCGGCGAAGGGAGGGAGGCGTGGATGGAATATACCGGAGTGTAGATACAAGTTGCTTTTGATATGTTGTTCCAGCATTTTGCAATGTCGATCTTTTCGTTTTGTTGGAGAAATCTTTGAACTTTTTCGCTACATCGATCTTTTTTTTTTACAAAATTATCGATTTTATTTCGAAGAAAAAAAAAAAAAAAAAATTAATCGCATAATGTTTTTTTCGTTACAGTAGTAATGGTACTGTCACTACTGGGCGATTTGACATTTATTGTTTTTAAATAAAAAAGATACGGTTTTTCACAAAATTCCGGGAAGAGCCGGTAAAATTCAAACGGAGTATTCAAACATTGTAGACTTATTGGCACAAAATTGAATTAGCCGCGAGCTTCATTATTTTTTTGTAGGTAGATAAAGATTGTCGCTCGATGTGTGCCAAGGGGCAGTTTAATTGGCCACAGAATTATCGGGTTAAAAAATGTATTGTCATTTCTAAAATGCCCTAATATCATACCGATCTCGTCGATGAATAATTTTTTGTTAATCCACTTGATTTAACTCAATTAAAGTTAATATGCCCGCGTGATCTTTGAGATATTTGCAACGTATGGTTAAGATTGGCAAGTGTCGTACCGATTTATTCGCTTATTCGGTAATTGGCTTGCCGCCGCATTCTCCGATACTCCTGGAACGCTTCGATTCCGTTCTCGCGACCCTGAGATCTCACGATCAGCTATCTCTCACCGTTATTGCTGTTACTGCTGCCGTTTGCTTGATTCTTTCCCCTTTCGATCCTTCCGATCGAAGGACATCTCGATTGACCGAGTTGGAAAAGACAATGCTCTCATCGCGAGAGCCCATTGATTCCAACATTGCATCGACAAGAGGGGGCAAGATGCGCGGATCGATCGGTATATATACATATACACATATAAATACACGAGGAGAACCCTACTATCGCGAGTAACCCTGCGACGTAATTATCCTCTTGGTGGAACGCGCGAGATTCGAACGGAGTCGCGGGAATGAATAAATCGTTGAATCTATCGATTACACGGTGAAGAACGATATACCTATCACCGGCTACGGTTAACCTTATTCCATCTTCGATGCTTTTATAAACACCATGGAAACGACTCTCATCTCGACAAGGTTATTATTGCGATTGGCTAGCGAGCAACTCCCCCGCGCGTTATATCGAGACGAACACATATCTCTTCGAGACTCGAGCATTGTCCTGGAAATGCCAACACTCGTGCAAAACCTATACTTCTTTTTTTTTTCTAACTTATGATTGTTTAATAGCGAACTTCATTTTTTTTGTAGTCTCCGACAAGATTTAATCGATAGATTGGGTGTACAATAAATGATGGAAAAGTGTCTTCATCTTTATTATCATCGCGGTGATCATCTGCGCGGTAAGGTCACGGCTTACCGGTGCTTCGATCTCGTAACGCTGCTACAATATATATATGCAACTTTATACGTTAGACTTGGATACAAGGTTATCCGCGCCTTTTGTCGAGTCCTGGAAATGCCAGAGTCTCAACAAAACGGATGCTTCTTATTTTCCTTCTCCTTTTGATTATTGTTCAACGTCGAAGCCTCCAGGCTTTCGTGGAGTAATCGAGAAGATCGAATCGATTGCTAAGTTATAAATAGTATATTAAACTTTTTTTTACATTGTGTCATATCTCGGGGTCATAGTTTCTTTGGCGTTGTTCTCGATCCTCGGAGGATCGGTTCCGCAGCTCGAAGTTCGCCTTCTGCTCGATTCACTTGGACTTCTTCATCCGTTCACACATTATCGCATAACAACTTGCAGCTGGAGTTCTCTAACTCTTTTGCTCAGATCTCGATAAGGTCATGACATTCGCGTCATTAACGCACGACGCTTTGATTTATCGCAGCGGTAAAGAGTCCGGAGATCAAATATCAGCCGGTGAAGAAAAATAAAAACGTCGATCCCACATTCGAACGCCTCCGTTCCGATTCCTTCTAAATCGACTTCGATATGTTATTTTCATTTTATTGTTGATTTTTTTTTCTGGTCGATTTTTTGTCAAATTTTATTTCGTATCATATATATAAGTTAAAAGTACTGTGGTCTCGATATACATATATATTTTTATTTATTTTTTTTTTGACATCCGGGCGTAGATTGAGATTTTTTCTCGGTCAATGTCGTTGGAAAATTGTACGAATCGTCTCGAGAGCGATGCGGTCGAGAGAGCCAAAAACGTTGGAGGTCGTACCCGTCGAATTGATGTTACTAATTTCGTGATTCAAAGTCGCAATCACGCTCGCTCGGGCGCATCGGGCCGATCGGTCGACCCTGACAAATTCTACTTGTACACACAGCACACACACACGAAGGACAGAAGCTTCGCTGTCGTCTCACGAAATCAAATCGGTAACGTGAGAGGCATATTACAATCGACGAAGATATCAAACTCCTTCGAACTCGAATCGTTTCGTTTCGACGTTATTTTTTTGTATCATTTGTTGTTTTGTTTATCCTCTGTGCGGTCGACTATTCGCAACTTGGCTATTGGCGACGCGCGGACAACCATTTCTTGGCTCTTCGAGACGAATAACAATAGCCAAAGATTAAATTAAATGGGAGAGGAAAGAAGGGGAAACAAAAGTGCTGTGGATAACTACGAACGAGCGAAACATGCGTATCACTCTCTGTGTATAGCGTGTAGTATCATATGCAAAGAGGCTGAAGGCGAAACAAGAAGAAAAAAAGAGAGTAGTGTGGACGAACGATAAAAATCAAATTCCGCGCGCCCGAGCGTTGGTACACAACGTTTGGTACGTGACTGACAAGAGTCAGTCGGTCGCGTATGTTCAAACACCGAAAGACCTCGGGGACTGTCGGAGACGCGAGATCAAAGCTGCGAATATAACAAGGTGTACCTGGTTTTTGCTGTAACCGCTTTTTTTTTCGTTTTCTCGCTGCAGCAGGAGTGTTGAAAAAGTAATAGATGTCTTCGGTGTCATTCTCTGACGAAAATGGAGTGTATACGAGATATAGAACTTTTTGCCGCAAAGTATATAATATTATACTATATATTATATTCCTATTAATAATAAAAAAATAATAATAGTAGTTAATAACAATATAACAAATATTATAATAATAAATTATTCTGAAATATACATTATTTCTATGGCGGTTATTATGAATTCATGAGTGAAAAAAAATCGATGAAGTTTACTTAGAAAACATATTTTAGAAGTTTTTTTTCAAAAGCATGTGGAAAAAATATATTAGACGTATATGAAATTCGGCATTTTCACGTAATCAATGTATTTATCATATGATTTGGATTAAAAAATGTATTAATTATTGTTAATGTTGGTATAAATAAAATGATGGAATGTATAATAACAAAAAAAGAAAAACAACAACCGCTCGTTCACATCCATGCTGTTGGGTAACTAATGGAGTGCGTCAGTAAAATGAGGGCAAATGTTCCACGGGTATTCCTCGGTAATCAATGCGTTTCCTCACGGTATATTCACAAGTCACATTCTCCTGTGTATGTATAATAGGAACGCAACGACGAACGCACTTTTACTTGGAATCGTTGGCGTGGAGCCGAAGAAGCGTCGTCAAACGAGAGCGCAATCGTCGATGCGTGTAAAAAATTGCATTGAAAGCGAATCGCGGACCGGTGAGTTGCGACGACGTAGTTGGTTACGGGTGATCGGGAGTTCAAGAGCGAAGGCCTTACTCCGGCTCTTACGGAGAATCGCGTATACGGAGAGAAAAGAGAGTGAGAATCCGTACCGAAGCCCACCAGAAGCTACAAGACAGCAAGGAGCAACGAGACGATGACTGAGACGGACAGACAATAGGTCGAATGTAAATGTGGGAACGTGAGTACCATCCCGATCGTTTCTTGTCTATACAGTCACTCTCACCCTCATCTCGTCAATGCTGTGAAACGATGTAGAATGGATCTTACAACACAAAGACTTATCAACTGCATATACAATAAGTTTGTTCGAACCTCTTGTTCTTTACATTTCGGAAAGAATCTTCGAAACACAAAAATTTCTTCTCGTATCTTCAAAATATCATCACTAATTTAAATGAATAATATTAATAATAATAATACAATTATGAATGCACTTCTAAAAATTATTGGAAATATAAAATAATAAATCGAAAAAAAAAAAATCGGTACGACATGCTCCTGTTTTATCGATCGTCGCTATTCGTAAAATTTTATCGACTTCTTTGCCGCGAGATTTTGCAAGGTGTATGCAGACACTTTCTTAAGCGATAATTCGCAAAACACATTCGCAAACTAAGCGATGTTACAAAAGATCCTACAACTCGATAACGATACTATCTCGGCATGTGAAATGAATCATATCGCAAATATACTATTTTTTCGATGACGTCAATAGTTACGAATAGAAAAAAAAAAAAAGAAGAAAAAACAGATGAAGTAGCGTAGTTTGAGCTCCGCGAGGGATCGTGAGATAGCCGTTTGGAGTAAGCGATTTTGCTTATATATAGTGTCTTAGGGTACATTAAGTACAAGTGTTCGTGAGCTCAGAAGTGTATCTAGCTGAGGTACATACGGAGCTACCGATTGCACAGCCGCATACAATCGTTGACTCCGATGGCGTCGCGGAGTTATTATGTGCCGTTCCGTGAGCGCGGTCACCGGGTTGATCGATGGTAATGGTTTTTAAAAACGACAATGCCACGCCACTCGAGGTCGTTTCAACGTCGTCCGCAATCGCAAACAGCGTAACAGAGGCAAAGCCAGTCCAACATTCGAGAATTAAACGCCTCCGAGCGCATGGAGCATTAAATGAGGATATCGTAGAGACTCGTACAGAGCGTGTCACCGACATCGGGTGCCTTCTTTCACCGAGTCGTTTCGGATCGGAGAGAAACGACTCGGTGTTTGCGTTTGATAGTTCTCTTTCGCCCTGTATACCTCTACGATCATCTCGATGACTCGTCATCTGCGTTGTAAGTTTTGTAAGCCTTTCTGCACCGATATACAACGACGATGACGATATCACCAGACCAGACGAAGCTCCGAGAGACACCTTGCACACTTTTTTGTTTTTTTTTTGTTTTTTTTTTGTTTCTAATTAATTATCGTCACGCAACCACGAAATAATAATCGCGAGAAGATCTGAACGAGGGGAATCGTGACATCGCGACGACGAAAAATGACGCAATTTTAATGACCGTCTCGGCGACACAGACACATAAAGATTACGTGGCTATAGAGGTTGACTAAAGTATATTAGAAGAAGTGAGGACACGGGAGGTTTATCGCCATCTCTGGAGGTAATTAACCCACGGATCCCCTCCCCCTCTTTTCCTGTCATCGCCGATATTACGAGGATACTCGACCCGGAGAGAAAGGGTTGATATCCTCGTCGGCAATTAAAACACAGCATCCAAGAGAATTTTATTGCCGACAGACACGCCGGAGACTCGCGAACGATTTTTTTATATCGATTATACTTCGATCATCCCGCTGAACGAGGAATTTGAAAGCAGAGCGAGGAACGTGCAAATCATCATCATCGTCACTCCGTGCACGCGACGATCTTTGCTGGAAAGTTTTCGGTTTTTTTTTTTTTTTGGTGATACAGAATATACTTAACGTAACGGATTCTACTGGAGAAGAGATTTCTGTTATGAAATTACGATGCATTGAGAAGAAAACAAACCAATTGTGATTTAGATATGATTGGTGATTTTTTTTAATTAGTCTATCATCAAAATATGACTCGGATACTATAGATACCAAATCGGAAAATAAAGAAAAATACAAAATTAACTTTACGCAAGTCAATGAAATAAAAAATCTTTAACCGACAACTCTCGTATGAAGTTTACTGCACATCCGCACCCTTACGAAATTCTCTCAAATCAAAGGTAAAATTCGCGAAGAAAGCTTCGAATAAAAGTGAACGAAGAACGGGAAAAAAGCGAAACGTCGGGTCAGTCCGCGGTGTCCGCAAAACCATTAGATCCCTCGTTACGTGTCATTGCCGAGATATCTCGTTGGTGTCGTGAGCCGCTCGGAGAAGTGCTCTCAAGAGATCCGGACGGTCGAGTGCGCACACCGGCCGTTCCAATGTGCGGTCTTTAAACTTGCGTGGAACGTAAGAAGTTGCGCGCGAGGTTTTCTTCGCAGCACAATTATGCATCCGAGAAGACAGAACATTAATTTATGGTTGAAATAAGGACCCGGCGTGTGCGCGCGTGTCGGCGAGTCTGTTGGCACTCGGGGACGAGTCTGGCGTGGGCGAGAGATCGGCTGCTCTCGTCCCTCCGCGCTGATACACAGACTAACCTTCGTCCCTATAAATATATATGTATATGTGTGCATATGTATATAATACTATATGCACAGTCTCTCAGGCGCTATGCTCGCTTAAAACATTTCTCTGGTTCACCTCGTGCGTCTCCCTCAACATGGGGCATGTTCGTTATTTGTACCCACGTAAGAGGATTCACCTCTTATAATACCAGTGTGTTACTATACTGGTATATAGTTATATCGGTACAGTACTGTACGATGGAGGCGATTAATAACCGAGGTGTTTCGAATAAATTAAAGCATTTACCCTTCTATATCCTTAGCTCGCGGGCTCGTGCGGGATCCGGTAGTGGATTCGAGTTTCTATATACCATTATACCCAACTGCTGTAAGTATCCATACAGCACACTTGGTGAACGGCGCGATGGAAAACTCTAACTATATATACATCCACCTCTCGTCGCCTCCCCGTGGCTCCGCAAGCGATATTCAAGAATTCATTCGTCCTCGTCTCAACAACCTGCCGGACTGACCAACGAGAAAACGAGGCAACGAATAATCCTTTTGCACAAGACTAACGTGTAGGAGAGATACACACACATATATATATATATATTTTCATGGTTATAATTCCTCATTCGCGCCAACACTCTCGCTGAATTCATGACCTATGGTTAGTCGCATTTTAGACCCTCAATTATAATGTTTTTTAAGGGATGACGATATTAATCAGACCTTTACAACGCGGCGCCGAATTCTTGATACCAATTAACCGTGTCCCGGATTTTTTTTATGCTTTATGCCATTTTTTGTGCTTTTGAATTGCGATAGTGGAAAGCTTGAAAAATTTGATGAAAATGAAGACCGGGGCATTTTGAAACATGGGGCAAGTTGGAACACACGCTGAAAAGAGATCGGAGATTTCACGCAGTGATTATGGCACTCTAAAGTTATTACTGATCATAGTTTGTAGAATAATTCCTTAAGGTACTATACTTGTTGGGTTGAATCCCGAATTGCTCTGTGTTTCAATTAGCCCCGGTCCTCCCAATCGATTTTTTTTCAGTATTAGTAGTAGTTATTTATTTCTAAGGTATGGCTGCAGGTGACTTTTTCTTTAAAAAATGTTTAAAGTAACTTAAATGGATATTGAAAAAATAAACAAAAAAAAGTTCGTAACAAATTTCACCTAATCAAAGACACCTCTTATTACCTCTCCGATGCGCATTACACCCAACAAATTTTTTATTCCGGTCGTTTATAAATTTGCTATCAATATAAAAATACCGCTATATCGGGTCGACTATTCGTAAACCACATTCACTGTACCATTTTCCATTGGGCAACTAACCCGCGCGGGAACAATAGAAGAGACGAGAGAGGCGTTTAGATCGGTTATAACGGTATAAGCATAGGAAACGAACTCTCGTTCGCACACTCCTGCCGCGATGATACCGGTATATAGCGCGCGATCCCGCGAGTGCATTCGCGGCGTCCCTCCGGCGTTGAGTCTCGCCGACTGCACGCGGGAACGTCTTATTCCCGCGGTTAAGGTCACATCCCCTTACAAGCTCACGGGTACACAATAAAATGAAAAAAGTATCGATATATTTTTAATACAATACGTACTATGTTTCCGTTAAGCATACATATAGAACATCCAGGTGGGTAGCAAATCGTCACGCGAATTCGAACCCTCACCTGCGAGACGGTAACCCGTGAGAGAAGGCGCGCGCCCGATTCTTCCAAGTTAACAGGTTCACCGCGGAGTTAACCTTGAGAATGATTAGAAAGCAAAAGGTCCCCCCGTAGTTTGCACACCGGATCACGACTCGTCCTCGCTCCTGCCGCCTGCAACCTCTTTGCTTTCCGAGATCGGCTCGTGATCGTTATATACCTATATAGAGTAAGCGGCGCACAGGTCTCAGTTTTGCCCATCCGATTATTGACTATACTATCGTCATTGACATATGAAATGCATTCGACATGTGATTATCCCTTCTATAATACAGACGATTACTCTGTAACATTCAGTATTGCCGACGCAGAGGAATCATTACCGTGTAAAAAATTATACAAAGTACAGTAAGAGACTTCGCAATAGAATAAATACGAAGCATTCATTGAACTTTTGCACCGTTAATTTTGTTAGACGAGGATTGAGTATTTTCGTATCTTAGAATGGTATATAAAAGATGTATTTTTATCTGTAGCGGCAGAAAGTGCGTAACAAACATTCATCTCGCTGGAATCGATGATTTCGATATCAATTCCTCAACTCGATTTTTACAATTAAGTTTTCGTAATACCTTAAGTATCGTCTCATTGGGTTTTCCGTTACGATAAAACAATCTGGCATGACGCGTTGCTCCATTTTGATGCTTGAAAGGCTATTCGCCGCTGGGATATCCTTCGAGAGGGGCAAACGGGGAATCCCCCGATCGCGATACACACAGGTGCAACTCCCCCGGACCGTCGATGCTTCGGCACTCGCAAAGCTTCGGGTTGATCATCATCGATGTGGCTACCGATTCCGGTGATTTCAGCTCCCGGACACACACACTACGAGCGTACAGTAGTCGTGGTGAGAAGCACAGCGAGATCGGTAGCTCATCGGCGACGAGATGGAGCGCGGGATCCGCGGGGTAGTCAGGGGGAAATCATCTGATATAATTGACGGTTCGGCTCGGACGAATTAAGGACGCCTCGCTTGGTTCTTTCCTCGTCATAGCTTCATGTGTGTATAGATACGAACGCGTGTAAGTATTTTCATGCGTCAGTATATAGGGTGACGTAGGAGAGGGAGGGGGCGGAGGGGGAATCATTCTGTACGAAGTATTTTCTCCTTGTGCTTCATCTTCGTTCGAAACTTGCGCACAGCATCCGAATGGACCCATTCCCCGCGTGCGTTAATAATACTCATTAACGATCTCTTCAGGTCACCTCACGTCGCATAAAGGTCCCAAATGTAATTTCTCACACTTCGAGGAACCTAATAGTTATAGTTTTTTTTTTTTTTTTTTTTTTTCGGCGGTAATTAACTTTCTAGTTTATTCGTAACCTTTTATGTACCCGAGATACTTAATAATGTTTTTTTAAATAGGCTCATTATGAAACACAGTGCAGTGTGATTATATATTTTTCGATGACCCGAATCCGTGGGTCATATGTGCGTCTCGTAAATTTATAGTATACATGTGGTATACATACGTGTATTAAATTTTTTTTTTCTTTTGTGGGAACGCGTGTTTGATCGATAGCTTATCGATTTTATCTGGATTAATCTTAATTTTCTTCGTCCTCGTGGCTATATATTTTATACACGAGAAATGATTTTATCGACGTTACCGTGCCTCCATCGAGTCATGAGATCGTCAAGGTGG
Organism: Cryptus armator; assembly: GCA_963971235.1. Taxonomy (NCBI): domain Eukaryota; kingdom Metazoa; phylum Arthropoda; class Insecta; order Hymenoptera; family Ichneumonidae; genus Cryptus; species Cryptus armator. Next base: position 11,072,360 of record OZ020242.1, on the reverse strand, counting down.
TCCACGAAATCGCTTCGAGCCAATAGCATCTCGTGATGCGATCGTGTGTACGCGCGCGCGCGAGAGAATCTGCCCAACGCCCGACCGAGGGAGAAGAGTCAACGCGAATACGACGAGAAATAAGATCATCGTCGCAGCGAGCGAGAGTGCTTAAAGTAGCTTTTTTTTTCATGGCGATCGCGAAACGAGCCGATTTAAATGTATCGAGGATACGGGGCGCGAGGATCGCGATTTCAATCGCGATATACTCCCGTCCTCGCGTCCGATGCGATGCACACGAAACCGGTGAGAGAATGATCCATCCACCCGCATTCCGTCCTTGGTGTATATTTTTCGGGTTTGCCGAACTGAAAACCACGCGCGGCTGAGGCTGAAGAGATACGCGAAATGTCTTATCGGGCGTTCGAGATCTCACTCGATATTGCAGGCTCTACCAAAATTGGCAACTGCTAAAGGCTATATCCATACTGATGTCTTATTCTTTGTCCAATTCGATGGAATCGTGCTGTAGGTTTCATATCGATCGAATCACACATAAAAAAAAAAAAGTGCATGCAGAAAATATATTGGAAATATGTTAAAAATTTATAAAATACGTCGTTTTTATACAATTAATATATTAATTATATACATTATTATACTTGTGGTGACATATATTTGCAGAAATATATTTTAAAATATATTTTTCAACATATTTTATACCTTTCATAAACATAACGCAGCGTCTTTTTAATTACGAAATTTTGTTAAAAAAAAAAATTGGCGCACATATTTAGTGATGTTGAAAACAGTTTTATGAAAGATATTAAAAAAAAAAAGTTCTGTTTAGAAAATAAAATTACCCACACCCACGAAGGAGCCTTCTGCGGCGGCTAATGTCGCGGTAAACGAAGGGACGACGGCGATGAGAACATGTACCAGTGGGCTCGTCGAAGTCTCGTACTTAGTCTCAGTCGTTGGTGAGTAAGCGAGAGAGCGTAGTCTCATGCCCGTTCGCGAGATAGTCACGATTGCTGCGAGAAGGTGCAGTTACTCACGAAAGAGCTATTTCACTAACGGAAGTGAGCCGTCGAAAGGATCATAGTTTCATACTTATAGATACGTAAAGTCATAAACCTAATCCTCCATAACAGTTATCTTCCTATGCAGTTCAGCAATATCGGCAAATACTATTGGCTCCAATTTCAATACATTATAATAATATGCAAAAGGGTTCGTCTATTAGGTATTATAAGATCGATATTCCTCGCTTCTTGACCCCATCGATCTTCGATCAGAAAACGTTCTACTTGTTTCAGCTACTTCGATGCCACTCTCGCAAATCGGTAGGCATCTATTACCTTGTAGTATGTACGTGTTCTGGGTTACGGAACTATCGAGGAAATATGTTTCTTTTATTGCAATGTGAATCGTTCATTTGCGGTAACAGGGACAGGTATAGGATGTTGGAATCACTACGGGTTCAATTCCATCACATTCTTTCCCACAATAAGGTGAAATTTTGGTCTCTCCGAATACGCTGGATTCTCATATGAATTAAAGTGAAAAGTGCCGATAAGTCTATTGATGTGTCGTAATGTTGGGAATAAAAATGGTAAATACAGTTCTTAAAATCAAAAGGAAATGAAAAAAGATTGCGATTCGTCCATTTTCCGAGTTGAAAGTTCGGTATTCTTGAGAAAGGACATTAGATGGACAGGATGGATTCTGTACAAATGCGCGGCCGAGAATGCTTAGCTGGGAGCGTCTACCTACTTCCACCTGTCGACACTCGCACGCTCGGTATCATCGCCGTATTATCTGACGCTCGGAATCGGAGATCCGCTCACTCGAGTCGGCGGTAACCTCCCCTTTTCCCCCCGCCGTACCTTACCGTTTTAATAACAAGACCACCGGAGTGATGACGCAATGTCCGAGATACCGCATATCCACGCGAGAGATCACCGGGTGAACGAGTGAGAAGAAGAAAGATAGATCGACATCGATCGCTTTCTTCTTGTACCTTAAGCTCCCGTCGTCGACCTCCACGGCGGCCACCGCGCGGTCGTCGTCGCGTTCACCGCGCGCGTTGCACCGCTTCGTGACTCGGAGATCACCGAAGAATGCATTATTGTCGCGCACACACAAGTAACCCTCTCCCCCTCCCCCACCTTCCTTCTCCCGTTTGTTTGCGGTGTCCCACTCGTTCGTTCGGTCGGTTCGTTCTCTCAGCTTCTGCTTTTGCTCGTTGCTGTTCGCTGCTTCATTTGAATGCCGCACGAGTCCCGGTTCGCCTTCTCATCGAAGAGATCCGTCGTGCTGCACTCCATATGCACGTACGTGAGTTTTACGAGGCAGTATAGATAGAATGGGTGGCGGGTCTCGAGGACGAGGGGAGAACTTTTCGTGCGTGTTTTCCGTTTATTCATCTTCTTTCAATACTCCAGTCGTTTCTTCGTTTCTTCGTTTCTTCGGTCTCCTTATTGTCCTCAACTTTTTACTATTTTCTACACATGTACGCCGCATTTCTTCGCGTCTTCGCCGGAAGTACTTCCTCAAAAGGCTCAGAATAGGCGTTTTCTTTTTTCTTTTTTCCCCCAAAAAATCTCATTTAAGTTTTACTGTGTGTGTCTTGTTGGTCATTTTAAAATAAAATTATTACACTGTTATCTCGAATTTACCACGAAAAATGGTACATTTCGGATATGTTTTAGAATATATTTCTGCAAATATATGTTTACAAATATACAACAAATTATATGATTAATATATAAATAATTTTCGTAAAAAAATAATTTTATAAAAATTTAAACACTTCCGTTTTAAAAAGAAATGAAAAAGGAATAATTATCGAAAAACAAGAAAGTGAAATAACAAATAATTATTCGTATATTGAAGTCGGGAGATTTGTCCGTCATAGAGTGTGGAAATCGCCCAATTATAATATGCGAATAATTATTTGTTATTCCACTTTGTTCATTAATAGAATTTCTTTTTCAGTGGGCATTTTTTAATTATTGTCAATAAATCACAATCACTATTACTACTATTTTTATGTCACTGTCGTCTACTTTTCTTTTTTTTTTTGTTACCTTTACATGAAAAAAAAGAAAAAAAGTTGTCTTTTACCCCGACGATCAGTCAGGAATTAAAAAGCAATCGATATGGCGTTGAAAAATAGTTGAGAAATAAATAAAGTCGAAAAAGACACTTATGATACCAGTAAAGGACCAAAGAAAGACTGTGATCTTCTCGGTCCTTATAATATAGTCTATACGCACTATATTACACAATTTTGTATTGCTCTCTACTCGGATCGAACGGATATGTCAGGTACTTTATAATTTACAACTAGAGGTATAATATATATCTATGTATTGAGATATAAATTCGCGTCTGTATCTATATAGTATATAATCGGTATATAGTATCGTTCAGTTTAGAGAAAATAGTATGGAAGATACCACGGAACGCAGACGAGATCCCACGGCATCTCGCACAAGATTACAGGGCCAGTAATTAGTATATTGAGCGGTAATTAATATATTGGTCGGGTCGCTGCGAGCGCATAACGTGTTATTACGATGCATGCGCGCGCGAGCGCGATCGAGGGGGACCCCGCAACTCGTATATATATATACATATACTATCTATATATACGATACGGTTTGGCTTTCTTTTTTTTCAGACGACAGATTCGATCGCTTTTGCTCGCTTGGGATAGATCCATGCGTGGACTTCGATCCTCATGAACGCACATATTCAGATGTTCCACAGGGTCCAAGTCGTTCACGACGTTGCAAACTCCGCGCCAACCGATATCTCTTCTCCGCCCCCGATTTATATCGGTTATAAGAGTCGATCTTTCTCGCGCGCTTCAACCGAACCGAATGTACGAAATTCGGTCGACTTCGATACCGAGAAGAGTCCGTGACTTTATTACGCGGTCGAACTCTTCGAGCTCTCATGGCTACTGCCAAAAGTGGCATAAACCACTTTTCTCCCGCGCTGTAAACTTTAATTTATCGCTGTGGAAGACCGTTCGATGATGGGATTTCATTCGTAACGGGCATTCGAGTGTCTATAATTGCCTAAAATTAAGACTGTACTTTATTCTAATTTTTCGTAAATGATCAACGCTGATTAACTTCCGAGTAAAAATGATTGCAAACTCGTGATGATCACACATATGGAAAAAAAATACATTGTATATATTACGTATGTATTTCTGAAGATATCTACGAATTTAGTATAATTAATGAAAAAAATGTATTCTAAACAGAATATGTAAAAAATATATTTTTCGAATTCAACACACTTTTAATATATGATTTCCATGTGGGCAACGTAAAAAAAAAAAATGGTTGCGTCTTGTATTGTATCGTAACAATTATTTGTTATTTTTACAATAATCGTATCGTCGATTCGAGAGAAAAAAAGGATAATAAATTATTCCTCAGAAAACTAACTTCAGCTATTTCTTACACATACTACACAGGTGCAACACGTGTCGACCATCCAAAAGAATTCGTATTTACAACACAGCGGCGCGAGAGATTCCGTACAGCAGTCACTCTCGTTTTATTTTCTCTCTCTCCCGTCTCCTACTCAGTTAGGAATTACTTTAGCATCGGCATTTGCGGCAAAGTGTTGCAAAAAAGCGTTTTCCCAGCAGCAACTTTGGAATAGTGGCAATCGATCGGGTGGTAATCTACCGATAGATAACTCTCTCCTTCTAACCCATAGATTACCCGAGTGGTCTATTCGTAGGCAGGTTTACACGAAACCGTGCAACGGATTCTAGGGTAGGATTGCAAAAAAATAAAAAAATCCCGAGTGCGCGACTAAGTTAGCGAAAGAGCGAGTTAGACAGAGATTCGCCCGATCGGGCAACAAGTCTATGCCGAGAAGAACTTCAATGACCACGACGACGAGTCCGCATAGTAGTAAACGGAATCAAGTGACATATAGATCTGCACTTGTACGATAGAACTGTATACCTATATGGCAAAGTGATTTGCCACAGTATTAGTGCAGGTGATATCGCGGAAAGTCCCTTAAGGCTTAAAGTCCCGTGCGAATAGCCGATCTCTCTCGATGTAAACCGCGCGTCTGAATCGACTATTCGATGAGCGTTGGGTTAAAGAGGATTGCTATACAAAGCGTAGAAAGAGTTTTCAATCCATGAATATTTAGCTTTGCCTCGGTAAGCTGCCGCGAGCGCGAGCGCCGCCGATCGCGCTACTGCTCTGTAATACCGCAATGGAGTATTTATTCGCGATCGCGGTTTTATATCACTCAAGTACGCGTCTCGGACCGGCGCTCTCCACTCGTCGCTCCGCGGCTAAGCATTGCTAATACCCCGATACCCATAGATGTATATAAGCTTTACCGGTCGTGTATGTGGGAATCGGCAATTCTCAAAGGAGCACTCACACAGCCGACTAATGGATATAAGATTGTGGCGTTGCTTCCCTAAGGAAGTGAGCGCACTTCCTCGGGATATAAACTTCAATGCGAAGGATATATTGTATGCTATATCGTACGGTACCTATTTGGATCGATCTTCGTTTCCGCATAGACTTGCTTAACCATTTTGATAGTAAATTTATCTTTATTATATTTTACTGTCTCTAGTAAGACGGAGACAGGACAGCAAGAGCGTGTCACTGAAAAATAGAACTGGGGGAGTTAATACTATTGAATCTGTGACTAGAGCATCAAAATAGTAAATAAAGTAAAAGTAAAAATATTTCTCGTATACACAGTTTAACATCGCACTTACATATATCTCTTATACGTTACATTATGCCACCATAAATTTCTTGTACTTCAAAACGATCAGATGCTGATTAATCCCATACGTTTTTTTTTTTTTTTTAACACACGAATAGTCCGATCTCTTGGCTTATGACTCGCTAGAGAGGAAGGAATAGAGCGCGCAGAGTAGTCTCAGCTCTCACTCTTTAAAGGTAACGTCATTAACAGAGATACGGAGGCTGGGACTGCGACCGCGGCCAATGCCATGGGAAATCGACGTCGGCGCTCACGGTGTTACCTTATCCGTGAGTTCAATCGATTCTATGCTCTCTCTCCCGCTCGATGTGGTTCCGACCTCGAACTGAGCACGAGCCATGTATCTCTAATCATATAGTGTGTAACTACGTGCATACAAAGTTAGAAAAAAAAAATTGTTGTTTTAGCTTCAAGCTGACAGTCAATTATTGATTTACTCACTTATTTTTATTTTATCGACTATTTATTTACTATTTTTCATCATTTTAAATAAGTTCAGACACCATTTTTCATTAGATTCTATAAATATAATTGATTGATATATCGTTTGGTTAATACGATAGCTTTGTTGAGAAATTGAAAAATTCGGAATGTTCGGTGTCCTAATATTGATGCGCGATATATTACGATCGGCTGTTGCCCTTTCTGCTTTATCCTCCATCATCTCTCCACGTGCTCAACCTGCCTGAGCTTATAAAAGGAACCAGCAATTACCAGGCGACCGCGTTCTCGCTAATTATACCACCGAGAAAACGAAGAATAACCATACAGCACGAGAGAAGCTATATAAATTTTATTATTGAAGTTACGGTAGAAATTATTCGGTATTCATGCAAGTTGCATAGTAAAATCTTTGCGCTTTCGAGGATAGTATACGAGGATAGTATCTTTGCGCTTTCGATCTTTCATCTAATAAGATGAAAGATCGGAACGAGAATCGGCATAAGCTAAAACTGTTGTACGCCGCCTATTGCGACGCACTTTTTTCCGCTCGTTCGGTTTGCTGCGAAGAACCCTAATTATAATTAATCTAATAATCTTTATATTTACACTGTGCAAAGCCGTTGCGTAGCGCAATACCACGCATACGTTTCATATCATAGCGACGGTGAGAGTGGTTCGGCGAAAAGCCACACTTGATAACCGTCGATTCAAACTTCACGCCACGCGCCACGGGGATAGTTCCACTATCCACCGCTAGGTGGTCACGTCCGCGAAGGAGTTTAATAAAAATAAAAAGTCGAGCCCAGCGCCAACTCACGCAATGATTCTAATGGGTTTTTTTGAAATTTATCCCCGATAAAAAACAAAAAACTAAAAATCAAAATAAAGCAAATAAAGGAGTGAAAGTCGCTAAAATAGCATGTTAGTTAGTTTAATCACAAAAGTGATAGGGATAAGTTAAGAAAACAAAACTAATGTAAATACTAAAAAGATGAATAAAGAACTTTTATAAACTAAACTAAACAACCCACGGCGTACGCCACCGTCTCTGGTAGCATCGGGGATCTCCGCCCCTCAGGAGAGCGCAGGTGCCGATCGCACATCGAACGGCGTTTAATTTTCATTTAGCTCCGCGAGCAAAACACTAAACCGTCTCTGGTGGATAAACCTCCACCGTCCCTGGTGGATAAACCTCCACCGTCCCTGATGGATAAAACGCCACCGTCCCTGGTGACATAATCACATTCACGCGTCGCGATAAATCGTGTACTTGTAAATCTTTTTTTGTACAGTTTAAGAACACTTTCTTTGCTTATAATTATTCTTTCTCACCTAACTCGTCGTAAAATAAACCTTTTTTTGATACTCGTTATTTCCTCGTCATATTCTTTTATTTTCTCGGTCAATCTTAATCCGCGAATCGCAAATATCAGAACCTGTCGGTAATAGCGGGACTCACATTACCCGCAATCGACTGTATCCAGTTACGCGATAATTAAGCTCCAAATTCCGACACATCCGGAAAATTGGAGTCATCGCACCCGCGTCTTTCGTAACAAAACACGTCCCCCAGTAATTGGATTACCATTTGGTGCTCCCAATAATCGAATCGCAATGAGTGGAAATGATCGTGTCTACTCAGCGACGCATCCGAACCGTCACCGATTTTTAGATATTGCCGCTCACTGCTGTAAGGTGGCCAATAATATAACTCGGGAAAGCGTTTCGAAACTGGAGTCCTGAAATTTAACGAAATAAAATATGATAGAATCATTCGTCTGACATAACGAGTATCGAATGCATATTCATTCGTAGCATTTAAGAATATTCTCACCCGGTGTGTGCAAATGAAGTCCACAACTCAATCATAGTGTCGATAATCAGTTCATCAGATTCGCTCAAACCATGCAAATGCTGGCCAAACTCGGTGCTCATTGGAAACATGTATATCAAATCGTCACCGTGAGTTACACCTATATCGTCGTTACTGCTGATCACGCGTGATGTTTCGCTTATGTTCCCGCGGTATTCAAACGAGTAGAAATACGAAGGAGCTTCTTGCATATCCATAGATTTAATTCGTGATATATAATCCGCGCTAAATAAAAAAGCGGCATCGCTTATAAACTTTGTCATCTGTTTAAGGAACTGAAAGAAGCGAGAAAAAACATGTTTCAACTTATTTAAATTCAGATGAACGATATTAAGTCAATGGACTTACTGGTCCTTTGTCGCTGGGGTCGGTGCCCTTAAAGTAGAAGTATTTGAAACGAGGGCCGTAGATGTCAGGTTTATCTTTGAATGAAATACTCGTGATATACCATATAAAGGCATCGAAATTTTTCGTATATTTTTCATAGATGGTATCGTTTGCGTAAAGTTCTTAAATCATACGAATTCAGGAAAAAATCGTATTAAATATCAATAGTAAAAATAACAGATCGAATACTGAAAGAGACTTACGGGCAGTGAGCATGAGACCTTCGTCACGGACCCCACCTACTATTGCCGGATATTGTTTTAATCCGTGTTGCAACATTTTATGAAGTGGGAAGAACGGCATGAACGCACCACTTTCATCAAGTTCTTCCGTTGGACCCCAAGTAGCGAAGCGATAGAACGTGTCGTTGAAAATATCGTTCGAGTCGACAAGTTTGTGAATGTCTACTTCTCGTAGACAATCGACTAATGCTTTGGAATCTTTTGTCGAACAATCAAGATATTTGCCGAGATGTTTAGCCTGCATGTTGTACTCGTCTCTGTCGTTAAAGGCCCAGAAAGCGAATGCATTTCCACTCTGAAGTATGTACTGATTAAATAAACCTGCACCCACGAAAATGTTGGGTTGATTAGTCAACGAATTTTGAAACTGTTCTATATTAGAGCTTCTTTTGAGTAGAAATGTCCGTATGTAATGAGAATACATTTGAGAATACATTTGTTCATTATGAATTCTAATGATCGTCCTTCATGCGTAATAACAGAATGATAGAGTCGAAAATTATATTTCACGTAAACTTACCGGTATATGTACGGAATAAAAAAACAAACCTTCACTTGCCTCAGATAGGCTGTGCATATGCACGCTTGCAGCTCCTGCATCCTGTCCGAAAATGGTTATTTTATTTGGATGGCCGCCGAACCACAGGATGTTTTCTTTTACCCATCGGAGAGCGAGGTTCTGATCTTTGAGCCCAAAATTTCCAGGCGCATGCCGATCACCGGTTGCCAAAAAACCAAGAATCCCGAGACGATAGTTCATTGTCACCAACACGACATCTTTATCCAACAGGTACTGTGGTCCAAAATTTGTTGAACTTGCGTTTCCTCTCACAAAATCACCGCCGTGAATGTACACCATCACAGGGTAGAAATGATCGTTTCCTTCAGAAGACTAGAATTCCAGGTTATAAAACAATTTCATAAAAATATTCTGCCAGGAAAAAAGTTTTCTTTTTGTATTATTCGACCCGAGCAAGAAAGTTGAATTCACCTTCAAACTGTACACATTCAAGTACAAGCAATCTTCGTTGCCTACGACTGAGCCATCATCATCGATTTGTGGACACTGATTCGGATCGGTATCGGCCACCAAAGTACCGTCCCATGGCCGTGGTTTCTCAGGACTTTTAAACCTGGTGATTTTTAAACCAAATGAGTATCACAAACAATTTACAATTCAATGTCCAAGTTCTTGTTTTCAAAGTTTTACATTAGAATTCACAGGATAAACATAAGAATACATACACGAAAAGATCAGGAGGCTTGAAATATTATGAACAGTTTTGTAATACCTGAGCGGACCGACTGGTGGTTTTGCGTAAGGTATTCCAAGGTACGCATTGACCTCCTGACCATTTCTCGTGGTCAACGTCTTTCCTCTTATATGCCCGTACATATAATAAGTTTCTTGTCCAACAATAAATTGAACTTCCAAAGACATTAACAGGTAGAGCATTACTTGTAATGTTTTCAGACTGCGCGCCATGGTGAACAATGATATTATGTTCCATTCTTTTGCGGATAGGCGCATCATCATCGTTGTCGGATCATGTCGTTGTCGTGATAAGCATTCACGATTTTTCTAGTCATGTTTTTTCCAGTACGATGTCCATTGTGGACATAAATCGTTCGTCGTTAAACAAATCCCGCGTACAAAAACAGTAAGCCAGAAAGAACTGATTGCAACGTTTACAGCCTATCGATCGTTGATGGTCAAGTGCGTGACACATTCGCGGATAAGCATACCTTACATAACGTATACGATAAGGAAAAGCGTCAACTAAATAGCTGAAATAGTCGTTTAGCTTAGAATTTCGGCAGTATACAACCGATTATAGAAATATTTGTATTAAGCCGATTTTTCATCAATAACCCGTGACGCTTTAGATCGTTAGATGAGGTCGTATTGATGAACAAAAAAGACCAATTGTTGGTATAATTACGCAGGATGATTAAACGTAGAAGTTGATAAATTGGCCTCCAGCTATAATGACCGGTATTGTTCGACCGTGAAGCGCTAAATGCGACAAGAAAATATCGCATGTCGAGTATGGACAATGAATAATTTATTCGGTCATGCAAATTTGCAGGGCACATAGAAAATCTATGTACAGTACAGATAGACAAGTATGTAAGTGTCTTACAGATTTATTGACATTACATAACCGCGAACAACAGACGTCAACTTATTCATTTACCCCCTAATATTACCGCCAGGAACTTTGAATTTAATGCGACGCCCACTTCAATTTTCCAAAAAACAGTTCTGCCTATGGTAGAATTATCATGGCGACTCAGCGACGTGTCGGAATTGTTACCGATTTCTAGAGTCAGTTCACTGATGCAAGGTGGCCAAAAAAATGGCTCGGGAAAGCGTTTCGAACTTGGAATCCTAAAATTTAACGGAACAAAGTACGAATATACAATTATGGCATATGACAATATGAGTATCGACTACAGATTTATTCGTAACATTTAAGAATATTCTCACCCATCACGGGCAAATGAAGTCCATAAGTCAATCATAGTGTCAATCATCTGTTCATCCGATTCACTGTACTCAAGCTGTTGTTGGCCAAACTGCTCGGCGTTCATTGGGAACAGATATATCAAATCATCACCGTGAGCTACACCTATGTTATCGTTACTACCGATCACACGTGAAGTTTGGCTAATTGTTCCTCGATATTCGAACGAGTAACAATAAGTCATGGTTTTCGCGGGACCACGAAATTCCAAAACCGCACCGCGTAAAAACACCGTGTCGGTTATAAAATTTGTCATTTGCATAGTAAACTGAAAGAAACGAGGAAAATTTATCTCTATTTATTTTCAATAAAAATACAATATCAAGTTGATGAACTCACTGTCTCTTTATCGCTGGGTTCTGTATCGTTGAAGTAAAACTTTTTAACATGATCGACGGGAATTGTATCTTCACCACCCATATAAAGCATTGTCACATACTGAAGAAAAGCATCGAAATTATTTTTTATTTTTTCATACACGCCATCGTTTGAATAAAATTCTGAAATCATAGCAATCAAGAAAGATTCATATTAAATGTTAATAGTACGTTAATAATGAATTGGATACTGTATGACACCTACGTGCAGTTAATATGAGACCTTCATGGCGAGTATAACCTATTATTGACGGGTAGCTCTTCAAGTCTGCATACATCCATTTGTCTATTGGATCGAACGGCATAAATGAACCACTGTGATGAGGCTCTTCCGTTGGACCCCAAGTATTAAAGATATAAAACGTATCGTTGAAAATTTTATTCGTGTCAACGAGACTGTGAATGTCCATCTGTCGCAGACATTCGATTAGAACTTCGGAATTCCTCGTTGAACAATTGAGATATTCGCCCAGATCACGAGCGTACTCTTTGTATTCGTTTATTTCGGTGAACGCCCAGAAACATAATGCATTTCCGCTCTGAGATATGAACTGATGGAACAAGCCTGTGGACATTACAATTTTCCTTTGATAAGTTACTAAACTTAAAAACCGTATTCCATAACAAGTTGTTTTGATTTATTATTGTTAATGAAAATGATAATGTTTATCAATGAAATAGAAGTACAGACCGTCGCTTGCATCGGATAAGGAGTGTAGATGGACGCTGGCGCCACCGGCGCCCTGTCCGAAAAGCGTTATTTGGGACGGATCGCCACCCAAATACATAATGTTTTCCTGTACCCATTTTAATGCGAGGACCTGATCTTTAAGACCGAAATTTCCAGTCGCATGCTGATCGCCGGTTGCCAAAAAGCCAAGCACGCCGAGACGATAGTTCAGCGTCACCAATATGACATCCTTATCCAATAGGTACTCTGGTCCATACATTGTTGAACTTCCGTTTCCTCTCACAAAATCACCGCCGTGAATGTAAACCATCACAGGGAAAAAAGCCCAAGCCTCGGCATCTTCCTCTGTCATATCCGGTGACCAAACCTAGCATAACGTATTGCCATGAAATCTCAAAAAATATTGCGTACGTAAAAAATTCCTTTTGATATTATTCGGCCGATTAAGGAGGTTAAATTTACGTTTGACGAGTAGACGTTTAGATGTAAGCAATCTTCGTCGCCTACGACTAAGCCATTATCATCGATTTGTGGACACTGATTCCCATCGGTGTCAGCCACGAAAGTGTCGTCCCAACTTTCTGCTGGCTCAGGATTTTTAAATCTGTTCAATGAATATTACAAACCAATTTGTAATTCATTGCTCAAGTTCTTCTCTCGAACTTGTGCATCCGAATTTACAGAGTGACACGTATGAGAATACATTCACAGAATGACCAGACAGTCTGGAAATTATGAACATTTTTCGTATTACCTGAGTCGACCGATCGGTGGTTTCGCGTAAGGTATTCCACGGAACGCTTTGAGGTTCCTACCGTTTCTCGTGGTAATTGTCTTTCCTGATATAATTCCATTAAGAGTATAAGCTATTTCTTCTTTTGCTAGAACGAGTTTAATATTAATATACAGCAGTATGCAGATAGTTAGTTGCAATGTCCTCAGTGTACTCGACATGGCGAACAAAAGCGTACTGTTACATTTTCTGTGCATTTTCTGGCGCGTATTACATTATCTAGATTTCGAGATAATGAAGCGTGACCATAACACAGTGAGTAACTACAGACCATCAATCACACTTTCATCGAAGTATGAAGGCAAAATACGACAAATCGGAAGTAGGATAAGAATGACATCCGCGAACATGTTTTCTAATCGTTATCTTGTACTTAGGACACCCGTCGTATAATTCTTCAATACTCCTTCTTCTATTTTACCATAAAATAGTATGTTTGTAGAAAACCTCTGCTGATATCATGCCAACTTTTCCAAATTCGAAATATCTGCAAACAACTAGTCGATAGTAAATTATAAAAATTTCAATATCACTAGTAGCGCGGTACTATATAAATGTTCACATAAGACATTTATCTATTGTTTAGGTTTCTGATACAGGTACGTCGCCACGTAAGTTAGACACTATTAGACACTACAAGTTAGAACACTATCGTAAGTTAGACTGTTTTCCAATCCAATCACGATCTGGAAAATCTCATAGTGGCACTTTTAGCCTTTGCCAGTGAGTCCCCATGACGCTGGGACCGCTGACTTTCCGGATGAGAAAACTCGAGTTTCCCAGCAAACACACATATATATATACGTCAGTTCGAGTTATTGCAAAGAGGCTATCCCCCCATTCGCTACGTTATAGTTAATGTGCTTCATGATCGTACAATACCATTGACTGTCTATCCTTGCATCCCGTCGAGAGATTGCGAGCCGGCCGATCTCGCCAATCCGTTCGCGATTCTGAAGGCCTCAATGGCCCGATCTCAAGTGAAAAGTCGCGGGATCGAGCTATCGAAGCTGTTGTGCATGGACCCAGCTGCAGTTAAGCAGCAGAGGCGCGGTGTGATCTATCATATTGTGGGATCGAGGGTACCCCGTATAATGCCCTCGTATACACAGATCTATATACGTACATATATATATATACATATAAATGTACCCGGGTAACGGGCACCACTGCAGCATCAACCGTCCCTGGTGACATAATCACATTCACGCGTCGCGATAAATCGTGTACTTGTAAATCTTTTTTTGTACAGTTTAAGAACACTTTCTTTGCTTATAATTATTCTTTCTCATCTAACTCGTCGTAAAATAAACTTTTTTTTGGTACTCGTTATTTCCTCGTCATATTCTTTTATTTACTCGGTCAATCTTGACCCGCGAATCGCAAATATCAGAACCTGTCGGTAATAGCGGGACTCGCATTACCCGCAATCGGCTGTCTCCAGTTACGCGATAATTAAGCACTAAATTCCGACACTTCCGTCAAATCGAAGTTATCGCACCCGCGTTCTTCGTAACAAAACACCTGTGCCAATAATTGGATTGTTATTAGGCTCTGCCAATAATCGAATCGCATTGAGTGGAAATGATCGTGTCTACTCAGCGACGCATCCGAATCGTCACCGATTTTTAGATACTGCCGCTCACTGCTGTAAGGTGGCCAATAATATAACTCGGGAAAGCGTTTCGAAACTGGAGTCCTGAAATTTAACGAAATAAAATGATAGAATCATTCGTCTGACATAACGAGTATCGAATGCATATTCATTCGTAGCATTTCAGAATATTCTCACCCGGTGTGTGCAAATGAAGTCCACAACTCAATCATAGTGTCGATAATCAGATCATCAGATTCGCTCAAACCATGCAAATGCTGGCCAAACTCGGTGCTCATTGGAAATATGTATATCAAATCGTCACCGTGAGTTACACCTATATCGTCGTTAGTGCCGATCACGCGTGATGTTTCGCTTATGTTCCCGCGGTATTCAAACGAGTAGAAATACGTAGGAGCTTCTTGCATATCCATAGATTTAATTCGTGATATATAATCCGCGCTATATAAAAAAGCGGCATCGCTTATAAACTTTGTCATCTGCTTAAGGAACTAAAAGAAGCGAGAAAAACATGTTTCAACTTATTTAAATTCAGATGAACGATATTAAGTCAATGGACTTACTGGTCCTTTGTCGCTGGGGTCGGTGCCCTTGAAGTAGAAGTTTTTGAAACGAGGGGCGTACAAGTCAGGTTTATCTCCGAATGAAATACTCGTGATGTATCGTATAAAGGCATCGAAATTTTTCGTATATTTTTCATAGATGGTATCGTTTGCGTAAAGTTCTTAAATCATACAAATTGAGGAAATAATCGTATTAAATATCAATAGTAAAAATAACAGATCGAATACTGAAAGAGACTTACGGGCAGTGAGCATGAGACCTTCGTCACGGACCCCACCTACTATTGCCGGATATTGTTTTAATCCGTATTGCAACATTTTATGAAGTGGATAGAACGGCATGAACGCACCACTTTCATGACGTTCTTCCGTTGGACCCCAAGTAGCGAAGCGATAGAACGTGTCGTTGAAAATATCGTTCGAGTCGACAAGTTTGTGAATGTCTACTTCTCGTAGACAATCGACTAATGCTTTGGAATCTTTTGTCGAACAATCAAGATATTTGCCGAGATGTTTAGCCTGCATGTTGTACTCGTCTCTGTCGTTAAAGGCCCAGAAAGCGAATGCATTTCCACTCTGAAGTATGTACTGATCAAATAAACCTGCACCCACGAAAATGTTGGGTTGATTAGTCAACGAATTTTGAAACTGTTCTATATTAGAGCTTCTTTTGAGTAGAAATGTCCGTATGTAATGAGAATACATTTGAGAATACATTTGTTCATTATGAATTCTAATGATCGTCCTTCATGCGTAATAACAGAATGATAGAGTCGAAAATTATATTTCACGTAAACTTACCGGTATATGTACGGAATAAAAAAACAAACCTTCACTTGCCTCAGATAGGCTGTGCATATGCACGCTTGCAGCTCCTGCATCCTGTCCGAAAATGGTTATTTTATTTGGATGGCCGCCGAACCACAGGATGTTTTCTTTTACCCATCGGAGAGCGAGGTTCTGATCTTTGAGCCCAAAATTTCCAGGCGCATGCCGATCACCGGTTGCCAAAAAACCAAGAATCCCGAGACGATAGTTCATTGTCACCAACACGACATCTTTATCCAACAGGTACTGTGGTCCAAAATTTGTTGAACTTGCGTTTCCTCTCACAAAATCACCGCCGTGAATGTACACCATCACAGGGTAGAAATGATCGTTTCCTTCAGAAGACTAGAATTCCAGGTTATAAAACAATTTCATAAAAATATTCTGCCAGGAAAAAAGTTTTCTTTTTGTATTATTCGACCCGAGCAAGAAAGTTGAATTCACCTTCAAACTGTACACATTCAAGTACAAGCAATCTTCGTTGCCTACGACTGAGCCATCATCATCGATTTGTGGACACTGATTCGGATCGGTATCGGCCACCAAAGTACCGTCCCATGGCCGTGGTTTCTCAGGACTTTTAAACCTGGTGATTTTTAAACCAAATGAGTATCACAAACAATTTACAATTCAATGTCCAAGTTCTTGTTTTCAAAGTTTCACATCAGAATTCACAGGATAAACATAAGAATACATACACGAAAAGATCAGGAGGCTTGAAATATTATGAACAGTTTTGTAATACCTGAGCGGACCGACTGGTGGTTTTGCGTAAGGTATTCCAAGGTACGCATTGACCTCCTGACCATTTCTCGTGGTCAACGTCTTTCCTCTTATATGCCCGTACATAAAATAAGTTTCTTGTCCAACAATAAATTGAACTTGCAAAGACATTAACAGGTAGAGCATTACTTGTAATGTTTTCAGACTGCGCGCCATGGTGAACAATGATATTATGTTCCATTCTTTTGCGGATAGGCGCATCATCATTGTTGTCGGATCATGTCGTTGTCGTGATAAGCATTCACGATTTTTCTAGTCATGTTTTTTTCCAGTACGATGTCCATTGCGGACATAAATCGTTCGTCGTTAAACAAATCCCGCGTACAAAAACAGTAAGCCAGAAAGAACTGATTGCAACGTTTACAGCCTATCGATCGTTGATGGTCAAGTGCGTGACACATTCGCGGATAAGCATACCTTACATAACGTATACGATAAGGAAAAGCGTCAACTAAATAGCTGAAATAGTCGTTTAGCTTAGAATTTCGGCAGTATACAACCGATTATAGAAATATTTGTATTAAGCCGATTTTTCATCAATAACCCGTGACGCTTTAGATCGTTAGATGAGGTCGTATTGATGAACAAAAAAGACCAATTGTTGGTATAATTACGCAGGATGATTAAACGTAGAAGTTGATAAATTGGCCTCCAGCTATAATGACCGGTATTGTTCGACCGTGAAGCGCTAAATGCGACAAGAAAATATCGCATGTCGAGTATGGACAATGAATAATTTATTCGGTCATGCAAATTTGCAGGGCACATACAAAATCTATGTACAGTATAGATAGACAAGTATGTAAGTGTCTTACAGATTTATTGACATTACATAACCACGAACAACAGACGTCAACTTATTCATCTACCCCCTTCCATTGCCGCCATGAACTTTGAATATAATACGATGCCCACTTCAATTTTCCAAAAAACAATTCTGCCCATGGTAGAATTATCATGGCGACTCAGCGACGTGTCGGAATTGTTACCGATTTCTAGAGACAGTTCACTGATGTAAGGTGGCCAAAAAAATGGCTCGGGAAAGCGTTTCGAACTTGGAATCCTAAAATTTAACGGAACAAAGTACGAATATACAATTATGGCATATGACAATATGAGTATCGACTACAGATTTATTCGTATCATTTAAGAATATTCTTACCCATCACGGGCAAATGAAGTCCATAAGTCAATCATAGTGTCAATCATCTGTTCATCCGATTCACTGTACTCAAGCTGTTGTTGGCCAAACTGCTCGGCGTTCATTGGGAACAGATATATCAAATCATCACCGTGAGCTACACCTATGTTATCGTTACTACCGATCACACGTGAAGTTTGGCTAATTGTTCCTCGATATTCGAACGAGTAACAATAAGTCATGGCTTTCGCGGGACCACGAAATTCCAAAACCGCACCGCGTAAAAACACCGTGTCGGTTATAAAATTTGTCATTTGCATAGTAAACTGAAAGAAACGAGGAGAATTTATCTCTATTTATTTTTAATAAAAATACAATATCACGTTGATGGACTCACTGTCTCTTTATCGCTGGGTTCTGTATCGTTGAAGTAAAACTTTTTAACATCATCGACGGGAATTGTATTTTCACCACCCATATAAAGCGTTGTCACATACTGAAGAAAAGCATCGAAATTATTTTTTATTTTTTCATACACGCCATTGTTTGAATAAAATTCTGAAATTATAGCAATCAAGAAATATTCATATTAAATGTTAATAGTACGTTGATAATGAATTGGATACTGTATGACACCTACGTGCAGTTAATATGAGACCTTCATGGCGAGTATAACCTATTATTGACGGGTAGCTCTTCAAGTCTGCATACATCCATTTGTTTATTGGATTGAACGGCATAAATGAACCACTGTGATGAGGCTCTTCCGTTGGACCCCAAGTATTAAAGATATAAAACGTATCGTTGAAAATTTTATTCGTGTCAACGAGACTGTGAATGTCCATCTGTCGCAGACATTCGATTAGAACTTCGGAATTCCTCGTTGAACAATTGAGATATTCGCCCAGATCACGAGCGTACTTTTTGTATTCGTTTATTTCGGTGAAGGCCCAGAAACATAATGCATTTCCGCTCTGAGATATGAACTGATGGAACAAGCCTGTGGACATTACAATTTTCCTTTGATAAGTTACTAAACTTAAAAACCGTATTCCATAACAGGTTGTTTTGATTTATTATTGTTATTGAAAATGATAACGTTTATCAATGAAACAGAAGTACAGACCGTCGCTTGCATCGGATAAGGAGTGTAGATGGACGCTGGCGCCACCGGCGCCCTGTCCGAAAAGCGTTATTTGGGACTGATCGCCACCCAAATACATAATGTTTTCCTGTACCCATTTTAATGCGAGGACCTGATCTTTAAGACCGAAATTTCCAGTCGCATGCTGATCGCCGGTTGCCAAAAAGCCAAGCACACCGAGACGATAGTTCAGTGTCACCAATATGACATCCTTATCCAATAGGTACTCTGGTCCATACATTGTTGAACTTCCGTTTCCTCTCACAAAATCACCGCCGTGAATGTAAACCATCACAGGGAAAAAAGCCCAAGCCTCGGCATCTTCCTTTGTGATATCTGGTGACCAAACCTAGCATAACGTATTGCCATGAAATCTCAAAAAATATTGCGTACGTAAAAAATTCCTTTCGATATTATTCGGCCGATTAAGGAGGTTAAATTTACGTTTGACGAGTAGACGTTTAGATATAAGCAATCTTCGTCGCCTACGACTAAGCCATTATCATCGATTTGTGGACACTGATTCCCATCGGTGTCAGCCACGAAAGTGTCGTCCCAACTTTCTGCTGGCTCAGGATTTTTAAATCTGTTCAATGAATATTACAAACCAATTTGTAATTCATTGCTCAAGTTCTTCTCTCGAACTTGTGCATCCGAATTTACAGAGTGACACGTATGAGAATACATTCACAGAATGACCAGACAGTCTGGAAATTATGAACATTTTTCGTATTACCTGAGTCGACCGATCGGTGGTTTCGCGTAAGGTATTCCACGGAACGCTTTGAGGTTCCTACCGTTTCTCGTGGTAATTGTCTTTCCTGATATAATTCCATTAACAGTATAAGCTCTTTCTTCTTTTGCTAGAACGAGTTTAACATTAATATACAGCAGTATGCAGATAGTTAGTTGCAATGTCCTCAGTGTACTCGACATGGCAAACAAAAGCGTACTGTTACATTTTCTGGCGCGTATTACATTATCTAGATTTCGAGATAATGAAGCGTGACCATAACACAGTGAGTAACTACAGACCATCAATCACACTTTCATCGAAGTATGAAGGCAAAATACGACAAATCGGAAGTAGGATAAGAATGACATCCGCGAACATGTTTTCTAATCGTTATCTTGTACTTAGGACACCCGTCGTATAATTCTTCAATACTCCTTCTTCTATTTTACCATAAAATAGTATGTTTGTAGAAAACCTCTGCTGATATCATGCCAACTTTTCCAAATTCGAAATATCTGCAAACAACTAGTCGATAGTAAATTATAAAAATTTCAATATCACTAGTAGCGCGGTTAGCATATAAATGTTCACATAAGACATTTATCTATTGTTTAGGTTTCTGATACAGGTACGTCGCCACGTAAGTTAGACACTATTAGACACTACAAGTTAGAACACCATCGTAAGTTAGACTGTTTCCCAATCCAATCACGATCTGGAAAATCTCATAGTGGCACTTTTAGCCTTTGCCAGTGAGTCCCCATGACGCTGGGACCGCTGACTTTCCGGAGGAGAAAACTCGAGTTTCCCAGCAAACACACATATATATATATATACGTCAGTTCGAGTTATTGCAAAGAGGCTATCCCCCCATTCGCTACGTTATAGTTAATGTGCTTCATGATCGTACAATACCATTGACTGTCTATCCTTGCATCCCGTCGAGAGATTGCGAGCCGGCCGATCTCGCCAATCCGTTCGCGATTCTGAAGGCCTCAATGGCCCGATCTCAAGTGAAAAGTCGCGGGATCGAGCTATCGAAGCTGTTGTGCATGGACCCAGCTGCAGTTAAGCAGCAGAGGCGCGGTGTGATCTATCATATTGTGGGATCGAGGGTACCCCGTATAATGCCCTCGTATACACAGATCTATATACGTACATATATATATACATATAAATGTACCCGGGTAACGGGCACCACTGCAGCATCAAGGGCAAGGTGAACGCGCTCGAGACGCGATCGTACTTATTTCGTAAGGCGCACAGAATCGCGAAAATGCGAACCGATCCATTCTCACCCTGCGCTCTGTACACTTCGCGTATACTTAGGCCTCGATACGGACGAGAACTTGTTCCGTAGTTGTACAGCTCGGCCCATTCGAAATAGCGAGCGAATGATCGAAGAATCGAAACGATGCTATATGTATAGCCATTGCCAATCGACACCCAGAGCAATTGAAGTAACGAACGGTTATGAGGGAATTGCCGAAGAGAGCAGGCATCGTTCGACACTCGAGGCCGGATGAGAAATCGAACGTTACCCATCTCGCGGCTCGTGGTTAATGATCGGGTCATTGATTGGGTATATCTCACGACTGGCGCTTGTGTCTGCTTCGACGGAAATTGTAAACGAGCTGCTAAGTGCCCGATCGTTACCTATAGATCCTTGACGCCAAAGGAAAAAAAAAGAAAAGAAAGGATTCATTGAATGGTGGAATCATCGGTTAGATCCTTGATGCCAGCCAAGAAATTGTAGGCACATCCCCCATGGAAATGATAAATAAATATATATGATATATATGTGATGTAAAATTATGTATAAGATTTAACATTTTTTGCAATTATATATAAAGATATATCTTTTATGTATTCTGACGTATGTACACTTTATTTTTGTCGAGGATGACGAGGTTATTAGGCAGTTAAAAAATCATAATCCGATTACCGCTTTGTGAAGACAAATAAACGTTGGTGGATAAAACACGCGGCATCACCACACCGCATCGCGCACTTATATAAAATTAATCAATAAAATTAATAATACATTTAATTACTCTAGTAATTCCGGGAGCGGTAAACCATTGATCTATCAGGATAAAGAAATGTCGCGGATGACAATAAAATTTCTACTTGTAACAGGAAATTATGAATATCCTGTGTCACATCGTCGTGTGACCTAAGAATTCGATCTTCGAGATCATTTAACGGTTAATCGAGGGTCGCGTAAAGTGATAAAAAACAAAATTATCCAATGAACACAGAACCAGAAGTGGAAGCAATAGCGAGCATCGGGATTAGCATATCGCGTGTGCAACTACATGGTCGCGTGCTGACCGATCGTTCAGCACTATTTTTACATTTTTTTCTTCGATTCCCTTCGCTTTGTGCTGGTAAAAGGGTACTTATCAAGACTAAACGACTGCATCAAGCGCAGAAACAACATGACACAATACCACAACAATTATAGATATGTTTACCGCACGATAATCACGAATTACTAATTTTATTAAGTTGAAACTTTCATCGGTTTTACCTCTCGCATTTTGCATGTTTTCAGCCGGTTGATTATTAAGAGCTTTTTATGTTAATAGAAGTTTTAGTGACTTCCGGACTATTTCGTATTCGATGGGCAAATAATCTTATATGACACAAATGCGATTAAAAAAAAAACGAATTTCTCGTTATTTTACTCGAATGAAAATTCCGTCAGTAAATATCGCTCTTGTTTATCGGTCATACAGATTAAGAATATATTGAAGTTTTCACGAGTAAATGAAACGTGTAATAAAAAAGAATAATAATATTTTCATAAAATCATATATCCTGTATCATATACATAAATATAAAATAAATATTCTGAAATATACGTTATTTTAGGAGAGTTAAAAAACAAAGAAAAAAATCACTTTCGCAAAAGTTCTGAATTGCGCGGTAAAAGTTCTTTTTATATTAATGGATAAACGTTTCCCGGATATTCTTTGGTTCTCATTAATTTATCGTGTATTATTTTACTTTTACCAATACCAATGTTCAACGAACGATACATTGGGATTGCAGTTCATGGAATACGGGTATATAATCGAGCTAAATGAATTACCGATGGAAAGTTCATATAACGAATATATATATCGAGTTACGAAGCCAAGAAAATTTAGTGCTATATTCCCCCCGCTGTGGTGCGGAATATTTCTTGCGACTTCTAAAGCGATACCTCGTTCCGCGCATCTTCCGATATATACAACTCTGCTTAGAAAACTACACAAGCCTACGAAACACGTACGGGCGGCATATAGTTCGCTTACGGTGGGATACACGGCAAAGAAAGAAGATTCTCCTGTCTGCGTGATGGGCCTCTCGTACCTCGAGGACTATACCTACGACCTTCCGCGAGCGCAGCGCGATTCACCGATAGAAGTGCCGTTCGCCTCGGCGCAACAGGCACATTCGCAATATTCGCAATTCCCTCCCGTCAACGGTATACGTATTGCGATACGTATGCCATTAGCTATCGGCCGGCAGGCCGTTTGTTGGCGCGTATGTTCCGAGGCAAGACGGTGCTACGGGATGCGCTGTACCAGGGCCTCTGGCACAGGTAGCACAAGTAACAGCGGCAGTAACACAGCATCAACTATGTACAGTCGAATCTCTCGTAAGCGTTCTTGACCCCTCCCCCTCCTTGCGCGCCTCAGCAGAATCTCTTTTGTTCGTATTTAATAAATTTTAGCTACGATCGGTTCGATTGGTCAACATTTTTGTGTCGCGAGAAGGAACATGAAATAAATGTATATGAAAATATATATTTGAAATATATGAAATCCGGCATTTTTATATAATCGATACTATACTATATTATATATTTAATCACTATATACTATATTTAATCACATATTTGCAAAAATATGTTAGTAATATATCTCTGCAAAAAAAAAATATATCACTTTTTCGCGAAAATATATTAAATATATCATAGATATATATTACAATATATTTTTTTTCGCGTGGGGAAAATACGCGAGAAAAAATAAGACAAATAGTCTCGTTAGATTTTTCCGCTCAAGCGTAATCTCCGCGTAAGGAATGTCATAAAATACGAAGAAAAAATTCAACATTTTTTTTATTTTATATAGCAATGAAATCTGATTCAGACTAATTTCTAGTTTTTCGACGACAGAAAAGATAAAATCAAACAAAATAAAATGAAATGTTTACAAAAATAAAAATAAAAAAAACAGAATATGATCGCAGGTAAAATTGAATAAGTGCAAGTGGATGTGAATGCATTGATCGTAAAGGTTCGGCTTGACTTACGAGAATTTCTACTGTACACTAACGCTGGTAGCGCAAGAGATATCTGCTATCTTCTCTACTACACATACTCACTTGCACTCTTGCGCGATCGACGTCTCGGCCGCGACCCGAGCGATCGGCAGAGGCCTCACTTCATCGTCGCAACCGCACCATCTCGTCGGGCCTCTGAGTAACGAGTCGTCGTTCGCTTCTGGCTCCGTTCTTTTACTCGCAGTCTCGATCGTTTGCTAATTTTATAACGCTTCGGTGTCGCGATTCTTATGCATCGGTAAGGGGGTGTAGGGGAATGAATAAAAGAAACAAAACAAAAAAAAATGTACAAGACGTACGAATCGCGAGTCCGTTCACTTCGACTGTATGTAGTTACCAAACTCTATGGTTACAATCCAATGTATATGGCGTTTATGTTTATGTGTGTTATGCATTATGTGCGAACGTATAACGACCTTCTGTTGTTTTCATGTCTCATTTCTTGATCTTCTTTTCACTACGTTCAAATTGCTAAATCATAACTTCGAGAGATATACGCGGAGTCTTCACCGATTACAATGCAGAGTACAAACCGGAGGGACTGTGTTTATAACAAACACGAAACAAAAAAAAAAAGAAATTGAATCGCGGTGTGTGAGACTCGATGCTCGCGAGATCCGAGGATTTATACATCGCTCATTGTAGCATCTTCCATTGTTTATATTATAGATCTCTTCTTGTATCTAACCGATCGATGTATATCGTCCGTGTGACTTAGTCTCTCGCGTTTCGTCTCCATAGATCACTCTCGATTTTCTTTCACTCTCGACGCCCGCAGCGTGGCTCTCGAACAGTCCGATGATCGTTAATTCAATTCCATATAGTAAATGCAATCGCGCGATTGACGCTCTCATTTGTCCGTTGTCGTTCGTCGTCCAGAGCGCTATGGCGGACGAACGCGTTTACAGAGGACGGAGAAAGGAGCGCGCGATCGTCTCGCACTGGACACCAGAAAGAGTTACATGAAGAGCGACGAATGAAAAAAAAAGAGCTGCGAAACGTCTGCCTGTACGTCCACCTATCCGCCGAGAATTCTTCGAGCGAAGGCCACACGCTAAGCCTCGCAATTTTATATCGCGGCTACGTGAGATATAAAAAAACTGAAAATTGTGCAGTAACTGTGTAAAGAACTTTGTTATAGGCAGTGGGCGAAACAAATTTTAAAAATGATAAAAATAATAAAAAAAATCAAATTAATAACAAATAACATTTTTTTCAAATTGATTGGTATAATTTTAGAAATTACTCTTAAAATTATTTCAGTAATTGATTATTAATTTTATCAATTAATCGTATTTTCTATACAAAATTCGGCGTCGGCGGAAAACATGCGAAGAAATCTTAAAGTCGCGTATCTATTTGGATTCATTGTATTTATACACAATTTATATAATAATACATTTACCATTCATTTTCTACAGATATACAATTTTTTTTTTTTTTTACGATTGTGATATCGTGCGGAACCCATAACCACAAGCGTGCCGATGCGCGAGCAAAGATATCGTCCAAATCCAAGAATCCAGCGTCGAGATGCGCGCGGGGTCTCTCGACCCGATCACCTTACCGTTCCGATGGCTTGCGTTACGCAATCGGCTGCGAAGTGCTTAGCGCGGCGTGTTCGTTCGAGCGTAGCGTCGTTTATCTACGCGTGGTCGATGTCGGGGCGGGAAAAGTGAAAAAAAAAAAAAGAAATATTTTTTTAAGTGATCCACGCGGTGGTGAGCGCGAAATGCGATCCGCCTGTTACTGAACCGATATATATATATCCACTACATTTATTATTCTGTCAATTAATTTGCATAATTTCGCATGGGGCACTTATATATCCTTCGGTGAGAATTCGCCTATTCAATTAATCAACGTGTCGTATTAATACACAATCGACTTCGACTGAAAAGGATTTTGAACTTGTGAATCGCACTCTGGTATACACTGAATTAATGTGTAACGGTATATATCGACGCACACATACAGGTGTACGACTGAATACAGTCGAATATCAATACACTTCGTCTCATACAGAGTCCCGTATTAAAAAAATGTGTCTATAAAATGTATCCTCATCTTTGTTCGTCTAATTCAATCGAATGTTCGAAGTGTGAAGATTCGCTCATAGCGTCGACGAAGATGGCGAGCGCGGTATTGTTTTTCATCCCACGTTCCATACCCATTTCGAGAAGAAAAAATAAAAAATAAAATTAGAGCAAAAGGTTTTGTCTGTTGATCGCATCGTTTGATAAGCAAATGCGAGAACGGTGAGAATTTTCTTCGGCAAGGAAACTCGCGGACAACCTGTTACATGTGGGGATGCCGCTCCTCGCGATTGCGAAACAATTAGAATGGACTGTGAGTAATAGAAGAAGAAAAAATAAGCTTCTTGTGGGGATAACTCAATATACAACCCTTGACATGAAAATGAGTAATAAATAGCCCTATAAAATTTGAGAACCATCCACAGCATGAATAAAAAAAAATTTTTAAACTTAACAAATTTCGTACACTGATTACACTACTCTTACACGAAGAGAAGGATCCAATTTACCATATATCTGGTTAAAAATATCGTAAATTTCTAATAGTACGGATTCAATGACGCCACCTGTGGAAAATTACGAGAACTATGCGAATTTTTACCATAGAATATCGTCAAAATTACCATACATGTGGTAAAAATTCTCGTAATATCGAGTATTTTCATCATAGGTGGCGCCACCGTCGAATTTTACCAGATGACATAGTAATATCTAGTAGACCCGTCTCTCCGTGTATAGAATAGAATATCTGACCATTATTTGGAAATATTTAACTCATTCCTGCTAATAAAATGCCATCACGTGCGTCACAACGTATGTACAGTTTAAATAATAATGGCATTAACTTTTGTCACATTGTAAATTAAGATGGTAATCGCGTTCTGATTGCGTAAAAAATCGACCGGCTCCAAATATTACGAATTGTACCAGAAACCCCATTTTTTTTTTTTATATAATTTTTTTTTCCGTGATATTAAAGAAAAATATGGAACTCCTTCCAATCGTTGTTATATATGAATTCGGATTTGTTTTTACGCGATTTGAACACCGATACGAATGATCAAGTAACGGAATTATTTATGAAATATTATTTACGTGTAATATTATAAGTATACGTGTACGTGTAGTTTACGTGTATATCAATGAGTATTGACATAGAAATAAATGCGGATAAACACGATGTTCATACTACTTCCATGTGTTCACATGATACAAATTCTATTAGAGTAAAAAATTTCTAGCAATGAATATAAAGGTTGCAATTCAAATTTGGATAATATGCAAATTTTTTTTCCGCTTAATTAACTTTTGCAAATGATCCCTCATGGGACTCGCATAACCCGCAATAACTGGCGAATAACCGAAATCTATGATAATTGAGTGTATAGCATATCGGGTTAATATAGCGATTCAACGGATCGTCGAACTACGCGCGGATTATTGGTCGAGTCGCAGGCGTTTGCGCCCAAGTCGAGGGGGTTTCGTACGTACACACACCAGAATACCGACATTCAGCTTGTCTTATGGGCTCCAACAGCGCCATTGCACCATAATATTATTAGATAAACGGCGCATTGCCAGATAGTCTGTATGCTTGTATATGGTTTACATAAGAGTTCTCGAATGGGCTGTGTGACCCCTCGTCTCTTCTCGATCTTTTCTCGGCTACTCGCGCGCACTCCGTCCGACTCCTTCGCGTTCGTCCGTATCATGTATATGTATATACCGAAGCATATACACAAAACACAGCTTCTACGTATACCAATGCAGCTGTGTATGCGTATTTCGTACACCTTTGCAACTTGTGCACAGATTTCATCGTGGCTAATGTATAATACGTACACATAGCGGCGAGGATATTACTACGACACCTACACGACGTTCGAAAGATAGGTGTGCGGCGAAGTTCTGGCAAAAGCGACAAGTGCCCCGATCTCCCCACTTGAACGACACGAACGGTTCGGACCAAAGCTTATCCACCGAGGAGGAGTGAACGGATTCGAGAATATCGCTCTCGCAGCTTCGGCATAACTCGGTACGTTCATCTCCGTAGGGTTAATGGGGTTTCAGGAAAATTGCTCTTCGCGCCTTTGCGAATATAGCTCCGAGAGCCCACTCTACGAAACGATAGTGTGTATGACGATACCCGTCTGTCTATGTGTTATTCCACTGGGCTGTTCCATTGCTCTCGCATCAAGGAGGTAATCCTAGACATCAACCGCTATAATCAGACTTGATTATATTATACTAATTTGCGATAAAAGATTATGCGATTATAATTAAGAGATTGGCGTTTTGGCATTAGCGATCTCGAGTCAATTATTCGTCTCATGAGGGGACAATTTTCTTTATTTTTTCATCGGTTTTTCTATTTCTTCAAATTTACGAAACTTTCGGATTATTTAGTCGGATCTCATAAGACGCAAAAATTAAAAACAAAAATAATTTCACAAAAATTTAAAAATTCTGTCTAAAAAATGAGTATAATAATAATAATAATACATCCTTACATAATAATCGGGAGATTTCTACGTCCATTTTAATTTTTGTGAATTTATGTTTATTTTATTAATGTTAAAGTAAAAAAAAAGGAACGAAGGTTATTATTATAAAAAGTGATTTTTGGTTTGTTGTGAACTGATTCCGAACATTTACACTTGACCCTTCGAGTATAGGACTCGTAACGATATGGGTCGATGATTTGCTAATCGTCATGAATACTTCGATAAACGATCACCGCGAAAGAGGTTTGCTTATCCTTCAATGAGTGGGAAAGGGAGAGGAGTTGGTTGAGCGAAGAAAGCGAGTTCCCGCAAAGAGTTTCCGTGAGAGCCTACGTGATCGAAAAGCCAATAGTCCAGTGCGTTCGCTTTATAGCGACGGGATACTTTCAAGAGATCTGCACCAGCGGCAGCAGCATCAGCAGCGCTAGAGCAACAGGAGCGAACCGTCGAACCTACCGATCCGCAGCCTAATGACTTCTGATCGCTGTATCGATTAGCACCGGTTAAGACCGATCGATTGCGTACCTTGTCAAATTTGTCAACGGGTGCGAACCGGCCGTCTACATAACGATTCCTACCCATATCAACGCTCGCGCTCCAATCGCGCACGTATACAGCCCCATGTCCAAAGTAGTAAAAGACTGTCAACTCCGTCGGACGGTATTCAAGTTACCGATCCACCTAACTATCATTGCCCGTTAGGCTCGTTCGCGATATATATCCCGCAAAGTATCACACGACTAGACGGAATCTTACGAAACTTTTGCGAATAAGCCACTCGGTCATCGTGAGTTGTCGTCGTAGTGGCTCTCTGCACAGTTGGGCGACGGGCGAGTTGAACGAGATAGTAGAAAAAGAGATCAGAGAACGAGTTGACAAATCGGTTTAAGGTCTGCCAGGTTGTGTGTCTGGTGCAGCGAAAAGACCCGTGGAGTAAGAAACATTCGGGTAGCATAAGGAGTTGTCGCGGGAGGCAACAAAAAGTAATACTATATCGCGTGCACCGAGTGCTTGAAGTCGAGCGTCGCACGCCGCACGCGTTGTATAGAAGTCAATTTAAAAAAAAAAAAGAAGGAGGAAAAAGAAAAAGGAGTTAAATCGTTCGTACTTGATAGATACTTTGTGGTCTTGAGATCATAACGATTGTGGCAATGGAAAAAATGCGATCGAAAAAAAAAAAAAAAGATGGTGTATCGAGAGTCTTCGAAGCAGAAATGTAGCCATCACTCGAGCGGCAGCTTTAATGAAGACGTTGTCGTTAATTTTCAAGGAAATTCTCTCGTGAAAGTCGTTTTGACGGATTATCACCTCACCCGATATTCCAACGTAGCCGCAGAAAGAAATTTCTCTCCCTGTCGAATAATAAAATTTGTTATG
The DNA here is from genome assembly GCA_963971235.1 of Cryptus armator. Classification (NCBI taxonomy): domain Eukaryota; kingdom Metazoa; phylum Arthropoda; class Insecta; order Hymenoptera; family Ichneumonidae; genus Cryptus; species Cryptus armator. The sequence continues at coordinate 11,042,185 of OZ020242.1, read as the reverse complement.
TTCCCAGTGGATTTATGAGTCTACAGAGCCGCGTCTTGTCCGCATTGAGGTGAGTTTTATTTTCCGCTGGATGACGATACCGATTAATATTCCCACAGAAATTGAGGGCCGTGACACGGGCGATCGACGTCGTACGCGCGCGATCGAAAGACGCTACGAAAAAAAAAAAAAAAAAATTTCGTTCGAATGCAAAACGTCTCTTGTGCTGTTGTGCGCCGGCGTGCGATATTAATGATTGATCGTTTCGTTTTCGCGAAGAGAATCTCTCGCTCTCTCTCGATTCGCATCTCGGCGCATCGTCGATCGCCAATTTACGGTCATATACCGTCGGGCACGGCCGCCGCGCGGCAGCGGGTTGATGCATCGCGTTAAACGATCGAATCGAGTCTACTGTCTCGGGGCGGCCACATAACGTGCACCTTTCAGAAGGTCCCGTATGGAGAGGAACGCGCGAGCCACGAGAACCAAACTCGATCTCTCGTGAGAGCCTCGACACAGGTACAACGTTATGAGGCGCGGCGCGCGCTGACCAATTACTCGAAATTGAGTTATAACCGGATCAAATTGCCGATAATTGGCGATTGCATAGCTTAATCAGGACGGCCTTCTCTCGCAACCGTTCCTACCCTTTACCCCGCCACAACATATACTTCATTCACTCTTTTCCCTTTGCGCTCCTGCCCTCGTGAACTCGGGTGGCTACACGTGTTGTCATCTTGCGAATACCTTGGGCGATAATAAATTCGATCAGCGGACGAGTTTTCGTCCTGTGCTGGTTGTTACATTAAAATTGTATCGGAACGACAGAAGAGGCTTAAAACGATTTCGGACCGCTTGGAATCGGTACAATGTGGTTCAAACCAGTTTTTTACTGAATAAACTTGTTGCCTGTATCATCGGGACAATATTTTTATTTGGCATACTTTGGTAATATATAATATATAATATATAATATATAATATATAATATATAATATATAATATATAATATATAATATATAATATATAATATATAATATATAATATATAATATATAATATATAATATATAATATATAATATATAATATATAATATATAATATATAATATATAATATATAGAGTTATTTCATAAGTCTTAGTATGAAGTGCACCAAGACTCGAAGACTCGACTTACCGAAGTTGCTTTGATACTTTCAATTTATTTCTTTTTTTTTTATCGAATCCCAAGAGCCACGAGTACCCCGAACGTCTGCCCGACAATACAAATTGCTGATTATGCGCCCGGCTCTATCTCGCGTGCCTTCTAATTGGGCCGTGCGGAGCAAGCGACTGAGCTCCGCTACGGGTTTTCTGTGTTATACAGGTTCACCGGTACATATAATCCGGAGAGTCCACAGCATACTCACGCTTGGGAAAAGATCGACCGATCGGGACCTCGTTGACCCTTAACCCTCCCTACTTCTTCGTTCGCTGCCGCATTTGCTGTTAGTGCCACACGGTATCTTACTCCTCGGTGAGACACCGATTTTTGGAAGCTATTTGCCCCAGAAGTTGAACTTTGTAAACGAAACCGATTTCTTCTCGCTGTACAAGCTTCGCGGACTTCGGTATAATCCTCTATTCCTGGTTAAGGATAATAGGCGAACGCTGACTCGCCGGTGTACTCGTTATACCGAATACCGATCTTACCCAAGCTGTCCACCTGCACGGCTTGGCTGGTAAAAAAAAAAAAGAAACTCCCTCCGCTATCTTCTTACCTTGTAGAAAATTGGAGCGAAGAAGTCTCGAAGATCTGAAACATCCTATCCTCGTTCGTTTCAAAGGTCTAAGTGCAAACCCGCGAACCTCGCTGGTTTCCTCCGCGGGGAGGCTTTGACACGAAGAGAAAGGCCCCGAATGAGACGGTGAGATTCGATCGCGGTGAAAGATCGATAGAGAGGAGAAACGATAAAGGATATATCGGGCCGATGAGACGGAGTAGGATAGAGGAAAAGTCTGAGAAGCGAGCGCGACAAGTTCATCGGTTGTGTGTGGTTTTATAAAAGAAGTGTACCTCTAACAGCGGTTGAAGCGAAGCGTGCAAGCCGAGAGAGCCTCCACCGAGCCGGAGTTCTTATTCGCGTATCTTCTATCGTGTACGGCGTAAGTAAGTAGTCGACTCGACGATCGTTGTAAACGTGGTGGTATACACCGATGCGATATGTAGGCTTACCTCCGCACCATGTGCGCTCGCCCGTCCCCCGCTACTCAGCGTGCATATCCCTGGAGAGCCGTTGACATCCCGCGACCGTGCCGCACGAGGCATTATGCTCCGCGTTTTTATCGTCTATTTACTAGGCTTAGGCACTGTTTATCCGTGGGGCAATGAAAACGATTAAACGAGAGATCCGATCGCACGCGACTCTACTTTAGCGCATCCTCGTTGGAATCGTCGACGTTGCCTACCGCCGACGCCGCCGCTTCGTCGCCTGCAAACGTCTTCTTTCCGTGTATCAAACTGTTTTTATTTATTTATTCCACTATCGGCACGAATATCACTTTCTTATTGATATTAGCGGAATCGCTCTGTTTCTGTGAAATCGGTGAACGGAACTTGCAGGCATGGAGTGGAGCTCCGACTGCATACATATAGTTATTATCTATAAAGGTAATTGTGGAGAGAATATTTCTGCAGATCTTGCTTTCTTTTTTTTTAAGTTTGCAGATTTCACTTTTGGGTGGAAAATCGGTAACTTTTACCTAATCTCCTTTTTCTAATGTGACTTCTGGAAATTAAGTGCCACGAACAGTATGTGATTTATTAATTACACTGTTTTAGGCATTAGGTAATTTCTCTGAAGTTATTAGTCACCTAAAAAGGACAATCGGCAAAATGATATCGATTTTTCACCGAAAAGAGAAGACTGCGAACTGAAAAAAAACAATTTCCCCAAAAAAAAAAATTGTCCCCATTATTTTCATCATAGAAAAATCTCTGTAGCCATAGCTACACTCAATGGCTGCAAGTTCCGTATACCGATTTCACAAAAACAGAGCAATTGCACGAGATTCGTCAGTAGATAGACAATATTCAAGCATTAGCGGCTCTAATACAGCAGTCAATGAGAGCGTCCGTCGTTAGACGAATAATGGATATGTGTACACAAAATCCCCTTCGGCGTTGCCGAACTCATGCATACAGTCATGACGATACTCGATCGATCGCCGATACCGTTTGATGTATCGATGATCTAGGAAGGTGCCATTCTGTGTCGTCGTTTGCACAGTTCGATGCGCAAGTGTTCGGTATGAATACTTTTGTTTATTGCCGATCCGTGCGATCGATCTTTGCTAAATACCTTCGCCGATCTTGGGAACCAATCACGCATACCCGACATCCGGAAAAAAAGAAGTTTGCATTCAACCGCAACTTACGAAACTTCGAACTAACGATATTCTATTGATAGGAAAACACGTCAAGTCTATTCTTCGCCTACGGGCAACAATAGTCATCGATGCATCGCGTACTACCGCGCAATGAACGTAGCATAAACATCGGTGGTATAGTATATTCCAATATTGAATAGGAAACACACAAGATGAGAGGAGGAAAGAACGTTCGACCTGCCAAGGTTAAGAAGCGAGCATCGAGTGTAGCCGCACACGCGTGGGCTGGTATCCGTAACTCGATGATTTTGCAATCCGCGCTTCCTGGTGCAATTGATTAATGGTACCCGGCCGCGGTAGCTTCCAGCATCTCGATCTACTGGCAAGCGTACACGCGTTATTCTGTACTCGTTTGTTAGACGCTGCAAATCTCGGCTGGCTAACGCGTTAGGCGAGAATGTTTCTATTGATGACCGTGTGTTTCTGTTTCTGAACGGTATTCGCCGAGCGCTTGACCCTGATCGACAACGCGTGAATGAGGGTTTGCGAAACGAAAAAACGGTGATTTGTTTTTTTTTATTTTTCAGTTTCTAGATCACTAACAGATTGCACGGGATGAATTGAATATCGTATAGGGAAAAACGCGGCAAAACGCATGAATATGATGCAATCGGAAGATAATTGTGAAAAAATTAATTTATTTGACGTAAAATATAATAACAATTCGTATAAAATTTAAAAAAATTGATCATTTTTTTTTAATTTCTACTAAACTTGTTTCAAATGTATACTCATTTTTTTTTATTTCAATTTATTCCAAATTCCATCTAAATTTTTTCACGAAACTTTTGTTGAAAGCCCGTTTTATCCCTCTCTGCCCTATAACCCGCAGCAGAATATAACGTATCGTATAAGACTGCAGTGTTTCGTTTTTTCGTCTGACAAACACCATACATGGTGCGATGAAACGGGGCATTTACAGCTTCGCACCGTGTGCACCAACATTCACGCGCTGCACCATCCCTCCGTTCGGTTTCTCAAGGTTACAATGAGAACTGTCGGTAAAATAAAAAAAAGATCCGCGGCGTTACAGAAGCCTTTCTCGCGCGATCGATTTCGCCGCGCAGTGTGTATGTGCGTTTTCCTCAACGCAACAACGCTACCTAACTCTTTCGCTGCGGCTCTGTGTGATTTATATCCGGCTTAAGTGATTCCCCCGAGAGCGAGAGATGTTACCCGGCTTCTCTAGCCTCCGCGAGCTCCTTCATCGGGCACCGATACTTCGTAGAATAAGACGAGCGCGCGCGCATATATATATCGTTTACACACGAAGTTACGCGCGGTTTATTCTCGAGTGTGAGAAAGATAAAGATTCTAGAGCCCAGCAGAGACGAGAGAACGACTCAGAATTAACGTCCGCGGAGTTAGACGCGCGCGGACTACTATAACGCACGCTTCGTCGTAAATTTTCCTTCCCAAAGATCACAGAGAATAGCCGACCGACATCACGCATTCCCATGTTTTTATCCTTCGTTAAGGAGCTTTTTTTCTTATTCTTCCGCATCAATTTTTTTTTTACATCTTCGACTTATACGCGATTATGTCAACATCCGTGATAATCGGAGTGCGATCAATCAACGGTGCGACAGATGTAATCATCGCTACTCCCATGGAGCACTGATTCACGCATCAGAATTTTTATGTCGAGCACAATGCGATGAAATACGAAGTGGAAACAAGCTAACGAGAGTTTTTATCGTATCTTCAAATCATCGAAAGATACTTATGGTTTCGTACATTATTGTTCAAAGTTTTCTTTCCGCTACTGTTTTCCTTATTAAATTACGAAAAAAGTAGAAAAAATTGATTTTTTTTTTTTGGGAATAATATCGTGTGACACTATTCCGATGATATAAATATCATCGAATGATATTTATGATTTCGTACATAATTGTCCGGAAATTTTCTTTTCGCTGCTGTTTTTCTTAGTAAATTACGAAAAAATTCAAAATATTTAAATTTTTTTTTTTTTTTTTTCGGAATAATATCGTGTTAAATTTTGGGGTTCAGGGTTTCGGGGATATGGGAATTTTTCTTTTTTTTTTTCGGAATAATATCGTGTTAAATTTTTTTCTTTTTTTTTTCCGGAATAATATTATGTTACATTTTGGGATTCAGGATTCCGGGGAAATCGTTATAGCAACGAAGAAGGGTAGAAATAGTACTTATTTTTTTTTCGATTAAACAAAAATTATTTATTTCATCTGGCTTGTGGGTACTGGCCGCTTCATCGTCACCTCTTACGCTCTATTTTATTTACAAAAAAAAAAAAAAAAAGTGATAGTATTTTATAATTTCCGTAAGAATCTCTGAAAAACGTCGGACGGCGGGAGTCTAGGACACTGCCGAAAGAATGAGATATAATGATGAAAAACGTTAACGATATAACGCGTAGCGATAATTATTCATTATTATCGTGTAATGTATGTACAGTACGGGAAAAAAAAAAAAAAAAAAAAAATTTGCCGATCGAGATTCACTCGTTCGCGTGTATAACCGCTTGGCAGTTCGTTAAGAAAAGCAAGACAAGCCGTTCGTACATTAATCGACGCACCGACGTCCGCGTCCAGAGAAACTCTCGACTAATGAGTCAAAGAATATACGTTTACGTAGGTATTTCGTTCCCAATTAACGATCGTTACTGGCTACTGGAGTTTCCTTAAAATCTAAACAAAACGGGGAAAAAAAAAACACTCTTTCGTGTTTTTATTCTCTATACATACATCGATCTTTTTTTTTTTTTGTTATTTTTTTTGTTTTTTGTTTTTCATAAATATAATATAAAGGCACTTCACTACTGGCCTCGTTATTCACGACTCCTTTATATAATTATTATGTATAATATTCATTCTCTCTTTTCCTCAAATTTACATACACAAAGGATAGACTTTCTGAAATAATCAAAGTAATGAAAAAGAACGACAAGTGGGAAGAAACGATAGAAGAAGAGAAGAAAAAAAAAAAGGAAGGATACAGGTGTACAAAATAAATCAATATTTCGTCTAACTACTTTTATAATAAATTAATGGGTTTCGCGAGTCGTCGTATCAGGCGATATGTACAGGTTGAACACATTTTTTTTTTTTTCTCATTATAAACAGATCGCGATCTCGACCGTCGTTCGATCACTTCGAACGAATCTCACAGCTCGTTCTTCTTTATATAAATTTATTTTTTTTCTTTTATTTTTATTCTCCACACGAGACATATAAATTGTTTTTTGCGCCCACAAGTACCAAACAGTGGAATCCCGCAGGGTTCGCGTAGGCGAAAAAAACGAGTCCGATCGAGATGGCTAACGTTCCACAGCCATTGCGCTGTTTTTTTTTTTTTTTTTTTTTTTTCATTGTGTTTTTATTAATTTATTATAGCGTAAGCGGAAGTTCCGCGGGCCTCTTGACGCCGAGCGTAAGGTCGAGTGGTTTGCTCTTCGTAGTAGTTTCCTGATCTTTGGTCGTTCCCCGATCGTTGGCAACGCTCGACGATGATTGATCCATTTCGTTTGTCCTCGTGGGCCTCGGCGAGCTTCGCGTCGATCTCACGCTGAGATCGATAGGTTCATCCTGTTCGACCGCAAGTCCACCAGGACTCGGACTTACGAGTAGGAGATCGCCGCCTCTCGGGGAGTGTTGCGAAGTCGCTGGTGTAACGAGGCCCGGTGGTGGATAAATCAATCCGAGACCGTGATGAGGATGATAGCTCGTCGTCAGGGTGACGGTGGCGTTGATTTTTCTCGGTGGAAATTCGCGTTCCGAAAGGGTAGGCGAGGCGCTCGCCTTAAAGTAGCTTAATGCCGAATTGCTTCGGGATTCGTCGTGTTCTCCACCGTCAACGGAGGATGCGCCGCTATCGCTGGGTGTGTCCGCTCTTCCCTTGTAAACCGGCAAAAAAGGCCGAAATACTTCGGGTGGACTGGAAGCGAGAACCATTTTTTCTTGAGCGAAATTGACCGGAAACATGGGTGACGTTGAGGCCGGATGTTTGTAACCAAACGGTGGTGAACCTTCGCGAGGCGGTGTGCCGGGCGGTTGTTGACTAACCCTCTCGCGTTCCTTTTGCCAAGCTAATAGCCGCAATTGATTCTGTAGCGCAACATCGTCCGGATGCGGCGATTTATTGCCGCGTTCTCTTTCCTGTTTTAGCATCGCTACGTGCAACAGATGTGACTGAAGTGCCAAATCCTCTTGACTCGGCGATGCGCGATCTTTGCCATCCTTGATGCCGTACATACCGCCGCCCTGTTGCGAATGCGAATGGGATGGGGGAAGAAATCCCGGGAGAAAACCCGTACCGAAAGGACCGCCGGGATTACCACCTCCCTGATTGCCATTCGTCTGTTCTTGTAGCAAACAGTGAATCTTAAACCAATTCGATCTTCTGCCGTATCTCGAACCCGACTTCGACATACCGACCATCAAACACTTGCGCAATCGGCAAGCCTTGCATGCCGTACGATTCTTCTTGTTTATCACACAGACACCGCCGTTCTTGCATTCCGATATACTTCCGAGATTGTTGTAGGTGCGACCGAAGAACGACTGCAACATAAATAAAAAAAATATCGAAAATTAATAACAAAATAATGATAATAATAAATTGATTATTATTTTTATGATAATTTAAAGAAATGAGCGGCGATCGATCGCAAGGCAAATAAAGGATACATAATTGATAAAAAAAAATAATAATTAATGATCGATCGATGTTCCCGGGTTTGAATGAACCCTGAAGCGTCTATTGTACTTCAATGTGGCAGAGGGAAATGTGCGTAAACGAGATGAAAGAGTTACGACTCTTGGATGCGGGCGCGCGTCCGTGTATCGACGAGAGAATTTTAACTTTCGATCTGCTCGTATCTATGAAGCTTCAGCGCTTGTATAAGCAGCAATCTCTGTCTTTGTTTTCGTTTCGAATGTTTTAAAGCCTATCAGGAAGAAGATGAGAGGCTCTTGGCACTCGATCCTAGTATCTTTCCGTCTTTTTCTCGTGGTCGCGACCCGTTAAGGGTCGAGAGACGCGGCTTTCGCATGGGTATATGAACCTTAGCGCTCGCACGGGCTGATGGCGCGAGCCACGCGCATTTCTCTACCGGATTAAACGTCAGGGTTTAATGTTACGCGCGTCACGAGAATTAGCATGCCGATCCGCCTAGGAAAGAGGTGGGCATATATATATATACATATACATACTGCATATATACGTATAACGTTATAGTATACGGCGTGGTCGATCGTAAAGTTAAACGCTTGTCGGCCGACGATAAAACTCATATATGCCTCACGAAAGATAGAGAGAGCACGACGAAGAGACCGAAGTGCATGAGCTCTTGCGCCAAGCTTCAGCGAATATGCCGGCTGAGACTATCTTCTTCGAGAGTTCGAGACGTAGAGCGCCGAACCCCCCTTGGCACTCGCGAGAGAGCCCGCCAGCTCGCACGGTCATCGAGCGACTAATTTACGATCGTGCTTTTGAATCTTTTGTAAAGCCACAGCTCGAGACTTAACCAACTAGCGTGATCGTAGAATGAGAGACGCGCAGCCAAGACATGCGAAAGTTTCGCGCTTCGCTTGGAACTAAATGCAACATGTCGTATCGATATTAACTCTAAAAAAAAAAAAAAAAAAAAAACAACGAATTCGAACCGATTAATTATTTAATGCCTTGTTAAGTATACGGTTCGCAATTTTCGACCCGATTTTTTATTTTTTTTTTTCAATCAATAATTTTTATATAAAAAATGATTAATTGGTCACTTTTTTTCCCCACGGTAAGGAGTTTCGTAATATGCAAAAAAAATTGTTGGATGATCGTGAAATATACAGTTTCGTTTACAAATGTTCAACGGCAAACAGGAATATTGAATGTAAAAATGCCCGTGTCCCACAGTCTTTTCGTTGAGTCACGGAGTCACTCGAGAAAGATGGGACCTCGGCGTCCCCCCCCCCCCCCCCCGGAACTGTTTCGCCGAGAGCTCTCGCGCCCGACTTTGCGGCTGATAGGACGTGGGTGGCGAAGAGGTGAGGCCATAACGGGTCGGTTCCAAGAGGGTCCCCGTGAAACCGAAAAGCTCGAATAACGGTTCCCTGCTCTCGAATCTACAAATTTATAACCCGCCAGCTGCGAAATAAACTATATTTGCAAGTATGCAGATATAGGCCAATGCGCATAACGGGCGTAAAGGATTTGGTCGTTCTGCCGCCAAAGACTCTCTCGGGGATAATAACACGCGTAATCGTCATCAATAAAATATGTCCAAAGAAAAAAAAAAAAAAAAAAAAAAAAAATATGGCATAGACAATAATTCCGTAACCATAAATTAACAATCCTGGCGTCTACGATATAACATAGCAATTTACTCTAACGACATTGTCAATTAATTAAAAACACTGTGTTCGCACCCGCGAACGATTGAATTAACAACCGTAACGGTATTATCGTCTAAACGATTATGAAAATTGTATAACTCTGTTTCCTCGTGTCTCACGGGCGCCGATTGTAACGCTCCACTGAGCACCGAAACGCCGGTGTCGTCGAGCGAGTCGTCGACTCGCGAAAGGGAAAGAGAAATACACATTCGAAGACAGACAAACGGACAGAGATACAGAAAGATTCTGAAGCATAAGCTTCGCGCAAGGTGAATAAATGTCGAGGTACAGAGATTAAAAAAAAAAAAAAAAAAAAAAAACGTTATTTCCCACACACGAACAATGCGAGATGAGAGACAACATTTGCGACACGAGCACACGTTCCGTGAAGCTCGATGAGAAAATGACGTGTCATCCGGCTAGCGAGGCGTTTGCGACCGTAAAATCGGCTCAACGCGTGTTGGTGCGTTCTTAGATGGTACGTGCATGTAGGTGACTGAAGTTTCGCGCACACAAGCGCACAGCGGCATCGTCGTCGTCGTAGCGCAGAGTCCGAGTGGAACTACTTCGAGAGAATCTTGGATCGCATTTGGCACGGTGTATGTACGGTGCAGAATCGCGCGCGAGCAAACGCACACTATAAGCATTGGAGATGTGATGCTGCGCAGCTTCTGTTCCTCGTCTGCTCCGTGCGGCTGTGTTGTGTGCACCGGCGGCGTGCAATCTTCCGGTAGCAATCTTTAGATCGTGGGCCGAAGGAACGCGCGCGCGAGCGCCTCACCAACTCGGCTGATGTACCTATAGCCGACGCGCGGCGGTATCTCGAAACGTAATGCCAACGGAGATGCATATACACACACACATCGACGCGAACACAGCGCGGAGAGCAAGAGAACCAAAGCTGGGTAAGCTAAGTTAGTCCCAAGCAGCTTCCGTGACTCTTCGTACGCCAGATGATCCGTGGCTGTCACTGCTACTGTGTGAAAGGGGTTACGGTGCCATCGGCGTGAGTTAGGCCTTCCCGAGAAAATCCAAGCGTGCACATCGACTCGCTACCGGTGCACGCTTCTGTCCGTACGCCTTGCGATGCACCGATGCATCCAACTTCCGCACTCTCGTGTACGAGAGACGAGAGGCCACCGAAACGATCTCTCTTGGGTTGCATTTTACTTTTGTAAGCAATAAGACGAAAAAAAAAAAAAAAAAAAAAAAAAAAAGGAAAAATAAATAAAGATATGGAGAAGATGCCTCGGCACGAACGATTTACCTATGAAATTATCGGCAATCGAGCAGTCAATCAATACAGTAGGGAACTATATTTGTTTGGTCAGTAATAAGCTCTTATTAGTGTCAAAAGATAAAACTATAGTAGCCAGCAATGCGAACGGGTACTGGTCCATTCGTCGATTAACTACGGGGATGCTGACTGCTCTTTAACGTTACAACATTCGAAATTCATTGGAAAAAAAAAATAACAAAAAATAGTTTCACGAGTGATGTACTCACGAGTGGCGGAGATGATTCAGCCAATCGTAACAACGGGCTGATCATGTTGGATACGAGAGATGAACGGTTAAGGGAGGTTCGATCCCGGAAATCTTATTAATCGAGAGCCAAAAATCAATAGGAAATCAATTATAAAGGCAGTAATAGTTTTTTTTTTTTTTTTCGGGTCGTCTTTATCGGGTCTTCAGTTAAACCCGTAAACTTGCTTCATTGACTCATTCGCTTGAGTTTCGCTGGGCATCGATTCCCGTATCTCTGATTACCCTGGCTGCCGAGTTCGATCGATCGATCGATCTACTTGCCGATCGGGAGTTACGCGTGAGAGTGATTTTGCTATTCAACTTGTTTCGCCAAGTATCTACGTAAGGATCGATCTCGACTATCGACATGATCAACCCGTCCAGCCTCGTCGTCACTCGAGCACTTTGTAGTCGATATAGGCGCTGATCGTTCTTGAGCGATAGAGTAAAAAAGAAAAAACATGTATGACTGAACATAGTATAGTAAACAACGATCGGTCCGAGCTTCTCTGCCTAATCCGTCGTAAGACCGAGAGTTGGCGATCGAGTTTCCTCGATTGCGCTCTTCGTCCGTTTCTATAACGACGGTCCAGAGCCACGTCTCGTAAATTCGCGGGGGGGATACAACGGGATTCGCGAATTGCGTAACATTAACACGCGGTACAGGTTTATACTGTGCTATCGAGAGACCAGACGACAGCGGCGAGAACCCGGCGTGGCGCACGAGCTGAACAGAGGTGTTCTTCAAGTTTTTTGTACCAAAACAGTTTCCACCACGTCCGGACACTCGAGATCTCTCGTCAGGCGCATGCACTCACGCACGCACCGACACGCAGTTGAATCGCACCAGCGAATCCAGCTATATTCGAAGACCAATAGCTCGTGGGATTATATACGGCTATGCGGTTGTAACGGCCATTTAGAGGCGCGTGCGACAAATCTGGCTTTTGGTTCCCCGAGGGCCTTTAATACCAGTACTACCAACTGCTAACTACTACCATTACCAATAAAGCTGCGGGTACCTCGGACGTTGCGATTATCTCAAATCACACGGCACGCCCGGAATCCTGAACCGATTTGTAGAGCCATAAAAACCTATCGAGATCGCGAGTTAAAAACCTTGTCGGCGTTGCAGTCGCGAATAGTTTTATACATTCGAATTATCGGCGAGCTGCTGCGCTGCATCGAAACAGCGAATAGATGTCGATAAAAGTGAATTGAAAAATCATTTCCTTATCGATTTTTAATTTTTTCCGATTGAAATCGGCACGGTAGCGCGAAACTCATCAATCGAATTAATATCGGCATTTCTTAGTAAGGCGATCTAGAAATATTGTTAATTTTATGGTTATTACTTCACTCAAAGCTCGATGACAACGAGCGCAATATGTTTCCGGGATTTATAGATCGCAATAACGATTCTACGCAAGATCGATTATCTCTGAGAATATAAGGAGGAAAAAAAGAAAAAAAAACCGTCAATCGCCGAGTCCGTGTTGAGAAAATGAGTCAATGAGTTTTTCCGTATCGAAAGCGAAGCGTTCAGGTAGAGGCGCTTAGCGATCGAGAATGCAATCGGTGCAACGTGTACGGCAAGTCGATCAGTCCCGCTGCGACGATTTTTCAAGGAAAAAAAGCACATCGTTACGCGTGAGTGATGTTAATAATATGTATTCCATCAAAGTTTCAGAGATTCTCGAGTACGGAAAGTCGATCACTCCGGCTGTAACGATTTTTCAAAAAAACAAAAAAAAAAAAAAGAAACTCCTCTGACGCACGGGCAACGCGAACGAGCAGATTTCAAGAACTATAATTCTATTTAGAAAAACAACGGCAATAAAAATTGTTGCAAAACTTTTGTCGAAAGAATTTTTTTTTTTTTTTTTTCGATTTTTTGTTTTTCCATAAAAAATAATACGATTTTTTTTCATATCGAAGCCGTTAAAATAACACTATCGATCATCGAGATTTGTCGATTGAACACATTTCTCATCGTATCATCGTGCAAATCTGAGAAATTTGTCATTGTCAATGTTGGAGAGTTCGTCACCAAGTAGAGTAGAGCAGTGACTCCGGCATTCCTGTCGGTATAGCCGTACCGATATAGAACTAGCGAAAGATTGCGAGAAAAAAAGATGACTAAAAAAAAAGAGAGTAAAATACAGCAGCAACCTCCGCGAAGCAACAAATCCTTTCTTTCGTCGGGATCCGAGCCTCGCGGAGTGCACAGTAGCGGCGGGTTTGCACATAACCGCCGAGTTTGGAGTTGGTATACCATGTGAGAGATCCGAGTCAATTGATCACTGTTCACCTACGTGAACGTAGCGAGCAAGTAGTATTCTTGTCGCTCAAGCTGACTTCTACCGGTTCTGGAATATACCCCACTGCCTCGACGAATATATACTACCGACCGACGGGTTTAATTCGCGGTGACTATAAACATTTTCGGAACCCGTTCTCGTTCGATTTATCTGCGTCGAATATTTGGATTCTCATTCCGTTCGTCTATTACACGCCGTAGACAAATATTTTCCTCATTTCCGGCAGTTTTTAATTTTACGATATTTTTTTTTAAATTTATTTCCTCATAATTATTATTTTTTTATTTATTTTTATTTAGATATTTTTTTTTTTTTTGGGTATCGAATTTACGACTTTTGTTTTTATCTAAAGTTGTTTAACCTCTAATTCTCGCAGCGCCAGGCACCTGTATACTGTGACAGAGACGGTATAAGGCCTTTCTATATCTCACCCACGCGCACCGACCATCAGACCGTTCGTAATGTGGTCCCGCGTCGGTTCTTCCGTCCCTATCTTTCACTTGTGCGCAGCTTCTCGCTTCCTCGGTCCATTTCACCTTTTCTCCGACATCTCTTACGCTCCGCGAGCTCACGGCAGTGGCCGTTGCGTCTCCTTCTCGCGCGTATCAACAATCTATATTAAGGACGTGGGAATGTGAAATGGCTTGCTGTCCAGCGACCGCCAACGGTTACTATACCAGCTAAAACCATCTGTCCTGACGCTTATTGTGACACGCTGCCGGTGTGGTCGCTGCGACTGTCGTGTAACTCCCGCGACAAAATCTCGAAACTTTTGTAGGCATATCAACGCTATTCAAGATACAAATGATAATTTTAATTTTTTTTCAAAATGTCTTTTATTTTCCATCCGAAAAAAAAAAAAAATTACATTTCATCAAAAATTCGTTTAAAAAATAATTCGTACAACGTATTGCACAAAAAAAAAAAAAAAATTACAATAATTATCAGTTCGAATTATTTTAATCGAATTATTCCTGCAAAGCTACGATTTACAAGACCGCCAATTATGATTTTTTTTTTTTTCGAATCAAGATCAACGGAACAGGAAAGGAATAAACGTCGTAGAAAAAAAAGTGAGTCACGCAAATTAATGGAAGAACTCAGTGCCGACGTAATAACTCGAGCAAATGAAGTCAGTCGGTTGAATCTGTGGGTATTGGTAATCGGCGCTGATCGCCCGTGCGTGACCCTGATGTGTCTCGGGATAGCACTCCGCGTGTTAGTGCGACGATGTGTCGTCACGACGTCGCGTGCGTAAAGAGTGCATCTCGAGCGTTTTCTCGAAAGACATAAACCCGATCTCCGTGCCTTGTGCTATATAGTCGACGGCACGCGGTTTAATAACAGTACAGTACGCGGACTCGGTGGTTAATACGAACACGAAGGAAATACGCGAACGTATTTCCTTCCTCGTGAGACGGCATTCCCCGCATGATGACTCGGCGTGCGGGGTTCTGCGTAAACGCCTGTATACCTACTGGATGCTCATTTCTATAGCATCATCTCGCGCACAAACAGTCACACGTATGCTAGGAATCCGAGCGTGGAATTCGCTCGAGATCGCGGAGCCACTCATACGCGACTGACCCTCGGATTAGTTGTGAAAACCCACGGTGACCCGGAAGACGCGAACCAATGAACGAGGATACTAAGACGATTAATCTCTAATGGATAGAGCACATCAGATAATTATAGAGTTTCACGTTATTTTTCTACTGCCCGTGACGAGATATTAGTATAATAACGAAATAATATATTATTATTATTATTATATTGTTATTAAGTAGATTATGTTAATAATAAAAATAATTTATAATATATTATTAATAATCAATATGTTTGGAATAAAATCGATTTTTTCGTACGATCGCATTTTGAAAAATTTTTTGGCTCACATTTTTTTTTTTTTTTTTTTTTTTTTTTTTTTTTTCGTGCCCAATCGGTAATTTTTATCGATGACACGACCCCTAATCCCCGATTATTTTGCGTAATTACGCAGAGGAAAGATTAGCCCATCGGAATACGCGTGAACGTTGCCACAGAATCCCATCCCAATAGCGCGAATACAGACACCGCAAAGGCCAGAGAGATGAGAAAAGTAAAGTTTGCAGAAACGATAATCGTTACTCTCTGACTCCTACCGTGATCCGTTGGATTTTAAGCAGCGCAAAACTTTGGCGCAATAGAGGAGAATTCGAAGAAATGTCGATTTACTGTTTTCACCTGCACCGAGATAACCTGAGAACATTCCGCCAGACGGTTGGGTTGTACTTAAATATCTAAACTATATACCATTTCCCATATTACATATTCAAACTATAATCCCCATATGTTATACTTATTACTGCCAGCCGGCCGCTCGTGCAGAGAATTTTTTTGGCGCCGGGCCAATTGCCCCGGACCGCGCGATATACGTAAACTGTAACTATATAACTACGTTTATATTATACATATATATATGTATATACATATACGCAATTGGGAACGATCAGCAGTAGCACGCGAACCACGGATTCCCCTCCCCGATGTGGTGTACACGTCACTCTCACTTTGTGTGTGACTGTGTGATTCCGCGGGACTGACGGAGAAGCCGAAGACCTTGCGGGGATTCTCGCGTGTGCGCGGCCAGCATGCACAATGCTCCACCGAGTCTCACCCGGTTCGGTCCCAACGCTCTCCTTTTCCACCTTGTATCACCAGCTCCTTCCCAGTTATACCATCGGCTCTGTCACTCTCCTTTTCGTTTCGTATTTTACTCGTATTCCGTATCTATGTGTGTCTGTATTTCTGTAGATCCTTATGTGTATGTGTGTGTGTGTGTGTGTGTTACTAGCTGAGACGAGGAGACCTCTCTGCGAAATCTCGTATGTAAGCGAGCGCTGCCGAGTCTGGAGTCCGAGTTTATTTTACCTATCTACTGTGAGAACCGTACGAGATTTCTGCACTCTGCTGTGTTAACTCTGAGAACTCGCCGAGAGATTCCCGAGACTGGTCTTAGTGAATAAATATAGTTTCTACCTATAGGACAGGAATGGGAAGCCCGGGAATAGTTCTTAGCGAGGTTACCATACGGGAAAAACGACGAGTCGTAGACTGCTGTTTCGCCGTGGATATCGTCACGATTTTCGATTCTATACGAGTCTCTTTCCTTTTGTGCATTTTTTTTTTTATTTTTTTTCTTTTTTATTTTTTATTATTTATCTTGACATACGCTACCGCCGTGTCATAGCGACTATATCGCAATGGCAACTGTTCTTTCACGATGAAAGAAACTGTCTGTCCTACTCGGTGGAACTTGTAAGTACCAAATAAGAAGTTCCGAGAAGATATTCTGGAGTCTCGGAGACATGGAACAAGATGTCTCGAGGTGTACAGTGTAAACGTGCTTGTGGTCAACATCCTGCTATTTTTTTGCTTAACTCGCGCGCTGCATGGTCTGACAGCCTATATAGATCAGTCTTCATGATTGATCCTACGAAAGGCGCGGAATGCGCGAAATACACGGAAATTCAAGTCTAATGAGTGCTCCTTATTAACCCTTTTAATTTTTTTCATTACTAAAAATGACGAAACCATAATAATTTTACAAAAATTCGAAAACTTCAAATTGAAAAAAGCAGTGTGAGAAATATAAATTATAGTCGGGAAATTTTTTGTTATGTAAAATTAATTTTTCTCGAAAAAATGTAATAATTTGTTATTATTATTATTAAAAAGAAACATAATAATAATAATAATATATTATTGTTACTTTGCTTTCATGGACTAAGAAGCCCATGAATGGTATTCTTCTTCTTTTCTCTATGATCTTTTCTCCGTTATTTCCATACATCTCGTTCGACTGATAAGGACACGAAGAATTTGTCTCCGCTCCGTTCCGAGATTCCCTCGAGAATCCACCCCGTCTTTGCCGTGACTCGCCGATCTCTTACGTTCGTAAAGTTTCGTTCGTCGAGTTCGGAAAGATATCGCTACGGTCGAGACGAATGACTCGTGCTTACGGTTATAAACCTCAGGAAAATGCTAGAATCGTGAATGTCGGGACTCGTAGTAAGCGATATGCGTCGAGGGGTTTCCACCGGTCTGTGTCGAGAGGATTCACGTCCATTCGCTTCTTCGCAAGGGAACCCGGGGCATTGATGCATGGGATCGATTCGCACTCGTCGCGGTGGGTCCCGAGGAGGCTTCGTCGGGTCTCTTTTCCGAGTGATCGGCTGAGATCGAGAGGTTCGATATGCTCGTTTAAAACCTTCTGGGAAGCTCTCTCGACGCATATATATGATTATACGATTATTTTTTTTCGATTGTGCACGACACATCGCAATAGATTATTGCGATATTTCTGTGTGGCAGTGGTGCGTGCTACCGAACGCATTTCGACAGAGTGATCCACCGGTCACCAACGATACGCAAGAGTCGCTTCGGCAGGATTGAGCAATGACGACCACAACGCCGATTCGATTGTGTCCACGCGAAAGATATCGGTGTTGCTTTTAACTTCGTTTTTTTTTTTTAACGTTCCTGTACTTTGTTCTGCTATGGATAGACGACGAGGTCGATCGTCTGTATGTGGCATTACGTCGCACGCGACGCTCCACATGAATGCTAATCGGTCTCTTTCGTCAAGGGCGGATCGAAACTTCGCGGTGCGTCTGCGAGCCTCCGCGCGACGAGAGGCAACCGATTGTGACAACGATCGGCAATCGCTCGGGCGTGAATCGGGCCACACACGTATACTCGTACGCAAAGACTCCTCGATCGTTCGATAATCATCCTTAAACTTTTTTTTTCCCCTTCGAAATTAAAGTTCCAATGATTTACCGATCTGATTCTGATGATCTCGTAGAATGAAATTGAGTCGGGACCTGGAGACCGAAAATTGCTTTATAGACGAATGCCGATCGGGCCAATAGAAGATCGATCTTACCGATGATCGGTACTTCTTCGAGACTATGATCTTCATTGGGAAATTGCATTTTTAGTCAGAGTAATGCCAAAAGGCGTCAAAGAATCTAAACTTTATAGAAATCGACGAGAGTAAGACTCTCGATGAGTCTCTTGCGAGTGACCCCCAGACTACGATTTATATGAGCTCGTAAAGTCGTCGTAAAGCAGCGTGCAGTCGCGTCGTGGTGACTTGGCCCACATACACCACCGCATCACCACACGGTAGGTGGATACGTATATATGTATTCATGGAAGAAAAAAAGAAACATCGACGCTGAGCTACTCATACGCTATGGAAAGGCACCAAGGATAGAAGAGAAGAAGAGCAAGTCGTAAATCGCTCTCGCTTATAGACGCTATGCGGTTCGCGGTTTCCTCCCTGGGTCACGTTTTATATATCCTCCGGGTAACCCAACCTATATCCCGATGTGTGTATGTGTATTTGTCGTTTAGCTATGTAAGGACGAACGGTCCCACGCACGAGAACGATGACTCGTCGCTTCCGAGAGATCGGCCACACTGAAGAGACCGTATTACTGGATCATCCCTCATTCTCATTGCGCAACCAGCGTTCGTCGTTATCGTTTACCTTCTGATCCTTTACGAAATCGCAACGAGTTTCGAGAAAGTCAACGAAACGGCAGAGAGATCTCTTTCCGCGTATATCTCGATAAATACATTGTACCCACGTTTATAATCGGAACATCGGGGTTCGGAGATTTCATGGAATTTTCAGAGTTTAAAGGAATCATTGCGAAAGCAGGTTCTGATTATGAGGAGTGACGTACGCAAAGTTTATCGGTGCGATCTTCATTCGCGAGATCTGCGGTTTTGCAGAAACTGTGGATGTATATATATATCGCGACTGTAGGTATAGTGAGATTTATTCATGAATCGTCACGAAGACGTCGCGCGTAAAGGACTCGAACACACCCAGGAGGAAAACGACGAAGTGTGGATGTGAAGATACGAAGGAAGCCTCGTGTGTTTCCTGGTAAAAGAGAAAAGCCATTTCTGACTCCCTTCCCTTCGTGGGATTGGATATATTATTGTACAACGGAATTCTATTCCTGGTGTACGTTTTGTTAGTACCGTGATATTACCGGTATTCAAATTAGCGTGGGGGACAATTAGACGATGTAATGGCAGACTGTTAAACGCGGTAAAATGAGTGCGACGAGTCGCGGATGTTCTCGAGTTTAAAGTAAACGTTTACCGATGTCTTTTAATGCTGTATGTATAGATTTCATTTTTTTTTTTTTTTTTTTGGCAAATGTGTTCGGCAAGAATCGAGTCGGAATTTCGATCAAATTTCTATTTAATTTAATTATTATTATTATTATTAAAAAAAGTTGTTTTAAAAAATTAAATAGTTTTTTTTTTTTTATTAACGCCGATCGATCACACCACAAGGAAAAAAAATTGCTATTCGTGAAACTCAGTCGATTACGATTGAGAATATTAGCTGGAAGTTCATGTTTCAATAATGAAGTTCGGGAAGCATTTATGAATTAATGTATGCGTATGACACCATTGCATTGGCTCGGAATAAAGGCGTGTCAATTCGTTTTATAACAATGTCCGTTGATTGCAACCGGAAATTCAAGCTCTTCTCGGCTAAGTGCTTTTCGCGATCATTCTCTACCGGCCGGAAATTCAACGGATTCTAGGCTGACATCGCGCATCGACGACCGCAACGAGAACGATAAGGACTCCGATGGTCCCACATTCACGACTCGCGAATACAAAGTCCGCCACAGGGGAACTCTTCCTTAAAAAAAAAAAAAAATATAGCCTCGCGTGGCTTTCTTTCCGTTTCGTATCGAATCTGCATACATATACTTTCTTCTTTCTTGCGCAGCGCACCTTTGTCATTCGCGAGCGCGTCCTCGATCCTTGGTATCAACCGCGTCATCCTCTCTCGTTCATTGCGTATCCCGTTTGCGAAACGTATTATGAATATAACTGTCGCATTGGCAGGCGTACAGGTCGTTGAATCATCGCGCAGAAAAGCGACAAAGAGGACTCGATACTTTTTTTTTTTAAGGCCGCGGATGATGACGGGGACGAGGTAATGCCAAAACGCTTGTGTCTATAATGCAGCACAGTGAACCGTATAGTTATTGGCACTTTTAGAGAACAATGTAAAATATTGGGATTTAATTTTCGAAAAAAAAAAAAAAAAAAAATTTCGCAGTGATGGTACTTAAGAATCCATCGAATTTATCGTCCGCGTCAATTATTATTTACGATAACGCAACCCATAAAATTAAAAAAAAATCTTCTGTTTTTTCGATCTCAAATTTTTCTGTAGTTTGCTAAAATTTTTAAATAATTACCTAATACACATTGACTTATTGCGGGGAACTTTTCGGGGCAAAAAAAAAAAAGAAGATTTTTCTTGCTTTTTTTCAAAGCTAAATCCAATAATGTGCTTAATCCAGCATACACCGGCCAATGACTGTACTACGAATGCAATGAATTCGTATAAATTAAACTGAATCCGTGTCGCGCAACCCCAGCATTTTCACAATGGTCCCCCGCTTTGGCTTTGGCACAAATATTCGGTAGGCTATTGACGAACTCGTCTCGCTTTCCTATAGTAAAAATAAATACGCATACGCGCAATTATACCACTAGAGTGGAAAACAATGCACGCGCCCGCGTTCACCGACGGATTTGCATCACAAAACGTTCTCGCGTAAGCGCATTCGGGCTACTCGACCCGAATCCTTCTCGCGACCATACAGTCAGTTAACGAGCTCTCTTCGCTCTCCAACGCAAATGAGCGAGAGAAAGAAAAGCGGGGAGAATCGCGCAAGTCAACGCGAGTAGCAAATTTTTTAGTGCATCTCCATCGTATCGATGAATAAAAAAAAAAAAAATTTCGTCCTGTAAATATTCATGTGCTTGCATTGTGCGCTTTCGTGAATTCGTCCGACGAATTTCATTCTCATTATCTTTGCCGCATTACCATCGTCCGCTTCTCCCTTCTCATTCTCTCCTTCTGTATATATCTATATATCCAAAAATATCGGCACACCGTGGCAACTTCTCCGGCCTTCGAGAATTCGCTTCATCGAGCCGAGGCGTGGAATTTTTTCGAAAGCGAAGTAAAAGATGAAGCACGAAAACAAAAGGAAACAATACGAAATATAGCGTTGGACGGGGATTTTTTCAGGCTTGTAATTTTTTTTTTTTTTTCATCTCTCCCTTCCGTAAATTTGGTGGGAAGTGCGAGGTCGAGCGTCGAGGATAAAGAGAGAAGCGAAAGGAGAAGTGCCGGTGGACGGTAAGATATTTCGCGGGGTCACGGTTCCATGCTCCCTATTTCTCCCGAGGGCTCGAACGATCGGTGCAGCGAGAATGAAAGAACGCGAGTAAACCCCCCCTCTCGGTATATCCGTATGCCTCGGGAGTGCGAGAGGGAAAAGAAGTAAATAAATATACGTTGAGAACAAGAGAGGAAGAATGAGATGGTAAGAGAAGCGAAAGAGATTGAAAAAAAAAAAAAAAAAAAAAAAAAAACGGAAGAATCGGAAACACGCGTGTGAGTCTAAAGAGCAGCAGAAAGTAAAAGAAGAAGAAGAAGAAGAAGAAGGATTCTGTTACGCGCTTGGGGAATCCGAGGCAGTCGTTAGTATGCTAATGAAGGGGGTCCTCAGGCATCCTATACCAGAAACAGCACACACGGAGCTGAAACGTATTATAGCCAAAGCAACATAGCCGACCGAGTCTTCCACGCACTCGCGCTAAATTATTTAAAATATTTCCGAATGTCACTCTAATTGGCGCTAGTGCCGAGAGGCCACGTGTGTGACCGAGCTACCGAGGACCTCGTGAATCCCTTCTTCTTGTTTTTTTTTTTTTTTTTTTTTTTTTTATTATTATTTTTTTTTCTTCAAGATTTCTCGGTTACTTTTATTTCATATGTATCGTTTTCAATATCGTTGCTCGCCGGGAACCGATGAATTTTTACGATAAAATCCGGGCGGTCTCACGAACGAATATATACTATATATACATATATAAACACACATTTTTTTGTGTATAGTTGGAAGTATTATACGCATTAGGCTTTCCCGATTCTTATACCTGCTCCATAATATATGTGACCCGAAAAATCTATATATATTCAAAGAATATAAAATACCATTATAGAGCAGAATATAGGTATAAAAAGTTACGAAGAGATGAGAGAGGCGCAAGGTGAGATTGAAAATAGAAGAAATAAAGTGCTATTATACGGTGTTATTTCTTTTTTTTTTTGAGATACAGCGAACAGGCGTAGAAGATCGCAGGTGGATCATAGCGGTGGTGAACATTATAGTCCCCGAGGACAGAGGAAGTTTCTATTTATGAGATCCCATTCCAGTGGGCAGAGATCATCGTGCGGTATTTGGTGGAGGCGAATGGTAGAGAACGAAGAAACGACCAGTAGATACGACGCACAAAATTGTGAAAGAAAGAAATACGAAAAAAGATACAAATTCACGAGAGACCAAAGCGACCTTGTCGTCTTCCACTTCTTCGCTTAACTATTTATAGTTCCACTTCGTATAATGCTTCCAATCTCTCGTTCCTCTTTCTCTTGTTCATCCAGACTCCAAAAAAAAAAAAAAATACGACATCTCTTGGAGAGTCTAATTTACCTAAAATGCTCGTGTTATCGGTGCATCCATGTGGATCTAGAGTGGCATGGAAAGAGGTCAGGGGAGGAAAATAAAGAGGCGCGGCGAAAGAATTACGGAGATGATCAACCACTGCCCCGTTGTTGCCCTAATGAGGTCCAATTACTATCGACCCCAGGCACACCGGTCTCTTGGACGGAATGCGAGTGAGAGGTTGAGAGGAACGAGTCAACGGATCTTTAATCTCGTCGCGCCACGTTATCGGTGTGTTTACGAGAACGGGGAGGTTCAACGCCCTTACATCCGGCTTCGATCATTTCGAGAGTACGAAATTTTCCTCCAAAAAAAAAAAAAATGTCAAAAGAACTCTTACAGTAATGGATATTAACGATAATAATCCATTTTTTATGTATTTTAAATTCAATGAACAATTAAATTTTTTTTTTATTCCGTTTTTCGTAATTGTTAGGAAAAAGAGATAAATATACGTATATATACAGTGAAGCAGGGTGTCGCTACTTTTCGCGCACGTCGTTTACTCCAACACAGAAAACAGCACGTGCTTCGTCGACGTCGTTGTCGGCACGGCTTGCCTCCACACCTGCTGCCTCACTGCTGTTGCCTCTCTTGCCGCCGCCTATATAACTATAGTTATCTATAGTTTGCGGCCTTCGCAACCGGTCGTCCAGATTACGCTTTTTATCAGCTTCCTGGGTGAGCACACAGTAAGGGGACACAAAAAAACGGGAAGAGGACGGCACCAACGAGAAAGCCCGACGACGAGGGATCACAGAATAACTACCTACCGCCTGAGCATAACAGCAAATCACCTGCACCTCGCTTTGCCTCAGTTCCTCTTTCTTCTTGCGGTTCCGTGTATATACTCTTTATTCCGTATGACTTTCCTTTCATAGAAACCCGCGTTAGTTTATTTACCCTTTGTCCGTACCCCACTTTACCTTAGTTTTTTTTTTTTTTTCAAAACTCTATATTTATCTCTTTTTCCTTCGCAAAATTACAGCAATCTATCGTTAATCGTAATTTTACCATCTGCAGCTCGGAGCTTTGCGAAGTTTTTTTTTTTTTTTTTTTTTTTTCCTCCCATATTTTCATGATTTCGCAAAGTAAATGAAAGATTTTTATTTTTTTTTTCTCATGCATCCCAAGGCTTGTTTATCCGCGTTTTGGAGTCGGGGAGAGCCGACGAGAGTATACCGGCGATTGCGTAAAGTAAAGATTACCATAGACTCAAAGAAATCGAATGAAATATGGACCATTTCCCGTTCAGGGGAGGGTAGGGGGAGGGAGGGCTCATTTCGTACCTCAAAAACTCCCCTCGTACCTATACACTTATCTATCTAATATCCAATAGCAGTTGACTATGTGCATACAAGTATAAGAGTCATGAATCGCTCGCGAAGTCACGGTGAAAGGATTCTGTGAAAGTACCTGTACGAGAACGTAAAGATCGAGGCCCAGCGAGCGAGTACGCTTTTGTTACGCGATGCTGCTATTGGATTTCTGTGTATAGACACAATATTGGCTCTGCGTATTTATGGATACATATACGTATATATAACGCGTTGTACATACATTTATATATTTCTATACACGCGAATTTTGTTCATCGAAGATTTAGTAACGTGGAAGAAAGCTTTACGCGATTATCGAATCACGGCGCGGTTGATGCGCGATCGGGAACGAAGGGTGGGGGTTAATGGGATAAGAAAGAAAGACATCCCCGGCACGTTGGATATCGATAATTATTGTCGTTCCCGAGTGATAACTCATCCGCGAGAAGGTGTATCGTATAACACGAAACTACCTGCTGTCTCGATTACAGTTGCAGTTTATATACAGATGTGCATTTACGAAGGCGGAACCACGGCTATTCGAGATCGGTGCATTTATACGTTTCTTCGCACAGCCGCGACCGTTGATGCTATATGGCCTTTCGGTAGCCTTCTTCGACCGATTGCGACGATCCGCGATCTCTCGATGTCTAACGTGTATATCCGAGACTATGTGTACCGGCATACGCGCACCCGGGCTTCTCTTTACTCTCTGCCTTTCTTATCCCTGTGTCGCTTCTCCTCTGTGTGCGCAATCCGCGCGAGAACTATCGAGGATAATCGATTCGACGCGGACGATTCTCGCTTCGAATCCACTTACGGATTCGTTCTCGTTTCTTTTTTTTTTTTTTTCTTTTTTTTTTTTTCCTCCTCTTTTTAGATATTATTTAAAAGTTTTTATGTTTGCGAAGATTCTCGAGTTCGGAGAGATTCTCCGCGCTTATAGTGGTCACGTTGATGCAGATTGTACATTATAGTGGATATTATACTCGTGTAGTTACATGGATATAGTTGGGTTATTTGCGAAGAAGTCGATCTCGCTTACCGGTCAGGCTTACCCCTTCACCCGGCAACTTCTTCTTCTTACAACAGCTTATTATTAATGTGTGTACCATACAAATTACGATCCTCCCGCCGTGATTAGACTCGCCTTATTATCATGTTTTTTTATTTATTTTTTAGTTTGTTCTTTTTTTTTTTTTTTTTTCGTTGAAGCAAAAGAGCAGTTGTATTAGCCGCGTTGCGCTTTCCGAATGACTTGGCTATGGTTAGTCGCCCGGTAGTGCAAGAACTGACCGCCTAGAAGGCAACAACAGGCACCGCGGTCAATTATCGTACAAAGTACCATCAAATCAACGAGTACAAGTATAATTTTGTATTCTCGTTGACTTTTTTAACATAAGCTACTGTACATTTTTGACAAATTACCGAGCAGTTTTGCGATTTTATTTAAAAATCACGAGAAACAGTCAAGAATATATGATTTTCATGGCTTTTTCGGGTGGGTGTAAAAAAAAAAAATTCTTTCGAGTGTGAAAATCAGTTCGTAAAAAAAAAGAGTTGAGAGTCGGTTTTTTTTGCACCTGCTTTCCTATGCGTCAGCATTTTATAACCGCATCCTTGTGCAACGAATTGGTAAACATCGCGGAATAACGAACCGGTCACGATAAGATTTTTCGCTTCGATTTAGCTATTGAAATACAAGACATCGACTATATCATTTCGGGAATCGCGTGAAAATAATACTTTTTGTCTTAAAATACGAAAATAATAAGAATAAAGAAAAACCCTACGTATATATTCGGATGTAATTATGTCTCAGTTATATGGAGTGAAATTTGATTCTTACCTTGCAACCCTCACACGTGAACGCTCCGAAATGGAAACCCGCCGCGGGCTCGCCGCAGACTTTGCACTGTTGGTTCATCTGCAATTACAGGAATGATATTATACCGAAGGTTTCATACACAACTATATATATTATTTCACACATTTTAAGCTATATACGTATTGTTAAAAAAAAAAAAAAAAAAAAAAAAACGAAACCCCAAGAAAACAATATCCACGGGTTTGGAGTTTCGGTTATGGGAGAGAAAAACGAAATATTCCTGTTGCCGAAGAAATAGAAAGATGTAACGAAAAACAGGGAGAAGGTCAACCGGTTTCTCGTGTGAGACGGTTCTGTTATGCTGAAACAATTCTCATTTTTCTTTTTTTCGTTCTCCTTTTTTTAACTCTTTTTTTAAAATTTTTTTTATTTCCTGGTTCCAAATACTACTCGACTCCGCTGTGCATTTCGAGCACTCCGGTGGCCGCTGAACGTCTGTTCGTAGTTGCCGTTCGCCCGAAACGAGAGAAACCCACTCGAGAGAGGTTTTCAAGTGGGAATTGTTAAAGAAGTACTCGAGACGCCGGAGTCTCGTTGAGTGGATGAAAAAAAAAAAAAAAAAAAAAAAATGCGTTAAAGAAGGCGAGAATTATAGAACGAAAAGAAAAAGAATTATAACCTCGAGACAGGGTCATTTATCGGGTGAGAAACTTCGTCGTTGCTTCAAGAAATCAAGTCGAGATACTTTTATATATATATGTATGTGGTATATATACTATATAGAGTGAAAGACGGTTAGGAGCGATCAGCCCGATGCCGCGCGTCGTCCTAAAACCATTAGGCGTTCTCGCCGACCAATTCGAGAATCGTTCAAGTCTCTCGGTTTCGTCTACATTTCTTTATAGACGGCTATAGAAGCGGAAACTCGTTCCCATTCGAAGCTCTCGCCCCCGATACCGTTCCATAAATCAGCGCTATCTCCACTGTGCTCGCCATCTGCCGGGGTGGTAAAAAAAAAAAAAAAAAAAAAAAAAAACAAATGTCCATTCCACAATATACTTTTCCTCGTTTTTGGGCGAAAGCTTCGAGAGATCGTTTGTGCTCTGGACGGTGGTGTACTCTACCAGGGACTTCGTTTATATGTACTTTTTTTTTTACTAAACTGGAATAAAATTAGGCCACCATCTAGATAAGCGTCTCCCGGCTCTGTTGCGCTTGCGAGAGTCAAGTCAACACAAACTCTTGCTTTACGAGCCGAATAACTCCGAGTTCACCGACATCTGCGCACGTCAAGGGAGAGAAAAATAAAGGACACACGCCTTTTGCGCACTGCTGTCGTCGTTAGGTAATCCTCGAATCTATAGTGCTTTCAAAACCCCGATACGCTTACGAAGGGTTAGTTAATTTTTTTCTGCAAAATTGAAAAATAAAACTAACCGACTGTTAGAGAATGAAATTTTATCAGATACGAAGATTGAATCTGAAGACAGTAGGATTTGGAAGAGTATATATGAAAGTAATCCTTAGCATTAACGGGGCGCGGTTAGCAAGGGGTTGTTTTTACGCTCGTCAAAGTTCCGAGGAGCGAAGATATTTTAACGAGAATTCAGAGCGACCGGTAATTAGACCGCAACCGTGTTGTATGGTGGCTTGCAATACTAAGCACCGATAGATACGAGACACTTGCTCTCGGGTAATTGCGTTAAAGTCTTGTGTGTCACATCGTTGGCAAGCAAACTCCGGTGAGGGGGTTTTCGTAGTAGTCGCTATAGAGTCGAAGAATTATATCGCAGAAACCGTGTCCCGCCGCTTGATCTTCATTGCCGCGTGGAAACATACACCGCCGAGCTCAGGGCATGAAGGCCCCGGCTTCGTTAACGGTCGCGCAGGACGTTTTTTATCGGTCTACAGAGTAAAGTGCCCTGCAAACGCGATGAACGCGCGCGTGGTTCTCGTTTAACGCCCGCGACCCTCGCCCTCTGCTCGTTGATGAGCTGAGGGCCAACGAGAAGCAACAGCACCGGTACAAAACGCTACCGTTCAACGTCTTGTGGATATGCTTGCTTTGTACTTTTCGATCGACATGCCGATGGTTAAAGGAGCGAAATTTTTTAAAATGATTATCGTAAAAAATGGAAAGCGTCATCCCTGAGCCGATCAGTGCGAGTTTTTTTTTTTTTTTTTTTACGAAATCAATTTTTATCTTTACTTGTCTTTAAAATATCTGCCGCTCTAATAGGTAATTCGATTTTTTTTTCTACAAGTCGAAACGTTGAAGTACGCGAAGTCTTGAATCAGAATTTGCACGTTTCGCGGATTGACCTCTGTTACCGAGAGGTCGGACGGATATTCAGTGGTACATTAGGCAGCTAGAATATTAACGAAATAATCTTTTTTAATTCATATAGTCTCGATTCCTAGCACGTTATTAGCCCGGAGCTAAATAAAAGAAACTCCGTCTCACGCTCGACGCGTGAGTGCTTTTTTTAATTTAACTTCTTTTCCTCTACCGGTATCGTATTTTTTTTGTATCTTCTTTTTATTTCTGAATTTCTTATATTTTCTTTTTGTGATTATAAAACGAGGTCGAGCCATAATTTGTCAAGCAGCAAGGATAGGGTCACGTAGTTTTTTTTTTGCGAATAATTCACTTTTTTTTTTTTTTTTTTTTTCGAGTTCGCGCATCCGCGTTTTCACTTCCGTTTCTTCCCCTCGAGTCGGTAAGCCTGTTCGAGAACCTGCCCGGGGGTCGTCCAGTCGCTCGTTGTTTCGTACCCTAGTTTCCACGCTCACTCTTCGCGAAGTCAATATTTGCCGACACTTGTTCGTTAATGAAGTCGATAGACCTCGCGTCGACGCACGGGTTTCTGTGCTGCGAACTGTATATCGACTTACCTTGCGGCATAGATTGGCCCTGTGCACACGAACTATGCGCGCGAAGGGAGCCGAAAACCCGTCCCTACCCCCCTCCCCTTGGCAATCGCAAGCGAGTGTGTTTTTTTTTTCCCCTCGAACTCTTTTTCCTGCTCTGCCAAACAAGCCGAACGAGGGCATGCATAAGTCCCGTAAGAATATATACGGATCGCGTATACCGGGAGTTCGGTGTCAGTGTATGCAGGCGAAGAATGAAAAAAAAAGGGCGAATCACGCGGTCCGCTCTACCGGCACCCCACTACCACTTTACGCACCATTAAATCCGAGTCCCGTGCGACGTTTATCCCCTTTATGACCCTTTTTTTGTCGATCCTTTTCTCGCTCATCCTTCTGTGCCGCTCGCTATCTGTCGCCTTGACTTCGTTTCTACTCCGCGCTCGGAGAGCAATCTCGATTCTCGACAACCCTTTAGCCTCCATTCGACTCTAAAGCTTACGCGCACGTTCGTTTCTTTTTTTTCCTTCGTCTTTTCCAACCCGCGATTTTTGTCCCTCCAATTCACCCCCTCTCGACCCTTGTCGACGCTCCTTTCTTCGTCTCAACCCCGAAACGTACACACACACACACACTTCAGATCTTATCGGGACCCTTGTTCCGGATTTGTGTGCACTCTATGATGGTTTAACAGTTGACGTTAGGGAGGAAAAGTCGATTTACAGGGAGTTAAGAATTTGATTGATAGATACAGATATTTATCGCGCTTCTATATCAACATTGCAGTATAAAAAAGAATTTTTTTTTAATAATTATTTAATTAATTATTATGCATATATAACATGTATTATTATTATTATAACTTATTGAAAAAATTATGTAATTAAATTAAAGTAATAACAAAAATTTTTTTATGAAAAAATTCCGTTAATAAAACTCGAAAGTGGACTCTGGAATTGACCCGAATAAAAACGAAAAAAAAAAAAATTGATCCGAAGGAGAAGAAGAACGACGAAGTGGAGGGCAACTACCAATTATTACGCAAGAGGCCGTTCGAGGTCGGTACCTGTAAGAAGTGCTCGATGGCGTTGGCAAAGATCGGCGCGGATTCGGTAACGATCAGATAGCACGGGAGCTCGTGATTCTTTTCTCGCTGTATCTCTGTTCTACTCGTTTCTTCTGCAAGAGAGTGATTTATGCACTCTCGGTCGATGTACGAAAGAAGGAAGAAAGATCGAAAAAAAAAATGAATGAGGCATATTGCTACGGCATCGCATGCGAATGGAGAATCGCGATCTCTCGATCATCGGGCTAATTAACTTTAAATTAGGAGTAGACCGCTGGCTGGCGCCTCTGGATTAGTTCGTCGAGAGTTTCGATGCTCTCTTCGTCACCATCCCCCTCCGCCCCCTTCAAGACCCATTTGTAACTCTCGACAAAATTGTAGAGAACACATTGTAAGAAGCTTTCTGCGTATGTATCTTTTTTTTTAATTCGTCTTCGATTCATCAAGACTGATTTATAGATCGTGGGATAAATAATAGATCGCTCCATGTTCATCAATCGCGGAACATTAAAAAGAAACTCACTTAACAAGATCCGCTACTTTTTTTTTTACTACAAATCAGACAAAAAACACGTCTATAAACAAAATCTGACTGAGAACATGACATTTTTTTTTTTTGCGTAATTTTAAATTTTCACGAGTTCATCGCGTGTGACGAGAGGATAAACGTAATTATTTGCAATTACGGTGGTTGTATAATTTATAAAATTTACAAATTTCATCGATTCATATGACTCGCGACCCTCGAGAGCCGATGGCAGGGGGTACAAGAAAATAAATGTATAGACAGAACTGAAAAAGGCAGCTGGCCGGGCGGTGATTCAATTTATACGAATCTGAGGCACGACTAATCGCGACGAAGACGTTACCGGGCACGATATATATCTCGAGTTTTTCCCACATGTTTAAAGGGTTCATTTTACTGACGTTTCGCTGGTCCTGTCGGTTACACATGCACACATAGACGCATTTACATCTATAATTTCGAGTGGCTGACGCTTGGAATTCTAATGCCAGAGATATTCGTCTTTACATCTCGGCAAGGAAGTCTATGTGCTGTTCCTGTTAAAAATCGAATCGGTCACGGCTCGAGGAGTCGAACAATGTAACTCGCGGTTGGGTATGTTACGTGTGTGTGTGCGTGTGGTCGAGTATGAGAGATCGAGATGCAGTTGGGCACCTCAAGTGAGTACCGACACCATCACGGTGGCCCGTTTTCATCTCATCTTTCCACTCTCTCACTCGAATTCTCTTTCGTATCTGTTTTTTTTTTTTTTAACGTTTCGTACTTCCTTTCATATGCTCGCTCTCTCACTCCTCGGTTGGGGACTAAACTGTCGCGATAAATGATCCTACAGTTGAAGGTTATTAATTGTCTTTGACTCCCGGACGGAGCATTGTGGATCGCGAAAACATTAACCGAGGGAAGGCCCCCACGAGTTCCTCGAGGATCATTTTTCAAGGACTTCGGAGTATGAGGACAGTAGATGGAGAAGCAACGAAGCAGATAGAATGAAAAAAAAAAAAAATATATATATATGTATGTATTGTGAATGTGTTTGTGTGTTTGGATGCGATCGAGCGGTCTCAAGAGCTCGAAGACCCCGAGCACCATCCATCAAGGCGATCGTTAAAAACGCATCCACCGATACAAATTGCGCAAAGCCCATGAGGCGTTGTTGTGCGCCTCACTCGACGGGAGTGGAACGACCGGCCTCGTCCTACGACTTGTCCTCCCGTTTGTTCGCATTCGTGACTTCCTTATTTTTCGATTTTTTTTTTTTTTTTTTTTGATACTTTTTTTCACATTTCTGGGTCATGGAAAATTGACACCATGGGCGAATTTTCTTGTGGACTACCCGCGGCGATTGTACCTCAATCATTGTCACAGAACGAGAAACGAATAGACGACAATCTTCAAAACGCTTTTGTCAATCGCTGGTCTCAGAATCGCTCTTTCAGCTTTCGTGACTGTTAGTTCTATTATTTAATTGGTGTATCGATAAATCAAAATTCGTGATGCGCCAATGACGTATAGCGACGAATGACTGAAGAAATAGAACAATTTGTTTTTTTCGAAAATACTCGGAAAATATTTTTATTCGATTCGTTGGATGTCTTAGTTTAAATTTATTGAAATAAAATCTTTGGCAATTTTTTTTATGAAAAAAAAAAAAAAAAAAAAAAAAAAATCTTTTTTTCGAAAATATTAACGTTTTTCTCGTTTTTTTTTACTGAACTTTCGTCAATTTTCAGGATTTTTTTTAATCTCGCGATTCGAAGACGGAGCATCGTTCAAATTAAACGACGTCTTCCGGCAGTGATTGCGGTAGCGTGTCTAGACTACTGTGTGCTTCTATCGTAGTGATTTCCGCACGGAGAAGCTACCGAGGTACCGCCGGTGTCGAGCTGAGGCCCATTGGCGGGCGTGCCTTTTCATCGCGCGAGATATCGCCCGAAGCTCTTTTTCTCTATGCTCTCTCGGTGAGCTTGCAATTTAGCATCATTCTATTCGGCGATTAAACTAGCAGCTCTGGAGTCTCGCACGTTTGATTTACAATCTCGTAAACGCCCAAGAGACGCAACAACGACGGGCTAATAACGCTTTCTTGTAGTTACTCCCGGTCCATTTTGTTTAACACTACTGTCTCGACTACGTATATTATACCTTACCGTTTTGCAGATACATCTTAAACTCTAAATCACGAATTCAGTTCGTTTAATCGCAAAAAATCCAACTTCCGGGTAATGTTAACTCCTAACTTAAGAAGCGAAGATTTCGTGTAAAACTTTCCCCCGACTCGACTTTTTCCCGACTTTTTTTTTTTTTTTTGTCGTCAAAAAAAATCGTGTAACGGTGTTTTGCGTGCAAACGGAATAACTGATAAAAGAAAAGTTGTTCAGTTCCCTTTAATGCCGATAGAACTGTGCATTTGATGCGCACGAAGAGGCCAGTCGCATCCCCCTAACGTCGCGTAAAAGACTCTTTTTTTCTTTTTCAATGTCTTGGGTTTGTGGCTATATATAGAACGGTATATTGCTGTGTGGTTGCACATCGTGGGCATTGTGTTCCCGGTGTTTCGTCGCGTGTCACGCGGGGATAAAGGTAAAGAGTTCGGCCGCGAGTGCAGAGCGTGCCGAGGCGACGGATAGATAAGAGAATCGAGATAACGGGGCGCGTGGTCCGTTAAGTTCCTGAAGAACGGAGGAAGAATAGTATTAGTGTGTTTTTGTCGTTCGCGCACTCTTGCACGACGGTATTATATATAGGTATATGTATGTGTACATAAAATCCTTCTCTCGTGCTGCATCTTCGAAGGCGGATCTCTCACGTGTCACACGTATGTGCGCAATACGTCCGCGCGGACTATGTGAAACCTGCACGTTTGCAGGGCTAAACGCTTGTCGAGAAAACGTGTGACCCCCAACGTGTCACACGTAGGGTCGTACATCACATTGTGCGAGAATACGAGGAGATGAAAGTAACACAAGTAAATTTCGTCATTTTTTGTCAAAAAACAGTTTCACACTTTTTTAGATCGTAAAAAACGACGATTTTCCGAATTTTCAAAAAAATTTACTTTAATTTTGGAGTTTATTCAAAATTGAAAAGAAGAATCTCAATTCAATAAAAATTCAATTTTAATTCAATATCATTTTCATTTTTTGTTTGTTAAAAAATACATCGCTGAATTGGCAAAAGCAAAGATTCCGATTTTTTATTTTTTTTAAATGTATATATTTTATTTATTTATTGTATAAGCAGTGCTTTTAAGGCGACGAATAATCCGTTGACCCGCGGCAACTCTCAACAGTAGGAATAATATTCATACGTTTATTCGAAGAGATTGCGTGTTGGCCACTCGCCTCTCGCGGTGCCGCGAATGTCAGTGTGTAAGTGTATAGCGACGATCGAGCTCTTCGTATGCCCTCTCCGCGCCACCGTCCCGTCGTAGTAGTCGCGAGCGCGTTGGCACGTAAGGAAATATAGAGAAGAGAAAAGAGAGTACGGGACAAAGGGGCATTGGCAAAAAGGCGTTAAGTCAGATCACGACCCTAAGGCCCCGTCGGCGTACGCGGCTCGCCCTGCGAGGGGTTAATATGCAAATAGGGTACCAAGCCGGGCGCCTCAGGATCCCGCGATGCTGCAAACACGCACATGGGCCCCGTTGCGATTGTTGCCCGTGCGCGTTCGCGAACTCACTTCTTCGACTCGTTACGTATAGAGAGGCAAACGCGTGTATGTTACCTGTAGGCGCGCGGCCACCGTTCGACGTACATCGCGAACTCGACCTCTCTTCTCGTCGCTTTTTTTTTCTTTTATCCACTCTCCATCTCGCTCTGTCTTTAAACCTTTACTGGGATACGGGGCAAAACGAAATATGAGGAAATGCTTGTTGCCACTACAATTTCTTTAAGCTATTGAAATGAAAAAATCTATTTAAAAAATGACGATAACTCAAAAATCAAAATAAAAAAATTGTTTGCGATCCTTGGAAAACTACCAATTTTAGTTCATTGTATCGAGAGAAAGATATTACTAAATACTTTTTCATTTTTATTTTTGATTTATGATATTTTCTTTATAGTTTAACCGACATTGATGCAGAATTGTAAAAAAAATTTTCACATTTGCGTTGCTTCGGAAAATGAAAAAAAAAAAAAAAACCGTAATTTTGAGATAATGTTGGTAGCTTTGTAATCGGAATACACAAAAATTACTTCGAAGCTTATAAAACGTTCGAAAATACCGTTTTTCGTTTTAGGGATAATCCCCTCCTCCCCCGAGTAGACGGTATAAAACGCCGTAAAAACTAAGCCGATCGTAAAAAACAAAGACAGACTGCCGCGAAACTTTATCGACAACCCGCACAGATTACTTTATGATTTTTGTCAATGATGATTTTGTTCAAAAGCCGTGAAAAAAAAAAAATCTTTATTTCATTGAATTAATGAGTGCACCTCGGGGAGTTTTATTTTGCCCCGCACTTCCACACTCGTAGCGAAGCAACTCGAGCGCAGTTCGCTAAGGTACAAGTGGGGTACGTAATAACCGTACGAAAGGGTCACAATGGCCACAACTCGACATACCGCAGCCCCGTGGATTGTGTGGCGATGGGTAACATCAAAGAAGAGAATATGAGGAAGTCGAAATAAAAAAAAAAAAAATCTATGAAAAAAAAATAGATAAAAAAAGAGGGCAATAAATATATTTTGACATGGGAGCCTCGCAAGCATATGCATAATAATTGTAACGCTTTATATTCTTTTCGCGAAGTGTTGTTGCGCGATGCCGGAAGAAGGGTTTGGTGTCTATATGGAACCCTTATACATGCTATATATATATGCATATGTATGCATATGTATATATAAATAAGCTATGTGTATAACTTGTGCACGCGGTCTGTGACCCATTGTGCCAACGAATTACGCCACCGTCGTTCGGATAGGCAAATATTATAGCAACAGGACGACCGCCGAGGGGTGACGATATAATGTTTTCATTTGGCTACGACGTTAGGACACATAAGGCAGGAAACTGTAGTTGCATTGAAAGATCGCCGCACGTGTGCAAATCTCAACGATCAAGATTGCCTTAAACCCCATCTCCCTCCTCCCCCCGCATATTTTTGTCACAGCGGTCGGAGAAGAATGAATTTCAAAGAAGCCGCGAGAAGAAAAAAAAAAAGATAATTTGGCTGAAGTACATGGTTTGAGTTTTATGCGAAACGGTAGGAAGCTTAATTTTTTTTTATTCGCTTGAGTATTATTTGTTCGGTAATTTAACCCTTTCGATTCCGTGACTTTTAAATTTGCAGACAGTAAATTATTTCGTATTGATTTTCGTAATTATTTAACAAATAAAAAAAAATTAAAGTAAATGATTACTTTTTTATATTGATCATATCAAAAAAACCATAAAAAGATTCACCGCATGAATTTTTTTTAACCGAAAGTTTAACTGAAGCGTCAGTGAAGAGATGTCTATGCAGATTACGCGGAGAATTCAATGCCCGGCGAAGCAATGACACCGGGAAGGAAGTGCGACGATCACGCAGACAGTGGGTGATCTCAATGCATGAACAAGAGCGATCACTCACCTCAATCTTTCGTCACCTCCTTAATTCTATTATACACGTTGATTATGGATAAATTTGATTACAACAATGCCGATCGCTAACGCAAAATTCAGAAAACTAATGTATGGAAAAAAGTGCGATGTTTGTGTACAATAATGATTTTTTCATTGAAAATCAATCACTCACCGTAACAATTCGTTTATCCCAGCGTCGTTGAGATCTCGTTCCACCCCCGATAACGTGACACTCAAAGAACGTACTTTTGAATTATCGATTATTCATAAAACTCGATCACGATCGTCAAGTCCGTTTAAAACACGTTTGACACCATAACAAACCCGTATTTACGGCTCGATCTTCCAGAGAGCACTGATGCGAAAATTATTTTAAAAAACTGTCGTTGTCCAAAAAAAAATCGATGTAATAAACGTGGTCCACTGATTCCCGGGCACTTGACGTCAATGTCGAAGACTTTCGATGTATTTCGTCGAATCGGTGCTCGCGCAGTCGATTTTCTTCTTTCGATTTCGCCGATCGTTTTTTCCTCAAACTTCGCGCTCGCCAAAAATCGAACTTCGAACACCCGTCGAACTTTCGATGAACTCTCGATCTTTTTTCCTTTACGTTGTTTTTTTTTGCTTCTTCAGGTGATCCGTAACTCACGAATGAACCCGGTAGCCGATCGTATTTAATAAAGATTTGTTAAACCACGTCGAAAAAAAAAAAATAAAAAATAACACGATCGAGAAACTTGCCGATGTCGTTTACCCCGATCTCTTTTCACTTCCCGTTTCCCAAAGAGATTAATAATCTCTGTCAATCGGACTCGCCGATGTCTTGCACCACGCAAATAATCGTCGACGATGTCGAAACTCCGCAAACCGTAATGCTGTTTATATATACATATATCTTATAGTACATATAACTATATGTGTTAATAATAATATATATAAATATATATATATGCTTGTGTTTGTTTGCGAACTATAATACGGCCGTGGCTGCACGAGGACACACCGGTGCGGCCACGTCGATGGACGGGAAAGGACTAGCGCCTTCGCCGATCCGCGACCTGTTGCTCTCCGGTCTCGTGAACGGTGCACCGGGCCCGGTGTGTGTTTCCCCGTGTACCGATTTCATCAATGGTAGGGGAACCGTACCTGCCCACAGGGTCTACGCCCATTTTCTCAGAAACCAATCGTTCCGATGGGGCAACCGATCCTTCGACCAATCATTGACGATTGTCGTGCAAAACGGCGGTGAGAATACGCCTACGTTTTCCCCCACTACTTTCGGAATCACCACTCGATCGTCAACAGTGAGAGCAACGATCATCGGGGGCCTGACCGGGGCCCCCTTCGAGACTCGCTCACCGGCCAGGTGAACATCGGAGTAACGCGGCACGGCGAGATCCTTTCGGGCGCTTTACTTCCTCGAAGTATCGCGATTATCGTCTCTACGACAACGATTCAAGCATTTTAAAAGTATCGTTTATTTTGTTTTAACACAATGGAGTTTTTGGTTTCAATCCGGATTATCGCGAATTGTTGTGACGCTACATCGCTGGATAAGATTCAGTTTGGAACAGGCGCGAGTGTCTGAAACGAATTAAATGCCGTAACGATAAAAAAAAAACCATTAAATTTATTTGATTTTGAATTTTTTAAAAGTAAAAGTCATTCAAAAATCGATTATCAAGAAAAATCGTAAATTTGTTGACAGAATAAATCGAAATTTTTCGATGACGCGGATTTTAAAGTTATCTGCTCCCATAGAAATTACGAATGTGAGAAAAGAATATGTAAGATATATGATTACGTATCACAGCAAAACGTTACGCAAAACGCGCGTTTACGTTTTACAGCAAAATATTATATACATCATGTAAATCTGGCAAATATATTCGAGATGTATGAGATATATACAATATATACGTCAAAAAAATGATTTAGAAATTATATATTTTGCGATAGAAAATTCTATATTTTTTATATATCTAGAAGACTATATACTTCATTACACAAAGATGCGAAGTAGACACATTTTTTAAACTCGTATGAAGTCACTATCAGACATACGTGGAATTAAAACAAATTTGAAATTCTCCTGTAGAAACTGTTCATACGATCGAAGAATAACTAACATTCCCCGCATAGAAAAAAATATACGAAAAAAATATATGTGAAATATATGAAAACCGATGCTTTTATATGACGAATATATTAATGGCATAATTTTTTACATATTTGGTGACATATATTCTAAAATGTATCCATAATACACCATTCTCCGTGGCAAATATATTGAATATATTATAAATATATTTTGCAATATTCTTTTTATCCAAGTCGTTGTCCCTAATCTAATGCTTAAACAACAATATAAAATCAATGTTTCAATTAGATGCAATAATACCAATTATCATATTCAATTTTTTGAAAATTCATTAAATCCATAGTTTTTCCGCTCTAATTCAATAATTACATAGATGAATATTTAAAAAAAAAAAACACGGAAAATTTTCTTAAGTCCGTGTCGATAGATATTTCGTTAATAAACAATCCGTTATCCCGTAAATAATAACGCCTTCGTCCCGTTTCTACCGCGAAATCGTAAATCGAACGTTAGCGTTTAAGTCGTCTCGTCACCGCAGTCATATTTTCCCAACGTGTCAACCAGGGGTATGTGCCCCGCCTCCGTAGCCGTTGGCCGCGGTTCCCTCGAGAGAATAAACCGGCCGGTTAATCCACGATGCGCGCCGATCGTTATTCACAACACAACTCCGTTCATTCAACTCCGTTCGACATCGGACGAGAAGACCCTAAACTTTTCACGGAATATGCTCCAATTTCGTGGTTTTTCGGTGGCAGTAGCAACGACATTCGAGTAGACCTGTGGTCGTCAAACGCGAACGATGAAGAGAATCAACAATTATCGTTCGAGAGCCAATCGGCTAGAGTTGGGAGAGGTCGATGTGCCGGTAATTGTTTTATTGACGGAAGTCAAAGGAAAGAACAATGTTCAACGGGTAGACAGTGGAACAATGGCCGACGGGCGGACCGGACAAACTTCCTTGAAGGGAGCCTGCGCCTTCCCTTCTCGCGCTTTGCCTATTACAATACAAGAGAATCCCCGCACACGGGCTACCGGTGGAATACGTACCGTTCTCGAAACCGCAGAAATTAATGCAACAACACACAAGGAGGAATATATCTCGATTAACATTAAACATCCATACGTGTGTTCGTGTGTTTGACCTTTTTCCGTGGAGTCTCACATTTTATATCGTCCTTGATGTAAGAGTATATATATATATATATATAACGTATTATGCCGAGGATCTCGGAACATTGGCTATGTAAGATCGCACACGCAGCCATTAGACGCCAATATATATATAGACTTTTATAGATTTCGAAATCTGATTTTCTGTTCAACCTCGAGAGGATTCTTTCACACAGAAAATCTATACACGTATTTTTCATGTATATTTGTTATATACGTGAAAGATACTCATGCGATATATATATGTATTTATATATACGATCTTTCGGACTTAGAAACTGGGTAGATCCAATAAAATGTCGAAACGCGCTCGACGGAACGACGTTATAAATTAAGGATGATGTCCCACCCGTAGAAATTAAACGATATATAGAAAACTGGTTTTTTTTTTTTTTTTTTTTCGAGCATAAAACGATGCGATCGAGAGAGAAGCAAGAAATTTCTTGTGTGTCCGCGCGCGCCCGCGCGCTCCGGGTCTCGTCTTCGGACTCTTTTCCTTCTTCTGTCCTTCCGTGACTCTGGTTTATCTTCTTTTATCGTCTTCGCTTCGAATCTTTTCGTTGGTATAGCTAACACCGAATTATAACACAGGTACCTCTAATACAAACTCGCAAGTGTAAGACATTTTTTTTGTATCTAATTTTTTTTTTTTTTCGTCGTTTCTTATCCTCTATAGTCATCTCTACTTCGGCGTTTAATGACCTTACTCCGGCTTTAAATACACGTTCCATCGTGAAGATAATACTAGGCGAGAGCCAATTCTGTAAATCGCATAAATCTCGGGATGATCCTCGCGTAAGATGCGGCGCGGCAAACGATAAAAAAAAAAAGAAATGGGAACGAATCTTCCTTTAGCTATGTTTCCATTTACTATATTAGGGTAATTTGTATGAATTTCGGTAAAATTAAGATTTTGCTTTGGAGTACTTTTACCAAACAACATTCTTCACGAAGTGAAATTATCAGAGAATTCGCTAAAATTAACATGTCAAGTGAAAAAAAAACATGAAGCAACGGAAACTTCACGCAAA
Source organism: Cryptus armator (assembly GCA_963971235.1). Lineage (NCBI taxonomy): Eukaryota > Metazoa > Arthropoda > Insecta > Hymenoptera > Ichneumonidae > Cryptus > Cryptus armator. The sequence continues at coordinate 11,001,479 of OZ020242.1, read as the reverse complement.
CCAATTATTATCGATATTTCCATTTCGCGTTTCACGCGTTCGTGAATGACCCGCGTTAACCATTACGAAAAAAAAAAAACGTTAGAACCTCTTTTAGTAATCTTCCTTCAGGTTCTCCAACGCTCGGAGTTTCAGAAAATTATTATTTATAGGGGTTTTCTCGTTCGTGAGATCTCTCGAACCGTATTTTTCTATCGAGAACAGTGAACAATCCCCCGAGTATGGAGAAGAGTATACGTGCGACGCAAACACAGGAGGCGCGTTGGGTACCAAAGTGGATTCGTGATCAATTGGCCGTGATTAATCCGGATCTGTCGGACACCTTCGTTGTGTCGTACGATTGTCTGTCCGTGGTGACGGCGTTGCGCCAGTAGCAGAAACACACATACTTACATGAGCCTTACGTTTTTTTTTTTTTTTTCGTGCCTCGATCCCTGTGTGTCCGTTCGTTCATGCAGAAACGCTCACGCGAAGGCAGATGGGCCTAATATGAACTCGATTCTGCGTTCTGCCAAGATGAACTCATTCTTTTGGGGTTCTTTCGGTACTCGATGACACTCGACTAGACAGTAGAAATATGTACGCACAGTTCCATAGCCATAGCCGGTGCCTCCGAAACGATTGCTGCTCCGTGTGTGCGACCGCATGGAAAGAAACAAGATTTATCGTTGGTTCCTCTCCTATCGGCAAATACAAGCGAACAGTCTTTCTGGAGTCGCTAGAATGACTTTGCTCGATCATATAACCCCATGGAAATGAAGTATATACCGAGATATATATACATACAAGATATCGAATTTCTTCCCATTTTATATCGAGTATACTATACAAAATATTATTTATACAGTAATATTTTTTTTATTATAAATTCCATATAATAAAAAAAATGTATATTTATGTAAAATACATTTTATATATTCTATAAACTACTTGGCGTCGAGACGCTGCCGCGTCTCTTGATATGTTTATTATTTGGCATACAAATCCAGTTTGTTTCTCACTTTTTGATTAGTTTCTTTCTTTATTATTGGCAAAAAAAAGCACTGCATATTCATTTTCGTCCATGCGATCGAAGATCAGTGACTTCCGGTCGCTAGCATTGAAGCAATTAACATAGGGAAAAAAGAAAGGCGAGAGAGGAGCATTTATACAGGTGAGATTCGAGCCGAAAGCTGGAAAGGATCGCTCTTGTGATCCCAATGAAACCCGAGGAAACATCGCGCCCGGGGGCGGTAATAAAATTTTTGTGCGTCCGGGTCACCTGGAGACCAAGGGAAACTCGGTTGCGTAGGAAGATTCACCGTGTGGCGCGTCGCACTCGAATTGTGGCGTTCCCATTCTTTGCCCCTCCACGAAAATGTGGATGAGCAATACGAAAAATACTCGGTGGACCGGTCGTACATTTTTTTTTTTTTTTTTTGGTACCGAGAGACGCACCGGGAGTTTATAATAAGGTGGCAACTCACTGCTTCCAACGATCGGTTGGCTCGATCAGTTCCAAGAAAAAGCGAAAATGTAATAAACTCTTTTTTTTTTCTTTTTTTTTGTTTCTTAAGCGTGTTGAGGTCGCGCACTCGCTCCCGTGGCCGTGGACAAGAGGAACGAGGTGACAGTCTTTTGGAGGTGAAGGTGTCGCGTAATCTGCTCGCATAGTGTAAGAAAGAAAAAACGAAGGCAAGGAGAAGAGAGCAATTTGTTCTGAATGGGAGCATCCAGAACCCAAAGAACCGTGGAATGCGGTTGTTGCACAACTCACCGAGGTACGATTCCAGATTTTATGAGTCCTAAATCCTCTCCAATTCGGAGAGCCCGCTTGTCCGGCATCATGAGACGTTCGACTTTACGGCTATTTTCTTTCGAACCGACAACTCGTATGTACCCGAAACTCCTATATACACAATCTTTTAACCGGTGGAGGGATCAGCGTCCCTTTTTTTCCCTCGATCTCAAACATACTGGATGAGCTTACCAACGTTCTTCAATTCTTATTCTCAGCAGAGCTTACGACTTGGACGACGTATCTCGAGATTTATATGTAACGAAAAAGAATCCAGTCGTTTAATTGGAAGAATTGAGGAACAAAAAAATGTTGTATTCGTTTATCGTTGATTTCACGATCGTATAGAATGTATCGATCGTATTAATATAATAATATAATAAATAATAATAATGATATTTTTGGTACATATCGCTGAAGAGTAGATCTTAAAAAAATCAATTTGGTATTTAACTGCAATTAATTTACTAGTTTACAGGATGTTGGAAAGAAAAGGAAAAAAAAATAGCTATTCATCCTTTCAGTAATTTTTCGAAAATAAACGAGACTATAGTGACGAGGCAAGGGATCGAAAGTCAGTGGTAGAGTAACGAGGTATATTTACCTTAACATGTCTCGAAAAGCCAAAAGCGTTTGTCCCTATTGCGTTTACCCTTCCAGGGAGTGGAAGCGGCGAAACCGTTTTGTGGGCAAACATCCCTTGGACACGGTCACCCCGGTCGAGTGGCCATTCAAGCCCCGCTTGACCCGGGGTTCCCCGGAACTCCCTCCTTCTCTCTTCATCGTCATCTCTCTCCTGATCCCCCCATTCCGCGCTTCTCTCATTCTCGTTTGTATTCACTTTTCGCTCTCGACATCGTGCGTTTCGCATTTGTCAGTGCCAAAAGCTGTGCTGCTGTTACCGTTGCCCTTTGCATCAACGGTATATGTATAGTATACACAGTGAAGAAACGAAAGCGAGAAAACTACGTATACAGAAGAGAGGACTGGGCAATGCATTGCTCCACGACGGGTCACTCGGCTAACGACGTTTTTACGGAGATGCGATGAATCCTTAAAAGCCGGACGAGATCTGGAACTACCCTGTTGAATTCTATCCTATTAGACTTCCTTAAAGCCTATTTGCCGTTTCGTTTCCGTTGTGTGCCTCGCTAGAGTCCTGCAGCGTACTTGTGATTATGAACTTCGGGTGGATCAGCTTTGCCAAAGGCTACGCAGCATTTGCCTCCAACTCTTTCTTTCGCTCTGTTTGGAGGCTTCGTAGCTTTAGGACTTTGCTTATTCGGTCGATGCACTTTGTAAGGGATACTCGGGGGCTTTAACGCTCGATTGCATTTTTCACGACGAACCGCTCAGTGCAGATCGATTTACATGACTCACGCCACAGGAAGGACTTCTCGCTTTTTGTGTGGCAACGGACGACTTTCCAGTGTCTAAATAACAGAAAAACCTTTCTTCTGTCTTCGAATTATTTTTCTAATTTTGACAATTTTTTTTTTATTAAACCTAATTTTTCGATTTCTGCCTAAAGAAACGAAGTAAAGGATTAAAACTTTGCAAATTACTCAGAATAGCGTGAAAATCAATAAATCGTAATGTCATATTTGACAAAAATGGAACCGACAAACAGGAAAAACCGTTTTCCATTTTCGAATGATTTTTCAAATTTACAACAGGATAAAATAATTTCAATTTAATTTTAAGATTTTCGTTTTAAGAAACAAATTAAAAGATTTACATTTTCAAAATTATTCGGATTGGTCTAATAATCGATAAACCACAATGTCATAATTTAAAAAAAAATGGAATTCATTCATCGTCTATCGGACTTCCAGCGGAAATAGTCGTCAGAAAGTTAATCGTAGACGACAAAACGTTCGTTTCCTCAAGTTCACCGAGAACGCAAATGCGCGGTTAGCTGATACACAGGATACGGCGGAGAGGGATGGCGGTACCGGCGCATATGTTATCCGCTGGTGTACGAGAGCTGCCGTTCCGGTCTGAGGATATACAACGAGACAGACTTGCGAGCAAGCGAAGTGAACGGGGGCGTGGGCGAATCTCCCGATCTCGCTGAGTCTCGGGAGAGACTCTGGAATGGTGAAGTGAAGCTGGTCTGTTCTCTCGCGATGGGACTCTCTCGACCCCCACGGGAACTGTGGAAGCCAACGCGTATACGCGTATCTCGAATCTGCTTTATGTCCCTCCGTGGACCCAACGTGCGCGAGTTCTCTGCTACAGGGAGTTGAAGTGCAGTTTACAGGTACAACGCTTTCGTGGTCCCCCCGAGTCGCGAGGAGCGCACGCCAACGGGGATAGATTTCAATGATCTATGACCGGAGTACGACCTCTCAGGAGTGCCCGCGTGGCCTTCGTCTTCAACGGCGATAGATCAGATGGACGTTATTCAGGTTTCAATGTCGCAATGCTAAAGATTGACAAGAGTTTGTGAATGCCTATTCGCAATTTAGATTGCAACTGAGATATTGTAGCTTTTGTACACTTTATCGGAGTTTTGTGTGTTATCGGCGTTTTATGTATTGCGGTTTTTGCTTTTTATAGATTTTATGGTTTACTCGTAATACTTCAATTTTCAATGTTTGTTTTAATCGCTATCTGTTATACTTGAAAATATGAAAACGAAATAAATATTAAATTGAGGTTATTGATAATAATAATGATAAAAAATATTTTATTAAAAATGTTTTTTTTTTTTTTTTGGTAACGAAAACAAGAGTTAGGCGATTTCAGGCAAAAAAGCGATTTTTATTTCTTTTTATGGGTGAAAAAAATCGTATCACTAATCTCATGTAAGAAGAAAAATGAAGGTGCAAATATTAAAGATCGTATAAGAAGTGTAATTTCCAAAATCGAAACAATTCGAAAATGATATTTAAAAAAATAGAGAACGATTACTCGTACGGAATTTCCATAAGATTTTTTTATTGATAAGAAAAAATAAGACTTTTTGATCTGATATTGCTGAAACTTGCTTTCGACGAAAAGTTCTGATATCATTGATGATAATAGTATTCGATTGTACCGTCTTCGTCGGTATTCTATATATCTGTGCGATGTGTGTAGACCGAAGAAAGCAAGCGGTTTCGAGTCACGCGAGAGTATATTCATGAGAATGTTGAAGAAAAATCGCGTGCGTGGCACGTCGGGTCATAGGTTGGCTCGGGTTATACCTATACTATAAACGCGTATCGTTTATTTTATTTTTTCAATCTTTTCCGAACATGACCAAGGATATTGATGAGCGCGATTTACAGCGTGGCGGAGCGACATCGATCAAAGACCAAAGTGGTAACGCATAGGCCGCCGAGACCACATGCAGTAACTATTCCGGTTTCGGTACCCCACGAGATGATTCTGTGAAGTATATTCTCCACGTTACTTCTACAATATACTATTATATCGGAACTATCGAGTGTCATCGAGTACTAAACTGCTTTAACAAGCCATCGACATCTGCTGATTCGTTTCGGCTCAACCGGAACTTATATCCGGTCGATATGTTTCCCTCGTCTGGTAATATACCTCGATTCTCGCCAATCACGAGTTTGCAACATGACAGAGGAGCACCACTTCAGAGTCAAGCGTGTGAATAATTGCGTTGAATGACACTAACGAGACTCTAGTGCGTAGTCACTACGAGGGATATAAAGAAGCGCACGCCCGGGCTCTCCGCCGTGTCGAATTCGCGTAAAGCGGTTTTTTCGGGGTTCCGAAACCCCCGTATGAGATATATACTTTTCCCGCGCAGTCTGCGTCTCCCATTGGGATCTTTAACGTTGATTCATTTATCAGCAAGCAATGGGAATCGAAGAGTGAATCTATCGCATTTCTTTCCAAGTGCAAAGGTTTTTTTTTTCTTAAATATCGGCAGAGTACCTAGAAAATCAAATCTGTAATTGTCAGGAACCACTGCCTGCAGTTTTTTTGTATACATGTTGCGAAAAAAAGTTTATGCCAAAAATATATTAGAATGAATGAAACTTCGCGTTTTTACATATTTAATCCATTAATCATATGCAGTATTATATATTTAGAATATTTGCGTAATACATGTACCATTTCTCGTAGAAAATGTATTGAATATATTATAAATTATACATATATCGCGGTACATTTTTTTCCATTTACATCAGTTGACATTTTGCAAGAAACTTCAAGCTTTTAATTGACGAAAGACTTCAATGATTTGACGCCATACAGTACAGGCATAGCTTGTGTATTTTAATACACTGCATCATAATCTTAAATATGATTCAGATTTCTTCGAGTACCTGAATTAGTGCATTTGGGGAGAAAGAAATTACCTAATTGTGTTAATAAATCTTGATAAAAAAAAAAGAGTTTTTCAGGTCGTGGCATCTGACCAGGAAACAGGACGACGCAGAGGGGGTTAAAACACACACCAAATAGTATAGCGAACGTTCTCGTCGCTAAATTTAATCTCTCTTATAAATGTAGTGAAAAAATCCATGTTGTGGGGTTATTTCGTACGACGAGGACACGCCGGCACGCCTGAAACGCGATATCCCGCTGTTATACTCTCGCGCACCGCGGACTACCAAGCGAGGATCCAACTCCGCGGAAATTTAATATCGCTTTAAAGACCCCTCTTTTTCTTTCGTCTCTTTCTCGTTTATATCGTCCTCCTCGTTCCACGTCGCGAGAGAGTTTTTCGCGACTCCATTCGACTCTCAAGAGGTCTTACCACCCACGCAATGTACCATACAAGTAGGTATATTATACTTAATTACAGAAAAATCTCGCGTGCCGAACGAGTTCTCACATGTTTCATTCAGAATTTCACATTCAACGAATTCCAGTAATCGAAATCGCGCGTTTCTTATTCTATATGCATGTATCCGGTTCATTGCTATATTAACCATATAATACCACACATGGATCTAGTGGAACCGCGTCGTTTCAAGAAAATCTGATTTTTTTTTTAACTCCGTGTGGATTTAGATCGGGTCTGTGCCGTTGATCTTTTTAGAATTTGCACTTATATCTCATGATATGAATAAATTTGTCACTTTTTCCTTTTTTATAGAAATTTTTTTCATGCTTTTTGCGGCCCTCTTTTGTTCCTCCTCGAGCGTCATTACCGGTCACCATTGTTTCTCCGGTGCTGGAGCGCTCGCCACGGGTTCACTTGGGGATAAAACTGCACCCCATCTTACACAAGAGGGGAGGACCGTCGAACCTACGGGTCTTCAAACTAACGCGGGTCAGCCAGTTTCGTTATGTTATGAATACATTTTTTTCGAGTTTCCTTCTCCTTGCTGGTGTCACGGGAAAGAATGTACCCACGAGAGAGCGTTACTACTTCGATTGTTGTTACGTTGCCTGCTTAGTCGTACACCGGTAATACGATCTCCCCATGAAAGAGAGGCAATGAAAATCTTCAGGCGTGTCGAAACGACGCAGCTAGGATTTCACGCGACCAACTGATCATCAGCAGCACCAATCGATAGTCTCGAAGCTAAGAAGTGGGCAAAAAAATCGAGTATTGACCCTCGGAAGATTGTTTCGTTCTTTCTATTGATAAAACTCTATCTGTTTTTCAAGCTCTCGAGAAGAGTCGTAATAAAACTTCACAAAGTTTCTTTTGAGAAAAAAATAAGTTATGTATCTCGCATTTTTACCGGACTGTGAGGTGTCTTTGAGTATTCGTCTGGATAACATTGTGTAGCATCACTGCGGCGGGAAACCCCGGGATTGATACTGCACTCTCGAGGACGGATCGGAAAATCTGATTTCAGAAGTCAATAATATTTCGGGCTCCCAGCGGCGTTAACGCAATAAGGGATCACGGTCGAGTGGTTATTCGAACAAAGTTATGTAATTGTCGAGTCTTTTGGCAATCAATTGAACGAACTCTTTGGAGAGAGACGCAGAGGTTTCCCTTCCATCCCCTTGTGAACCGATGCAGTTAACAGAACACAAAGCCGCAGAAAAGCCACAAATCTGACCGCACGAATGGGCTCAACAGCAAATGCATCACAAGAGCTTAGAAGTGCCAGAAATGCTATACGGTAATAGCGCACGCGAGAGAGGGAGAGCCGCGTGTTCGAACCCGGCGACACGTTGTTCGATAAATCTGCGAGTTCTCCGCGTGCTAACGCGCCAGAATGAATGGCGTTACGGGCCGGCGAGCATGTTGAATGCACGAACGAATGGCTCTTCGTCGTTGACACGGTAGTCAAAATATTGGGGGAGTTTCTGCCTATATGGCTTATACTGCCGTTGGGAAGTTTTTTTTCTTCTTATTATTCAATAGATATAACAGCGCGTAGAAGTACCACGATAGTTATAGTATAATTCATGTAGCCCGGCTGTGTATCATTCAACGAATCGTGGAGACAAAGTTTGGGAGAGACTCACAGATGCTCCGATGTGACGTATACCATTGGATTTAAAGGATCGATGGTATATGAGGTACGAAGAAGTCAATGGATTCGTTGATCCTTGAATGATTAACCCCTCGTGTGGTAGAAGATTTTCTTTTTTACGATACCAACAGCTTGATGACTTTTTCCTTATATTAATGAATGTTAAGCAAAATAATCTATTCATTAATTTTTAAAATTCGCGTATACAGTCACTCAAAATTTGCGTTTAAAACACCAGAAAAATTGATGATTTTTCCACGCCGATTGGAAAATTTATTGATTTATAAAATAATTTTTGATAAAAATGTTTAACTGTAAATTCCGATTACACTTAATAAAAAAGATAAAGTTCTTCGTTGAACGAATGCTAACAATTTCATATGGATTATCACGAAATCATCGTTATCATTGGACTGTCATCATAATTTATTATTTATTATATAATAAATCTTTTCATAATTTAACTGAAAAAATTGTTACAATTTCTTATTAACTTGGAGGAGAGCGAAATTATTGCATTTTTTATTACTCGTAAGAAATTTTCACACGTGACACACGAAATTTCGATAACGGATCCACATAAATCTTTTGAGTAATTAAGAAAAGCCAAAAGCAACCGTACTGAAATGAGATCGCAATAAATTCATGCTATTTAATTCATCCGTACGTCTATTCATTATCAAGAAAATTATACACCTACTTTATATTACACCGCGATAGCGTGCTCGTCGTTCCAAATTACCGGACGATTTCATCTCGTAAATTGTTCGAAAAAAAAAAAAAAAAAAAATTCTCGACGACGGATACCACGACGATCTCTCGGGTTTTTACGATCTTCGTGAAACTGTGGCCCTTTTTTTAACGGCTCGACGATCGACGTTTATCGAAAATGGCTGTGGTGCCCGTGCGTGCGATGCGCGTCGAGGCGGTGGCGGCGCGGGAGCGATAAAAAAAATTCAGGCGACAAGGTAAAAGCCTTTAACGACAGGAGTAGAACGTCGTTGTGGTTATAGTTGGGCTAACGTTGGGATATACGGAACCGAACGCTCACGATCTTGTCGTCGCACACTCAACGAACGGGTGACACTTCGAATCGAAGAGTCGTTCTTGGGTGAGCAAGAATGGGCGACAAGTTGTTTCGAGTGGCTTCGCAACGGATCGGTGGGACACTTTTCGGTACAGATACGAAATAACATCGAGGGCAGTACATAACAGTCCAGAAGACGAAACAACGAGACAGAAAAAGACACACACAGAACTCGTTTCGTTACCATCTTCTTACCGGCCAACATCGAAAATCTCACTTTTACGAACGTAATTATATAGAACGACGAGGCCCGCGAAATGATCAATTTACGGGGTGATTACCGATAGAGATTGGCCGCTTGAGTTACGAAATATATATATATGCTTGGTAAAGATACCCCCTCTCGCCCCCGGCGCCCGGAAGGCAGATGAACATCGTACCATACGCATACTGTAGTATACATGTAATGTACAGTCAAAATTTTGATAAGTTAAAAAAATTTGATGAACCCGAATAAAATTTAATTTTGTTAATTCATTTTATTTATCTTCGCAGTTTTTGCTCTTCAGGTACAGAGTATTTTTTACAATAAACGAAAAAAAAAAACCAATTTTTCATTTACGCCCGCAAAAATAATTTAAAAGTTTCACCTTTTATTTTTGCCATATCAATTTATCGTCAGAATATTTTTACTACACTTTGTTATTGTTTGTTTGTTTTCAAATATTATTTTTTTTCATCATTTATAACCATATCGGAATGTAATTTGGATCATTCTGGAGAAAGTACTATTTACATAATTCGACAGGACATCGAAAGTTAACTTAAGAGAACATATACTGTTATAGTTATATGTAATTGTAGGGACGGGTAAGATGAAATAAGCAAACGCACCGCAACGCCAAGATCGAGCGAGTTATAGAGGTGGAATCTCGGTGAGTTAGAATGTTAGGCACGCACCAGCGATCTCCGCGGTTACCCACCACTTGAACGCTACGGTTCGCCAGCAAGTTAGACTATAAGGTGTAGATGCTACTAGTATGTATATATGTATATGCATGATATATGTCAGATAAAAGATGTGTAACGCCTAAAAAGAGCCAAGTGCTGTTTTTGTATCCCGTTCGCTCGCGAGGACCGGAAGGCCCTTCTTTCTAATGTTGATATCTCGTGACCGTTCTCGCTTAACTAATACCGTCTCGACCTCGAGTCTATTTCGATCTTTCGTTCGCTCTCCTCATCACAGAGTTGCATAAAACCCTTTGCCGATTGCGTGAACGTCATGAGCGGCATTCTATGTGAATCAGGTACAAAGCACTTTTCTCGCCTTGGCACTCACGAATCATCTACTCGACACAATGGCCCTGGGGCGCTAGATGCTACCGGTATTAAATTTAATAGAGTTGAAAAAAAAATACATATATATACACATATATATATATATATAGATTGTACTCCGGCCTAACGATTGATTAAGAGATGCGGCAATGTGTCCGTACAAATGTATAAAAAATGAAACAAAATGAAAACTTAAATAATACATTTGTGAATAGCAGATACAATCTGTTTACAAGACCTTGTGATCCATTGATTACTAGAAAATAATACATGTTATGAATCAATTAGAAACATAAAGATTTTGACATAAACGCTGGTAAAAGAAAACAAAAGTTCTTCAATGAACATAAGTTTGTGTCTTTCTTATACTTTGCATCAAATGTATTAAAAAATCCATTGTTTTTGGTGCTTATATTAAAAACCTTTTTAATATGTACACATAAGATTGTTAATTGGATTTGTGCAGCAGCTTGCAACCCCCCATTGAAAGACCATGTAATGCCAGTATTTAGGAAACTTTTGACAATCCTAATATTATAATGGCACAACAATGTGTTCTTAACTCGGAAAACAAGTAGCCACACCCCCGCCGAAAGAACGTCGAAGAGGAGAACGAATGATTTACGATAGTTTCTCAGTAGATTTTGGGGGGGTTCCCAGTAGGATGCGGTCACCCACAACTGTGACTACAATTCATCGCCTTGACGTATATACTCGTACGTAGAGGGTAGCCCAGTCGAGACAAGTGCGCGTGCGATACGGTATATCGTAAATTAGGAAGTGGGCCGGGCACGCGCACTGTAGGTGGCCCGTAGCTCGCTCACGTACACGTTGAAGAACATACTTTTCCTTAACTCTCGCTGGGCCCATCCTCGTTCAGCAAAGGGTTAAATGGGCCGAGGGCTGCAGGCAGCCCGTTGCGCCGTAGGTGGCGCAAATGTTTTGAATTCTATATCTTGTCGGAGTACCCTTCGCTACCCACCACGCTGCAAACAACGGTGCATCGGATTTCTGTACGGTCGTAAGTGGGTGGAGTAGGTCGAGTTTTCGAAGCAAAAGGTCGAGGGCTTTGCCCACAACCCTATTCAATTTCTGCGAAAAGTTAGCCGCTTTGTTGTAAGCCGCAACAAATTAGCATTTGTCACTGCCAATTACGTTGAATTATAGAAATGGCGACAAAACTGACGACAATGTCACGGTAAAATTAATGAAATGATAACAATCATGAGAGTAAAGAAAAATGTTTCTAAAAAAAAAAAAAATGTTTGGATACAAAAAACTGAGCGACCCTTGACATTGAAAATGTTGTGTTATATATTTACTAAATTCAGTGTTATCTATGTATCTCTTTCTCGATGTTGTAACATCTAAAAGTGACTACCAAAATATGCTTCCACCTGATAAAAATGTATATCGCCAAATATATCTATGATATATCTAACGGATATGTTTTAGACTATATTTCTGAAAATATATGTGACCAAATGTATAACAAATTATATGATTAATATATTATTGATATTAAAACGCCGAGTTTCGTGTACTATTTCTAATATATGTATTGCATATACTTTTTATTTTTGTGGATCTCTTATGGACATGAGTTACTGAGATGAATACAAGATTTACAATTTTTACCGTAAGATATGATAATTTATACGTACTTAATTAATATAAATATACAGAAATCAATGCATATTTGATTATTTATTTACGTTTAATATTATATATTATTTTGTTGTTTATTTCCTAGCATCTCGGATACATTCGGCAGGTATACGCACATGAGATGTAGAACTATTTGCTATTTTATTGAAGGATATTTTAGGACACATCATTTATTTCTTTGGGTGTTAGACGCTCTTTTTCCGCATCCAGAGCTACTAGCTGAATATTGCAAATCCTACGCAAGCTCTTTGCCGATGCGTAACTCCCTTAAGAGATAATTATTTCTTCCATCAGCAACATAATTGGCATAACGGTGTGTAGACTTCCCTAAAGCCTCATCCACTCTGCCGATATGCAAGATCGGAACGACTTCTCGGATTTCCTGTCGCGATAAGTTATATACCAACTTACCTGTCGAGAAACCCGTATCTCGAGAGATGTTCCAACGGCCGTGTGGTCGCTCCCTTCCGGGAAGTGCAAAGTGCCATTCGTGGATATCCGTTCGACACATTACGGGCGCATGCTACTGTGTGCACACATCGTGAAAGCCTTCCTCTCCGTGTCTTTCTACCACATGTGTTACTCTTATTACAGTATGATGCTTTTACTACATTACGCTAAATTACCGTACGTTTGTTACAGTATGCTAAATTGCTGTTTTCACTGTTCCAGAGAGCTGAGTTTTCCGAGAGCGTGCCGATATTGACAATCGTCGCTATAGCAATAAACACGACTCTCTACTTATATCGCAACCTCGCGTCATTCTCGCCTTGTCGTACTCCCCCAGAGTGCGCGATCGACAACAAACGCGAGCCGATATTCCAGTTCCGAACTCCACCATGCATGCCTCAGCGTTATTCGCATTCGGCTTCCCTCTGCCATCAGTGTGTCAGGTGCGTGGCAGTCGCAATTACATCGATTGGAAACTGGAACTCTCTACCACTACAGCTTTTACGACCACTCGAATGCCAGATACTACGGGGCTTACAGTTACGCGAAAAAACATACAGGCCGTGGGCAACTAAAGGACAAAGTCGTGAACGTCGGCTACCGCAATATGTGTCGAGTAATCGAGAAACATTACAATCCACGGCTGAGAATCATTCAAATAATTCCTTTTTTTCGTGATGCACAATATTTTTTTCATCGTGTGTAATGTGAAAAAAGGAAAACAAACTGAGAGATTTGAACTTTCACATTGCTTCCTCATTAGTTAGTTTTTAATCACTGTGAAAAAAAACAGCATTTCAGAAGCATTCTTTTGGAATGTCTTGGCTTCCTCGTCGATACAGCTCTGTTTTCATGATAAGTTATAGGTTATTAGTTTTGGTGGGTAGTTTTTAGTCGCGCATGTTCAGAAGTAAAAAAAAATTGAAATGATTAATGTTTTTACGAAAAATCGAAAATGTTTATAACCTTTGAATCTCTTTACCGACTCGGGACAAATTTGTTACCGAACAACATTGGTAGCTACTCGAATTGTCAGCCAAATTTCAAATCGATCGCAAAGAAAAAAATGTCTCGATGTGATTCTTGAATATTTTCAAAAATTTTAAACACATTAACCTAAAAACCACGAAGAACAATGTATTAACGGAAATAAAGTACAACTATTGTCACCAATAATTTGTGTAACCAAACAACCGAGGAGACGAGAGTCGAAAAATGGAAAAATCGAAGACAAAAGAAAAAGATAAAAATTGAGAAGAGACTGGAGGCGTGGCAGTGGTACCAATGGCAAATTGTGTACCATTGGTTTCCCGCGTTGTTGACGATTTCACGGTGGGCCCTGCGTAGATTCTTAACTGTGAGATTTAACGGCTAATCCCGATTCTACGAGTGCACCGCCCCAACACTTTTGCATTGCTCTCTGTCGAGGTTCCTCTCTTTGCTTTTCACTCTTTCTCACTCGTGAACGATCTCAATACTCTGCTCCTCCGGGCAGAATTATACTAGTATAAGGATGGTAGACGTCGTGGTAGCTTTGTGCGACGAATCCATTTAAATTGGGATTATATGGCTTAGGCGCACAGTGTGGGGTCATCGCGATACTCTCGATACGCCGCTATATTCTATTTGAGAACAGGTTGCCGACAAGAGATCTCGTTGCCTCTGTTCCACAGCCCGGCAACCTCGACGTTTTTGTATTTTCTTCGCACCGTCACTTATATCTCGTCAGTTTTCTCAATGCCAATTTGCGATATTGGCCCCGAGATTATAGTGCGCGGATGGCGGTTGTGTCAAGTAGCAACAGCCAGCGGCAGCTTCTCACCACGCGCGAGCGGATACGGATTAGCAAGGAGTTTTCGGTCAATCGCATTGGGATTAAACGTGAGCCGAGCGTCGGAGCTAACCAGATTGCTGGTTAAAGTTCAAACGATAAGTACGAGGAGTCTTAACAGAAGCTGCAATGTCTACGGTTTACACATAACCCACCCAGCCTTTTGCCCTATTCGTATAATCATTTAAATTTTGACGCGTGGCCACGTGACCTTCGTAAACAAAAAACAATGACGAAAAAAAAGACCAATGGATGCGATTCTCCAGGTGGACTTTTCGTTCGTATTTAAAAGTTGATTAAATTTGGTATTTTTTTTTTAAATCCGCTATATTGCCATATTCCGAAAGCGTATCGGTCGCGACAACGCAGCCGTCTCTAATTTGCAGTTTTATTTTATATAAATATATATAAATGTGGTGGTAGAGTAGAAGACATAAATTAAGAACGATCTTGAGCTCGCGAGATCCGCGTAATCGGGAGACTTTCTCGCGACAGTGTGATCGCACGTGGACGCTTTCGAGAAGCACGGAGACTTTTATCCGGCATCTGAATATGGTTTGTGAACGAAAACGGTATGAAAACGTTTTCGAGCCCCGAGGGGTCGTTGTCGACTGTGTCATGGCGGTTTCGGAGTTCTCGTTATTGGCCAAATAATGTCTGAGGCCTTGAAAACACGTAAACCTACGTAAGCGTATCCATGTGAGCCTGAAACCTTCCAAATATCGCGAGTTCTCCGCGACGAGAGCGGCATTAGGGTGAAGCTATAAAAAATTCGTATCGCTCGTAAATCGCCACTCCTTGTAAATTCATGGATGAGTCCAAACGGCGGAGCGACGCCGTCCAAACTCATCTCGTATCGCCTGTACGGTATTTTTTCACTATATATCTCACCGGGAATTATACGTTTTCAGAGTTAACTCTTAACGATTTGACGTGCCTGGGACGCGCGTGTGGCGTAAAAAGATCGGAAGATTGCAATTCAGGGACAATGATTTATTTGATTCCAGATTTTTTTTTTTAAATACCGATCTGGTAAATGGTCCAGTAAGCCAGTATTCAAATTAATTTCCTTCGATGCAAACAACTTTGCGCTGAACCAAACGAATCGTTTATGTCAATGATCTACGGTCTACAACGGTAATAAATATAATTGACTTTTCAGGTCATTAATTTTTTAATTCATTACTTTGGTTAGATAATTTTTCATTTTTTTTTTTTTTTCAAAGTGAAATATGAACAATGTGGTTTTTGAAAAATGGAAGAATATACATCGAATGAATATTATAACTTAACTATCATGGTTGACGGGTGCTAACCCTCCGGTAGTCGAGAATCAGTCGAGCAGTAATAGAATTATCCGGATTTCTGTGCTATGCTTCGACCTGAACTCGTTTCTCGAACAGAAGCGATAAAATAAGTTAAAAGAGGCGTGGTACTTTTTTTCAGACGGTATTAGATCCTCGGAATTGCTGATGCTCATCGCCACCATGAAAGCGCTGGGTACCGTTCGCGAGGACACATCTCGAAAATGGGATTATCCTAATACTGGTAAATACCGTGTGCGACAACGAGAAAAGCATACCAGAAGAAGATAGAGGTTAAAGATTGAGGAAAACCTATGGACGCAGTTAACAATGCAAGTGGGTTCGGAAACCAGGCGAGGTGGGTCATTGTTCGATATGGCGCGTTCACGGCGGGTGCAGCAGCAGCTCCGGTCGAACTAGGAATGAAGAAGAAGAAGAACACGAAGAAGGCAGGACACGAAAGAGTTGAGTTCTAACTGTACAACTCAGATGGTATTACCACGTATCGAGAGGCATACTGCTGCTGTTGACGGTGTTCGCCTCAACGCAATATCGTGCTCGTCCTCTACAGGGTACTCCCGGCAAACCGTAAATCCGCAAGCTACCAGAGTAGAAAGCGAAGCAGAGAGGGAGAGAGAGAAAAAGTCCTAAGAGATACAGTGGTGGGGTTGAACGGAGAATTCTCGAGGGAGCCATTATATCCCAAGTAGCATGCTGGTCGGTCAAATTTTATTTAGGGCCCACACCACCGAATTGCAACGTGATTTGCTTTCTGTTCCTGCAGAACGAAAAGTTTCATCCCCGCTGTTTGGTATACAACGACGATTTAACAAACTAGTAAACGAACGGGGTGAAAAAGGCACGGAGACCTTAACTTTCGTGGTTAGGCACCGCTAATCTCTTCGGTCCTCAACTTTTATTTACGACTCGAGGGCAGTCGGCGAACTGTCGTAACCGTATTTTCTTTCGGAGGCACATGCCATCGGTATACGTACCACTAAACCATCATTACTTATTTCTACCGAAATGTCCTCCCACCTTTTTTGCATTTTCCTTGAGAATATTTTTCGCTAATTTTGCATTGCTAATATCTTTTCAAGCATTCGAGTTAAAAAAAAATGTATACATGAACATATTTAGGCATTCCCGCGGAAATATTAATTTAATGTTATTTATTATTATTCCATATAGACAACATAAAAGTGTAATTGACGATATATGAAATATATTTTCTGAAACGTCAGAAAAAAAATCTCTTTGATTTTAATTGAGAAGCGAAAGATTTTTTTTGTAAAAATTGCCGTAATAACTTTCCGAATGAAACAATAACGTACATTTTTTTCGAAAGCATCTAACGTCTAGTAGTAAAAAAATCCCGTTTTGTAAGCATCGTACGAAAAAACTGTCTTCGGATAGATCCCGAAACCCACGTACCCAGAGATGACCCTAACCGTGGTCTTCGATCATTAGTCACACAAACGTGTAGAAGGTGAAACATAATGACTGCGCGCGGCAACTGGTATATATCGAAACCTCTCCATCTCTTCTGTTACACTTACGTCGTTATCTCGGCAAAGTGCCGCGGCGAGTTTCACCACAGTTTATAAGGTATACGCGGTACAGTAAAAGCTGCGGTGTATACCACGAAATGATCGATCGGAACGATTCGGGAACGAGCGAGAAAGAAAAATAAGGACGGTGTTATACGGACTACTACTGTCCAGCGGTTCCATTAGCGCTCATTTGCTGGAAGAGCTCGCGCGACCAAATTGGTTTCTCTCTCCATCAACAGGGTCGCCTGTTCGTTGTAACCTGCACATGGAACTCTCTCGTATTCGTTGTCGTCGTCGTAGTAACCCGCCGCAACAAAAATGCGCAACGTAACCGAATAACGGGAAGCGATGATTTCGGAGCAGTATAACGCAGCGAAAAACAAATCGGAGCCGCGCTATAGTCCGAACTCAATTTCTCTTAGTACCAAATTTGTACACTTCAATCTGTAGAGTTTTTACACTAAGTAGTCTTTAATAATAGGAACTTGCCCGGCATTAGTTCGCTTCGAAAAGTCACATCATAGATGGATGACCTGGTATGATTCTAACTCAGTTCCTATATGGTCGGCAATATGACTCAACCTTCCGCCGGCTTTTGATGGTCCCAATTCAGATTTTCATAAGAAATGGTAAGTACTTTTGGATCGTTCGCACGTGTCTTTTTGATGGAATAGAGCTTTGTCGATTGTATAGAATCGAATTCTAAAGCTTTCTCTCTATTCACAATAGGCAAATTTAAAAACACACAGCAAACTTCAGAATACTACAGACAGGGGAAGTAGAAAGGGGATGATTTGTTATTTTCTTGTGTATTTCAACTGTATGCAATATGAAACTAAACTTTGGAAACAGCGTTGGATCGATCAGGCGTCAATTCACTCCATTTGCATGAGTTCCCCCCTTCCCCCCTCCCTACAGATGAATGACCCTACCGTCTCTTCCCGACTGGTCTCTATATCGCTCAGACGTTCTCTGTGGATAATTTCATCATAGATGATTAACGTTAATCTGGACGACTGTATAGATAGATAGATCCGAGAGGATCTCTAAATTCTTCGTGGAGATTCAGACGAGATGCTGGTATTTTTTATGATTTCGTAGAGTAGGCTTACCCTACGAAGTGATACAAAAAATGATCATTCATGACGACATACCGTCAAGTCGGGCAAAATCATGAGTGCGATTTCGCATATCACTGAAGATGGATGACGGCTGATCGTCAATAGATTGAGATCGATACGGGTGAAACGGCGATTTCGTATTCACGCGCTATAATGTTTGCGTCACGGATTATGAGATTTGTTTTTCATAGGTATATCACGAGAGGTATAGCTGATATCTCACATGCTGTGCATTGTGAAGCACATGTTTGTCCGCGTTGTCAGCAAACATCGAGCATTTTTAAAAAATATATAATCGATCGGATGTCATCGAGAAAGTAGTCCCGTCTCCTTTCTACAAGCTGCGTCCAGGGTACGATCCTAATAATGGCGTGATCGGCAACGTACGGTGTAAAGTAAAAGCCGTGATGACAATGAGAGTGATGGATCGGTTGTGTGTACATTTTATCGAATACGGTACGGTGAAGCGGACCGACTTACTACACCAACTGTTACAAAACTCCTTGCAGCGAGATCGGTGAGGTGTTTGTCATCACCATGTGGATTGCGTGCAATGAAAAGTTTGAGAAGTCGTGAATAGTAGAACTGTCGACAGTGGGTCTACGTAATGGAGTAAAGGTTTGAATACACAAAGAAGATTTTTAATACATTTATAATAGTTATAATAAAAATAGAGTTCGCTATTCCAATAGTAATTAAATAAATAATAATCATAAACAGTAATAAATTTTAGAATACAATAAACCGATTTTAATTTTTTTTTCAAAATAACCAGAGCGCAAATATAAAAAAAATGTATAGAGCAGTTCTAAAAATTGAATAATGATCACCCACGTAGGATCAAGATCATTAGAGATCAATAAACGCGTCTTCACACTCGATGATATCGGGTCACGTCGATATAATTAATGGACGAAATCGTTTTTCATTAGCCGTCGATTCAACCTCATGATAATCCATTGACTGGCGTGTACCGAGTCATGAATGATCGGAACTTACAGTCCACGATCTTTAACACGCTTGGTTCGCATGATATCTAATGAATTTGAGATGCGTGTCTAATGTTCCGCGTCACAATAGACGCGTTTGTACCCCTCGGTGTGAGAAGTGCCCGGGTTCGCAGTGATACGTGTACATATGGTTGACGTTCGAACACGTCGAAATGGTTGAAGCTCGCGAGTCAGCGCGCGTAAATCTATATCGCGCCCCGAAGTCTGCGTGGGGTCGATTAACCGTTAGATCGATAGTAGACGCTGTGCTCTCTTCGGAGGAGTAAAAGATCGGAGGTCTCGATACGAGATACTTCTCACGCGGAGGAGTCTCTCACCGATCGTATATATATATATATTATGTACTCTAACTATAGTTGGCGGCGTTGGTATGGGGTTTATATATATATATATCTGTGTAACGTATAAGAAGCAACAAATGAATATGGGGTAATGTCGCTGATGATGACTGGTATTATACCAGGAGCGGAACTGGCGGGTGCTGTACACAGAGGATTCATACAACGATAAAATGGAAACGAGACGGGCACGAAGAGAACGTATCTTCGATGCTCAGTTAGAATAGACGAGAAAATTTCGAATTGGATAATTCTCTTCAAAAGTGCGAAATACTTTGAACGAGGAGGATGAAAGCTCTCGAACTATACTGGTTTATGCTATAATACCAGACCCTCGTCACTGCCTTTTGTCTTTAAAAAAAAGTCAGTATATTTTTAGCCGAAAAATGAAGTCGGTGGATTATGTGCGCAAAGTAAATATTAAAATAATGGATTTAAGCCCATTTTCTTCATTCCTTCAAATATTTAATTATCAACGTGGTATAAAAAATAAAATAAAAAAAAGTCGAGTCGACGAATAAGAAAGTTAGACCTTGAAACTGGTCGCGAGAAGCTTATAAGCAGCTTCCGTGCGCGACCAATCCCATCTCTTCGCACCTCTTCGTGCGCCCGGTGGCTTCACGCTGTGTACCTCGGTCTTATCGTATCTCGATCTAAACGTTTTACCCGCGAAACGGCATGAGAGTACAAAACCAACAGATCTGTGCTCCAGGAACGTTTGTTTTACTGGTGGTCACGTATAGCTGACCGCCACCGCAGCGACGGTGTATAACATGGACCAGTGGAAAACAGTGTTACCACCGGTGCTACCGTAGGATGTGGCTAGAGTTGGTTAGTAACCAATGCATTAGTGCATGTGCATCGCGCGAACGAGGAAAGCCAAAGGTGGCAGATATACGTATAGACGTTGCAACAGTCAGACTGTAGACACTGTCCGTACAGTGCAATCCTTCGCATGGGAACTTCACGTTTTTTTTCTCTACGCGAGAACGCACAAGAGAGACAATACTATAGCCCTTTACAGCGAAGTTAGCGTATCCCTGAAGCTCCATCAAAGTATCGTATCGATTAATCAAAAAAGCTCAATGGAAAATTACTAAACTTGCGCAACATTGTCAGAGGTTTGGTACTTCTGTCCGAGATGTTAGAAAATAAAAAATTAACCAAGATAATATTTTGTAATCCTTATTATTATTACTATTATTAATTAACATAACAGTAATAATTATTATTGAGAATAGACATAAAAATATTAATCTTACATAAATAAAATCACTCACTGCTACCTTTTGAGAGACTATACTGTACTGTACATCATGCTACAAGCGTTTGACTGTAACGATATTTAACCATACGATACTTAACAAATAGTATACGACACAGGTACAAGCACAGGTTGATGTTAAAGAGAAGAAGTTTACCCAGCAGCAACATCAGAAGCAGGAACAGCAAGGATACAGGCTTCAGAAGGATCGGAGGCACGAGTGGCTAGTTAAGATAGCGATCCCGTCGGACGCGAACAATGCCGTAAAGAAGTTAGCAGTGGCAGTGAATCAGGTCTTATGGCGAAAACGTGAACGATTAGTGCCGATCTGTGTCTACGCCGGATCGAGAGGAGACACGGGTAAGATTCCAAGGCGTGCACTAGCGCTTCGACCACATAGATTTCATGCTATCGGTTAGCTACTGTACAGACACCGATAACCAGAGGGACGTTTGTCCATCCAATGTAATTGCGAAATCACTGAACGCTCGATTGAGTCGCTCAGCAATCCAATAAATTGAGAGAGTGCGCCTGTGTGGTCTTCATTTTTTTACCAACATGGAACAGGATGTGCGAAAGTCAGGTTGAGGGGAATCTTGAGAACGCGATACATGTAGCTCGTTGCTGCAAGTAATGTGATAAAAGAGACGATCGTGGAACTCGGCAAAGGGCTGGAAGAGTACATCAACAATGTACGTGGAAATCGGAGTCACAGCTTGTTGCGGATATTATCTTGATGAGGTTATCGTTTTAATCGTCGTTAAAGAGATTGATAGATAGATAGGTAGAGCCCAGAGGATACAGCTTGGTACAACTAAACGATGGAGTTAGACGGTAAAAATTTGTATAGCAATTCTGAAATTGGAAATGTAATTGATGTAGTAAGTTTTATACTTTATGAAAACTTTAAACTATTGGCCCATAAATGGCGATACATCTGATACACTTTTGCTTCGGATCAAATATTACAAAATTTGCTTTAATACTTCGTCCTCTTCCATTATACGATAAATCCATTGAATGACAAAAGTAATCAATTCCGAATGAGTTGGTGAAGGTTACCTGTACAAGTACCGAAAGTGCCTATCGAGTGTTGTTAGTCTAATGTCAAACAATGTGTCCACGAACTTCAATGCACCTTTGAAAAACCTTATAACAGACCAACGTATGGTGCAGAGCATATTCACTCATAATTTTCTCCCATACAGAGCTCTTACGCAGATTAATCGTCTCTTGGCAAAAAGTAAGTAAAAAAAGCGGATCAACGTATACATAATATACCCTGAGGGATCTCTGACCCGGAGTTCGAGGACGTTTATTGAGATCGACCGGCTGTGCGCGACACGCGGTAATCGACGTTAATTCCGCGGGGACGACGAGAGAACGTCGTGTGAAGCCCTGCACGACAACCAAAGACGAGCGAACGAGACAGAAGGCATCGGTGGCGTGTCGGAAGAGAGAAAGAATCGCCGCGAAAGGAACACTCAAGAGCCGCAAAAGCCGAAGGACAATCGCTCGTCAACCGGCCGTCAAAACATCCCCAAGGATCCGTGGCGAATGACGATTCTCACACGGAATAGTAGCTAAGTTCGAGTAGACCAACGGCGTCGAGGATGAGATCTACCAACACTTGTCAAGCTCTATACCGATTGGCCCCTTGTAAATTTGCCAGTCTTTAGTCATTGTCATAATTTTATCTCTTTCCATTCGATGTACAGTTTGTGCCATTCATTAGACAGTGGCCAATGACTCGTCAAACGACTGAGCACCGTGGGTCGCTGTGACTTTTGCTCGAGCAGAAAAGAGAACTGCGTCGTGCCGCTGCTATACGACAACGACAATGTGTGACCGCAAACAAACGAGTCAGGGAGAACGATAGGGGGCGCCTATGCTAGTTCCACAACCCAGACAGACGTATCATTTGTCACGTCTTTCACGGTCTCTAATGACACGCACTGCTTTTGGACGCCTTCTTCTTATGCCAACCTGGCACCTGGCACTGATTCTTTATTATTCCCTCTTTCTCGTTCAACCACCACCGTCTCACCCATCTCACTTTGTTCGATGCGCTGTGTTCACCGCGCTCGCTCGCTCTTACGCGCGATATTCTTCTGCCGCGCTTATACTGCAGGATATGTTGTACATTTAGTCGGATCGTTTTTTTTTCTCAGTCTATCTTCCTCGTTCTCGTTTCGCGTCACGGTTGTGCTGCCGTTCTTTCCTGCTGTTTCTCCACTACTTCTTGTCTTCCGTTCGCTCTGACGTTGGTGGGCTTGCGTGACGGTTGAATTCGATTTGTTAGGATTAAGGAAAGAAGATGGATTTTTTTTACCGTGTCGCTCTCGATCGCGTTTAGGAAGACGAGAGAATGACGGGCATCAAGGGCACGGTGAGAACCGGAAGAGAGAACCATTTCACCTTTCATTCTGTTACTTTCTTCTTTTATTCTCCTCATTTCTATCACGATAATATTATTCTTCGATCATTACGTTTCGTTCCTCGTGCTCGGGCTGTTTTTAGGAACCAACATCCGACGACCTCCCCCTTGCTTCGTTCAACCATCTGATAAAAAGAAAAAATTTCCGTAAACGAATGACTGAATATCATACTACATTTCGATGTTTGCAACTTTGTCCTACCATCTTCGCTCCTTCTCTTTGGACAGACGGTGAAGATGCTGGGGATATGATTTAAACTTATTGGGTGCCATATCCGTGAGCGAGGTCCTTGCCGGCCGCACACGTTTGCGTACCCCGGTTGCCGGTTCGCCGTCTCTCTGGCATCGCTGCTGCTGTAGCTACTTGTCGTTGCCCTTTGCCGAGGAAAGGCGGTTGCACTCAACAACGACTTGCGCTGTTACACGGACTCTTGGAAGACCTTCGAGAGCTTATTCAGATGTGCCACCCACCTGGCGATGCAAAATTCACGTCGCGGAGGTCGTTCACTCTGCTTTGCAGTTTCCATTCGACAGACGTTCGTAGAAACGATCAGAATGGACGGCAGCTAATAATTTAATCATCGATTACTATTCGCTTATCCAAAGCTATTTATTTATTTTATTACTGGATCGCTGGTCTGGGCAATGGTGGACATCGTTTTCCTAGGGGTACCTTTGAAATAAAGTTCGAATCTGAGATTCGTGAACAACTTCACATTCTGTCTTCAACATGTATTCGACAAACGATGTGCAAAAACCTGAGAATCATTGGACAGAGCCACATTAATCATTACCGAGGGATATCCGGAAAATTAAACGTCAAGTCTCGAAATCATCAACTGTTTCACTGTTTCTATAAAAGAAATGAACGCCTTCAACGCATTTCTAGCAGAGATGTGGCTGAACGTGACACGACCAGTTGACAGAGTGACCGGTGATCAACCGGGAACATCGCTGAGTGGGAAGTTCACGGCACATCGGTGGCGGCAAATGCATAGTATGGAGATACAAAGACTCCGCAGCTTGTACGAATGAGCTTCTACCGCAGACGGCATAAGCGGCCAGAGCAGAAGCGGAGCTCTCATGACGTATGCTCAAGGGCGGTCATATAACAAACGATAGTCGTCCATCAGACTCTGACTAGAACAATGCCAGTCGTCGCTTCTTGCCTTGCCAGACAAGAGAGAACAAACTTCCACGTACGCGTAGCATATACTGCATAGTTTATTGTATATATATATACATAAACGTACAATACGCTCCTGGTTGTGTGTCCCAACGCTGCCCGGTAACGCACGGTCCAAAGCCAACTCAATGAAACAAACGGGCTTAACTTCTTATTGCCCTGTTTTCCACTCGCTGTTCTAGCTTCCATTTCTTAATGGTTACAAGGAAGTAGCGAGGCTTCCTCTGCGTTTTACAAGAGCTGCTGTTCAACCTGATAACATTAATTTCTCTACCTTTACCTTAGCTACCTTAGGTAAATGTTTGGATTCTATCGGAACAATTGCAAGATCTTATTATGTGAACTCATGTATGTCGTATTTCCTTTTTTCCCATCAGGCCTAATTCGTTTTAGCAGATGATATTTTCAGTTAAAAAAAAAAAAGAACGGAGCAAACAGCTTGTTTGCTACACTTTGCTCATCTCGTATCCGGCGCGTTTGCTGTTATACGCGAATTCAGTCTGTATCTCTCTCGGTCTTTCGCTGAACACTCATTTTTGCGGGGTCGTTTTATTTTCTCTCTTTATTCTCGTTCCTCGTCGTCGTCGCCCTGCCCCGGTACGTTTCGCCCATAAAACCAGGAGTTATGGTTATTTAAAAACTTATTGGCCCGCCCATGGACGCTGCGGTTTGCATGGAGGCCGAAGCGCCGTGACCCAGCCGAGATAAATCAAAGGATATTAAGACCGTGCGCGAGCGCGGGTGCTTGCCCTTGCTTTCTTCTCGTGAATTCTCATTCTCTAATGCACTATACTCTTGAGCAGTCAAATGCATTGCTGAAAGAGGCAGAGGGCTCGCATAAAACTATCGATCCACCCCGAGTATGGTGAAGGGTTCGTGCGAAGGGGTGAAAAATCTTTGGTAAAGATTCCACTACACGGATGAAGCGAGAATACGCTGATAAGTGGTTTATATACCATTTAAATTTTTCCCGTATTCATCACAGGGTTTTTTTTTCCTTTTTTCTTCAACCGACGAGAGCAAGGCGTCGAATAGCCAGAGGCGTTCTCAGCTTCGAATCTTTGGGGAGCTTTGAATGAATCTGCGCCGCTGGCGTGTTGCTCCTCATTCTCGCGCGATACCAACGTATCTTAAGGATGGATAGAGGCCCAACACACCAGGCAGGATTAATGAGTGCATCTCAATCCGGCAATTTTTCCACGTCGGCCGAGTAATGCACGAGCCGCGGGGGGCGACCGGGCTATATTGCCTGATCAATCAAAATGAGTCTGCCAGCTCACGGGGCACGAGACGCGCAACCGTACGATGTGTACCACTATGTAGAAGGTATACCAATCCTCTTTGGTGGTTGGTGTATATACAACACCGTGCCAGCTCGTTGATCCTTTGAGCTTCGTACGATAGAATACTCGCCCCTTGATACTCGTTCGGAGCCCGGCCAGTCCGAAATACGCACTGCAAGAGGTCAGGATCGGCGAATGGCAAAAGCGAGCAAATAGAAACAGAAAAAAAAATCAAATCGGTCGATATGCTTTGAATAATCGTCCGGCAATGTCTCACGGTTGGCGATCATATAAATTGATCATGCGATTTCTACTGAGTAGCATCTAGTACAGTAGAGTTTCTCTTTTGCCGATGTTCTTTCATTTTTAACTGAAATTCATACATTTTCCTTCAGAGGTTAACATTTTTTAAAAGCCCAATCCTTCATGACTCAATTCGGGAAAAATTATGAATTATTTCAGATCTTTTTCTAAGGTAACTTCTAAGGTAAGGGAAAAGGTAAGTTTGACTATAGATCTGCCTGTAGAACGTTATTTTGCTGGTGAAAAGGATTGTCCGTTACGTTTATTAAGAATCATCCTGAGATCCACACGACGAATCTTATTAATGATTCGAATTTTATTGATAGTTCAATTTGACGTGTTGTATTGATAGAATTTCATATGAAGATGAAGAAGAGAATATAGTCGAGGTATGCGAAAGAATAGCATAATAGGATAAAATGCTTTTGAGATCTACCTGCGGGCGTATCGGCCACGCCTACGAGACTTACGGTACAAAACGTTCATATATATACGTCGATTGCGTGCGTGAAACGAAATCGGTTGCCGGCCGAATGCGTGTGAAAGTCCCAAAGCAGCAAAAATCACTTCCATTGTGCCGGAGTCAAAACGTTTGACGCTTGTTTTTTGTACGGCAGGTAGTCTTGCATTATAAAATTTGGTCGTCTCGTCGCCCTTCGGTTCTTCGTCGGCTTTACAAAAAAATCATATCGTATTTACTTTCGCTATTATCCGGACATTGCTTGTTCGTTGCCCTACAATTCGATCTTCAAATTATTTTATTCACAAAAAAATTGGAGAAATAAAAATTATCACAACTGATCAATAACACTGTTAAAATTTCGAAAAACCATTGCGAAACTCCTGTTATTACGACCGGGAAGGGAGTAAGGGAGCCGAAGAATTTTCGTTCGTAATAATCGACGGCATCAGTAGTCATATGCTCATAACAGAAAACGAATCTGGATGGTATGAAAGCATAAACATTATGATTGTAGGTTCTGCTTCGTACCTCGATTAGGTATGAATGATTTGCGAACGGTGGCGAGCAGGGATATTCTTTAATCTACAGCAATCTCTAATGTTGGTCTCGATCTTATAACGTTCGAGTTCTTTTGTATTTTTCTTTTATCTAAAATACATTTCTAATTTCAGGCCGATCCGTCGACGAGGGATTCATGATGAAAGTAGAAATTGGACAAACGTTGTTCTGCAGAACTGATTTCTAAGGCAGATCGCTGTCGATCATTATCGTTTTTTTATGCAGTTTATGCAGCAAATAGATAATTAGGAGGGAAGTAGCATAATCAGAAAAGATCACTTGTTGTAAACAAATTAATTCATATTCCATTTATGATAGTTTTGAGGTGATACTAGAAAATGAAATCAAAGCGTATTTTGTAAGTTCGGACGAGAATCGCATTAATAATTTATCGATTACAGTGTGTAATTAACAGTGATACATTTATTACTTTTTTTAAATTGCGTACATTGATGTCTATATTTGTGTACTAGTGGCTCCCCGGGCGCTGGCGTTTTTAATCGACATTACAAACACACACCGACATCGACATTACACTTATTGTACACATGATATATAACTGACTACATGAAAACGGTTCATTTTATCGACATGAAGTTATGTCTGTGAACGAAATTCCAATTCAATTTCGGAGATGACGGAAAAAAATTACAATTGTGTGATGCATGAGTTATATTTGTTGTACTGAAAAAATCATCAAGGTTCATCCTTAAAACCTTGTTCTATAGTGAAAGATCCTGTAACTTATCGTCTCTGGACAAGCATTTCTGAAAACTACATTCCTACATTCTTTTCTACTTCCGTAATTAAGGACGCACGCGAGATTCCACTGTATCTTAAAAAATGGAACCGACAGAGTACAAACTTTTTGCACTGACTGCGACAAATACTTTCATCCGTTTAAAAAAATACCAACCTCGTTTATGATAAATAGAATAATTGTCATAATCTCGCGATATGTTTAGACAAGTCTCATGATATCAATTTTGTATATTATTAAAAATATTTTGAAGTAATTTCAATAAAATATTTTGATGCTTCAGGACTGATGGCCAGTTCATCATCAGGTAATTATTTCATTTGATCAAAATGAGCCCATATTAAACAGTTTCTTCTTAACAATATTTCGTTGATAAGAAATTAATATTTATCAGTCAGACGATTTATACTAACGACTATTGTTATTAGACCATTAAACAGATATAATTGCTTATTCAGAAGAACACATAGCTCGTACAGTCTGTATTATCAACATTTAAATTCGTTCGTTATTATGAACACTGATCATTTGATTTATATCAAAACGTTACCTTAATCGCTCCGATTATATCGAAATTCGAAGCCAATTTTCACCTGAAGGTAATGCACCGCAGAATCATCTAATATAATGCATTTTTTTTCAAGTTGACAATATAAAATAGCATACAATAACAAATATAAAAATTGAGCTTTTCTTCTAAGCCATGAGGCTACGCTTCGCTTTTTGTGGGCATCCTGTCCTCAATTGTTCTTAGTTGTACTTGCAAACAGGTAAAAACTTCATTTTGCTTCCTCAAGAAGCTTTGCTTTGGTGAACATTTTTTTTTCGAAATTTTCATGTAATCACGTTCAGAATATTCCAAGACGTCGAAAAATTTCATTTAGAAAAAATCAGTGACTGTGATAAATGAAAGAGAGGAAGCAATATGCCAATGTTATTGTCAACTTTTTAAAGTTATTTTGGATGCTGGCACAGATGGCCGGCATAGAATTTATATCGATAATTTTTATCGTCATTTTTTTGATATTCATCTCGAATCGATAATAATTTAGATAGTCTCGTATTGACGAAGCAAACTTATGCAACAATAGATGACGAAAACTATATCTATAACGCATTTTCAAAGGTTCGTACCGTTTTGGAATTGGTGTAATTGTATCGCAATAAATTTTAATGCGGCATCCCGGATATAGCAGATGCTGGATTCATGGGATCCTTGAGCATAAGGGCTACTGGAGGTTCTTCTGCGACCTTCACCAAAGTATTTGGCACATTTTCGATGTCCGGTCGCGCGGTCTCTTCAATTTCTAAGTTGCGACACGCCACCACATGCCACATATATCCGAACAAAGCTGCAAATACCCAATATTTCCGATAAAATGTTGGGTTGGGCTTAACACGACACGAGTCACGCAGAAGCCGGAGATGTCAGATTGTAAAACAGAGATCCATCCTTTGAAATAGTATATTGTGCTACAAGGGAGGGAAGTGCGTGATTTTCGCCGAGTGTGAAGTTTACGACAATCACACGTGGGGAAAATTACGCTCCCTCCCGAGTAGCATACGCTATTTTTTTTCCCGACTATGCTAAGATTGACCGTATTTTTATGCCTGCAACGGTCCACCAACTTGTCAGATACTTTTCTTCCCTAGGGAGGAATAGTCGTATTTTTTCTCCAGCTTAGCTAATTTTCCTCCTGCTCGGCTACTTTCCTCCCGCAAGTTGAGAATCCGTAACTTTCCACCCGCATTGTTGGCATGAATACAGTAAATTTAGCGTAGTCGGGAAAAAAGTTATTTTTGTAACGCGTGCATTGCAAGCGGCGCATTTCATAGCAGTTTTGCGGGACGAAAGTGGCTGATTTCAGGACAGTATTGAAAAAATAGTTTCACTTCTCGTCCCATAGGACGAAAAAAGAAAACCCCACTTTTCACTGTCCGTCCCGCAAAACTGTTATGAAACGCACCGGTTTCCCTACACTTGTAACAATAAGTATAGTATACAACTCGAGCCGAATTGGAGATTACAACTCGTGTGATTGCAGCCCTCGCTTCGCTTGGACCGCAAAACTCACACTCGTTGCAATCGCCAACTTTCGGCCCATGTTGCAAAATGTCCTATTTTTCCAATTTACAATCTAGCATCTAAGGCCCGGATATAAACGATTCGGAAAATGATCATTTCAATCGCATCTTCATTCTCACCGATTTGGATAAAATTAATGAGTCCAGTGACAAGCACCGCGAAAAATTCCAGAAGGATAAAGTACGACGCCATCACTAAGAAACCAACGAGGACGATCAATATCAAAGCGACAAATTTCGCATATAAATAGACTAACATCATTTTCCTGTTGCCCTGGATAAAAAAATGTGTTTGTATCAAAATCAGTTAATTGTGAAAATATTTTTTGAATATCACTTCCCCTTCACCGACCTTCATGTTGCCACAAATCATTGCTATCGTTGCGACAATCCATAAACTTCGCAAGATAATGAATGCTATTTCCAATACTTTCGATTCACGATAATCAAAGCCTTCAGCCGAATTCTTCCCATACACATTTGTAATGTTGTCAGAGAACATTCCGATGATATTGAAAATCTGTCGAAAATTATTTAAATCAATCGTCTATGAGCCCATTATTCTAATACGCGGAAAATATTGAGACGCAATCAAATCGAGTGAAATTCAATGATACGTTCAGACTTAAATTAAGTAATGCTGTTGAAAGTTTTTTTTTATCTTTACACGTTTTCGGACATAAATAGTCTGTAAGAAGAATTAAGCGTTGGAATTGCAAATTATTAAACATTATTGATTAATTATCGTCGTTTTTCTATGGAACGCATGTCCACACGATAGTATTACCGCCACCCACAACCGCCCGATCGCACCGCCGAGCCGAAAGCTTGACTGTCATCGATGAGAAATATTCTTTATTGCAAATTAATAGCCATTCTTTGATTGATAAATTGTGAAAAAAAATCAAATTGTGATACCGATTTCGTGGACGAGTATCGATGAAAAAACCAATATTTCTTACTTGTTTATCGTAAGACAAAAGTTCTATGTCAATTTCATTGATCTATCGTGAAACACGTATACACGATCGGCATTGATGATATCAAACTTACGATCTCAACTACGCCGATAATGTTGGTGCCGACTTTAAGGGTGAAACAGCAGCAACAGCCCGTGGGCCGAAATGTCTTATTCAGGAAAGCTGTAAAAATGAGCATTAATATAAACTCCATAATTCCGATAATTTCCGTATGAAATGTATCATCTGGCAACAATAAAATGTTATAATATGCTGTAACGACCTGTGATCGACTCCATTGGGATGGCGTATTCGAACCTATGGCCGACTTGTTGATGTTATTATTACTGGAGCGTGGAGTTTCGGCGCGCTTAGCACTGCTACACAGTTGTACGGTTTCAACTTCTCAGCGAATGCTTGTGGACGCTGTCACGTGTTGCGCCACTTGTCACTTTGGAATTCTCAACACCAATTGACCGGTGTAAATGATTCAGGATGATAACGCTATTTATGCGTAGGATCACAATAATGAAAAAAATCGTCAGTCCAAAAATATTGTTGCCGTACCTTTTGACAACTCTTCATGTACTGATGTACGGACTTATCAGCTTCTATAACGCAGGCGCAGCGTACCGGTACTCGCGTACAGTGCCTCGTTACTCTTCCTAACACTACGCAGGCGTCACCCAGTGCTGTATCGATTACCCCATAGATACACCATAAACTTTTCAATAATCTGTTTTTTAATCTGAACAATAGGCTTATCTGGAAATGGACACTGTGCCATTGTCGTCGTAATGCGTACCTTTTTCTTATTTATTTCCGCACTCTTCGATTGACACGACTTAAGGAAATGGTCAAAATGAAAGAGAACTTCACATGGCAACGGATTCCTGGGCTGAAATATTCAGACTAATGTAACATGTTGCAGTATCGATTGAAATGTTATGCACTGTATTACATACATCTATTCCAAAGCTCGCCCGGCGAGCCATCGATAGAGATATTGTCACAGAAAAGCAGCAACTCAAATAGTCCAAAGGAATTATTCGGTGTCTTTTATATCTGACTATTGTTTCTTATTCAGAACGAGTGGTTAGGAGAGTGCACCGTCTTTCAAAGATGGAGGTTAAATATGAATTAACTAAAGCCGACGCAAGGCTGAGGATTTCACTCTCGGCAACAATGGCCCTTCGAAGTGGGGACCTGGTATACGTGAGAGAATGTCCAGTTTCTGCCAATGCTTCAGGGAATGTGTCGGCTCCAGACTGCGACGCGATGTTTTACGGTGGTAAATAAATGCTGGGCGGTAAATAAAAATAAAAAAATGTCACAGGGTGAGCAACTAAAATTATATAGGACTGGAACCGTTACACATACGTCTGAGTAAAAACTGATACTGCTGGATCAACGAGCACAACAGGTGATGAAGTACGATCGGTTGAAGTAAAAAAAATTATAAAATTTCATAAAAAGCTAATAACACAAAAAAATTGGTAAAGATGTTTTTTTTTTTTACGGAAGGAAAACTGTAACTATTTTTTTGCATTAAAGAAAAGTTCAAGATACAAAGTGTAACGAATTGCGTCTTACAATGACAAGATTCGAACAACTTGCCGTTCGCATGCTCCGCGAATCGTTTATACATGTATATTTCACGGGGTGTTTTGTCACTCGGATGAGAAGTGCAACGATGCATCTGCGAGAAAAATCGTCACAATAACCCGTAGCCGTTTCGCACGTGACAGACACGTGCGGACGAACGTCTACGCGTGAAATCGCGTGATTCGAATAATCAGTGGGCGAGTATATAGAAACGAGGCACCGCGGAACACAACCGGACGGACAGCTGGGGCCTCAGGTCTTGCGGGTAATTGGAAGCACACGAACGAAGAATCCGAGAGCCAAGAGTGAGTGCGGTGTGTCGGTGCGCTTAAACCGATCGTTAAGTGTGTCCGTTGGCCAATTAACTTCCCGTTAATTGACTCGGTCCAACGAAATCGACCGCTGGTCGGACTTACTCATGTTAGCGCCTCATTAGAAATCGTAAACGAACGAATCGTTCATCTAGCGCCTATCTACGATTGCAAATAAACCTGCAAGATAAAAAAAAAATCTCTTTACTTCCTCGTGTCGAAATATTTCGCACTTGAGTTAACCTTTAAGGTAATTTTTTTTCTTTTTTCACAAATTCGCAATCTTTGCAAACTAAATTATTGCAAAAAACGCTGGCGGGGGTTTATTTAGGATAATTTTTTTTCGATATTCAGAAAGTCGAAATTTAAAAAGTAAAAGTAGATGTGCCACGGTATGCATAGCGGGAATGATATTTCATCCGGTATGTAAATATGTATGATATGAACGCGCGCTGTCTCGACCAGCTGGAATCGATTCCTTAATTCGATTTGCGGTCACGCGGAGATCCCCCGAAGACTCGGAGCGTGCAGACAGACACGACTGCGAGAAGGGGAGGGGGTAGGGGGCAGAGGATCCCAGATATTCCTCATGCATCTCGTTTCACTTGTTCGTTTTCGATCCCCGTGTACACAGACGGACCAAGAGCCAGAGGATGATGATTCGTACATATAGTAATACTAAATATAGATAGATATATACATATATACATATACACTGTACAATCTCGTTCTTTCGCGTGGTGCACGATCGTTTTCTCTGATTGATCTGATTAGTCTCCGGGGCCCATAAGCGAGAGGAGAGTGCGGGCCGAGAGCAAGTCGACCGGTAAATGATTACGAGTGATCTCAATCAGCTTCTGAAAAAAACTAAAACTCGAGGTATTCCGCGAGGCTCTCGAGACTCTGCGCTGCCGATCCTTCGGAGATCCGTGCACAGGGGTCCCGACGGTAATGACTGCCTCCCACGTGGAAACGAATTTCTGCATTGAGGAGACCGAAAGAGAGGAAAACGATTGTAGAAAGGTTTAGATAAAAAAAAATCATTGGCATCGAGAGTCAGCAAAGAAGAAGAAGACAGAATGAAGATAAAAGAAAGGGGGTTAAAAAGAAAATAGGTCGAGGGAAGAGAACGATGAGGGGGAGAAGACCGAGGGACGCTTATTGGATTCACGACTCTATCTCGGCGACTCACGATTCTGGAGCAAGTCTCGTTCTCGTGCTCCACCCGGCGCTAATCCTTTCATTCTTTCTTGAACTCTTCTGTTCCTATACGGTGAAAAGACTTTCAGCCTCTTTTGACGTATTCACAAAGGCAAAGGGGTAGATTTAGCAATTTGCTCCAATTTTTTTTTTTTTAGAGGCTCATCGCGTTTCGAGATTAGACTCGAACAAATATCTATTAGCAAAGCTCAGGGACATGAACTTTTGGTTGCAACACAGTGCGTGCCGTTGTCGCTATCCTCAAAGCTTCATACATAGTGTAAGAATGAATACCATTATCCGTGCGACTCGTTAAACCGTTAGCCACGGCTGATTATTCGCACGTGCTCGCGCATACACACGGAGTTTCTTGTAGCACTCGCCGATGCATTGTTCACTCGAGTGTCTGGGCCATCGGTCTCTTACGGTGACTGCTCGTGGTTGCTCGTCAAACGAAGAATTTTATCGGACTTTCGAAGAACGAGAACGTTACGTTAGGCTGACGAAAGGAGCTGTTGCGAGAAGCTATTTCGTTGTTTCGAGAGCTTGGGAACACTGCGTGCGCCTACTTTCAGTTCCGCCTTCGATATATCCCCTTAAAAGTTAAGTATATATCAGAATATATAAAGGATATATCTTGATATACAATGGCAAAAAGTTCCGTGTCTCATATATCTTATATAGAGAATATCTGCTAGATGTATCGTGAAAGGTATATCCCAGATATATGGGATATATATGTCGGATATATAGAATATATAAGTAAAAATTGTAGAAAAATTAGCCATCTATTTCATTCCTAAAATCGATTAATAATTTAATGAAAATATCGGCGGCACCGAAAGATCGCATTCACAACAATGTGATTATTATCATTTTTTAATCATATATTCAAATGCTTCTCAGTCAATATTTTTTTATCTATCGGTGAATGGCATTAAAAAAAAAGCAGCCAAATAACGAATGATCATTCGTATATTATAGTCGAAAAATTCTCACACTCAATGACGAATAAATATCCCGATTTCCTGTAAAATTATTGTTTTGTATGTTGCGATAGATTGATTTCCATTCGATCGTAACAAATTTGCTATGGAATTATAAAACTTCGTTTCCTGTTGAACCGAAGCCAGTATTGGGATTTTACGTTGATCCATCAAAGTGACTCCAAATCCGCATGAAGATTGCGCGTATATAGGAAACGAGACACGGAGTGTCTTCTCCCACGACGATGAGTACTGCTCGGCTGAGACTGGACGCATGTGAAAATAACGGGCGGAAAGGTCGCGTGGGTGCGTGAGAGCAAAGAATCTCTTTCTCTGTATGTGCTCGCGGGTCCAGTGAGCTTTAATCCTACCGATCTTACCTATACGAGAGTCAACATACAGGTATCTATTCGCTGCATTATGCACATAGAAACCCGCCTCGCTGACACCTTAACCATCAACTGTTCGTCTACGCGTTTCGCATTATAATGTCGAGATAATAATCCTGGAAAAGGTAAATCTTACGAATACCCGTGTGTACAGGATAATTGCATCGATCGAAGTCACGATTATGCGTCATATTACGAATGAACTTTGTGCAAAAGCTCGGCCACGAGAGCGTTGCCGGAAATGTTTTTGCGAACGAAGAACTGTCTCGCCTGGTTGCGACGCGAATATTCTCCGAGTTATTCGGTTTGTCGTGGCTGTATATATGTATAAACGGTGAAACGAATGAGAGATGGAAAGCAAGTAACGCCCGGAGGAAAAACGATTGCGAGCCGTCTGGTAGTGTGACAGACAGAAGAGGAGACGAGACTGGCAGTACCGGCACGTGGTACGATTTGCCGCTTGTATAGTCCACGAGGCAATTATTATTTACTACGGCCTGTGCGTACAAGGAAACCCTTAGGCCCTTCGCCATAACGCGCGGGGTAAAACGTTTTACGTTTTGCGATTTTGAGGACTGATACAAGTTCGTCTGGGAATTTCATGGCTGTATATTGCAGTTGATGAAACATTGTCTATTTTGCGGTCGTCTTATATTCTTTTTTCTCTTACTAAAAATCAATACTCACGCTTGCTGCATTAACCTACCTGCACACACGGTAAGCATCAATACAAATAATTTATTTGATTCAGCTGAATTTATTGAAAAAATACTTTTTGTTCTTTAATTAAAATGTATACGAATACAACAAATCACTAATTAAATGATGCAAACGTATGTCTTTTCTGATAGATATCTGATAGAAATATACGTTATTTTTCATTCCTGCTGCCTGCAAGAACATCCCCGGTCCCCTAACTCAGGAACACAGTAATTTTTTTAATTTATTACAAATTTTCCTTTCGAAAATCGTTTATTCAATTTTGGATATCCATATTCAATGGCTTTCGTTCTACACGCGGTGTGTAATATAATAGCAACAAATAGTTAGCAGGAATCTTTGATGAAATTTTCGATATGGGCAATTGGTGAGGTGACCCAATATTTACCCAACGCCATTTATTTGTCGTCGTTATGCCGTTTCTCGTGAGCTTTCTGCTCTTCGGCCCTTTTCGCAGCTGCTTCCTTGGCCTGAACATGCTTAATATACTTATCAACGCCCTGATAGCACTGCATGTAATATTGGGCTATTTGGCATCCGTCAACGGACCAGCGTTCGACTGTAATTGCATCATCAATTAGGATCGAGCGCGTGCTAATTTCTTTTTTTTTTTTGTCAGTAAGACTAAAATAATTCATACCGCGTGGTTTGCAGAACTTTGTAACTGCAACAAATATGCGCACTTTCGGATGTACACACGACTGCATCATATCCTCCATCCTATTTATGTCGATTTTGCCTCTTTTCATCTGTACCGAGAATTATTTTAAAACTATTGACTCATCGTTCCACGCGCCTGCGCGATTGGGGGATTTTTTAAATAAAAATCGTCGCACTCACCAAACCGGCTTCTTGCATGATACAAGCGCGGAAACAGTTGCTCTCCTCGTCATATATTCCTTGTCCCCGCATGACATTTTCCATCATTCCTGTATGACAAGATTTTTTTTTAACTTTCGGTTTCGCTGACATTTCACGAATCCAATATTAATATTATTAGTTGATTCTTACTGTTGTCGGCATTCGTCATATTTGCGCAGTTGTCGAAGCTACTCTCGATCGCGTCCATCAACGGACATTCGGTGTCCGCCTACGGATAAAAAATCGTTACAATGTCACCGCTAAATGACGTACCGATGAATCATTTGGTATATCTCAATGAGTAAATTTTTAAGAGAGAAAAAAAAACGCTACTTACAGCCACGAAGGCGACGAACAGTCCGAGAAAAATCACAGCGGTCTTCATGAGGAATATGTCTATCGTTCAACTTGCCACAGACTATTTTGCAAAAGGCGCCCGCTACTTGTATTTATGTGACCGGGTTTTCGTGTTTCTAAACAATAGTACACATCGAAATTCTGGTTCTCTTTGCGGTTCAACAGGATACTCGGCATATCCATACGTGTTGCGTAAACAACTTTTTTTTCTTCTTTTTCTATAGAAAAACACAAATACAATCACGCGATTCACGAACACCGGTTTTCCGGTATTCAAACTGAATACAAGATTATCGGTGGCACGATGCAGATCACGATAAATGCGCTTGTATCGTGCAAAACTATCGGGAAAGAATGCAAAAAAATCTACTTTATGCATTGTAAGTCATAGATTATTACTGTATTTTATCGTGAAATGAATACACAATCGCGATTAGAATCTCGTGGGTTACATGGTCACTGCCTGTACCTATATCGCAGTAAACATATCAGAAACGACACGAGTAGATCATAAAGCTTTGCAATCCAATGATTGTTTTTTTAGCATATTAAATAAAAAGTACTTCGTGAAATTTTTCTATCAGCCAGTTTTTTGGAACGCAAACAGTCTGAGAACTATTCACTGTTTCTTGCAGCGTCGAGACTGTGTCTACTGAGATAGATGATGATAAAAATGAGCGAACGAAAGAAGAAAAAAAAACAAGACGCCTGAGGTGAGAAAAAGAGAAAGAATGAGAGAAGCGAAGCGAGATCAAGCAAAGGGGGTAGCAGCGATAGCCATTTCGTGGATTAAGGACGTTGTAGTATACCGGGCGGTCTCACGGTGAGTCGGCGCGGTAGGAGTCTAATAAGATGTAACTAAATTATGATTGGATTCATCATTGCTTCGCGAACGGGCCTGGAATTGTCGATCCTCGGTCGGATCGGTGAGCAGCTTGGATTCAACGGTTCAAGGCCAATAGTTTATCCTTCTCGTACGCCATTCTATATGAAGCGTGATACACCGTGATTCCGAATGAGTGATTGCCAACGAGGGTGGGGGCAGACGAAGGGATCTCACCACAGTTGAAGTATACAGTATCGCTTATATACGTCCCTATATCCGCTTCTTTGCTCATCGCATCGCAGTCTTCTGCACACAATATCATACTTTTGTCTTCTCAACGTGATATCCGTTCCACTGGGAGGTTTTCCTGCACAAGCTGTGCACTGATGCTATCCAAAGCAGATATAATATCCGATTCATCTATCCAACGGACTGATAGCTTGCAGTTTTTTATTTCGAAGTACGATTAACGAGAAACACAAATCATAAACAAATTTCATCGAATTCGATCGTCAATTATAAAGAATAAAATATAACTTATAAAATTTATTTATTACCATTTTTTAAATCAATTTATTTTCCTAAATATCAGCCTAATTGAACGCCGAGATTAAAAAATTATACTTATAATTATAAAAATATTTATAAGTACAATTATAAGTACTACTTATTGTTCTGATTCTAGAAAAATTCGAACAAAAAGTCCAATAAAATTATATAGATTTTGTAGAATCAGATTGTCGATATCTGACTTTACCCGTAGAACTATCGATTAATTTCTTTTGGTTTAAGGGGAAAAACTTTCCCTATATGACAGATTGACGATTGTCAACGAAGAATGAGAAAGTAAATTTGTATTACAGAAATTAATTGTACGAAGCCACCCGGCAACAGAATTTTTTTCTATTTTTCGAATAGAATTTTCGTTGACTCCGAGCTTCGCTCGATCAACAATGGCGCTTCATCCCCGCATCGCGCCATAGTCTCTGGCACTCTACTATCCCATTCTACGTGTACCCCAGTTCAACGTCATGACTGTGCACTTATGCAAAACGAGGGTAAACGTTCGTTTTGTTGGTCGAATTAGTTCTTTCGTGGCCCGTTGAGATTTCGGGTGAGTTTCGACGCCGCCACCAACCGAATCATCATCCTTATGTATACCAGACCAGCGTATAGGAGTAGACGTTCACGGGGTTCGATCGCCGCCAGTCATTCCTGCCGGTGAGGCTGGAGAGATAGATCAGAATCTTTTTACAAGACGCCCGGTGCGAGTGGAAGCGAAACAGAAAGATTCAGTGAAGAACTCTTCTTTGCTTCGAGGGTGATTTTTGCATGTCACGTGGGCAAACGGGCGCACTGTGAATGCTCGTCGTTAGGATCTCGTTGTGTGCTGCCGCAGACGCAACACTACGAGATCAGTTCACGCAACGAATACGAGCTTTCTATCCTACACATTGTTACGGACACACACACCGATATGTATTCAAATATTCAAGGTGATCCTCAATCATTCGCTCCACTTATGTTACATCTCAGAATTTTTTTGGAACTATCTCAGTTTCTCAGAACTCTTTGTGTTCTTCCTATGCACACATACTTCATTTTCTCTTGAAGATGTTTTTTTTTTTTAGATATGTAAAGAACGATTTTTGAGAATAAGTTTCAAGCAATTTTTACGACAATCAGTTTCTATGTTATTTTTGTTTAAATTTGGGAGAAGTCTGAACATTAGTCCGAATTATATTTTTTCTCTTTACGTTTTTATTAAATTTTGAAAATCGATGAAAAAAAAAATATATATATTTACGGTTATTTTAGAAGTAAAAAAACGACGAGTCATTAGAATGCAAGGTGGAAGTTCTTGCGAAGGAGAGAAACTAACGGTAAACAACTTTAGCGGTTCCAGCACCCCCCGCTGGTGAAGGTGGAAACCCCTTTGGCTTTTTAGCATTTTTACGACTCGACCCACATTTTTGACCCGAAAACGAGGGTAGCCGTGTTTTCACTGGCAGTGCCAACACGGGGGCACGTTCCATAAAAATTCGAGAACCGTACGATTTTCGAGAATAACCGTAGCGAGACCGGAGTCGTCGAATACCGTAAGTCGCGCGTTTCACGAAGGAAAAAGCCGACAGGAATAAAAAAAAAGGTACAAAAACGCGAGAAAGAAAGCCAAGAAAGTATAAAGAAAGCGCTTTTCTCGAGAGTCCGTTTTTACCGTTGCGAAAAATACGTGACACCGTTATGAGGTCGAACAGCGTAGAAAAACTGTTCATCGGTGAAGGGAGAAATTTTTATGCCTCGCAGGTTCCTCAGCGGTCGCATCCGGGGGCGGCTCGTCGTACCTATGTACCCTGTTAAATTTTTCCGTGAACAATTTACGACACTCCACTTAGACTGCCTAAAATAAAACGCTTAGCTGAAGGTTCTACAAGAGAAAAAATAATCTCGACCTGGAATGACGATTGCTGGAGTAAAAATTTGGGGCAATAAAAAAAAATCGTCGATATCGAAACACCTATATTCTGTTCCAGCGGGCAGTTCATCGGATTACCGGAAAGTGCGCAGTCAACCTTTTGCTCGTCCGGGTAAAAACTTCGAATGGGCTGTATATACATCGAATGCTACGTTCAGAAGTAAATGAAAACGTTTCGTTTATATAGCATAAATGAATTGTGGAGTTCGAATTCAAGGGCAATTTTGACAATTAAAAATGATAAACTATGCTGGTTTTTTAAAATTCGATTAAAAACATAAAAAGCCAGTAAAGTTGGGCATTACTAATAAATATGAAGACTGTAATAAATCGTACCAAAAAAAAATGCTAAACATTCAGATTGGACGTAAAAGTTTCAGGCGGATTTAAAATTCTCGAAATATGAGTATTACAATAAATTCTGAAAATTCCATCGATTGCAATACATTTTTTTTAAGCATTTTATATAAAAAATATTTGGAAATTGATGATTTATTGGGCACAACGAATGTCCGATCGTGTTGATCGTCGTCGATGAAAAAGACGCATGTGACTTGGTTGCGAGTGCGTCCGATGCAGCGGGTGCAGCCGCACGCCCGGTGTCTCGGTCGAACGTGTCTCGTCCATCGGCTCGTGGCAGGTACTCACGAGACGCGTGGTTACAACCCCAGGCACACTGATTCTTACTCGGCTCTCTGCACTTGCCTCTCGTATATACACTCTTTATTTTCCATCTCTTTCCTCCGTGGCATAGGCCGAAGCCGACGGAAATACACACTAACGAACTTGTTCCACGTCTTCTCATCTCTCCTCGGTGGACATGCCGTACGGCAATTCACCGTGCAGATGTTTTGCGCTGCGTTTGCGCGCGCGAAGAAAAAAAGACGAAGGAATTTCGTGTCGTTGGGCAGCGCGAAGTGGTAGTAGTAGTAGTAGTAGTAGTTGTAGTCGAAGCAGAAGTACCTTTACACTATACGTGCGTACATCGTCTTGGATCGTAAAGATTCCGGGTTCCGAGTGCTTCAAAGAATTTCCAACGCAAGCCGCTGCTGCTTGAACTTAGTTAGAATTATTTGTGTTGGCAAAAAAAATTAAATATAAGAGACTCGATGAACGTGTTCTGCCGAACATGAATATATTTTTACTATAATTTAAAAGGAATTATTCAAATGAAAAAATATTTACAAATTTTCACATGGATTTCATAAATTGATAATTAATCATTAGGTTTTTTTTTTTTTTTTTTCACTGTAACGCACCCCCCAGTTGCCTCATTGCCATACAATTTTCTCCCTTCATTTCATTACCGATGATTTTTTTCGTTGCCACTTTCCGTTCTTCGGTCGTCTCCTTCAGTTTTTTTCCTTCCTCTTTCGCTCTCTTCCTTTATGATAGGTCCTCATCCTCATCGAGGGGAAGGTGCGCGCTTTCGCTGGAGAGCTCGAGACTCCGCGGCCCCCGTCGTAAAGTTATTACTAATGCCACGGACAATGGTGAACAATGGGCACGGTGAATGGGTCATAATCGATTCGATTGTCGCTGAAGGACCAGCCTGGTTTTCGTTGCGGGGCCCTTCCATCTTGTACCACCACCTCGGCCATCGTCTTTTTACCTTCTTCTTTCTCTTCGCTCGTTTCTTCGTTTCGTGCGCTACCTGCGCTATCGTCCGACTATACAGCAGCGCGCCTGGAAGCTCGACTTTTTCTATCCTTGCTGCATGGCAGTTATTAGGATTGAAAATATGCCGTTTCTACCGCTGTTTAGCTACTTCAGTATCGGAGGTAAACTCCAATACCGTCGACGAACGCGGATTAAAGATATTTCGGTCTTTTAAAAATCCCTACTGGGTCATCTAATCGTAAAACTAATGCGTCCGAAATCTTTTTTTATGTTCATCCGGGGTCTGAGACCCGGTTAATGGGGAAAAATAAGTTCGTTCGGAAGATTAAAACGCCTACACGCAAACACATTTCTAGAATCGTCCGTATAAACGACGATGATTTTCGTGTATGTGAGCATTTCCCTTCGTATGCGACTGAATATCAATTTTATTATTATATTTGGGTTAAAATTCTTGACGATGTATCAGAATTAGAAATAACAAATTACCGCATTTATCGAAGTCTCGAAAATGAAATATTGTCTTGCTATTCAT
Source organism: Cryptus armator (assembly GCA_963971235.1). Lineage (NCBI taxonomy): Eukaryota > Metazoa > Arthropoda > Insecta > Hymenoptera > Ichneumonidae > Cryptus > Cryptus armator. Next base: position 10,958,468 of record OZ020242.1, on the reverse strand, counting down.
TTTTTGAAAGTTTATAGAAAATAATAAGTTTGTAAAAAATACGTAAGTAGATGAAAATAAGGTTAAAAAAAAGTACTAAAAAAAAGAATTTTTATTGCCTCCGACAATATGTATGTAGGAAAATATGCGCGGAAAAGAAGCAAAACATCGCGCACCGTCCGTATATCCGCGCAACAACGAGAATACAGTTTGCCATACGTAGAATCATCGGTATCATATAACATCGACGAATGACGAGGCGCATCCCGACGTTCGCCCGGTCGCTCTGCCTGATGAGCACGACGTGAGACGTCGTCTGTCGATTCCAGATATCGATATACCCGACCTTTGCGACCCTTTCCCTCGTTTAAAACGAGACACACTTACCCGACTGATACAGGCAGAGTACAAACACTTTACGTACTGTATATATCGTATACTGTACTCATACGACAAGAGTGCAGGTCTGATTGCGCCGCGGACGCGTGACGGATCGACGATATCGCCGCGGGACACAAATTCGTCGATCACCGCAAGATATCGATACTCGATGTATTTTCTACACTATGCCTTACATTATTATTTTACTGTATTGCGTTACCAAAATCAAAGGGCCGTATTTGCTGTGTAGAACAATAAAAAATATGACTGTAGAAAATAATTACAAATTTAATGTACTCGGAAATAAAAATTCTTTCGTCTTTCGTCTGTCAATGATAAAAAAAATTAATGTACGATATTAAAAATTGTAGTCCATCCTGCAAATCCAGTAATTTACTTCAATTTCGCTGTAAAAGTGCACAGGTTTTACATGAAAATTAGACATTCAATGTCCAGTGCCGTTACATTCAATTTACAGTTTCTTTCCCGTGTTCTTTTGATTTTTATCGCGCGATATTATCATACGTGCAAATACACAGGTCGCAATATCTTTTTGTTTTAATAATACACATCGGAAAAAATAAAAAGACCAGCATTTTTGTGACAATATTTTGCCGTAGAAAAAACTTAAAATCGAGTCACGGTGAGAGCCTCAACTTCGGTTGACTTTCGTTTTTATTGACCTGCGCGATCCGTCAGTTCCGTCGACTCGGACAAAAAAAAAACGATCGAGTCACCCTGCACCCTCACTAGGACCGTTGACGACGAAGACGGTGACTTTTCTACGTGGGATCAACGCAGCGACCATCGTTTTTTTTTCTTCTACCTTTTTCACCGTCTCCTTCTCTCCCACCCTGTGGCATTCGTTCGGCTCGAAAACCTGCCACCGTGATGAACCCACCCACCTGCTGTGAAAACTACTCCGCGGCGTCCTGGTGTCGGGACCGTTTTGCCTTCTTACTCGTCGCATTATTCCGTTGCGTCAAGTAATATGCACACAAACACGCGTCGTATTCCTTCTATTTACTGTTCCCGTAAACCCATTTTTGTACAAAAAGTCGCAAAACCCAATCAAATAAAAAGTCTCGAGTATCTAGTAATCTCATTTATAAAATTTACTTTTATTAATCTTTTACCCTCTGTTTCATTCGTACCAATTGCCTATGTAACTTGGGCCTAAAAAGAATTTAAAAATAAACAAAAAAACACAGTTTTGGTCAATAGTTACGACATATGGTCGGAGATTTGGAATTGGAGAGTCACCCTACATACACGTTAACTCACCGGGCGGCGCAGTTATTTGCATCATCCATCAGCCAAAAGATCGAGGGAGGTGAAGGAAGGGACATAAAAAAACTGAAGAAAAAAAAAAAAGAAACGAGAATAAAGAATAAAGAAAGATCGAAGAATAAGAAGAAGGTGGAGAGTTGAACTGTGGAGAATATTGTTCGAGACCGAGAGCGCGAGAGCACGGATTCCCCGGGGATTCGCCCGCATTGTTGAGGTCCTCGGTGATATTTTATTGGGTTTATGACGTCATTAATCTGCTCGTACGGGGACCCGCCCGCTATGTGGCAAAGATCGTCGCGAGTCCGAACTGTGGCGACCTGCTACGCTCGATGAAACGATGTATCTGCCTTTCTTACTCGCACTTTTGAGGCTCTATTTCGTTTACTCGGTTAGCTTGACTCTTTCTTATTTACTTGGGATGTATATACGTTCTTCTTTTATCTGCCTCGTCATCTGGGAATTCGAAACGAAGTATGGAAGAATTCCACGAGGATATTGCGTGGTGACTAAACGATAGAATATCTGGAACAACCCACGAATTTCGCGCGATCTCTTGGGGACAATTGGAGGTAAAGCATTTTCTTTTTTGTTGGTCTAAATATTTTTTATTTTATTTAACGAATCTCGAAATGATTCTGCTGAAAACAGAGCATTATCTTCTAAAGTTTGTAATTGTTTGACTGTTTACTCACTCGGCGCGGCAGCTAAGCAGCCATATTTCTTGCATCCTATAGTTTCCATTGCACTGCAAAGAAATAGAAAAATATTCATTTTATTAAAATAAATAAAATAATAGATAAAATTAAAATAATTAAAATAAATGGAATATTTATTTTATAAAAATGAATTTATATTATCATATTTAATAATAATAATATAATGTATTTTTTCATACTTAATACTGAATTGTAGACTTTTTTTCATCATTTTAAATATATGTTTTATAAAAATTAATATTTCATCAATATCTTTATCTATATGTTTATAATTATTTTTCAAAGTCATATTAAAATAACGTATTCCAAGTATAAGTAAATTTTTAGAGAATAATTCCAAGATTCGAGTATCATGTAGCCGACTGCACGATCGAACGAAACAACTTGATTGCGTTGCCAGAGAGATGGTAGTACAGAGGAAAATAATCCCACGATTTCACCGCGTGGTAACGCCCAGTTTTATGGCGATGATTACGCGATTCGTCACGGGCGATAGAAACACGTAAGGGGGATCGAGCAAATGGGAGAGTGCGAACCGTCGAACTCTTTAGCATCCCTTCTATCGAGTACGGATTTCCGATAGGTTCTGCTTCGCAGTGTGCACCCAAAGTCTTCTATTGTGTAGAGTTATACACACTATAGTGTAAGAAAGCGACAACACACGGCGGCGAGTAGAGACCACATGGCGAATCCTGTCGCTCGTTCGTGCACCGTTTGACCGGCGTTCACAATGAGAAATTAAGATAGGAATCGACACCCGTTCCTAGTCGAAGCTGCTAACGCGAGATCTCATCACGAAATCGCTCGTTGTTGTCGTCGTCGACACATCACAGAACTATCGAACAACGAGGATATCCAAGAGGAAAAAAAAGGATCGAAATAAACAAACGCTTGAGATAAATCACAATCCGCGAATTATCGTATCCTCGGATCTATATCCACCGACGAAAGGTCTTTAACAGGAAGCCGTGAATCGTCGGGACAATGAATCGAAGATTGGGCGAAATGCGCAAACAGAGAAATTTGAGCTTCCGGAACTCGTCGTCGCAAAAAAAAATGTAATGAAAAAAAAAAAAAATTAGATACGGAGATTGAGAATCATTCGAACTGTTTGGAAGTTTAGCAGCTTCGTCTAGTTTCCGTTTACAGCCGTTCATATCCCTTTAAGGATAAAAAATCCAAGGATGACAAGCAGGATATACGTCACGAATCGTTAAAAAAAAACGGAGTTACTCCATTCGTTGAAAGAAAAATCGGTCCGATTTCCGACGTCTACTCTTTTTACTTTTTTTTCTTCTTTCTTATTCTTCTGCCTTCCGTAAAGAGATTCGAAGATCGTTTCGTCGTGGTCGTAAGAAAGGCGAGAGTGAAACGAAAGGACCCGACAAGAAACCTCGGTGGACTCGAAGTCTGGCGCGCGAGAGGTACCAGTGTTGACTTAGGGTAGGGCCCCTTTTACTCCCGGGGGGGATAATAAAATTCTTTGCGCAGAAAAAGGTTGTCCGGGTCGCGGGCGAGAGGATCGGAGGTTCACGTGCCTCGGAGCACGGGGATGAAATTTCTTTTTTTTTCTTGCCCCTTCTCCGCCGCCACTAAAGAAAATACACCCCCAGCGCTCTGTTTACTCCGAATAAACAGTGGGTCACGAAACGCCCATCGGCGACCGGCCTTAGACGTCGTTCGCGCCTCCGCACAAAGTCCCGTCTACTCTCTAATTGCTGCGAAATTTTCTTCTTTTTTTTTTCCTTCTTTCTCAATGCCCAGCAGCAGCACCGCCCGTAGACGAGTGCGTCAAAAAAAAATCTCTTCGACGATACGGTGAACAATGAATTCTTTGTCACTTGTAAAAATATTCAACCCTTCAGGTGCCACTGAAGATTTAAACGCGGAGGAGGGAATCGTAGAAATGAGGGACGCGTCGAATCCGAATATCTTTCGAAAAATCCTAATTATGTGGCACCAACGAAAATAAAAAGTAAAAATGACAACGGAGCTTAGGATGTCGGGTAATTTTGTAAAAATTAAATTTATCATAACCGTCTCCAAGTGCTTCGTGCAGCGAAGACGCAGTAAGCAATACAATGAGGACGACAACGACCAAGAGGAAGAAACCGTAACCCGAGCAACGTTATTACCATTTACAAAGCACAAGGGTTCAGCTTCTGTGACCAGCAGGTCTAATGGTATATCGAGTGGTGACTGCAGTAGCCAGATATTACAGCGAAGCCATAGAGTTCGTGTTGACGTAGCTACAGTAACGATATCCTGCATCGTCGCATCACCGAAGAGGAAGCAGAAGAAGCGAACGATCCTCTTCCATGAGCTCTTCTGACTCGGGTTAATGGGTTCGCTACAACCTGTCGCATGCAGAATTAACGTTAGCTCGGCAAGGGATCGTTGTGTTACGATGCGATCGTACCTTAAGCCTGTATGGCTTAAGATATCGCGAACTACGGTAGCAGTAGCAGCAGCAGCAGCAGCATCAGGAACCACCGACAGCGACTATGCGAAAATAACGTTGAAGCAAGTTGCATGCTATACCGTTGACGTTGTAGCGCATATATGCTGCGTTTCCTGGATGCATGCCCATTGGCTTGGTAAACCGATCTTCGCGAGGGGCACGAATTAACCGTGCGCGCTATTCCGGGGATGGGCAGAGGGGCAAAGAGAGAATCTTCAGATTCACGGGGCCAAAGAGCAAACTCCTCGCCGGCAATATGGCGCCTGTTCTAAATTCAAAACAAGGCGCTACTTAGCATATACATACCATAGTGCTGGAACAGGGGTGGGAGGAGAGGAGAGGCTCCCAACAGCAGCCACGAGACCCGAGAGACGCGAAGAGCTCGCACACGCTATGACATTCGCAATTCAAATGCTACATTTCTATTACCATTTTAATTCAAGGGCACTGCACTGCGCATATACCGCAAACGTTCGAGTATAGTGTACCCAATCTTCTATATATATATTGCCATTCGTGTACATGTTGGTGTGCGCTACCGCGGAACGTTACTGCATCGCGGCTGAGTTAACTATTCGCGCCGTTTTATGTCTGCACCTCCCCCCCCCCCTCTCCTACCCCCTCCACTCTGCGCATCTTTGCGTCTTAGTCAGTCGAATAATATTACTCAGCGCAATTTCCAGGTATGCAATGTCTCGTAAATTTTGAAGCAACTGAGTCACATCCGAAAATGTTTAAAAAATACGACTTCTTATATGTTTCAGGAATTTCAGGACTTTGTAACATTGGAAGGTTTTAATTTTTTTATTTCCCTCTTCTCGCGACTATAACGCGCATTGCAAACAATATGATGGTAATCAAAGTAATGTTAAAATTATTGAAATGGAATAGTTTTAATAATACGAGGAAATTTATTTAATTTATTTTACTCATCGGTCACAGCCTTTCACTACAAATTCCATGATACACTTTCAGACATTATGTTTTTCACTTTTTAATGGGAAAGTTTCGTTGTCACAGCTGCCCTTTTTCCGCTTTTTCGTGACACCTCTATCACATCGAATGAAACGTAATAGCCAACACACCCCTCGTTCCGTTCATACGCTACGTAACGTGGTAAGAATCCCAGTGATCTCTTGTGATTCGAGGATTACCTTCACTAATGGCCGGAAGCAAGGGTAAGAGTATCCTCACCGACACCACTGGAGCTTTCGTTAAGCGGCGTAACTAATCTTTGTCGGGAGTTTTTTTTTTCACCCTCGAAAAAGTTCCAAAACCTCGGAAATCAATTCAACCCCTCATTCAGTGATATAACACATATGTATCCGTTGGTTAGACGATTTCACGAAGCGCTCAAGAGAATCGCCGGTAATTTGACCGCTGGTCCGGGTATCAGCCAGGTGACAAAAACATTTACCACTCAAATTCGATTTCATTCTGACCATAACGACCCTTAAGTTCCTCACGAAGGGGTTGGCATCTACATCCATATCGGAAGTTGCGACTGTTACGTTTGTATTTTTTTTTGTTCTTCCTTTCTCCGGCTCAGTTCCGACGGCCGATTACCATTTTCACTAAGCTTGCCGTACGTCTGTGTGTCTCTCTCTTTCTCTCTCTCTCTTTCGCTGTATTAGGTAAGAGATTTGCCCGGCAGAAGTTTGACTCCTAAGCCGTATGCGTTAGAGTGCAATCGGTGGTGACTATGGGGACACCTGGCGCAAAACCCTTTTAGGCACGCCATCCCGGATTTGTAGACGGCGCAAACTGACTCGTTGCCGCGAATTTATGTGTCCCGTCAGATTATAAGATCCCCTTTTTTCTATCGTTCACACTTTTTAACTCGTTGGAACTGCGCACACACAGGCGCATCATTGTTCCACTTCCGTATACCCGGTCACGCATAACGAGATCGTGGCAAGGATTTCATGAGTCTCGAGATTCTTCGCTACAGTCCTGCAGGAGTTGCGTTCTCTTGTGTGCGTTGGATTTATCTGACTGTGGAACATCGGGGACCTACGCACCTTATTGATGACCGCCGCCACCACCCATGTCTCGAATAATAGTATATATATATATCTCCTCATACCCAAGGCGTTTTCTATGCTACACCTATAACCGGCAATAATAACGTCGCGTAGTTGCGTGTACACATAACCAAGAGGCGAAAGACGATAGACGACAGATGCTCGAGTCGTTTAGTTAGCCATCGACCTTTCTTTGATGATGGGGATTCTTATAGATACACCCGGTGAACGAGTATGCGAGATGAAACCTCGATCTCCCGGGCAGTTCCGATCGTCGTTTTCATTTTTTTTTTGTTTCTCACAGCGGCAAAGCGACACGCGTGTTCACTAGTCGAAGGATGAGAATCGGTAGAGCTCGATGTATCGGAGACACATCGCTTTACCGGTTGGACAAATTACGTTGGATTCACGAGACCATCGCGACATGATCGCTTCGCATTATCGGATATTTGTCTGTCATCGAAGGCTTCGATAATAAAAATAATACCGCATCCTTTGAGAAAGACAAACGTCGCTTCGTCTTCGATCGTTCGTAACCGAACGAAAAAAAAAAAAAAAAATACGATCCAAATAAATGTTATCATTCTATTTGCTATATTTAATTTATGTTTTATTTTGTGCAAATTATTTTTATTCAATTGGATAAATATTGTACGATTCAGATTGGTAAATCTCGAAGACAATAAAAGCCGCGATTTTTTATCCTTTTGAAATAACCAAACATCATCGATAATAAAATATTACGTAATACTTTTTTATTTTTAGAATGAGATTTTAAAGCGTATCCGCTCCAGTTTCGGCTTTACTTTTATATTTTAAACGAATTTAATACAAACGTTAATTCATCGTTGTTAAAAAAAATGTATTTCTTTTGCGTCTGAAAAGGAATTTCTTTAACAATCGAACAATGAATTATTTATATAACATTTTGTACCATGTTGACGCAACACGGTTGGCTGAAAAATAAGATAACCATTGGTGAGAGGGTCGGACGATGATCCAATGCGTATAGCTCCGCTTCTGTCGAAACGATTAAAGTCCGAGTACAAGAAAGCTGTGATATACTAATCGAGCGTCAGAATGGTCAAATCAGAGTTGGCTATTGATCTCCGGGTTCCTTGATCCAGTTTCAAATTAATATGGATTCATTAATCTCGATCGGCGCGCGGCATAACCGCGGAGCGGCTACACATCGTACACTCTCGATCACGCGCCGCCGAAACCGCACGACTTCTCCGTCTTCATCTACCTTCGTTACATTTGGATATATTATACAAAACACTATCCGCCTTGGAATAATTAATGCGAGCATCAATCGACGACAGAATTATTCATAAAGCAGCCGGAGTTATATCAGCGTCGACGTGTACGGGGCATCACGAGAGATCCCTTGCGATTGATACGCGGCAACTAATCACACAAATGACCGACGAGCGATTATTGAATTCGGGGCTCATATACGAATCGATCGAATCCAACATATGCACTCCGAAGCCCGGAACGCGTTACGTGTATTATACGCAGTTGAGTGATTCTGTTTTTTTTTTTTATATTTCTTTCACTCGTACAGAAATGCCTCTTGAGAGATTTATGATATTGGATGAACGAATTCAATGGATAATGAGAGTTTACGAGAGTGCCAGAGAGGAGAAATGATCCAGGAAAGAATGGAGTTATGTTATTGACGTTATTCCGGCAGGATCACCTTCTCTTCTGATAAATAATGATGTTACGTGTCCGGTACGAACTCACATTGTTGACGCTCCTGCAAGGGCTGAAAGTTTTGATTTTCTCGGACCTAAAAATGCCCTTTGGCGCTCGAGTTCGATATGAAATAGTCCGCATGAGGTTCTTCTTGATTGGAGGCATTGAAACGGACCGAGAGAACCTGATCGTCCCCGATTAATCATTCGAGTCGGTCACAATCGGCTGTAATATGTATCTCTCGCACGCACCACTTCTGGCTTCTTCCTCGTCTTCTTCTTATTAAAAAAAAAAAAAAAAAACAGCTTGGTTTCTTCTCTTATTAGTGAGACATTCAGAAGTAGTCGAGATTGTTGGCCGACATCAATTCATAACGCGGCGAAATTAACAAGGTCTTGATGAATAGACCAGCAGGATGTAAGATGGGGAGGATACGTGGCGCAGTTATTAGCCACTTACTGTTAATCAGTGTTAAAAAAAAATAAAAAAGATCCACAAAAACAGCGAATAATTAGTCATTTCCTGTATTCGTGAAAAAACATACTCGACAGGTAAAATTTTATTTACTCAACCGATAAAGTAGATTATTTATTAATTTTTGATATTACGAAGTGCAAAACCGTAACGTAACGTAATATGGTTTGAAGTGTACTAATAAAATTTTTTATAGTTTTTAATTTTTGGCAACGAACAGCAATGCGCCGTTCTGTTTTTCGGAATAGTAACTCATGTAAATTCATCGTGAAAATCGATTCGAAGAAAAATAATCCTCGCGTCCTTCGTCGCTCACAGCAGGTTTTCCAGAATCAATTTTTTACCCCGATTTATCTACCTGCGCGTTGTATAATAAAAGTAGGTATACTATACCATATACGCGTAAGACGATTCTCTCGTTTGACGCAACAAAATATCGTAGCAAAGCTCGAGTGGGCGGCGCACACCGCAGAACACGATCACCGCTATGATATACTAGACGCTCTCGTCGCATTCTATCCTCGTTCTTAGAAAAGATTTTTCCATCCAACAAGAGTTGGATAACAACGAGGGAGAAATACATTGGAAGAAATCGTGAAATAAATCGTTCGGGTCGGCGAACTAATTCTGTGGAACGTGATCGCTGACGGTCGATTCATCGGCTTAACGTTTGTCCACTATTCTCGCAAAGAGGGTGGTAATTTATCGACTTTGCCCCGAGGTGACGTTCGCGTAGTCTGCCACACTTTTTTTTTTCTTCGATCGTTTCGAAACTTCCCGTCTTTTTTTAACTGTTCAAACTATCGCTCACACTTTTCCAAGACCCCGTGGCAATGGCACGAGAGTCCTCGAAAAGTCGAACGGGAACGGAGAAAGAGATGCCTAAAACGGCGAAAAGAACGGACCCGAGAGGGTTTGGCGGAGAGCGAAGTGCTCGGACACGTCCAGGAACCACTCGAAGGTGTCAGACTCTTATTCACGAAAACCAAAACATTCATTTTCGTATTTCGTTCGACTAGCTATTGGACAATGGCGATCGGCTCGTTGTTGACCGTTCGCACAATGGACCGGGAATAATAGTAGCGCAGGAGTAAAGGGAACAGAAGAAATGCCGTGCGCTATGCTGGGTCACTCGTTGAAAGAGGAACGGAAAAAAAAAATGGCTATCGCGAACGTACGACCGTCAAGAAAATCTTGACGCCCCTCAGCACAGGCGGACCAGATCACGACGTAGATAAATTTAGCATTTGTAAGAGATCGGAATATCGCGACTGCCTCTCACTTGCTTTCCTCGTAGATTCTGACCGAAGGTGCACGCGCTTCTTTGACCGTGCGCCTCCCTCGTGTCCGCAGAAGGAGAATCGTATGAATCCCTTTTCGTTCAACAATTTCCGAGGTGTAACGACTGTGGAGGCTTTATCCGTTGCTACCGGTACGAGAGACCAACACGCGGAGATGCGATGAATAGCACAATGGCACAAGCATATCCTTTATTCTCGTAATTGTCCAGTTATACCGCGCAGTGAGACTCTATTTCTGAGTTCTTTCGTTGCCTTTCGAGAATATTTATCGCAGTGTGCTATCGCTTTAATCTGTTCCAGCAAAAAAATTAAGAAAAATGGTTGCCTCACTTAGATGAGGAAAGCAAATTGTTGAAAAAAGATTCACTGTAGAGCATAAAGTATCGATGAAATCGACGGTAAGCGTATTGTATTTGTAAAATTATTTTGATTGTTATTTGAATCAACAAAATCATTATTATTATTTTTATTTGAATTGCATGTAAATAATTTATAATAAATCTAATTACATAAAAATTAAAATGATTTTTTTTATTTATTCGTGTTTTTTAATTTTTTATTAATTTTTTAATTATGCAAAAAAAAACCACTTCAATAAAAAAAAACTGTATTTTTGTTCCAAAAAACAATTCTCTATACGTCATTTTATTTTTCTAAGTTAAACGTAAACGAATCGATTAAAAATTGTTTAAGAAGGCTATCGCAACGAATGTAAAAAGATAGATAGCGCCTATGACAATGCAATATTTGCGAACAAGTATCAACATGCGGACATTGAGAAAATAATAATGATAAAGTATCGGTCTTTTGTTCGTTAAGAAACATAAACCACGTTGACGTGTATAATGGTACCTCGCGCGGGCGCTCGTAACTTTATTTTTCCTTTCTTCTTTACGTGACTATATTTGAGACGGAGAGAAGATGCTTGTATATATATCGTGAAGTGCTGTTCTAACTCTCGTAACTAGAGGATCGCATTCTTCTATCGACCCGTATATCTTCGGCCGCGTAACCCGCGCATCGCGACAAACCGTACGAGTCTCCAATCCTATTTTCCTTTAGGATCCAAGAGTGTCTTTGGTTTCGAGACGGTATATTCGAGTGGACATGCGTGGAACATGTGAGGAAACCCTCGGGGGCTTTTTTTCAATGTTGTCTTACACATACGCGAGGCATAGTTAAGGCACGTGTACGTAATATAAACTATCCGTTTCTCGATCTCTTCCTCTCATGACGAAACATCGAAATCGATTCCTCTGTACTATCGTACCACTCTTGGGGTACTTCTCCGTATCTCCTCACGGTTTGCCATAGCGTTGTGTCCCCTTCGAAGGCTCGATCTCACAGTCACGAGGAAAATATTATTCGAGCGAATACGAGAGCCACAAGACTATATGGAGACTAATATAGCAGTGTGTATGGATAAGAGTTGCTCTCGGGGTCCCAACGTGAGAGAGCCTCTAGCCTTACAGCCCGCCGGTGTGCTCACGAGAGCATAGGCACGGAATATAGATAGGAAGCCGGAGAAAGAGATCGAGAGAAGAAGAGGAAGAAGAAGAAAAAGACGAGGAGGCAGAGAGTAGAACACAGCACGCGCAAACCGGTAGGTACCAACACCAGTGTAGGGACGACAGGTGTTATGATAATATTTTCTCGAGAAATAAAGGCTACCCGGGACCGGACGATCGGTGCAGCGCGTCCACGCCGTGGGTGGCCCCCCGAGTGTAGCGCCCGAGAGAACCGCGAGTATATAACCCTATGGGTCCCCCTGGATCTCCGGTGGATGCGCGCTGATACCCCGCGCGAGCGCGCGCAGCAGCTCTTTTCCGCAAGGGTTATATCTATCGCTGGCTGCTTGCAACCCACCGCGATTCTCTACTTATAGTCTACAGCCTTAACCCTACTCTTCCTCCACCTTTCTCGCGTTATTATACGTAAGCTTCCCACTCGGGCGAGATGATTAAAGCCTCTTTTAATCGACTGGCAGGAGCTCGCGCAAAACCCTCGGAGAAAATTCACCTCTGACCCGCCGCTTCCCCCTCCCCTTCCTCTCTCCTTATCCGACGAGTTCACCGAGCTCGTTGGTGATTCGCATTCAAGAATCGCGAATAATTCAAACATTTATTGTGACTCGTAATTCATATCTTAATTCCTCTGTGAAGATTTTGCTTGATATCAAATTTCACGGTCGAGAATGATGATATATACACGGGGTCTAGGAATTAGCTGATCTTAACGTCTTTCGAATGTTGCACAGTTTTTTGTGAATGTTTTTTTATTTTTGTTTTTTTTTTATTTATTTTAATCAATGTATCTTTTACACAGGGAAAATGTTTTTTGCGAGCAAATCGTTTCTGTTCTTCGATTTTTATAAAAATGGTGAATATTTTCATATGTGATCTCTCGGGACAATAAAGTACAGTGGAATCCCTCTTTTCTTAACTTCCCTTAACGTAACCGCCCGCTTATTTTAACTCGTTACCGTGGTACCGATTTCGTTTAACTTTATTTCCACTGAGTGCGCTCGCCCCACTATGAGCAGTGCGCACGCGCAGACTCACGCCGTGGCTTTGTATCTACGGACGCGTATACCCCTCGCTACCCCTATCGGCAGCAATTGCCCGGGAGTGGGGACGGTAGAGGAAATACAGAATAGCGAATGAGTCCGGTTCCGCCGAGTTAAGAAAAAAGGGATTCTGCTGTATATATTAAAATATATACGTGATAAAAAAAAACTCGGAAAAAAACGCAATTTTAATTTTCGTCTCAAGCGAAAAAAAAAAGTATGACTTCTAATGCGTGATCGGTAACCGAGCGTAACGAGTTAATTGGAATGGAAAATCTACGTGACAGTGTGTTCCGCCTGCTGGTTTATACTTCGTAACAGTGCGATGCTGCATAGTCGCCTTCTCGCGAATGTGTCTTTGTTTTATGATCTCGACGAGCCGGTAATTGCATGACCGTTGGACGGCGACACATCGTCGACGAAACTTGTCGATGATGTACCAAGGACGAGATCCTCTCACTCCGAAGGATCATCCTTCGTTCGTTCGCATATACGCACACATATTACCCCTTACCTCCCGGTATCGTGTGTAAAAAGATGTATACATATAGATTCTCGATGTTATTTGCACGAAGATCATTCGCCTGACCGGTCAGATGCATCGAGATTCTTCGATGGTTTCGAACGCACATCGTACGTACGTGAGCTTCGACCCTCACGAGACCTAACCGCATCACCCAGGATTTCCCATAGACACACGCAGAGGGTCACGAAAGTTATCGGAATTTTTATTCAATACATTTTATCAATTTTATTCACATTTAATATACACTCTTACAAAGCTGAATTTAATGTGAAATTCTATATATAAATATATATTATTTTTTTTATTATAAGTTACGTACGCGATTGCCCGATGTCAAGAAGACACACAGATACATAGTGATCATTTACGCCGGGAATTAATATTCGCTAAGAGAGTACGTCTCTCTCGCGATGAAGTGTCGAGAGATGCGCTGAATTGCACATATCGTGCGCTTCTCGCGTGAGTGCAAACTTCTATACTGGCATTATAATTCGATTCGTATCCAAGTAAATTGAAATAGCTTTAGTAAAACTACAAAGTTGTGTCACACAGTTATGTTAATTGGATAAGAACGTTGAATACCGTCGTTGCGCGCTCTGTCCGAGTAACGTGTTCGATTGACGTTTACAAAGATTACACAGTTGTGGATATATATACAGTGCGCGCGTTATATGCAATTACTAATAGTGCCCGTTGAATCGTTGACGAGTCGATGACAAACGATCCACGAGGAATTCTGACCCTTGCCCTTGATCGGTGCGTCTTCGATGCCAGCGATCGTCGCGTCGGTGCACAATAATGTACCAAAGATCGTTGTCCTGTGATGCAATTCATCGTCTTTCTTTTCGTTTTTTCGCAGACACAATCGGAGACGAAGAAAATCCGATTCATTAAAATTTTTTTTTAAAGAAAATGCGATAATGTCATTGATAATGCAAATGTTGATTTGCATTATTAATAGTAATAATAATTATTATTATTATTTGAAACCGCAACCTTCTGGGAAATTTATATTTTCTGCGGATTCCAGACGCTTTCGTCTTGCAGAGAGGGGCTGTTGCTTCGAACTGCATCCAGCAAAGTCTGTACCGAGACTTTTTTTGCTCTTTCAAATGATCGTTTGTACATCTATTTTTGCATTCGGTACATTGCCATTTAAACTGAAACGTTAATCGAAGATGGCATTCCAGCGAAATGGCAATGGCTCTTTTTAAGTTTAAAAAATGGACTTTTTTTTTTTTCCTCACCGCCGTTCGTGAGATCAAGAGATCGCGTGTAATTTCAACTGGTTAACATTATACTGCTGTGTAAAATGAGATGGAATATCACGCTCTTTATCGATTAAGACCGCGATCCAGCGAGATACCACACGATCTCGCGAATACGCGCACTCCTTACAAGGTAATACGCGATTGCAAGGTCGTTTCAGGTGTCGTAATTACTCCCACACATCTCTTGTAATCGAACATTAGTCTACACGGTGTAACAAATCCATAATTATTGCTACATTCTTGAATATATTATGAATAACGGAACTTCGTTTTATTGACCCTTTACGCGCATTATTTACGCGCAATATAAATGTAAATGTAGAAAAAATGCCTTTGATTCTCGATCCATCAAATCGCTATACGATATCATTTCATCGCGTGCAATGAAGTGTAACTTCTAAATCACTGTATGAAACATTAAAATAGCGTATACAATGGATTAAGCAATATAAAAAAAAAATAAAAAAAAAACATCTGTACTTTTCCATAATTTTTTTTTAATACTTCGAACAGTGTTGCATGTAAGCAACATCGTGCTTCAAAGGGTCGAAGCAAATTACGATAATTGATCCGATATACACCGAAGCGTCTGCCGCTTCAGCTGCTCCGACCCAGGAATTTCATGGACGCACAGATGATGTTCGATTCGTTGGCGATGATGTAGCGATGCACATCGCTATTAGAAGGGATCGGGAAGAAGAGAGAATCGAAACAGTGTACGTAGAGTAGGGCAAAATCGTTACTTCTCCGAGGCAAAATGATCGCGAGACTTCGGAATTATCTATCCCTAATGTCTCGGGTTTACATAAAGAAGAAGCAGAAGAAGAAGAAGAAGAGGCAGCAACAGCAGTCTGCAGACACAGACACACAGACACGTGTATAGTATAACTGGAAGAAGCGAGCGTCTGCAAAGATGACGAAACGTTTGGATGCCTGCGTTACAGAGCATCGAGTGAAGAAGATAGCGAAGATACATATATACCGACGAGAAAAAAAAAAAAAAAAAAAAAAAAAAAAACGAGATATCGCACAAGTGTGCGAAGAGCATATGGCTCATCCTCGTCTTGTATCACCGGATGATCTTGAACTAACACCTTTCGGGGCATATCCCGCCATTTATTACGGACACGAGGTGTTCCAATAATTGCGCAAACTCGCTAGGCAGCGAGCAACGTGGCAGCATTCTACAGGGAAGCGGGGAAACGATCAAGAAAAATCGGTATATAGTATATGAAAGTGTTATACGAAAGAACGGTACGGTTGATAGAGAAAAACGATTGCTTGTGCATACGTAAGTCATCGGTAATAGCTTCGACCGTCGACTAGCGTGTCGGCGGGCATTAGATGATCCCCCTGCGTTCGCATTACAGAATAATCTGTACCGGTGTACCGAGTTAGATACAGTAGAATAACAGGGGGCGATATGGACCACGGAAAAAGTTGATTAAATGTAAAATTCATTACAGTTAACAGCCACAGTTAACATTCATTGCAGTTTACTTTATTAATTTCTTTTTATAACAATAAAAATAAAATACTTGTTATTATTATTTTTTAAATAATTCCTATACTTATCTATATGTATATTTTATTCATTTATAACACTTCGGTAAAGTAGAATTAAAGCTCATGCTGCGGAAAACATTTTTTGTTGCATCATTCGCGGATGAAAATCTATTGGTCCATATTGAGCGTTTGATCGATTCTGTCTTTAAAAAAATCGGATGGCAATATGATTTATAATTCCACAGGCATTGTAATTGAAAAGCTCAAAATTTGTATTGACAAAAAAATGAAGTATCATACGAGCGGATAAGATGTATCGGGCTTCGATGATCGAGGGGCGACTTCCTCTACCTCGGTGCATTGGGGAAGAAGGAGAAATGGGAAAATAGCCTTAACCCAGCCGAGACTTCGCTAACGATGCGCGCATACTACGGCGGCGACTAAAGCCTTCTCGCGGTGCCTGTTGCCCGTGCTTAGACCTCAGCATGCGTATATGCACGAGCAAAACCCGATGTAAATCTTTGTGACAACCGCTTAATAAACGGATAATGCGACTCACGGGTTTTAGAGAGCGAACGAACGAAATAACCGAGATATTACCGCGAGGCAATAACGAATCCCATAATTTTCATCCAGTAACAATAAAGTATTCCTCTTATAGGTACCTGTATACGGTATACGTCTGTGCGAACACTGCACTTGTAAAAGCGTGTCTCTCTTTCTATATCTGTCGTTCGTCCGGTCCATAGGGTTCGCATAATACGCATCGGCAAGCGCGCGACTTATCTGTCTTTCTGCGAGACTCACGTACTTACAAGTGCGAAGGAAGAAAGTTTAAACCGTTAGGTATTTAGTGTTTAGCGCGTCTGACACACACGGGAGAGATACTTCCTATTCTCCCGACGCTGCTTGATTATAATTAGACACGTAACGTGTTTTAATACCTGTCTTATAACGACTCGGTAACTAGTCTGAAATTCATTTTGAGCGATCAAAACATCGTGGCCGATGATTGTCAACAAATTTTCCAATTATCGAAGAGGAAAAAAATAGTAAACAATTAAATTAATTTAAAAAAAAAGTCTGTATTATTTTTTTATCACTTCTTTACTTGCAATCATCGAATCTTCGGAAAAATCCATTGATTGTAATGAATATTAATTAAGATAATCTTTTTATTGTGAAAATTGTATTACATACGTATCACTTGTTAAATTTATCACATTGTAAAAATGATTTTTCGTAAATTAAACAAATAAATAAATAAAACAACGGAATAAGAAATTTTTCAGGAATACAATGACGAATTTTTAATTTCTGACAAATATTAGAAAATTATGATTAACTGGGAAGGTAAAGTGCTATTTATCATGAAAAGCTTGAAATACGCGAGAATTGGTCAATTAAAATTCATATTATGTAAAATCTCGATATTCCGATCGATTCTTGTTTTGTTGCAATATAATTTAGTAACTTTTGACTCTTCAATTAACTAGCATCTCGTAAGACTTGTACCCGGATAGTGAAAACTTATTCAGTGAAACTTTTTGTCGAGACTATGAATGGGCGGTACTATCTTCGTACTTCGTAAAAGAAATTGAATTTATTGACTAAAGACTCGTTCGTGATAAAGCGTCCTGACTGTTGCGCTTATAAAGCCCATTCGGTATCCTCGTGAAACAATTGACTCGATGATTAACGAATCCCATCGTCGTTAAGCCATCGGTTAACAGACAATAATTATCCCATGTCCTTTCGACGTGGCAGACCCGCCGAGTTTCCAGTCGAGAATGCATCCAGAGATTGTTACAGTCTGCACAGATCGCGCGCGGCGCATCGGTACATATGGGCATTGGACACAAACGGCGCAACTGCTCGCATGGAAAATCCTCGTTTCCACTGATAATTTTATTGTAATTATTCCCAATCCCATCGATGGATAACATATCTTTCGTCTGCTAACGTAAAGTGCAACTTTCCAATTACATTTCAGTTAGAATCGATGCCGTACGCTTCTATATACGGTTTCTATGGTCATTTCTTCCGATTAAAAAGCGAAAGCATGATAAGTGAGATTAATGAACTTCTATTGCTGTAGCAGACGAGAGATGCCATGACATATATGTCTATTAACAGGGGGGATGCAGGGGGTCAATTGTAACAACACTTAAAAAACTGAATTGTGGCTTAGAAAATATTCTTAAAGAATAATAATAATAACAATGGAGATAATAAAAATAATAATTTGTTTGATATTAATAGTAATAATGATATTCACAAAAAAAACGTATATTTTTGTATAAAAATATTATTAAAAAAATGAGATGATATTAGTCAATTTATTCGATCGCAAAAGCGCCCAAAATACATAGTTCATATATTTTTTTTTTTTTTTGGCAAACGAATAAGAGAATTTGATGCTCGTAACGAGAAAGCGATTACCGGAAATTCAGGAGCCGGAAGTCCGCCTTTTTCCGAATGTAAAAAAATATTAACTATAATAGGGTGCACGACGGGTTTAAGATGACCGTTGCGTTCTTCGAAAGGCCCTCGTAAACGATCGAGTTTCGAATGACTAACAGTAAGAGCAAAAAAGAACGCACCAACGATCGTTTCGACGGTCGCAGGTTTTTGGGGACTAATGGACGTTTGGTTGGAAAAAAAAAAGAAAAAGACGAATTGAGCAGAGGACGAAGGTAGCGCGCGTGGGACCGTCTCGATTATACGGGTGCGCTCTACGTGTTAATGGAACATTCCTTGTTGCGCCGCGGAGCAACAACACACGGAGGATCCAAGAATTATGGGTCATCGAAATAAGAATCTTCGAGCTCTAATACGTGTGTGCGCTCTCCGTTACTATAATATATAGCATACCTTTCTACATCGTTCGTTTCCACAGCCATACCCTATTATCGAACTTTCTCGTGTGAGTCACAAGGAGTTGACCAGTTGATCGAAGAACCGTTGACCCCGGAGAGTTGAATATAATGTCCCAGGCTCCTTGAAACGAGATCTCTCGTTAAGGTGGAAGCTCCGCTAGGAGGTACATCGCGAGTAAAATGCCCGATGTACAAGAGATAGTATATTGCCACGTAGTATATCGTAGCTGTTACCGTACTGAGTTAAAAGGGGCAGAAAGGCGTCATTCTATGAAGAACAGAGGACTATAGAAAACATCTTGTTGCATACATGGTGTCCAATCTCTATCCCACGATGGCGTAAACTGCAAATTCTTCGCTGCAACGTTTCTACCCCCATAAAAATTAATTATCTACTGCGATATTTACAAGATATCGAACTTTTTGCCGCAAGATATATAATTTTTTGGACATACATATTTCATATATCTGTTTTATCAGAAATATATTTTCCAAAAAAATATCTGCTGGATAGTATTTCCCAGATATATCGGTCATATATGTCAGATATATAGAACATAATATATGTCAAAAAAATGGTGTTTAAGTTATATATCTGACGGGAAAAAGTCTAATAGGGTAGACATACCGTTTTTGTCCACTTTTGGTCCGAATGTAGCCATCACATTCGAATTCATAAAACAAATTATAATCGTATTAAAAAAAAATTGGAGTAGATTATTCAGCGAAACAATATAAGAACTTTCGAAAAATCAATGTGCGGTTTAAAAAAAATAATAATTATTTGAATTATAAAATAATAAAAATGGCTACAAAGGGTACAGTGGCCACTAACGGTTCAACACCCGATTTTGTAAATATTTAGTATATACTTGATTTCCATAGGAGCGCAATGACACCATTAAAAAAATGGACCACTAACACAAAAAAAAAATACGGCGGTCTTTCAAATTACCTTTAAATTATGTTCACAATTAAAAGAAGAAAAGAAAATGAAAAGTTTAGGGATGTATATAGACAAAAATTGAACACCCTGTATACCGCAAGAGTTTGCCTTATATTCTCTCACGTTTCGCGTTGGTATCTAAACCACAAACGAGAAACGATGCAACAGAGTGTTGGAACGTGCGAGAGACTTGGCGCGAGAGTGGAGTATCACGCGCAGTTTTTCACCCCGACGAGTCAATCGCGAAGCGGCTGTGCCGATGCTATTCGAGGCTCGTGAGGTTGGTAATGGGTTGCACTCGAAGGATCGAAGATCCGCTGACGCTAACGCGCCTATTTGCGACGTTCGCGGTGCACCAAGCTTCTTCGACGCTCGTTTCATGCGCCTAGCTTCGCTTTGCGAATAAGAGACTCTTTTATAGGATAACAGGAGCGGTTCGCTCTTACGTCGTCTTCGCGTGTGCGAGGATTTATATCGGAGCAAGCAAGTGAACACGAGAGATAGTATAACGCGAGGACGTATAAATCGAAGCACTTCGGTGGCTGGCGAAGCGATCGGTAACATCAGCTGAAAGCTTCGTTCACTGATGGAGAGAAAAAGATTCGCACGTTCGAAATACGCTTCGATTCGAGATGCTACACTTACATTCACAACAGAAATGTATACATGATCAACATTTGTTGAAAAAATAATCAAATATTGATCCTAAAAGTCCCATTGATCCTAATAATTTTCATTCCTTTGAGGAAAACTTGGACCAGCAGCATCCGGCGCTAACGATAGATCCATCGTCTCGCGTTTCTTATCTTCGGGGGATAACTGAAGGCATTTGGCTTCTCGCACAAGAGAATGACTAACTTAGTTACTGAATAAGTCGTAATCTCTCGGCAAGAAGCCGCTGGCAACTGCAGGCACTACGAAAGTGTCTTGACACGGTGATAGTTGTATAGCGGCCTTAATTAATCGCGACGACTGGCTGCTCGGACGAGAGCGCGAGAGAAGAAGGACGAGCCGCATCAGGATGGTATCCCGACACGCGAGTGGGAGTCTATCTTATACCAACTCCGACCAACGCATTCCAAAGTGTGCCGTCTCTAGTACTAAATCTCTCATCTAATATTATACTCTCGAATGCGTGCGTAAACTCTCTGTGTACACGAATACTATTAAATATATAAATTCATGTGTATATAGATATATATGAATGCATATACGAGTACACTGTTCCGTTCAATGCGGCCACTGTTGATCCGTTGATCTCGGACTGCCGTGTTCGTAATTTGTACCGCCAGATCTTATCGTTAACGATAGAAATATTTTCCACTGCGCAGATGACGGTTAAACATAAATTCTTTGAAATTTGAAATATATATATATACACACATACGTCTTACGCACACGTGAGAATGAAATAAAACACTGTGGAAAATAACGGTATAACTTGTGGATAAAATGCGATAAGGAAAATTCTTTTGTATTGTTGTGATATACGATTAGTCTATTTATTATCTCTTAAACCATTCGAATACCGAAGTTTATCGTTGTTGCCTCGTTGAATTAATTTATCGTTTAAATAACGCGATGAGGATTTACCGATTTTTTCGATACTCTCATAGACTTGATAGGTCAATTGAAGAATTTAAAAAATATATATTCCACCATATTTTTTAATAAATTAGGTTGGTTTGTTCATGTTAAGGGGAAAGAAATTTGTATTTCAGTCGCAACTAATTAAATCTCTAAAATATCAGATAATTCGAAAAATTATTCGATTTCGAGGAAAATACAATTTATCACGATGCAGATTATCAACAAAACGAAGAAAACTTTCAAAAAATACGAAGAAAATAATTGTCAGATTTTTTTTTTTGTGTACCGGATGCACTTCCCTGGTGCAAGAATAGCGAAGCAGATGTTGCGCCAGCATTCAATTATGACGCGTCAAGGAAATAATTTTATCATGAAAATCGCCGCAATCTCGGAAAATTATTATCTCCCAATCTCTCACCGCAATCGCAATAACTACGGACTTGTTTGGAAACTCTTCGACCAAAAGTAACAACAATAAAGAAAAAGAAAAAAAAAGCATAACAGCACGCAACTGTTACAATGCGCGCGGCGTGGTGTATATCCAGTTGCATATAGTCCCGCGTTTGCACAATGCAAACAGCACGAAGGTTGGAACCCCATAGAAAATCAGTCTCTCGATTCTATCGAACAATGAGACGCCATTTGTCGCCTCCTCGTGGTTGGGTTTCTTCTCGGTTCGATTTTATCGTACGATTTCCTTCCACATTCACCCAGAAACGCGCTCGATGCTTAGTAGTGTATAGACTACTGACCAGTAGACTTAGTATATATAGACGAATAAAAAAGTACCATTGGGATATAATCTTTTTAAAAACGAAAGAATTCGCTCTCCCGTATTTCAAAGTTGCGCGATTTTCTCGCTCTTCTCGTTGTATAGATATTTATTCACTCCCGGTCACTAAATAACACTCAATATGGTCATACGGTTTGCGACGACGATTTGCCATTCCTCCAACTGGCTTTATAAACCTCGACAGTTGAATAATAATGTTTTTCCAATGGGCAACGGGTAAACCGAGGTTTCGCTGGAGTGCACAAAGGTGTGTATATGTATGTACAGTAAAGCAGACGAGATGGCGAATGAGAGGCGATGATTGCGGAGGCGTCATGAATTTTCCATACTATTCGCTAAGCAAGAGATGTGTCGACGAGGTGAAATAACGTCCATCGTCGAGGCTCGAGCGTTTTGTGAGAGAGAAGAAGACGATGTTTAGAGTCTTCGATGTAACTGCGATAAGTAGCGCATCGCTAGAGGCTTCGAATGCAACAGCAAGGATGATGATTCCACCTTGCAGGCGCTGTATTGATGTTGCTACTTCTGGGCCTGTGGCGTGTTCCGAGTATTTATCGCTCGATTCTACCGATCCCAGGAGCAAAGCTTCACGGGCGTATATGTACATATAGACTTTATAAACAGTAGTGTATGTATACCTGTAAGATAAAACATATGAGATTCCATGTCCTCTATCTCATCGTTGAGTATACGATCGTTGCATGTGATGCAGACGAGATGAGAGACACGCGCATCGTTCATCGATTCCGTTGTATATTTATCGTTAATGTTATTATGCTCACGGCGGCGACCTTGCCATGTGTACATCACTGAATTGCATAGAAACTGCATAGTCGTTCGACGAGTAAGGGAAGACGGGGGGATAATCATTATTACGGACTACTATCTTTTCTCTTGACTTCTCGTCAATCTTCATCTCGCATCGATGCGCAGATCAGGGTCGAACAAGTACGTAGAAAATAATGATAAAGAAAGAAAAAAAATATATGTAATTTTCTATTCAAACACACCGAGTCAACTATGTATTATTTAATGAGAATTTAAACAGATACTCCTAACAATTCAGCACGGAAATATTAAAAAAAAATTAATTCAAAATAATTTCAATATTCGGTAATTTTTTTTTATCTGCTTGCACGTTATAAATTTTGTGCAAATTCGATATGTATTCTTAAGTCTCGACTGCCTGATCGGGGACGGGAGTTATGCGTTTCAGGGAGAATACGTGAATTTGCGCGTTTTTTTTGGTATTTGATGTTTTTTTTTTTATGAAATAAAAATAGCTAATTAAGTTAATTAAGTAAATAAAATAATTAATAACTTAAATTCTTGTAAAATAATTTTTTTAAGGTATTTTCCGTATGTAAAATAGTTTTTTTAGTGATCTTCAATTCCTTGTTAAGCATTAACTTTTTGTTGAAGTTACTGTTGTATATAATTATTTTTTACAATTTTTAATTTCATCTTTAGATGCATTTTTTTAAAGTGTCGCTTTACTTTCGTCGAAGACAGAAGATCGAGTTTTCATCGGTAGCCGTGGGCGCTCACGGCGCCCCGTTAATTTGTTGAATCGTGGGACCGCTTTTTGTCGTAGGCGCGCGCGGAGTACCTCGTGGAACTCGAGTTTTGACACATTTTGACACGAGGACCACACAGATCGTGGGTTACCGCGACGTATGTGCCGTAGGAATGGGGGTGAAGTGCCTTCGGCGACGATGTATAGAAAACATTCGCAGACCATCGCGTAGCGTCGCCCGCAACGATCGTCTTTCGCTGTTCGGAAGAACGAAGAGCCGTGAGCTATACAGATAGACGAACGAGCGATGTATAACGAAGAAGAAAGATCGTCCTTAGACGGGCAAGAAGCGGACGCCGGGTGCTCTCAGTCCAGGATAAGTTATTAGCGGGGCGCACGTGAAGAAGCATCGGCCGTATATATCAATAAGGGCGGCGCGCTCTCCATCCCTCCGTTCTCTCGCTTGCCGGTCCCCGATGTATTTATTACCCCGATCGAGTTTTTCGAGCTCACCGCTCTTCGGTATATCTTTTACTTCGGCGTTTCCTGAGCCGTTCCATCACTCTGCGCGGACTCCCGAAACCCGAGAATACATCCCGCGAGGTGAAACGATACGACTGGTCATTTCATCTCGACATCTCGTCTCACCGCATTTGTGTCCTCTGCAGCTATCGATGAGTCTCGATGAAGAGAAACGATTGCCTCGACGAAAGCCAGTCTATACGCTTTCCAGAAACTTGCTCCGTTTTGTTATTCCCGCGACGCGCTTCGAAATACAGACGTCCTTGCCTCTTGGCTTCTCACATCCTCGGTCCTCGCTATATTCTTCGTGGTCAATTAATCGAGCCTCTCTCATTATATTCCGACTGGGGAATTAAATGACCACGACGATGAGACGCCGACGGAGTTTGAAGAGAAAAACCATTGTTTTACTGTCCCGAAGAGAATCACGAGTTTTCAGTGTCCACCCACTGTTGCGATTTATAGCCGCATCCAGTTAAGTGCAGAGCACGAAGATACTTAGGGTAAAAGTTGTAAATGTGGACCACTATTTTTTAATGACATTTTTTATGTCACCGAAGCGTCATTATTTTTATCCTACACACCCTATAGAAAATCCACATAAAAAAAAAGTATATTGCAAAATATATCTATGATATATCCAATATATTTCCGTTGAATAATAATGTACTACCGATATATTGTCAAATATATTTACGCAAATTACGTGGTACCAATTATATAAATAAATAATAATGTATTAATCATATAAAAATGCCGGATAATAAATCGAAGAAAAAATATATAATAATAATTATTATTATTTTGTTCGTTATTTAATTATAGACCACGCGGCCCAATGATTATTTGCAGGTCTATTCTGCTATGTGTTTCGCTTTTCTACTGTTTTTTTGTTATTTATTTATTAATCTGCATATTTTTTTATCGTGCGATTTATTTGCGGATGTTTAGTTTGTTATGTATTCATTCGACTTATTTGAATTATTCGTCTAATTTTTTGCAAGGGATTTATTAGAATATTGGTATCATAGCAGCCGTGAATAGATCCGGTTGTTCTTTGTCTGCTTTCTGCTTCTGGTGAACTACCACCGTGAATCCCTGAAGCATTCGTCTGGACTGCAGTTGATATACGGCCACTAAAAAGTGTCGGCTGGTTCCTGCCTCCACTTTCCTTTTCTATTCTCATTCTACGTTCACTTACATTGGAATCTGCAATGTTCATCCCTCCTGGCTACCGCATCGGTGGTCGGCAAATCCTTTCGCATTAGTTTCATACCGTGTATATCCATTGAAGTAGATATATATCGTAAACAATTCGATTTTTATGATTTTTAAAATCCACCAATAGGATACAATAAAACTGATTAAAAAATTACATTAACTTTGACTTTATTGAATTTTTCTTTAGCAGCTCGAAACTTCTCCTACTCAATATTTACAGCCTCCGCTTCTTCTTCATTCATCAAATAATCGTAAATTTTCGCATAAAGAATACAGACTTTCTGTTTAATCGTACAATTTTTTTCCTTCAGCAGGTACGGCAACGCAAGCAGCTGCCGCAAATACAGCGAATATCTATATTTCGCTACCGTTTAAAAATCCCGTACTTTCTTCGACTTTTACCCGGTTGAAAGGTAAATATAGCGCAAACTGCGGCCCGCGCGGCCGAACAAACATAAAGATCGGTCTCACGAGGATGACGCGCGTGCACATACACAGTAGAACCCGCGCGCGTTCCCAGGGCTCGCCCACGCCCGGCATATATAGTCACCTATGTGCGCATTATACACTATATATATATACCCACCATAGCACACGATAGTTACGGCACGAGATGAAGGTGCCGTGCTCGCGCCGGGTGTCGTCGTCGCTCGCCAGGGGCATAAAAGTGTCGGGCAACGAGACCCGAAGATCTCACCACTCGGGACCACCTTGCAGCGGGCAACGTCTACGTGTAACCTACAGTATATACGTGGGCGCAGCTTGCGCAAGCTTCTCAAAGATATCACTAAAGAAACCACTAGAATGAAGAGAATGAAAATCGTGTGTGTTGTATAAAGGTGAGAGGTACGAGTGAATGATCTCGTGAAGATTTTGTACTATACAGCTAAACATCGTAGCAGTGATCGCTACAACGACAAAATATTTGGATACAAACTGCTCATTTCCGGTTTCGGATACCACCAACGTAACGTCATAAAACATTCCAAAATGGTGCCGGTATTTAAAAAAAACGATGATATAAAGATGAAATAAAGAACACGGTCTCTCGTGTAACGTTTCGAATAAAATTATGGCGGAAACTGGATATAACTGTAATGGGGAACCGTAGGTTTGGAGTATTTTATACTACGAGCAGACGTAACCATGATATACCTTCACTCCGTCTGTTATCGCGCATCGGGTCGATATCTGACGATACTTGACCGACGAATGTCTTCGAAATCGAAGTTACGTTTTTCTGAACGAATTCATAAATGGACTTTAATAGCTTTCCACTGATTTATAACTTTGCAGGTGTTAATGTAAAAAATCTCTTTTTTTTTAAAGTAAACTCGGTTAATTAACAAAAAAAACACAAAAAAAATAAATAATTTTAATTATTATTATATTTTTAAATATAATTATTTTATGTAATTGATTAATTTATTGAATAATTTATAATATTAATGAATTATTTCTGTATCATTCCATTTAAAACGAAAGTGTAAAAATAAAATAAAAAACGCAAAGATTTGCGTTCCTATGTCCGCTAGAGAGGCTCTTTCATTTTATCGATTTTACTACGGTTTTGAGCGAATGAAGGAGATTTTTTTATTGTCATAAGGCTACCGTGGTGGAAGTCCTGAGAATATCGAGCGTATGATCGAGAACTGGTTGGAGTATTCAGCAAGAGAGTTTCAACGCTATCCAACTACGTGACAAGATATCACCGCACGGGCCTCGACGCTTGCTTAAGTAATTTATCGGTACTATTAAAATATAGCTGGTCGGGACGAGCGCGTGCGCGGTACTTTGGAATCAGCGTCGTCTCATTGGTCGTGGAGACGCTCATCTTCGTGGTGGGTATGTATGCCCGGGCGTTATGGTCGAATATAACCATTTCTATGGGTGCACGAGGCGTCCACCGTGATTTACAGTGCCTTTGGAAGTTATGACGGCGTACCCACAATTCTCTCTTACGCTCACTCGCTCTCTCATACCGATAGTTCGTATCTAGAGAAATTTTTTTTTTTTTCATTCGTCTCTTCACTCCGCACGTACCCGAGAGGTCTCGTTGTACATGCCTCTCGTACGGTACCTTACGAGACCAGTACCTATGAGGGTATATAGTCGAGATAGCGAATGCTCAATCTTTCTTTCTAAAATGCATCGTCGTTTTGTCGAGAGCAGTTACGAATCGTAGAATCGTGGACGTTGTCGCGCCCGAGCGAACCCCGGCATCATCCTCGTCGTCGTCGTCGACGTTGTCGTCGTTGTTGAATAGTTCTCGACTGTCGCGATACCTCTAACTATCGCGTGAGGAAGACCAAGAGACCGAATGTTGAAGAAAGAAGAAGAAAAGATCAATCGATCTACCATTATGCCAAAGCCTTGACAAGTCGCTAGTCGATTGGAGACATCCTTAATTCAGTGCCAGGGAGCCTCACGATAGGGAGAATTCATGGCACAGCTGCGCGCACGGCAAAGGTTCATGCATCTCCATCGCCTCTTCATGACTTTCTCATTCCGTATGCAAAAGTTATCCGCAAAGTGCATTTGATCAATAGCTGTTCTCGAATTTCACCGACAAGCGACAATTGACCTTTTCTCTCTCTATTTGCCTGCAGATAACTTAGCGGAGTTTCAGTTTAGGGATATCACATATTCCAATCATGAGAAAACAAGAAATATATTTTAGTCACCCGCGCACCTGGGCGATTGCAATTAATATTACGATACGATTCAGCTGAGAAGCACATCTTCGTATTGTCGATATTTGCGTCGTTTACTCTGTGATAAATATTCGATAAATCAAAATGATATCAAGTTATTCGTCGATCATTCGGTTATTCGTTATCTTTCTCTGTAAAGGTGCATTACATTTTTTAACACGCTACTGGAAAAGCGGAGCGTTTGGCAATGTCGCGAAGTTATCCTTTTCATGTTTTTATACCTTTTGCAATTATCATTTCGCGTATCTCACAGTTTCTGCAAAGAGTGTCGAGACACGATGCAAGTACCATCTTTAACACCGTAAACACAGGAAAAAAAAAAGATCGACATGAAAACTTCTGAATACCGGCGCGCTAGGATCTTAAAAATGGATAGATAAATGTTATATACGCGCAATTTTATAGTGATAAAATATGGCCTCATGAAAAGTCGATTCTTCGAGACGCACAGAGAGTCCGGATAGTTTGAATGCTCACATGAGTGGCCGTACTATTGTTCGTAACAGCCGGATCCTATCACATCGTGAATCGTTGGTCGAACAAGTTTCTGATGTAGTGTGTTCGTCGAGTCTGCGTTTCGTCCATAAGATCGCGTTTACAGTACTCTTACGCGTACTATCCTTTGCGTTCATATAAAATTAAGCGCGCAGCATCAATTCGCAGTGTGTGGCCGTAAAATCGAACCCGCGCTTGGGTTATGGGAGAACGACGAGATGTCATTCCGGCAAATCCGACTTGGTACCTCCGAGACCCGCGAGGCATCAATGACACGTCAAACGATAAAATTCTCCTGAAGAGTTCAGGAAAACATGCAACAGGCTGAGTGCGTTTTTGCACCAACTCCGCAGTTCTCACTATGATTTTCTTTTACGCTCGACTCGCGATTTCACTGGCATTGCACACTTTTTTCGATTATTCTTCGATCTTTGATGATAAAATGTTCGCAGGTATTTTTCACCCTAAAAGCAACCTGTTTCACGAATTTCAAAAACTTTGTTCCGCAATATTAAACGTACGAACTATATGGCGAATGGAATCTCGAGCGTGAAACGGATAGTTTTAACGTAAAAGTTTGAGACGCCAAGAGAGATCGGTAATGCGAAAGATTACAGCGGCGGGAGCGGCATATGGTGTCGTATAAATAAACAGTTCCGATCCGCTTTTATAAATTGCCGTGCAATATAAACCATCGTAACTTACTCGTTGATCCTTATAATCCGATAAATTTTAAGTGCGATCTTAATACAAGAGATTATACTTGTTAGAAACATTTAAATTTACCGATTTTTAAAATAAATTTCAAGTACATCACAGTCATCTTTCGCAGGCACTGAGAAAAAACAGGAATAATCGACTAAATCGGCGCTTGTGGGTAGCGAATCTATTATTTTGTTCATTGAAAGAAATACCTCGATGACCGTACTAATTCTTAATAAAAATTGACTGTTTCTTTTGGTATCATGACTATTATTTTGATTAATGAACCGCATATTTGTCGCCACCCCCAAGCGCCGATTTAGTCGTTTCAACCGGTTTTTTTCTCTGTGTAGAAAAAATCATTAAGTTTTTTTTTTTTTTTTATAGAAAAATTATGCTTCTCATATGCCTTTATGTATTTTACGATGGAAAAAAGTGTAAAACTAAAATAAACATTAATTTAGTATTGTTGACAGTCGTGGCTTTCGGGGTTTCCTTTCGTTATAGTTGTTGCACTCAGTAGTGCAGCGACGAGACACCGATCGTTCAATGTGCCATGCTGCAGTGGCGACGCGCCCGATAGCTTGGTCTCGCGCCTTGGAAACCCCGTGGCGTATTACGAATCCTGCCAATCACCGCTCTGTGTAATCGATATCGGAGGGGCTTCGGTAGGTGGGTATCGATCGATACCATCGGCTCCGCCCCGGGCGTGTCGCCGGCCTGAACGATTTATAATGTTAATACAGCCGGGCGCACAGATATCACATTCATACGCGCAGGCATACCATAGTACGTATAGCGTATGGTTTCATATCCAGTATTCGTATTTCACATTTATTTTTTTTCCTACAAATGATTCGTCTCTGTCTTAGTCTCGTTGCTTCAATCTTCCAAAAAATGCCGCGAAGTGCAGCGACAAATTCATCGAAAAGTACGAAAGTATAAAGTTCACCGCGACAATTAACAATCTTACAGGACGAGCGAATTTTTTTCTGTTAATATCTTAATTCATCATTTATCCATTTATTTATTTATATTATTTATATTATACGCGATCGTTCGAAAAGAAAATATAATTTCGTAACTGAACGAAATTTTTTCTTCGTCCCAAAATCATCGTCGAAAATATATCTATGAAATATGTAATATATTTTTGTCGAAAAATGGTATATTACGGAAATATTTCTACAAATATTGTCACCAAATGTATAACTATTTATATGACAAATATATTAATTATATAAAAACGGCACATTTATAAAAACTTCTAATATATTTTTTGCATATGATTTCATTCATTTTATTGCCCATTTTCTTCCGTCGAATCTTTACATCTATCGAAGGTTGTATCTGGAGACCGTATCGCATAAAACGGAGCATAAATCGCAAGGTACCCTCGAGCCGTACCGGCCAATCATGTAATTGCAGATATCGAAAATGTTACTGTTCCATATCTGCATCCTGTCTGCTATCAACACCGTCGAATTCAGCCTCGTTATGCGCAGTCGTATTTCTCACATACATATATCTTCTTTCAAGATCTCCTTCGACCCAAAAAATACTATAACGCATAAATATACACGTACGTCGATCTCCTCTCACCTTCAGCAGCCGCAGCATCGCCAGCAGAAGCGTCTCTCGAGACTCCGACGAGACTGTAATGTTTGTCTTTCTCACGATACGGTTACGAGTGACTTGCGTGTTTTCTTTACGAAGCTATATATATATATAGATAGATTTATATATGTAGACATTATATATATATATAGGTACACATAGGTACCATCGGATTCTCAGCTTCCATTCGCCGAGTACGTACTATGCATATAGCCATCGCTATAACCATTTCATATATAGCATTCCCGCTCCTGTGTGTCTCGTCTCATCGACGATCCTCTCATTTCTTTCATTCCCGAAGCTCTTCTATACACGACCTCGCGGGGGACCGCCGAGTCCACTCCGAGCACTCCAACTACATATTCCATACCGTGATTTTCTACTCCGTATTATTCCACATATCTCGCCTGCGGTTTGGCGCTAAGTTCGTTGATCGACACTCACATTGGATGTTCGTCTCTCATGGCACAACGTGTCGAGAACCCTAAATACGAGCTAATGATACCCCCTTCTCCCCGCCCCTTCCTTAGAAACTTCCGAAGTCTCTCATCCTCTCAAACGCGAAGAAAGGATCTCTCGAGCATCGTCCAGTTATATTTCGTAGCGTTGTAACTCAGTTTCGACCTCCGGATGCTTCCACGAGGGTAAATATAACTTCGAGGATCGGCGAACCGAAGAGTAGAAAACGATGACGAGTCAACACAATCGGAGTGCCTATCCTACTCGCTGGACCGCGTGACCGAATCGTCTCGATGAGTCAAGTCAAGTGTCTTCTTTCACGGGTCTTGTTGAAGACTTTTTTTTTATGACTGCAGTTAAAGACTCTCCGGTGAGACGATTGGGATTCCGGTCTTGTTGGGCTTGTCGAACGGACTTTTTTTTCGGTAAATCGCGATCTTTGGCAACTGTTCGACGCAAATGCAACGGCCATAATATTTATCGGTGAAAAAAAAAAAAAAATGTTCACGCGTTCTTTTTCGCCGCGATATAAAGATACGAGGGTCCGGGGGGTACGGGTCGCGACTGCGGAGTCAAGGTCAAGCCTCTTACGGAGACCCCGCGGTCGCACTAATACCACCGCCGCGCGCTTGAACCTCTTCGTAACTATACGGAGCAACTATAATATCTGTTTATACGATATATATGTATATGTATATACATACTGGTGTACTATTATGTATAGTATACGGTATGGGACCGCTTGCAAACTCGCGTAAACGGTAAATTAGCATTATGGTCGCATTACCGATGTTGTGACGCGAATCGTACACGAGCGCAGATATCGCTGTGCGACTTTTGCCCGAGACCCCGCTCTGCACTCTCTCCCCTTTATGTTGGATCCTTTGGCGACTTCTTCTAACGCTGATTTATATCCTACTATTATACATCTTCCACGATAGAAATAACGCGAATAGTTCGGGATACTATTCGCTTACCTCCGATGCTCAACGCACACGCATTCAACGGTGGTTAAATGTGCCGAGTTTTACATCGCGTATCAGATTTCAGATATTCAATTTACCGCTCGAGAGTGTCGATTGCCGATTCAGTCTCATTTTATGCAGTTGGGAAATTCCATATATCTTTTTTTTTTTTTTTTTTTTTTCGAAAAAATGTAATTGCATGACGAATAAACAAATAAACTATTTGGCTATTTTTTATTTTTAAATATTGCTGCATGAAGGTAAACTGTGAAATATGAATAAAATTTGGAAAAAATAAACGGGAGATCAATCATCAAATAAACTATTTGGCTCTTTTATTAAAAATAAATCAATGGGAGTAAAATTGTGGAATAACAAAAACACATCGAAAACAAAATTGAAAAAAAAAAAATGTGTGAGTAATTTTTTGCATCGCCTGAAAAGAAAATTGATTACGAAATAAAATTTCTCTCAAATTTGTAAAAAAAAAAAGAAATCCTAATTCAAAAATTAAGGGAGGAGAGCTTTTCGCATTCGCCACGACGTTAAAATAAAAGGAATAACGTAGGCGAGAGGGGGCGATGAGCACGGATGAGCGAAATTGCAGGACCGGTTTATCTCTCACGGAGTAATTAATTAAATACAATAAAGTTTGTTCGGCCCTCTCTCATATCTGGCATCGGCCACTCCTACAAACTCCGACGACTGGCGCAAGTTTCGTACACACAGTGTATGCGTGTAACTCCCCCCCTTAGTTCTTTCTCTCCGTTCTTGAGGTTTGTCCGCAATCTCACCTGCTGAAAACGAATTGAAAGAGAACTCCGAGGCCGTAGTGTGTTCCTCGATCTCTTTCGTTCGTTGCAAAACAATGAGTCCCTTCAGAAGCATCGGAATGTCGATGAAGGATAATAGTAGATCGATAATAATACGAGGGCGAGCATATATAGCTTCGATAGATTATAAACACGAGAAATTCATGCCAAGACATCGAAGAGTTGGGTGTAGTGAACGGAGACCTTTAGAAAGATCTCCGATAAGGTTGAACCCGTAATAATCGGGGCGCGTGCTCACGAGCGGTTCCGTTCCAAGAAGGGAGTGAATGACCCGGATAATTATTATAATTAAACGATAAATCGATAATTAATCGGGAGGCTAATTACGAATTATGGTTGGCGAATGGCTCGAGCGCTCTCGCGAAACGCGAGAGGCTCGCCTACTACGAATGAGACTAGACAATGCTCGGGCATTGTTTCGCAGGACAGAGCGACTAGAGTGTACCTTTCAGTCGAGTGTACACAGCACTGAGTCAAGTGTGGGATGCTTAATGGGATGGCATATAGAAAGTTATGGACGGCTAAGCGAGACTGCCATGACTGACAAGCCGGTGCATTTTTTTTGTCATCAACATTGTTCATTTTCTTTTTTTTTTTTTTGTAATTATTTTCATTAAATGTCTACCGTTCATATCGCATGGGTGTACTTTGTATCTGGTATTTTATTCAGTTAGTAACAAGCCTTCGATTACATTATTACATCCTCGGCGCGCAGGTGAGAGCGATCTTTCGTCTTTTATATCTCACATTTTGTGTTTTTTTTTTAAATTTTTATTTCTTTGTCATACACAACTGCAGCGTTGCGGTTTTATCTGTATAAAATTGCTCGAGACTTTCCGTACCTGTGTATCTTATTGATCTATGGATACGAAACTGGCTAAAGAATAGATGCGCAATGTGTTAAGACAATGGAAAGCTACCGGTGGCTGTACAACATTCGAGGCGAGTTCTGCCTCTGGCGAGAAAGAAAATAAAACGAAAAAGGAAAGAACCGCGAAGCAAGAAAGTACGGAAGATAGAATGAATGAGCGAACGAGAATGGCGAAAGACACACCTGTGCCACCGACTCGTGTGCCTCTCGCGATCCTCTCTCGCATATCGTGGAAGAAAGAAGAAGCAAAAAGAAGATGGAGAAGAAACGGGAGAAGAGGAGAAACAAGAAAATCGAACCATAAGACGAAGAGGTGGAAGATGAAGGGCGCGCAAAGTGTTAGCCTTGTACGACTGTTGTAGCGCAACGGAAGATCCGCGAGCCGGAGAATAGCCTTCCCCGAAGCGTCGGTGCGGCGTCGTTCAATCAAATAAATAATTTTTAGGGCGAACGCGCGGGGCGGCGAGAGCGAGCGCGGAACGCGCGGCATAAATTATCCGCCGACGCAACGAGGCGAGCCGAGCATTTCGCTGTCTGACTGTTCTCTCCGCGTGTGCCTGCTGCTTCTAACACAGAGAACTGTCGGGTAATGCGGGTCGACGAAGAATTCAACTTACCCTTATGACAAAGGACACCAATGTTTTTGTATCAAATTTTATTTCAGAGCGGACATATTTTATAAGCATTTCAATACATTTTAAATACGGAAAACAGTATTTTACTGTCGTCGGTAAATTGAAGAAAAATTGAATATTTTTTTAAATTTAGAGTAATTTAACGAAGCAGTGATGTAAAAAATATGTTTTATATGTAAAAAAAACATCGCATTAATAATTTCATATGTAGTCGTGTGTTGGTAATGATGTTTTCATCGTGTAAAAAAATCCCTATCTACAAATATAAAAAATTGTGGGATAACTTTCATTTTTTCTTTTTTCAAATACAAACATTTTTTAAAATAAAATGGGGAAAAAGGTGAACTTCAATAATTGTTTACATTTGGACCTGGAGATTTTTTTACATCGTCAACGCCATTGTAATAAAAAAAATGACATGAAATTTGTGATTCGATGTTTTTTTTATTTTAAAAAATCGAAAATTCATATGAAATTTGTGATTCGATGTTTTTTCCTTTTTTTTTTTAAATCGTTTATTTTTTACCCGGAATTGCTCGACGCTCTACCAGATTCTTTCAACTTTTTCTGATAATTCAGTTTTAAGCGAATATCTACGATTTGACTATTAGCCAAATCGTTAGTTGTCGTAGTTAGTTATTTATTAGTTGACTCGCATTATCCCCTTAACTCGTACAACACGCGAGCTCACGGCTCAAAGTTATCCGAAACTCGTACACTTTTTTGCTTCTGTTGCTGATCTCATTCCGCTGGTCTATCGTAGCCGGTGTTGGAGCCCCAACCATTCGCGAACATTATAACTCGCGCCAGAGTCGTAAACTCTCGATGTCCCGAGCTCAAGAGCTCGAAACTCTCCTTCGACTCTGCAGTATCGGATATAGTATAACATCCATTCGAAAAGCTTGTATCATTTCTCTGGGGCCTCTTCTTCGCTCAACAATAGTGCTCTGCACGCTGGAAGCGGAATTCTCGTGCTCGAGTTCTATCTTTCATTTCGTGGAAGTGGCATACATCCGCTGATGGGATTCTCGAGAGGTTCGACCATTCGGTTAATTTATTATCCCGAAGAGTCAGAGCGTTCACGATATAAAGCTTGAAATATATCGAACTTGGCGTCACGGTCAATACTCACGAGTTCTCGGAAGTTAAAAATTCGATACGTGCTCCATTTTTAACCCTTTTAACAACCGGTGGATAGGATTTTTTTTTTCGTTCGAAACTACTTTCGTTTTCGACTGTAATAGTTCCGTCCCGTTCTTGAAATTTTTTCGCGCGCAATTAACAATTCGCGAAACAGGTAAAACAATGTTGCGAGGCATTCAAAGAAGTCACGACTCCGGATCGCACGTACTTCGACGCCCGACGCTCCTCTGGCGTCAGACCACGCGTTCCTGTACGTGTCCACTGCCGTCAAGAATGACGCGGCAAAAGCCGGACGTGTCCGGCAGGACCTTCCTTCTTTTCTCTCCATCGTAATCTACAGTCTCGCGAAGCATGACATCTACGAATAGAAGACCCCGGCGTGCGCCCGTTGTCTTGGAATTCCGAAGAGCCATCCCTGTACAAGACGAAGACGAAGAGTCCATCGAGCGGATGAATCTCTCATTCTTGTTTTATGCAAAACAAATGTAGACCTGTGGTTAACGCCATAAATCATTCAGTCCGCTGTTGAACAACACCGGATGTCATGTTTCTTTTTTTTTTTTTTCGTTGATTCCTCGTCGAAAACACGTTGCTATCGAGAATTTTCGTTGTTGCTTTTTTTTTATTCATTTTATTTTACCAGCTGCGATTTTAACGAAATCGAAAATTCGGCTAAAACTTTGAAGAGCATTGAAAAAGCCAATTTATTTTCTATTTATCATGTCTCAAAAGTGCAAAATAAACTATTAGATATAATAAAAATCGTAAGAACAACAAACGACGCGAAGTTAAAGTTGTATGTCGAACTCTGTTCTCCACGCGGCATATATGCAGAAATGACGAGAAGGTTCTAAACCCCTTTAGCGATTCGATGAGAAAGATTAACAAGCTGAAGTTTCCCTTTTGTGTACCTTCATGGGTTCTACCGGAGAGGGATGCATCAGTTAATTTTTAATACAACGGTGGAAGGAATAACTAATTGATAATTACTGGCATGAGGTTCGTGAGTCTCTCTAACGGTGGTGGTAACTTCCCAAAGGGTTCTCGCTGGTAGTACACACGCTGTGTTTTAGTAAGAGTACATGAGGTACGCACACTCACACACACAAGCGTGATCGCTAATAATCAAAGAAGCCCAAGATTCTGTAGTAAGGTACGTGCCGGTCGATAGGTCGATCGAGTACCGCGAGTAAGAGGTCTATACGGTCGTAGTTCAGGTCCGTGGCCCATCAGATATGACGATGAGACGCGAACCTTTCTGCAACGTTGTTTCAACGTTTAGTCGAACCTCACTCCGTGTTTTCTATGAGATCGAACGAACATAAAAGGGGAACGGAAAGAGGATCAGAGCAGAATGTTTCGATAATAGTGTTGCACACACGAACGATGATGAAGACTCGCGGTGCATCAACATCATACGAAGACTATAAAACGATACAGTAAAGCGGCGCATAAGATGCCTCTATTTCTCTCCATCCTAATATTCCTAAAAATCAGCAGTAACTTCCCATAAAATGAATCGTTGACCAAATGATCGAAAGCTAAAATTCTGGTGATTCGAATCCGAAACTCCAAGTAGTTACTTGACTAAAAATTGTAAAATTGTAACTTTTCTCAAAAATCATGAACTCCGAAACTGTTTTAATTGTTGAGAATTCATTTATTTCATATTATGTTTAAGTTATTTTTTATATATATTTATTATATTCATATTATATGTTTGTAAATGATCATTATATTACGATTATTGAAATATATCATATATATTTTATATGATATCATTCTTTTGTTACTTTTCAATGGAAACATCACGAATTAATCGAGAATTGACTGTACCACCGCTATGATAGCTTCAACGTCATTGTATATGTTATATTGTAGTCTAACCAATCTTCACATGGCAGGGAGGCGAGGTCGACGAGGGGTTGGAAAAAAATCGAGTCGCATTGTTTGCCAAGCGTCGTTCATGGACTCTCGACCATAGCCGATAATTCAGTAATGAACGTAACATCGAGACTCTCGACTGGCGCGCGCCTGCGCGCAAGGTATCCCTCTCTGAACCCGTGAGGGCTATAATTACCGATACCACGTCGGATAGTGGCCGGCGCGAGACGGTGGATCCTTAACTTCGGTTCGCGGTGTTGTTGGACTGAGGGCGAAGAGTGCTGGAAAGAATGAACCGCTTGGAGATGAAACGCTTTACGCGCGGGCGCCCCGCTCCCTCCCCCCCCCCCCCCCCCCCCAAACCTCGCGGAGTCCTTCGCGCGCGGGAGACCTTCCTCGCTCGCTGCATCTTAGAATGGGCAGCTCTAAATTAATAAATCAATGCTCCGACGGCTCGAGCGAACAGAGCGCCACGGCAATACCGAGGCTTATCCGATCTTCCGTGGGTGGAGTTTGTTTGTTTAAGAACAGGATTTATTAATTTTTCGCTGGGTGGTATATTCCACCGTCGTTCGCGAACTCTCTCTCGCTCTCCGTGGTTCCGGCGCGCCGGGCTCCACTCGCCTACTCTCCTCGACGTCGTCGTCGTTGTCGTCATTCTTTCACAGTCCTTCTCATATCCTTTTACTTCTCCATCTTCTTCTCCACGTTTTTTTTTTTCATTTAGTTCTATATACCCTTCTTCCTTCGATTCGCTGTTCCTTCCGTGTGTGCGTTTCAGCATTATGCGCGAGAAAACCTAACAGCCTAATAGATACTGCGGCGATGTTTATCAGCTGAATAAGATCAGTTAGTTGAATTTGTATGTATTTTCTCGTGTAATTTATGTTACTATTTTTTTTATTCAACACACAACGATTTTTTTTTAGACTCCATAGGGATTATATTAATGAAAATTAATATCTTTGATCGACAAAATTTTGTTTCGCTTTTGTTAATGTATGAATTTTTTTTTTTTTCCACTCCAAATGAGAATTGATTTTTTGATTGTGTATTTAATGAATGATTGTCGGATGTTTTTTTGAAACAATTGATCGAATAATTGAATCGATTATTTGATTGCATAAAATAGAATAAAAGAATATAAAATGTTAATAACAGATAAACGATAATAATTTCCGTAATATCAATGATAAAAATAATCCTGCGAGCAAAAAAAAAATTCATAGACCAACGAAAGCGAAACAAACTTCAACTATTTATCGATGGTACTTTCAGTGGCCAAAGCGAAGGGTGCTGGGGATCGTGCTTACGCCCGGATGCAGCCGCGAAGGGAGAGGGGACCCCCAAGGGGCCCCATTCGTGGTTCTCGCGGAACTCGTACAAGCAGTGCCATCTCTTCGAGACTCGTTGAACCTCGAAGTCTGTGCGTACCTCACGGAGCTCATAGCAATTAATTTTAATATCGTCAAGTACCCTGAATAAAAATTAATCGAGCGCTCGTCTGCATAATTTGCCTTAATCGCCAAATGATGGATTTCAGTGATTTTCGAACTCAATAACAACGTCCTACTTTTTCGTCATGTAGCCGTTCAACATCCTTTTGTGTTGTTTTTTTGTGTTTTTTTTTTTTTTTTTTATGGAATTTTATATCGCTTCAGCCGAAACGAGAGAGGATCGTATTCGCAAGAACTCGATGTAAATTAAATTCTTTACTCACGCAATTTCACCCACGATGCGACACGCGGCCGAAGACCCTTGAGTCGGGGGTCACTCGCGCGATACGTGAGGTTCGTCGGTATACCTGAAAAAAGAAAAAAAAATCACGTCATGCTATCGTCAACGGGGGAGTGCGTGTACGCCTGTACTTTCGTCTCGCACGAACGGCAGTTAATAACAATTTGCCGCTACGTTCGACGTAGAACCAAAGTCTTCACGAGACCCGAAGCGAAAGAGGGAACCTGTCGAGCTCACGCGCGGTCCAGTGAAATTCATCGCACACCTTCGCGATGCGAGCACTTCTTCAATCTATTCGACACTAGAGTTTTTTTTTTTTTTTTTTTTTCAATAAATTTTTTTATCTAATTGGGTAATTTATTATCATAAGTTCGGAATTTCTTTGAATTTAAATAGATCATACAATATTTAATAATTAGTCTTGATAAACATAATACTGATTAGTGATTTTTTAATATAATTTTTCCTTTTCTTAAATGCATCTGCAATTTGAAGATATAGAATATTTTATACATATATATTTTATATATATCGATATATGAATAATTTCTTTTTATGATAGTTATATTTAGTTACTTATTATATTTCTTATAATTTGTATATAATACAATTTTATGTATTATATCCCATATATATGGCATATACCTTTTAAGATATATCCGTGAAATACATGAAACGATATATACGAGATTCAAAACTATCCACCGTGATATATACACACTTATCTTTTATATATTTTGACATATATTTTATTTCTATGGGGGAAGTCATCGAGATATTCCAGGAATTCTCATAGTCTCACAGATACCTCGCGATTCCCGTAATTCCGTTCGAATTCTCGAGATTCCGATGTCTCTGGAGTCGGCACCGTGCGTCCGCGAGCGATATCGTTTAATTCCGATGCGATGACGCACTCGGTTTTCAAGCGATTGCATCTTCTTTGCGTTGCGCATACAGCCGGTGGGATTACTCTCGATTTCTTTATTTTTTTTTTATTTTTTTTTTATTATACAAGTTCCAATCGTTTCTGGGATACGAGTGATAATTATCGCGATCGTTAATTGAACACGTAGCATTACAGACGATTAGGAATGGAAGATAGTAACAAGTCTCTGCAATAAGTGCGAGAACATTTGCTCGTCGCACTTGTATCTTCGGTCTCATGGATTATATTCGCTTAGTCGTGTGTAATACGCTTACATGTATCCCCTTCGTAACATCGTCAAGGAAAACGCGAAAGTTTGACACGATCGCGGTTCGCAGAGTTCGTTGCAGTTTATCAAAAATCCCGAGTTTTTTTCACGCTCCGTATTCATATTCATCATCAGATGCATATTTTCAAACAATTGTCGAAAATCTAACAATTTTTTTACTCTACAAAAAATCCGATTAAAAATCATTTACTATTATTACGAAGATACCATTATAATTTATTTTTCCGAAACTTCGACAATAAGCTGCAACTTTTCAAAAAATACTAATGACAACGAATTGTCGCGAAAATAACTAACTCTATATTAAACAACGGTGATCTGACCTAAAAAAAAACCGCTGTCTATGCCTTATAGAGCCACGAATACTGCTTACGAGGCAAAAATTAGAGTCTCATCGTTGTGCCCGTTCCGCGGGAGTTTTCTGGATTGAAGCTCGGAGTCGAGCGGTATAAGGCTGATGATAATGACTGTAACAGGTGCTCGAGAGCCGCCACCTTCGCACCTCGTCCCCGCTGGTCGTCGGGATCGTTGATCGACGCCGCAAGTGCAGCATCAACGACAGGCTAGAGCTGCGTTGGCTAAGCATCGTCCAGCCAACTCTGCTTATACCGCGTGCCTCCGGGTCTCCTCGTACATATAAACTAATACGCAGTTCTCTCGGTAGCCCGTCGCGTTCACCTGCAGTGCTGGTCATCGTTGCCCTGAAGTTTCTACTGTTGATGGCGGTCAGTAATTTCTCGATTCCCGGTACCATTCTGATTCATCTACCAAAGTTCACGGTCGTATGGGTTTCTATTGCCACGCGCATACCATAGCGGCTATTAGCCGACAAACCTCACGCAATAATTAATTTACGTTGCCGATAAATACTGCCGTAGAATAAACCGGCAGGAAATAATTGCGACTGACCAATTTATTTTTTTGGAATAAGAATTTTTTTTTTTTTATGTTACGATAATTTATCTTGCG
Source organism: Cryptus armator (assembly GCA_963971235.1). NCBI lineage: Eukaryota > Metazoa > Arthropoda > Insecta > Hymenoptera > Ichneumonidae > Cryptus > Cryptus armator. The sequence continues at coordinate 10,916,564 of OZ020242.1, read as the reverse complement.
AAATAGACAGATTCGCCGCCTCTACTTGTCGCCTTTGCTGGACGATTCTTCGACTTTTTACTTTGGTTGACCGCTTATTGCCAAGTCGCAGTACAGCAGCAGCAGCAGTAACCAACCGCAGGGTGCGAGAGGGCATCAAAGGCTTATAGTTCGCAAAGGCTTATAGTTATTAACCAGGAGGAGCAACTTGGAAGTAGCAGCTAGAAGTTACCCTCGAGGGCAATATACATGCATATACTTTGAATGGTTAGTTGTAGTAGTCGTAGAACGTACGTCATTCGCTCACTAAGCCGCGAAGCGTTACACTGATGTACCACCTAAGTCTCGGATAGTCTCAGCCGCCGTAGGCTTCGTTGTTTCAAAATTACCCGCACGGGTTGCTATGAAAATGATAATTTATGGCGACAGCGCCATGGCCTCGCGAAGCACGTATCTGGTGCACGTTACGACGATACAGCGAAGATGCCTTAAGTATCGACTCGTCTCTGTTGCTCGTTTGACTTCCCTTTCTCACCCTCGCCTCTCCCACAGCTGTAAATCTACTTCAATCTCGGTCACCATTCAACATTCAGCATTGTCCCATATTATCCTTGAGTTCAACTTCTAAACTCGTTAAAATTCTACCAATAATCATGAACAATACAATCGACAGATTCTACTGAACAAAAAAAAATCAAAATAATTAGATAATCCATACTTATCGGAAAAATCATATACCGTGAACGCCATCATAGAAATAAAGTAAATTTCAGAATACATCGAACATATAGAATATATATAGAATATATGGGTAAAAAATGTTATATAATGATAACAACAATAATTATTATTATTATCGTGATTGTTATTATTATATAATTTTGTTTATACATATATTCTGACGTATATTTTACTTCTACAACGGCGTTTAGGATATATCATTTTTCAAGAAAGTGTGCATTATCGAGTTATTTTTTTTTTTTTTTTCGTTCAGTGAAATTCGTTGATTGTAATGTGCGGATTTATTGGCGGAATTTTAATGAATTTAATAATAATTATCGAATATAGTAATGATTATTATTATTATTGGTAGAAATTTGACGAATTTCGAGGTTAAATAATAATAATATTAGCAATAATAGTAATCGTCAACTGTTGCAACTTTCAGTCAATAGATATTTGGTCGCACCGATATTATGACTTCTTTGGAAAAACGCGAAGAATTTTTTTTTTTTTCTTCTTCTCATCGTTCCCTCATTCTACATACAGGTGCTATATAGTTTTGAATTAATATAACGATGTAACTCGAACTTCTCGTGCGTATTTGCCAATTAAGCCGCATATTGTGGCGATGCATGGAAGTATAATCGTCTCGGTTCTTCGTGGTTTGAGAAGAAGACGAGAGATAAGCGAGAAAGAAGCAACAGAGACTCAACGAATCAGCGTTAAACCAGATTAAGAGCGTCGGTCGCCTCTGCGCTGGGGAGTGACACGCCGATGAATACGCGCGGCAACGCGACTCGTCGATCCAGAAACATTTAATTTAGATGTTGCCGACGCTCATATGTATACACACGACGCAACGCATATATACTGTTGCCGAGGATACTACACGTGTGTTATTCTCGTTTGGCAGGTGCGCTGCTGCCGCCGCTCGGTGATCTCTCTATTTCATTCCCTATGTGATCGTGCAGACGAGTTATTCTTTACTCTCGGAGGCCCTCTCTAGCCGAGAGCCGACAAAGTTTTGTCTACTCTCCTCTCCGACACGGGAAAGAAACTCTCCACGAAATACACAACGCGAGGATTATTATAATAAATCTGCAAGCTTCTCCGTGTTCTCGAAGGCCCTCGCGTTCACCTTTCGAGGTTTCGGCCGTTCAACGAAATTAATCGAAGAGCGCGTTGTTTCGTTATTTCTCATACATCATACTTTACATCAGACACTATTCATGCCTCTAGAATTCAAGTGGAATCTGCCGGTAAGAGCTCAGACGTGAAGAGATTTCTTTTTTTTTTTTTTTATATTGTTTTTCTACCTTGCGGAATGGTCGTGTTGTAAACCTTTTTTTTCTTGTTTATTTTTAACTACTCCACGTCATATGAGGTGGCGCGTCGCTTGATACTTAACAATAATATTTTTGCTACGCTATAAAGATTACAAAGATTACCAGAGAAGATATTCGATCTTACGAAGATCTATGGATCGCCGTTCAGTGATCCATGCACGTCGAGAACAAACGCCCCTTTCCCCTCATCCCCCTCCCCTTTCAAGACGGCAACTATCTTTCTCGATCTTTCGTGTCACACATTGTACGGATATTTATTCAATAATAACAAATTACCGAACGTTTCTGTGCAGTCATACTCTATAATTGGGACTACCGGAGGCCTCGGGGGCTTCTTGCCACTGGTTTTATGTGGTGTAGGTGGGAAGATACCGCTTGCTGTTTCTTACTCACTAATGATGACGAGTAACTCTTATTCGCGCTCTTGACAATTGAGTTTAAGAGCATCAAACTCGCACTCGATTTTTTCTAACGTTTTGTCATCCTTACTGTTAACCCTTCGTCAGCATACTGGAGATTTGAAGGCAAAGTCGAGATTGAAATTTAAAAAAATGTCTACAAGTTACCATTTTTATTAATAAATATTCTTTATTTTTAGCTTAATCACAAACCAAAATCAAAAAATCAAAAACAAATTTTTTTTTTTAATTTGCAACGCCGTTCGTCTGCATACTGAAGATTTGAAGGCCCAGTCGAAATTGAAATAAAAAAAAGTCTACAAGTTACCATTTTTATTAATAAATATTCTTTATTTTTAGCTTAATCACAAACCAAAATCAAAAAATCAAAACCAAAAAAATTTTTTTTTTAATTTGCAACGCCCTTCGTCAGCATACTGGAGATTTGAAGGCACAGTCGAAATTGAAATAAAAAAAATTCTAGAAGTTACCATTTTTATTAAAAAATATTCTTTATTTTTAACTTAATCACAAACCAAAATCAAAACGAATTTTTTTTTTATTTGGAACGCTCGGAATTTTTTGAAAAGTTAACCCAAACTTTAAATCCCCAGTCTGCCGACGGAAGGTCTGAAAAATACGTGAGCCGATGGAGGTTTAAGTATGAATCCTTAGTGTCAGTCCTGTGGAGAATGCACGCGAACTACATACGAACTATTGATAATAGAGCTTAGTTTCGTAATTCCTGAATCCCCGGGTCACTCAGTATATATTATAACCAAGTAGATACTTCGCGAACGTTCCACGAGAAGTCTCACGGCCTCTGAACTCGAACTCGTCATAACTGCAAATTGAATGAGTATTGCTGTAGCATTACCTATGTAGAAGTCTCTCAGACGGCGTAGATGTATATATATGTAGTATACTGCACAAGAGATTGGTCGGTATCGCCACCACCGACGCGTTCGTTAAAACATCGTATATATACCCAGTAGCATTACGCATAGTATGTACTATCCGCGCTTTTACTGCACTGTATTCCGCTGTATCTCGAAGCGAAGAGATGACTGAATGGCTCCTGGCTATCTCTTGGGTTGCGCGCTCTAAAATTGAATAGGGATATTAAGCGTGTTATACGTGTGCGCGCGTTCAGTAGCTTCTGACTCGGCAGAGTGGAATACTTTGACTGTACGGGTACAGAGGGTTGGTACTAATATATATAGGCGCGTATTGCGGTAGATGCTTCTTATTCTTCTCCAGTCCGATGGTCAACCTACCGTACTCTATGCCACTACAGTTGCACAACTACTAATGCTGCGATGTTCTTACTGTCGGTTTGTTGCGACTGTGGATAACCAACCTTTGTGGCCTGTCGTCTTGGCTACCTGAAGTTTTGTGGTAATTTTCGCCTTCCTTTTCTCATGAAACGTTTTGCCCACTTCGCCGTCCAAAAGCTACTGTGAAATATGCTTCGGAAGCAATTTAACTGCAACCGCGAGAGCTTCTACTGTTGCTGCGACTTACTGACTTGCATATTTACTGTCTTGAACTCTTTTCTGCACGGCAAACTTTTACTAAAAGAGTTACGGTCGACTACCTCTTAAGTTCACTTCAGATAAGTTAACACTATCAGGTAAATTACTTATTACGGTCCTTTAACCGGTTCAGTGGGGATTAACTTATCTGATCGCGTACTGTAATTATATTGACGATATATTGCAACATATATATTACAATTTTAATATATTGGATTATAATGTAATTTTTTAAATGAAGATGAGATGCAACTTAGAAAAAATTAAGATAAAAATCGAAAAAAAATTGCTAAACTATTTTTTTTCAAAATTGGTGTCGAATTTTTTGCTCTTTCATAAAACGATAGAAACAAAGCGTTGGATTGTTGAATAAAGAAATGTCTTAAAGTTTTTATCATATTTACGTAAATGACTCGATATTTTTACTATTTAATTTTCAATAATATATGTATATTACATCATTTAATTTACTATATCATTTTTCCTTGTAATCATGAAGATGTTTAATAGAACTTTATTTACTCGAGTAGTTATAGACGAGGTGAGCCAACGGCTCAAAGTTCACCTGCTTTGCGATCTCTTCAATAACATCGGTTGTTGACAAAAGAATTCATAAAAAAAAAACATCGAATGCAATTCGGGAGCCAAAAGAGTGCTAAACTTTTTGCAGAAGAGCACTTAGGGTGAGAGCTGAATAAATTTCGGCTCTCGAGATATACGGTTTTCATGGAAGTTGGACAATAATAGTCCATTCATCGACAACTGGTTTTTTTCGCCGATGCGAATGTTTTCAAAGTTTATGAAACTGCGTCGTCGAAATATCGGTTCTTCGTTGACTTTTTCGAGTCTTATTATTATTATATTTTTTTTTTACGCTTCGAAGAAATAACAAAAGTGCAAATAAAAACAATCGAAGATCTTCTTCGTATTCGAACGGAGCCACGATATGAATAATTCGTAATCGTGTCATCGAGGAATGTCGTAGACATGATGTGGCCGAGTGTTCGAAGACGTGTCGTCGCTGCGTGAACTGGAGGCCCCAAGAGGCCACGGAATGAACTCACACATAATCTCTATAATATATAGTCGTATATATAGAAATAAATTGCATGAGTATATACATTATATGCACATACAGTTGAGATTCTAGTGTATACCGAGGAAAAAAAGAGTGGTAGATGAGCAGCCTAGACCCTGATAAAATCCTGGGCGATGCGTTATGTCGGGTTACCCCCCGGGCAGTGGCGACCGCGGACGGCCTGAGCTTCTCTCGGTTTGTGACGGTATGCGAAGCTAATTAGACTCCTTCTCTTCATATTTCTTATAAATTTTTTGTTATTTTCTTTTCCTTCGAGAAGTATATCTCCCTTCTTGCAAACCAACAAGATTTTTCTATCTTTTTCATCGTCACAGCCGATGCAGTAGACGACAAGGTCGTACGAGAGTTCGCGGACCAAAATAGCTTCACGACTAAAAAGTCCCATAACCCGATCGTTTTAGGTGTCACGCGTTCTCGAATATTAAAAAAATTGGTACATTTACTTAAAAAAAAAAAAAAAAAAAATGATAACTACTTTATTTCATTGGGACGAAGATCGCGACTCGAGTCAAACTCTCACGTGTCTGAGGCGCAGTCCACGTGTGCAGAATTGCACACGAGGTACGCGACGAGAGCTCTCTCGCTTCGAGAAATAAACGTTCTTTATTATCGTTGACCCCCCGGTCGACGTTATACGCGCATGGGATCGGGGCTCGGGTTTGCCTCGAGCGAATGAAAAAAAAAACTCGGGTGCTGGGAGCTCTCTATGCGCGGATGGCGCAGTGCAAGCTCTCTCGGTCCAACCACTGCCTTGCCTCGTTGCACTACGAGGAGAGCTCGGATAATATAAGTAACGGGTATCTTGTCCATGAACGGGGACCGCGGGAGGTGCTAGATGGTTTTCCCAGGCTAAAGATATGGGAAGAAGAAACACGGAAAGATCCAATCTACCTAAAAGCTATAGTCGCATCGGAGAATAAAAAAAAATAAAAAAAACAATGCAGCGTGTAATAAATAGAAAAATTTAGATAACCTTAAGGATATTCGATACATGTCGTAACACTTGTAATTCTGAATTTCTCCAATAGAGATACGATAACATAAAAGTGTTAATGCGATACTAACGTCTCCTTTGAGGCTTGTGGATCACATGTTCATTTCATTAAACTTCTGTTTTAAATGCGTAACGACATAAAAACCAAAAGTAGAGTGAAAATGGTACCAATGGCGATCTCGAATCAACAAATATTTGTGATTAACGGAATTTTGTCGATTGGCGTATTAAGAAAAAAAAGACTTAAGGTGGATGTCCCAGTCATCGCCTGTGTATCAGTAATCGTCAATGTGTGCTTTGACTGTAACAAAATATATATTAAAAGCACACAATCGACGATTATTGGTGCACTGACTATGACTGGGACATCCACCTTATTGTATTCTAAAGTTTTTTTATGAGATGAATTGTATTGTAATAAAAAATACGATTTTCTAGGTATGGAGAATATATATATATGTTTGGAAGATAAATTCCACATATATATTTTAAAAAATCATATCCTTTTTTTTTTAATATATGTATTTGCAGAAATATATTCCAAATTATATCGTGGAAAATATAATTATGTTGATTACCGGATTAATCGGATGATTGAGAGATCCGAAATAATTTCTTGATATTGTTGACATTTAGAAATTCCGACAAATATACAAACACTTTAACAATTAATCTAAAACAGTTGAACATTGGAATCTACAAAATCCGCGCTATTTGATACTTAAGAGGGTTAAGTGACCACTGAGGATCAGCGTGAACCCGCAGTATATGTTCATTCGTGATTGATCGTCACGCTGAAGTTTCCTCGTTACACGTATACACACAACTCGTTTCCACATTTATTCTCACTGGTAATTGATATTATTTTTCGTCGCGGATACGACGGTAATAATCTCTCGGTGATTGCCGCGTCCGAGCACAACGGAGATTTTCACGTTCGCAACGGGAAGTCTCCTCCTCCTCCTCCTCCCCCCTCCCCTCCCGCCCCGCCAACGCCGTGGAGGTGTCCTGAGAAGGAAACTTTATACACGTATAATAGATCTTATATACGTACTCAACCGTACTCGACGTTATGTTTATTTCTGTCGGGCGGTCCGCGGATGCTGATGCAGCCAGCAATAGCTTCGCTTTCCACTCTTCTTTCTCTCGTCTTCGTCCGAGCGAACGGGCGTCGTGCAGAAGCCAGCAACGGCGAACCCGCGGATCGTCCAGTGCATTACCCGTTAGACATGGCCTGTGCGCTGATATATTGACTTCGACAAAAAAGCGAGTGTTCTTGTGGACTTCTCTGGCACACCGACAGAGCACAGCGGTACAGTGCAAGTTCAGTGCGGTACAGCAGACTGAATATATAGCTGAATAGCTCTGATGCCCGATGCCGCCGACACCACCACCATCGTCGCTAGTATTTTGCTTCTGTTGCGACTGAACTCTTTCAGACGTCGCATTCGTTCTCTTCCGTCTGAGAGAGAATCCGATCTCCGGATTGTCGTCCCTTCTCTCGCGATCCTCTACACTTCTTATTCTAACTTTATGCCGATTGCCGGCAGCAAAGTACGGTAGTTGGGTGACTCTGACGCATCGAGGAATACAAGGATAAATTTACGCAATCACCGCGTACGGGGCGAATAATTACTTTAATCATTGAAAATTCGAACTAAAATTACGAAAGGATTGCTATTGCGAACTTAAAAAAGTACTGATATCGGACCACGTTTTGTATTCATTGATAATAATTCGGTTGGCCAATAGAAATGCTCGAATCAAATTTGATATATTTCTTGAAAAAAAAAAAAAAAAATCCTTAAATTAATATTATTATCTTTTAATTATTATTTTATTATGTTTTTTTTACTTTGACATTTGAGTAAAATTGTTACGACAAAATATGATTACATTTCGACCGTATTTTATCGATGAAGTTGATAATCGAAATAATTTTTCGCGGCACAGTGGCGTTTTTTCTCGATGTGGAAGACGATGACTTCAGAGACGAGAGAGTCACAAATAAAACGCGGCTGTGGCGCAAGAAATATAATCGCCATCGTGTGTGCGTTTCGATGTGTGTGTACGAGAGGCATAGTCGAGTGAGAAAGATACAAAATGAGTGAGAAGTATAGACCAATAAGCACGAGTACTAAGAACCTATTACAGCAGGAGCAGCATCGGGGTGAAAAGTAAAAGAGTCCGGTAGTCGAAGAAGAGAGCGCAGGACAGGTGAGATAATCAACCTGCAGTCTGTAGCTCCGAGATATGCTACTGCCGTGGTACCTTCTCGCCCACGGCGAGTAATCATTCGCGTATGGCGAACGCGTCTTTTAATGTTCCTCGGCGATGCAACGACGTTTGTAGCTGTATATGTGTGCGTTTGAGTACAGTACGATGTAGAGACTTAGCGAACGCTGCGATTCAAACCCAATTCTGCGCGATGGTATTCTGAATAATGGATCGAATGGTCCATATAGTCCCGAATTTTTTAATCTCTTTCATTGATGAAGGATCGCATCAACATGCGATCGAAATAAAAAAAAACTAACGACATAAGCGCGTCTAATAATAATGTAAAGTTGATATTTCATAATTCCATAAATATTTTTAAAAAATTAGATATAATTTCGAAATCATTTTTAAAAAATTTCATACTGATTCCACATTTTTTTTTATTCCATAATCAGTCCACAATAAAAGTTATTCAAACCAATTTTGTTTGAGACGAAATTATTCAAATTTTTCTTCAATTTCTGCAGTTTCCCAAATTTATACCCTTACAGTTTCCTCGCTGTCGAGTTAGTCTCGTGAACCACGTGGGGTCAAGTATCATTGCACCGCTAAACTCCAAGAGCATTTCAATACATTGCCGCGCGCGGCCCGCCAGCATATTTTATTATCACAATAATAAAAGACACGATTCAAAGAATAATCGCTTCGAGTCCTCGCAGCATATCTTTACAGCAAACGACAATGGCGACCCATCTGCTCTGCACACAACTGCAACGTTGCTGAATATATCTTTTGTGCACCGAGTGCGCGGACGGTTCCTCCTTCAGCTGTTTCGCGCGCATATCGCGAAACGCGAACACGCACTCGGCATCAACTGTATACGTATAGGGTACATACTAGTAGTACAAGCAAAACGCGCGCTCTCCCATTGTGCTTTGCGGAGGTCTGCCTCGATACTGATTTACCGCTCGTCTAATTTGTAGGCGGTCGCCATTAAACAATCCATAAACGCTCGTGCGTAAAACACTCCCGGGATCGTTCGGGCCCCGCAGACGGTCTGGTCCCCTCACCTGCCTCTTCTCGTCTCTTGGCATCTCTCCTGAATGCTTACCTTGCTTATGCTTACTTGCTTTTAACCGCGTGAGCGTATAACCGACTACTATGCTACGAGTGCAACAGTATCGACGAACGAATACGAATATACGAATACGAGCGGTTAAAGGAGCGTATATAGAAGAACGAACCAACGAACTAAAACTTATCTGTATATATGTATATAGATATATATAAGTACGTTCCTCCTCGTCTGTACGAGAGTGTATATCGGCGGCAGAAAGAAGCGCGCGCGCGCGCGAAAGACGCTCCAACACGATTTATTCATATTCAAATGCGCGCATTTACGATCGGGTTCACGCGCGCAGAAGCGCAAGCGAGAGAACCACGCGAGCGCGCATATCGCTTGCGCAGTTTTTCGAGGCCTAGGTGCAGTAGGGTTGAACGGAAGAAGCGAACGAAACGACTATCTTCGAATATATGTGTGTGCGGTCTCTTGCGGTATTCGTGTGAGAATACGAGTGTGTCGTTAGTTCTCGCTGTTTCATCCGTTTCTCTTGTAGCTTTTTGTATTTGAAAACCCCGGCGAAGCGTATAGAATCTTCGCGCCCGCAAACACACATCATCGCACACCGCACTGTGCGACTGGCGAGTCCGAGGAGTCGAGAGACACGCCGACACTGTGAGCTTCTGCCGGATGCAGCGGCTACAAGCAGAAGCCAACAGCAGCCAGCCAGCACAGAGGGGACCTCTTACGCATGAATTATAGCTCGTTCTTCGCGAGGGAGAGCGCGAGGGCATGGATTAGTGGTGGCGTATAGAGAAGAGTGACCGAGCAATGGTCGGATCGTTCGTTTGTTGCGGTTCATCGGGAACTGGTATTCTCTCCTCGCTTGCAGTCTGCTTGGAATGAACACGAACATGGGGAACTGTCGTGTAAGGATATTTATATCGGTTTGAACTATTTTCGAGTCGGATAGCACGAAAAAAAAAAATTTGAATCCGATTTTTTCACAACTGTTGGTTCAAAATATGCAAAGGAGAATCCAACAATTTAAATCGTAAAAATAAATCCCCTCTGGATCTTTCGTGTTGAATGAGTTTTTTTTATAGTTCTGTTTTGACAATTGAAGAGTATCACTAAATGTTGGGGTTCACTTTCGCGTGTTTGCAAATTCAACAAATTTTTTGCCGAACAATAATATTCATTTCTTTTTTTTTTACCGAACAGACGTTGGACAAATTTTAAACCTTGAAATTAACCAAGAAAAGCCTCCGGGGTGACTTGCTGGGGGTTAATTGATAGTAAAAGTAAAAAAAAAAAGGTGAAATTTATAATCGCGCGTTAATGTGCATCACTGATCGTAACTGCGTTGCGAAATTCGTACGAAATTTTTTTGTTTATCTCTTACCGTCGAACGGTAAAACATTCTTTGGTAACAGCAGGAAGAGTTCGGTTAATCATGAAAGGTGGCGAGTGAAAGAGAATCCTGCGTAGGCTGATGTAACACGTGAGCTAATCCAATATAGTACACGTACACCCGGCGAACTACTCTCCTTTGGATACGTATCCAGACATCGGTTAATATCTCGCGAATACCTCGCACTCACCGACTTATCAGATTAATTCGTTTGGATCTCTACCCGCGGATAGCGCGCGGTCTGCTCGCGCATTGGAGAATATCCAATATCACATTTTTATCCCGCGCCACGGATTTCTACAGGCAATTATTGTGGGAACTCTGAACTCATTAGAAGGCGCGAGTGAGAGAAAGATTATCTGAGAAATTATTCGAATCTTGGCAGTTTATTTCGTTCGGTATTGCTACACTTTAATACAGAGTCTCTCGGTGGGATTAACCAGCCTGCATTGGCGAAACGCGACAGGTGCAAAGATCAGAATTTTACGACTTCAGATTGTCTACAATTTTGATAGTTCAGCTAATTAAAAGAATTAATTAATCAAGAAGAAAGAGAAGTAATCAAGACGGAGAAAGTAAGATAAGTAAATGGGTAAAAAACGGATATTGTGCTCTTAAGAAAAATACAGAATAAAATTGATTTTAATGCTTAAAAAGTATTCAAAAAGGAATAGCAAATACATAAACTGCAAATGACCTAAGAGAACCAATAGTTGGTTGGAATCACTACTTTTAAAAAAGAATGAGTTGAACCAATAACTAGCTATTAGTTCCTTCAGCCACTTATTAGCTCTCCCAACTCATCATTGTTTTCAGTGCACCTTACCCTATGAACATTTTAACTCGCAATCCCAACAGAGACTATAACTCTCTTATCGAGTTCCAGAACTTCCTCGAGTTTCCTCGATCTGTTCTGCGCTCAATTTACTTTACTTCTTTCTCCCGCATCTCTTTGCCCCGAGTTTGTTGCACGATTGCGAGTACGGATTTCCGATACCGTCATTTCACGGAGCATTTATCCGGGATCTTTTCGTAGCCGTGTTCTGCGTTACCATCCTACAGGATTACGGTGCTGACCAGCCGTGCTTTTCCGGAATTTACACTTATTCGAGCGAAGGATGGAGCAAAAGTGAATGAGGAAGGTTCGAGAGAAACGAAGAGAACACTGTGAAGATCGGACTGAGAAAAGGCGAAGATAGAAAAAGGACACAGAAACGGACAGTGGAGCGAGTTGCGCGAGCTTCTACCCCCTCGGCGAGAGAGTCTGCAGGCGGGAATTGCCCATAAACACCATTACGACCAGACCGGGCGACTTACAACGTACTTTGCCAGACTTATGACGCGGCTTCGCTTGAATTAGGTACTCGTTACCGGTATTACGTTTCAACCGCCTTCATCCATGAGTTCTCGCGCTTATGTGTTGCCCCCAGAGTTGCCCCCATATTCTTAGGTATACAACCATCAAGAAACAAGTTCTTTCTTTAATCGATCTTCCTATTTCGATGGATTGGAATGAATTCAGTTTAATTACTTCACATCATGCAAATGCAAATAACAAATTCCAGATACGGGACTGTATATAGCTGTACCAAAAAATGTTAGTCTAGATATCCATGGCAAATGGATGTTTCAGAGACCTCAAGAAGCTTTGACCCAAAAAAAACGAGCAGCAGCCGCAGCTGCGGCGGCTGCAGTCGCATTCAGTCTCTCTCCGTAAATGGTTCCATTTGCTTCTGTGAACTTGATGCAAGTTTCGTCAGGATTTTTACTGGTTTCACTCGTACGATTCAGCGGCAGTTTTTTAGGTTTTTTATTTTCATTATTTGACCTCGAAGTTACGGATTCAGCTTTTTACCGACGGTATTGTCGCTAATTAGAGGTCTTCTTTTCGTCGCAACGATTTCGACGTTCAACCCGATCAGAAAACTGGGTTGTTCAACAGTACGGTTCATTCTGCACGGAATAAAGTAACTGCGTAAAAAACGCTTAGGGCTCTACCGGGACGTGGCGAGAACGCGACTGCATGAGGCTATAGCAATCAGTGCACCGAGAATACGTATACGTACTCGGATGTTGATGCGCTATGTAACCTCATGTGCGAATGAGAGAGAAGGCTTCTGATTCTCGATGACCAGGCAAGGAACTCGCGCTACCTCTGCTGAGCTCTGTTGCCAGTCTAATTGGCGAGAGAGCAAACCGCACCTGGTAAAACGTATAGCCACGACTGTAATTGACTATCTCGCGGCTCTCTCGTGGAACGAGCACAGCACAAGGCAAAGGACTCGAGTGTGTATATCCTTCGAAAAAGGAAACGAAAAACAAAAGGATAAGAAAATCACAACACTTTACAGTAGCCGCCTGTTCTTCACACGATTCTCAAATTTAGATTTAATTAGATTCAGCCCCTCATAGCACGCGGAGCATTGACAAACATCCGGTAACGGGAGATCTCCAGGAGTTGCTATTGCAAATTGTTATGACAGTCTAAGGTAAACTGTTTTCAGCCGATTCATTGAAGCATTTTTTTTTTTTTTCGTTCATAGACGATTGATTTTTTTCTTTCCCTTTTTGTTTTTAGAATTAAACGATAAATTCTGCATGCGGCAATTGCCATCGTCTCGTAAAGAAGTCGGACGATTTCCTCGAATACGATGATTCGTCACGACGACTCTCGGCCGTCGACTTCAACGAAGTGCCAGATACGTTACACCGTCGTCGCGGAAGCCAAAGGCCGCGACGCAGCGGCACATGCATCTCGCGATACCAGGAACACGATGGGGGAGTACGTAGGTATAAGCTTAGAGAGATCCCGGTGCTCACTCCCCGCTACATCGAGAGACCCACGTCCTCCCGTGTTCTCTCTTCGTCTCTCTTCGTCTGTCTCTCACGAGCGCAAAACGCTCGGGCTGTTATACCTATCGCCGGGCAAGAAACCCGCGTGGAAATAGCCCTCGAGTAATTTCACACGTTAGAGGCGAAATTGTTCGTCGTGGCACTGCGCTGGTGGCATCGGGTCTGCGGTCGAGTGACCGGAGACGCCTTACGTAGACGAAGACGGAGACTGTACTTCAAGAAAGCTTTAGTGGGCCCTAAAGCACGCCTGGTTATAGAAGGGACTCTCGACTATCTCATTAACCGGTAGAGAAAACCCGGCAGAGTATCAAACCTCCCCGTGTCAACTGCCCTATGACATCGACGTGAACCTACTTCGTCGAAAGCGCAAAAAAAAAGCCCTATGATTTTTACAGCGGAATCATAGCTTTTTTGCCTCAATACCTTGGCATGAAAAAAAGAATCATCGATCGGTGGAATGAAATGTTTCAAAAGTCTCCGGATAAAAAATTAGGGCGAAGTCATTTGGGTGATGATCTATCGTCAGGTAATCTAGACGTCTATCCAGACCCCTATACGCTACAGTCATGAAAGTATGACAATTGGGCCGTTTTTGTTGTAGGGGTCCAAACAATTAACCATTTTTTTTACTATTCAAAGGGAAATTTCATTAAGATCCTTTATTTAAAATCTTTCCAAAAAATGTTAATCGCTCGTTCACTACCGAAGCTCCGAAGACCAAAAAAAAGTTTATTGCAGAATTCAATAGACATCTATGATTTCTTTGGTTACGACAACCTCAGCCGCGGACTAGCCGTGGCGTTGGTTATACATTAACACGACTAGAAGACCAACGACTTCCGAGGGTTTTTAGCTCACAGTCCCGAGCCATAGATAAGACCCCCGGTACATGCGCGACGACGAATACGACAACAACGACGCATGACGCGACGTGGCTTATTGCCAATGCATTTTAAGTAGTCTGCTATGGTTACTTGCGCACCTCTGTCGCTCGCGCCTCATTGTGCACCTGTGTACAAGGCTCTCTATCTTCTTTCGGAGGATTTGCCGTTTTACCGTGTACTAACTCCGGGGCTTTTATGCGTGTGTTACTCGCGGCTACAGCAAAGTCGCTTACACTGTACTGTGTACAAATGGACCTACCGATGTTGCTGCTGGCACCGCGAACTCTAAAGTCGTATACAACTCGTCCACAAGCGGTGTATGGGTATAACACATGCTATACAACGGGTCTAGGGTAATTCCAGGAGGCCAAAGTCTCTCTTTTGACCGTACGCACTCACTCTCGCCATCCTCATGCCGTCGCAATAATTTCTCCGTCTCTGAGAAACCGATAAACGAGATTTTCACGTTCTTTCATGCTGAGTATTCTTCTCTTTGCTTTCTTTTTCTTCGAACATCAATCTTTCGTATCCATATTTCATACTCCTGTCCCTCTGCACTCATTTTTTTAACGTCAATGTTCAAATTTCTATGGTAATGTTGAAAATCCATGAGCACTTGGATGATCTATTTATGCATTATCTCTCCATTAAAAATAATTATAATAATACATAATGATTGTAATTTTAACGAAAATTATAGAAATGCGTGCAAAGAAAATTTTCATTTTTCGTCAATATATTGAGCAAAGTTTTGGGTGTATTTTTCGCAATTCGAATTGTAGTTAAAAAATTATTTAAAAATGGTTATAGTTTAAAATGTTTTCTTCGTTTCTCAGATTCTTTACTGAATGTAAAAAAAAAAATGTCATAGCTTATCCACCACCTTGAGCGCGCAGGTGTATAATACACGTTCCCATATTTCACGCCGTTCCTTTCTTTGCTCCCATTGCTATATATATTTCCATAGCTGCCAACGTGTGCCTCTTGAGAATTCGTGGACAGCGGCGCAATGTACGTATATACAACGTTATCTCTCTTCGCTGAAAGGGAAGGCTGCCGGTTGCCCCGCGGAGTTCCTTCTGCAGAAGTTAGAAGAATGTACGTGAGTCTCGGTGAGCGCGAACGAAATGCTGGACGATCGCGGTCGCGATCTTTCCCAAGAGGCTGGGTTGCACGCGGGGATGGCACGTAGACCGGGTGCGACGTCTTAGCCAAAGAGGAAGATAACCACAGTGGACTGGCGGAGAGGCTGAGTAACAACTTCGCGAGAGAGTTCACCCGCTGGCGTCAGAATCCGTTCAAGAAACTCTGAGGTCGTGAGCCCATATGTCACCCGGATTGCGCAGTCCCCGCGGCCGCTATGTGACTAACGCGCGTATATCAGCTTCCGACGCGAGAGCTACATCAGTGTACATCAGTACAATATGTCTGATGTACAAATAGTACACTACGCCACGTACGTCCTTATAGCGAAGTGTAGTAATACAATGTATCTCCGTGCGGCAACTGTTCTCATCTGTTACATCCGACGACCTATCATCCAACAGCCTTCCGATCTGCGATATGATCGTCTTTATTTGTTGCCCTTAGTTTTCCTTTTTTTTTTACTTTTAATAAAAGTTTCCGACAAGTTGCTCTCAAAGAAATAATGTATACGTTGGAATATATAAAACGGTTAAAAATTCTGAACTTTATATATATCTACCAGATATATGTTGGGAGATATATTCCAGATATATTGGATACATGCGTTGACATAGAATAAACGTAAAAAAAATTGAAAATTTATAAATAAATACTTAATTTACATGCTGTAACTCTCTGTCTTCGTGAAATTTTTTTATATTATCGAAAATTTGAATAAATTTTGTTTTTATTTTTTTCAAAAAATTAACATTTCAGCGGAATTTATTTGGGTGTAAGTAATGATGATTTGAATAGATCGTCATAAGTATGTCATTTGTACGGTAGAAACCTTTCTTCCCATACTTCAAAGTCTACGGTGATCTCACAGATCTGACATTGATCTCTCTCCCACATTTTGACCCGTTTTCTCAAAGTAGAAGATAACATATATTATCCATTATACACTGTCGCAGCGGACACCGCCGGGGGCGAAAAGAGGTTGAGAGTCCACCTCGGAGTCCTCATATCAGTGACGCTAAAACGCTCCCACTGTGCGAGACACACAATGCCCAGACGAATGACCGACCGGACGGCTTCCGTAACCCACGTCCTACTCTGACTACCTCCTTTCCACGTCCCAAAGGTTGCTTGTTCGCTATTAAATATGACGGGCATGGAATTTCGGTGGCATTGTAACGAGCGTGTTTCTTAATTGCGCCATATATTATCGTCCACTCTGCTCTCGGTGGAGGCTGTGTGTTCTCCTCGATGCCGTTTATACACTGAACCATATCGCCTGTGGCGAGGCATATATATGCGCAACTCTAGCGAGTTTATACTAGAGCTTATACCAAAGCCGTCCCCGTTCAAGATCTCCGACGTCTACTGGGTAACTTCGCGGCTTGAACTGACTGAATTCACATTCGTACATTCGAGTAGGTAAGCCGCGCGCGACGACGCCGCTATACGATCACAGGCCCGAGATAACAACGAGGACTTTCGAGCTTTCTACGTTACACAGAGCCAAAGAGTCCCGCGCGCACGACAAGTCTTTTGCGTTGAGCGCGGAAGAAACGCAGTGTGCTTCTGCTGCATCAGCTGCTGCTGCGGGCTGCTGCTGCATTACGTCCGCGGTTTTCAACCCGTTAAGGTAGACCGATGAACTTTACGGCCTCAGCAGTTGCCGGCGACGAGAACGCCTGTCGTAGCGGCGCGTATTCTCGATATTCGATAATATTCATCCGTGAACATCGGGCAGAGACCCCGAGCATTTGTGCGTAGAGCCCGGAGATCTCAGAAGAAACGAAAAAAAAAAGAAAAAACAACGATACGCCGCGTCCCAATACTAGTTGTATGTACACGTATGGTTATAGTATTAGGTATAACGTATATGTTCCATTAAATAAAATATCCCGTGTCGTAAAGTCTTCTCCTTCGGTCAACCGAGATAACGCAAAGTCAAAGTTAGTCTCCAATTACAAGACGATGGAATTGTGGAGAATGTACAGCTCGTCTACCCAATTCTCTGGTGCAGGTGCAGCTTCGACGAATTGCATTTTTTTTTAATTCGAAAAAACTAAATGTTTCACGTAAACCTATAGGAATGAAGTAAATACTATGCTATGTACAAAAGATCGAACTTTTTGCCGCGAAATATATATAATACATACTTTTTTTTAGGTTATACATAAATATATTCATTTTGTAGTATATTTGCTTATAATGTTTTCGACAGATATGACATATAAGATGTATATGAGATATAGATCTTCGCGCCGATTTACATAAAGATACGACTTTTATATATTCGGACATATACTCTATTTCTATGGGAGAAAAGAAATGATTCTTAACTAAAAGACGGCTACGCGAATAGTAGAAACCATTTCCATGAATCCACAATACCTCTACAATGCTTTTCGGTACAATTTAGTATCCTACCGAATTCTTTAGAGCTCCATAACGAAATCAGCGTATCACGCAGTATTTTTGTTGTTTGATCATTGCGAGTAAAGGAAAAACTGGTCCTTTTAATCACCGTCAGATGATTAGATCTTCTTAATCATGTCAATTCGTATTAATATTTCGATACTAATATACATCTCATAATAAAATATTCTTGACGTCACGCGCGTGACCGGTAGCACCCAAAGAGGTCGAACAACATTCGATGAATGTCGGTGTACGCGAATAAAAAAACGATTAATTTTTCATTGAATAAAAATATTCGTTCTATCGTGTTCTCTAATCTAACTTCGCGCGATCGTAACAGCAATATGTATATTAATCTACATAGAATTTTAAAGGCCAAAAGGCTATGACGCGTTCTTGGCATCTCGATCTTCTTCGCTGTCGCTCTTTCCGCCACAGAAGATGAGCCGTTCGTCCAGCCACGCGCGTTTACCTTTACATATCTACCGATATATACGTAAATGTACGTGTAGCATTGGGTATCTATATACGATACGCGCCCCGGGTAGGTCTCCTCTTCGAGAACTCGAACCCAGGGAGCGAATAGGCTATGCTACTTCGCCATCACTCTGGCGCAGTGTTCGTACTCTCGTGGCCTGTTCCAAGCCGCACCACGGCTCTTCTAATAGAGCTATACCTCATTACCGTGAGCGACCGTGTTCTCACGACGTTAGGCCCCAGCGCTCGGGCGTACGTCTTTTCTCCTCTTCCCTTCTTTCTCTCGTCTTCATCTTTCGCATACAACAACTCCGGGAGACTCCTCTCCACGGACTCACCCGGGTTCTCTCTGTGGTATACGAGAACCACGCGAGAACAGACGAGAGGCGCGCATAGCTAAGCTCCGCAACAGCAGCACAGCTATCACCCTTCCATCGGCCTCTCCTGGCGGCTATATAGGCCCCTCTCACCTGCGGCTAAAAGAACCCGAGAATCCGCGACTACGCTTGTTTGCCGGCAGCCTTATTTGATTCGGTCATCTCTTTCAACAACTAACAGCAATTTTTTCCTCTCTTAAGAGGATGTGGCACAGCAATGAGAGATGCTCCGATGGTAACAACTCGTCTTCCCTATTTTCTCCGAAATGGTTGATCTGACGAACAAAAGCAAATTAGGTTTTCATACGTCTATCTAGTGACTACAAAAACCTGATTTGCTTTTCGCCATCAGGGCAACCATTTCGGAGAAAATAAGGAAGGCTATTTGTTACCGACCGAGTTTGTACCACATTGTTCTAAACTTCGCGGTAATATCTCATTGCGACGACACAATTATATCGACCGAAAACAAGAGGATTAGCGTTACAGATGAGAACGCAATGATGCGGTCGTGAATCATTTTATTTACGTGAATTTAAGGAATCAAAAAAAAATTATTTTCGATATGCTAAGTCAGTGTGTCCCAATTTTTTATTTAAAAAAAAATGTAATCTTTCAAACGAATTATACTGACTGGGATCCGTTCGTTGACAAGGGTCACACTCTACAGGTCTGGTAAGGTGGTGTTTCGGTAACTGTCTTTCGATTAATATTGCGTACACTCTATGTACACGAGAACATTTATATTAAATTGTCTAAAAGGCCCCATTTAACACCGTAAAAATAAATAAATATCGCGGACACATCCGGGTTCGACGCGATTTTTTTTGCCTCATATTCGAAAATAGTAACGCGATCGTGAAGATTTTTCTCTCAACGGGCTACGCCCATATCGGCGAACTCTGTGGCGGTTATCTTAATATTAATCCGGATCGGAAACTCGCCTTGTTCGAGAACCGATCGAGAACGTCTTTTACTTAGCCGACTCAGTCTGTATTATAATCGTATATATTATATGTATATACCTACTTGTATATAGAGATATATATAGACGTATATATACGTGTGAGAAGGAGAGTAATGCGGCAGAAGCTTTCAAGTTGCCGCTCGCGCAAAATCACGGCTATGCGCGCGCAACGTTGCCCGTCTTATCTCATCCCGATCGTAAATGACCCTCGACCCCCCCTGCCGCGGCTATTGGCGGCGAATCGCATGTCTCGCCGTTCGAAGACTTATTGTCCGCCGCCGTGCGCGCAACCCGCAAAGTTGAACGAAACGAAAAACTTTTCTTATCCACCGAAAGATTCTTTCAGAAGGAGAAAAAAATCTCGCGCGCTTCCGCGGTTGAACTTTCGTTGATGAGTGGCAACTGAATCGCGCGAATCTTCGTCGCGATAAGGGGATAAGTCTGTCACTACGGAACGACGATGCATCGATCTCTCGTCGGATAGTAGCGGATGAGACGTTGACAGGCTTCACACGGAACAATAACTTTGGCGTGAATTTCAAGATCATTCGCAGTGATCTGCATGCCGAAATGGAGTGTCAACACGTTTTTATTTATCCCCCAGCAGCGCATTGGGGGTTTGGAGACACAGTCGACAGACATTAAAAAATATCCCTGATAATAAAAAAAAGGTGAATCTTCATACCTAAACTTGGAAAAACTAAACAAAACTTCAAATCTCCAGTGTGCAAACGGAAGTCTGAAAAATATGTGTGCTGACGGAAGATCAATTCGGGGAAAACGTAACATGAATCACGTCGTCACGTAGTATGAATCATGTGAATCTCAATGGCTACAGAAGGATTCTCGAGGAAAGAGGTGTTCAGCATTAAGATGCTGTGCATCAGCTTTCTGTAAAGTGCATATCCGTTGTTCAAACAAACTATATATTGGTAAAAAGCTCACAGCGAAGAATCTGTTGATGTGAGATTTTAGCGGATTAACTTCATTATAGAAGATAGAAGATTCCTTTGGACTAATTTTTCTTATGTGAAATGCAGTATTTCAAACACATTGATGGATTTCACCCCAAAAAAAAAAATCATGCGAATTAAATTTAGACATCACCTTTTCAACGTCGTTTACATAACTCCTTTAGTAAGTTGTCGAATCAAATTTGTCTTCCGTACAGAGGAAACTTTGGAACCGACATTAAAAACGAAATGAGGCACCGATGTGCAAATCTGATTTACATTTTTTTTTATGGTCCTCTCTTTTCCCAAATATGACGGCGGAAACCAATACCGATCATCAAATTGTAAAAATTCATGTGTAAATATTTTAAACTCGATGTCTTGACAATCGTGAGAGTTATCACGTTATGCGGCTTCACTGGAAGATGTCCCATACAATTGTTCTCATCTGAACATAATTTGTTTTATTTACACCAAAATATTGAGTTAACGTTTCCAAAGCCTTTGCCGTCTTCCGAGTTCAACGCTCGGGTTCTGATTAATGGAAGTTTTAATCTCTGACTAGTAGCATAGATATAGATAGAGGCGGATATACGTTCTTTTTTGTCTCAAGAAATTCTTCAACACTGTGCGGAAAGATTGGCGTCCGGTGCCTTATAGGGTCGCGTGAATGAAGATTTGTGGCTATCCGAAGGGACAGGCATGACTGGCGTTCTCCCGCACGTACACATACACACACGAGAAGGCTGTTCTTCGTTCGCTATCTCCGTTTCTTCACACGATAATCGATAACGACTATCGATTATGTGATTTTTCTCGAAGTATTGGCAGTTTGTAATACGCACGCAAATGATTGCCGCGGTAAGATTGGATCACCGGCTGAGAACGTGAGAATCATTCAGAGCTTTCGGAAAGTCACCGGTACGTCCGATATGGAAAGGACGAATGGACTGAGATATATCGAAGATATCGCTCTATTTTCCGTAAGATATAATAATGATATTCATATATCATTTTTTTACTATATTTGTTTTTTTTCTGCCCGCAAATGAAAGAAACGATAAGATTCGTTAATCGTTATTATAATTACAACGTCAGATCTCGCCGTAGCTGTCGATAACGCAAACAACGCCGATTAACGGTGTATCCCTCTGTGTTATCGTATTCTAGAAATTTTAACGAGGGAAAATAGGGAATCTTCGCTCAGGCGCGTGAAGATACTGCGTGCTGTATAGGTTCGTAACGTTGGACTCTCGTTTATGCAAATCTCTCGTTGCAAACGCGAAGAGCGCGTTAACGGTTGGCTCTAAATCTTTGAGGTGAGCGGTCTCTGACTCTCGCGCGCTGTAATAACTCATCGGACATCGTCTGTGCGCGAGACACAGCGTTGGCTTGGCGAATCTTAACCGAGCGTCTCTCGGACACATTGGACTTCGCGAAGAGCTGGGGCGTTGGCGAAATCGAATTTAAATAAGGAACGAAGACTGTTAAAACCGTTGAGTCACTCTTTCATTCCAAAGATTTTACTTAAGCTCTCCAGACCCCGACGCAGAGTTATCTACAGTGTCATTTAACTTTATCTACGCACGTTGAAAATTACGTTGGATTTACTTTTTTTTTTTTGTTATTGGTTATATTTACCAATTGTGAAATTTCATCGTAAATTTATCTCTTCATCGATGAAGAAGAAAAAGAAGAAGAGAAGAAGAAGAAGCCACGGTGTAGGGTTATCAAGAAACATTATACGAAGATATGCTCTGAAACATCGAAGCTTTGGATCAGTTCGTTCGGATCTCTGTTAAAGCCCTGTTGAAACCGAGCGGAACTCTCGTCGGTAGATCGGACACGATTCGCCCGGATCATCGGTTGGATAACGTGCATGGTATAGAATGTCGAAAATTACAGGGTATTACTCCGCGCGAGGAACGCGCGAGAATACGCGATTCACGCGGATAATCCACGGCTCCGTGTGCCTGAGCTATATATATGTTTCTTCGCACCGACAGAACGTCCAAACTCTTCAAACCAGAACCCGACTACGGCGTGAGTTTACGAGATCGATTTTAATCATAGCTTGATTACGATTACGAAATCACCGTAACGAGGATGAGGCTACTAAAGATCATTACCTTACTCTGTAGCGCATGATTCAGAGCCAAAGCGTTTGCATCGTAGTCTTTCACGGACGAAAGACCAGGATCTGCAGCCAAGTATAAGATTATAGCGTCGAGCCTAAGTTCTTCGCGCAACGAGATGTTAACTAATGAGTCACATGTGAATTAAGCAGCTGTTGTTTTTTAATAAAAAAAAAATTCAAAGTTTGTTTTCTACTTGTAAAGTTTTATCGATTTTAAAGTGATATCTCAGTTTTTCCCTAAAAAGGGTTAACCAATCAAACGACTGCAAAAAATATGGTAAATGGCCGATGGATACGTCATATGATTTTTTTTTTATTATACCACAAGTATATTAGAAATACATAATTTTCGGTATTTTTATATAATTAATATATTAATCATATAATTTGTTATATATTTGGAGAAATATATTCTAAAATATATATGTAATATACCATTTTTCGACGAAAATATATTGGATATATCATATAAATATATATATTTTGCGGTATACTTTTTTCCGTGTGGCACCCGCGGGATCAATAACTTAGATTCCGGGGGGCAACTGCGACACGATCGCGAAACATCTACACGTCACCCCTAACCTCTCGGCTGGTAGTGATCCATAAACAAATTCTCATACTCCTAACTCCATCGTCAATTCGCAAATGGAGATACGCAGACGATACTCAGAAGGGGGACACCACAAAGCGCGCAATAAGCATATACACAGATCCAAAGTGATCAATACATTGTAATAAGTCTTGAAGTTATATTCCGCAAAATGAAGTGGAGGGTCGAAGGTCGAGTACGCGGACCGTAAGCTTCACTCGGCATGGGCTTGGAGATTATTCAAGGACGAACGAAGTCTCGGATGCCAGAAAGTCCAGTCATGACAAAGAGGAAGCCTCTGCAAGGAAAGAGGGTGAGGAAAAAAAAAGAAATAAGCGACTTTCGGATGATATTCGCGCATGCGGACTCGGGAGAAGAAGAGACGCCCGTGAAGTTCGCGTGGCTATGTGCGAGCATCGAAGGGATGAGGAAGCGTTTATGGTGTGTTGCCAGAGCCCGAAAACCGAAACTACTCGTGTGCGAACGTATTAACACCTCGAAGGATTTATGGTATTGGGATGGCGCGGGGGGTTGATGCTGGCCGCACGCGGAGAACGGAGAAGAACAAACCCGAAACGCGAAACGAAGAAAGAACATTCGAGTCGAGTGTTCGGATCTCTGCCAGCGGCGCGGCGCGACTCGCTCTCGGTCTCGCATCGCGATGAGTCTCGCACTGGAACAAATGGACTCAATTTCATATTTTGTAACAGCCTAGTATTTCTGCTCGAACTCGCCAGCG
This sequence comes from Cryptus armator, assembly GCA_963971235.1. NCBI lineage: Eukaryota > Metazoa > Arthropoda > Insecta > Hymenoptera > Ichneumonidae > Cryptus > Cryptus armator. Next base: position 10,892,259 of record OZ020242.1, on the reverse strand, counting down.
TCTCTGCACCCACCAGCTTTGCCACCTGCGATCTATTTCGCGGGGGATAATATTTCTCGGCGCCGTTAACGCGCCGTAGCTCAACGCTTGGTTTGGCTCGCGCGCGCGAGACGAAGATTCGAGAGACTCTCTCGACCCCCTCCGAAGAAGCCCATTCGATCCTTCAGGAGAGCGAGGAAGAGAGTTCCGCGCAGGTATATCAACGCAGTTGGGTTAAAGAAGTATGTATATAGCGCACCGCTCAGCGAGCAAACGAATTAGAACTCCACGCCACGAATTTCAGTTATGATTTATTTTTTATTTACATTTTTATATTTTAAACACACGTGACTCGTATTATTATCTGACAAAATGGAATTCGTGCATTTTTAATATAAGTAAATGAAAAAAAGAAGAGCTTTATCATCGTGCGTAGATATAGGAGTAGCCGTTCAACTTCTAACCTAATGAGAGTAGTCCGGCTCTTTGTGCGCTCCAATTTTATTTATTTTTTCTTCCTCATTGAGACGAATTGTACTTTTCAAAAACTGCAATTCAGCAACATATGCAGTATGCCGGTGAAATCGTCTCGGCGTGAACTTGCGGCTGGGTATATACTATTACGACGAGAATATATGCGGCATGAATCCCAATAAGATTTTAATTAAATGGAAATGCTGATTTCACGCGCTCGCGAGACGAGAGAGTAGGTGGTTATTCCCTAACGTAGCGGATGAGAAGACTCGCAGCAGAAGCAGGAACAACAACAGCAGCAGCTTTCCCGCGGTTCCCGCACCCGGCCTGAACCATCATGATGAAGAAAGAAAGATTCAGCTAGACGAAGCTAAAGAACGGCAGAGAATCGCTGGGCTAAGTCTCTCGACGTAGCCACAGTGAATTCCCGCGCGCCTCCTCATCGTCCACCCTTTTTTTTTTTACTTCTTGGCCTCAGCGTATCCACAACACACACTATGCCGGCTCGCAGCCCGAATGATTTATCGCCGAAGAGCACGCATGCAACGTAGGTGCAAGATGCGCTTCGTCGAGAGCCACCACCCCCGCAGACGGCACCCAGAAAGTCCCGCGGAAGATACGTGCGAAGTGCACACGTGCGGTTACGTATCAACGCTCGGGAACCTTTCCCGGACAAATCGTCGCTCGATTCCTCGTTAACGTCGATTCGTTAAAAAAAATGTTCAATCTTATATATCTCTTGGGTGTTGCGCTGGGAATCTACCAACGAAGATATACGAAGATATAGAGAATAAAGAGGAAGATGGACACGAAAAGTAGACGAAAAATCCACGAAAAACTACTGGCAACTACGAAACTATTTCGCGACATGTATTTACGGATCGATATTCTAAAATATATCCGTATTATATCATTTTTCGACGGTAATATATTGCATATATCATAGATATATTTCCGATACACTTTTTTTCATCTCAGATTTGGGAGATAAAAATAAATAGATTTTTGAACGGTGAAAAAAAAAGATAACGAGATTTTCAATGAGAACTTCGATCTTCGAACGAAGATACTTTGAAAGCAGTGAAGTATCGCTTTTACCCGCCCTTCGCGCGAAGATTGCGGAGTATCGGAGGGTGGAGAAACTTTTTTCAAGACTTCAAGAGAGTTTCCTGGATCCAATCGATGCTTATCGCCAGGTAGCCATTACTTACCGAGCTCCGTGTTCCGTTCGCCACCGCACACGAAGCGCGCGCGAAACTTACACTGTTACTTGAATCGCGTTTGCGGTGTTTGTTTGCGAACCCGGGAACTTCACCAACTGTGCAAGGTAAACGGGCGCGCGTGAAACACCACCACAGCCAGCGACGCGACGACAAGTCGAACTCGTTAGGTCTACCGCGATCGGTTGTAACGTAAGCGCGTGAGACCGTGGGATCGTGAGATAGTCAAACAAGCCTGGTGTTTGGCCTCATGCTGGATGAGATCTGTAACATGGCAGCGCGAACAGCACACCGTCATTCCTCCGGTGCGCTGACTTCGTTTTCTTTTCTCACTTTCTTCCGACTTTGCTTTACTCTCTGTTTGGCCGACTCGCGTCAAACCGCGTGATACGAGCTAAGAAATTGCGTGATTCTTTTTTTTTTCTTCGACGATCTTTCAATCGATGTCCCAATCATTGACACGTTCGGCAAAGTTGCGTATAGACAACTTATACATGGAATTTGGCATATCTAATCAATATACTTTATATATACAGTATATATACGTTATATATAGATTATACTACTTGATATATACTCCATATACTAAATATAAATACCCAATTCTTCGTGTAAGTAATACATAGTCCATACATACCTTTGGTCAATCATTAGGTCTTCAACCTTCTATCCACTGTTTTGTCTTCCTTTCTCGTCGCCGACGATAACACCGTCCAATACATCATCGTGTGAACGCGGCCAACTGGCACGACAGAGTTTTTTTTCGTCCCGGTTCTTCTGTTTCACGATGTTTGGTGAAACAGTTTGACGGGCTTACATAATTGCCGAGTAAACGTTGACTGTCGCTCTTGGACTCGAACCGTCGAAGACGTTGCCGTTCGTGCGCCTCGGCGAGGGCGGAGACACACACGCGCGTTCACTTCGCTCTCGTGTCCCGTGGAAAGAGAGCAAATATTGCCAAGCGAGATCGCGTCTTCGCGTCTCGTGTAGAAGGACGTTTAGGCCCAGTTATTACCTATAGTAGAAACTTTTTTATTTTTTTCTTCAACCTCTCAGAGTTTGCCATTGCGGTGCTTCTCTCCCTGTTCCGTTTGTTTTCCCCTCGCACCTCGCGTCGCCATCGTCACTCAAACCCCATTCTTCTACGGAATAAATCTTCGCGGCAGGTGAGATGAGAATATCGGATGGAATGAAGGAGAAAAAACCCCGAGACACCCGGGCCGAGATAGTCTTGTAATTAGCACATAACACTTTTTTTCACACGAAATTGCCAAATGTGGGAGAGTCGGCTAATATCCAAAATTCGTTACAAAAGTGCGAACAATGTAGACGGTAACTATGCGAAGTGACGTTAATCGGCGAGTCTTTTTGTATCCTACCTTTCATCCACCTGGTCTGGACGTAGCAACTAAATTACAGGTGTAAATATGCATCCCCCCTTAAAAACCGGGAATAATTGATACGTGATGATGAGTGAACGGTAGATTAAAAAAAAAAGAACAAGAGAGTCGAAAAGAAGAAGTCCCGCGGAGTCCATCATCCGTCTCGTGAGGCTCGTTACGAAGAGATGAAGGGCGGTCCAAATACCGGACAAATTGGCACGACTCCCACACTAGGCGTCGTTCGAACAACCGACGAAAAGAATATCGGAAAAGATTATACTTGGCGAAGAGAATATAATACCGCGAGTCCCGGTACTTGCGAGCGATCATAACGAGCCCTCTTATATACAGCCGGGTTCTCTCCGCACACTCTCAGTTATATATTACGCTTACGCGTGTGTAATTGCGAGCATCGTGTGCGGGGTCCTCGAAAGCGAAACTTGATTTATGTCTTCATAAGCGATACGTGCGAGCGAGCGAGCAAGTGCAATATAACGCGCTAGCGTATATGCAAGACTATCGAATGTTTCGTGTGGGCCGAGAGTACGAACTCCTTCGACTATGCAAGTCGCGCTTTCGAGACAAAAGAAAACTTCTTCACGGGATAAGAGAAAATTACGAAAAAAAACGTCGATGCGGGGTTTACAAAGAATAATCATTTTAATTTTCCAAAAAAAAAATGTTTTTTTTAATAAATACAGAATTGCATGAGACGTAATTATCCGGTAATTTATTATTCTGCGAATATCTCTCCAATAACAATAACACGCAAAAATGTATCTATTAATATCACATATATTCATGAATATCGTATACAAGATTTTATTTTTTTTATTTTTAATTTATTCGCGTACCGTCCCTGACTTACTCAATGCTAACATTACAACAACTTAAAATTAAACAAAATAATGATCATGATATGAATTAAATATCTTGGATTGACTTTACGTAGCGATTTGTCATTTCGAGGTGAAAAAAAAATACGAGAAACGTTCGAAAAATAAAGAAAAAAAAATTGAATAGAATTCCGCGTCAGGTGTTTCGTCCGCGTGATTTATCGCTACGTTTATAGGCGTATTTATGGCTGACCATTGAAATTGGATTAGCCGGTCAAAAATCGCGATAGCGCGAGGCCGTCTCTCGGAGAATACGGACGTGGCGAGTTTCGGGGCTCTCGCGCGAAACTCATAAACATTCAACCGTGTTCGGGGAGCGCGCGAAGCCTTATTAAGGAGTCCTCGTCAATTTCGTCGGCTACATTTTAACCCACGTTTCGTTGCGAGAAGCGGCGCGCAGTATCATCCCCGGAGCTCCGCACACCCACGCTATTCGGAACGACCCCCCGTGGACCCATTCCCAACCGCCTAATTACCGAACAAGCCCCATATCCTCCGAGTGCACTGGCCCTGCCAGTCCATCGGATTGCTCCGCGATGAGAAAACCACAGAATCTTCGCGGTCGAAATAAAACCTCTTAACATCCAATTTCTCTTTTTTTTTTTTTCGTCTTGCGTACCACGACATGGAAATTTCGAAGGTTCATTAGCCATCTTCGGTGGTAAATAAAAATAATAATTGCTCGGAAATTCTGCGAGCAAAAAATTCTTTTAAAGGAATTTCGCCAAGTAAAATGAAAACGTCTCTGAATCATAAAACTGTACACGTTTGGTTTATTTAATTAAAAAAAATTATAATGGATTCATATGGCGTCCGCGAATGAAGGAAGTGCACAAAAAGTCATCAGCTATGTTGGATTTGTTCGAAAATCATTAATATTTGGTTGCGAGATGGTGGTGATATCTGTGCCGTTATGCATGTCCTCAATAGTCTGAAGTGAGCAGCCCTTGGTTTCGGGCATCATGAAGTAAAGAGTAATAGCACCGGCAAACAGGGGAATGCAACAGATAAAGAATGTCGCACCGAGACCAAGATTGTCCGCGAACAATTGAAACAATTTCATGGAAACGACAGACCCAATGGCCGCCACTATCGTGTAACACGCGGCCCCTTGAGCTTTGACATTGGGTGAAAAATATTCCGCCATAACAATCGGCCCTAAGATGTGAGGTCCGATCGAGAGACTTGACATGTATCCTAATACACTGATAAATGGCACATACGCGAAAGTGGAAACGTCATAGCCATTAGTTTTCAGAGTGTAAAAAGTTCCATTTGCTACGAGACTGGTCGCCATGACTGCGGTACCGCTGAACAGTACGGCTCGGCGACCGAGAGTATCGACCACCATGATACCAACACAACTCGCGATCAGTGTTACCGACGACATTATTAAAACCAATATGTCGAGTGATACGTTCAATTCCGATTCCGCGAAAATCGTGTAAGAGTACGTCGGTATAGCCAAAGAACCTGCGTACAGTTGCATGTGTAAAAGTACAACGAGAATAATGAATGCCCTCCGACTCCCACGATTCGTGAAGAGATCGAAAACTGTTGATGTCTCTGCTTTCTTCTTCTTCATGTACTCCATCATTAGCGTCAGTTCGGCTTTGACATTCGTTGTTCCTCTCAACCAAACCAGTGACTTTGTTGCCTTTGCTGTCTCATCTGCGTTATCGGACGATCGAATTAGAGGTTAACGATAGTTCGAAGAGTGGTACGAGAGGAACGGATAGTTTGGGTCCGTTGACCCATTAACTGCGAAACGGTAACTAAGTTTTGGTAAATTTTTAATACCGAAAGTGACCAAATGAGCGAATATTTGTGATTGGCTATTCTGATTTCGCAGTTTAATGGGTCAATCGTGATTAAATATTGATGAACTCACCCTTCATCAAGTGGTAGTACGGTGATTCCGGTACGAATAGTAGCAAAAATATGAGAACACAAGCAGCTATTGCTGATATCATGTTGAGTTCGGCCAATGTGACGTAAGGGCCGATTATTATGATCAGAAGTATACCAGTATTCGCGGTAACCGTACCGATGACCCCCAATGCGCCTCTGACTTTGTTGTCCGTTATCTCGCCGACGTAGAGGGGTACAACCGATACGGCTATACCCATTCCGACACCGGCGAGTATCCTTGCGAACAGCAAACATGAGTATTGCATCTCGATGGTCATTATGACGTATGACAAAATCATCGGTATGCCGCACATTAATATCATTGGCTTTCTTCCGATTCTATCGACGAGTAACCACGTCAAGATTGGACCTGTAAGCGAACCGATCCCTACGATACTCGTTATCCAACCTATTTGATCGCGATCCAAAAATATTAGCGAATCAGGCCTCGAAAACATCGGTATTACCGTCGTTCCCCAACCGAGTACCGTTCCGGACACGAAATAACTGCACATATTCACTGAAACGTATATTTTTATGAACAAAAGAATAATCATCGTTCGGCCGATTGCAGAAGTTCGACAAAAACTATATACCTGCGATGCACGCAAAAATTTGCGCGACGATCGAATTCATTTTGACAATTATCGCATCGATACAGTTTTGATATATTTCGTCGAGTAGCGATTCGACGTATCGGAAAACGTTGTTCCGTTTGGTGACTTCGACGAAATTCCCATGCCAACTGCGACATCAAAGCACTGTACACCTACCGGATGCTTATCTTGTCATCAGCAATGACACAGAATGATTCCTTTGTATACAATGGCTTCGACTCGGTAAAGAGTGCGATAACTGTGACTCGTGCGCTTCATATACAGACGAATGTAAGTACACTTCTGGAGTTTTTGCCAACTTAATGTTATGCATTTCCATGAATATGTATCGAAATTTCTACATATCTATTGTTATTGCGACTTTATGCAAAAACGGCTGGCAGCACAAAAAAATATACAATCGGTTTCAGTTATCATTCGCTACATCATTAGAGTCGCTTAAAGAAAAGTTACGAAAATCAAACAAAGCTTTTGACTTCCGAAAAAACCGAAACCGAAAAACTGATTAAATCGAAAAAATGATGGTGAGATCACGCAGTTACAACTAATAGTTACAACTAATAGTTACAACTATTTGTTACAACTAATTGTACAATGCGTACCCACGTGGACTGAACACAATTTTTTACGTCTCAAGCTCTGGCAACTGCGTGATCTCATCATCATTTTTTCAGTTTCGGTTTTTACAATTAGTTGTACAATTAGTTGTACAATGCGTACCCACGTGGACTGAACACAGTTTTTTACGTCTCAAGCTCTGGCAACTGCGTGATCTCATCATCATTTTTTCGGTTTACTACTCGCCTGAAGGCTGGATGACTTGACACCATCCACAAAGTTCTCGGTGTCCAATTCGTTCGCTATGTAAATTTAGAGACGGAACGACATATGGGAAAAGGCAACAATCGATCAGTACCAAAACAAAAAAGAAACATACGCCGCGATGTTCTAATTTCTGTCGACCTTGTCAGTATTTTTCGATGACTCAGCGAGAATTAGTTGTCCGAAACGGCCAACATCGGATTTATCCTGCAGTGTATCTAATAAAACTACAAGATTATTCTATATCTATACAGCATTGTATAAACAGTATAGACAGGGCGTATTATAGATCGACATCTCAGCGCAGTGCGACCGATTCAAATTGAATAAATCAAATGGTCTGTAAGAGACCACCTTCGTGTCTCGTGTTGCAGTCTTGCAAGATCCACAAGCTAACCCGATGCATGTGTTTGCCTCTTTATGTATACATCGTGGACCACGTAGCGCAACGACAACGACAACGACGGGGTCTTTCTTGTATACTATATATGCTTGTTCTGGTTCACCGTTGAAGTTCCAGAGTTTGCTCCGTCGAGGCGACTGCCGGTCCGCGTATAGCCGGTCCCGCGCGCTGACGGGCCATCAGATAAGGCCCCGTGTTTGCGTAACCTCTCACCTCTTCCTCCGAGGCCCGGATCAGCTCTCGTCGGCACTCGGGGATGCCCTGAAGTGCTGGGACGCCCGTGTTCCGAGGCATGTAAGCCGAACGCTCTGCGTTATGCTTGTGCTCTCGACGTGACGGACAGGCCACGCGGGCGTCTCTAGCTTCTCTCAACGTTTTTTTTTTTTTTTTTTTTTTTTATTATCCTTTTTTCGCCACGAGACGAGCTGATCGTTTAAAAGCTTTCGAGGCCTGGCGCTTCGCACCGTGTCGGTATTCCTGCGTCGTTCACCGGCTTCATTCTCGCCCACCCTCCGGACGCCCGTGAGCACGTCTTCTTTCAACTCTTTGCTCGTTCACTTCCGCAAGAGGCTTTAGAATCCAGGGAGGCGTCTCGCCTTAATAACCACAGAGAACTCGTCCTCTTGATCGAACGCTCAATCTTAGACACCCAAACTTTAGGACTTCACCGGTATTATCATGGAACTAATGATCATTGCTTTCATTAAAATAGCCCATTATGTAACGAAACATCGCCGAACGAGCGTAGTTGTGTCCCGGTGTGTTTCAAGGTCGTGTGGGACGAAAAGACGATTCGAGGACTACAGCCTATCAGAGTAACGGAAAAGCGGCTTCAACTTCAGATACATGGTCTTCTTCAGAAAAGATTCTTCTACATGATACAAAATGATCATAATAACCCGTTCCAACTATAAAAACTTTTTTTTTCATGACACTGATTTACTAACTACAGATAGTTAAAAAATGCTGGGTTGACGATTACGAGAATGATAGACATGAAAAAAAAACAGTATAACGAGAGAATCACGAAAACGATCGAATCAGTAGCCGAGTCGGATGTGATCCGGCGTTAATACTTCGTTAGGATAATATCATGATGGAAAATAATGCGACACTCGTTGTCTCGCGCAATTATACCCTTGTCATTTTCTCCTGTCGTAGACACTCGGGTACATTGACAATTACACGGCGAAATCGCGAGATTTGCGAGATACGTCACCTACATCGACAAGCAAACGGCAAAAAGGATAGTAGGTATACCTGCATCTATAGGCTGCAATAGCGGCGCCACGTCGATCGCCGCCGCTCATCCTCAATCGACTAATTACCCCGGTAATTAGGGTCCCGCCCGAGGTTGGGGCATTAATCAACATCGAATTGATTTGTTAGTTCGTTAAAAGAGGTCTCTCTTGCGTACGCGCCCGTGGTGTCCCGTCGTGAGTGTGAAAGGATCAAAGGACGAGAAGATGAAGGTAAGAGAAAGTATAAAAGGGATAGTATAATACATTCAAAGGTAGAAGAAGACGAAGAAGAAGAAGAGTATCGGGAAGAAGATGAACGAATAAAAAAAAATAAAGACACAACGAATGAGATGATCGAGGCGAGATGGATGAGTGGTGGGAAAGAGAGGACGCTAAAAAGAACAAAAAAGAACACGAATGAGAAGAAGAAGAGTCCTTCCGATAGGGAAAGAAAGAGTCCAAGAAGGTCTGAAGCATTCGAAGTATCGCTGCGAAGAGGACGTAAAATCGAATCACCATTAGGCAGCAAGCCGTATCTCTGGGTTCGATGTAATAAACCAATTCTCGCAGAGCTCGCTAGGCATAAGAGCAGCCGACAACGCAACCAGTGAGAAACGCACCTACTACACGTGTACAGTTCATAGTATATTATAAAGCAGTATATTGGTACCTATACGAAGGTTGAAAAAAAAGCCCCCACACATACGGAGAAAAGAAAAGAAGTATGGTCGGTGAGCCAAGAGACCGTCGTCTAATTGGACCGCATTCCAATGGGGCTTCTCTCATATATGCTTTACCGGAATTTTCATTAGCACCGACTTTGTCGTGACGGAAGAGACACGGACCGGTGCACCCGTATGCATCCTATGTACGAGGAGGACACCATAGGGGCACGAACTCAGTGCGATGCGCCTAGATCGTTGGATGCACCCTACATTCAGGTTATATCTATACAGTTTAGGACGTTCCTCGACTCTCGGGATCGTACTGTATAGAGAATACTCTATCGCTTTCTCCGTTCCCGACGAGGACACACGTTGTGGGAGCCCCACGAGATGTAGTGCTGGAATTCCAGTCGTTGAACAGCGGTACCGAGTTGCGCCAAGAAGTTCCGCGGCCAACACAGGCGTTCAGCAGAGTAAAATCTTGATCACATAATTTTCTCGCACCGAGCGAAGGGCGCCTTAGCGCACCTTGGGAGAGGACCACTGGTTATCTGGTTTTAGAAAACAAAAAAAGTTGACGTATGTAGGTACGCTTTACCCTGAAGCCGGTGGTGCTGCTGTTGGTCACCCGTACGCCGCGATCCAACTGCGTACAACATATCCTCCAGAATCTTATGTTTTCATCGGCGCTGAGCGACCAACGAGTAAACGAACGAACGGATTTGCCTATGCAATACTCTTATATTTTCCAACTTCAGAAACAATCCGCGAGTATTTCGCAATGGCATTCACGTTCGTGCTGAGAAAATAAATCCCGGCGCCTGTGTAATCGGCGTTTTGCGATTAGTAATTGACACTCGGAATGTGGGGATATTGTGCAATTCACCTCGTTTGATACGATTCGATTGCAGATTAGAGTCGGATTTTGGATTAGAAGCTGCACTACCGATATCAGTGTCAATGTTTGATCGCTAGAAAGTTCTTTCGGTTTCTGATAATTCTCAAGTTGGAATATTATTATTTGGATCTTATGCATTCTGTATTTAACTTAAATATTCCATATCGGTAATATCAGTCGTATTTCATTTATGTACGTTCGCATGATGTATGGACGCTTCAGTGATCTCCGCACTCGCTTGACCCAAGTTACCTAAGTCGTTTTAGCAGTTCGATCGGAGAAGTAACACAGAGCTGAAGAGTAAGAAAAAAAGGCCAAAGGAGCGGCATATAAAGAGCATTATACGGGTTTGGTATAATGCACGCAGGCACATAGCTAACGGGTCCGATCGAACGTTCGACACACCGGTGATCGGTAGGATCGTAGTGGCAGAGAAGAAGAGATACCGCGCGGCCGCTATAATATCGAAGCGGGTTCAAGATTCCTTTTGAGAGAAGCGCAACACACAGCGCGGGCGTGCAGACCCACACGGATCGAGGCAAACGCGTGCCTCGGTCAGGCTAATTGTGTGATATTGTGCATCGACAATGCTCTAATGAAGCATTGTCCATTGCGCGAGCTTACAGGTCGTCGATCGTCCGCGATGGTTCTGTCGAGCGAGTGAGAATCCTTCGCGGCGGCGATGTCATCGGACTAACGCTTCTTTTTTTTTATTATTTAATTTCTCTCCGATTCTCACTCACGAACGGTTCATTTGCAAGGACTCACAGGAATAATCGTTCGTTCACGAAAGGACAGTGTAACGCTGTGCAGCATTACCTAATAGCGAGACGAACCGCGGACGTAAGGGGAATACGAAGAATAAAGGTGTCGTTGATACAGGTATCATTAAATGGTGTAAAAGATTATTCAAACTGGAATACGGCGTCGAATGAATTCATCAAACTATAGTGATCATCAGTCATGTTGGATCAAATCGACAGTGGTGAAGAAAAAGAATCGATAGCATCGATGAAAGAAGGGAAAAGGTCATGGTTTCGCATAACCGGGAAGTAGATATACAACGGCATCGCTGATCAGACATTCAGGTATTATCAGACTGGTATTATCTCCCGCTGCGCGAGAGGATTCGTAATCACATATTACCGTTCGAATGCAAAGAGATGTAAGATTTTTGTGTTTACGCGACAATGCATAAGCAAGCGCGGTAAGCTTAAACGGGAGTCGGAAATCTTCTTTGAACTTTAAGAACGGTCGAGACACAAAAAAGTCTAATTTTGGTCTGCTGGTTGAAGAAGACCTCCCTGAAACTTCGATCTTTTTACTCCTCATCACACTAAAGTTCATTTAACATAATGAAATTTAAATGCATTTTTACGCTTGAACATCGCGAATGATTCTTCGGTATGAAAATATCATCACGTTGAATCAATCGACAAGAGGAATCGTTTCGCAGCTCATCAAAGTAGATACAGCCTCCGCCGTTCGTGTCTAATCAGACATTCTATTCTCCTTCCGGATTTTCAGTTGGATAAATTTTCATCATCATCATAGGGCTCGCCGGCCGCACGAAAACAGAAGCTACATAAGTGTGTTTATTCTTTCGTGTTCGAGCGAAGAAAACCCGTCGAAGCCCAATCGGGCATCAAGTTGTATGTACTAGAAAATAATAGAGAATTGGGCAGATTGTCGGTACAGGAAAGCCAAAGCGCGAAATAGCTTCCCATGCACGGTAGCGGCAGGTAGGCATTGGCTTTTATTCACGTTGTATTATCGGTGAGAGTGCAAAGGGCTCGTCGGATGCGGGGAGTTTCGAAGACGACGGGGGTTTTCATTTTCATTATCCACCAGTGCAACACACCAGACCCGGAGTGCTATATGGCAGAAGAGATTTCTTCGTGATGCGGTAGTAACATAACCGCTACGCACCAATACATCGCAGCGACTGAGAAACGAACGAATCTTATGCGCGCATGAATTCACCTTCATCATTCCGCGCGGTAAAAGTTATAACTCGATTATGCGTCTAACTAGCAATTTCAATACTATTAAGAGTCGGCGGAGGGCCGGGCGCCGCCGCCGCCGCCGCCGCCACGGCCACGTTGCACAACTCTGCAATGAGGGCTGAAGAGTCTCCACTGAATGGCCCCAGCAGTCCGGAGAAGCCCGACTCTCGCGTTCGCAAGCTTCAATGTGGCAAATGTTTTGTCCATTCGGACAAAAACTCGGACAATAGATGACCGTCCTATCTACGCATATAATTCAAACGAAACGCGCCGCGCGCCGATTGGATTCACCGGTAGCTACTGACGGCGAAAGAGCCGCTTCTCCTCGAGGAGTCGAGATATGTGCGCATGCTTTCAGTTCGGCGCTTGATCTCTCTCTGGCTATACGCATTTGCGTGCGTAGACGTTTCCAATGCCTGTTGTACCTCCATCAACTCTTTCACCCCTGTTGCTCCTATCCTCTTCAGTTTCCTCGTCGAGCTCACTACCAACGTCACAAATGCGCATTTGTATCTCACTCGGCGAAAGATGCGCGAACGAATTAACGTTATAAGGCATAGCGAAACTTCAAATCGTAAGCGTATTCTCTATTTGAACGTATGCCGTGAAATTGTTATTTTTGCAAATGAGACAATGTTGTAAGTTAATGTACAACAGGACTACAATCGACGAATAAACCTAAAAAAACCGGAGAGGGAAACTCCTGGCTAAGCGATACGCTCGCCGCCGTCGTTACGTGCACCTGATTGGTCACTTCCATACTTGACGATGTCTCCGAATCGCGTCAAATACGGTAAGTTCCACTGTATATCCCGTGGATTTTTAGATACATCTTCAAAGACATATTCGGCAGATATACATAAGATACATACGAAACATTGAACTTTTCGTCATTTCATATAAATATATTTAATTTTTTTTGGGACGGGTGGCCCCACTCCCGAAAAATATAATGCCTCTCATATAATTTGGAAGCAACAATTCCGTGCCGAATCGAGTATTAGGAAGAGTTTTCTCGCAAGGTTATCAAATAGTCAACGTCGATATACCCCTTCGCAACACACGAGTATGTAACGCTGGGGCTTAGCGGACCGTAGGGAGGGCATATTATATCCCGTTGGCCAGCCATCTCATATCCCTCTCCCTCCATTCTTTCTCTCTATTCCTCTTTATTCTCGTAACGGGCATGTCCGCCTTGAAATAAAATCGCCGATAGTATCTCTCCTCAATGAACTCTCCCACGCCTATGCCTCCTCTCTGCCCGGTCGCGAATCCACCCGCCCCACGTTCTTGACTATACTCAAGTATAATATACAATGGCAATGTGTGTTGTTCCCCTGTCTCTGTGTACGTCCGCCTGTCTGTCTGTGAGCTTTACCTAGTATTTCTATCTGTGTATACAAACGAGACAAAGCTATACATACATTAACATGGACCAAGCAACATGTGCGTTTCAACAGTGTGTTCGGAAATACATGCTATGCACATGTGTATGTATGTGTGGCTATGTATGAGAGCGTATTATACCGTCGGTTTGTTCTCCACTGCGCTGAAGCCTCCATAATAGTATAATACTCCAACACCTATGCCGGTAACGTGTTTAAGCTTTCACGTGTGCACAGATATACCTGAGCGAGTGAGAGATACTGCGTGAACGTTAACGGGAGAACAGTTCAGGTCGAGAAAGGGAAAGAATGAACGAAAGAAAGACAGAAGTTCCAGGTTCCAGGCAGCAGCATCAGCACATGCAGCAGCAAAGGGGTCTGCTAGGCTCAGGGTCCATCGGGGTTCGACCCCCGACCCCGGCACGTATTCGCCACACCCGCACACCGATGCTTAGACCACGAAGCAGCACAAGAAGAGGAAGAAGAAGAAGAAGAAGAGATGCTTAGGTGGGGTCGCGCAGAGGGGCCCGGCAGGCTTATACACCCGGCAGGTCTTCCACGCCAGCCTTCTGGCCTGTGTATAAGATTCGCTCTTTTCTCTCCTCTCTCCGCATGCAGTGTGTGTATGCAGTGTACCCGGTTGCCCCTCTACAACCTCTGGGGGCCTTACTATGCGCTTCGGCTTGACTTAACCGCACTCAGCTCACAAGCATATATGTACACCCGCGGAATTAATAGCCGGACTCCGTGTAAAAATCAACGTAATGTGATTACGACGCTGTCTTTCGCTCGTTCGTGAGCGAGGGAGCGAACTCGCGAGAGCGCGGCGCGCGAGCCCAGTCTCCCGAGAGAGCCCCACCGTTCTTGACTCTCCATTTCCACGTACGTTTCGCCCGCGAGTTCCTACACTCGCGGTTTACATATATATATATATATACTTTTGTATATATGTAGATTCCGTCGGTGTAACGGCGATACGATGGTTATGTATCTATATCGGTGCAAATACCACGTTAGGTACAAATACGCAGTTGGAGTTTACGGTCACGTGAACCTTTGTGACCTCGACGAATGTCTACCCCTCTTTGCACAACTTTCGTTTCCAACCCCGTCGCAATATCGATGAGTTTCATAGGTCGTTTTGAATTTTATAGACGATTGAGATTAAAAGCTGTTGCCGCTTCGGTATCTGGTAACATTTTCGCTGCAATGGTGACGCCAATGGTTCAGTCATCAATTATTGGTATTTTTCACGAAAACTAAGAATATATATTTTAGAATATATTTCTGTAAATCTATGTCACCAAATATATATAAAATTAAATGATTAATATTTTGATTATATAAAAACATTGAATCTCATGTAATTCTGATATATTTTTTTTCATATACCTTTTATCCCTTTAAGATTATGTGGTGTCTTATTGGAACGTATCTCTGGTGAAAAAAAATTTAAAAGATCGGAATACTTGGAAAACCGAATCAAAATTTCAAATCGGCAGTATATCGGCGGAATGTCTGGAAAATACGTGTACTGGCAGAGGGTTAAGCGACCTATCGAGGTCCCAACCCCCTCATCGATGATAAATTGAAAATGCGAATGACGCAACGACTAATAGAAATATTTAATAAGACGATAATTAAAGTTGATTGGTGCAGTTCACAGTCCTATGATTGTAAGTTAAACTTTAATTATTATTGTAGTCATTATTAATAGTGTATGATGCATTCAATATGCCAAGAAAATACCAAGTTGGTTTAATCATATCGAACGATCCCATGACCCTTGTTGACCCCATGGAATTCCCTCGACGCAGGTTTATCCTTTTTTATTTGTTTTTAGTACGCAGTTTCATCATTTCAATCTGAAACCTGTCGCATAATCGTCGATGTTTGCTTCTCCATTGCCCGGGCATTTTTGCTTTTTTTTTTGTTCCCCATTGAGATTCCAATATGCGCCAAGGTATTAATGACGCTCGAGTTTATGGTACAATTTTATAAATCTGCCTTCGCCCATTGTCGAGTACAGTCGCGCCGGTGGCGATTCTCGATAATTTGCGAGATCATAAATAATTTCGAGGTTGAAACATATTCAACGGTTTTGCCCCCGGCGTTTGCGAAGGATCAGCGAAGGAAAGAAGAAACCCCTCCCCCCTTCTGCCCCTTCATATGCACACACGGTAGAAATCGTTGCGCGTGTCTTTTCACCTTCGGTACTTGGCTGAAGCACCACCAACAGGCTTGGCAACAGCCACCAGAAGCAGGAACATCACAGTGAACGCGAACAAAATGCGACACTATGTATAGCCGAGTGCGCGTGTGTGATGTGGTGGTAGGCGGTGGATATGCCGGTGGATCGCACCGTTGAACCCTAACGTGGCACTAAGGCTCTCTCGTCCTCTTACCTCTTTCGACGCGATATTCCGGGCCCTCTATACTCACTCGGGTCAGGTCGCCTATGCAAATGAGACCGGAGTTCTCTCTCGAGAGATGCTTCGCAGCGCGAGAAGCAAAATTCCAGAATCATCGCAGACTTCGAGAGCCAAGCACCGGATGGCTATGCCGAGGGGGGCGCGCGTAAACGAGCGATCTTTTTGCGTTATACGATCGATGAAATGAAGTGTACCGTAAGCATACGAAGTTGCTGGAAATCTAGCATCATTCTTTCTTTTCTTTGCTCATGAATTTCTCAAGGAGGAATGGTAGTCGAATTAAGGGTGCATAGGGCAATATGGACCGGGGAACCAAAAGAAGAATTCAAAAATTAATATCGAAATGATACGTTCTCTTGCCGCTTAAGATGCGTGCATCGCTGCGTATTACCAAAGAGTGAGATTTCCGTGAAATTCAGAGCGAATTTCGAATACTTTCCAGTTTAATAAAAATCAGAAAAAAAATCTAAAGAAAAAAATGTATTTGCTAATTTTTTTTAATTCTTATGATTTTGTTGAGAATTTTTTCTAATTTTCGAAAATTCGTGATTTTTCATCCATAAAAAACATCAACATTTTTTTTTTTTTTTCGAAGGTTAGAAAAATTCATTAAAAAATTCATAAGTATTTAAAAAAATTATCGAATATATTTCGGCTAAAGAAAAAGTTAGGTTGCCGGATAATTCGTTAAACAATGATTTTTTTTACTTATTTGTTAATAATTTTTCGGAATTATTATGATACATCCTCCTCAAACGAATTATGATATCCTGATTTTTTTTAATAATGTATTCATTTTTTTGCTATTTGTATTAATATTAATATTATAAGTTTATACATTATAAAAAAATATTGTTCATATATGTATATTAATAATAATATAATATCTTCTGTTTCTATAATCAGCCGGGGATTGTCATTAATATCTCGATTATTCACGCCGCAAAATACAATTAGATCGGTACCACATATCACAGCAATGTAGCAAACAACCGATACATCTGGTGGCGTTAGTATTGGTCAGCATTAGTATACAAGAGTGGAGAAAGTGCTACAAGAAGTCGAAGAGACAGACGTTGGCAATTTAATGAAGTGCAAGGCAACGTCCCTATTGCATGGAGCATATTATGAAGATTTAGATGGTTGAAATCGACACGGTGTGCAATACGGTGCCGTACTTCGAATAAACAGCGGAATAATAATACCGTACGGTTATGGGGGTCGCTACGGCTAAATATATGAGGTGATGCCAAGGAAGAGAGGAAAGAGGGGCGCCATGGGTGGCCCTCGAGCCAAGAAGCCCTGCGTTTTCGACCAATTCGCAGCACAAGCTGTAGACGCGTAACACATAGCTTTTTGCATCCAACGGACTCGCGTAAAATATCATCGTAACAGGCATCTCGATAAATTTATCTGTATTGACCGTGAAACCACTAACCTGGCGAAAAAAAAAGATTCCAAGCTCCCTGCTTGCGTCGCTTCTTCATTTTTATTCCTCCAACTGCTGTAACAAAAAAATCGAATCAAATCTGTACAGTTTCAATTTTTTTTAAATATCCGGCTTTATAGCACGATCGTTCGATTGGATAATTCAAAACGTCTAATAAAAATATTTCACGATTGTTTCTCTTATAGTTTCGGCAATGCGATCGATTTTAATTGAAAAAAAAAAAAATAAATAAAGTTAGACGCGAACCGACGGCGAGGACGCGTGTGAAAGAAAGCCGCGAGTTTTGCACCGAAGTACTGCAAGTCCGAGGATATATGTGTATGCGTTTGTAGTGTATATATATGTATAGTAGTACCGAGTCTCAAGAGATTTCTATGTACGTCGAGCTCGTAAAACGAGGCCGGTAAGAACACAAAACGTACCGCGGCAAAGGGGAACGAGAGCCAAGAACTCACTGGGGGCGCTGGTGGAGAGAGAAGAACGTGTTCCGGCCAGCGCACGTCAAGACCGTCCGTCCAGAGACGTAATCTTATTAAACGGCTATTAGCTGCTCGCCGGGGCTTGTCAACATTTAGACATCTGGCAGACACGCTACATTCTACTTCTATACACGCCTACACGTCGAGGCGACCGATGACGCGAACCCAATGCGCATGTACCTATGTGCCTTCTCGCGTTCTTTCTTACACATCCGTAAAGGACGATCGAACATTAAGGCGATGCTGATGACCGGCAGCCGTCTGAATCCCGCGATGACATTAGACGTCGACGCTGAACGCTTTTAGTCTCTTAGCAGACATTGCAACGTTTCGCAATTTTTTGTATTACAGTACATCAGAGGTATAAAATCAAATAACATTTACAGAAACTCCACAGCCTTTTTTTACATTATAAATAGACATTTCTGAGTTTAGGTTGTTTGGAAAAAAAATTATAAATCGATTTTTTTTTGCTAAAACGCTGTTTAGGTTTGAAGGACTTACTTTTTCTCAAAAAAATAAAATAACAAATAATCGTCATAATTTGATTATTTATCAGTTTCCTCGGATTAACAGTGAACATTTTTCCTAAAATCATTTATACTTTAACGCTTCCGTAATATAAAAATATGCGACTATTGCTGTCAAGAGATCATTTTTTTTTTTAATTAAAAACAACTTGATAATAAATTTATAATTGAATAATAAAAAATAATTTAAATAGTATTAATTTCTGAAATGATAATTGATACATTTTTTTTTATTAAAAAAAAATTGACCACGAAGAAGTGAGTAGAAAATTGACTCACAGTGCCTTAAATTGAGTTTCCCGATACGAATACGTTTTAAATTAATTTAACTTCTAAAAAAGAAGTTTTTTTAGGAAGCGACCAAAGGAGTCGCAACAATTTTGAATATAACTGTGTTGGCACGGGTCGTCGTTGAAGCATGAGAAGTAGTGAGTCCTGTTTAGAAGGCCTTAACTGAGAGGCCGAACCTTCGTGGGAAACATTTGTGAACTGCATGTAACTCGGACACATAATAATATTGTACGCGTTATGAGACTCTCGTCGCCCAAGCGACGAGGAGAATATCATGTGCTGAGAGTAAAGAGCCATCGCACACAGAGTGTGTCCCGAATTCCTAGGTACGAGGATAGCGCTGAGAGTAGTCACGCTCTCGCGTTGTTACGATCGAAATGAGTGACGTGCCTGAGACGTGAACATCGGGCGCGACCCCCCGCTGTCGAATGTCGTCGAAGCCCCCCCTCCCCACCTTTGAATAGTCGGATTGCCTGAGAGTGACCGATGTAGGTGAGTTTGTTTCCGGTTAGCGAACAACAGCGGTGCAAAATCTCGAGAGAACGAGGTACACGTAGAGGATGGAAGTTCCAAAGAGAAAGATGGTTTACGAAAATGGGGCGATAGCTATTGTTAAAGAAATCAGAGACAAGTGCAAATCATTAATTAATCAAATCATTGCGAACCAAAACTTTCGAAACCGACTGTTCTCATAACGATTGCTTTCGATAGTCTCTAAAAGACGCTGAGCAGAAACGAATTTCAAATTGGGTGATGTCGGCCAATCATCGATTTTCTTATAATGTCTAATTAGTAAAAAAAAAAAAAAATCGGTAGAAAAAAATACGAAAAAAGTGGAAGTCTCGACATAGTTTTGCAGTAAATGCCGAGTCCCTATCTCCTGTTCCGTGGATGCGATGCGCTCTTAGAACGTGCGTCATAACAATAAGGATGCCAGAACTAAGAGGACAGAAAGGTAGGGATGTACGTATATTTAACGTGCGATCGAATCTTCACTTGGGAACTCGTCGTGGTTTGTTTTAAAGTTACCCGAAGTAGGAAGAACACAAGAATGAGAAAGTCATAAGGTAAAGTCTTACGTATAGGATAGGGATCCGTTGTTGCGCACTGGGTTAGCACCGTGGATTCGGATCGTCGATGACGCGTATCGGTATACGAAATCACTTGCTTATAGGAAGCCTCTACACGGTGGTCAGCCACGGAACTTGTGAGTAGCGGAGAAAATACATCTTTCCCCCTGCTACCCTTTTGTATTCCACGATAAACTAAACATACTAACAGGTATAATAACTAAACTTTATTGTATCCACGTGTTTGTTCCGATTTCGATTCTTTCCACGGATACGCTTGAGATAAATTAAATCGAAGCGTGACCAAGAGAGTAGCTTTGGTTTCGCCACTTGGATCGATAAGAGTGTTTCTCGATCGCACAAAAAAAGAATAATCTCCGACCGTCTTCGATCTTATGGTGTGTGTAAAAGAGAGTGGGGGAAAACGGACATTCGGACAAAATGGGCACATCGTGAAATAATTTATAAAAAATAAAAATACGGTAAATTTACAACAAATTACCATACAATAAACAAAAATCTGATACAATTTTAGTTGAACTGTAAACACATCGCTGTTGAAAAAAAAAACCAAAGTAAAATTTGGAAAAAAAAAATTAAAGATTTGGAAAAAATAGCTATAAAGATTTGTATTGTGTAAATGTTTTTTTTTTTTTCAAATTTCATGTCAAATAAATAAAATTCTCAGCAATTTGCCCGTTTAGCACCGCATACCCCTTGTGGCCGTGTTGCCCCGCGTTCTTTTGTAGGTGTGTGTCTGTTTACTAAAACGTTTCCTTTATTTTTCCGGTGTTATTTTCGCGCGCGCTTTGGACGATTTATGTCGATTGGCCGGAAGTGCGACTATAATTACTCGAAATCGCCAAGTTATATCGAAGCTAAACCGATACACAGAGCAGGATTCCCCCTCTGCGTTGTAACAAGTCGAACATGTAGCAGTATACACCTAAGCGAAGTCTCGCACCATCGCCAAGGATTGGAGGCCTATACAGGGTGCAGCAAGGAACAGCAGCAGCAGCAGCAGCAGTAGAGTTCGCTACAGCATCCAAACACAACCTACTCGACTACGTACACGATATCTGGACCAGAATCTCGATCGAATTACCTCTCGAAGTTCGCACGCTTCGGGCGAAAGGATCTAACGTAGAGAGGTGAGAGATTCAAACGGAGACGGAGAATAGAAAAAAAAAAAAAAAAGGAAAAGTAACGAGCGTGATTCTCGTATACGCGGTTGCGAGTGAGATGAAACGAGATATAAAGAGAGGAAGGATAGAGGATTGGTGGAGGAGTGTAAAAGCCAACGGGCTTCGATATGCCGTTCGTTTTACCGAACGAGAAGGTGTGCGTGTGTGCGCGCGCCCCCCAGACACCTTCTTGCTCTTGTTTGCCACCGACTGCGTGTAATTTCTTAGCAAAGGCGTTAATGAGGGGCTTGGCTCGGGACGGTAGATCACCACCGCAGCGAACTCAGACACAACCTGAACCAAGAGAACGTTTCCTCGTAGTAGTGGTGAAACCGTGGCAAGTGTTAGACTGTATAAAGAAGAAACCGAGGGAAGGGGGAGTAAGATGCAAGTTCGGAAACTTAAGAAAGGAAAAAGATAGCTTTAGCGAGTGTTTAGTACGCCGGAGATGGAAGAAAGAAAAGAGTGGAAGGAACTGAGAAAGGGAACCAACTTCGTGGTCTTTGGTGTTTGGAGCCCACTATAGGAACCCTTCCTTATACTTGTGCTTCATCTGCGTCTTCGGCTTGTTTTCCTTCGCGTATGGGAGGCGATCGGAGAGGCAGAGAAGGAAGAAGAGAGAAAAGAGGAGGTGGTGTGTTCGCGAGGTTGCCTCGAGGTAGTGCTACCGTGTACGTGAATTCCGATCTACGCGAAGATTACGAACGAGCGGGGGAAAGAAGGGGAGAGACGAAAGAGTCACGCGCCCGTTCTCGCCCCGCAGCGAGAGGAAGTATCTTTTTAGGTGACCGGTAACTATACGTTTATCCCAAGATAATACGGGGGATAATATCTTTGGGAAATAAATTCTTATCGATTGTTTCGATAAGATAATAAGAAAATCAAGCAATGGAAAGAAATGGATAACGATTATCTTCTTTACATTTGACGAATCGAGAATGTAACGACTCGAACGTCACGGCTAATGTACGTAAGCAAATGATCGGTAAAAAAAATACAACGCGAAAAAGATTTTCGGGGTCAATTGATTTGAAGAGAAAAGTATACAACATCGTGTGTAATTGATAATCGATGAGTTTATCGTGTGTGATGATCACGGTGATTCACTCTACTCGTCACTCGGTGGTATTACGAAACGAAAAAGAGGCCCGGAGAGCGCGGACTGAGTCGTCATCGAGGTCGTGGTTTGCACAGACATTCGCGTAATGTTACACCAAAGTATATCTATCTAGCTTCGTTTTATACATACGAGGACGAAGCGGATCTTCGAGGCGAATTGCAAAATAAATCCTATTAGCTTGGTGAGCTCCGACGGTGCTTTTTTGCATACCGCGAACGCCAGAGCAGAGCTGCCGCTACAGCCTGTAACGTGCTGATTGCGAGCCGTCGAGCTGATAGAAGTGCAACGCGCGCTGCTCGCAAGAGTTTTGCACTTTTACTACGATCTGTGGCTATATACTGCGAAGGTGGTGGTTCGTATAACATCAGCGCGGGACGGTTCAACGAGACAGCGCACTTTCAGCAATCGCCTCGGTGGTGTACTTTCGCGCATCCTTTGCTTCCAAATAGAGGCCCCGTTACTCCAACGAAAGTGAGAGTGTACCGAAGTGTGAAAAGAGTTATCGCCAAACGGCACGTGCACTTTGTATATCCACATTACACCGACACGCCTTACATATATTTTCTTTACGAAAATGTAAAAATTCTTGTTTTTCATCATTTTCAGAACATCGAGTTGTAACCTATCGCGCGAGTTTTTCAATTCGGGATATATGTTACGTAGATGATTTTCTAAATTTACCCTTGAAAATCGCACATGATATAAAAAAAAATGCATACGGGTTCTTTTTAAATTTTTTTAGTAATTTTTACCCACATGGATTCCGAGATACATGAGCATAAAGTTGAGTCATTTAACACAAGTGGCATAAGGCATGAAGAGTACCATTCCTGCTGGTGAAATATTCATTTACAGACTACTTTTTTTGGGAATTTGTTTCTAGAGCAACATTGGCATATTGGGAACTGTATTAAAAAAAGAAAATCGCGCGATGCCCGCGGATTTAAGAAGATATTGCTAATTAATAAGAACATTCTTGTCTTTTGAAGTATTGTCGAAATTTTCACGAAAATTTAATATAAATAATTGTATATTTAATATAATGTAAGGATTGCTTGAAATACGCATATTTTTATTGCAAAAATATTTCCCGGTACGTTTTTATCGTCAGGATAAAAGTTATATCGGCAGAAAACGTATGCAACCAGCAGCTTGAATGGACAAAAAAAAATTGTCACATTAAATTTAAAACATATTGTTTACTTTTGATGGTATTTTCTTACATAGCAAATGCAGTTGTCCAATGACTGACAAATCGGTAACAAATATGCTTAATTTGTCTCTGTATCATCATCTATACGAAACACACATCGCCATCGATGCGGCTTATCCCCGAAACAAAAACTCTCGAGCTCTCTACACGATGAAATTATTAATGAAATCTTCGTTTTTTCCATTTGCCTTGCCGTAAATCAACATTATAGCTTTCCCGGGTCTTTGGGTGCGTAGATATAAAGTACAGCGAAGTGTATCACGTAGGAAATACAGTATCGTATCACGTACGTATACCTCCCCCGGTACACCGTACTTTACCAAGCGCGCGCGGTTGATGCACACACGTCTCTCGAGTTTCGCGAAGGCTCACGAAGTCGAATTGACTCGTTAGAAACGACGTCTCTACTCGCCTATACCCGGCATTATGCTATCCATGCATGTAAATACATACGTATGCCTCGTACGTGCACACGCGAAAGGAATGTCCGGGGCTTCCCTCCCCTCCGTAGTTCGCTCTCTTCTTCGTTGCGATCATTAATCAATAACAATCAATCTTACGCGGCCCGCCGCGTACGGGCACAGAGGTTGTCTATATAGTAACAGTCTGTAGTATATACACACCGACTATATGGTCTTTGGCCCGGCGTGCGAGAGATCGAGCGGTTGAACCACATGCGGAGCTTATCTCAATTAATCCTCGACGAACGGGCATTTTCACCGGTCTCGGGAGTGCACGAGCGTTTGAAGATTGCCGTATGTTACCTATATGTTAGTGTACATGTATGTACTCATTTTGGATTTTTTTTTTGTATATGGCGCGAGTATGTTGGTACTCCATTGGAACTACACCGCAGTCCGGATTGAACCATTATACCCATCGTACTTTATACTTTGCTTCGTTTTACGTAAAACCGCGAGCACCTCTTGTCGTACCCTTAGATCTATTTATCGTTCATCAATCTTCATCTCTACCGGGGAGGCTTGTACTTCTTCTCGCATCTTCGGGGAATATTATACCCTCGTATATATCATATTTCGAAGTGCGCGCCAATCGCTCGCGGGTAAAAACTCTTCGCTCAGACGAAAGGGGTGAAGTTAAAGCTTCGCAAGGATACTATTCCGATTCTGTGGAAAAGCTAACGTTAAATTAATGCCTTTCGATAATGCGGCCGCCGATCACTTTGGTCATTTTTTTTTAATTCAAATTAAGTTTTTAAAAAGATTAATAATAATTCTTAGCACCGCGAGAGTTATGAATGATTATTTAAACGATAAATATACGTACGGATCGCATTTTTAGATGCAGAAAATAAAGTTGATGCAAATTGATTAAAGATTTAAAAAAAAATTGATTTATCGGGACGAGACATCGATTGATACATCGAAGTCGAGAAGAAGATTCGTACATACATAGTAATATTTAAAACTGGCGATCGATGCATCAAATGTAGACGCGCGGCAGACATATTTCAATGTTACCGAGTCGTAAGAAAAATAAACGTTGCGCGCTCGTGTATATACCTACAATCCCTCTCGCTTTATAGTATTTGCTCTGCGCAACCCGGAAACTCACTCCGCTCAGCCTCACCAACTCCTAACTCTTCGACTGTACAACGAGATGTAACCGTGTCTCGACGCTGCCGCGGCTTTCGCATTTTGCTATGTATTCGAACGCGAGGCGGGGGCGCACCATCGAGAAGCTTTACGTTTACTTTTATACACGATTTGCCGGGTGTTGTAACATTCCAGAAGCTTATTCTTCGTTTCTTCGTTCCGTTTGTTATACTCGATAACTTCTGTTGATACAGACGGTTCGCAGTATATACGTGGCAACGGTTTAACGTACCAATGAAAATGCAGGTGCAGGTATTTGGCGCGCGTAAGAACATTGGAAATTTATACACAATGTATTAAATGTGTCTATCGAAAATGTACACTACGGGATAAATATTTCTCTTGTAGATCAGTTATCGATATGTTTCTATTTTTCCGTTAAAGTATTTATTATTACTATTGTTATTAATTTGAGATTTTTTTTCATTTTTATTTTTCAACCCTTTTCCCGGGTAAAAAAATTATACAAATCGTAAAAAAAAAATATGATAAAAATTGCTGCTTGTCGCACTAACGTACTTTTTTTACATTCAATAAATGGACATTTTGCCCGTATCGACACCTACTGCTCTTTACTCGCGCCGCTATGAAAATTTTTTTTTTTTTTTGCTTAATTCCTTTTTGTATTTTTTTAATAATTCAATTTTTCCAGTAACTTTTGTTTTGATCCGTGAATTTCGAGATGCACGTCCGACCAAAGAAAGCGCGTTTCGTCGCGGCTGAGCGACGCGTGACTATCAGCGAACGGAGCGCGTTACGCGCCGGTCCTGCGTAGCCGTCGGACGCGCGTACACCTTATGGTGGGTATACGTTGTTTCTCGCGTACGTGTATCTTCGCGTCCGCAAAGCCATGCCATCCAGCAGCCGTGAATAAAAGGTCGAGAGAACCTTCGTGAAAAAAAAAAGCTCAGCCGCAAACTGCTCCGACTCCTGCGGTCGCGAGAGTCAACGCCCAAAATGGGTTGAACGGTACGCAAAGCCCCCGCGAGTGCATACCGCAGTATACTAGTAGCTATTGCCGGTTCATGTTGACCAATGGACAACTCGCATGGATTCATGCCGCCTGTCGTAATTTCCCACCAATTTATTACAATAAGCACTGCCTCGCCGGCAATTCCGAAAGATTCGTTCGTTCAGTTTTCGTGTTACTAAATTATTTTTATTATTTTTCTCAGGTGAGAAAAATGAAATTGTTCATTTTCTATTCTCATAAATAAAGTTAATAAGAATGTGATGATTTGTTTTTTTTTTTTTTTTTTTTTTTTTTCAAGTATGATAATGAAAATCAACAATTCAAAGTTTTTTAAGTTCAACACATAACCGGAGAAGAGGTTAGCGTTTCGTATTGATTTTGGACTGTATATATCCCAGAAATATAGTTTACTCGGAGACGAATGAGACACACATCGAAGATTCTATATTATTCGAGTGATGCCACGAGTGACCCGAAGAAGACTTTCACCCGAGCTCTCGATGCTCGACCTCACGCATATATGTACATACGTACACACGTAGGTTATAAGTACACTGTAAAGAACGAAATCCTCGTGGATATCGCATCTTCAATGGCTCCTCTTGGCAACGGATCTCTCACGGACCCCATATGCCCGCGGATCTCTGTGCCAACATACTCGCGAACGAGTGGCTTTCAAGAGGAATGAAAGGTGGGTCCCCTCCGTTCGTATATACAAAGACCAGCTGAGGGTCAAGAGGGAGTGCGTGGAATGAGGAAGGGGGAGAAAAAAGAAGACCGGGTGCAAAATCGATTGGGAAATAAAAACGAAAATACTAATAGGAAGTTTTTCTCCACCTGTAAGTACGGTAATTCTCTGGTATTCGTTGATTTTTATGTTACGAAAGATTTGAAATTTTTTTTTTTAGCGCGGAAGCAAATTTCTTTTTTGCAAATTCTTCCTCACAAAATCAGACGAAAATTTCCGTGAATATTGGGACGCGATAAAAAAAAAGTTAGAAATAAAATTTTCGTATTTTTTCGTGCAACTCGGATATGCCGTAAATTTATTAGACCTTTACGAGAAAATCCATTTTCAAATAATAAATTAATCATTCAAAAAATTGAATACGTTTTATTTTTTTATTTTTGTATTATTTATGGAAAATTTATTTTTGAATAATATATTTTTTTTTTTACGCATTTTAAAAAAATGTTAAGATTACAATTTTGCCATAACATCCTCTCACACATAAGTATACGAACCGCGAATATCCAGGATTATGGAAATCAGTCGAACGATTGGCGGTTCATTCGCACAGACATCTCGCGCGTTTGTCTCGCTTTCTGAAAAACTCTCATATCTTTCGTCTCGTGGTATGTATGTTATTTTCCATGCACGCCACCGCCGAGCCATAAGTTGTCCGTTTGATGATCCAGGAAAAGCAACCGTCGAGACTCCGATCAACGAGAATCTTTCGATTCTCGATCGCATCTCGTACTTAGCAATGTGTGTATATATCTAACTGACGTGGAAGTAACCGAGGTGTGTTAACAACAAGACTTTGACTTCTTCAGTAGGAAATTTAGTGCTCGATCATTATACACTCGTCCTATAGAAATCGCTCGTCGATCGTTTCGTTGAGAACGAAAGTTTCCTCGCGGACAGGATAGGATATTCTTGGAATAGGATATGACTCTTTGGTTTGATCTAATGACGAGAGCGTGGAGGCGTTTATACACGGGACTTGTGGTTTATTCGCAGCCACATCGAAGGGGAACGTCCTTCTTCACTCTCGTCTATGTGTATCCCGCTTTTGAATATGCGCGCATCTTTATCCTGTGTTCTTTTTATTGCGCATCACTACACATCAAGTGTGCACTCTTCGATACTTATATAGCTGTACAGAAAACCTCCTTTATGCTTTGTATATACATAGCGGACTGTCCTATAGCGTATACAGAGTGTAGGCGTCGTGCCTAGCAGGTGCTCATTAGATTACAGCGAGACGAGATGTTCGTGAGAGACAGGGCGGCTAGCCGGCAACCCGGCACCTTTTGCTCACTGTACGCTGTGATCACTCCGCGAGAACGTCAGAGATTCACGCGGTGATTGGTATCTCCTTCGTCACTCTTTCTACCGATCGTGATCTCATCCGTTAATTCCCGGAGTCTCGTAATAGATTTCTCGAATAAATTCTGATTATTGAATCTCGGGTCGCAATAACGAAGTCTAAGGAAATCCATTGGGATCTTATTAGTCGACGGAATAGAATATATTTTTTTTTTATTTATTCGGGAGCGTTAATTTTTCATGATTTTTGCGCACAGCAGTTCGCAGCATTCGGAGAGCGTCCGCGTGTTTACAGATACGAAATGAGAAATAAACGATGAGAAATAAAAAAAATAAAATAAAAAGCGCGACCAGGGCGCCGCCTTGCTCCCGAGGTCCTGGGAGTTGAATTTGTCGCTCCATATCTCGTCCTGGAATTTATGAAAGTCGACTCGGCAATAATTTACACCGAGCGCGAAGTACCAACCGCACCGTTGCCCCACAACGTGCGTGGAGTCTCCGGCTGTGTGTGTCGCTTCGCAGTAAATAATGGCGTGTGCGCGCGAAACCAAAAAGACGCGAAGAACGGGGGAGGAACCCGTGCACGCGCACTTCCCGACCAAGAGGGGCCTTCGAGGGCAAGGAATTCAGCCCCCGTGGGAGGGGAGGATACCCGAAGGAATCGGTAACGCTCTTGAGATTCTCCGGACAAATTCAGCAACCACAATCCTCATTTCTTACTATTCTCTTCTCGTGCATTTCAGTCCCACTGTGTTTGTTCGCGACTAATTCTCGACTTTACGGTGCTAAACATTTATCGTGTATTTGTGATGTTTGAAATTATTTTATTCTTCGGTGCGATATAAATTAAAAAAAATGATTTCTATTAAAAATATTATCATATATTTTATAATTATATATTGAATATAATAATAATAATAACATTTTTTTAAAGCTATAACGCAACCAATGAAATTATGTTATATACCACAAATAGACTTTTTTTGTGTTTCTTGACGTTCACTCGATGTAATGCATTACAAATCGTCGATTTAAGACTTTGAAGCGCGACAGCATTCATAATGCAGTCTTTGAATGACACGATAAAATATTACGAAATTTGTTAATTCCAAAAAATAAAAATTCGAAATTCATGTTTTCATGTTTTGATCTTTGGACACTAGCAATCTTCAATTTTACTCGTACACCATGTTTTCATAATTTTTTGTTGCCTATACATTTTAGAGCGATTTAATCCCCTTAAGCAATAAATACATTTTTTTTTTTTTTTTTTTTTTTTTTTTCGTAACAAGAATCGACGGAAGAGAGACTGTTGTTCTGAGTCTTCTGTTCTCGTATACTAATACGTACAGCAACCGATGGGGGACACGTTTGGATTGTCGTTCGCCGGGACGACAACTGCAGGCGAAAGGTAACTAATGATCAACTAATTGGGACGATCGTGTATCGACGTAAAGATCTCACCGATCGATCTCCCCGAAGTGGCGCGACGCATACTATCGGGCCATTCATTGGGGGTTTATACGCTATACGAATGAGCATTGGCAATAGTCGTTTTCTTCGCGCTCTATCGTCTAATTAGAAGATGTAATTGCGCTGACTAGTCCCGCCGACGGAGCAGCGCTGTCTCTGTCGGGTGTTGATTGTATACTCGCTGATTATTATTCATCAGCTAAGAGATGCCTCTTCTACTCCATGGGTGATCCACAGCGATAATTTCTCGAGGACTTTGCAACGAGACGTAGGAGAGGACAACCGGTTAATAGATGAAATATTCAAACTATTAAAAAAAATAAGAATAACCTTCGTTTCAAAATCTCCAGAGTGAAAAGTCGAGTTCTGTTTTATTATAAATTTTTTTCCGGCACGAAGATCGCAAACCCGTGAAATCCGGCAAATAGCCTCGAGCGCAAAATATGCAGTGCGATATATTCGAATGGGGAGTACAGACATGGCGATTCTTTGATGTGCTGACCGTTGCGAGCACACATACTACACGATAATAGTATATACACCGGTATAGTCATCGTCGGGCTCTTAATGACGATGTTAATTGATATATTTGAAGCGACAGGCGATGTCCACACACGGAACCGCGGGATTAACATAAGCAAACTCGGGAACGCCGCGAGTCGTTCGAGACATCGGGCTAAGAAGTGTTAATTTTCTGCTAGGTCGCCCGAGGCGTATCAGCCGCGAGAGAGACGTACTCCGCCGCGCGAGCGCGCAGCCACCTGCACCAATGTCGACGACGTCGGTGATCGTTTCGCGACGAAAAATTAGTGTCGCCTCTTTTCCTTGCGTACCGTCGTTTTGCCCTGTCGCGGCGTTTACACCTTAATACGTTCCGTGAAGCTGTACACGTCCCCGAGGCGCACGCGTACGCTCTTAGTGACCGACGAGTGCTCGGCAAATAGCCTCGCATTAGTGCGCAACCCGATCCATTAATGAAATCAAAACGGTTTGCTGCATATGGAAGCAACTCGGCATAATATTTAGTGTAGTACGGGTGCCGTGACCCGTGTAAACTTTTCTCAACATCATCGACCCGCGACTGCTCATCAATATCCGTAAGAGATAGTTATTGCGTTACCATTGGAAGTTGAAGAGTGCATTAGGACACTTCAGTCCTAAGCTCGTTTGATCTCTGAGATTTGTTTCTTTAACCCAAATCGTGAGGGAAAAAAACAGGAAGGTAGAATAGAATTATATTTAATCTTGTATACCGAGATGAGAGATGTGGAAATTACGACAACACGGTGCAAGCGAAATAGGGGGAGAAAAATAAACGGAAAGAGGAACGAGATGCCGAGACGGTGATATAAGGAATATCTTGATAGTGACAAAGAAATCACGATTTCTACTTAAAACGGAAGAAATTGAAACTTTAATGATTATTGTCAGAAAATTATTATGAGGATACAGTTTCATCAAAAAGCATCACATCGACTCTAGAATTTCAGTAAGAAAAAGACAGTGTTCTTGAGAAGCCTTACGCCCCTCCTGGAGGGACTTAGAATAATCAGAATCTGATGAACTCTGATTACGTATCTATGAATTATATTATAGTATGTAAAATGCCAATACCGATTCTCAATAGAACTCTCAATAGAATTCAATAAAAAAGAAGAACTACTACAAAGTTTTTTTACATACAATTTTCGTCAAAATACGCAAAAGTACTCATCATTTTTTTTTTTTTTTTTTCGAAATATCAGTATACAATGCGAATTCTCGCCAATGCCAATTGAAAAAATAATTTCTGCGGTGAAATTAGTGATTTTGGGAATTATGCGGATGAAAAATAGGAAAAAAGAGAGGAAATAAAATCCCTGGATAAAGATTAACAAGTTAATTGAAAAGTACTTGAGAAGATCTGTGTATCTTTTTTTTTAATATGAAAATCAAAGATTTAAATTCAATGTAACTACAGACTGCGAAAGCTAAGAAGGAAACAATATCGTAAAAGGCTTTCGTGAATCGATAGTCGATGTCAATAGATCAGCTCACAAATCAGCGAAACACTGGAAAATAAAGTGAGTCGAGTCTCGAGTCAGTAGTTACACCCGTATTAGGTCAGACCGTTGAATAAACCCGTACCGCCCGATTTGTATGCTATTAAAGTTACACCAAAGTGAGGATCTTCGATCGTCCTGCATAATTCTCGATCGTACGCCCCGTTAACTTGGCTATAGAAGATAAAGAAAAAAAATGCTCGTAAAAGACACGAGGGCGCGACTCTTATCCCCTTCGGTCTTTTATTGCTCCATTCATAGCGCGACTTATATTAGTACCGTACGACACATACCATATATACGTATGTATAAACGGTTCCTTTGATTAGGATAAACGACTATCAGCTTTCGCGGAATATCAACAAAGATTCCTTCCTCGCGTATAGCCATAATATTTTCACCGTGTACTCTTTCAGCCAAACCAGCTGTTGTTTACCATATAAGTTTCTCTTTCTATGCATCTCCGAGAGATGCCTTTTGACTTTCGACTCCCTCGACTAGACGAGTTTCATTATCGTATTTAATTAAAGCTCTCGCGAGGCTCGAACAACGCGGCGACAGTAATTACACTCGAACGGCTTGCCAATGATTTATGAACAATCTATTCGCGAAAGGATGCAAAACAAGAAGAGAATAATATATAAATGGTGTTGGTGTTGCGTGCGGAGAGCGGTCGCAAGAAAGCAAACATTCTTCGTCGTCTCGTCGATATTCAATTTTCTTCTGCATACTCCATAAACGTCAGTGGGGTTGCGGGTGATAGAGGGGGAAATGTAGAAACCGGAAACTTCGAGGCTATGCCGAGAATACAACAGAGCCTTCTACGTTTCCCACTGCGTACAGTTGGCATTATCAGTTTATTAAATATCATCATATCATCAATATTTATCAATACTAATAATTACGAAAAAAAATTGCGCATCTTTTTATTATCATCATTACGAATGATTTCATATAAAGTAGATAATTTCTTAAATTTAATTGTTAAAAAAAACAGCAACGATTCTGTTAGATAATTCAACTGCTTTTTTAAACAAAATTAAAATAAAAAAATTCTGATTTGATATCAAGTGTCTTTTTGATGACTCTAACAAAAATACCTCGCGGAAGTTTGATGCGCAATCATGTAGCTGCTGATCCATTCTCCTTCAAACTTTTCAGTCTCACTGTACTCTGGAGCTCTGTATATCTATATATATAGTACCGTAGTATGGTTAAACCCGAAGCGAAGGAGTGCAAGGTGCACGGATATTCTCAACAGTTTCCACCGTGCGCCATACATAATAGAGGTTAGCCGCAAGGATGGTAAATCACGAGACGCCATGCGGGCGTAGTTATATCGTGCGTGCGTGATGGAAGATTAGTCCGGCATTGTGCGAGCACGGAGGTGGCACGCGATGATTTATCGCTTACGAAAATACGTTAGTTCTCTCACTCTTACAACTCGCCGTTTCTTCGCTCATCTCGCTTCCTCTCTTTCTCTCTATCCCACCGTCCCGCGCGTTCTTCTCTTCTCCTTTTCCATTCTACGCTCTTCCGTCTTTACGTCTCATCTCTATCTATCTCGCCTCTCGCTGGGCTACCCATTGAACGAGATATTACAGTCAAAAGATAGGGGAAGAAGAAGTTATCATCGCGCAGTTTCTACTGGCGAGATTATTTTCAATGATTAGTAGGTACTATCCAATTCTTTATAAGACGCGCCGCTGTGTCAACTATTTAG
Source organism: Cryptus armator (assembly GCA_963971235.1). NCBI lineage: Eukaryota > Metazoa > Arthropoda > Insecta > Hymenoptera > Ichneumonidae > Cryptus > Cryptus armator. The sequence goes on along the minus strand of OZ020242.1, from coordinate 10,858,711 downwards.
TTCATTCGCGTCACGGATATTGAGAATCCATTACGAGGCCACTATGATTATTTTTTTTTTAACTTCGATCTTTGGCGTATTGGAATACGGAACGTATTCTTGTCTATTCCAAGAGAAGAATTTTTTTTTATTCCCGACTTGGGGAGAAAAGGGCCTCATGCGTTTCATTGCAGGTAATTTTCATTATGACTTGTGTTCTCGAGAACGGTAAATATTACTTAATAATATTTTGCAGATAGTTACTTCGATCGATCGCCAAAAATAACTAACATTAAGAATAAATTCATAAAGATATTACATTTTTTCGAAATCGATAAATTCCGCATATCGAAATGGAACATTGGCATTGACTATATGTTCTATTTTCAACACGGCATAGTCCGCCACTCACTTCAGACGGCGTACAGCTTATTTTGTTTATTGTAACTCTTTTTAAGACAGAATTTTTGTTATGTCTGTAAATTTATTTTTCGACGTTTATCCCATAAATTTAAATACGAATCGGAATCTACGAACGTAGGTACCTGTTTTACCCTACGAGAACTTCCCAAGACAACTCTCATAGATATCTTTGCGATTGCTCTTCAAATTATCGCAACGATTCGTCGCGGGACGACAATGGCGTAATTTCTCTCGTTTGACCTAAACACGAGAATTGATGTGAAACACAAAAAGATAGACAGAGTAAGATAGCACTTGGCGGATGAAGTCTAACCGTAGTGTAGAAACTCTCGGGAGGTGGCCGGTACGAGAAGAACACCAGACCGCACTACTGTAAATGGTAGCAGCCTGCAATCATCATAATTCTTGATGATGGTCGGGCCGCGTGCACCGGTGCACTGCACGCGGGGACAGAAAGAGAGATAGAAAGATAGGAAAAAGGAAAATAAAGGAGTGGAGCGTGAGCCGTCCCTTCGGTGGAAGAAGCTGCGCGCAGTCTTGTAAACCTGAACCACAAAACCGTTCTGTTCCTTATTGCTCGACCTCACCGACTCCTCGGGCTCTCGTACTACGCTTTTTTCTAACACTCTTCTTTCTCCTTCTGTTCCTACTCTCGTCCCTCATCCCTTATTCGTTCTTCGTATACCACGGATAGAATTTTATAAAGAGATAAGATATTGAGATCACAACTAAGTTCCTCCGCACGACGAAAGGGAAGCTTTTTCTAACGAGAGAAATCTAATAGCGCGCGAGCGCACACGTCCATGAAACTTCCCCGTTCTCGGAGGTTCCCACGTGGGAGATATCTTGGTACAGAACATGAGGGCGCGACTCTTAAGGTTTCATAAATGCTCGCTATCGTCCAATGCGATCTTGTAGCTGTTTTTCTTCCACCACCGGTTCATTAACTCGGTTCGTTACGACATTAAAAATTGCGATACATTGATGGATAAGCAAAGGAGCGATAAACACAAAATTTGTCAAAATTCACGTTGATAAAAATGAATTCTTTTAATTATGAAAAAAATAACTGATCGGCGAGTTAATTCAATTTGGGTTCAACGAGATAAACATTAAAGTTGAACTTGAAGTAATCGAATCTTCAATTTTTGTTTGTGCGTATCAACGCAATGCGTTCCCTCGTGACTGTGGGGAGCTCACGACAGGTCTCGAGGTTCGCACAGGTCACGAGGGTTCCGAAATCTTTCGAAGGACACGCATCGTCGTACAATCGAAGAATTACAGAAGGCATAATATTTCTTCGATGGGTGGCGCGATTCTTGGCTCACGGGGGCGTAAACGTTATAGCACCGAATTTCTTGTCGTAGTCCGACGAAGAATTGTTCGTGTCTTTACGTATAGGAGAATATACGTTACCGAAAAGCAACGGTGGCCATTAAGAAAAGGTACCCACTGATGGCACCCAACATGCCCGAACAATGCAATTTGTAGCCGTGAGCTCTACGGTGGTCTCTCGCAGGGAAGGACCCGCGCGATCCTTCGCCTCGTGTGTTACATCGCACCCCCTCCCATACCCCCCCTGTACGCTTAAACCAAAGATCCTCCTCGTCGTCCTCGGAGACTCCAAAGTCTCACGAAATACTGGCAACATATTGACCGTGGAACTCGCGAAATACTACACGATCCAATGGTCCCGGGAACAACGCGGCTACCGACTGACTCGAGAAGCTCCGAGAAAGACGCCAGTGCAATTTTTTTTTTCTTTTTTTTCGTTTAACCCTATCGAGCGGAATTTATCGGTAGATTCCGTCGACTACGACGACAACGACGAGGAAAATACTTTGTCGTTCGTAGTGAATAACACAACCCCGCGGTGAGCTCCAATCTCGTTCGGCTTTTGGTGCTGACCGGCCTTGAGATTCAATGTTTTACTGTATACACTATATCAGTAAAACTTCCGAATTCACGTTACCGAAATACCGCGTGTGTACTTTTGCTTTGATAATGTTTCCTTCTTCGAACTTTCACCGTGGGAAAGAAGGACCGAGCAATGAGAATCGATCGTTACCCTTTAAATTGGTTTCTCGAGTCCTTAATAAAAGGATTGAAAAAAAAAATGAAATTTATAATAATTTTACGATTTCGTTCGCTTTTTTTCATGTTTAATGCATCGAACTGCATATTAAATATGTAACAAAATAAAAAACAAAAATATTGTAAATATGAAAGTTATCTTTTTTGCGAAGTCTTATTACCGTGCAATACTTTCGTAATAACAACCTTTTTATTTATTATACTTCGTTTTTTCGATCATCTTTAACCAGTCCGACATAAAGTTTAACGTTGGTAATCGGATCCGCAGTTATGAGATTCAATAAGAGGTGTCCAAACGAAGCGAGAGATTTACGATTCGAAATGGAATGGAGAACGAGGTCAGACGCAATAAAGAAGGGAAGAAAGATCGGCGAGCCACTGTGGACCACTGAAAATCGGAGCATCGCCAGGATCAGTGCGCAGAAGATCTCCCGGAGGCGTGAAAGAAACTTGCGAGTCCATGCGTCATTGGATTAAGATTGTAACCGAATTATTCGTGAGTACTCTGCGCGGAATCGTGCCGTTGTGGATGTACACAAGTGAAGGCTGAAAGGAGTGAGGAAAAAAAAAACACTAAAATGAATATAAACGAATGACAGAGAACCGAGAACGAAGCGGCGTGTGCGACGCATCGGCGTCGTTTTACGACGAGAACGATAGGACGCCCAGGTTGATATATAGCGGCCACACAAAGCGCGAGCTCAACGGAATAACTTTAAATCCGTATTGATAGCGCACTTTCTATGTTTTTTTTTTTTTTTTTTTTTTTTTTCTTGCACGACGATGAACTTTTGGAGATCGGTCGACGTTGCAAGGTAAACGGTCTATGATATTAAAAAAATATTTTAAATAGTAAAAAATTCAATTATTTCGCAGAGCCAAGAGAGTACCCCGCTTACGGATCTATAGTTCATTTTGTTTGGCGAAAAGAACCAAAATAACAATGTAAAAACAAAACATTTGAGAAAACTCACAGGGGATTCAATCTCATGGTTATTTCTTTGATAATTTTATATTAAGATAAAAGCCATACGATTGTGATTAATATCTGTCAAAGATCTGTATAAGTCGGTAATGTTTATACATTACTCCCCATTAACCCCCCCCCCCCCCCCCCCCTCCTCCTCATTACTCGTCCAATCGACGATCGATTGAAGACTTTTTTTTTAATTATCGATTTATTCAAAGACAGCGAGAAAATTTCAAAACATCGCGATTTGTTATCATACAGGAAGTCATTAAAAAAACGGTAAGGTATCGACGGAAAATAGACAACAGTAAACATTTGTTATCATAGGAAACGGCAAAGTTATCTGGAACGCCGGGCTGATATTATTGATTGAAGTCCCGAACGACATCCTCGAAAGTGCCTATCATAGAACCACGAGACGTCGTCGAAAATTACAGTCCTTTTTCAAGAGCATCAAAAGCCGTTTGAACTACGTGAACCGAGCAGAATCACCCGGATACCATGAATCTTTATTTCGCCCGCGTTGTGCCGTTAATGATCTTTAGAATCTTTGGCAATGCTAGTCGTATAATATATCATTTCAATGAATTTTCATATCTTCTTATATTATGTAGAACTTTGTATTATATAATCCCTTTAATAAAAAAAGTTTACATTCTCCTTCATTTTTTTTTTACGCAATAAAAACTGTAATCTTTTTTACGGAGATCTCATTTTTACATGATGCATCGGTGTGATTACCGATATACTGCAAATGAAAACGAAGTAGTGAGCAGCCGCGTAACAAACAGGTTAGGACATCGATAAGCAGCAAGAAGCATCGTCTTAACGACTGGACGGGTTCATGCAGATGCGAGTGAAATCTCGGAGATAAGTAGGAATGCGCACGAAGGATTGTGGTACAACGTTTTGTAGAGTCTCATCTCTCTTGGCAGGCGTTCTTTTCGTTGACCCGGCGAAGGAGTAGCCGTGTCGGCGGAACGAAGAAATAAAGCAGAAGTTGGACGGTCGCGGGTTTACGCACACGGTTTCGCGTAAACCGATCCGTAGGAGATGGGAGCAAATGACAACGCGTGCTTTGCATGTCGAGTAGTATACGCGTTTGGTCCCTCTTGGTCAGGACAGTAGCCAAGCAGAGAGTTGCCAGTAACGGAGAGAGTACTCGGTGGTGAGGCGTGCTGATGCTGCGAAGCACATCTCTTCGTTTCTCTCCGGCTCTCTCGTCTACAGACGAGGAAAGTCCGAGTCGTTGAAGACGAGACGCGGGTGCATCAGAACATATACGCGGGGACGATGTGGGCTTCGCGAAAGGGAGCTGGCGGACATCGCGGAGCCCGGAGCAAAAGCGAGAGAGGTAGAGATGCTGCAATACGCGAGTGGCGCGATGCTATATACGCAGAGCGGGAGTAAATAAGGCGGAATCTGCACGTCGCATTGTTTGACTTTCCGGACTGACGTCTAGGGCGACGGTAAAGGGACCGACCGGGAGCAACGACAAGACCACGAGAGACAGCAACGGCTGATTTGCCAGAGAGCGCGCGCACGTATCGTTGCTGCACATGCAACGTGCTTTCTGTCTACTCTCTTTCTCTTTATCTCTCTGCGACTATATGCGTGAGGAGAAGCGCCGCAAGAGTCTTTTCTTCGCGGTACGACGTCGACGACGAGAACTCGTACGTACCGTGCAACAGAAAAGCTGGGGCCATGGCTCTCGGCTCGAATGAGTCAAAGACGCCAAGAACCTATTCTTCGTCTTCCCTTATAGTTTCCGGCTTTCGTAGTTCTTAGATAAAGATTAACTGTACATAATTCTGAGACGTGGAAAAAATTTCATTAAATTAAATGCCACTTAAATGCCAACCAGATTCGAGGAAAGTGTACCTTTACTTTCCCGGCTAATAGCGAAATTCAGAGAGAATTTTGAGTCCCAATGAGATAAAAATCAGATAAAATCGACCAAATGTTACGTCCTGACGTAACTCTCGTTATTTTTGTCACAAGATTTTCTCGCAATCTTATTTCTTGGCTTATCTTTCTACTATCCTGCGAACCTGTTCATTTTTTAAATAATTCATACATTTCACGAATTTCAATCATTAATTTCTCTCATCAAATTCATAAAAAGAATGATTTCTCTCGACAATCGTTGAACGGTATATCAGAAATTGATCTTTTCCGGAAAATATTTCCAATGAGATTCAAGTATTTGTCATGGAAACTTAAAATAAAAAGGTAAAAGATGGAAGATAAAATTATCTACCACCCGAGATAGATGCGAACAGAGGTCTGAACCCCCCTCGACACACGCACTACCCTCGGTGAAACAGCGAACTCCGCTGCCAACGTCGATACGGTCGACTAGGGCATCGACCCAAGGGGTATAGATCCAAATGTTTACCTTGCGGCTAGACCATTAGAGTTTTTCTAGCCGAACGACAAACGGGCTTCCATCGTGAAAAAGCGAACCTACATTACCTTGCGCATGAAAGTTAACCCTAACCAGCGACATATAGTTTCGGTACACCAACGCAGAACAGCATTACGTAGGGTTTCGGGATATATGGGTCATGCGATTGAGAGCCAAAACATTCTTTGCATCGTTTAATCAATCATCATAACAATATAATAATGTTCTCGCGAACAATTCTAATACGTTTTCATATACCCACACGCTTTCTAACATTTAACAATAAATAATTAAAATGATCAATTAAAATTCGTAAACTATTCCCTAAAATACGGTATGAATTGAATCAAAGATAGCAGATCTCTTCAAGACCATAGAAATAATAATCGATACAAACAATCGATAAGTGCCACTAACTTCATAAAACACATTATAGTTGCAATTAATTTCCTACAATACAATACGCAATGGATGAAGAGTAGTGAAGATGCGCGAAATTATAGAAATAATAAACTGGTGAAACGAATAAATAATATAGCCGAAGCAAAACATCCAAAGAAAGACAGTCGTAAATCACTACCGAACAGCCGGACAGACTCATGGTAGCGCAATATGCAACACAAGTGTCCCCCAACGGTGACTCACAAGGGCGAGGCGGCTCAACCACCGAGCGAGAAGAGGCAATTCACTCTAAATAAATTACGTACCGCGCGCAAAGAAATGCCTCCCTACGATCGGCAGAATAAGGTAATAACATTTTAATTACATCAACTTATTAAGGAATATTTCTTCTATAACATACCACTATTATTTTTCCGATAGTGCTTACCGTTTATGCTGGAATTAAGAACAAAGATATACTTCCGGGATAAAACACGTGTTAAAGAATTGCGTCTCCTCGACTCAGGGTGCAAAATTATGAACCGATAATTATATCAAATTATTCAGAAACATTCTATTATTCTAATGCCACCACGCGTTAAAAATTCGGGTAAAAGAGAAACACCCACATTTTTTACGTAATAACACATATAAAAGGTGCTGATAACATTAATTTTGCACAATAACAATGGTAAAATGTTATTAGTAACATCGAAAAATGCAAATAATTTCGCCAATCATCCGGCAATCGAACTTTTTTTTAGCAGAGAAAGTGATCCGTTAATTTTTCCGAATACATATACATTTTTTTCGAATTTTGTTAATATTTTAAAAATGAAATTTTCGAAAATTAGAAAAAAATAGGTTTCCGGTGATTTGTTACACAATTTTTCAAAACTAAACTGCTAGTATCCTTTTGGAATTATTATTCTCTCGGGATTTCGCTTTTATCTGTAATGCAACATTACACCCTTTGTAAGACACATCACGAAAAATTTCGAAACAGCAAATAGGAATTCATTTTTTTTAACGTCTCTGCAAGTCTGTTTAGATCAGCAGAACTCCACGCCCGGCAGACGAAAGATAGGGAGCTTTTGTTTTCATGCGCGCAAGAAAGAGCGAATGGAGAGGCGACAGCGATATATCTATTTTTCATCACATCGATCGTCATTTTTTTTCTCCTGCACGACGTTTGCAATTCGTGTAGTCTGAAAAAAAGTTTTCCGGAGTGATGTACTCTCTGGTAATGTGGATTGGCGATGAGCCGACGACGAGTGTCGTTCTCTGGAACGACGTTGAAGTCAACGGAAAGAAAACGAGAGCCAAATGGGGACCGAAATATTGGCCGGTGCAAGTTCTGCGCCAAAGCCGTTAGTATAACCTCTCCATTTATTTTTTCGTTTCGCTTTTTTTTGGTTCCCGAACTACAAGCGAAGGTCTGCATTGACGAACGATTTTTTAAATATATTTTCCGCCTTCGAATAAATATCGTATGTTCCCTTGATCACGGAGGCGGCAAAAAAAATCACCGGAAGCATACATTATCATTTTCAGCGGACAAAGATTGGCTGGAATCTCTGTCGGTAATCGCGAATGGGCAAGTTATATGGGGCAGACGTCAAGAGGAACAGATTGGCTCGGCTCCGAAAAAGCAGAAACCCAACAACGATGAAAATACGAATGATGTTGGAAAAAAAGCGTCACGAATGTTCGAGAATACAGACGAGAAGCCGCGATTCGCGAACGTCGTCGAGAGCGACGAGGACAATTGTAACGGGAGGGAAAATTCCAGCGACGAGGAAAGTGAGAAAAATTACAGCGGCGATGAAGCTGTGAAAAATGACAGTGACGATGAAACTGTGAAAAACGACAGTGACGATGAAACTGTGAAAAATTACAGTGATGAGGAACCTTCGAAAAATGACAGTGACGAGAATAATGAAAATGACAATGACGATGAAACTGTTAAAAATTACAGTGACGGGGAAACCCGCAAAAATGACAGTGATGAGAAGAATAAAAATGACAGTGACGACGATACGGTGAAAAATTTCAGCGACGAAGAAGTTACGAAAAATTATACTACTGAGAAAAACGATAGCGACGAGAAGAATAACACTGACGAGAATTACAGTGACGATGAAACGGTGAAAAATTTTAGCGACGAAGAAGCTACGAAAAATGATACTACTGAGAAAAACGATAACGACAAGAAGAACAACACTAACGATAGTAGCAGCAGTAGCAGTGACTTCGACGACAGTGACGCTACTCGCAGCATTAAAATTCGTAACGTCAAATCTCCGTCACGAGTTGGACCGTTTCGTTGTTGCCTCGACGAATGCAGACTGAATCTCAAACGTATGTTATTAATCGGTATTTTCATAATTTAATGTGAATTAACGTGAAAAATCATTCTTTTTTTTTAACACAAGTTTATTCCCCATTTTAGTTACGCAAGAAATCGTCGATGTTTGCAAGCAACTTGTAGTTCATATCGAAAAAACGTTTCTCGCGCGGCAAAGGAATTCCGGCAGAATTCCTCCGAAGGGAAAAGTACGACATAACCTGATGCAAAATATTGGAAACAGACTTCGATCATCGAAACTTTGAATTTTCGTTTTTGTTACTCGAACAGATCGAACTGTTACCCGGATCGGGCGTATGGGTTTCAAACATCGATGTGTCCGATATCACGAATACGTGCGCAAAGAAACCAAAGGAAATGACTCGCCGATTGATGCGCTCGATTCTCAGCAAAGAAAAACTGATGAACATGACTCCACGGGGAAGGGGATCGCGCCAAGCGATACCGAAAAATATTGTCACTGCTGTCGAAAGTGAGTATTATTTTATTTTACTAATTTTTTTTATTAAAAAAAATTTTTATTTTTTAATTTTTTTTTTAAATTTATTTGTATTTTTAGTTTTACATTGAAATAAATGGAAAAAAGAAATGTACAATTACACTATAAATATCGGTGGAGTTCGAACATTTTTATAGATTTGCTGACATATCCTTTACGAGAAATGTGAAAATCAAATTTGAACAAAACGGATATAATCTTTACGAACAAATACGAAGGTTTAATGTCGCATTTTTTTTAGCGTTTGTAAAGGAAAACACGATGCCGGCTCTTCAACTTTCGCATACGGAGTATACCCGATGTTTGACACTGATGTGCAGTACTCTGCGCAACGCAAAACCTTCGACGAGCGAATCACCGAAGTTGAGAAGTGCCTCATCGACCGACCAACTTCGATATAAACTTCGATCGAATTCCGATAGACGCGCCGATGATCGACGCAAGAGACGCGAATCTTTCAAAGAGCTCACGAAGACTTTGGCATTGAAGAGACAAACCGTATCCAGCGACGGGAGTAGAAAGTACAAACGTATTGTACAACGCAAGTATTAGAACGTTCGGAAATATCATTGAGAAAATAAGGTATATTCGTTAAAATAATTACGGCAGTAATGTTCAGTGACTTCGTTTCGTCGTGTTTATAGACCTTTTTGCGTAATTGTTGTAATCGCAATACATTACTATTGGCAATAGTCAATAAAAAAATTTATTACTTATCTGAACTAATAATTAATTCGGAAAATTGATAATTGGTACAAGCAATTTTTTTTTTTCTTAAAATTTTTTTTTAAAATAGCATTCCGAACGAATTATTAGTTCTTCTAACTCGTAATTTTTTTTAATATTCAGTTAACATTTCGTCGATATTCAGTATTTGAATTTACGTGCAAAACTGTTCTGTATAACATACAATTAAATTCCATTCGCAATTTTATTTCAATTCTCATTTTAAAGCGCAAATACGTATTTTTTTCAGTTTTAAGGGACTTTGAAAGATTATAATCTCTCAAACCCAATCCTTTAGTTAAAGGTTTTCGTATCTAAAAGTTGGACTTCGTAATGAGATTTGCAATAATTTCATCAATAAAACGATGAAACATTTTTTATCCAAGTTGTAACCGCACTATCGTAAGGTTTTTTACAAACATCGAAAATTAAAACGTCGAATTACAAAAATTACATAATCGATTATCATTTTCTCGTCGCACGGCCCTCGTTTCTCTGCAATGACGAATAAACTAATTTAGAATAAAAACTTGAAGACTTCATGTTCTCCGAGACGAAAGTCTCAGCAGTTTGGAATGTAAAATTAAATTGAGATTCTCGTACAGCGTGTTTCGAAGCTCACAGATAAGTAGATCCTGCGAGTGCGCTGAGATTTCGCTCCCGCGGTAGGCGACCGAGCGATGATGAAGAAGAATAAGTAGCCGCGCGCCGCCGCGCTCACACAGCCGACGTTGAGTCCCGATCTTTATTATACATTTCGGTACACGTGGTACACGATCCTTTCGGCACGACTCGAAGTCCACCACTAGGTATATCAGACGAGTACAGAGCGCGCGCGGCGTTGTGCCGATCTCGGCACTCTTGTGACCTTTTGCCGGGCGGCGGTCTGCGGCGGTCTACGGCGTCGGCGGCTCACACGTATTAGAGGATTTCAATGATAGTGTTTACAGTTTCCGAGAAAGCATAATACGGCTTTGAAACTACGGGAGCAGGGCGATGGGGAGTTTCGAAGAGAGGCCCAGTCCCGCACAAGAAACCTCGATAGTCATAGACAACCAGACGCGCATATTATAATGGGTGCTGCCTGTTGCTGCTGTTGCTGTATATGCGCGCTGATGATGATTCGAGGAGAAACACGGCGTCCAACACTTGGAGGAAAATGCCGCGCGTGATTTCACTCGTGTAGCCAATTTGCGCGTCGTCGCCCCGAGACGAGAGAGCAGTCAGGCCAACTGGGAGACTTTCAGTATCGCTAGAAATGGCGACGATGACGACGACGACAAACGTTGACTACCTATACGTTCCTCGACAATCATCCCGACTCGAGGAAACGTTGCTATGCAGTACTGCGATTTCACTATTTTCCAGTTGCTAAATCTGCACTCACGTTGATTATCGGGAATCCGTACAATGTCAAGATTCAGAAACGACTTGAATGCATCGAAGAATCTCGAAGTAAATTCACACATCGAAGCGAGAAAAAGACAACGATAAGGAAATAATAACACGTTTGACGCATCGTTATTTGTAATCGTAAACGGAGAGACGTACACGGATTTGATACAATTTACCATATATGTGGTATAAGAAATCGCACATTTCTGGTAATGGGAAATCAATGACGCCACCTGTCGAAAATAACGAGAACTATGCGAATTTCTACCAAAGGATATAGTAAAAATTCCCGTAATATGGAGCATTTTGGTGATAGGTGACGCCACAGCCGGATTTTACCAAGTGGCATAGTTATTTCTAGCAGATCTTCTTTTCTCCATGTAAAGGAAGAAAATAATCAGTAATCAGTAATCGTAAATACCTGTTATCGCAGACGAAAATATATAAGAAAACAGTAAGGAAAACATAATACGTTGTTATCATAGAAAAAGACATAAAGTGGTGAAGGAAGTTGATGATCGAAGTCCATAGCCGCTTCCTGAAAGCTGTTTATATTAAAACCGCAAGTCTTCGGCAAAAGCCACAGTTCTTTTCTAAAAATATCAAAAGTCTTGCCGTTTAAACAACGTGAACCAAACAGTGTCACCCGCGGGAACATGAACCTTTACTTCGCATTCGTCGTCCTGTTGAAGATCTTCGGAATCTTTGCCGACGCTAATCCTGTCCCTCAGGTTTGGCGGCCTCGGAGGTCAATCAACCAACGAGATGCTAGACCCTTCCGCAAGTGTATCCCGGGAATTGACTCGAGATGTCGACCTCTACCGCCAGATGTAGTAAATTAGGAAGTATTGGTAAATTTCGTCATACCAGTCACCCCAAACCAATTTTAATTCATGACGATAAAAATTGGATGTGAAAAATTCCCTGATATGATCGATGAAAAAACTGTTTATAACGAAGTGACCAATGAATAAATAATGTCCAAGTGTTTGTTCAATATATTCCCATGTTGACCCGATTCAGTACCGTTGAGTTCAAGATATTTCCTTATAATCTTCATTGTTTCACGAAGAGACCGGTCGCTTTGTTAAACAATTACTCTGTACCCGCTGTAAAAAGTTCACGTCATTTCATTATGTTCCTTTGTCGCTGTTAATATTGTACAATAGACACTATCGCGAGAATGCAGTCGTTTGTCATAGCGGCGCCAAGGCTTGGTGACCGCGACTTCTGTCGCCCGACGAAACCAGAAGCTCTCGCGGTCGTACGACCGGGAAAAATTTGCATTCGTAAAGTGAGGCGAGTAAAGTGGCTCACAGACTTCGGCGAGCGTTCAACTTCTTCTTCTTCTTCTTTATCTTCTTATTTCTCGGTGATTCTTCGGAGACGCTTGTCGACGCACGTATGTATACTCTCGCGCAGGACGCAGGCGTATTATACGTTATCCAACTCCAACTAGTCCACTGTACGGAAACGACGCACGCGCTTTTAATGTACTGCGCCAGCATTTGTACCACTGCTCACCTACACCGATTATCCATAGTAGTCAGAGAAAACAGACTTACCAATGGATTCAAATAATCTTCAGTCTCCTTTGTGGCGAGATCTCGCCGACATCGGCGTCGATCCGTCTGGAGACGCGTGACACCCACGAGGCTTCGAGTTAAAGGAAACCTCAGGACTTCTTCGGCAACTATGCAACACAACCTTCACTGGTACTCTTATCCTATCCTAATCCCGCAACGGTCCTTGCGCATCGTTGTCCCCAACGCTAAGACTCGCATCCGGGTATAGTATGGTGAACAGAATTCTTCGATTCGTAAAACAGTGTGTATTCGTGTTATTTTCTGCTGGCATACCTAATTCGTTTTTTTTAATTCTGAAACACCACTCATTGGTCTACTGTATCCGAGCGATTTCAAGAAAATCTTGTTCTTTTTTTTTTTATTTTAGGTCTCATCTAAAACCGTATAACTTCAGCAATTTTTACTATATTGATATTGAACTTTAACAGACGTCTTCCTTAGATTCTGGCGTTTCGATTTCACTAATGTTTAATTTGAAAATATTGATTTTTGACAGAGATTCGCAACGATAAAGAGATCAGGTAAGAAAATGTGTGGTATTCAAAGGTTCATCAACTAAAAAAGACAAAAAAAAAACGAAATCGGCAACGAATTCTTCCCTTTTCTATTCTATAATTAACATAATGTTTTTAAACCCAATAGCGATTCAATAGAAAATTCATTGAAAACTGTGTTTCCTCATGAGTTAATGCTTAAGTTTCTTTTGGTTTTACGATCGTCGTAGAAGCGTATCCAGCGAGAATGGAAATGAAAACGAGATTCAGGATATATTCTTCATGGCAACTCGAAAGATTTGTCCGGACGGAATAACATCGCGGTTTGGAAATAAAATAAATCTCAATTGCCCGGAAGCGAGTGGTCGGGTAGACTGGAAGATGAATGTAAATCGCTCGGAAGCCACCGAGTAACTAAATGGACCGACGGAATGGCGTTATTCAATCGCTGAAGGGCAAACCCGCGCGCAGGTGCGGAATCGGACCGCATGTCCGCGCGGCTTCGGGTAAGAAGAGTAAATAATCGATTAATCGATCGTGTGATCGTTTATCGATTGGTCGAGGAAGGGAGACTGTCGCTCCCTCGATCATTGACCGTTTCGCCGACTGCGAAGAGGACCGCATTCGAATGCGCGTATCCCAACAATTAGCTTGAGAACGAAACGAACGGGAAGACGATTTGTCGCGAGAGATTTATAGCTTCATACATATCCGAGCCTCGCGAGGAGCTCGTCTACGCACACTGAATTTACTGCGCTTTCAGCTCGCCGGAGTACATTGACTCTATATCCGTTTTTTAGATTTAATTACATTGATAAACCCATAAAATTCATCTCTTCAAAGCGAAAACTGCAAGGTATTTGCAATGAGAGGTTTTAAACACACCATGGAAATTAATATTAACAAAATTAATAGATATCTTTGTCGGAATGAAAACATGTAAAAAAATGCGATTCTTGATATGCAGAACGATAAACGGAAATTCCGTCTTCTCTCGTAAGTTGTATTCTCTTCGTCGATTGATTATTTAGCTACATTTTCATTTTTAGCGCGTGACTGCAATAATGTTGATTACAAATAATAGTTGATAAATTTTTCGCTGCATCGTTCAACATATTCGTCTGTATAAGCCGCACGTAGCAAGACACGTGTAGCCAGTTAGTTTTTCTAAGTGCGCATTCTAGAGAAGCGTACAACTACGCTAGTGTACAAATTTCCATTGCCATAAACGTTGAAACAGTCCGTACCTTCGATGCCCGTCCCCCTTGCGTCTTTTTCAGTCTGAATCGCACGCAGTCTTGAACAGCAGCAACAGCAACAGTATCCCGTGAGCGAGGGAGTGAATGCAGGCAGATCGAGATGCAAAGGAGTTCCGCGGAGGTTCGCGCGTTGCCTTTCAAACTCGCCGCCTCCGAAGCGGATAAATTCGCCCGGGTCTCTCGATCTATTAATTCGAGCCGCCTTTGCATTCCTACGGGGTCGCACGACCGTTCCGATCTCCAACTCTTCGCATGCGACCTTACTTCGTATGCTTTCTCATTCTCCTTCGTTTCTTGTATATCTGTATATATTTGTATGCGTTTCGCGCGTGTACGCGATCTTCCTTTTCCCTCTCGATCGTTTATTTTATTTTCACGGGGTTGGCGATGCCCCTTCAGCGACAAACGTGCCACGGTGACCCTCGCCACTCTCTCTGCTCGAATGCCCTGCCACACACGGTAACTATATGGGATAGTTATTTTGCGACTATATTGGTACACATACCTACGTACGGACGAAAATTCTCCGACGGACAAAGGAGGAATAACTAACGACGCTATGAGACTCGGAAATAAAACAAAAATATCTGGATGATCGCGCGGAACGTATTTCTTTTATTCGAGATGCATTCATTCACTTTTGGGGTCTTTATTTGTATGTTCTTTACATCCGTTAACAAAAAACAGGAGACACAGATCCATTGTGACGTAAGTACAGTGTGAATTGTCGTCATGACCAGTAAAAATGTGAGTTACAAATTGTGACCCAAAAAATGTTACTACATTCATCAATTATAATATAAATAAAAATGTACTGTTAAATTACCGTAAATCGAATATTTTTGCAAAAAAAATATAATTAAACAATAATATATCATTTTTCAATGTTATTCAAGCGTAAAAAAAATGTTTTTTTTTTCTACTGGTTAACAGGTGAAATTTTTTTTCATGAAAAGAATAGTTTTATTAAAAAAATATAATAAAAATTATTTCTCAAATGTTTAACAATAAGAAAAAAAAATTCAGCGTCTATTCAAATTGTTAAGTACGGAAGTAGGTGAGAAAATAACGAGGAAGCGAAGACGTGTGGAGATACGAAGACTATGAAGCATATGCGATGAAAATAAAAAAAATTGATGTAATTTAACCGAACGATTGGATAGCTGATCCGCGACCAGCTATGTCGACATAATATTACTTCGAAATAAGCTATTTGAAAGAAAAAGTTTCCAAGTGCGTCGAGCGGCAAAGTGAGGTGAGAAATGTTGTTCGCAGAGTGAGCGATGTCTACACACCGCACTGTCAACGACTGACATATCGCTCTGATAAACTCCGCCCGGTGTCGTGTGAAGATTTCACCCACGTACCGCGGTTGTCCTCCGGTCGGTCCACAGGTATACTTACGTTTACATGTCACGCTGCCGTGAATTTTTTTTTTTTTTTTCCTATTATAAAATGCGTCCGTTGTAAAGGAGAGGCCTCGGGGAGTTTTGCCTTTCTGAGTAAAATACGGAAATAGTTTTTACCGTTGAAGCACAAGGATAGTCCGAAACATTTAAATAAGAATTGAAAAAAAATATATATATACATATATATAAAATCATAATCTTAAATTTCTCTTTTTTAAAGTATATTTTGCGATGTAATCAAAGACATGAATTATTCGTAAATGTTATCACGTATGTAAACAAATTTTTTTTTTTTACCGAAGATTCAGATTTTATGATTTATGTTTTACACTCAACCCTCTTAAGGATTCGATTATTCGATCATAGCGATTTTTTTTCTTCCTGAAATATCCATTAAATAAAAGTTCTCCAAGCAGTTTGGATATCTCCGAATTTGTAAAAAAAAAAACCGCTTTCGGGTTGTCTGGTGAAATCAAAATATGTCGAAGAAACAGCTTAAAGTTTTCTTCGAGAGCTCGTTAGGTGATCGATTCAGGAACGAAATGTTTGGGGGGTGCGATTCCCTCGATTAATCTCGTTCGTATGGTTGTCGAGGTGAGAGAACTCGAAAGCGACGAACGACTTGCACGTAGGTCGTTTAACACGGGTCTATCCTTCTCGTCGAGTTTGCCAGCTCTCGGCTATCAGGACCAATACATTTTCATCCGGTAGGGGCATCCGGAACGGGTCATCTCGGGTTTGAAACACTAGAACCCCAGTCTGCAGTGAGCGTAGAAACTTCCCCCTTTAGGCATTGAGTAATGCGGTGCGGAGTTGCCGTGATGATGGGCATTAATATGCCGATGAAAATGTCCCTCTCATTCGTTGGCGCGTCCGTTGAAGTTGATGTTCCGTAGAAACGTGTGTCTTGTTATTCGTTGAGTGCGTGGGGCCGCGTCGAGTGTTGTCAAGGCAGACGCGCTGCATCGGTACGAGTCAAGCGATACCGACGAGATAACCACCGTCCAGTCAATATTAATAGCCGGACTATCATTGTTTTCTGCACTCGTCGCTTCCACCGTACACGGTCCGTCCTCATTTTTCTTTATTCCCGTCGTTAACGCAAGAAACGAGCGCGCTTGTTCGACTTTAAATTCAGATAAAAGGTTCCCCGGTGACGAGAGCAAAGGCGCGGTAGAAGCAACGACAGATTTGCAGAAAAGCAAAATAAAAATAAACGATACGGATGCAGACAATGTTCGGTTAAATCGATAAATGAAATCCCAATGATAAAGTCAGTAGAAACTCTCGTGATCGTAAAAACGAAACTAAAATTAGTGTGAAAGCATTTAAGCGCTATTAATTTAAGACAATGGGCTGAGAGGACTGGATGAACCAGCGAGAGACCTCGAGAACAAGAGAAATGAAAGTCCAGGTGTAAATTTCATTCGTGCGAAACCAGTCAGCGATTCTCGCTACGGCGCAGCCTTCAATTAGCAGTACTTCGGGGCATCTCGGGGGCTGCTGATGCACTCCCGATGCTGCTGCGAATTCTGTATCACAGTCGTACACTTTTAACCCACGCTATGGCCGTCTCCATCGTATTCCTTATTTTTATTTTTATTTTTTTTCTTTATCCTCGCACTCGCAACAAAGTTCGTATATGCGGGTGTATTATACACGCCTTGAGATAAACCGTTGTCAGCCATGTAATTAGCGACTCTACTCCCGCCATGTGCACCATCACGAAACTTGAGCCGCGATCTCGGTGTACATAAAGAACAAGGATTTGAGTTGCGCTCCAAGTTCCGAGAGGTTTAACCCTCTCTACTCGCTTTCTTGTTTCACCCGCGGGGGTTGAAGCGTTGAGCCGCACTCGTTGCACCGGTCGGGTGCCCCGGGGAGCCAATTCCAACACGCAAAAGTTGGCGTATTCGAGAGCAAAATTGTAAGTACCCCACATATCGTGAATGCCAATTAACGGGTAAAATTACAAAATGCAACTAACATCTGTTCAAGACAGCTGAAGAACATGAGTTTTCCTAAGGCAACGTTTATCTAACACCGGTAGGGATATCACCTGTGTTGGTACTTTTTTAATTTCAGGTAACTAACGTTAATTTCAGAAATATTATGCTATACTTTGATGGTAATTAGTTTCACGCTACTACTGTGTCTGCGTGTGTATTTGTAAAATGCCTCGACGAATTTATCATAAAATTTTTCATCGAAAATGTCTTCGGAAACATTGAAAAGAATGATGGAAAATTAATAGTTAACTGGGACAACTTTTTTTTTTCTTTGTTTATCGTATCTTCTAAAAGTAATCGTTCTGTTTTACCCTTAAAAAAATATGTCGCACATACGGCAAATTAAATTATTTAAAGGTTTAAGCTATCAGTGCGGGTGATAAAAATATGTCGTGCTTCGCTAATTTTGTATTCTGATACGATGCAAAAATTGATAACATTTTTTTTTAAATATCCAACTGAAACAGTAAAAAAAAAATGATCGCCACTTTATATAAAATTTACAAAGAAAAATAAGATTCTTGGATCGATTAAAAACGAAAAATACTCATGTAAATTATTTAAAAAAACCGAAATTTGCAAAAAGACTGTACCGCATACCCCAGTCGCAAGCAGGGGTTACCGCATATAATCCTCGGTTCTTACATAGTACAGAAACGAAGCGAGAAAGAGGGCGGTATAGGGATCGTCGAAGAGTAGGGAGATTTGGCACGACTCGGTCTCGCCACTAAATTTGTAATTGCAGCCTCCGCGTGACGTGGCGCTTCGAATGAAAAATAAAAAAAGTTAAAACGTAAATTTTGCATTGCCGGCACGATGGATCATGCACCATGGAACGAGAGTTGAATTCGCGCGGCGTCGGCATCGGCGGCGGTAATGCAGCGGCGATACGAGGTCACGAACCTGTTGGGCTAAAGTGAATATACACCAACGCGAGCGAACTGACCGTATGCAGTATATACATCGAAGGCGAGGGGCGTAATCCGCGGCGACGTGCATTCCCACGTCGTGGCTTTTCTCGTGAACAACGCGCCGGACTTTGGAGTTTCGTTTCTCCTTACGGATATCCGAGATACTTTGCCGCTCGGCATTGCATGAATACAACATCCGTCGATGCATCTCGCAGAGAGTCCATCAGCATCAGAAATGCGAGTGTCTATCGTTATACATTTTGCCGAACGTTACTTGTCCTTCTCTTCGTCGTATATGCCGTTCGCCGAGAACACACACGCGGATGAACGACATGTTGTTCTATCGTATATAAAACGTAACGTAACGTCCTTTTGCCGCATGGATCGGTGCACCCGCAACTACCAGACAGCTCGATCCCTGCCACGATCATCCTCGTCACGACGCGATCAATCCTCCGATCGTGAAGGTATTGCATGGATACATCGAAGTATCGAAAGAAGAAGAAGAAGAAGGGAAAGAGGATAAAGGGTACGGTGATTCAAGCTTATACGCTCGAACGAGCAGCAACTGACCGGTAGACTGTTTTCAAGAATCTTATTGTCCCATATCGAATGCCATATCCAATGAGTTCACCGTTTATCGACATCGGTGAGTGTTGGACAGCGTAGAAGCATATAATAAACGAATTTTTTTTTTCGTGTTTCTTGGTAGAATATTTTCAGCATTTATACCAATTCGAACTGTTTAGACATGCGTAGAAAGGTTTTTTTTTAAATCGCGAATGCTGATTTCCTAACGTTCCACACCATTCCCCATATAAATAAAGTATAAGTCTGAACATTAAAAAAATAAAGCTTTATACATATATGACAGCAAAATGCATCTTATATGCATCTTATCCATATATATCTGCCGGACTATTTATACCAATTCGAGGGAATAGGTATTGTATATGTAAAAAAAAATTGTATATAAAATTTATATATTTTTTTTAAACATATATTCTTTATATCCGGTATCCGTGTTCCAAATAGATGTGATCTACACACCGAATATGAAAAACATGTGTTGAAAAAATGATATATAAATTATATATCTTATGGTAAAAAGTTCTATAAAGTATATACTTAATTTCCATGTGATACCGTATCGTGATATCGTATTCTTATCTGCCCCAACGATAATTAAACGTTACACTTGGGTAAGTTGTACATCGAAACCTCGAAGAGGTGAAGCAGCGAGTTCATATCCTTTCGTTATCCTTCGGCTACGCGAAACTCCGAGGAGTCAAGGATATTTAATTGTTTTCCACGGCGCCGAGATCTCCAAGTATATTTATAATAAGAGGATGGCGATTGGGATATACACAGCGTGCGGGTTATACATCGTGCGAGAAGTGAAGCAGGACGTGAGGACCAAGCCGATCGAGCGTGTATAATATGCGATGTCGGAGATGGGGTTATATGAGAATAAACGAATGGAATGAACGAGCTCGCGCGTGTCCGAGGCAACACAGTCTGGGAGGGGTCGAGACGTCAGGTTCGCACGGGAACGGTTTTGTATCATGTGCATGCGAAGAGAGGGGCCCCCGTCAAAGCGGCCAACGAGCGGGCGCGGTGGGCCGATTTCAATAAACGCCCTCGGCCAGCTCTCACTTCTTCTTCTTACATTTCTTACGTGCGCATCGCGCGACTTCGAACTTCCACATTCTCTCTCTCTTCATCTCTTTGCCGCCGAGTGTCGGATAACCCCGAAGCAAAAGTTTGCGCCCTGCATGTAACACTGCAACAACTTATTGGACCGACGAAGACCATGCAAACTCCTTGCACACACCGGCTGCAAAAGCACCGGCCTCGTACCTTCAGAGAACTCAAAGAGTGCACGTTACCGTCGAGATCGCGCTTGGACACCTTGGCATTATTACGTCCGGATTATTACACGAACGTGGCATCAAATAACCGGTGAACATCCTGTCGAGGAACTCAGACGTTTCAGCGTAGCGTGAACTTTGGATCCGGATGAAGACGGAGCCCCAGCGGAAGACGGACGTATGAATGAAGGGGAAGATTTTCTCCCATGCAGCATGGCAACCTCGTCTTGTGTACAGGAGTTTAACTTATGTTCAGGTTACAACAACGATTAAAAAACTCTACGAATGAGCAATTGGCTAACCAAATGGTTGGGAGGGAGGGAAAGATAACTGGCAAGACGAGAAAATCAAGAATCCCGTGGCGGAATGAACTCAAAGGATTGCGGAAAAGTGCAGGCGTGACGAGGCTCGGTAGTTCCTCATACCATCGGACTCCAGGAGTCGCGCTAATAGCTTGGACATCGCGGCGAGTGTTGGCGTTTTTTAATTTTTTTTTTTTTTTTTTCAATACATTTGCCTACGAAGGACGAGGACGATGCTGCGACGGGTGTTAGGCGCATAGTGGGCGCAAACGACGCATGGCACACACAGGGGTTGAGAGGCTTCATCGGTCGTTGAGGTTCGAAGGTTGGAGGTGTCGGACGCCGTAGGGGGCCACCCGTTCTCGCCGGTGCTACATCATCCGCGGGGACAGCGTATCCACTTGTTAGCGAGATGCGAGGCAGCACTCCGTACACTCAAAAGCCACTGAAGCCTCTGAGCCTACAAATACGTTTCTTCTTCAACTACTCTACTCGGGGTCTCTCACTCTTTTCCACCGGTGATAAATGGACTGCAACTCTCGAAATACGAAAGCATTCCTACCACGGGCGTGTGTGTTATATTCTTGATTAATGAACTACGTGAATTTCTACGGTTATGCCAAGCGGCTCTATGTAAACTGTAGTACGTGATGTGCCGGCATATACACCTATAACCACGAAGAGAAAAAAAAAACATTCGTATACTTGGATTGGCTTATGATTGACCACTATTCGCGACTTGTATATGATCTTTTGAATGAAAAAAGAAACACAACATGAAGACCTGTCGATTGTTGATCATTTTTATCTTCGACACGTTCGCCAAAAGCAATGCCGACGCTTCTGTGGATCGTCCAGACGCCTCTTTCGAAGACTTCTGTATCGAATATTCGTAACATCGAATCAAACTGAATGTACTGACTTTTGATGCTCATGCTGAGAAATTAATTGATTCGCGGAAGCTTTGATCCAACGACCTATTTATTAATATTGTTTTCTGAAGTCTATTGCGGATGGTTTTTTATTTGCTAATTCGTAGTCGTAAACATCTACCTGCTGTCTGTCATATGCCCAAAGCAATGTGAGATACGTGAGAAAATAGGTCCAATGGGCATTTATATTATGGATTCCACTTACCGTCGTTAGATCTTGGAGAAGGAGACGGAAGGTGGTAGATATCCATATAGATCCGAGGTTTCAGGAACGCCACTGCTAAGCAATCTGAAATATTGAAAGGATCATCCAATGGTGAACTTCTATGATTCATATGATTCCAATCAGTAGTTCACCTCCAATAACGCAACACTGGAAAGAATGATCAGTTGGCAGATCTATAATCGCTAGTTGAGTCATCACTTTTCAAGAAAAGATGGTTTGTTCCCGTAACTATCAGTTCATTCAATTAATCGGTAGTTTTCCCGACGGACGCTTTTTTTTTTAATGAGCACAGAAAGGGTAGATATTGCATAAGCATTTTCCAAAAATCAGGACTTTTATGTCTATAATTCGAAATTTACTAACAGCACAGATTCAGAACATCGGAATTATATCATCGCGATGTTGCGGGGTCACAAAATGAGTATTTGAATTTTGGTTACACGAAGTTCGTCTGTTTAATCGCCTGTAGGCTAAAAAACCAAAAGTTATATTTCAATGCCGTCAGCTGATTGACATGATTTTTTGTTGTGTCTTAGGCTTTCGAGAACAGCGAAACATACTATTTCGAAACTCAATCACGAATACATCCCCCGACCATAGTCTGCCAATGATATTTTTTTTATTTCACTCCTTTTCAGTAATACCATTTTTTTTTTTACTATACCCCCTTTTCGGTCAGGAATTTCGTAATTTTCGGCAGCTAGCGTCCTAGCTGTAGCGCGCCACTTCGAAAACGAACTCGCGTAGGTACCCGCAGTCACAGAATATCATCTTTTTCACGTACGGCTTACATTGCGGAGAGCAGAGCGAGAAAGCGTAACGATAAATCAATAGGCGAAAGGCATCGGGTATGCCCAGTGCCCATAATAAATTCATGAATTGTAAAACTGTTGCTCTCTTGGGCTCTCTCGTGAACGCGGACGAACCGTGGCGTATTGGATTTATTGGTCGACCTGACCCCGCTAAGACGATCCCCGGTGTATACGCCGGTTACGACGAGTGGGTGGCTGGACGGTGGTGTGGCCGATGGCTGGGAACGTAGTGGAACCCGAACGGGGGATGCGCGCGGTTTCAAGAGAGAACGAAGTAATCTTGGCACAGTAAGAGAGCAAAGGATAACCGAATAGAAGGAGGAAGACGACGAAAAGGAGGAAGAGGTATAAAAAGAGAAGAGAGGGAGGGAGGTATACGTGTGAGGGAGTTCCGTTCAGTTCTGATCTGCTGGTTCCGAACTCGTAGACCCCTCGGGCGAGGGTAATGTATTAACGAGTTAACGGCTCGCTATCGATCACCCTCTATCACCAAATAATTTTCAATTATACACTATAAATCGCGCCAACCAAACGAACGTAAAGTACCCTCGTGGACTCTTGCGTATTATGCAACTCCGTACTGACATTTCAAATATCTCGTTGGGGCGATCATCGTCGCATCCGTTGCCGAAATACTATCTCGTTGTATTATTGATACGTGATTATAGTAATGAGAAATGCGTTCGATCATTGCGAGGAGATATATTGAAAGCGTTTGGAGAGCAATCAACACGGATCAGAGACACATCAGGATTTTTGAGATATGACGCACTGCTGCGAAACAAACTTGCGGGATAATAAAGGCGGACGTGATTAATCCGGAGGCATCAATCGTTAATATTTCGACGTGCCAAGATCTCTTCTTCAAACTAAATAAATAGACAAACGTGTCGATCTGTGTGGAACTTTAACTGTAATTGCTGGTTAATTTGTGACGAATTAACCAACGGTCGGTGTGCGCACGATCGTATAGTTTTCATTCGACGTCCGTCGCGGTTGGTTAGAAGGCGTTTTAGTGATAATTTAAACGCGCTAAATCAGAAACGCATTTACGAGGTCAGCGTGAAATTTATAAATTAACCGCTCTGGCAGATTTGTGGTTAGTATATATATACATTTGTGGCTCACAACATGGGTCCGCCGTGCGTGCCACGATCGTTCGTATGGAACTTTCTTCATTGTATATGTACCCCCGCTGGCAAGGAAAACCCGCCCAACGCACGGCCCCAGAGACACTTAAATTGATTTACTCCCGATGAATCGCGCATGTCGTTAACTACGATGACGAAAAGGCGTCCAAATTCATTTGAGTCTCGCGTAGAGTATTAAATTCACAGTAAAAAAAAAAGAAAAAAATCAGCAACACAAAATCCCGAATTTTTTTTTTTTCATCTCGTGAATCAGATAACAAGTTGTTTTTTGAAAAGATATCGGAGTGTCTTAAACGATTTTATTTTAACTTCGCAGTGTATTATTATTATTATTTTATTTAAAAGAATTTCTCAACACCCCGAGATAGCATTTGTTTCAATATTCTTTGCATAAACATATTGAAAATCTTTGCAACGCCAAAAATGAAGAGTTCCTCGACCCTACAATCGAATCGAGAAATCTATAAATTCGAGAATTAAAATGACAGTTGTGCTATAGGTATCTCATAAACGTTGTTGCAACACCCATAATGTAGCTTCCTTATCGCTGTTACAGGTACTCCACCAACAGCGGCATTGCGCCTCTCTTGGCGGTGTATACATTGAATACGTAATCGATTACTCGTAGTCCACCCACACGCGACTGCAATCGATCTCTGCACGAACGAGGTGCGTATAGCTTCTCGCGCGAGTGCACCTGCTGCACCCTTCTTCTATTGCTCCTATCGCGTACGCGTATACATCGATAGACACAACATCTTTGCCGCTTTCACGCTTCAAATTTTTTATATTAACGTATTTATCGAAGTTTCGATCCCAGGCTATTTCTTTTTTTTCTCCTCTTTCACAAGCCTCGGCGTTCTGCCTAAGAATTATCATTTTATTTCGCGGTTCTTTTTTTTTTTTTTTCTTTTTAATTCAAATAACGCCGCCCATTAAACTTCGCATAAACGTCGAGCGTTAATCTTTGTAATTGCGAGCTCTTGGTTATTTTAACGACCTTTTGATTGGCTTTGAGACTTTCGCGATTGCGTAATAACCCGAATATTTGGATGATACACAGCGGTCTTTTCAATTTGGAGGATACACTCGATTTTTAAAGTCCGTAACATGCTTTACATGTTTTTGTTTGTTTCAACTCGGAAGAAATCTGTGCGGTTTAACAGCGAACTCTCTCGGAGGTCTCGAACTCCGTTCGGGGACACGCGGTTGGTATCCGTATATGTAAATACGTTAATGCATGTTTACGCGTTGTATACACTAACTTGATCGCTAATGCGTACACGCATATGCCACATAACAGATATACGAATAGTATATATACTGTGATACAACCGTGGTAAACGGTTGAGAATATTGCCCGGTAAGAACTCGCGATGTTGTCGAGCGTTCGTTATAAACGGACGAATCGCTACATGGGGTCCAACCGAGTCGACACCCATATACCCGGGAGGCCTGGCTATTTAATTCCCTTTTAAAACGAAGCTTAAGAAACTAATGAGGCACGCGCGTTACCACCCGCTCGCGGACGCGCGCTTTCCGAAACGAGGACGTTGCAAATGTATCTCTCTCCACGTTGGTAACACACACGGATCTTTCCGCGTGCGTGTGCGCGAGTGCAAGAAATTGAAAAAAAAAATTCGACGACCCCGACGCGCCTTTGCGGATGGATACTTAGTCGCGTCGACGAGGAAAAATCTGGCTTTCCCGTTGAATAAATTCTAACGCTAAACTATCTTTTACGAACAAACTTGATTATCCGATAAAAACGAAATTCGCAATTAATTCTGAAAAAATTTATTCCCAATGTCGCATAAACGGTTTTTCTTTAATATCGATCGGTCATCTGTGTCATCAAAATAGATCGTAATATTTAATCCAATGTTTTAAATCGGTATATTTTATACATATATATCAGTGTGATTTTTTTATCAATTTTATTCTCGCAATAAATCACCTCAATATCTGTATGCCTTCTGACGTTTGATGAGCAATCGCCTCTTCTTCCTTTTTTTTTTAACAATATCTAACGATCGTAAAGAACATTCTGATAAAAATCAGACATGGATGCTTTTCCTTCCTATTATGTTATATTTACTATTTAGCTATTAGATACGATGACGATAATTTTCACGAAAGACGGTATAGTCGAGTACGCTATAGGGGGTCGGTGATCCTCATCCCCCGTACAGCTTCCTTCTGTCGCTCTCTGTAGGATCGGGAGTTTGCCTCCTTCGTCCGGCGCTCGGTTTCTCGGTGCTTGTGAGCCTTGGGGCTCTTGCGTCTCTCTGCTTCTCTCAGGATTTACGACATTCGCCTTATCCGGACCTCGGATCTCTTCGGTATATGGGACGGGCTCATTTAAAACAATAACCCGGGACAATTTCATAAATTTTAACCGCGGATCGTACGAAGATCTTTCTCGCTGTGGCGACCGCAGCAGTGGGGGTAGAGAGTAATTTTAATCAGGAGTGCCAGAGTTCCCGACGGGTGGTCGAAAGAGCCCGTTCGACTGACTCTTCTCAACGTACAAAACGTCGCCCCGGCGAAGCAGCCCCTGTATTATTCCGCTCCTACTCGCCGCTGATGTTAACGTTGATGCTGCTGATGCTGTGATGCTTCTGTTGCTCTTCTTGGACCCCCCCGCGTTCACCTGCTCGCTCGACTAACCGAACGAAATTCGGGATCTCGGCTCACTAATTTACCGCTACCTGAGAATAACGTATACGAACTGAATCGTTGTTCTAATCTGAGTTACGGCGACGATGGACGCATCTGCCTGAGAATAAAGTTCCTCGATGGCTCTTGAAGCGACATAAGAGATAAAAAAAAAATACACGAAACGACGTGATTCGGGTGGTCCAATTCATATTTTTTCCAATAATTTATATTATTATCTTCAGAATGTTGATAATATTATTAATAATGATAATAATTTTTATTTTTCTTATTAAAAAAAAAAACGTGTTGAGTCACTCGGCTTTGAAATTTTTATCTAAATTGTTATTCTTAACTTTAACAAATTGTGAAACAATATAATTGGAAATCAAGATATGCCTTCACAACAGAATAATTTGCATGAAGCCAAAGATAATGAAGAAGAGGTTGAAAAAATATTTAACATGGATGAAGAAACACGTTTGCGGCGTCTTAACCGCGGCTTGGGATGAAGTCTTTCCTCGGGAGAGTTCTCGCGAGAGCTATGTGAGAAGAGAGGGCATTATCGTTATGATCGCAGCGGAGGTAGATGCCATCCCGGTGATTACCGTGCTTATGGGTATCGGCTGGCGATCGACGGCGACAGCCCCTGATCGCTCGCGCCATTATGCGATCGACACCTTCCGAGACACGTTCGCGCGGTAAATCATCGGCTAAACGGAAAAAGCCCCAACGAATCCATCGACCGTACGACGGGAATGGATCATCGTTTGGCGTCGAGAAATACACTCGCAGCCAATAATCAACGAACAGCGAACATTGTACAATTTTAGACTCGTACCATGCAACAGTGCATTTTTCATGCGAAATCCTTAAGTTTATGATAAGGTTTGCCCCGAGACATCAAAATAAATAAATTTTACTATTAAATATAAAATTTATATAATTTTACAAATATTTAAAAACTTCCAACTGTAAAAGGGGTGTAAAGAAACTGTATTAACAAAAAAGAATAAAATAACAAATAATTATACGCATATTACACTTGCGAAATTTTTTCGTCATTGACTGTTCGAATTCCCCGACTGTAATATGCGAATAGTTATTTATTGTTGTTACTATTATTATCATTTGGCATAATTTCACACTTTTTTGTTAAATCAATTTTTTAAAAGTTTTTTATCGCTGCGAATTCAGCTTTGGTGTTCATCATTTATTGGCTAAAAAACACTTAATGACTCGCAGAACTGATGTGCCAAAATTGTATTAAGCCATTTCAGAAAATTTGCATAACAACGAAAATCAAACGGATCGCTGGACCCCAGTGCAACGCTTAACTTCGGTTTTTTTCTCTCGCAGACAGTCGGGAGTTAGAAAATTGGGGTCATTGTTCCTAAATCACTTATCCTTTTGCATTACAGTCTTCGACCCTGTGCTCAACTTTTTTTTCGGCTGATCGTGACGTTGTTCGATAAAAGATAAATATA
Organism: Cryptus armator; assembly: GCA_963971235.1. Classification (NCBI taxonomy): domain Eukaryota; kingdom Metazoa; phylum Arthropoda; class Insecta; order Hymenoptera; family Ichneumonidae; genus Cryptus; species Cryptus armator. The sequence continues at coordinate 10,830,362 of OZ020242.1, read as the reverse complement.
AGTAACATATTCGCTCAGCTATCATAGCGATGTATTTCATACTCATCTGACGCCATAAGTCTCACCAATTTTGATACAAGAATACGCTGTCGATCGTAACAAGACGAGGAGGATAAAGCAAAAGCACAAAAAAAATAACATATACAGATATATAAATGCAACACAAGTATAGAGGAAAGAAGCGCGCATACATAAATAGCTTTTTCGCATATATCCAACTGTATCTCCGCGGGAAAGAGAAAGAGAGGACGCAGCCGCGAGATGTAGACGGCGAGAAATAATTTCTATTCATTCGCCGCCCGCCCGGTGACTGGGATAATGCAATATGTGCGGTAATAGGGTACACGGGTACGCCTCACGTGCCACCGGATTACTATAATTCTCCCTGCGGCGGTGAGACGAGCATTGCTTGGTTGGTACAGCGGAGGCACTGTGCAGATTTTCCATCCCCGCACGAGGATGTTAGAATTTTATCATCGGTGTGTGGTATCGGGCTTTGGCGATGTACCGGCTAAACCGTAGACGTACCTCCACTCGTTCGAATATACTTACCCATTTGTAAAGCGCGTATTCCGCGCTATATACTCGATAACGCTAGGTATGGCAAAAGAAATATCTACATGTGTGTGTCTGGAGGCAAACGATCTATGTATGATCGGTTATGAATGTGTGTTTGTGCAGTGCGCCTCTAATTGGCTCATCTCGTAGACAGCTGTTCGTATAACCCGCGCGTAATGATGTTGTATACTACAGTGTACTGGTAACAGACGGCAAAAGCACTCGGGTTTGTGTTTGTAATACCGCTACATGGCCATTAGGAACTTTGCTACGCTGTAGCGTCGATGAAGGTTTTTTTTTTTTTTTTTTCGAATTATCTATATTCTATATACTTGCGCTACTGGATTGAATAAGATCGATGCAATACGATGATGTATGTAGAACTTGACGACAAACTGAACTGAACTGAATACCTGCTGGGGTTCTAATTTCTATAAGTTAAACCGCAGCGAGGTCGAGAAAAACAGTTCGATGGAAGTTCTTTATTGAGCGTTCAGAACTCTCCATAGATCGATATCAGGAACTTATCTCGCATTAGAAAAACAGATTATTGGGAGCTAAATTAACTGAAGAGAAGAAGGACAGTGCGTAGAACACATCATTCCAGATGAATTGGCTACGCGACAGAAGCCTTAATGGGGAGACGGACGCTGATTGGAACATACGCTATAAAAAAGATCGATGTATTCACGCAGGGAAAATGGAACTCTAAGGAATCACTTACCATAGTCTGCACTTTAATTCTATAGGTTACCAACTATCCTGTGTTCCTGTGTTCCAACTATCCTCGGTCATGTCTACTACTTCGATTTCGGAAGAAGATTACTTGAGGAATTAAAAAGTAATAGTGTTGAGATGTGAAATAACATGAAGAAGAAGGTGCAATGCGTGCCTTCGAATCAATAGCCCAAAATCTTTTATGGATTTATCACCCAACACGTTAGACCTTTTGTCCCGAGTATACCAATTGAAAGTCTGCAACTATCGTGACGAGGACTATGTTGAGAGAATGTTTACTATATGTTTCCTGACATCGCGGTGCCGAAGTCTTACTTATTTTCACTCGAGATGGTACGTAGCAAAAACCCTCTGAAACGAATTACATTCCCGACCTCACCGGCAGCTATTGCGATATCCATGCGCAGTTCGTTCAATACGAGACTTGACGACCGATGAAAATTCATTCCCATTACAGGAGGCTCTCTATTGGCTATTATAGCGAAGTTCTCTGTGCCCCCGTAACAGCAGGTGTTATCGGGATTGAATTAACAAACAAAAAAAACGTGTCGCTCCTGGCAATTTTCTTATTGACTGTAAGACGCGCTCGACTGCTCGATCCACACCGCGGGTGTTTCACATTTATTTATTGTCTTCGCGGATGCTCGGTATTATGTATAATCATCTATATTTATATATTCGCGTTATGGCGAGATGAGGAATCTCGGGGATAATCTTTCGTCGTCTTTTTCCTGATGTCGCTTTTATTCCACTGTATGGTATAACAAGTATGCGCGATATGGACTGCGAGAAGAGTATGTATACGGATAGATCGAGAGACGCGACGACGACGAGACTTGGGCGGATCGTAAAAACTAAGCAAATGGGTGCGTAAAGCCGTGAATTTATGAAGACGCTACCATCGCTTTGGCCGAGACGCAGTTTTGCGGGAATTAGAAATCGACCTCCATCTTCAGCGTGGATATAAGCCCGCGATCTTTTGGAGCCTCTCGCGCGCGCGCACACACACACACACCGATCGGCAACGGTCGTTATGATAATTTCGGTGAAACTGGAATTGGAGTATACTTCGCCGCAAGCCTATCATACCGCTCGCTTTATAGTTATAGTAATACTATTCGTGTTACCGCGAACGGTCAGTAAGTAAATAGCAACGAGGATCACCTTTGGCTGATGCGAGAGGTTGAAACTCAAATTTATGTCTCTAATGGCCTATATCGGCATTCAAATGTGTAATAACCACGAAAAAAAAGGACGATACTTTATACCGTCTCCGCCCTCGACGAAGATTAGTATGAAATTTATGATAATATTGAACGATACAGTTTCTAGTATAGGGAAATTATTTTTGTGGGCATAAAAACGTCGTTTATTTTTTTAACTTTTTGATGATGGAATTAATTTTGTTTTTTTGTTATTATGCGCACCATTGCGATCGCGTGATTTTTTTATCTTCGTTGTTGTGTGTTTGTTTGCCGAAACGGCTTAATGTGGATTACCATAATTTGGTACGTTAGTTTTACGAGTCATGAAGTGCGTTTTAGAGTTAAATTATGAACATTACGCATTAACTCGCGAAAATAAAATAAATTTTTTTTATTACAATATTTCCGTCTAATGACTTGTGCTTTGGTTTTTTTTTTGCTATAAACAATTCCAACGCTCAATGTCGAATAAATCTCTCGACTACAATATTTTTTTTATTTTTTGTTAATAGAATTTTTTTATTACATTAATTTCTGTCTTTAGGAGTTTTTAAATTTGTCTAAAATAATTTATCAGCCCCAGAAGCAACCCCCACACTTACGATATATATATAATTCGAATTTTTCGCTTTATCGTTGCGCTTCCTTGCCTACAATATTGTTTGACTTATTTGTAGCGAAATTGATGTAACGGGTTGCAAAAAACCTGTATATCGAGTTACCGTGACGATGCCATAAATAGTATATGATTTAGAGGCCCTAAAAAAAACCCGTTGTATAACCTTCTGAAACTAATTACGCGATTTTTTATGACCTATATTATCGGTTATAATATTCTAACATACAAAATCATTTGACGTGGTCTTTTGACTTATACTCACGAACCCCCCAACGATCTTCTACCAAATTTATATGCCGTTTGTCTAATATACATGTCGAGAAATTCTACGGTTTATTGAACGATAATTGATAATTAATATTCCGACGCACGAGAGAACGCGAATGAAAAATGATTCGGCAGACATTTCGTACTAATTGTGCGTCATGCGCAAAGCAATTCGTTCAGCTAAAACTGACGAGCGGGAATTATAAAGAAAAAACGAATTAAATATATCTGGATAACAAAATGAACTCCAGTTGTTAAATTTCGTACGCGAAGAATAAATTGAGTCTTTATGATCCACGAATGGTATATTATTGACAGTTAAATGACTGCTAATATAAATGATACTTTAATGTTCGTATGCGTGTATACATGCTACAGAGTTGATCAACGGCCGAAGTGATCTGCGGCATTTCGTGCCGAAAGAAATCAGTGCGACTTTAAGACGCCAAAAATATTAGCCTCAATAGAGACGATGTTAATCGATTTCTTTGGCTCTGGATCCGCGTGCAAAGCGCGAGCAAAATTCTTAAATTATAGCTTGACCCGTATTAAAAAATAGAGAAAAAAAAAAACATCGGTCAACAGCAGGTGAGGATGTTTAGATATTCTCGAAACTTTTGCCCGCCGGCAACACAAACGAAAGCGAACCGCTGCGAGAATGTATTCGAAAAGAAATTGAGATTCAAACGCCTCTTCGGGGTCCATCCTCGATCCCCGGCATTAGAGGCGAATCGTCGAATTTATTTTTTTCGCTCGGACCCGATCAAGAAACGCGGCCTCGTTTGAGATTTATAATAATCGTGTACACGCGCTTAGGACCAAACCTTCGACGTGCGCTGGTATAAAAATTTATGTACGCAATACCTATATTCGTCCGAAATAGAAAGAGGATGATGTTTCGAAACGATAGACGAGATTCTCTTCTGGATTGATCCGGATGTTGTTGGGCGGCGATCTCGCTATCGATTCGCTACATTCTGACCTGTTATCCAGAGCGTCGTCAGCCCACCACACGGTCTGAGACATTCGAACCCAAACTGTTACGTATTTATAACGGGAGAAGAAAGTTTGAAAAACAAAAAAAAATCGTCCAAATCCTCTCGTCTTCATTAGAATGTAAAGAGATCTCATAAAAAAGCTTACGAAGTTAAAGACCGCAATAAGATTTTTAGCAACTTAGGTATTCGATTTTATTGGAATTTCATGTAAATAATGTCGAAATGAAAAATTGTAGTATGGACTGAAAAATAAACATTTTTAAATTGGATGATAATGAAATATGGCTAATTGGAGTTTATGATAATACGGACTTAATTAAACTTGACGGGAGACTGAGAGAGTGGGTAGAAGAAGGAAATGTCAAAGGTGTATGTATAATTATTGCCGGCGGCCTGAAGGCAAGAAACGGTACGGAACGGTATCGAAGATCGAAGGGTTGGTTGCTGAAAAAGACGGGGATGACTAAAGGGCAAAATTGGGAAACAAAGGGAAAGGAGGTGGAAATGGATATAAGATACTTGAATTTTACTTTGCAACGAGAAACGGGCAATAACGGCTGTGCGAGGAACTCTTATTGATAGACTCGCTGTGAAATCGGGGGCACTGTACGAAGTGGAAATAGGTGAGTGGAAAAGTAAAGAACACAAACACAAAAAAAGTAAACGAGATCGAGAATTTCATTCGCGGCCGGCAGGAAAATCTGCTCTTGGAGGACATGATTGCGATTTCGAAGGGACAGCCGAATGAACGGGTTGTGTAGAATTGCAAGAGCATTCGAGAAAGAGATGAGCGAAGAATGAAGTACCGATTTTCAGGTGAGCGGAAGGGTGCATATCAGTCTAAATAATAGTAAGACAGTGGAATGGGAATGACTCGGTGGCAAATGATAAGTTAACCAAAAATGAGAGTATCCAATGGTGTCAGTTATTGAGATATTGAAGTTTGTTTTCTTGTATGAGGCTTTTGTTACCAACTTTCATTCTCATTGTATTCTAATTTGTTGATTTTTCTATCAAAATTAGACTTAAGTTATTTAAAAAAATATATGTAAAATGTGAAACTAAAGCCATATCTGGTTTTTCATGTTCGTTCTTTAATTTGCATCATTATCACGAGGTTTTTCCTCAGCATTATAAATACGTAAATAAAAAACACGGAACACACGATACGAAAGATTTAATGTTGAATATGAAAATAACTGATGAATATATCTCTTGGTAACCGAAATCAACGTGAAAACTATTAAAAAACATGTCCCTTCTACGCAAATCGAACAATCAGCGATAAGCAATTAATAACAATAACTGTTCTATGTGCAAAAAAGGTGATATGCACATAGCGCGTAAGCGAGCGTTAGTACGTTCTCACAGAAGACGCTTCTCCGCGTATGCGGTGACATTTTCCCTGCGTCGATATATCGGCGATAATTGCCCAACCGTCGAGGCCACATCGGGTTTAAAAGATCTTCCAAACCGATAAAGTGAAGAACCCGCGACACTGTGATACAATCTGATTTATATCGAACACGAAGCGGGCCTACACGCGCGCACGCGTGCGGGTGGAAGCGAGAAACAGAAGAAATGAGAAAAAAACTATATAAGAGGTATGTCAACTCTTAGAAGTTTTTTTTATTTTTTTTTTTCTTTCCTTCGACGACCGGAGAACGTTCGACCTCTCTAATACGAGTCGACCCAAGTCAGCTTTTAAACGATATTTTATTCAAATCCACGACTGTTATCCAATCTCACGTTATTGCGACGCAGATTACGACATCAACGAGACACATGATTCTTTCCTATGTGCTATACTATTGGCTATACATATGTAGTTTAACGTATTAATAATCTTTTTTTTTTAATTCGATCAAAATACCAATTTTAGTTTTTTTTTTAGGAACAGAATTTAAATACTTAGCACTTTGCTGCCATAATCTTTGAACATTAATTGGCGATACAACTTTTTAATCATAACAATTAGCGACCTTCCCATAGTACGAAGGCAACTTTTTTTCGTAACTCCGACATAGTAACCAAGTTTCTTAACTTTATTGCATCTTCCGGTTAATCAGATCCGAAACAGCGATGTATGTATATTTTCAACAACTGTGATTCGTGTTACGTCACTTCCTGATCGGCTCTTCGTATACGCCGAATGAATGAGAATAAATTACAACACTGGGCCTTCGCCTGTGCATACTCCAGTGTTAACCCTACCTAACCATGTATACATAGATATGCACGCATATGTATGCCTTCACCAAAGCTGGATATCGCGATTTGCAGTTAGGAGAGCGGAAGAAACACCTCTTCTCGATATTGCACCTGACCACCAACAGGGCGTATCTCGAAGATTCGTATTGTAACGATCGTGTCAAAAGCTCGATGTATTAACCAGCAAACCCCACGAAACGCATTGCTGCGAAGCTACAGTATCCCATAAATGAAACTAACGACAAATGTCTTCTTTTTTCTTATCTCCAAAATGTTTGGGATATCAATGAAGGCAAATGTTAAGTAGGAATGGGGAAGCGAACGCTGAAAGTCCGTAATAACTCGATAGGATATGCGAGCCTTCTAGGGCGGAGTGTACTCTTCCTTCGGTATAGACCGGTCATAGGGCGTGAGAAGGTACGGCAGTGACGTCACTCGAGTCCGAGGCAACGTGCCTGGCTAAATAATTGCAGCCTCGTGGCAAGTGCCGTGTCATTAAAGGCCGCGATCATAGAATTTTGTGTCGTTCGTATATACGAAATGGTCATTAAATCATTATGTTTATCCGTCAACCCCCGGCGTGCCGGTCCCCGGCAGCCTCTTGACCCCAGACCGGTGGACCCCTCTATGCATTATACCTTTCTCACTCTTTGCATATCCTCGCATCCTCCTTCCTTCGTGTACTATCCTTCTCCGTGCATTTGTCGTAACCGCCTCGTTCTCTAAGCTCTTTCTTACGCCCGACTATCGGCAACTGACTCGCGGAGCCTACAAGCTCGCGCTTATGCCCCCCGCCCCCCCCTCCCCCCTCCACGCCTCGATACCGAGGGTCACGAGTTTTACCTTCGCGGCTTCACCATATGATTTTTTTTTTTTTTTACGATAAGATCGATGCATTTTTATCAATTACGAATTATCAGTATGAATATTATTAACTGTCAATATAGTATGCAAATTACTCAATCAACGCTAATGAATAAACACGCGAGACTGTCGGGGGATAAACTCATTCCCAACGCAACAATCCCGGAAGGATATCGACACCCACGATCCATTATACGAAACTATGATAGTTTTAATTGGCATATTAATCACTAACGTGTTCCGTTGTTTTACCGATGGCGGTAATGGGAATCTATTTTACACGGGTTTTAGTTGTGAGTTATCGACGAATTTTTTTATCATGATATATTATTATTTTTATTGTTAAAATTTTTTTAAATTATTTTTCTCAACAAAAGAAAAAAAACGGTACGATTAGTAGATAGGAATATATTTATTTAAAAAAAATGATATTTTCATACAATTCTTCGTTATCGATGGAGTTTTACCGAAGATAAATTATCGATATCTAATCGATGATTTATTTGTAAACTTAGAAAAAAAATTACACTCAACTAACGTTGTTTGTTAGGGTATTGTAATAACTATCTGTTATTTTTATATTCGGAACACGCGACGTTCGTTCGATCGGTATCGATGGATTCATCGACCGTCGCGCGGGTTGTGCGATCTTAGGATCTCTCAGGGGCACGCATATAACGAGAATTAACTCGGAGTCGCGATCTCGCGCCTCGAATAGCTCGGTCGTATGGTTAATTCTCAGTGTTACTCTCCCGTATAGAGGAGAGCAGAGCTCTTCTCGGATCCAAGTGTATACCGGGCGCGATTCTTTCACGCCACCGACTACCGCTCTCGAGGGCCGCTCGTAAGATAAACCCGGGCAAAAGTCCGGAGGCTCGTATCGCCGCGTCGTTCTCAACCCAAACGATTGTTATCTCACGGCGATATATTAAGCGCCATTACCACAGTATTTAGAAGCCGATCTTCGGCCTGTGTGTGTTTTGCGTGCACACCATGCAACACACGCCTTCCGCAAACGGCAGCTAAAAGTTTGCCCGCGCCATGCAAACCCCTTATCGAGATCTCACGTGAGAGGACGGGCGGGGTCTTTCTTCTCTGTCAGCTTAGTGCCTATGTATATATGTGTATCGATGTGTGTGTGTGTGTGTGTGTGTGTGTGTGTGTGTGTGTGTGCGGCGAACGAAAACGTTCGATAAAAGATTCGATTAGCCGGCGGCATCGGTGAACATCAACCGCAAAATAGTCGAAGTCGTTGGAGAATTGCTAGAAAGTCACGAGATTGTCGTTATACCGACGGAAGTTTAAACTCGGCGAGGGGAAAAAGTTGAACGATACTTTTCATGGAAATTTGACTGACAACCTTCGAACTTTATGAATTTATTAACATCGGCGAAATATCGAAATGGTGAAATGATAATCCAACGAAAAAAAAACAGTCTAGAAAAATGGGAGAACCGATTTTTCAAATGCCAACCGATCTTTAATAATAACTTCTGTTATTATTCTGTTCTCTTTTTTTTTTCTTTTTTCATTTTTAAAAGGATGAATAAAATTAATATAAGAAAAATTAAAAACTTCCGAATAAAAAAGTAGTGCAATAAAAATATTGTATTGACAAAAAACAAAATGAAATAGCAAATAATTATTCGTATATTACAGATGGGAGATTTCAACACACAACGACGAAAAAATTTCCCGACAATAATGTGCTAATAATGATTCGTTTTTTTTTTTTTTTTTTTTTTTCAAATTCTTTGTTGCACTGTTTTTTTAGTCGGGATTTATTTTTATTCAGATTTTTTTTTTTTGTTCGTTGATAATAATCGGTATTACCAATTCGAAACAATGCGAATTGAAAAAAAAAGTCCGAAGTAAGGTGCAAATCACCGTATCTCTAACCCGATATCCGTGTACAGTATACATGTGCAGTTAATTGAATGCTGGAACGTTGCAGAATGTTTAAAAGTCAGCACCGTCCGAGGATGGTGTTGGAAGCGTGGGTGGCTGATCAACGAATGGCTACCGGTTCGAGCTAAAACCACCTGACACCGAGGCCTCTATGCCGGGAGAGATTCCAAAAGGACGAGCGTGGGAATCCAGAAAGGGATGAGCTTCTCCAATGATATAGGTACACATGTATATAAAATAAATGTATACCCACACAGAAACATATACATACACTCGGTGTTTATATCTATCTATGGACGAGTCGACGGGGATAACGTATATAACGCGTTCGAATAATTCGATACGATCGTCGCACGAGCACATACCACACTAACGTGTGCGCTTTGGTTGTCCGAATGTATATAGGTATATAGATATATAGATATATATATATTTGTTTTATAGTAAACTGCGAATCTTGGTGGAAAAGAGGAGTCTGAAGAGTTCGAGAATCCTATAAAGGAACTCTGAACTGCCTGTGTAACTGGCGAAGGAAGAGAGTTCCTCACGCGTATAGCGTTCGATCCTCATAGCGCGCTACGTTCAGCAGCACACGGTTGGGCAAAACGATCGAAGGGAGAGGGGCGGCAAGAGGATCGAGCAAAATCCATGGACGATCGAATCGAAAGCTCCGTGTGGCAGAGAGAGTTCGCTCTGCTTGCTCGCACGTAAGCTCACGGCCAGCCAGTAAATACACGAGGGAGCGGTGTTCGATATATATTTGATAAGGTGGTACACGGCCGGTCGAGCGCTGACAAATCGTCGAGAGATCGGTCGAACGATATTGTGAGAGCGCGCGGGCGCGCGAGAGAGCAGCAGCTTCGAACGGACGGTCGGTTGGTCGAACAACCGACGCGAGAGGCTTCTGCGATTCTGATACTCAACCGATGTGCGTTTTGCGAATCCGAGTTCTATATCGTTGCCCTTTGATGCTGGGGACTCGTAAAAATAATACTCACACTGCCTTCGATAGGTGTGTATATCAGCTTCGAGTTATACGGGTAACTAAATTTTAACCACTAATTTTTTTATTTACTGATACCCCGTGGCAAATATTTTTAACTAATTCGTTGTACGAATGTAAAAGTGTAAAGGAATTTAATCCTAAAATAGATATGGATTTGTTGAATAGACGCTAAATAGAAATTCAAGAAAGATCTTGAATTTTTTAAAATTTACAGTTTTAGGTCTCATGAAAAAACTTGTAATTTCTGCAATCTTTACGATATTGCGTCTTAACGAACGTTTTTCTAACATCCGACGTTCGACGGATCCGGCGTTTCGATTTCGCTACAATTAAACTCAAAATTATTTATTTTTTACGAAGTTTCACAACGATAAAACCAACGCGTCCCTCAGAAACATGTGAGGCACTCAAGAGATGTAGAAATATGTGTAACGCTTTAGGGTTCAAATGCTTTATACGATATGAAAAACCTCTTCAATGCAGATAAGAGACGCGAATAAAAGAATACAATAGAGGTTTCCCGATTGCATCGGAGACTTTTTGCTATTTTGTAAAGTATTGTAAAATTTTATCAATCGGAAGTTTGTTTTGCAAAATGTTAATTTCCTCTTCATATTGTCCTCTAATGAAGCATTTTCCGATCTATTTAAACGCAAAGTCAAACAAATAATGTTCTTCCTTATTAGTCAGGTGCAAAGAAAGAACGAAAAGAAACAAAACTCGGCATCCATCTGGAAAAACATCCTCAACACGCGATATGAAACACACTATCAGTGTGTTTCTTTATTTAAATTTTTATTATCGCAGAGTTAAACATAAATCATTATCATCCAAGGAAAAGTTGGTTTAAAAAACATTTCATTAAACGTTGTTTTATCAGAGCTCCGAATCTTATTTTGCAAGTTTTAACCAAACAATTCGTCTTTTTTCGCAAACACTAAAAAATCGAATTGCTATACCAAATGAAACTTCCATGAAATTTCATACTGCACTCTTAATCCTTTTCGTGGTTTTGGGGTTAATATGACGGCTCTGGAAAATCCAATCAATACAGACTCCAAGTCGACGTATTATCTCCGAAATACGGTACCAGAACCATTTTTTCTTCGGATTTAAGAGATCTTTTGGCGTCGCGGTGATCAAAAAGCCAAAGGGACCGCTGGGCTGAGAAAATTGTTGAATAAGAGTGGAAACTGCGTTTAATCGTTCATTCACTGGTCAGCCTTCACCCAATTCTTCAAGATCGAGCCAATTGAGACCTTTTTCGAATGTCATCAATCAAAAACGACGCAAATTTAAAAACTGCGAATCTTTTTGGTGTAAATATAAAAAACCACTTCAATATTGCGACTTTAATGAATCACTAAAACAACAGAATACACGCCAATCGCTCTTAAATGTTTTCTACGCTGTTTGAACGACGAATGGGCCATCTGTTTACTGTAATGATTATACATGGAAACGGAACAAGAAAAACTGTCCAAAGACGACCATCAAGATATGCAGATCATTCAAGCGAGTTGCGAAAACACCTGAACTGATCGGTCTGCGCTATCGGACTTGGAATAAATCCATAATTATCTGCGAATCATGGGAAGCATTGACAAACGATTCCCCTACCGTATTGTTTGTTTGTCGTTGACACTTTTCAGTTCAGTTTATGTCTATTGCAAACTGTATTAGGTCAATCGCGGACCTTCGTCGCAAACATTGTGAATCGAAACGTCCGAATTGCAACATCGCGATATTGACGGTATATTCGAAGTATCGAAAACTCGATAATTTCGCAATATGGATTTCCACTTTGGACTCGTGATTCTGATGATATTCTTCATGGGAGTCAGTAATGACGCGGGTCCGATCCAAAACGATCCTAATAACGGTACCAAGAGTACTGGAGGTGATAATAACGGCACATTCACTATTCGCGAACGGAACATCTTTGATCCGGATGTTACACTCTTTGAGGCTCTGTGGGCCATCGCTTTGGAAGCAGCATTCCGAGCAATGCGACACATCTTGGGACTTAATTAAAATACGACAAAAACGTGTTAAATAATTGTAAAATCAATAATGTCTCAACGTTCAAACGGTCTTGTGAATGGAAGCTTCAAAGTGCTGAAATACATATAACGATAAAATACAATCTATTCTTCATGACTGTTTATTTATTTCCTGCATCGTTCTTCAACTGGCAAATAATCTACGAAGGTCGATTGTTGTACGACGAATTTTATAAAATCAATTTTCTTGAAACAAATATCCGAAATCGTAAGTTACTGAAGAAAAATAATTTTCGTGACATATTTTAAGGAGCATTTATCGCTACATTTCCAGTCAAAAGTGAGATTTAGAGAGAATTTCTAATACTTTTTAATGAAATTAAAATCTGAAAAATGGCCAACCATATAGAAAGTGCTAAGAACATTGATTTTTCATAATAATAATTGGAAAAAATTATTAACAGAACAGGTAAAGTAACATTTTTAACAAGTCATCCGGCAAACGAACTTTTTTTTTTTAATAGAAGTTGATTCGTTAACTTTTTTTTAATAAATTTGAATTTCTGCAGAATTTTTCGTAATTTTTGAAAATTCCATTCTGGATACTCGCACTATTATTACTATTTTTTATTCATGCTATTCTTTTCAAGATCCTCCAGATAAAAACTTAATATTCGTAGAATTGATAAACAATAACTTAATTATCATGTTCGCGGGGGTTTAATCATTGTTTCTTTCACGCCTCAGTTATTTTGCGTGCGCGAATTAACGTAAAGGGCTTTCTTACACCGTGATACCACTTTAGTCGAAGTATATCGGAGTGCGAATATAACGCCCTTACTGTAAATTATCTTCTGTTGGTTACAATAGTATGACTCAATATATCTTCTCTCGTTATATACATGTAGTATACATGTATATATTGTTACAATGCATGCTGCATCGTTCTTCTTTCATACCGCTGCCGTCTAATATATCCTGTAATATCGTAAGTCGATGTTATCCGAGGGGCATTTGGATTAGACGATAGACTTCCCTGATCGTCAACGATAAGAATATCCACAGTGGATGCTAATTTAGGATCGATTTCGCAAGTGCCCGTTGATCTCCATGGTCCTGAATCTCGCGGGATCCGCGATCTATCGATCGATCCTCTAAGTAACCGCGCGAGTGGAAAAGAGAGAAGAGACGAAAGGTATATCGATACAGTCTAATATTGCTCGAGCTTCTATCGCGAAAAGACAAGGATAGTACCGAAGTGAAAGAGAGAAAGACATAGAAAGACCAAGAGTGAGTATGTGTATATGGCGCTGGGTGTAGGTACACGAGAAGATCGTAATGGAGCGACGGGTCGCGGCCCTCCTTCTCGTTTCTCCGCGGGATCCCTCGATCCTTGCGCACCCGCGATCGTATCTCGGGGTGAGATCTCGAGGATCGTGCGCGATAGCGCGAGATAATGCGAGATAATCTTCGACGCGGCATCGAACGCCTCAAAAGATATCCCACAGCACCCACGCGCAACAAAAACCTAACGCGCGAAAGAGGGGCCCCCGAGAGTATCGACTCTATTCTCTAGGGTTATAATATAGCAGTACCTGTCGATTGTATACGTACTACTTTTTTTTTTAATAGTCAAAAACTGTTATTAAAATTGAAGGAATGGTCTAAAACAAGTAACTGGCTGTTTCTTCGAAAAATAAATATAATTTTTTGCCTCTGTAGGAATATAAAGTATATACTGAGAAATGTATAACTTACGGAACTATTTGTGATATACGAAGATATATATTTTCTATATTCTGACATAAACTTAATTTTTATAAGTAATTTTTTATATATCAGCGATTTCAAACAAATCACTGTTCCCATATTTTAAGGGGAATGAGAAATCATTGATTAATATTTTTAAAAACCCTAATCACTAATCTATTCGTAAGACAATTCTTTGTCGAAATTTTGTAGTCTTTCAATTGATAAATTTCTAACGCGACAACTAACAAAATTGCGAAAAAACGAATATGCGAGATAATGCACGATGCAGGTTCAGAGGAATTCACATTGCGGGGTGAATAAATCGTTGAATCGCCGACGAATTTTTTTTTTTTTTTCTAAATATCGTACCCGAGCTAAATAGCATCGAATATAGGCATTACGTTGTGGCGGAATAGAATTGGCTGTGTCCCTCGTTGATGAGAGAAGAAGATTAGCCCCGTGATAAACCAGTCAAGATAGAAATTGCCTTTCTACTGGGCGAAGACGATTAGATTGTGTACTCACTCCGCGGCTGCGAACATAACGCACGTGGCTGTAATGATTCAGTCCTGATGTATCGTCGACATTTAAAAGATTTCGTTGTGTTTCACGCACAGTGTTTACGTGGAGATAAAGGTAAGGTAAGGTCTATAGTATTAAAGAATCTTCAAATAGAAAGATTCGCTGCAGCAAAAGCGTCAGCCGACGATACAAACGATGCCTAATATCGTTAAACGATAAAGCATCGAACCGCGACCGTTGTATCGCAGGATATAGAAAATCATCGTTCGATCGTTTAATCCTTATCCGATTTCTTGATAATCCACACATAGCATCGAAGCATCGCGCGAGATTAAGCGAAAATTATAGTACACCGATGTTCGTCAATCGTTGGCGCGTTAAGGAGAAAATTGACGACGGCATACTGCAAACTCGGTAATTCAAATTGAAAAATTATGTATACTAATTTCTACAGAATAACCGACAATATAATTTACTCGAAACAAAAAAAAAATTACAATATTTTTTTTTTTTTCATATTTGCGATGGACTAATATTTTCCACCGCTAACTTTTTTCACGAACGAATTAACTCAATATTCATGAATAAAGTTACTCCGAATTTCCGAAAAACGCTTTATATAAAATTATTAAAATTTTATTTAAGTTAAAATAAAAAAATTCGCGAAGGGGTGATATTTTTTTACCGACCGTTCGTCAAAGAAAATCAAAGTTAATGCGACGATTTCATTGAGTATTAAATAATCAACGTGTATCTTTGTTGGCAGTTAATCTAAGTGTTGGAGTAGGTTGTGTTATGGGGTTAATACGACTAGTGTTATTGAGTCGTATTACAACGGATTGCACCGAGTACGTTGAGGCCCGGTGCCCATTACGTAATAGTAAACTGTACACATGCAGCATGCAACGATCTCTTGGGGTATATATGCCGCTCTCGGATCTTCGGTATACGTGGTAATGTAAGGCTTTCTTCTCTCTGTGTACACTTATCACTCTCGCTTATGCATGAGGCATATCTACTTCTCTCCAACGTCTCGTTGTTTCGGGCAATTAACTTATAAAACGAAATAACTCGGGTTCGATAACGATCGTTTATATCGTTTAACCCTTATCCGATTTTCTCGATCTCTTGGTATACGTATACGTTTACACTTTACTCGCGTAACTTTACGTGAGATGTCTCTATCGCATATAGTAATATGTATATAGATATATATATACGTATTACGGTATAGTATATACATATGTGTTACATGTCTACGTATACGGTACTTAGCACCAAAGGGATAAGTGTGCGCATACATTCGCTACATTAAGGTAAGTAAGTCTCTCGGTATTTTAGCCTCGGAATTAGCCTTTCCCCGTTCGAATAAACGAGTTGTATGAAAATAATTGTTTTAGGGTCAACGACCTCATACCTTTCGAAGTAAATCATGTTATTTGTACACGGAGAGAAGGATCCGATACAATTTACCATATATCTAGTAAAAAATATGGTAAATTTCTGGTAGTGCGCAGTCAATGACGCCACCTGTTGAAAATTACGAGAACTATGCGGATTTTTACCATAAAATATGGTAGAAATCCCCATAAATGTGGTAAAAATGCTCATAATATCGAGTAGGTTTGTCATAGATGGCGCCACCGTTGAATTTTACCAGATGACATAGTAATTTCTAGTAGATTCTTCTCTCCGTGTAAGAAAAAATGTGTGTTTTTTTTTATTTTACAGCTGTTCTGGAACTTCGTTATGGCTCCCGTGATCTTAGGAGAGTATATGACTGTACGGGGATATCGTCTTACATGCAGCACAGCACGCAACACAGCGAGGTGTCACTATTTCGTTCGCATAAACTTCGCTGTCGGGGTCGTTCTCCGAGCGCTTTACTTACGATGACACGCGCACGAAACTAAGTATTTTGGGAGGTTTTCTCGTAGCTTCGAATTTCTAAAGTAGTTTTTTCGTCTCGGTGGTCCGAGTTTAAGGGCTAAATAACGAAGTAGTTCAGGAGGCCTCTGTGGCCGATCCGTCGGTGTGGTCGACGCGGGGAATCATAAATGTCTCACGATAGCATCTAAGAACTGTGGCATTCCACTTCATTGTTTATTTGACGTCCCGCGTCTAGTTTACCAAGGAAAAGATACTCTTCTTCGTCGGAGTTTCGTGATCTTCGGCGAACACATCGGAAATCTCATATCTTTATTATTACTCACAACCGCTTGACAACGGATGAGAATTTCCATTATTTAACCCGGCGGTGGCGCCAGGAGAAAGCGAGTCTGCGCAATTATCCCGGATGATTCAAATCGCCGTGGCGTCGTATAAACCCGTTGAAGCATACAATGTTACCTCGTCGGGTCACAACCGCGTATTGCTACGCTTGGAATCGTCGAAGATTTTTTTTTTTTTTTTCAAGATTCCTAGTGGAATATTCGAGGGAATTCCTAAAGTGCGAGAGAGGCATCTCTATTGCAGGTAGAAACTGTGGGGCAATGCA
The DNA here is from genome assembly GCA_963971235.1 of Cryptus armator. Classification (NCBI taxonomy): domain Eukaryota; kingdom Metazoa; phylum Arthropoda; class Insecta; order Hymenoptera; family Ichneumonidae; genus Cryptus; species Cryptus armator. The sequence continues at coordinate 10,813,214 of OZ020242.1, read as the reverse complement.
CAAGTAAATTAACGGACGTGAGTGCATTAATGCTTTGGCATTCAAATATAGTTTGTATTTTACGTTCATTCGCTGGTGAAAAAAAAAGCGCAACCATTTATAGTCAACAAATATATAATATATAAAATTGTATATATGTAAAATATATATAAAAAGAATAATATCATATTATATAATAATAGTATTTTTATTATTATTCATTATTATTTAAAACAAAAAAATGTATAATTTTTTTTTTTTTTTAAAGGGTCACAAGTAACTTTGTTATAATGTCATTCATTAATCGTCATTCGCTACAGCTTATTCATGCGGATTCGCGATACGAAAGAACACTTTTTGTTCGATAGTGGATCCTCCTGTGAGATTAAATTGCGAGTGCAGTTCTAGTAGAGGAACGAATCTCAATGTATGCACGTGCGGTAAGGCTGGTTATATAGCAGCTGACACGCGATGCAACATTCGACGAGCTAAAGATTTTTCGCGTGTCACCGGTGTCAACGAGGGAACCGAAGTACCGGTATAATCCCATAAGGTCGTTACCGAGGGGTATTGGTTAAGAGTCTCTCTCGCGAACGAGCATCAAACCATCGCTTGAATACCTAATTAAGATGTTAATTACCACGAGGAAGAAAGGAGTTTGAGAGACGAAAACATACGCGCACTCAATTACGAAGCAAAATATAACGGGGTGAAATATTTCTAATTGTAATTAATAAAAACTTTTTTTTTTATAAAAAATCGATATTTTTGCATGGGGTACAAAAAAATGAGTAAACGCGATCACGAATTTTTTTTGTAAAATTTTTGCGATCGAAGAGGTGCGAATGGAAAGGTTCTCGGCACCCCGAACCCCGTCGAGACGGCTGGTTACCTCGACGAATAATTGATACCCGGAGCGCGGCGGGCAAACCGGCACTTCACTAGTGATTAATAAGTCATTCATTAATATAAATGAATCCTCTCGTGCGCGAATGATTCATGATGAATCGACTGCATTTATCGGCATTGCGAACGGAGTCTACCCGGGTGTGAACGTTGCGTCAATCGTGATCACCTACGCGCAAACTACATACTACGAAGTTCTGTACAACTTTTTTATTTCATCGTCTTTTCCATAAATCACAGCCATTAAAATGTAATTCAACTTTATACATGAAAGGATAACCTTTAACGTTGGATACTTTCGATTGTTGCTCGCATTAAAATTGCTCCACCACTTTCAGCTCGCGGCATGAGAAAATTTATTCGCCGCAATTGCAATTCGCAAAGGTGCAACTTTTTTTTCATCATAAAAAAAATTGATGCCGAATGCATCGTTATTTTTCAAGGTTTTCGTATTTTCATTATTATTATTATTATTATTCTCTATTTTTCGTCATTACCTTCTAAACTGAAGCTTTTAAGCAATTTATGCATAGATTCCGCATTCATAACGTTGACTCACGCGCTATTACACTGGTGATATCTGCTCGAAAAACAAGTAACAAGAACATATTTCGTGCGTCAATGGCTGAAAGCTCGTGTCTCAAATTCACGCGGAAAACATATTTTTCGCGCTATTTACTACCAATAATTATATTTATCATCATGTTTACCCGCATATATTCATAATTTACTTCGAAGATAAATATATACGTTGTGAAAAAAACTGTTCGCAACATTCGCAGATTTTAACAAAAAATATAATTTTCTTATTTTTCCGAAATATCGGAGCTCTAAGTCTTCAAATCCGCAGTCGGTTTTTACGGTCTGAAACTTTTGCATTCGTTTCTTTTTTGTCCGCTTGCAACTCTTTCGATTTGTATGGGTAATTAGCATTGCAGCCTGCAGTGACCATGTAAGTAGAGACATAGAGGGTTTACAGTCGACATGAGTACAACACAGACGCTGGATCGATGCCTTTAATGCATATTCATAACACCGCGGCAACGAGAATAATGGATATAGGCGAACGGCATTATCAGCCTTAAGCTCAGTGTCTGCGGTGGGCGCGAGCGGACACCCCGTGAATACACCTGTCAGTGGTCATCATTCAACAGCTTCATTGACCTTAAGATCAATTGGGATGCAGGGATTCGCACACACCATCATGCGTGGGTATCGTTTCCCAACTCGTCCGAACAACTTTGAGCGAAAAGTTGAGTCGAAGAGCATAGGTACTGCGGTAAGACTGCGATTCAAGTAGACGCAGTGTTCGCCGCTGTAACCAGTTCGCACGGAACCGTAGGGAACCCCGGAATGACGAGCACTGGCGTTCAATGAGGGGCGACGAAGGTTAATGAGCCCTCGCATGATTGGCTCGTCTTATCCTCGGTGGTAAACTACAGAAATACCATTTTCAGCGTGTAAAACGCTTTTTCGACGTTGATAAATTTTTATTCAAACGCGTATTTGCATACAAACCCATTGTCCAATGGGATACCGATCGTAAAACTGTTACGAGATGCTTTTAAGATTGTTTTATTAACGAATTTGAGTCAAAACTAAAATAGCCCGATGGAAGGCCATCGTGACAGGATACTTCGCAGTTCTATAAATAGATAGCGTCTTACAACATGGCATATCGAATTCAATGACACGACGGCGGGAAAAAATATCCCATTTTTTTTCCCCGATATCTTCGGCAATTTGATACTTATGTTCGAAATTTATTTTGTTTTTTTCACGTCATCGTGAATTGAATTCTAGAACACCACATATGGGTTTACTGGACCCGAACTGTTTCAAGATCATTTCGTTTTTTTTTTACGGCCATTTTAAGTTTCATTCGAAAATGTGTAACTTTTTGAAATTTTACTATATCGATATTCCGCCTTAAGAGACATCGCCCTCACATCCTGGCGTTGCGTTTCTACTACAATTAAGGGTCTGCCGTCACATTCCCAGTTAAAAGTGAAGTTCGGAAAGAATTTCGAATACTTCACAATGGGATCAAAATATGAAAAAAATGTCTTCCAAAATAGTACATTACGATACGAGTGCGAAGAAATTGTTTCCAACGAGTGTGAGTTTGCAGCACGAGCCGAAGGCGAGTGTTGCAATCACACGAGTTGAGAAAAAGTTTCTCGCACGAGTGCCATACGACATTTTATGTCACGAGTGTGAGAAGTGCCGACTTCTCACACGGAGTGGCATAAAATTATAAACAATCCTTCTTTAAAAAAGACATTGCGATTATATATCGATATATCGAAATCGTGAAGCCAGTTCGTAGCCAATCAGAATCGTGCGTTACAGTCTGAAGTGCGCGTTGGAAATTCAAATAGTGCAATGGCGGGATAAGTGGCGGCCTTATTACGGTTAACAGCTGGTCGATGTTGTGTCATAATGATATAAAGAGGTTAGGATTCGAAGGGAATGGCAAAATCGTTCGGGAAGACAGCAAAGAATTACATACAGTAGCTGACTTTGGTGAACCTCGTAGATAATTCGATCATCAATTATTAAAATACAGACGCCGTCAATAAAATTTAGTTCTGCATAGTGTGCGAAGCAGCTGATTTTATCGGTTCAAAAGAATTATTTTGTACCGTTAAATGGCTACATTATCGATGGACTCTTATTACAATGTAGAGTGTAAGAAAGCAGCCAACTTTAGGGGCTCGACAGAATGTTATAGTACAAAAAAATGGACACTCCATATACACGATTTCAATCGATCAAAGAAAAAAAATAGCTTGCATAATAAAATAGGTGCGCTGTTGACAGACTTTTACTCCTATGGAGAGTATAAAGCGCAGTCCGTGTCATTGGCGCGATAGACACTTTTTGGACAATAAAATAGGTACACTGTCCCTGCAATGTCAACTCTACGAAGAGTCTAAAATGTGGCTCATTTCAATGAATCAAAGAAAAAAATTCTTTGCATGGAAAAAATGGGTACGCTGTCAATGGACTTTCTGTCCTACGTAAGAGTGTAAAAAACGGCCAGTGTCAGTTACTCGATAGACATTTTTTGAACAATTAATTAGACACTCTGTCCCTACAATGTCAATTCTGCAGAGTCTAAAATGTGGCACATTTCAATGAATCGAAGACACAAAATTCTTTGCATGGAAAATAGGTACGCTGTCAATGGACTTTCTGTCTTACGTAAGAGTGTAAAAAACAGCCAGTTTCAGTTACCCGATAGACATTTTTTGAACAATTAATTAGACTCTCTGTCCCTACAATGTCAACTCTGCGAAGAGTCTAAAACGTGGCTCATTTCAATGAATCAAAGAAAAAAATCCTTTGCATGGAAAATAGGTACGCTGTCGATGGACTTTCTGTCCCACATAAGAGTGTAAAAAGCAGCCAATTTCAGTGACAGTGAAATTCTTTGAAGATTAAATTAGACACTGCTTTTTACATTCTACATTGAGCAGAAAGTCTGTCACGGCATACCTATTTTACCAGGCAAAGAATTTCTTTTCTTCGATGCATTAAACTGAGCCGCATTTTAAGCTATTCGCAGAGTTCTTACAGTTAGTATGTTTATTGTTACCATAAACATATTAACTGTGTGTGTCTATCTGCAACGTACCTGTTATATTTTATAGGTACGCTGCCGATAGACCTTCAGTTCCACGGACAAAACAAAAAGCAATCAATTGAAATAGCTCGACAGAAGTTTTTTGTTTGATGAAAGAAGTAGAGTAGCAATAGATCGTGAGTTCCAAGTAATCTCCAGAATAACTAATTTTGGCGTGGACAGTAGAATGGTTTCGTATTATAAAATAGGTACGCTGTTCACAGTACATGGATTCTACAAAGAGTCTGAAGAAGAGATGATTTTAGTGAACTGCAAGGAAAGCATATCATGAAGTAGCAATGCAATCGCATCTTAAGGGAATGGTTTTAAAAGCCTTCCGTTTGATGAAATATTGTTGCACTGCTGGCAAGACATTTTGATTTGTGTCAACGTTAAAATGCAAAAACACGCTTAAAGAGCGCGAGCGAAGCGAGCGCGTTGGTGCTAATTAGTTTTAAAAAAATCGTTAACTAATCATCCGTCAGCTGAATTTTTCTTTTTAACAAAAGTTGATTTGTTAATTTTTCTGAGTACATATGATTTTTTTGAAAATTTTCACTAAACGATACATCCTCCAAAAATATCCTACCAACTCCTGGAAATATTGATTATTGACAAAGTTTCGCATCTATGAAGACATCGGGTCTCCAGGACCCATCTGCGGCGTTTTCGCAAAATGTGTGGTTAACGTCGTCAATCGTAAATAAAATAAAATTAAGATTCCAAAAATCATTGTTGTTTGCACATTTCGGGATTTCTAGAAATTGATTTAACGCAACAAAACGTGATACTGAAATTGCTAACAGGATATGACGATGCACTCGAACCTATTGAGATTTCGTAAAAAAAAAAAAAACATCGAAACATCTTAAATTTGGTTAATACGTAGACTTCTTCGGGAGCGTAGTGACCAAAAGAATTCCCGGAAATTAACTGTTCCCATCTCGGACCGACCGGATGGGATGAAATATTTTTTTAAACAGTTAGAGGACTCGAACTCACCGGCGAAGTCGAAAGAATAGCCTTTGGCCGAGCCGATGCACACACGTTTTATTCTATAACGGTGCGAGGACACGTTCGTAACGCGAGAGGATTGTCCCTCAGTCGTAAAGTCTGAAACGTATTATAAAGGTGAGTACTATAAAGTTGTACCACTCCCGAGAGCGCTTTCGCTGTTTCATTCTGGCGGCGGCATTGTAAAATTGTCATAGCCTCTGCGCATCGCGGGTTATTTAGAATGCGCGGAAGATGCGACTAGAAATTTGCGTCCAGCAGAGATATCGCGATTTTTTTTTTTTTTTTTTTTTTTTTTAAGGCAGCAGTTATGTATGCTGCGATAAATATTACGCGGCTTTTATACGCGTTTCGTTCTGGCATCGCAGTCAGAGGTCAATTAAAAATAATTCTCGAATGTTCGACACTTCATTGTGTATCGAGTCGATCTCTTCGCGCATCACACGTGACGTAATGCACGATGTGCTGATTGCTAATGTTATTTCTAGACATGAGATTGATTCTCCTTCGATCGGAAGGCCGATGCTACGCTTAATAACATATGTTTGTAAATGCCGATCGATGCCAAGAGACAACGCTTCACGAGGTAAGAGAAGTAAAAAACGAAGAGTGTCCGTGAAAAAAAAAAATCGTCAATAATCTCTCGGCAATAATTCAACACCTTGTCGAATATAAGATATTATTTCGATAGCCTTGATATATTAATTATTCGCCTCTCGATACGCTATTGCAATAGTATTAAGTTTCCGCAATAATTCATAAAAATGTCTTTAAAAAATGGAATAAAATCTATAATCCCCTCGAAGAAAAGCAGAAACTTTGCGTCCATTAACGCGTTATATTAATTTATGATTATTCTTAGTTCGGAGTGGCGTAAACGTATTCACCGATAGGTTATATCTCAAATCCTCACCGAGTCTCATCTAATACTTGTAACTTACAAACTTACAACCATCGTAGACGAGCTTTGGCTCGCGATGATTTCCAATATAAATCTTTCGCGGTTATAAGCGCGATGAGGTTTTACACTACGGAGCAAAGCGTGACCGGGGCAGTGAGAAGGATCTTCTCACTCGGGAGCTCGAATTAGCTTAGCTGTTAAGTCTCTCTACCTGTAGCCGTGAGATTTCGAGGCACATACATATATCTTGACGGAGCACAGGATCGTTCGCGAGTAACTTGATACTCCGATAAAGTGAGGTGCGTCTAATACACCGCGGCTCGGTGTTGGGTGTTGCGAAGATGAGCAAAGCGAGAATATCAAAAGGAAACTCCTTCTCGTCATCGTACGGAAGAATATAAATCGAAAAAAAAAAAAAAAATCAACAAATCAAGAAACTACATAAAAAGACGCGTAGCAATAAAACAAAGTCGAATTTCTCATATACGCCGACACCATTATAGTTTGGCGACTGTTGAAATTTAATGGGAGAAAAAAATCCGAGTTCGAGTCCGCGAGAGGATGAAATACAGGTATAGAAAAACGAAAAGAAACAAACTAACAAAGAAAAAGATAAAAGTATAAAGTAAAATAATCGATCAACCGACTCGTAAACTTGCAGCGAGACGCAAATGAGTCGTTAAAAGATTGGCTTGCAACCTCCCCGCTGTGAATGACTCCGCTGCGCGAAGCGCGCGAGTTAGTTCAGTCGCGTGTACGCGTCCCCGAGAATACCGACGAGATTCTCGTCCCGGACATGTCCCACTAATCTGAAGTTTAACCGAATCAAAAGTTTGCTCGGGTCAAAGCATCCGTGTCGCGTCAAATGAGCGTCAGCGGGAATCGCGACGAGTGTAGAATCTTCGTTTCCCATCGACCATTACCGTCGCCGAATGATCTTTTTCAGAATTTTTGTCGAGCACCGTAAAGCAACATACACTCTAATGTAGCAATAGTTTTACGTAAATTTTGACGAATGGCGTTCAATTATATCGAAAGATTCGGGGAGAAAAAAAGATTGTAAATAATATTAACCGGTGTCTTTTTATGGGTAAAAAAGTTAAATTGGGCGAAACTTTCTTACGGCTAATTACTCAAAATTACGTCGACTCCATAAATTGATTTACCGTAATAGTAAGAGTTATTCAACTTTTACCATTATTATTTTATTTTTTTGTGTACACAACATTATATCTTCAATTTTTTTTTCGCGGACGATACTTGCCGATGTACTTTTCAGTTTAATAACTATCAATTATCCCAAAATAACCTCTTTTACTTGCAAATGTGGGCGCAAATTGTTTTTCCCTCGAAAATTTCAGTCAGCGATGATCCGAATGAACTGAAATTCGGAGTAACGGTGTGTACTCATTGTTTTGCCTACGGCGTCGGAACAGAATTCATATTGACCAACCGACCGTATAACTTCAACGACGACCAGTTAAAACGATCGGAGGGGGAGGTAGTTTGCCGAAGAAACTCTAAAGAGCGATTGTACACGCACACGCAAGCGTCATGAGGTTTCTCGAAGCACACGAGAGCGCACATGCATGTACACGAGGCGCAAGGAGAGAAGTGCCAGTCTTCGAAGAAAAGTTACGAAGAAGAAACCCTCGGCGCGCGGGGCTCTCTGGCGCGCTTTGGCCCTAATGGTCGTGCGAGAATGCACGATCTTGCCGGGCGCCCCGGCAATTACATTATTAATAGAGATATTACTGCCCTGCGCGGCGGACTCTTCTTCGAGGTATCGTGCGCGCATTACAACATCGTAACATCGTAAGCGATCGCCGACTTTGCCGAGAGAATCTCGTATGGTTCTGCCTGCTCCGATATGAAGAGTGGATGATCGCACACGGATGGAGATCCGAGAGTGAGAAAGACGGAGGGGCAGGGGGGGGGGGGGGGGGGGGGGGCTCTCCCTCATCGCCGCCTTGACGACGACGCACGCATCTTCTTTGGCGCTCTACGTTATTTCCGAGGGCTCACGAATGGTCGCCCGAGAGGCATTAAGAGTGTAAGAGGTCAGCGGTTCGAAACTTGCGCAGATTCATCGCGCTAATCTGTGTCTGCCTGCGTTTGGACCACACGCATCAAGCGCAGCGATAAAAAAAAAAAAGACGAAACTTAAAAAATTTTACAGCTCCGGTACGATCACGACGGTACACGTGATCCGCGTGTGTAATGCGAGGTCCTGAACTCCAATGATCCTGATAGGTCAAACACGCGCTCAAACGAGGCGCGAATTGAAGCAAAATTGTATATATATACATATATTATTTTTTTGATTGATTTTTATAAAACGAATAAAAATTACCTTTTTTCATTGACTTGATACTCCTGTGTTTGACGTCGGGATATGATAAAAATTGAATCGATCTATTGGAACGATTATTGTGAAATTAAGTTCATTAAAATTTGGTTCACAAATCTCCAATGATCTTCGTCGGCAAACAAGCGCTCAATCCAGAATTGGAGCAAATTAAAAAAACAATTTATTATTGATTTTTAGAGGACTAATAACTATTTTTTTATTAAGTAAATACACCTGCGATTGGTGGCGCTTTACGATGAAAAAAATTAATCTATTGGGGTTGTTGTTGCGAAAACAATTTTATTATAGCAATTGTACCGATTTGCTGAAACTGTGCTGATTCGTAAGAGAAACTCCGATGATCTTGAATTGTCAAATAAGTGCTCTTAAGGCGACGCGAATTGAAGGAAAATCTTATATAATTTTTTTTCACTTTTTTTTAGAAGACAAATCAGTTACTTTTTTTCATTGACTAAATACTCATGCGATTGATTCCGAAATATGATTAAAAAAATAAGAATTTATCGATCGGAGGCGATTTCTATGAAAATAATCTTTTACAGTGATTAGCTGATACCGAAAAATTTCGAAAGATTCCGAAAAAAAAAATCAATGAAGAATAACACGACGCAATGCTCGCCCGCAGTTTACCAGCCACGTGATTGGTATACAAAAACCACTCTCGATGTTCTGAGACTTGAGAAAAATATGATAGAACAAACATTATCATCTTTCGCCGCACGCGTTATTGCCTCTAAACATTTGAAAACGAAATCAAGAGGATGATGCTTCACGCTCGCGAGGTAAAACTTCGTATCGTGTAAAACATCGACTTGTGATGTATCATAATGCACACTGGTGCTAATATAGCGGTAAATAATTGTAGCTTCTACGTGCTCCCGAAGATATCTCGGTACAACCGAATTGCGGCAATCAACGACACGCAATCTGATTGCGGCAATTAGCCACTCTCTTTACCTTCGCGGTATTATAGTATATTATACTATATAGTAGTGTATAGTTATAACATCGAGAGGGAGAGACAGAGAGAAAGGATTTTATATATACGACTGCACTCTCGGAACTGTAAGATTACCTCGTTTCGCAAAATGGCATTTGAGAATAAACGCATATCCTATTATAGTGTATATATCAAACTCTTCACGAAAGAATATCACGTATATTGCCATAGGAATAAAAAGAATTTTAATCGTGAGATAATCCTTTTCAACCAATTTTGTGCGAAACATTTAATTTTTTAGTGTTTGCGATCGTAATTTATAGTAACAGAAAAAAATCCTTATTTTTTTTTCTTACGAGATGCGCGTAAAAAGGAATGCAATTCTAATCGTTTTTTACGTAAAAAAAAAAAAAATCGGATAAATTGACGGAAATTAATCAATGGTTAGAATCTCAAATTTGGAGTAATTTTTATCAAAAAATATTTTTTACGCCAAAAAAAAGTTTTTTCTTCGGATTTACGGCATCAAAGAGGATTCGAACCCTTAGAATGTATTAAAAAATCGAAAAAAAAAAAATCACGTGAAAAGATAAAATTGTTGATGCCGAACCCGCGGGTATAGCGGGGTATTGCTGTACTATCGATATAGTTGACTGTGAAACAGGTACATAAACGCTCGTATAAAGATAGATATATATAACTATGCAATAGAAAAAGGGTGGGAGAGTCATAATGATCGCCGGGTGGCCTCCATTCTCGTCACTGGCTGCATTGCGACGCAGCTGGCCAATCGGATGAATCGCCGCTCCGATATGCCTATCCCTCGTCTTTTGCTTCGTTCTTGTGTCCCCTGGACTCGCCGAGTTGCTCGTCGATCTTGCCGAGCGCGCGCACGAGATCACTTTTAAAAAAATTGTGCCTCACCTGCCTCGGGATCAGAGGTTACACACTGCAGAGGCCTCTCGGCGTCGCGATACTCTTTGCGTCTCTCTGGCGGACTTGAGAGAGTTCGCTCGGTCGCTTGCATCTGCACGAACTCCCCGTCCCCACCGATGTTGTTTGTAGGTGTGGGACCTCCGTTCTTACGATATATATATAGTATATATAGTTTAATATCGATATGAATATATGTATATTTAATATACATATAGTTTAATAACGATAAATTATTTTTAAGACAACAAAAAATGAGTCCTAATGAAGGTGTGATTTTAAAAAATACTATCGCGATCTTTTTTCGTTTAACTTCCGAACATTTTACTGCGTATAGTTAACACGTGTCATATTTTTCAAGTGATCAACAAATAAGACTCAGCGAAAATAAATTTTATCATTCAACGTAACTTTTTTTTTTTTTTTTTTTTCGTTGACACGAGCGACACGAGGGTATATCATCCACCCCTATCCAGACGATCGGTCGACACGCGTTTACTAATCCTGCGGGATGCAGATACGCCCGCTTCGTAGATTACACCTTGTGTAACGAGTATCGCACGCTGACCATGAAATCTTTTTGTCTCGACTTTAGTTAAAGTTACTGGAATCACCTGCTCACGACAATGACGATCGCCGGTACGAACTTCGCGTCGCGATTAATGTCCAACACTAACGATGCAGGTAGAATATTACGAGGGTGAATTATTGATGGAAAAAATAACGTCAAACACCTGTAAAACTTCGTTATTTCGAAGAATTAAGAAGAAGAAGAAGAAGACCGCAAGAAGTTCCGCAACAAGTCCGCAAGAAGTTTGCGAACGATTATTAGAAGACAATGTTTCTCGAGCGAATGAACGTTGCAATTTTATGCAAACGAAACATTACGCGAAACGGCTAGAAAAAAACATTTAAAAAAAATTGAATTTTTTTTTTTTTTTTTTCGAAAAATGCCGCTGGGCGTTGCCGAGTTGTCGTTTGAAACGAGTTTTTTTTTTTTTTTTTTTTTTTTTCGAGTTAATTTCAAGGTCAGCGTCATTCCGAATGCGCGTGGGGGAGGTTAGCGGTTAATCGTTGTATCTCTTCCCCACCCGTCGCGATTATTCGGGCGATACGAACGGTGAAAATTAAACTCTGATTTTGTCTCCGCGTAGTGGACTATATATTTCGTTGAAACAACGGGGAGGCGCGGTGCGAGTATATGAGTTTTAAATACGAGATAGAAATAAATGTGAGCTCTCGAGAAGTCGTCCGGAACCCCTGCCGTGTTGAGGCATCCGAGCGAATTCTTACTCCTCCGCGAGCGCGCCCGCTACGCTCACCTTGGATTAATGGTTTAGTGCTCGAGGGGGTTGTGGCCGGAGCACGGAACTTTAATTGCTGCATATTCAAAGATAAAATTTTGAACGCGCTCTATGTCGCGCCGAAAGAGTTATGAATTCGCGACGAATAACTCGGTATCTCTCCCACATGTGCTTAACCCCACTTCGCCCTTTGATCTTACCGACGGCAGCTAGTCATTCGCGCTATAGGCTTTTCATCTACGCTGTGCACAACGTCTACAAGACTATTTGTTAATGCACTTTAAGTTTGTCTTTTCGGAATTTCATCTCTGAGGTCAAAAACAAATTTTATCCATTTTCAATCGATTTAATTATAGGAAATTGTTTTATCGGCTTGAAAAACGTTCGTATCATTCGCGTTCGTGAAATACAAAATTATTTTGATGATTTTCGTAAATAAAAAATGTCTGCGTCTGAAGTTTTTTAAAGAAAAGTAAGATTTTGTTTTTTTTGCACGGGGATGCGAGTATCAATAAACGGCATCAAATTTATTTTATTAGGTTTTTCTTTGTTTAGTGTGAAATGAATCAAACGAGAGAGCGAATAAAAAAATTAACGCTCAATTAAATTGTTTTCTTTCGTAAGGGAGTACGATAATGCTGTGTACTGTATATTTTTCACGCGCGTCCCCATGGGAGCTTGCGCTTGTGAAGGAACTAATGAATCAAAGGAACTTACTGGATGTTGAACGAAAGGCTTTTGAAGATTCACGGGGTGACAGATTGCAATGAGGGAGTCTCTCCGATCAGCTGGAACTCCCAATCGAAGAGGTGCAGCATAAACGTTCGGTCGGAATTGCTTTCACTCAATTATCAACGCGAAACCGATTACAATATTTATTGAATTGTTATTTTCCGAAACTTATCGATAGTACGCTCGTATCGACTTACGCGAAATTAAATGATACCAAAAAACGCCCGAGTCGCGATGTATTCACTTCACTCCAATATTAACGCGAAACCGAACGAAAAAAATGTACGAAAGTTTTTATTTACGCAAGGTTAGGAAATAGAAACTCTCGATCGATCCAGAGTTCACTGAATTATTAACGCGAAACCGATTAAGACAGTTATTCACTTCGACCAATAAGGCAGAATTAAACAAACGAAGAAAAAAATGGCCGAAACGCGATGTATTCACTTAATTATTTCACATTCCCATTTACTCAATTAATAACACAAAGTATTGAACGGGGGAGGGGTACACTTTGTTATAGATGCAAAAACGAACGATATATTTCTTCCTGTTCCCTGAAGATGCAACGACGGATTTGTATTTGTAAAAAAAAACAATATCGTCGACCGTTACATTCGCGATCGCGTTTTTTCGTTCGATATGTGTGTTCAATACATTGACGCCGATGTACCGAGTTTCCCTTTACCACGATCGTCACTTTGAATGAAGAGTGCTCGAATTTTTCTATTGAAAACACACGCGAGAACCCGTCAGCTTCAAAATACCGAAAAAAAACATTCGAGGGTCGCGACAGCGTGTTGTCGTTCGCGAACAACGCTCGCCACTAATGGCCGACACGTCTGACGCTTGCGCATTGAAGAGCTTTTAATGAACGTTCTACGCGATCTGCTACGTTTAATCGAATCACCGTAATTGATAAGCGATTTGCGGTTGTTGCGACTGTTTTCTGTACCAAAACTGCCGAAATATATTTCATCACGAAGTATATTAATGCCACGAGCATCGCAAATATCGTGATCGACGCGACGATTGTTACCCACCGCGTGTTTCGCACATCACTCGCAATATGCACTCGCGCGGTGCTGGTGTAGCCAAAAATGGCGGTTAAGAAAAATTAAGCGAATGATTGTGTTCAGTGTGTAGCACAGTTCGGTAAAAAACTACGAGCGGGCGTGGGTCGTGTCGGTGCAGGTTAACGACTCGATAAAATGTGTCAGTTCGCGAAAGTTTGCCTTGATTGATTCATCACGAGTGAAATATATCGACCAAGTGGATTCGTGGTAGATCGATCGTTCCGCGGTTATGCGAGGTGAACGAAATATTCGACGTTAAACTCGAAGGCGACGGCGAAATAACAATTATTTGAGAGTTATTGCAGTCAGAAATATTTTCGTTCCATCATCGATTTTCTTTCGGTTACACGTAGATTTTGTTTTGAGTTTATTTCACCGATAAATGCATTAGCTAACCTACGCGACAGCGATTCAAGCAATCGCCGGTGTATCTATGAGACGTTTGTAAAACGCAAAGAGAATCTAATATTGTTCGACAACGTTAACTTCCCGTTCAAATGCTTCATGCCGTGTTGCGTCCTTGAAGCTCGGCGGAACCGTCGAGCGAACGAGATGTTTATCCCCGAGTTGACCTCTAGATTTTTCGAGAATACGCTCCGCCAAAACATCGCGCAGCCTCGTTCTTCGAACTGTCTTTACCGACCCTTTGTTTCAATTACGATTTAAAAAGTCTACGAAAGACAAAAAAATTCTTTCTTGTGTATAACATCCGAAGTTCCGGTTTATTTATGCTAAAAAAAATGACAAAAAAAAAAAAAAAAAGATCGAAATAAAAAACGTGTAAAAATAAACAGCTCGTCAAAAAAAGTTCATTAAGTTAATAATACGTCGCGGTTCGGTAATTTCTTTATTGTTTAATTTCGCGTAAACGGACTATCCATTTTCGATTAATAAATAGTGAATAAATATTCTGATTGATTTCGCGTTAATAATTGAGTGAAAGTGGATCCAGCCGAACGTTTGTATCACCTTTTTCCTGAACGTAAGTAAACTTTTGTAATTTCGTCTCCGCGAGGCATCGATATCTCGATCGTTCTTGTTCATGAAACTTCCTTTTCCACCGAAATCTCCATTATTTTTCCGTAACTAACTCTGTTCTGTAACTAAGTCCGAAAACTATTTCCAGAACCGCTATCGTTGGCATTGCGTGAATAATACGGAGAATGTAAGAGTCGAGTCCAAGAGCAGAGCTGAGAGCCTTCCGGACTGCAAGTTCTGTCGTTCGACTTTCGGTAAGTCATTGTAATACTTTGCTTGAGGCCTTCGCTAACGCTTGCGTCGGGAAAGACGGGGGGGGGGGGGGGGAATACAGTATACAGCATTGTTATATCGCGCGAACGTCAAGCATTCGCCTCTTCTTTTAATTAGACGTTAAAAACGCCAACGATATCACAAAAATGCGGTACTCTTCGAACGAATGCATACGGATCAACGATATAATTCACTATATCGATCCCCAATCGAAGATCACAAAAATAAAAGTCGAGAATCATTTTGCTAAATTTTTTTTTCTTACTACGAATACATCGTAGCGTTTGAACATAAATTTTCAATCGATCAAATCAATAATTAATTACACTCAATCATTCCGAACTCCCGATTGCAGTATTAACGTTGATAAATATCATTGTCAATTAATCGTAAGCAGTTCGCGAATAATAGCGACAATCTGTCGATAGACATCATCGGCGAATGAACGACAAAATAAAACAATCTATTCGAGAAACTAAACGTGGCGTGAAAGTAACGAAACTTCGGACGCACCAGTCATTGTCGTAGTAAATAATGATACTACAGCTACGCGTGCGGATATACACAATGTCTGTGCGGTCAGTTCGCGCGCACCGAAGTTTTTTTTTTTATCGATAATTGACACGAGTCCCGTGTATTCCGGACACATTCCAAGAACATCGAGACGTCGATATTCGCGCGCGACGTCGAAACTCAAAAATCGGCTTTGTCTCGACTTTGTCGAGTCTTCTTTCGCGGAGAGAGGTGCTATGGGATCAACTCGTCAATGCGTGAAAGTGCGTTGTTCCCTCTACTCGTTGTGCGCTCTCTTCGCTGCCTGTGGTACACGCCGTTGTGTTTTCAACGTCATCGACTTTCAATCGACTGGCCGAAGATGTACGATCGTTTCTTACGAAATTCTTTACCGATTAACCCGTGTAAAAGCTGCGCAGAGGCGCAAACATAGTCGGTCAGGTGTTTGCATTGTTTACGGACGCAGCGTACAGTGCGCCGACGCCGCGGGAGACGGAATAAAGATTTAAATTCATAGCCAATGAGTGCGATATGCAGTCTATTCTGATATATTTTGCGATAAACCGATAAATCGATCGTTATTATCCGAATATAATGCTTATCTTCAACTCGTGTTCCGTAAAATTGTATTCAATTTTACTTAACGGATAAAACAGTTTAAGATAAGATAAACTTAACTTGAGTGATTATTATTATTATTATTATTATTAACAATATTGTGTTGAATTTCAAATTTTACTTTTATTCAATTTATCCTAATTCTACGCTAAAAAACTACAGTTATCTCATCTAACTATTAGTTCTCCTAAACCGCAATATTTTTCAGTGCACAGAGTCATAACTTTGAGATATTCTTTACATCATTGCGATTCATTTATCATTTTATCGTGTAAAGTACAATAATTGCCCCGTAGCGTTTCACTGTTATCGACATTTCGGATCATTTAAACATTCGTAAATACTTCGTTTTTCTCTCAATATTTATTTTTCATCAATGCGGTACTTCCCTGTACTTCATTTTCTTCTTTTCATTCTCTTTCTCATTCCATAACATTTTTTTTTTTTTTTCTTAAGCCCTCCGTGAGGCAAACGCCGAGAAGTTGGAGAGTCGATTCTATCGGAGTTCATTTCTCTTTCCGCGTCTGTTCGCCAACTTATATCTTACCCGCTGTGAATCTTCATCCTCGCGAAACGAGAATGGCGGAAGAACTACGGGTTCTTACTTAATAAAAAGAGAGAGTGCTTGAAGTTTAAGATTTTTCGGATTCAAAGATTCTCTACTGCGAAAGGCACTGTGTGTATCAGCGATTCGCGCGGCCCGCGACCACCTTTGCATGGGTTCGCATAGTATATACGGATATAATACATAGACGAAGAAGATGGAGAAGAGGAGGAAGAGGAAGAAAGAGGTGGAGGCACGGGTCTACATCAAATACGAACAACGCCCCATCGTCTCAGCTACTCCCTTCTCGCCGCGCACTCCACCCTCGACGTCGTAGGTCCGCGGCCAACGCCGCTGCGACCTTCGACCTCCGCGTAACCCGTAGATACATACCCCTCGTGCACTCGCGCATATAGTAGTACTATACACTCTCATAGTATATCTTGCATACATATACTATAATGCGGAGACTCCCCTTCGATCGAACAACCGCGTGCGCTTCGCTAACGCACACCAATAATCCTCGCGGATTCGCATTTCCCGTTTCTTCATCTTCCTCGTATCTTCGGCTTGTGGGAAAAACAGGTATCGGGTCTGACGTGCGTTACGAACGTGCGAGCATCACTCGAACTCGACGATGCCAATTCAATAAACCACAGGGTCGCGAGAGTTAACGAATCCCAACGATGCGTGCGCACATATATCTATTATTTTTGTTGTTTTTTTTTTTAATAAGAAATTATAAAACTTCGCAGTAGCGATCGTGACGCCGAATGAACGTAACTGACCGTTAGCATTTAAGGCGCCGATTTTACCCAATTTTAACGGATATATGAATGTTTATCGAAAACTTTATTTCGACGATATATTATCGTATTGTATTATCGTAAATATCATATAGCGATTCGTCCGGTTATATTTCTAATTTTACGACGATGTATCCGCACGAGTAATTGTATGTTATTCGTCCGGATATATTTCTAATTTTACGACTATGTATCCGTACGAATAATTGTATGTTATTCGTCCGGATATATTTCTAATTTTACGTCGATCTATCCGTACGAATAATTGTAGGAAGTGGCTAGACGTCCGACTACGAACGAATAAAGAAAAAATGATTTGTCCGACTATCGAACGATTATGGAAAAATTATTCGTCCGACAAGCAAATATCAACATTTTCAGTGCGATAATCAGAGTCGGACGAATAATTTTTTTCTATTCGTCCGACAAGCAAATATCAACATTTTTTGCGCTATTACCGATTGTCCGACGGATAATTTTTTTTCTAATCGTCCGACAAGTAAATATTGACATTTTTTGTGCGATTACCCATTGTCGGACGAATAATCTTTTTATAATCGTCCGACAAACAAATGTCAACCCCCCCCCCCCCCCCTTCACCTCACGGTGTACAGCACGCAGAACAAATGTCCAGGGGCGAAGCCCCGGTAGGGGGTTCGGGGGGCGAAGCCCCCCGACTGAAGAAATAAATACTATTATGTATTATGATGAAACATAACCACCTATCGGACTGAAGAAATAAATACTATTATAGGGACCATTCCATATAGTGTTAGTCACAAAAAATCTTGTGACTAACACTATACTCTGTGAATACATATTAATACATTATAAGAAAAAAAAAAGAATAAGGGATTTGGAGTTAAAATATTTCTATCTCGAATCTCACGCGGTTCATTTTGCTTCCTCCTTGTTACGGCATATGGAACACATCCAAAACTTTTTTTTTTGTTTACGCGAGAGCAAGACACATGTCATGTGGTACCAGAGGAGGCAATAATCGCATAGAATAAAATCAATATTTTTCGAATTATTGCTGTTGTCAGTGTTGCTGAGATATCGTTCACAGGCAGGACAGGTGAATTGTTGTAGAGATTCTTTTACTTGGGTTACGTTTAAAACTGCTTTCCATTCATCGACGTTGAAGTACTTTTTGATAGTCGGCAAATTGACGTTTTCGTCGCGAATGGCACCTGATACTCGTGTAGGGATAGTTTCGACATCTTTTTTTTCAATTTTGTACTTCTTCATCAGTGCGTTTTCCGCAACGTCTTTTTCCACCAACCACTGCAATATTACTGTTTCTTTATCGATGCCGCGTTTCTTTATGAATGGCTGTATTCTTTTCTCAGCTAAATTACTTTTTTTCTTTTTTTGCAAACCGATTACGGTTAGTTCCGACCCTTTTGGACGTCCCCGTCTTTTTAACGCAGTTGGTACGTGGATGGCGGATATATTTGTAATTTGCATATTATCGTTATTGTTTTTTGAAGATTTCTCGTCGTTTGAATCGTCAATCGTTTGTTTTTTTTGTTTCTCGAATTTTGCTCGTCGAATCGACTACTCGTGCTTCGTAGGTTGATATTGTTATTCTTCTCGTCAATTTCAGAAGATTTCTCGTCATTGAAATCTTCAATCGCATGTTTTCTTTTGTTTCTCGAATCTTGACATAGCTATTCGTCTCGTCAATTTCGGAAGATTTTTCGTCATCGGAATCGACGCATGGACCGTGTGTGGAAAGCGCAGATGAGTAGGTTCGCTGAAGGAAAGCTGCGACGGATTACATCTCTTTCGAGTAGATCCTTGTCCATCATGACGCATTTTATTTTTTGCCAAGATGGATGATATTTTTTGAAGCAGTCCATCATCCACGCAATGCTCTCTTTGTCTTCGGACATGAGAATGCATACAGCTACAATTTCGGAGCAGCCCTCGGGATCTTCGACGATCATTAGATAAACGGGCGCGCGAATATCCAATAGTTTAAAAGTACCATCAATTCCGACGAATTCTCCGTACGATTCCATAGCAATTTTCATCGAGGGCGTGACGAAAAACAATCCTTTGAACGTGTTTTCAGCTTCAAACACAGCACATTCAGCATCTCCGTACACAAATCGATTATGTCGATAAATAAATACAAATACTCATCAATATGGGTTATGATTTACATTGTAAGTGAAATCGTACTATATTTTTCTTTCAATGTTCGAACTGTTGTATGGAGATTTTTTTTTGATCCTTTGTCAGCTGCTATATTGTGAAGATCTTTGAGAAGTATCACTTTATTTGTGTCTTTTTCGAGGATTTTTTTTACTTTTTTTTTTGTTTGCGACAGTCTTCAATAACGTTTTGGCTGTTTTTCTGTCTTCTGAATTTAAACGTCGGGCTTGTGGCAGATGAAAGAAAAGTTTCTAAAAAAATATATAACAAATTAATGTGAATGTTTTATTGTTTATTATTGTTTCTTGTTTCAAATATTTCAACAATACCTTTGTCATTTCGTGATTGTGCTCGAGATTAACACATTTCGTGACGAGTTCTCTTCCGTTGGGACTCACACTTACTTTAAACGACGCTCCACATTTCTTCTAAAACGTTCTGTAAATTCATATAATATAAATATTATGAAATTGTATGCATAGCGTTTATCGATAATTTATTTTAGTATTTATTATTTATTTCCATGTATACCCTGTTGGGTTTTTACATATAGTCCCCCCTGTTCCCCCTATCACTCTCCCTACCCGCACTTCGCTAAGCTAACCTTACTTTCCGTGGAGGCCGCAGCCGACTTAGCTACACTGTACCGCATTTGCCAAGGACACGGGGAAACTGCGGAAAACCCGTGTCAGTACAGTCGGCCATATTCTTCTGATTCCCCCGGTGTACACACGAAAGTATTTACTTAAGTGTGGACACCACGGTCTCAGAACAACCGACCTCCCGTTCAACGGTTGATGCACCAGCCGGTACGCGGCTAAACGGTCACCCATCCAAGTACTGGCCGCCAGCAAAGTTGCTTGACTTGGTGATCGACGAAGCCGCGCATCGACCGTGCATCCACCGATGACGGTCTAATTTATTTTAGTACCATACGAAACAAATTTTTTTTTATCGAATATTAAAAAAAAAAATGAAGTACTTGTAATTTAATGATGACAGAGACAAAAATGTTATTTCGTAAAAGACAGAGAATTCCTTTCCACTCATATTACCCTTTTAATGGCGTATAACCCCTTTGCTTCCCGTTGTATTGCACTAAATATAGTAAACAGTGAATAGTTAGTTGATAAAGTACCTTGAAATTCGTTGACCTGTGGCGTGCGACTTAAAATTCTTTCGAGTGACAGCGACTTTAAATTGCCGGTGACAAAAAAAAACCGTACATGAGACGACAAAAGACGATGGAAGAGAGGCGAAGTTCGCGATTGAAAAAGACATTTATTACTGAATCTTCATCAATAGATGAAACAAAAAAAAATGAATATTAATATCGCGAAAACCTTATAAATTTGCTCTCGAGAAGAATTGGTTATTTTTCCGGCGAAAAAGCGTTATTTATTTTTTATTATCGGTAAAAAAAATCTTATCAAAAATTCCCTGCGATTGGTTCTTCATACCGGTGTCTTGATGGTGTAAAAAATATAACGACGGGAAGGAGTTATATTTAAAAAAAAAATTTCTGTGAAAAAAAAATAACACTTCTCCTGCTACCATTAATATTTCGCCTGGAGATTTTTTTACATTATTTTTTTTCACTATTTCCAACAAAGAATCGCGTGGAAATAGTGATATGATTTTCTTCTTACCTGTAATAAAAAAATTAAAATCATAAGTTCGCTATTGAGAGTAAAAATTTCATTCACCGCGAATTCCGATTCGTCCGCCTGCCGTAAATAAAATGTTGATCTTAACGAAATCACCACACGTTCGGAGAAATTATTCAAATGCAAAGATAGAAAGCAGTCGATTAATTACTTAGTCGTTATCTGCGTGTTTTTAAGGCTAACAGGTGAATCCTTGTATCCTCTTGTAAGACGCAAGTGGGAAATAATTAAGCATCGGTGAGACGGCGATGTCGAGAAAAACGGCAAGAAACTCCTTGCCGTAAGCTTCGTACCACCCTATCAAGCGTACGAGAGAAATATACGGTGAAATATCGAACGGGCAACGCGCACGAGAAACGATGTTTCGCTCGTACCGCGAAAATTAGCTTATTAAAATAACAATTATGGAGTACCGGTCGACCATTGTCCCGGCGGTGTCAAGGGTCAAGCGCGAGTAGTTGTAACTTAACGGTGAGACGTATGACCCCTTCTCTATCATATAGCCTATAGACGCGAAAAATAATACGCGATATATAGCACCGTATAGTGTCCAGTGAAAGCGCGTGTACCATAAGAGGAATGCGCGAAGTATAGTAGTAAAAAAAAAAAAAAACGTAAAGCAAAGATAGGCGTTTCGATACATCATTCTATATTTATATTAATCATCTTTTCACACCGCTGAATCTTTCACCCGTCGTTGTAAATCACTCAATGATTTGTTTCAAGTTTCAAACTTTAAGCCAACAGGATAAAAATATACCTGCCAATGAAACTTGCATATTTCTTCTTGGTAATCCACGAGAGTTTACTTCCTCCTTCGGAGGAATATTCAATTATGGAAAAATACTCGTAGAAAAGGAAGACACTATTTGCAGGGTTTTTAATCCTTCGCCATGAAATTATTAACATTAAATAAAATAAAAAAAATATTAAACAATTTAAATAAAAATAATTATAATAATAAATAAATAAAATAGAATGATACATTTTAATTCGAGTTCGACGCTGGAATCTTGAAATATCGTGTGTCTCATCATTTATCTCAATACTTTGTTTTGCTTACAATGTACGCAATGAAAAATCACAGTGTATGTAGTAATATAATCAAATGCATTCCAGTATTTCATAATTATTGCATTAATAACGCCATAAAGGAGATAAATATCTCGTGTCCATGCTGTCGGTGTAACCGGATTTCCGTGTTCGATGAACGCTCGTGATTAATTTTATTATCCAGGCAATGCATTTTTTCCCACGAATCTGTCGCGCATTGCTCACTTCGCCGGACTCTCGGAACGACACAGGAAGTCCGAAGAATTATGGTAATTTGCAGAACATTGTATCTGAAGCTGAAGAAAATAATTATCAATACTTATCGATCGCTTAATTAAGTTTCATATGAAAATTAATGCACACCGCGTCCATTTATGTAAATACCTGATACCCAACGTACATATGTCCACCTGGAAGTGTTCCGGTTGTTCGGTAATATCAGCGATCGCGTGTCCGTGACATCGGATCGTTTGTTATTTAAGATTTAATGTGATATACGTAAACGCGTCCCTGACGCATATCGCATCGTAGCTTCGATTTTGTTTACCCGCGAGGACTCTATATATATAAAGTGTCTCAATCACGAATTTAAATCATTTCTACGTGACCGCGCGGTGCGCGAACTATTCAACGAACGATGATTGGACTCTTTGTGATCAGTCTGTGCGCTCTTCTACGATTCGGAGTGGAGGTAAAAACAAAAAAAAAAAATTGAAATCTTTATAAAAAACTCGACATCAATCGATTTTTTTTTCTTGTGTTTTCCATTCGCAATTTATCAGGCTGAGATCGACTTGGCTTTCGAAGACGTGGATATAAAATACTTGGATCCTAAGTACTTCGATCTCGAAACAACCGATATTTTCATTCAGGAAAACGACGAAGGAGAATTTGTATTAGTCTCGTCTGTAGGATTTGTGGATCAATTGCCGGAAGATGCTGTAGTAAGTTTATTTAACTTTTAACCCTATGAAGCACATCTCGTTTATCTCGTTTCGTATCATCACGTCAATAACTTGATAAAGAATGTTTCAATGTCTCTAACATTTTCGGAGAGCCGATATTGCCGTTTGACAATTTTTACCATTTTTTCATTGCCGATCATTCGAACGAAAAATTCCAATACATCGTGTAATAATAGCGTTGATTGAAATGGTATTAAGGCACATATGACGGTAATGGGATTGTCGATGGGTTCTTTCAAAATTCCAACGGGCCTCGACCTCGAGATGCCATTATGTGAAATGACCGACGAGCCGGTGATCGTAGGCCCTCTCGTCAAAGCATTTGGATTTACAAAAGACAATTGCCCCCCAGCAGTCGTAAGTATTCGATAAGTTATCGATAATGATGAAAATTACTCGGACAACGGATCATTACAAATTCGTTATTATTATTATTATTATTATTATTATTATTAATAATATTAGGGTACTTACGCACAAGACGGATATAAGCCACCGCTCGATCTAATGCCCGATTCATTTCCCGAGAACAAATATCAAGGACAGCTCCTGATGTTGGTCGGTAACAAGGCTGTCTTTAACGCTACGGTGGAAATGGACATTAAGATGGCGTAAAACAGTCTCAATGTTTTTCACTCTCGTGTTCATACGAGTTTTTGGTAATTCGGGATTCCAAAAAAAGGCCGTGATAAATCAAAGGTTTCTTAATGTGTTATTACTCGAAGGGTTGTGGATTTTAGATGCCGCGGGTTTTGATTTACAATAAAGTAGCAATGTACAAATTTCCAATGACTGTATATTTTTTTTATTTCTTTGCCTGATACTACGAAAATCCAATACAACGGAAATTAAATAACATTAATTTGAATGAAATAAATTATTTCTACTAAATGATGATAATTCAATACGCAGCATTTTTACACATAGATAATTAAAAAAATAAAGAGGCGAATTGAATTTGTAGATCGCTTCCGCTTTTTTTATTTGCTTCGTATAAAACTCATCTATGAGAAAGTCAGGTAAACAATTTTGCACGTTCTCGTAGAAAATTTGTGAATTTGAGTTTTTTGATTTCGTAGGAATTTTGATTTTTTTTTCTCGTTGAAATTTGATTTTTTTTTTTTTTTTTATTATTTGAGAGATTTGATTTTTTTTTTAATTTGATTTCGGTTGAAATTTGATTTTTTTATTTGATTTGATTTTTTTTTTATCAAATTTGAAATTTGATTTTTTGATTTGATTTTGTTTTTTATTTGGAAATTTGATTTTGAATTTGAGGGTTCGGGCGCTTAAACATTTTTAAAAAAATTCACACTCACACTATACGTAATACATGATAGCTGAGTGTTCTCAAGATATAGGAGTTTTACATTTTTCGGTACTACTAAACGTACATTTCTTACAGACATTTTTTGTAAATTCAATTTTTCGAATACATTGCGAAGACATTTTGTCAATTGTAGAAAATCATATATGGATTTACGAAAACCGAGTCGTTTTAAGAAAATGTTTGATTTTCAAGATTCGTTTTAGATATCTTTCAAAAACGCGCAATTTTCACCATTTTTACTGTTATAATATTGCGCCGCAACAGAGTCTTCCGTACATTCTGACCTTTCGATTTTGTTACAATTAAATTCTTAAATATTGTTTTTTGACAAAGTTTAGCATCAAAATAAAGATATCTCGTCTACTAGACCCACGGATGGCGTAAAGAGAAGCAAAAATATGTATGCTGTTTTGAGGTTAGAATCGCGAAACTTTTTTTTAGAAAAACGCATTAAATGCCCTCAAAACTTCTATGCCAAAAGTAAAAATGAATAGGATTACCTATTGAAAAACAATATATCTATGTCGTTCGTCTTTTCGCTAATTCGCTTCGTCATCTTAAATTAGCTTCGCTCCACCATGTATTTCCACACATTGTACGCTCTTTGGAGGCGCGAAATGTTAGTAATTCGTTACTTCCGTTGTCCCTTACATCGCCGACAAACTAACAGGTCTGTTCGCGGGTCCCTTTTTTTATCGATAAAAGGAAAGACGCTGACGGTGTCCCGAAGCGAAGCGAGTGAAAGAACAAGTGGACACGAGACAGCGTCCTTCGTCTTGGTCGTCGCGCCGGGTGCAAACACTCCGGTCTGTCTCGCGTCTCTCACCGTCGACCTCGACGATTTTCACCGGTCTTCTAAAAGCCTGAAACAACCCAATGACTTGTGCGCGGAAAGATAAAGCCCCCCGGTCGGTTCTGTGTTGTCCCCTGCGGTTGTAATAAGTACGCGCGAGTTCTCCGCGCGAAGCTCTTTAAAGCAGATCGTGAAGTGTTAAGGGGCGCTAAGGAGGGCGTGTCGTCTTCTACTATGGACCATTACGGAATAAAAAACGCGCGAAGAGGACGACGAAGAAGAGAAGGAGCCAACGGAAGAAAACAAGTAAGAAAAAAAGAAAAAAAAAAAAGAAGCAAAAGAAAAAGAAGCGATGAGCGTGCGGCGTTGAATGCATCCGTCGTTCTAAGTGGCGACGGCATTCACGGTGACGGCGTGTGTGCCCGCCGGAGGGATGAGTGAGGCCCTCTCGCTAATTTTCCGCCATAAAGGCCCGCGGATTGGAATAAATAACGGGGACTGACAGTGGCAAGCCTGTCGTCCTCTCTCAGTATGCATGTATGCGTGTGTGTGAATGTTGTTGCGTGCGGAACGTGTTGCACGCGCCCGCGAAGAGCACCCGTGAGAGGTGCGAAGTGGGGCTTCCCCTATGTTCGCGCGCACTCTCTACCGCGCGAGCGGGGGCCTCACGGCCTCGTGAATGCAAATTTGCACGACACCGAGCGTGTACCCTGCTCTGCCTCTGTCGCCTTTCTTACACATATCCCTCTCATCTCTTATGTATAACGCACGCACACGCAAATGCATTTCTATGGATATATTTATATACATATATGTGTACATATGCGTATATATATATGTGTGTGTGGATGAACGATAATTCATTTTGCGCCCGTTAACTCTCAGCGAGCATCCGAACGACGTTACGCACCTTTGCCGATTGTCGAGAAACGCCGCTCTCTAAGAAATTTGCGGTTTAGAAGATATTTTCCTTTATGATTTCTCATTCGCGTACAAAATTATTTAGAAAAAGAATTGTTAGAAGCTATTGTAGAATTTGAAAAAAAAAATAAATAAAAAACATCGAGTCGTAGTTAATGCGGAAGAAAATACGATACATGCGGATTTACGAGAATTTCAAGGAATCACAACTGAAGTCATTTTTTATTTTGGTTAAAAACAAAAAAAACCAATTTCTTGCGCATTGAAGGATCGAAATATGAAATTAATAAAATTTGAACCACTATCGAGTCCAATTGTCAGAGTCGAGAAATTATTCGTCGATGTCGGCGATTTCTTGTTCCCTCCTCACGCGCCCGTCGCCATCGTACCAAATGTGCGTGTAACTCGTCGAAAAGAGAAATCACTGTAGTGGTATAGACGATGAGGTTTGAGTAGAATGGACATGTGGGACGGTCCGGTACGTCCGTTAATATCAATTTAATTAATCTTTAGTATCCGCGTCAACGCGTGTAAGCTGCGCACCTTTTTTTTTTTTTTCTTTCTTTTTTTTTCATTTTACTTCGTTGCAACTACGCCGGTGCCTCATTAAGTATCTCGCGCACGCGACCACATCCGCAGATATATTAATTGCCCGTTTCGTCGTGTCGTGTGTTTACGCATACAGGGTCGGGCGATCGCACTCACGAGTAAGTGATTGTAAATAATATCTCATGTCGTATGTCCATATAATTGGACTATGTTACGTATAATGTGCGCGCAAGAGAGGCAGAAAAGAACGCGATTATCGGCGAGAAGGAAATTTGTCCCGGTTATTTACGATCATCGTATCGTTATCAATGTGTTTGCGTCTGGAATCGCCGCAATCCGAAGAATGTACGAATCTTTCAAGTTTACCGCGATTCACCGTCAGATGCGGAATCTGAGATTTTTGCGAAAGTTTTTTTTTTTTTTTTTTTTTCACTTATACTTTAAATCGAAAATTTATATTATTTTCGTTTAATTTGACTTATATTTGGACGCGATTGGACCACCTTGAAAATCAATACTTTTAAAAACGCTACTTGCCTCGAGGCTACTGTACTGAACATAAATCATATTGAAAATGCGTTCGCTGCAGCAGATTTGAGTGTATCACGCTCTCCAAGGCATGCGATGCATTCCACGTACATTTATACGATGCACCCCCGCAGCGGCGATGATTTTCACACGCCAACGGTCGGGCGGTAAATTGTTAAGCCGCGGTGTGCGAGAAGTTAATTCTCTATAATCTAAACCACGCTTGTTCCGCTCTCTCGACGAGACGATAAAAGCGGCTCGCCTCTGTGTCACGCGAACGACTGAACGTTCTCCACCGCCCCGTTGCCGATCGACGATGGGCAACAGGCGCGTCTGTTGGTTTTTCTTCTGAATCCTTTCAAACATCGATTCAAAATAAACACTCCAATAGCGCACGTGTATCTTCTCTACAGTGCATCAGAAAGGTTATTAACCCGTTCGTTCGCAGCGAAATTACGAATAAAAAACGATGAAACGAGAGGATTGAATTTTTTGAACTTCGTGCGGACTGTTTGGACCTCTGACCTCGATGAATTCTTCGATAAAAGATCCGAATCGATACGAGTCCAAGGGAAAATGAATGAACGAATAAAACGAAGGTACGCGTCGACCCAGTCGTCAACCCCGAGACCCATTAAGTTACCTCGCGAGACTAATTGTGCGCTGGGAACGTTTAAGAATCGTAAACATTCCAAGGATGATCTTTTCTCGTTTCTCCCATCCGTCGTTTCGTCTCTCGAACTTTTTCCCTCGTATTCTCCAGCGAGATTAGTGCACTGTGGCTACTCAGTCTCAAGTCCATAAACTCCGAGTGTCGTATCGTAACACTCGTGGAAAAGGTTATTCTCACTTTAACGTTTTATTGTTTCCGCGATATCTTTCTTATCTAATTCACGGTCTTATGGTCAGTTAACTCGATTCTTTCGAAACAATTATTCGTCTTTTTTTTCTCTCCCGCAGATATTTGATAATAAAATACACAATATTGTGGAGAGTTGGCGGAAATTATTTTTAATTTTGCTAATTAGGTTTCTTTTATTTTTATTATTTCGATGCTTTAATCTAATTTTTCAAATTTGAAAAATTATATTATTCATAATATAAAAAAAAAACCGCGTTTGCGTTTTTTTTTTTTTTTTTTATAAGAGAAAAGTTGATAAAACATCTGTTAGCATCTTCGCCGGTACTTCGTTTATGATTACCGTATTGTGAAGTCCGGAGAATCGCGCTATTCACTTTTCAAGTTCCTTTATCTTTCACAAGGGACCGACACCACTCACCGATATGATCGTCGTAAAGTAAATTACCGGTATTCGCTATTCCAGCATAGAAGAGAGAAACGCGTACGAGTGCGCGAAGTACGTAGCGTAGGAGTAAATTACGAGAATAAATATGTCGTAAACGGCGCACGTGTCGCGGGGGGCGGGAGGAGGAAAGAACTTTGAACCTCGTCGAGGTTCCTCGATGCTTAAAGGGTTTGAGGATTCCGGCTATAGGACTAATGCAGTAGTAGACGAATGTAGGCAGACGGAAGTCCAGTATGATTCTCAGCCAAACGGCACATCCGGTGTATCGGGAACTGTTCATCATATTTACCTTATTTTTCTCGATCCAACATATAAATTGCAGATATAAAAAGAATTTTACTGAAAATTCGCATTGTTATGCGAGAAACGTACAATGAACGTACTGTGCTCGTATTTTTTTTTTTTTTTTTTTTTTTTTTTACAAATAACTACAAATATCCGAAAATGGCACGAAAAAATATTTTCTAAACAATAATAATAATTATAATAATAATAAATAATTTTTTACAAATTTATATGGAATAAAAAAAAATAAATAAAAAAAGCCGCTATAATATTTTATTCGTTACGACTAACACGTATTATTAAAATGTGCGCAAAGTTCGATATGTTCGAAAAACATATGTTTTATGGGATAAATGAATAAAAAATTCTGATTGAAGAACAGGAAAGAGCGATGTTTTAAAATGAATTAAAAACTTTATCGATGTTATTGATAGCGAAAATACGAGGTTAACATCGTTAACCTCGCAGGTTGACCCTCATGATTCTTCTTCCTATAAGAGTGCGCGCGTCACAAGGAGCTTTTTACTGTTTTCAAATGCTATAACATTGAACGATACGTCGTATACGAGGGGAACGTGTTTGCGTTCCTTAGACGGGAGATCCGAAAGGATCTGTGTTGTGTTAGTCGTCGGCGTGGAAGTATCGCGAAAGTATAGGCGAACGAAGCCCGCGCAGTCCGATGACTAAAAAAGAGGATATAAAGAGGATCAACTCGTCCGGGTTGAGGGTTCGTGATTCTCGAAAGGTGTCGTCGGTGTACGAGGCCACGCGAGAGAGGTTCCACCGGCGCTTAACGAGTGACTCGACTCTGGTGGTCCGCCGCTATAATGCCTTAGTTTCCATGCAAACTGGCCGTACGCCACCATACTTTACGCATAACCGGATATTAACATGGGAATGGTCAATGGTAGAACGTTTGCGCCCCGAACTTTTTTTTTTCTCCCTCATCCTTCTCACTCGTTGCATTTTTTAATGTTTTTTTTTCTTCCTTTTCGTTTGTTTTTCTCCTTCCCTTTGGGACATATCATAGCGA
The DNA here is from genome assembly GCA_963971235.1 of Cryptus armator. Taxonomy (NCBI): domain Eukaryota; kingdom Metazoa; phylum Arthropoda; class Insecta; order Hymenoptera; family Ichneumonidae; genus Cryptus; species Cryptus armator. The sequence continues at coordinate 10,783,104 of OZ020242.1, read as the reverse complement.
GAGCAGAAACGCCGCTCTCGTCCTTCTGCGGTAAAGTACGTATAATACCGCGCGTAAAAAGAGAAAAGAAATAAAGAACGAAGTTAGACTCGAGGAGAGATAAAAAAAAAAAAAAAAGAACTGAAAAATAAAACAGATTATCCCGCTGCTTTTTGCCTTCTTTACCCTCGGTCTCGGGGGCTCTCGCGGACGAAACGAGCGTGAGAGATCAAGATCACGATCTTGGGCGCGAGCGCGCGCTTGAAGTTACAAGCTTGGCACTTTCCAAGATTACGGTTCGCGTTCATGAAAAAAGAGCCCACAGCCCCGACTCTGTCTGTGTTTATCTCGTCGTCGTCTACGTTCCTCGGTCTGCACTGGCGACCTCTTCGGAAGAGTCCCTTCTTTTATAGTATATATAAAATCATATATAGGTATGTATACTATATATGATTTTGATGTTCGAGACCAGTCAAAGGTTCAGAACGAGTCAAAGGTATAGCCATAAAGATTACACTCACGTATCTATAAAGGAATACGTATTACGTATAGAGGTTCGATGCGAATGGGGACGATTCTCTAAGTACGTGCAAGAAGCCGAGATTTCCGATCGCATCAATGCTGACGGTTTCTCTACCGTATATTCATACACCGGTATACGTATGGAACGTAAGTCAGAGACAAACGACGATCACGTAACAGGGAGGATGATACCAAGCTTCATGGATCATTCGAGGGGATACTAACAGCAAGAATCGTCCAGCAGTTAACGTTGATTGCCTTGCGAACGCCTTACGACTCTCTCGGTGTCTGTGTCCGGGACTCTCTTGAACCTTTGTTACTTTGACTAGTCTCGTTTTGTATCGTTTCCGAAGTACTGCTATTGAGACAATGAGACGAGAAGGACGAAACTCCGTGACACGAGTTCGACGAGACGATATCGTAAAGTTTGCTTCGAAAGTCTTCGACTTCGTCGCGGCCGCTGAACAATTATTGGACAGTCCCTACGAATTTTTTTTTCGCCCCTCTAGTCATTTGTCTTACGCGTAACAAAATCGTGTAAAAGTAATAAGCAATAAAAAATTTGCGTTCTCATTTAAAAATAAAAATGTATTTAGCTGAATAAAAAAGTAATTAATCAATGAAAAATATGATAATTATTATTATTCAATAAATTAAATCAATGAAATAACAATCATTTTAAATAAAAAGATGAATAAAATAATCTTTTAATTGCGAATAATGTCGCGATATGGAATATATTAAGATTATCGGCTGAATTCTTCGATCCTTGACGGTGAGAATACAGAGGAGAATTGTACTGCGTACTGCTCGTAAGTAACAGAAACAAAACCGTAACGGTGATACCGGAGAGATTTGCAACGAAACGCCGTTCCAAATTCGTGATTGGGCACTTAGCATAAAGAGTAGAAGAGCTCGAAGATACATATATATATATATCTCGTATAAATAGGAAACTAAGCGTGAGGATGAGGGAGGTGAGAAGTGTCGGCCGCGAGGGCATTTTACTGTGCTACGTGACTGGCTAGCGTCGATCATCTTCGAATGACATTACAGCTATGGTATAGAATAACGATATTGCCGCTTGGATTCGATCTTATAGGTAGAGTCCGATCGCAGTTGTAGTCAAATTGTTCATCCGGAACCGTCGTAGGGATACTTTTAGTACGCGGAGAGGAGGATCTGATACAATTTACCGTATATCGGGCGAAAAAATATCGTAACTTTCTGGTAGTGCGGAGTGAATGACGCCTCCTGTCGAAAATTACGAGAACTATGCGAATTTCTACCATCGGATATGATAAAAAATCCCATAAATGTGGTAAAAATGCTCATAATATCGAGCATTTTCACGATAGGTGGCGCCACAGTCGATTTTCATCAGTAATTTCTAGTAGATCCTTCGCTCCGTGTAGTTTGGACGAAATTTATACAAAAATCGCAGCAAGCATTTTTTTTTTAAATTTCTTATTATCCTTTTAATATTTCATTTACATGATTAACTTGAAAAACGATTACTCCAAAAAAAAAATGCAACTTTTTTTTTTATTATCTTAATGATGAATCTTTGACACCATTAACGCTCAATTCTTCTGAAAGTTTTCAATGTGTTCAGAACTGTTCTTCTTGTATCTATCAGCGGAACATCCTGATGTGCTAAGATACAGTACTACTAGTCAACGCGCGCACACACGTTCAGAGAACATTAGATTAGTTTTACTTCCTAGAATCAACGTCAAGGATTACTTGATTACGATGCGCGCGCGACTCGCAACGATCATTTTTTTTTTGTTTTTTTTTTTTTTTCTCATCCAACCGTATATATCTCATTCGCGCCTCTCTCATTATTTATTCCTCGCGAACTCCGATAATGCGCAGAGCGCCGCGCGGTCCGTAAGATCGTCTCTATGAAACCCTCGGTGAGCGAAGGAATCCGCGAATCATCGTTACCGAAGCGGGACGAGAGCAGAGTTCTCTTTGCGCGGCGATCTTTTGTACCAGTTCCCAGGGGAATTACCGTCCGAACGATTTGATAGAACGTTCCTTTCTATCTTTATCGCTCTTTTGCATTTATTTCTTCGCCTTCATCGTGTCTACGGCATCGAAGTAGTTGGAAATCCTTCGTTGGGTCGCCGTTCAACGCCTCGCCACGCACAGAGACGATACTTCGCCGAGATATATCCCAACGACTAACTCTTGTATTATAACACAAACACTCGATCGTCGCTGAATCTTCTCCGTGTAAGTCGTTGAATCTTCTCTAGTTACTACAACAACAAGGTGGAAGAGACGAGAGAACGTTAAAACGTAACGTCGCAGAAGAGAGGGCAGTATAAGAGCGGGTTGCGACAGTTATTAGTCAAGATTAGCCTTTGCCTGGTTATATCGCTTGAATACCCGTATATGTGTACCCATTACAGTTGCCTATAAACTTCCGTACGTGTATGAGACTGAGGATTCTCTGAGATGCCCATTCGCCTCTTTCCCCTTTCCTCCCGCCTTTGGTCCCGTTCTCCTCTGACTATATTTTGACAAGGATCATCTCGGAATTAATCGAGACTCGTTTATCCGAGCTGAGGATTACGATTTGTCTGCATTATACACGCGGACTTAGGTGGGGGGATACCGTATTATTACGGGGATACCTCAAACACACGTGTATTTCTGTACCAAGTAGCCAGAGTTTTGCTGGAAAGAATCGAGAGACGGGAATATTCCGAAAAAAAATAATATATATGTTGCGACATTTTTTTTTTTTCTCTAATAAATGAATCCGAAGAAACCCATATTTTTATGAATATTTTACATTTTTATTGGAGACGTACAGTTTTTAGATGACGATAAATAGATATAGATGTCAAATAGAAAAAATGAATCCCAAAACACCACACACAGTCTGCTGGACGCGAGCTGTTTAATGAAAATCTTGAATTTTTGAGAATTCGTCTTTTTAGGTCATTTTTAAAAACGTGTGACTTCGATCATTTTTACTGTATCTATATTACCGATACAGTGAAAACAGTGCTTTGCAGTCGGTACAGTGTATCAATGTGTCTTTCCTGTATCAGGAAAAAATTCACTAATAGAGTGAAATTACGTATTCATTTTTTTTAAATTTATGTGTCGTTTCAAATTTTATTCCAATTTTTCAATCAAAATTTACGTCGGATGGTTTTTTCCAGATGCCATCGAATTTTTTCTTCGTAACATAGAAAATATTTTTTCGTAAAAATCCGCCCACAAAAAATCATGAATTCGTAATCGTAGATCATCTACACGGTGGTATAGTGTTTAAAAAGCAAAAAAAATTAATATTACCATCTTGCAGTGCGCTGCTTCGAAAAATCCGAATTTGCGAAAAAATTCGTATGCCAAAATATTGAAAAATTGTCAATTTCTTTATCGAGAAATTTTGTGACTCTCTTCGAAGATCAAATACCGACAAAAAAAACGGTGAGCGATCAATCACGGGGTAGCTAGTTGTAAAGCTTGGACAAGGGTCGTCTCACTCTGTACGAGGTATACAATAAGGGTCACGCGCGGGGATATTATAGAGATGGGTGTACGTGACACGAGTGCGCACTTGAACGCAGGTAACGGAGAATGTGATTAGCAGCAGCCCGCGGTCTCTTCTGCGCTATTATATATGTATATATATATACATATCTGAACGTTTGCACCAGCGTTGTCCATAGCGCAGTACGAAGAAAGGGAGTAAGCGAGAAAGAGTTCTCGGGACCACCCCCGTAGCGTTCATACACCGCTTGCAGTATCTACACTGTGGCCAGCAGCTATAGTATACAGCTTCGCGTAACGTGGATACATAACGTAGCTTACCTTACGAGCGAAGTGTCGTACTCCCGTCGTATCTCATTCTCGTATCACTGCTCGGGCCCTCCGGCCTCGCCGTTGATACTTTCTCCGCCACGTTCGTTCGTCCCCTTGGATGTTAAAGAAAACGAGGAGACCCCACGATAACTCCAAAACCTCGACAAAAAAAAATATTAAACTTTGTTCAATCTCATAGAATCCTCGACTCGAATCAAACGTTACCTAATCCATTGAATCTCCAAAGTCTCGAGAATAAATTTCGTTGATTAATACTCACCGTTGATATCGTCATTATATCCCGAACGAATCAATAAGTCAACGACCACCGACGAAAGTTGGTTTTTAGTCGCGGTAAAAGAAAAAAAATACGGAAAAAAATAGAAAATTAATTCCCGAGAGACAGTAATCCTTGTACGGATGCTGAGCGTGTGATCTCCGGGAATAAACGTGCGCTCGTAAACATAGGGTACATATATGCCGGTCGTCGAGAGTGAGATCTCAAATCGAGCGACGTCCCCAGCTCGAGGGAGTGCGAGAGGATCACTCGAAGAGACGGAGGGAAAAACGAGGCTGAAAGGGAAGCGCGCGAAAGAGATGGAAAATATAAAAGAGACGATGGAACGTATATAGCCCTCTCGGATGCGCTCGACCCCGCGACCACCTTAGCCGAGTCTTGGATAGCCGCAAACGCGAATTAATGAGGTGCATACGTCATAGCGGGACATTACCCGCGTGATCTAAACCCGATAAAGCATTCGCATGGAATAGTTATATAGTGTATGTATGCAGATATAATATAATATATACATATAGATTTTTTTTTTTCGTCGACATTGCTGGCGCGCAGAAGCTATCACGCAGATCCTCTCACAATACCTCGGCGTTATATATATTTTACTTTGCGGACTCGAGATTATTATATATAAATATATATATGTATACTATATGCTCCCGCGGATTTAATTCTCACCGCCCCGGGCGACGGCTCTCGTTATATTTCAATCTCCGATATATCAACGTCGCAACCTGCGGGACGGACCTGCATTAGCCGGCAGTTCTACTGCGGACCATTCTCGCAGAAAATTCGTTCATCCAGCCTTTCATCGTTTATTATACGAGAGATTGCATTTTTTTTTTTTAATATTTTTTTGTTTCTTTAATTTTTTAGACCTTTCCAGTTTAATGTGTGGAAAATAATGTTTTTGATTAATTTTAATTAATTCTCGATATCAACGGTATGTGTAATCGAAGCCACCGACGCGATCATTTTTTATTTAAATTTTTTTTTTTTTTTTACTTATTGAATCATAAGTTTAAGCAAATAACTCGTTCCCACCACATTACAGATTACGAATATGTGTTATCATATCTAATTACAAAGATTTAGCGAAAAAAAATATACTTTTTGAATTTGTACGATAAACGTACGGCGAGAAATTGAAAGATTTTAAATTTAACAACTTTATTTATCGATTTAATTGTGATTTATTTATTGGGTTGTATCAGTGACCGTCGAAGGCTTCATTAATTTCCTTAACCCAATTAAATTTACCAAATAAATTGCGACAGTGGAACAAAAGCCCAGAAAATTTCAATTTTCGTTCGTCGGTACGCGTAGCGTTATGCTATGTCTTCGTTGATTCGTGTCGCGGATTATCGTGGGAACGTAAACGAGCGAAAATAAATCGAAAAAATGTAAAAGTAACAAAACAATATTGTCCGGACTCCAGCCGAGAACTCGGAACTTTTATCGCTCTCTTTTATCCGTTCGCCCACGTGAGCGTTTACGAACGAAGAAAGATCGCGCACCGGGCGTCATCGGAGCCGCTCGCGGTTCATACCACATTACTGTACTGTACATGTAAACCACTGTAACTTATATATATGTATATATATATGCATATATACATATATATATTTATATAGCAGTGCTTATGGTCAGTGGTCTACGTACTGCGGTTGAGCGAAGAGATCCAAGCGACCCTCCGAGCTTTTGCGTTTACGAAGCTTCTCTGCGGCGTACAGCCCGATGCACCGGTGTATTCCTCGAGTGCGCTCGGGGTCAAGAGTGATTCCTGGCTGATATTCCGAGACGCGGCCAGGCCAGATCCGATATCACCAGAAGGCCGTTGGTTACCACTCCTGTACGTCATTTGTCTCCGAGTCTTTTACACCGGTATCTTACACCGTTTGCCGAGTGCAGGAAGGTTCTCCACCCCCCTTCCCTACCCCTCTCTTTCCATTGCAGTGCAATTCAAGGGTACACACTATTCACGAATAAGTACGTACCGGGTGGTAACCTCGAGTCGTGAAACAGACCCTTAAAAAAAATTCCCTTATAAACATCGATACTCGGTATACATGTCTGCCGGCGCAGATTCTCAACGATGAATCTCGACTTCGATTGAACGATTCCCAACTGTTGTTTATCAATCGTATCGAACGAATCGCGTCACTTTTTCGACGGGTAAATTGTTTTTTTTTTTTTTTTATCATTTTTTTGGGTTGAGCAAAATTTGGGGAAAATGTGTATTTATTTTTGTGAGGTACGTACATTGAAGGAACAGGGAAAAAACACTACTTTTAGTGTAGACGAAGGAGAAACTTGATAATTGATAAAGAGTTTGTAAAAATGTGATGAAAATCGTCAATAATTTGTTAGATTATTTTTTTTTTTAAAGAAATACTTTCGGAATCACAAATTTTGTTGGTAAAAATACATTGTTAAAAATATGTGTAAATTTTCAACATGTTTACGGTGCGTTTAAATTAAATTTATAATACAGCTATTGAAAATTGGTATTTGTAGACATTGCTTAGGGATTTTTATAATTTTGAAATACAATTTAATGTATGCATGTTGAACCTGCGAACAGCAGACGCTATTGAATATTACGAAATTATTTAAATTTATTTGCCAGTAATTGAAAATTATATCGCGTAAATGCGTTAATTAGACATTTTTTTTTAACCAATTAATAATAACATATCGTACATTAAAATTTAAATTTAAATTAAATAAATGTTTACCACGAGAACATAGTGAATTCCATTTCCAGTAATGCATTAAACTTCCTATACTTGTGTATTAATGTTCATAAGATATTTTACACATTGTGTTTTTCACCCGCATTATGCCAATAATTACAAATATCAACGAAAAGCACCAAAGCAGGTAAAATCCTTAATTCAACATCTTACCGAAAGACCACATATACATAGACGGCCGTACGATTCGTCACCTAGTCGCATGTTTCTGTGCCGCGGCAATCGTTCAACGGGAACCAGTAGTATCGGAAAGACTCGCAGTGGAAAATCGAAGTGATTGATGTCCCACGTGAATTACGTGAGAGAGCGGGTGGCAAGGGGGGCAAGGGGGTTGTGTACTGTACCGAAGATCGTCAGCGGGACTTTGGTCTATTCACGAGAGACACCGGGTAGGCCTACAGCAGGAGTAAAGTTACAGGGAACGTTATATACCGGGGGCTCGAGACCACCCACGGGTTGAATCGATCAGGAACTGATACCCACCAGCCGGGAGAGCTGCGCTCCGCGTTGAACGAGTGAGAAAGATGAGCGGCGATGAGGCTGCGAGTTGAAACGAAAGGAAACGAACGAACGTGGCAGTGGTAAAGCGCAAAAGATCAACAGAGAAAGTATAATCGAGTATAGAGAAAAGAGAGACGAGAAGAGTTACAGGTGTACAACTTGGCTTGTGTCTTATGTGTTCGCCACAACCCCAAACCCCTCCCGTCCTCCCTTATCCCTTCCTCATGGGGCGTTGGGAAGAAGCGCGCGCCTCAATTCACGATAACAGCTTTCGGAACTGCCCGCGGTTCGCGGGTGCTCTCCGTGAATCGATCTTATCGTACCAGAGAATTATTGTTCAAACGGCAGTCAGCACGGTCGCACGCGCGCTCTCTCGCGTCCGCCTCGACCCTTTTCAGACTGAAAACAAATCACTGTATAGCTTGTATGGCACACGTAGGACAGGGGAAGAAAGACGAGCGGAAGGGAGAGATGCGCATTCGTGCCAACGTGAAACCGATTTCGATCGTGTGTGTCTCGCGAAACGTCGTCGCCACGAACCCTCAACCTGAGGATATACCATAGACCCGCTTTGGTCTCTCGACTGATATACTCGCTGCGATTCTCTACGGATGCGAGGCGAAGAGAGGTAAAAGGACACCGGGAGGATGGCAAATCGTTGAGGTTTTAACACTGTATCACGATCGCAATATCGAGATCGACGAAATTCTAATTTTTTTTTTTTTTTTTTTTTTTCTTTACTGCTTTTGTTTTATGCATCGATGTTTTTCATGGTTATATTTTTGGTCGAATATTTGTATAGTCGATGCGCATATCAAAAGTGACTAATACTCCTACAGACGCCATTTTTTTTCTTATATTGATTTTTTAATATTTTTACTTTATCTTTTGAAATAAAAGATCGATAGTAAAAAAAATTTATTTGTTGCCGATTTCTGCCGATTTTTCGAAGTAAGTAGAATGTAATGGGACAATAAACCGCTTAAATTTCTGGATTTCGAAATCGATGAGTTATCGACATGGATAAGATCTCCTAATCAAACATCGAAATCATAGGTAGTATTTTTTTTTTTTTTCGCAATTCTGAGTTTTCTATATTCACTTTTTTTCTCGGTAATCGTCGTTAAACGATTTTTATAGTCGCCACGGCCAAAATCAGCATCAAAACATTCTCTTATCTGTCTTATCTGTAATTTCGTTTTACGAGAATGTATAAAATCGACGAAAAAAAAGAAAAAAAAAAAAAAATGAAACACTGAGTTCGCACCTCGGCAACAGAGATAAAAGTGCTTGGAGACGTGCTAATTTCTCCGATGAATTATTTATCGAACTATTCAATTTATGCCGCAACAGAGCTGCGAAGATGAACAGTTTCCGATGCGCGGTTTGTCTCGCATATTATTCAGAGGTAAAACGTTTAGCTTCGCCATCGTGTTTTTTCGCGCTACGACTGTGCGATTGACGAGACAAGTATTTGATTTCACGCCTTTTTTTTTTATTTTTTTTTTCATTTCGCGTGACGCAACTCTCTCGCTGTAGTATATTTTTATTTCATTCATGACCCCCCGGAACTGTAAAAGTATTTCGCACTGTTCCGAACGAATATTCAGGCGAAGAGGAAAAGACGGCATCGCCGCTGGAAATATTCGAGAAAGAAGTAATCCGCGAAGCAGGATCTTCGCTCGCCTCGACGAGTGGCGGGCGACTCTCGGTGACCCCGACGATATCATAAATTTCTGCAATTATCCTTAATTAATAACTGACCAGTTAGCGGGGGGTGCGAGTATGAATTTAATGGGAAGTTTCAGGGAATTTAGGTGAGGCGAATGGTCTCTCGTGGATTTTTTTTTCTTCTTCTTCTTACCTCACTACCCTTTCACTCTCCGTCCCTCCTTATATTTTCCGTCAATGTATAAACCCCCCGTACGTGCGCTCGCATTCGGTCTGTGTGCGCGCAGCGGACGAGAGAGTCCCTCTCGGCACGTCGGACTGTAAAGACCGAGCTTTATCGTTGACCCGACGAAACCCGCGTATTCGAATGGCACTTTCATTACCGTCTTTCTAATTGCCCCGGTCATCAAGAAATACATATACGATACTAATAATATAACGCGATTATATACGCGACTTTAATATACTACTATACCCGATACGTTTCGCATGCGTGCCACAACGCATATCGAGAGGTGATACCTAAGGCGCCCTGAAACCTGTCTGAAACTCATCCGTGTTTATAATCCGGCGTGTCAAAACGATTCGAATGTCGTGAGATTTCGAAGAGCCGTAACTGCGGGAGGGCGAAATAATAAAACTGCTTTTAGCATCGCGAGGATATATATTTTATAGAAAATTGTCGTATTTTTATTTATAAAAAAAAAAGAATTTGAAATTAATTTTTTTAGTTCGATCTTTTTCGAGACAAAATTGCAATCGATCGTTTCGTCGAGAACTCGCGACGATATTTTTTTTTTTTTAATTTTGAGATTTTTTTTTTTCGGAGTAAATTTGTGGTATAAATCCCGAAGAATGTCGAGACACCACCAACCTTGTTGTATACCATCGACAAATACGAGAATACGGAGTTCTCTTTGACAGAGGATTCGAAAAAAAATTAGTAATAATATAGGCCTTCGTCTAGCCGGCGAGATGAGCAAATAACGAAAATACAGACGAAATAAAAATATAAAAAAAAAAGAAAGAAAGAATCCTGGGAAACAGTTGGTCACGTTATTTAGCGCAATTTACGCCCGAACCTTTCTTGTTGTGACTGTAGAGCAGAGTCTGGGTAAACATTGTGAACAGTTCGAAGTACGTGTGTCACCTATTCTGTCTCTACGCAAAACAAACACACGGCGATCGTCTCAGGAGATTGTAAAAAAAAATATATATATATATAAATTACGACTAATTATCAGCTCAGTTTCGGACTTTGACCAAATATACTTGTAACCCTCTGACACAATGTAACTTCGCGGTGAATATAAAAAAAAAGGTGTCACAGTGCCTTATGGTTGCCATTTTTACGTTAAAAATAAACTCCCAAAGTTGCCCATTTTTTACATATATCTTTTACGTCCAGAACCCTCGTTATTTATTTTCTATTCTTCCGATGCAAATACTTTTAATTTTTTTTTTTTTTCAACTTAAAGTTTTATCGTTGTTTTTTTTATCATATCGCACCTAAATATTGGCAAAAGTTTCTCAAAGCTCCATGCGTATCAACGGGACTCTTTCGTGAAAAATCTTTGTTTTGAGAATCCATCGGTGGGTTAAGTTTGTTTTTTTTTCAACATTAACCGTGAAAACGGCGACTAATTCTGGAATCTCGAGAAAATAATTGCAACCCCGCGTCTCTTTTCGCGCGCGCGACTGCGCAACAACAAATACGCGGATCTATATAACAACACGAGTCCAGCCAACCAGCACATCGGCGTGCGTATTCCGTACGTATGCGAATATAATGCCTCGTGAATAATATTTCAAGATGGCTGGAAGGGAACGAGGCGCTCATATAGGTACGTATACGCGGTGGATGGCACAGCTCGATATTATTTAGCGTCCTAAGGTCGCACCCACTTAACCCCGGTGCCGCGCACGCGCGAGTTGACCGAACGCGAGGGCTTCGCAAACGTACAGGCGGCTCCGTGCAAAAGGGTTCGCCTTTCCTCCGTGTCTCAGCATCCCTCCACCACCTGCATCACCCATTGCCGCAAAGACAGGGAATAAGTTACCGTGGTAAGCGCGAAATGCGACGCATTCTCTCCGCCCCCCTCGCAACTTGCCCCGGACGCGATGCTTTCAATCTTTGGCATTTCTCGGCAACGCAAACGCATCCGCAGCTAGAAACGACATTCGGAAATCAAAAGTTTAATGATTAGATTATTACCGATGGTAACTCTAAAAAATTCTACAAATTCCGACATCGAAGTATGGAAAACCACACCCTATAAAATAATAGCTTAATTCAACAAAATTAGCTTTATTATTTCGCTTTTTTTTTAATGCCATAGGATATATATTTTAATAATTCTGCATATACATTAAATTATATTATTACTCATACTACTATTGTTATCTTATTATTTTTATTAATAAATTCGATATATATTTAATATTATTTAAACATTTTCGTACTTTGATCGATCGTTTCATCGCCTAAATGATACACTAGTAGGTCAGAGATCGAGGAAATTTCACTCAATTTTTAATTATTTATTCGTTTCGTTCGAAGTTCAGAAAAGTATTAATAACGCGATCGATCGCAAATGGAAACGGTATTCATTGGCAACGTCGCGAACGAATCGAAGGTTAGTTAGCGAGGAAGCAAAACAGACAAAACTGGAGATTTCTCTTAAGTATACGTGCAAAGTTACTACGAAGTAAAAAAAAAAATAAAAAAATAGCCGACGCGTCGAGGAGAACGGGAAGAACAAGACGATTTGCGCGAACGTTGAAGCTTCTTATCGCGGCGCGACAAACTCGCCGAGGGGCCGTCTCTTGTCTTTATTAATGAACATCCATTCCGTTGACAAGTCTCGGAGAGTCTTCGCAACGACGCTGATCGAGACGAGCGCGTTATACACAAACCACCCATTCCCAACTTTCCATCGGTAAAGCGCTTTACGCTCGAATCCTCCTAATCGATTATTCCAACACCCACGCACTCGAGAAATTTACAACAAAAACGTGTAGAAACTTCACGACTAGCAGATAGTAGAGAAACATTCGAATCTGTGGTGTCGGACCAACAAATACTTTGCAATGTATATACATATATATCTGCTATATACTTGTATCGCTGCTGCTTTCAATGATTCGTCGTGAATTAACGTCAGTCGTTGAACACGCAGGAATTTATTATTTCATGAAGTGTGTCCGCTCGGCGATAAATTCGCGATCGCACGCGCGCAGCAAATCTTAAGCTTAAAGTGCAAAAGATGCCGATTTTTTTTTTTGCGGTAATTAGTGTAAACTCGACGATTTTACGACCGACTGGCAAAAATACGGGAATTTGATAAATTGATTTTCGACTGTTGAACCCCCAAAATAATTAAAGTAACGGCACGAACAGTGGCAATTCACAACGAATGTTGATACTTCTAGAAAAAAAAAATCCATTTGTATCAAGCAAACTTTTTCCGGTAGCTGTTTTTTTTATTTTGTACTTTAAAAAAGATGAAATACAAATAATTTTACGAAAATAAAAAAAATTCTCGAAGGTAAGAAAAAAATTGTAAAAGAAAATTATGTTCGAGAGATTTCTTCGCTCATTGACAAATGCATCGTTATTCATAGATTTTCTATTTTATTATTTTTTATTCGGATATTTTTGTTAAAAAAAACAAATTAATAAGACGAATTTTTTTTTATCAGTGTGTAGTTCGGCGCGGTGTTAAAAAGATTTTCTCTTTTTTTTTTTAATAACTAAGTTAACATAGCGGACAATATTTAGTGCCTAAAAATCAAAAGGGCTTATCGTATATGCTTATCGAGAATGAAAAATACGCCCTTCGCGATGTTAGTCCCATACGATACAGTGAATACGAACACAAATCGTCTTCACGAGCGAATCGAGAAGCGGATTCGCCCATCAACGCGGTCGGTGGTACCTGGCAAATTAAATAAAACTGGTCGTGAGTTTCGACACGCGTCATAAAAATAAACTCGGAGACTTTTTTCGATTCGAAATGGTGTACAATATACGTATATATGCGTATTAAAAAAAAAAAAAATTAATAAATAAATACGAAAAAATTACTTACCGGCTTATCGTATATCATTGGATTATACTGAGAGTAGAATTCAAAGCAGCATCTTCTCGATATCTCCCATCGTTCAGAGTTCATTAAATCAGACCTTTCCTACCGAGTTAACATTTTGTTCCTTTTCTCTTTCTCCACGCTAAAAACATAATGCGCAAACAAAGTTATGATTCACAAATAAAATTAATTCGATGCTCCAAGAATGCGTGAATAAATTTGCCACTTGGAAAAAAATTTAATAAAATGAAATTGCTTCTTTCACTATAACTGTATCGTCTTTACGAATTTTTTCAATATTTTTTGAAACTCGGTCACGAACCAGATTTTCTCGAATAATAATAAAACACACGATAATAACGATGTTTTTAACGTGTCGACGTGCATTGGCCAAATTATCATCGGGAAATCGACAACGATATACATATTTTTATTTATTTATTATTGAATATTTTTTTTATTTTATATTAAAAATAATTTAAATATTTTTTATAAATTTCAAATTAAAATTTAATAAAAAAAATGCATTTGTAGCAGAAAGACTTGCGAAAGTTGTGTAATTTTTTCGATTCGGCGATTCGATAAGACGTGCGTAGTGCGTGCATTTACATGACTGGTTTGCGGTCTGAGAACTCTCGGATCGTATAGTAGGAGTGTATGGAAACTAACATAGAGAATTGCAAAGCGATGTGGGACGACCGGCGCAGTGACCAAAGGGTCTTTATACGCACGACCTTTGAAATTGCAACCCCAGCGGACAGGCGCTCGTCTCGTTTGTTCGAATCGATTGGGTAGCGGGCTCGCGGTTCGCGACTGAACATTCCGTAGCCGTAGAAGGTGCTTCACAAAAGCGAGGAAAAGACCAGTCGAAGAAACAGCGAGAGCACAGGGACGTTATATATAACTATAAAGACTAACCGGAGAGAGTTACCACGCGGAAGAAGGCGCATTTGCTGTACGAGCCAAAGTAACAGTGGCGAAGGTATTATCTACTGTGTGGAGTACAGAAAGACTCTTCGGGGCATTTCTTCTGTTCTTATACGATACGAAGGAGAGCCCTCGTCGACGCACCCAATTAGCCTTCGACGACAAGAGGATCGAGAAACTAACGGAGATGCTGTCGCCAGCGTACAGCTTTAGCTGTAACGCAAAGCTTTCGGTAAAGCTGAACCGCATACATCTGTGATGTTATTGTCGATTTGCCACGAAGAGAGACAAACCAAGTATCGATTCTCGCGAAAATCTAAGGAGCGTATATCGGACCAACATCGATTTAATAATCGATGTATTACTTATATTGGTATAAATTTTCTTCACTCTTTATGCTTATAATATACATATATCGCGAGAAATACGATACATGTATTAGTGAAAAAAAAACAGAAACGATTTAGCGCAATTTTTTATTTTTCACTTTTTCTAATAAACTGATTATTAATGGACTTCGTTACTCCGAAAAAATGGTACCTCCGAAGATCCAACCAAAAAAATAATGTTGAATATACAATAATCAAACATTTTTTTAAGATCTGTTAACAATAATAATAATGATTATTAATTATTATATTAATAATATCATTAAAATAATAGATGTTTTGTAAATAAAGAAAAAGAAATAGATCGATAAATCGTACGCGTTGCGATTATTGAATTATACTGATAGCTCAAGGGGTCAGTTTTACCGGAAGAGATACGACAAGCCTCTCGAGGAAATAAGGTGCGTTTGGCTCTCGTCTAGGATTACTTTTGAATCCATCCGTGGCGAAGCAGGCGCCTTTCGAAGAAAATGTCCCGCGCCCTCGTGACGCCGCGGGTCAAACGTTAACGCCCGCGCGCATTTGCTCGTAAACGTCTAGTCAGTCCGACGGTACGACGTGCGTTCACCGGGCTTCAGTACGCACTACACATCCCTCCAGTAAGCATTTACGTTCCCCGGGCGCTAGAGACGATAGAAGAATTTTTTTTTTTTTTTTTTTTTTTTTTAAGAAAAAATGCAAAAAAAACTGCATTACGAATTTCCCAGCGTCCAATCGTTTTCGCGACCCGAAGAGTCGCCGTTTACTCGGTGACCTCGGACTGTCAACCTTCACGTATCGTCGCCGGGATTTTCTTGTTTCGCATTCGGTTTTATATCCCCCGTTTACTCAGCCGCGTTTTAGTCTTTGCCATCGGTAGTAAGGGACGAAGATAAGGATTACGGGAGTTCTGACTATCGTTTAGTAATATGGATAGAGATATAGTGTAGGTATACAGAATTCGTGTGTATATATCCATATATATAAGTGTAAATAGCTTCGTGTTGATGAACCGCAGGCCACAGGTGTAGTAAACCCCTTTAGTTCGCGCGAAAGCGTAATGGCTCAGCGCCGCGGCTCACTTCTTCTTCCTCTTCTTCTTCGTCGTCTTTTTCCCCATATAATACCAAGATGTCTCGACCCCGACTTTATAACGTTTGAACTCAACTCTGCGCCCGTCACACGTACGCACACGCAAGAAGTATGCCGCGTCCGCGCCCACAATTATCGTCGCTTTTGTGTATTAACGTTTCTTCTGCCAGACGATGGAAGTAAATTTCTCATTGATTATTCATGTATTTGGTACACGACACACCTATATGAGATTTAGCGCGGCACGCTGAACATTGACCTACTGTGCACTTAGAAAAAAAAAACTCGACCTCCGGTGCAACAACAACGTAATTTACGATTTTCTTCGTTCGTTGTAATCGTTTATTTTATTCAAATACATCGATTTCAGCCAAATAGAACGTATTTGCATAACGGGACTTATAACACATCTGAAATGGTCACATATCAATATATCAATTATTATTTATTCTCGTCAAATGACCAATCAAAATTCGTTTTTATCCAATTTGAAAAAAATGTAAAGATTAAAAATTACAATATTATTATTATTTATTTATTATTATTTTTTTATTATTTATTTATTTTTTTATTATTATTATTATTATTTATTATGAAAATGTGAAAAAAAAAATTATATTTTGGTTGTCGATGTGTAAAAGATTACCATCGCGAGATATTAACTCAATATCGATGTATCGAAAAGTTACTGTTTAGGGGTTGGAATGCCGACAAAATGTTGTGATTTATTCTAAGGTTTAAGGGTTGAAAAAAAATCTAACTGCCGAATGATATTCGGAATTCTCGGAATCTCGATGTGACGCCTCGAGCGGATTTTGCGCGTATGTCTTAACGTACGGAAATCATACAGAGATGCATTATAATAATACTTTAATATCTATTCGCAATCAGCACGCGCTGTATCCCACCTATCAACACCACAGACTTACGGGCTTTTCATTCAAAAATCTACTCATAGAAGCGTTAGCTCGGGCGATAGGATCGTCGATGGAGTAAGATGCGTGAGGATTGTGCGCGTTCGCGATGAAAGATTCATTGCTGAGTCCCACGGCCGAGCGAAGATACGCCGATTTCTCTCTGTGTGCTCTTATCCGTTTATCTTTCCTTCTCTATTCTCGTTTTCTTCCAAATTTTTATTCATTCGTCGCTTGTTTTTAACGCGAGAAAATCGTCTTCCCCGGATGAATTATTCAGCGAGATAAAGTTATACCGATGGCCACGTGAACTGTTGCGTCGTAGTTGCGCGGTCTGAAGTTTAAAAAAATGGCACCGCTACCCTTACGCTCATTTATGCAATATAATCATTATTTCCTCATTTATAATAATAATTAATATTTGTAATAATAATAATTAATATTTAATGATAATAATTGTAATTTAATGAAAAATTTTCTCCGACTATACTTTATACAATACGTATTACTAATCCACGATATCTGACGAAAAAAAAAAAAAAAATGTTGGCGATTCTTACACACATCATTATCTCTTCATTTTGGAAGATTAACTCAAATTTCGTATGATTGACACGGCGCAGAGCAAACGACTGCTGAAAAGGATAAATATCATCGAAGTTTTTTTATCTGTTTCTCCGATCAATCATTTTGACAGTAATTTGTTAATATACGAGTCCACGAAGCAAAAAAAAATGAGGCGTTAAACTGAAACGCAGATACTCGGGTAGAGATACATCGAAACACAAAAAGAAGGCTATCAAGAAGACGATCCGCACCTAAACGCGGAGACAGCAAATTACGCCGAATTATTCTATTCGCAGTCGGCGGTCGTTCCATTCACGAGAGTTTCACGCGTCTGATGGTCCGGCCAACGGGGTCTGTATTGACGAACCGGTCGACCAGAGCCACTTCCGGACCCGGTTTTCGACTTGTCCGGTATTTCATGAGAGGGGTGGGGGGTTATTAATTTACAACGGTACGCCCACTTCGTTGATCCACCGTAGAACCAGAGACTCATCGCCACGTATCTTCGAAATTTGCATAATGAATCACAAGTATGAAAGAGACGATGGGAATTTAGTCTATACGGGAAAAAAAATGTTTCAAACTTTATACGAATATTCCGAAGCCACGATTCACATACTATTTCAGCGTTCCACTCGTATGCAAATAAAATGAGTCAATGAAATTAAAAAAATTAAAATAAATTTTTTAAAAGTTACGAATACTGCGTTTACTTTTGGAAAATAATAACTGACCTTTCATAAGATCAAATCTCGTTATTGGCTTTGAATCGGTAAAAAAAAATGACTGGTGAATTCATCGATTTCCCGCGGTAAAAATCATTACTGACTTAACAAATAAATGAATAAAAAGATTGTGGTACGCGAAAAAAAAAAGATTAAAAAAAAATCTTTAATAAAGTGAAAATCACCGAATAAATGGCACCTAAACGACGAGCCATTCATGAAGTTCAAATTTTCCCGATGGTAAAACATACGCATTTGGTATCGTATACGTTAAGCTGTATATCTGGTTTTCTGTGGTTTGAATAATTTAAACATTCATAAAATGATCGGATTTTGAATGATGTCACGTTTGAGGAATGCGATCGTAGTATGGCGTCATTAGTGTCATCTTGACGAATCCTCGTCTCCGGTACCCGTCGATGTGTTTGCCATTGGGCAATACTTTTTCGCGCTCATTTCGAAATCTTCGCCGAGGATATATGTAGACGGAAACTCTTCGAGTTCGAAAATTCCAGAGACACGACACCATCGGACCTGAATCAACGTTCGACGATTGAAGACCATCGTATGAAGAAGGCACTCTTCGAAGTGCACGTGGTACAGACCGGCGGGGCACGATTGCTGAGTGGCCTCTTCTTCGTCTTCTTCCTCGTCTTCATATCTCTCAGTGTCCAACGCTTCTCAGGCGAACAGCACCTAAATCAACAGAGCCGAGAAAAGTCGAGACGTTTGACTTACCGAGTGAACCGTACCGGAGAAAAAGTCTGCTGATGCTGCTCGCCGCTGCTGATGTTCTCCGTTGGGTGTGACCGCAGCGACAAATACATCGAGGAAAAGCCTTTGTGCACTGAGAATCATGTTAGACCACAGAATACATACCACAGCGGTAAAGAAACGTTATCCTCTTTGCGGGCGAATTAAACTTCGAAAGATACAAATGAGAAGCTTGCGAAAAATCTTTCTATCGTGAATTCATTCTAAAGAAATGAATTAACATGATTCGATGTATCGGACGAAAACTTTACTCGTGCAATTTTTTTTTTTTAAGCTATGGAATCGACGATTTTTTTTATTATCTCCGAAAAAAGTGTTTAAAATGGCGAAACATCATTGAGTGATAAACATTAATCAAATGTGACGAAGTAGTTCAGAAAATATTAATTTTAATGACACACTAAATGAACAATCGAAACTATAAATTTAATCGCACAACGATAGTACATTTTTAATCAGATTCTTCGTTACAAGAAGCTACAGTTATCATTGGTTCTCATTTAAATATATCGAGGAAAAAATTGCCAAATCATAAAGATATGTATGCATACAACCGAAAATTTGTACCCAAATATATGCATAAATATGCGAAAAAAATGAAATAATAGCGGAAACGGCTACAATATTATCTGCATTTGTAATACACTCGTGTAGAACACGAGTCCGTGCGAATTTTATGACCAGCGAGAGACCGAAAGATGAAGATGAGAGAAAGGGTGTAGATTCTGTCACCTCGAGTAATCCACTCGAAACACGCGGAAGCGGCGGCGCCGTAGTCATAAGCAGCGTAGGCGAAACCGGCATTCTTCTTCGTCGTATTTGGAATGACGAAATATATCGTAACGAAATATATTTATTTAAAATCTTAGAATATTGGTTCTCAATATTTTTTTCACCAAGAAAAAATTTTGTTCATCAAGATATACATACGAAGAAAGATAATTATCAGTCAAAAACGAAAGAAAACAGTTGGAAATAAATAATTTCTAATTCATGCGCAAGAAAAAAAATGAGTATATATTATTATATTGTATTTACGCTCGACACGAAATAAAGAAAATAAATTGCATCGCAAGAACTAAAGATCATCGAACATAATAAAGATAAATACGTAGTTTGCGGCATAATCATTATAAATTGAAAAAAAAAAAAAATCACGAGAAAATAAAGAAAGAATATATGAATGTATTTGTATATCGAAAGTTGGCGAATATGGTTCGCGAGTCAATTTAATATTGTCAAAAATCGAGTCTCACTTTATTATTATCGTACAAAAAATAAATAGATATATATATAATTATAATATGACGTATCGGGTGTATAAGGCCACGAAATAAATTTGATAAATTGAATTTAGAGTTTAGATTCCGACATTACAATATAAAAAAAAAACATCGCTTCGAGAGGTTTTTATGTTTTTTTTTTCTTCGAAAAGATAAAGAAAGAGGTCGGAGGCATGAATATATCGAAAACAATTCGAGGTTTGGGTGGAATGATTCGCCAAAATTTATATTTAGCATTGTGAATTGGAAATTTTGCTTTGCGCAACTTAACGGCCTTTTAGGATCAACATAGAGGAGGATTGGTGGAAAAATAGAGGAGATTACACACTTGATTTTTGGTTCGCGTTTCTTCACCACGTTAATCGTCTTCCTGCTCACGTACGGGCGCAATATACCTACGGAATAGTAGACTCGGGCGTTTCTCTGTGTACGAAGAGACACGAAGCTTCAAAGATGAACGGACAAGCGGCGCTGAAACGAACGATCTCATCGTCAACGCACTGAATAGGTATATTTACTCAGAGTTTGGTTTGCCGTGTGCGCTTTCGTGACCAGACGACGCGAGACTTGCCTCGGAACAAATATTTCACGATTTTTGTACCATACGATATCGTGAACATAATTTGCTCAGTTCTTCTTCTCAATGTAGTATAATGCGTAATTTTAGACCATTTTTCGCAGATCGAACAGTAGTTGTTTTTTTATACCATTTTTTTTTCATTTATATAGAGAATAACCGTTATTTTTAACAATGTAATTTCATAAAATAATAAACAAAGTTTCTCGTTGGTGAAAATAGTAATCTGACTTCAACGGGTCGAATTCCCTGCGAAAAATTTCAAAATAAAATAAAAAATTAATTAATCAATGAAATAAATCATTTAAATTTTGTAAATTAAAATTTAAAAAAATTTCGACGCAAATGTTAAAATGTTTTTTCTTTAATTCTCGAAATCGATTTGAATTCAAAAATATTTTTTTTTAAATTATCACCGATTATTCTTTTACGCACTTTTGCACGTCTCGAAATTCGCAGTGACGATAGTTTAATCGAAGTATTAGGATTAATTAAGGTGTTTCCAATAAAACTTAGTAACTCAAGCCGATGATACACAATATTCATTTTTATTATTATTTCTATTATCTCCAAACACTCCGTCTTAATAACATATAATATTTACATGTATTTACCGTTTGTTCGTCGAACACACGTGATTACACGCGTTTCATTCACATGTTCTCATCATATCAATCGCGTCTATATACTGGCCTCACGATATATTCAGCTTCCATCCGCTTTTTTTTATTTAAATAATTATTATTTGAGCACCGCGTGGTATATTATAAAAAATATACAGTTCGTGAGAGTGTCTCTCGTATTTATATTAAACTATATTTGTATATATATAATATTTATATATATAAATTCGTATTGTGAAGAACGACGAAAACGATACGTAAAAATTTCGTGCATTCGATCAGATTTTTCTATCAATAACTTTTCTCTTTCGCTTGTGAGCGGTTAAAAAAATTAATTTATAAATACCCCCTGATCGCGTTGTTGTTGTGTTACACGTGGTATGCATCCAGGCGTTTGGAGAACGCGTGTGCCACCGTGGGAACGCGATACAACAACTTGTTCATCTTCTTCTTCTTCTTCCTCTTCGTATTCTTCGCAACAGGCGAATAGAAGATATCAAGAGTTAATTATTCTTGACATAAAATCTCGTGCATCCCCCCGATCCCTTGTCACGATCGAGTGACCTTACATTCTGGCAAACTATCGAGAGTTCCCCCCTTTGCGAATAGTTGTATATTATACAATATTTTATCTACCGTGCAGAGCCCGTGTGCCCTGCAGCAGCAGCGGCGAGCGTCTCTGGTGCTCGTGGTTAATGGGCAATCGAGACCCATAGTTCTTCTCTCGGCGTCCTCTCCCCGTCGTCCAACCGACCAGAGATATCTTCGTGGCATTATAACACTTGGCATTAAGTCTCTTTGCTTTTCGTAAAAAGAAAAAAAAAAAAATTATATATACTTCAAGATATAATATCAAACTCCCGATTTCTGTATTTTCTTCGTTCTCTCGTTGAGACATTCTAACTTTTTATTAATTTATTATCATTTTTTCGATAAAACTGATACAATAAAACAAAATGCTTTTTTGCGATATACCGTTCGATTCATCGCCGAGATATTTCTTGATAAAGAAGAAGAAACATTTATTCCCACCATATTTGAGAGCCTTAAATTGGCACGACAGATGTTTCTTTTTTTTTTTTTTTTTCGAATCTCAAACTTCACCGTAACCGAAATGAATATAAAACGAATTTTTATTTTTTTTACACTCGTCAACTTCTGATATCCAAAGCCATTAATCCCACCGATGTTGTGACGATTTTGCGAAGCGGTAAAGTGTTAAATCGCCATTACTAAAAGAATCATCGTGTTCGCCGTGAAATTGCTGTACTTCAGCGAAAAAATAAAAAAAATTTCTTCTCGAGCGAACGACGACTGTTCCTTAAATTTCTAGAGTCTCTCTGCGGATGTCTCTTTCCCTCGTCAGTTACGTCGTTCTCGTCTCTGCTCGCGATCGTTTTCTACCTTATTTACATCGCGACGTATGTTAGCGGTTGTCGATCGTTGAATCTCCACGCACAGGTTGTCGCGCCGCTCTATGAATCCCAACCGTGAGAAGCGAAACTTCTTCTATCTATCGAAGAGAGTCAGTCAGTTTCTTTGCCGGGGGTTGACGAGACTCTGTCGTGGCAGGCAAATCGCGTGAACGCGAGTCCGATAATAAACTATCGCGTGCGCGTTTTGCTTCGCCAGTGGTTTCTGTCTTCTCGTTCGGCTCGACGAGCTTTTTAGCGTTTTAAAACGCACACATCGATGGGGCGCGACGTAAACTGCACGTACGCATCGTTTTCCAACCATCCAATATATACATTGTATACGCGCCGGTTGCTTCGTATTTACCGTACAACACGTATAGCAGCGTATGCGGCGAGAAAACGGTTCGAAAATCCCCCCCACAATCGTACGTCTTGAAAACGCATCGTACGTCTTCGAAGCGCGAGGATATCGTGACGATCTTCGAGTCCTTCTGGTATAGCGGCTTACGAAGCTATCGACGTGCGGCTTCTTCTTCGCGTATCCTCTTCTCCTTCTTCTTCTTCGTCAGGTTCTCTCGATGGTCCACCGTATACTGTGTTGTGGGTCCACAACGTCGGTCAGCTCTGTAGCGTCGACAGACTGAACAGCTACGGAAGCCCACAGCTTGAGCAATTTTCATCGATCGTAAGAGACGATCGTAAAGCCTTCGCAACTGGCGTACGTAAGTTGCGCGCCGAACGCGCGAGTCTCGACACCTTTTTACCGTCGACGAAGATTTCTTAACCTTTGGAACTTATCGTTGGTCACAAGATGTCACCAGTCGCGACTTGGAGCGATCGGTGATTGCATCTGAAGACGAAGATTCGTCGCGGTTAAGATACACGGTATATGAAGACAGTCGTAGTTTCTTCCGTTTTGGCGGTATTTTCTTCATCCCGAAACAAGACTCAGCTTCAGTATTTTTTTTGTCGATCACTATCGTCACGTTGAAACGCAGGATGAAAGTACAAAATGTTCATCTCGTTCATCCATCAGTCTGGAATTTTCCGTGGCATTTGAAAAATTCCACAGTTAGTTAATTCCACTTCCATTATTACCCATTGCCGCTAAATTTTCTCGCCTCGTCATGTTTTTCTCGTGAGATCGAGAGGTGGTCCACTTTCCGTTTCCGAGTTCTCGTTGTCTTCGCCATCGGTGTCTCCTTCTTCCGTTCTGTCTTCGGTCATTTCGTCCCCCGAACTCGTCGCCTGTTCCGCAGTCTTGTCGCGATTCTTCACGAGGATTACCGTGTTCTTTGCACTAAGATCCATCGGCTCGTCCTGTTCGGGTCCGAGAGATCGCAGAAACGCGAGACTCTTGTCCTGACTGACTTCCGAAGGTTGCTGAACTGTATCGCTTGCAGTCAGAACTCGACGTTCGACTCTCGAGAATCTCGAAGAATCGTCCGGACGTTCGTCGACGTCGTTGTCGATCTCGGCTTTCGGTGATGGTGTCGATCGCGGACTGACGCTCTCACTCGACGACGACGACAAACTCGTTACGGGGATTTGCGGGGCACCCGCCTGATTGACATAGGGTACGACGAATCTCTGTTGAAACGGGAAGAACGGCGAATTCAGTAGATGCATGTGACTCAGCGCCGGATGGAAGAACGGAGGTCCTCGCCACATCGGAAATCTCGATGCCTCAGGCCTCAGCAATTCGTGAGAACCGGCTATGAGGTCGGGCGGCCTTGTGACGAGTTGAGGTCGCGGTGAAACCTGCTGGGATCTCAATGATGCGAGATCCTGGGGCCTCAGTCGCGGATCGTCGAGTTTAGGTAATCTTCCCTGATAAGTGTTGTTGATACCAACGGCATTTGGCAATCCCGTTAGGGCATTGTTGCCGTTGTTGCTACTATTGTTGTTTGCCGCGTCCAACGAACTCAGAACCTTTTCGAATGGCGACTTGGGATCCTTCAGACGCGCTTGCGCCTGATGCGATTGCTCCTGAAGGAGGCAGTGAATCTTAAACCAATTCGAACGACGTCCATATCTCGAGCCGGATTTCGACATACCGACCATAAGACACTTTCGCAAACGGCATGCCTTGCATGCCGTACGATTCTTCTTGTTGATAACGCACGCACTGCCGTTCTTGCATTCGGATATACTGCCCAAATTGTTGTACGTACGCCCGAAGAATGACTGCCACATGCAATGAAAACAAATCTGATCTATCTGACATCAATGATGAAAATTGCGTTTAAAAAAATAGATAATACTCCAAAGCGGAAGTTTAGTTACCAGTGATCCGACTATTACATAAAACGCTATTAAATTTCCAAAGGTAGCTATGTCGGTACGCCGGACTCATAGATATCAGAGTCTATGCTACATAAAATATGAATTATGTGTGGTGTTTTAACCTCTGCAATAGTTACGCCAAAAATATTCGGGAATTAATATTTCTAAAATCATAATCACATTGTGACGAGATTTTGTGAGCAGAATAATTTTTTATGCAGATTTTATTCCACTTTTCCCACAACATCTTGGAAATCACAATTTTGTGAGGTTAGGTAACGTCATATGACTCCGGGTCACCCACTTTAATGCCGGTTTATTTTATCAAACGTCCGGTGACCCTACGTTTTTTCGTTGTTAATGGACTCCTAATACACTAGTGAATGTGTAGTACTTTATTTCTTTCTCTATCTTTGATTTAAGTGTCTTTATTTTTCATCTGAAGATGAAGTTTTCTGTTCCTCCCGCAAGGCGTATGTAAAAAAATCGATTTTCATGATCCGATTACTCGTTGATATGTCCAGTAATGACCTTTGAAATTTCGAAGACATGAAATTTAATAATTAAATTGTAACATGTCAAAAACCCGAGTAGCTGAGTTTGAATTGCCTTCGCGACATAACTACCTTAAGAACTTATTAATTTCCATTCGCGATATGTTTTCCAATGTAATTACGCTGTTGTTTTTCATTACGAAAAATTGTCTACATATCTGCATAGATTTTCTTCAACATATTGATCAATTTCAGATTTCGAGTCTAAGAGTCTATTTTCAAATATTTTGTTATCTAAATTAAAGACTGACCTTGCAGCCCTCGCACGTGAAAGCTCCGAAGTGAAAACCGGCTGCCGGTTCTCCGCAAACTCTGCAGAGTTGATTCATCTGTATTCAACAATAAAATAATAATAATAATAACAAAACTGTTTATAATATAATTTACTACGACTAAAAAAAAAGTTAATCCAAATGATATTATTAAAATCTATTACCAACACCTTAAAAAAAAAAATGATCCGTGAAAAGCTATCTTAGGCGTTTAATTTCATAATTTCAAAGATCAAATAATCCATCGATCAAATGATTATTTGATCTCCGATGAAAATTATTCTTGACAATTTTATTACATTTATTAACTTCTTATTTTCGATTATTCGCTAAACTTCATGACTTTCGCAACGACATCAGAACCAGGAATAGCCAAAGGTCAATGATGCATCAATCGAAGTTGAGATCTGCTTAATCGCTTTTTACGAGAATGGATGAAGCCTCA
This sequence comes from Cryptus armator, assembly GCA_963971235.1. Classification (NCBI taxonomy): domain Eukaryota; kingdom Metazoa; phylum Arthropoda; class Insecta; order Hymenoptera; family Ichneumonidae; genus Cryptus; species Cryptus armator. The sequence goes on along the minus strand of OZ020242.1, from coordinate 10,756,642 downwards.
GAGAGGACTCCGTTGAAGTGGGATTATTTGCATCTTCAACTGTCGGGATAACATATTACACAGCTTGAGCTTAAATTAAAATCATAAATCGAAGTGTAATCCCAGTGTGAAACAGTTTCGCGCGGACGGAATGGAATGAAATGAAGAGGACCGTTGAAGCGGCGCGATCTTTTTACATCTTCAATGGGGTACGGTGAGAGACCATATTACAGCTCACTCGCTCGTGAGAAACAGCGAAGGTGGTTCGGTTGCGAGATACCGTCAGTGTTTCCTATTAAAATCTGGTTAAGCCAGTCATTACAGTATCGCGGGGAACCTCGTTGAAGTGTAGTACCTCACAGTACTTTCCGTCTGTCCATTTTACTTCGCCGCAAAGTTAGCGCGAGGAAATTGTAAAGAAAGGTCGAATAAACAGAGGATGAGAAATCGTCGGGGAGAGATTTTGTGAAGAAAGATGAAGATGAACGAAAAAAAAAAAAAAAAAAAAAAAAAAAACGTATAAAGAAAATTCTGTGGTGCGAATGTCGGACTCCAGAGAGGTGGAAGATCGGTGCGGGAAAGCGACGAACGAGGATGAAATGGACAGGCAATATCGCACCGGACTCGCATACGCAGTCCCGATGAGTATAGTAAAGTGAGAGAAGTAACGGAGAGTAGTATTCCGGGACTCTATCGTAGATTTGCGTCGCGGTCGAGACTAGCAAATAAGACGTTATACGACGAGTGAGCGGCGAGAGAGTCGGGCGATTCTCACGCAACAAGAGCAATTCGTCTCGCTGCAGCGTCGATATCATTTCGCGTGTTGAATTTTTTTCTACGTATCCGTAAATTGCATGCATAGTATACCTTTTGTATGATAAGTATATGTATAATATGCATTTCGATATCCAATATGAGTTCATCTCGTCTTTACCATTCTGTTCATAAGTCAAAGATGCAACTTCGCAGAAAAAAAGAAACGGTGTGTTTGTGGAATTATGAATTTTGCAAAAATCCGATCGAAACACCCGATAAACGGCGTTATCTCTTCATCTCTCATTAACTCGATATCGAATGTAATTCGCCGCTGTCAGATGCGTTAATTAAGTCGTGTTTTCTCGCAATGTAATTAAGCTGTCTGAAAATGGTAATCTTTAATATTATTTTCACCAATGGCGAATCGTGATTCGATATTCTCGAAGTGAATTGTAATAGTTGATGCCACGGGGCTTAGAGATTTTTTTTTTTTTTTTTTTCCCACTTCGTTTCCTTTCGTTTTTCTTTCATCCCTCAACCTTTATATTTCTCTCGCGGACATGTCTCATTAGGTAATAATAGGTACATGTGCGCTCACGTACTCTCCTCTAACCGGCTGTACTGATGCACAGCACACAAGAGCGCATAGCGCATATCTGCGAGAGTTAGACACGAGGGCCGATGAGTCTCGAGTAGGTTGAGAGAGGACCCCAGCATCCTACTTACAAGCCAAAGAATAAGACGAAGAAATATATAATAATAATCGCGAGGGCCGTGCGTGTACCCATACGTCGCGCGGAACGTGTATAATACGCGCCTCGCGTCTGAGGGGGCGAAGACGAAGAAAAAAAAATGTTATAATCATCCGACGTAGTTATTACTCATTATCGGTGTGAATGATTATTCTGTAAAGTGTGGGGATAGAGGCGTGTCGACCACGTGACAAGGTCTGTAATTTACGACAAACACGACAAAACAACTTTGACAAGCGACCGCGCGAGATCGCGACCGAAGAATTCTATTTTAATGTTATATTATACGAGTCGAAAATCAATCGATCGGTTGTTGTTTTCCCGACAGTAGTCCACTGTGTTTTTTTTTTAATTTTTTTCCGCTCGTAATATCAATATACAAAAATCATTGACGAAGTCCCGTAAAGGATATCGAACACAATTGATTTTGTTAGATAACAGTACATAATAGTAAAAAAAAAGTTTTTCGCACGAGTATCGTACAAAATTTTACCGCACAAGATGTAAAAAACTGCACTTTACGCTCCGAGTCAAATAAAAAAATAAATATAAAATAACAATAATGAAATATATATATATTTTTTTTTATAATTTTTTTTTTCTATACAGTATATATTAATATTGAATAAATATTTAAATAATAGTATATTTCTTTTTTTTTTTATACTTGAATCGTAACAAAAAGAAATTGATTGGTCATTAATGACCATCATTTGTTTTTACCATTGACCAATTGAGTCGTATATTTACGACTATCTTAGCGGTAAAAACGAGCGATTAAAATAATTAGAAAGCTGCAAACACGATACTGAGATAATAATATATTGTGAAACATCGCCCGTTACATTAGGTTGCAGCGATTGAGGACTGATCAATCGAAAGTAGCGTATTACACACTTTCTCAGCTTCGCTCATTCCCCTCTCTCTCTCTCTCTCTTTCTCTCGTGTTCGTCTTTATCGTATTCTCGGTACGTGTGGGTGGACGCGTAGGAGGGTTTACCAAGTTCGAGGATCGTTGCAGCGAGATATTTCGAGTCCATAACGGATCGTACATACGAAAGTCGATAGTCGATGGAAACATAAATATGCGGAGCACTCACCACGTCGGTGTTAGCCGGTGCTGTGACGATCGTCGACGTTGGTGTCCACCAACCGGCGCTCGTCGCTGTCGTGGGGATGATCGTCCCGGTAACACTGCCACCGACGCCGCCGCCGCCACCGCCACCGCCTAGAATTCCAAGAGCAGGAAGATGACCCGCCGATGGACCGAGGATGGCGGCCGCTGCTGCACCACCGTTGCCCGCCAAACCTGCTGCCGCGTTCGACAGATCGCCCACGTCCATTCGGACACAGGCAACTCGCAGCTACTACCTTTATCCCCGTCGCGATGATTTTTTTTCGCCCAGCAACACTTTTATCTCATACGCTTTTAAAATCGTTGGTAACTTCGCCACTCCCACCGTTCGACACTCCTTCATTTTCGACGCCACTATATAGCGTTCGATGTTACTATAAGTCACGAAATAAATTCGAGGCGACACGACAAAAGTGTTTTGCGACTCAGGAAAATACGATTCGGTTGTTTTTTTTTTTTTGTTTTTTTTTTAATTTTATTTCGACGATAATGGGCTCGTAGCCGTGTGGACATAAACTGCGAATCGTTAATTTCGTAATTATTCCATTTAGCCGTTAATCGAGAGTTTTAACACCGCAGCCGATTGGGCGTCTATTTTTTTTTTTTTTTTTTTTTTTTTTACTGCCAGCAGCAGCAGCAGCGGTCAACGATTCGAGAAAACGAAGATGACGAGAGTTTGCGGATGATGACGGTGTGGTGAAAGCCTCTGTAACGGAGCAGAAAGATAACGTCTTTTCATTACTTTTCATTTTATCGTCGATACGCGTTACTCGAGACCGGGACTATTTGACGCATTCGATATCGTTTTGCGTTGCAAGACTTTGAGGGCATAAAAAAATTAAATTGACCAGATGTCTCGGAATGTTTTTTTGGTAAACACATAAATTATTTCGCCGAATACATACCGGAAGACGAAGTAATTGATTGTAACATAATAGAAAAAAAAAATTATACGCACAATTAAAAAAATGCATGAAGTAACCCCGATGTCTCTTGTATATTTAGGTTATTTAGATGTAATTATAAGCCTCGAAATATCGATTCGTTGATTAAGGAAACCGATAATCTTAACTTCCGCAATACGTAACGAATTAATCGTAAAAAAATGTAAACATTGTAAAAAATAGACGAATAAAGAAAACTGAATAAAGAATAACGAAAGGGTGAAGTGAAAAAATGATTGATCGTGTAAAAAATTGCAAAATTTCGGAAAAATGAATGGTTTTCGACAAACCTCCGTCGATTCTCACAACGAATTGTCTGCATGCCACTCGTCAAATGAATTTCATATTTGACGCAATTTATCTGGTTTAACCCTCTCGCGATATTGGATAAACGCGCGATGAACATTAAACATAAATCCACAAATGTGACGAAAGTTTTTAGAAAGCGTTTAGCTAAACCGTCTAACGAGCGAGTGGACATATTCGCTTGCTTCGTGGGTTCTGTAACGCGGGAATAAAAGTTGGTATATTCGATTTTCCCTCGTTAGTCGAAACGGTTAACTTTTCGCTGGAAGATTTTGCCTCTATGTGTATAGAGAATAAGGCAACGAGTATATAACGACGATGGGAATATGTTATAACGCGATAGTATGTACACATTTATATGCAAAAGGTATACATACGAACGCGTATAATCGATCTTCCGCGCTTACCGCGCGCGGGGCTCGTACTATGCCGCCCGCGGTTACCCGATCACCTCATCGTTTTTCCTCTTTGCCGTGCGCGCGCGAATATATATATCGTTCGGGTATATCTATCCACCTAAATCACACTCGTTCACAGGCGCAGGGAGGCAAGAGGGAGGAAGGGAGGGGGGGAGGAGGGGAATATCGTGAACGCGTCGAGCGTTACCGGCATCGCACGCCAGTGTACTCCATTACCCATACGAGACGGCTATCCTAATTAACTAATGACAAATTAATTAAGAGTCGTTATCCCCCGAGAGAGGTATATACCGGTTCGTCGAAGCTATACATAATCGTCCGGCTTGCCGAGCGCGATCCGCTACGTGTTCAACCGTATAAACCCTTTTTTTTCAATCTTTTTTTTCTTTTTTTTTTCTCTTATACTTTACGAAGAAATGAAAGGAAGAAATTATTTTGTAGCTATCCGCAGTTATGTGTAGTTGTGCAGTTTGGAAAGTTAGTGATTCGCGGAACTATAAAAATACGTGAATTTGCATCGTCTTTAAACCCTTTTATGAGTGACGATAACATGAAAAAATCTTACGATTAACCTCACATTTCTCGTCGCGTAGTCGATGTTAAAATGGACGACAGAAATCATCTCACGCTTTTACGAATCAATTATATTGTTTTTCTGACACAATAAAAAAACAAATGAAATTCATTTTGTTTATTGATGTTTAATCGATGTGTGACGCATCGCCATAACCTCCATTTATGTTAAAAAAAAGAAAAAAAAAATTCTTCACTTGGCAGCAGATTTTACAATTGAGTCGCTTTCGTAGGATTTATCATTATCGACGCTGGTGAATGTTCGAACACTCGAAGTCGTCGAATAGTATCTCGGGATACAAGATACGCGCAAAGTGTCTGGTAGTAGCGATGATTATTATACGCGAAACGTCTTCACGAACTCGTAATAATAATTCGATATCTCGTAACTCATTTTTACAATCGCCGTTGCGCGGCTGGCCTCGTGTAACAGAGATGCACATCATTCTTTTTTCTCACTTTTTCGCGCTGAATCGAGCGGCTTGTTTTCAACATTTTCCCATTCGAGTTTTTCCGTCTCTCACACGCGATAGATCGAGCCACGGGTTGCGGCGTATATCTCTCGATACATTAGATAAAAGCAGACAAATGTGTATGGCGAGTGCGTCAACAAGTCCCGTGTGTGGGCATTCGTGTGGTGCGCGATGGTGTTACCGAGCAACGATCGGGGTTAGTCGATGTCGAAGTGTTTGTATGTAAATTTTTTCATCTTCGTTAGTTAATACAGAGAATCGTAAAAGGTACAAGAAGGAAACGTGCGCGGGCGCGTGATGAAATGAGTTTACGCGCACGCGTCGCGAATATGTTGTAGGTAGCTGGCGGCGAAGGCATAAGGTAAGTAAAAAGAAAAATAAGACGAAGAAGAGAGGGACTATACGATGTTGGCGAAACGCAACGGTCGATTGTAAATTTTCTTCTATGCTTAGCTGACGACCTCCGGTGACCTTTCTATATAAACATAGCTACGTATATATTGAACAGACGCTTATTGTACGTCCAGCGATTTCCCGTGTAGGCATTTCTCGCTGGATCAACGTTAACTCCCCGTTACTCGCGCGCTACGTGCATATTTTTTTTTTTTTTTTTTTTTTTTTACACGACTTCTCGAGACACGACGTCGTAAAGTGTCGATGCGCGATGTATGGAAGGTTGAAAGTCAAGGTAATTTAATAAAAAAAAATGGGGTTCACTAATTTTTGGGCGAAAGTCGATAGTTTAATTCGATTAATTCTGCTCTATCGGGTCATATAAGATTCTCGGGAAATTGAGTTCTAACCTATAAAATTAGACTCGTGGAATGAGACGTGATGCGCTTGCGAGCGAAATCCTAATTCGATGCCCGATCGATGAACCGTGCGATTCAATCCAATATACATGATAAAAATACGATCGGTCGCTAAACAAACGGCTTCTAGTCGCTGTGCAAAACGATATTAGCTATTTTGTCAACAATAGCGCGAAAAACTGTTTTCTGGATAATAATGAAGAAAGTTATATTTCCTGCGTCTCTACGCTTGAAAATTCGAAGATTTTTTTTTTTTTCGATTAATTTCGACTATCGCACTTATCAGCTGTATTTGGAAAATCCATGAATGTCGAGAGGTAACATTCCCTTGAGGGATATAATAATTTCCTTTTCTTAGATGCATTGCAAATTCACGTTTCGCTCCGAAACGAATTTCCGTAAGCAATGAAAATCAATCTTTAGTAACCTCAATTTTTGGACATCGAAGAGTTTACACAATTATTCGCAATTCGGTTCGAAATGTCGTTTCGACCGGTCAGTAACTTCTTGTAACCTGTTGAATTCGTTATTTAAGCGCGTGTCGCACAATTTTTCTGATCGACGATTGTTTTGCGCTCGTCAATGTTCTTTTATTGTTTTTACTCGTAAATTACTCTAACAATAATAATTGAATAATAATAATAAAAATTGAAATTTTAAAAATTATTTTTCGTATTTTCTTCTAACTTTAGAAAAAACCGGGTGTTACAGAGTTTTGTCAAAATAGGAACATACGATACGAACGATATTCGCGAAACTTTCAATTGATTTCCGTACAATTTTTCACAACGCCCCGTCGGCTCTCCGACGAATGTCCATAACATTTCTCTTCGAAGATCACCTCAACGCGTCAGTAAAGATTCGATAAAAAATTCAGATAAATTAACGAATATAAACGTTATACTCACATCGGCCGATAGTTCCAGTGAAGCATACAAAAAATCGTACCAAATCCATCAACTTTTATATCACTGTGTCCGCAAAACACTCCCAATAACAATCGATCAGTTTAATCCTCATCAATCGTTTCAAACGATAGCCCAAGTTTTTTCTCACGTCTGATATCCCAACTATCAAAACTTTATTATTCATCACTCGATATACTTATTAAAAAAAAAAAAAAAAAAAAAATCATCAACTTTTCGTATCACAAGTCACTCTCAGTGTCACAGCGTACAGTGGGGAAATCCAGTTTCGTCGCGTTAATCATCACGAAGAAATAATATTCACAATTAACATCGGCATTCTCGCAAGATACACGTTACTTCCGTTCCCCGTGACCATTAACCAAAGTAACAAAAAAATCGTTGAATCCTTGAATTATCAACGAAAAAAAAAAAAAAAATCTCAAACTTCCATTTCGTCCGTACGATCAACCGTACAATTTTATACGAAGTTTCATCCGCATTGCGTATCACAGAAAATTTAAGTTTCGATCTTTACCGCGTTATACAGTCGAGGACCTTTAAACGATGTTGTCGAAAGCGATGAAAAAAAAAAAAAGAAAAAGAAAGAAAAAAAGGCGAGAATAGCAATAAGCGAGAAACGCGGTGGTGGTAGAGGGCCACGCGAGCTCGAACGTCCGTCAATGAGTCGAGCTGCACCGGCCGGCGGGGCGTGCGCTCGTGTAGCACGTGGCCGCAAGACTGAATCTTATCCCCTACCTTTCACTGAGGCCCCCAAGCATCCCGCGGCAGCGCGCGGTTCAAGTCCGTTTGTCCTGAATCTTTCCGTCCTTCTTTAGCCAACGTTGGCTTTACGCAGCTTAACCTGAGAAAGACTATGACCGCTAGACGGGCGCGCGGGGCCTTTTTCTCACTCTTTCCGTGAGCATATCGACTCGGTTAGTTCGCTCGCTCGCGCGTTTTCCATCCGCGAAATCACAGGCAGCACCAGTAACAGCAGCAGCGGCGGCGGCGGCGGCGGTCGTATAACAGCAGAAGCAGCCAGAAGCAGAAAGAGGGACCACAGTCCCGACCATCCGCGGTGCGGTACCACCGCCACGAGGAGTACAACCCGCTAGTGGGTAGGTGGGTAGACGGCAGGTAGGTATGTACAACCTGCAGCACACTCCTTTCCTCTCCTCTCGAAGCTTCTCGGAGCGTAACCGCCGGTACACTACTCGCTTAACGCATATATGTGGACATTTTTTTTTTTTTTTTTTTTTTTTTTTTTTTTTTACGTGAGGTCGATAGTTGAGCGCATGATATAGGCAAAACGGAGAAAAGCGCACTTGTTTGACTGTGTAGTTCGAGCGGCGGTGGGATATTGGCGTCTATAGTTGTTAGTTTTTGCTTGTAGTATTTTATATACTATATACATATGTGTTTGCAGTGTTGGGTCTTAACACTCCCACTATACGAGTTTTCCAGCTATTATAACGTCCCACCGGCCAACAGCACAGTCGTACCTGCCTACCTGTACGAATGTCTTGTGCGGCGATGAAGTACGTAAAGTAGGGGCAGTTATCGCTGAGAGGAAAATCTTTTGACGATATCGGAAATATATATTTTTTTAAAGTATACGCAGGCACCGGTTTCGGTTGATAAATACAAAAATAGATATTTGAATTCAATAATAATGATTATTATTCATTGTTATTATTATTACTTTTGTTATTTTTATTTGATATTTATTTTTCAGGTGAATTAACATTTAATTCTTAAATCGATAATTTTTTTTTTAGATTCATTAAAGTTTTAAAAATCCTGACGCTTTGACTATTGTTGTTAAGAAAACATTTTTTTTTTATAAAGAAATTTTAAAAAAGAAGTCACTACTTTATTATAGATGAAAACATACGTAGAGCAGTTGTAGGCGTCAAAGCGATTACTGTCCGCGAGGCATTGAAGTCACCCGTATCCAAAGATTTCACATCGTTCCACTTGCACAAGCGATATCTTTCGTTTATTCGACACGAATACTTCATGACGAGAAACGAAGTTCGAATTTTTGTGTTATACACGAAATTCGAATTTTCGTCTTATAGATGAAAAATTTCGTTTACGAATTTCGAAATTCTTTCGATTCGTTCGTTCGTTCGAATTCGTTTAGAATTTCGATTACGTTTTTCGTGCTATACACGAAAATTTCATTTGTTTCGTATCGATCGAAATTCGGCTGTTACTGATGACACTTTGGACGGTTTCTTTAGTTAACATTACAAAATCTCCTCAGAAAATAATATTTGATCTGTGAATTGATGAACGGACGATTCTGACATTAACCAAAAAGATCTTTCAACTTTGCAAAACGTTATGAAACCGTTGATCATCATAACTCGTCAATATTAAAGGGTGAGAAGTATACACGTTCTTCGGGCTGTAGATTGCACGTAGTGGATGTTAAATTTTCGCTCCATAAAAATGAGAATTATACTGGAATTAAATATTCCGTTTTCGTGCTCTGGAACTCGAGACATAGGGTATCTTTTTAAAAAGCTACAAAAAAAAAGTTCCGAAATAATTTTTTAATTAAAATTATATGAATTTGTTAATAAAAACCCTTTAAGATACTTTTTTTTTCAAATCACATACGTTAAATCCTACAAACGTAAGCCTATCATTTAGTTTACGTCTGCGAAACGTACTCCCGTAATGATTTACGGCACGAATCGCAAGCGCGCAGTAATCGCGACGTGCGCACATACCGTATACGTGTATATGAAGTAAAGAATAAAAATTCATGTACGAGAGGTGGCCTGAGAAATAGGATGGGATGAGGGGAAGTTCGAGAGGCTGCTTTATAAACTAAGTGGGAGGTTCCCGATGAGCGGAGCCAATAGAAAGAGCCGCCACCCACGTAGCGATAAAAATTAATTTATCACGGGAATCACCGCCTACGCCATTGCGCTCGAACGAGACTTAAGATTATTTGCAGTATCGCGAGAGATAGCAGTTATCTATTGCGCTAATCAAACTCACGCAACGTCTTTATGCGTTGGAACGTATCGAGGTCGATTTTTAATTATCGCGAGGCGTTAATTCTTGTCGATTGCTAAAGTCGTCGAACGCGAAAAACTCCGTGAAATCGACAGAGGCGCTATCTATTTTTTAAAAAAGTGTATTGATTCCGCGAATTATGATTGTAAAATACGTACAAAGTGTGTGAAGGAAGAGACGTGTTTTTGCAGTAGAAATCATCTGTACGTTTTATCGAGACGTCGTTTCTGTTTTTACGACGACTGAGGAGAGACGCGGCAGCGTGGACCTTCGTTCAAAATCATATTTTAATGTCTATTGCACTCATTATGTTTTCTTTTAGGGGTAAAAATAATGGAGTTGGTCGCCTTGTGCTCTTTTCTTATTTCGTCGCAATCCGTTTCCGTATCGGAGTAACGCGTTATCGAAACTGAAGGCGGAACTCCATTTCTTCACAGTTTTACACAGTCGTGTGTCGTTGTTACAAAAATTATTTATATTATATGAAGTATGTGAAAATATAAATTAATGTTAAAAAAAAATGCTTCAATTTTCTTCGATGTTTGTCTTCATTGCATGGAAAGTAAAGCCTCACGTTGATTTTTTTTTTATCTCCGACGACCCGAATCTTTTTTTTTTTTCAACGGCGATCCGTCAAAATTGCAATTACAACGTATTTTTAATAAATTCTTGATAACTAAATAATTTCATTGCGGACTTAATAGCATCACCTTAAAGAATCGTCTAACGAGTCAGCGGTACCATCTTTTGTGCTTTGCACTCAGTCTGAATTCTATTTAACGTTCAGTCGCATAGTGCGCTTCCTGCTTTACCATCGCCGAGCAATCGTCGTCGTCGAGCGTTTCACTTCGTAACGCGTTGATACCACTAAATACCTTTTACCATCGGCTCACGTAGCTTCCCTCGGCGCGGCAAAAAGACCCGCTGAATATTCAAACTTTGTTCACACGTCTGCTAACGACTTCTTTTCATTCACTTAATTAAGGAGGGTGTATCGTTGCGTATTATCAAAGAGTGCGATTCACGTGAAATCTCGACAAATCAGAGAGAATTTCGACAACTTTCTTATCGAATAAAAATCTTTAAAAAATCAACCATACAGAAGGTGCTAAGAAAATTAATTTTCCATAATAATAATTCCAAAAAATTATTAACATATTAGTAAAAAAAATCATTGTTTAACGAATTATCCGGTAATCTAACTTTTTCTTAAGCCGAAATTTATTCGATAATTTTTTTGAATACTTATGAATTTTTTGAGAATTTTTTCTAATTTTCGAAAAAAAAAAAAAAATGTCAATTTTTTTATGCATGAAATATTACGAATTTTCGATAATTATGGAAAATTAATCTTCTTAGCACCTTCTGTATGATTGTTTTTTTTTTTTTTTCAGATTTTTATTAAATTCGGAAATATTTGAAATTCACTCTGAATTTCACCTCTTTGGCAATACGCAGCGATACTCTTTAAAAACGTTGAGATTGCGACGTGTGAAGAAAACATAAATCCCCGACGAAGATCGACATCGAAATCGTCTTAAATAAGTGTACAAAAATAAATAAATTTTATTGGATTTTATTGATCGAAGCAATTTTGTTATTACAAAAGTCAAATGGAACAGCATAATCCCGCAGTCGCTGTCACAATCAGTAAGAATTCGGAGCCGAACCTATACATTAGGAGCAGGTGGCGTCGAGTAACAGAAATAGATGAGTACTTAGGTACATACAAAATATACCTACGAGAGAAAAAAAAAAGAGAAACTGAACAACGAATGATCTCGAAAAAAAAAAAACGTTGTGACAATGGCTAAAAGATAAATTTGCTATAAAAACGAAGAAAGTCCATAGAAATAGAAAAAAAAATAGAGTAAAGAGGAAGAAAATTTTTTTACCCGAACCAAAGAGTGATAAGAGTGTATAAAAACTACTGTCTGTCTTACATTCACGATTCACTCATTTTATCATTTTTATCAGTATAATTATTAATATGATAAAACGCTAATATATATTTTTTTTTATTACACATATTGCTTGTGACCAACGAGACGATTTTTCTTTTTTTTTTTCTTTTTTTTTCTCGATTGGCTACAAACTTATATATTTAATATTGTTCATATTATAATTATTTAACTAATATGTAACGCTAGTCGTTAGTTCTAAACCGCACCCAACGAGACACTTTGTGACGTTAAACTCGGGTTCACTGTCGAAATCGATAGCGAGATGTGTCTCTTTCATCTCTTTTTCACTTTAATCCTCGAGATCTTTAGCGTCGTCGTTATTTCCAATTCGATTCCCCTGTTCCCCTCTTTTCCCCAACGCGTAACTCGCGGAGATCACACAACTTAGCAATTCTATTTTATCCGAGGATCGTATTTTTTTTTTTTTTTTTAGGGGTTTTTTAATACACGAGAACACGACGCGGGGGGCAGAGGGGGCGAAATATATTGCCAACGATTATTCGGTAAAGCAACTCTGCACCACTACGGGGACCGTATCGCGAAAATTGCTCAACGCTAAAATCGATGATATTAGGAGAAATCATTTCAAAAATTTCTTTCAAAATCAATGTTTAGTTTACCGACAAAATATCGTAGTCATCAAATTGCATTGAATGAAATAAAGAAGAAAACAAATCTGTTGTTCAGGTGATAAAAAGGGTTTAAAAATAATAAACGAGACTCGAGGACGTCTATCGGCATTTATGCTTGAGAATTATTTACACTTTCATGATCCTCTGTTTATTTTTTTGTGTCTTCTCTCCTCTCGTTTATCTTCGTCGGAAATTTGTCGATTAATAATGGGATTTCGCGAATCTTCTATATCGAAAAAAACTCGGAGTTTAGAATAAAAGAAGTTGAATTAGAAAAAAAAATAGACGTCGTCAGGTTGTTTTCATAAAACTCTCATCCGCGAATCCATTCGCTCGGTGTCTCATCAAGTGTGGAGTTTTCTAAATATAGAGTCCATCGATCATATAATCTATCTGTACGCTCACAACCGTTCAGATACATAATAATATTAACATATTTAATATGGGATCATTCAAAAACAACTTGTAAAATAAAAAAAAAATAAACTGATTAAAGTTTCGGGAAACGATAAAAAAATTTCGAAGCTAACATTTCGTGTCTTTTTCCATTGTACAATGGACTATTGTACCACGTGCGACGGTACCTTTTCACGTTTTATGTATGTTTGCGTGTGCGTTATACATCTGTAAGTGATGTAGATAAACTTTACGTATTTCACGGGAGTGAAATTTAATTTTTTTTTTTCGTTTTTTCAATTAGTTACGATTTAAAAACTAATACGATGTAAACAATATTTGCGGGATCAATTTTTTTGCTTTCTTTTTTTTTTTTTTTTTGTAAAAGATACAATATTTTGCCGGAAGTGCCGTAGAAAAATAATACGATTGCCAAATAATGCACAACGTTTCGTTCGATTTTTCATTTTTTCTTTGTATATTTTTTTTTTTTTTCCTTTCTCAGTCTATATCTGCATCGGAGCATTCTGTGTGCGAAGCGAATGTTTGGAAATGTTTTTTTTTTTTTTTTTTTCTTTCCCGTATTCGTTTTTTTTTTTTTTACTAATTCGAGGACTTTCCGACGTATCCGTGACACCCATTTAGCGTTGTTGGAAAACAACTTCTCTAAGTCCATATTAAATATATTTTACAATAATATTATCATTGTACATGAACAATGGTATGCTCTACACCTTGTTTTTGTTTTTTTGTTTTGTTTGTTTGTTTTTTGTTGTCGTCCAACAGCGCAACGAATTGTACTTTTGTTCGAAGATCGCGCCGAGTTTTCGATATCTCGAGGTGAGCCTCACGTGTCTCTTTGTGTTTATTGTATTTTTTTTTTTTTTTTGTAAAGTCAAAAGTCGATAAATCATTCGATCGTACGGATGTTAAAACTTTGCTGCTTTTTTGCTTTCGCATAAAAGATTTGGAGACAATGCTGCGCTTGTTGGATCAACGATCAACAAGGTGTCAATTAGTTAAAATAGACGTGAGGATTGGATTGAGAACCCCGATGTGTGCGCCGCGCCTTGGTACCTGCTACAGTAAAAATATATATATATATTTATAAAGTATTCGATTGCCACCGCTGCTCTCGACTTTCTTCATAAACAATAATCTTTCCACAGCACCAATATTACGTAACCAATTTAAAGGCAAAATCCTCATTTTTCTCATCAAACGTTCAACTATATCCCCCAATAATTTTTGTTTGGTTTTATATCGATAAAATATATATTTTTTCGATATGCAAACTTTTTCACAGATGAAAAATTAATTGTATGAATGTTATTTAAAAAGTAAAGTTCATTGTCATTTTTTCGTTCGTCGGGACCTCTGATTCCTCGTTAACCCTTTGAAGCGTACATTTTTCCTTATATATGATTCTTCTAACGGTAAATAAAGTCGAAATAAAATCAGCCATTTTGAATTTGAAAATTTTGACATCAAATTCGAATTTTGCTATCTAAAATTATGACCCTTAAGTATGAAGTTTCAAATACATCGGTCGATAATTAATGCATTATTTCTGAATTCAAAGATGTGAATCTCCTGAGATACAATGGGCTTCAAAGGGTTAACGGACTGTATTTCTTGTAAATTGTAAAAAATAGTACCAAATTTTTATGATATTCTTGAAGAATTGTTCGATTTTTTTTTTTTTCCCAAATCAATTTCTTATTTTTTTTTTTTGCGTTTTTTGATAACTTACGCGGGAGTTGCGATAGAGCAGTAGAAGGGAGGTTATTCCTTTTTTTCCTCGGCAGGAGTGTCGGTAGTGGAGGGATTTTGAGACTCCGTTGATGTCGAAGATGGTGGTACCTCCGCCGGTGCGTCGGTCGCATCTTGACTCGAATCCGAACTGTCCTTCGCCTCGTCGTCTTTCTTTTCGTCGGTAACGCTCTTGCTTTCCTCAGCGGAATTCTCCGACTCTTCCGTCGATTTTTCATCCTTGGAATTGGCCTCTGGCGTCTTCTCGGCAATTGTATCATTGCCGTCCGTTTCTTCGGCGCTCTTTTCCTCACTCTCTACCGACTTTACTTCTTTCTCGTCTTTTGCCTCGTCGACCTCCATTTTCGGCGATTCGTCTTCGGATTGCTTTTCATTTTTGTTGTTCGCCGCTTCTTCGTCTGTATTATTTTCATTATTTTTCTCCTGCCTCTTGGGCCGACCGCGTCCGCGTCCCGTACCTTTCGACGGAGCCTCACGTTTTTCCTTCTTTGGCGGTGACGGCGCCGGCGTTGGAACGGCCAAACCGCGCGCCGAGCTGCGTGTACGCCTTCGACCTTCGAGTTCACCGACGGATGTGTTTAGGCCCTAAAAAATATAATAATTCATTGTCCATTAAATTATTATCTTCGAAACCGGAAATAAACGTCTCTCTCTGTGTAATTTACTTAATAGCAAATAACGAGATACGCCCTTCTCGTCCTCGGAAACTTTCACCCTCAACCCTTCGAACGTTTGACGTTAATTATCGCGCGAGACGCCGTATGCGTCGAACAACTGAGTAAATAGTACCGTTATTCGCCGTTACACTAATTTTTTTTCCCGCCTAAAACGGATATCTTTAATACCGTAAATGAAAACATTTCTTTCCCGATTTATGCTCTTTACAAAGCTTTCTATATCGATTTTTTCAATTCTCAGAATTGTTATCACAATTTCTTAAATCGATTTTTTACTCGTCTTTTCGTCAAAACAAATAAATTAATTATGTTTAAGAAAAAAAAAGGGGATTTTTTTATTTTTTTTTAGAAAAAAAAAAAAAATCTGTTTTGAAAAATAAGGAATCATTTTTATAGAAATTCAAATTACGTTTGAAGAGAATACTCCGAAGCGTTTGTTTCGTATGATGAATAATTGTAACGGAATCGTTTTTTTTTTTTTCGTATCAGTCGTTTTTACGCGGGCGTTTCACAAGTATCTTAAATTTCAAAATTCCCGCCAATATCCCAACTGGTTGCGCGTTCCTCCCCACCAGAATCTAACGCATCTCCCTTTCGCTCCCTGCTGCCGCTTCAAGATTGTAGGAATATGTACACAAGTACCGTCGCCCCGTCGCCTCGTCCCCCGCCCCCCCCCCCCTCCCCTTTCCATCACTGGCGTTCGCGCCTATGCTTTTCCCCGCCACGACGCACGCACAGAGTCGAAAACGAAGCCGAGTAGTAAAATTGGCGGGGAAGTAACGAAGTGAAAAACGCATAACGCAAGGGGGGTGTCGTAACCTTGGCCTCGTGAAGACCCCAACGACAAGATTTTCTCGTCTCACGATAATAATCATAATAACGTAATAAAAAACAATACAAAAAAAAAAACAAAAAAATTTTCGAATGGAAAATTTCGATTATCGCACGACAATTGAGAAACACTCGAGAAACGATGACGTACCTTAATAATGGCTTCGCTGCTTCTTTTCGTTGTCCCCCGTTTGTTTTTCGTCGGTGTTGGCTTCTCCTCCGTCGATTGGTCCTGTAGAGAGAGAGACAGAGAAGGAATGTTGGAAGTTGAGGGCAAGAATAAGAAAAAAAGAAAAAGCGGTGTAGCGCGCTGACGATTGCATCCAATGCAACTTGCGACGATCGACCCTATTTCACGTTAGCGCCTAAAATTGGAAAGCCTCGGTCACGATGTCGATTAATTTTCATCGACTTTATAAAAAAAAACGAATATTCATCTTTTATGGACATTTAACCCCGAGATGCTCTCCAAAGTTACGTAGCGCGCAGAATCGCGCGACACGCGACGCGACAGCTAAACGTAGTCTCGAGTTAAAAAAAAAAAGAGAATGAATAAGAAAAAAAAAATGCGTTAGTTTGTATGGCGATAATTGCGAGTCGCGCGATAAGGCTACAATACATCGAGGAGCATTGAACGAAGGCGACCAAAGTGTCGTTTTATTTCGAAGTTTCCCGCGTTATTTCGAGGTCACACGCCGCGACTCGTATCAACGAAACTACGTGACCGTTGAATATTAATTTTTTTTCACGATTAAAAGGATTCGTAATGTAATTTCGTCGATCGTATATGTAATATCGGGCGGCAAAGGGGAGTTCGGGCGATCGCGTGGATTTCCCGCCTTTTTAAAACTACGAGCCGCCGGCGTGGAGCTGCCGACTCCGCTCGTCACGGCAAAGAGACACACAAATAAAAAACATTCGGCCATCTTTGCCAATGAAGGACGAACGGCGCAGCTTTGAAAAATCGCTGTACGAACGAACTCGCGTATACGTCGAACCGATCCTCGATCACGTTATCGTTGACAAACATAGCGGAGATTGGAACGAACGATAATACGCGAACGCGAAACTCTCGCGAGATCGAAATTTTCGTCGGGACGAGCGTCGTTCCGTATTTGAGGAGAACCGCACGCCGCCTTGGCATGAAAACTCGGCTTGACGAAGCTCTTTACATCGTATTATCGCGCCTTACCTTGGACACATCGTCGACGCTGTTGTCGTTCTTGGTCTCTGCTTTAATATCGGACATTTTTTCGCACGTCAATCACACAAAAACACCGGAATACCACGGATTATTCAAGAGAATTCGCGCTGCACCCGGCCGCACTGTTTATACGATGAGTAAAGATGGCGGTTAGCGTCGGTCACGTGACCTCGTCAAAAACGCGGAGCGGGAGTTCCATTTGCGACACCAAGCGTGCGATTAGCGTACTGCTCGCATGGAGACGCTTTCCATGACGGTGGGAAAATTTAAACGTTACAAATACATCGCTACGAACATTCGACGCTCCGTCGAATAAATGTTTCTTTTTTTTTTAACTCCCCAACGGTAGTATTATCCATTTTTTACGAATAATTATGAATTTTTAATAATTCATTTCTAACGATTCCTCGATAATTCGACTCGTCCCCATTTTCGTTTTTATAACTTATCGATTCGTCACCTGCAAAGAGAAAAAAAAAGATAATAAATACGTTGTACATTTTTTTTTAAACTCGGATCAGTAGTTAGTGGAATTTCGTGATAAAACTCACCTGTATTACTATCGACGATCGTCCCTCTGTTACCTTAGAATTACGAACGCTATTATTAGTAATTTGTTTGTCTTTTTTTTTTTGTTTGATTGATTAGCTGTTTAATGATAAAATAAATACACCACAGTGGCGGTTGCGTTTCTCTTCCGAGGAGTCTTTATGAATGATTTTCGCGTGCTATCGCACGCGTTCGATGGATCCAATTTTTTGTTTCTTTAATTACTAAAATCGCTTTTGATGATCAATTACGATGTCGTATAAAAAATAAAGATTCTTATTTGACACGCGTCACGGATGATACCATTGTACTTAGTGGGTCGGCATTCTTCTAAACCAAAATCGCGCCCTGAAGTCGTCGCTGCACGTCAAAAATGCTGGTGCCGTTGGGGAATGAACGATCAATCGCACGGGTCCGTTGTGACCCAACGACAATAACTGTTTTCTCGAGGCGTTTCGTGAATTCCACGCGCACAAGGAAGTCGTCGCCTCGTCCGGGAACATCACGTAATCCTCCGTATGATTAAAAATTGCCTGAGCTTTGTGTTCTTGTTTTCCTGTAAAAAAGTAAAAAAAATTAAAATAATGTAACGTAACATCAAAGTTTCTGCATTAAATATCATTTTTCATGTAACGAAAAAAAAAAAAAATCATATCTTTGCGGTAAAAAGGAAGCGATCTAAATAAATATCTGACGTTCGATTAAAATACTTCTCAATGTTTTTACCATCGCATGGATAAGATAAACAAAAAATACGCTAAATGCGCTTTCGACGATAGTGTAAACATTTTTTAAAAATTATAATTATAATGGGCATTTCGTGTCTTTTGATTTTTAGGATTTGATGTTTAAATTCACGAAAGCATTAAATAATAGAGAAATATTTAAAAAATCGTGCAACACAAGCGATACAAGAATAGAATTATCTACCTGTAGTTCCTGCGCCCGTATAAGCTATCAGACACCGACTGGTGGACAATTCCCACAATTTAATTAAGGAATCTTTTCCCGATGATAGCAAATACTGAAATCAAATTTTTAAAAAATTGCATTAGTACCACGAGAATCTTTTACATTATCTTTACATTATCATTCGTATATCTGTGTCTCACCTTTCCGTTTCTCGTGAACGTTACAGAGCACACCTCGTACCCGTCGTGCGCCTTGACGAACGTATTGATACATTTGTGCGAAACGCCGTCCCAAAGTTTGATACTACCGTCTTTGCCCGCCGATGCGTAGGTCTTCGCATCGGCCGCATACTTTATACTCGTTATTCCAGCTGTGTGCTGATGACTGGGAATACTACACACGAAGCATTGCGCTGTGTTGACGTTATACAGCCGTACGACCGGATGATTTGTACCGACAACAAGATAATCGCCACTCGGATGAAAAGACAAACATCGTATCTGATCGGCGTCCGTTATCGTGCGAAATGCTTTCTTTACGCTCGCTTTGCTGAAGTCGAATAGCTTAACGGTAAAGTCTCGACTACCCGACACGAGAATCGGTTCTCTCGGATGAAATTCGAGACACGTTACTTCCTCGAGATGATCGTAAAGGGTTCGTATTACCGGATGGCCGCCGCTCTGATCTCCCGGCGTCATTTCGTCGGGTGCCGATTTCGCCAACATACGGTCGACGTCCAGTATCTTTATCGAAGCGTCGACCGAACCCGTGGCGATTAATTGACCGTCCGCCGAGAAAGCACCCGCGCGACAATTTCCCTTATGCGATGTTACGTATGCTGTTTCGTATTGCGCCGGTTCTGGTGCTTGAGTTTGCGCCTCCGTCTCGAATTCGAGATCCAATCCCGGTCCGAGGGTATTGTCGAAATTTGCGAAAGTCGGCGTT
The DNA here is from genome assembly GCA_963971235.1 of Cryptus armator. NCBI lineage: Eukaryota > Metazoa > Arthropoda > Insecta > Hymenoptera > Ichneumonidae > Cryptus > Cryptus armator. The sequence goes on along the minus strand of OZ020242.1, from coordinate 10,736,669 downwards.
TGATTGTTCTCCTTTTTCACTCTTTCCGGTTCGTTCGCCATGCCGAGAAGCATCAGATACAAAAGACGATCGGACGGAGGACACGGCGGCTCTGCTTGCGTCATGTTGGATAACTGCACAGCCAGAGTCTGATGACCGTCGTAAAATAATTGACTGAAAGAAAACAAATTACGTTAATCGGTCCATCCATTAATTGTTATTCATTTTTTTTTTTTTCGTTCTTCATGGCAATGTTATGATTTTACAAAGAATTTATATTTGTGGATTACATTGAAAAAAAAACACGAGGAACATAATAATTAGAATATTTTTCAAACGGATTTTAATTTTTTTTAAAATTATTGTATAATACTTCGTAAAATAATTGACTGAAAGAATATGAATCACATTAATCGTTCCATTAATTATTATTATTTTTTTTTCGTTGTTCATAGCAATGTTTTTGCAAAGAATTTAAATTTGTGGATTACTCCTGTTTTTTCCAAAAAAAAAAAAACACAAGGAAAATAATAATTGGTATATTCTTTAAGCTGTTTTGAATTTTTGTATAATTTCTGAAAGGTACAAAATGATTGAAACAATTTGTAATCGTTTTCTGTTGTGAGGGGAGTAACTTTTTTTTTATAGCTGAGATTATGCAAATTTTTTTAATAATGTCAGTTTTTACTGCATAAATATAAAAATTGAATTATAAAACCATAGAAGCAGTAATGTAAATATTAAATATAAAATAATAATAATAATTTGGTATCCGCTCTTTTATTTTTTGTTAGAAAACAATTGATTGATAATTATTTGGGAAATTATAATATTTAAATAATAGTTGTATTAATCTAAGTTTCTTATAAGCCATCAAATTTAGAATTTCAATTGAAGTATTAATATTGAGGAATAAGCGAAAACACTGCAAATAAATTTGCGCAGATGATGAGAGAAATAAGATACAAAATTGGTGACAAGCCAATAGAAAGTCAATGTACATCAGATATTGGAAGTTTGATAAAAGATGAAAATAAAGATTTATTTGATTTAATATGCGTGATAAACGGCTGACAAAGCACCAAATAATAATCGGCCATTTTGCTGGATAATTATCAAATAATTTGATCAAAAGTTTAAAAAGAGAGACTCGCAGTTATGTCTTTTTTGTAAACAATATAAGAAATTCTTTGCTAAACAATAGAATAATTCAGAATATTTGGCACAGCAGTTATCTGTATCAAATTTCGTGTATGTGTGCAAAAAAATATCCCTGAGGTATTAAAAGTTCGTGGCTAAACAAAAAAAGTATTTTTTCGGATTCAATGAATTGTTTAGTTTCCAAGTGTTAGAATTTTCAATAATTGCGTGACGAATATCCAGAAGATGTTCGGATAATTAGATACTTTAATTCTATAATGTGTTTCAAAAAAATGTTTCTCCGGCGTTCGACAAAACTGACAATAACGCCGATCGATTGTATAAAAGAAAAAAAAAAACGGTAAAATTTCAACCTGATAATTAGTCTGTACAAGAGCTCACGGCTCTTGATAATATTCTTCGTATCCGTCTCGGGCTCCTTCATCGTGCTGTTGAGCTCCGAGTTTCTCGTTGGGGACTGAATTTTGACGGTTTTTAATCGTAAACTTTTTCACAACGAAGAAACAAAACGCCCATCAATCGATGGCCGTAGTGCAGGCACTCTGTGACTCTCTCCGCACTTGCGATACAAACTCGAGGTTATGTGACACTGTTGTGATCACCGAACGAGAGGTCCACCTCGTTTTCTCGTTAAAAAACCCCCATCCCGTAACGTCGAAGCAACGTTAAACCATTGATCGTCCCGTTATCATTGGTTCTTCGCCAAAGTTTACAACGGAATCGACGAATGAGCGATTTAAATTGCGATACGAGAAAACGATGGGTCACGTGGGCAGTTGTGCCACTTGGAAAATGTCAGAATGGCCGAAATAACCGATCGCCTCGAGCTACGAAAGCCCGAGACTATTGTCGAGATCTACGATAATGAAAAACAATCGAACAATTCGAAACATCTCGTGAAAAAACGTCAGCCACTCTGCTTTCCCAAGAGAAACAAAGATATTTACGTAACCAACAAGACTTGCTTCAAGGTAACCGAACAATCGAATTGTTTACGATAAAATGTCGTGTTTTTACTGCTGTTTTTTTTCGCGTTGTTTTACGATAATCAACGTTGTTTTTCCGCGTCAAGGCTCAATTGAACAGATGCGAAAAACTTTTGGATTCCGGTGAAACCGAACTGATAATTCATGGACTCGGCGCCGCTATACACAAAGCTTGCAACTTGGCGCTTCAACTGAAAATCAATCATTGCGGAACTTTGGAACTCGACATAAATACGTCCACCGTAGATCTGATAGGTGAACAATCAAATAGAATTTATTTCAAATCATTATTATTTTACTTAATGGATGATTCATGTCTAATATATAAATATTTTTTTCACAGATGATCTACAGCCACTCGACGACGATGAGGACTACGAGGTAAAAAATCGTCAAAATTCATCGATACACATAAGAGTCTATCGAACCGCTTCAATAGGAACGCTGAAATATGCAAAATAATTATCCAACGATGATACGCAACGTCCACAATAGCATAGACTGAAAAAAAAAAAAAAAAAAAACGGGATCCCTCTTCCAATTTTTTCAAATCAATATAATTTAAATAGTTTGGAGAAAAATGATATTTTCTCTAAATGAATTGGTGCACTGGTTGGGACTGACGATATTCGAAATTTGGATAAATCTCGTGTCGTTAACAATTTTTACGATGCTATTAGCGCTTAAATTAGACGAATACTATTTTCTCGGCTATTCGGGTTGGTGGATCGTGTTTTCGCCTCTCTTCATAGCCGACGGATTGAATACGTATTTTTGCGCAATTATATTCATGAGAATGCATATGGAGGGAATGATAAAAGTTGCTATACTAAGAGCCCTCTGGAGCTTAATATCGTTGTTGTTAATTTTCGTATTCAAATATCTTTTGTGTAAAAAATTATCGGGGCAAAGTAGCCTCGAGTATTCGGAAGTTCTTAGTCCGGTATTCATACTTCTTCAACTCGTCGCTGTACGCGCGTGTCAACTTCACTGACGCACGGAAGACAGCGGTGAGATGTGGACGCGTTATCCTCCTACGATCGTTCTCTCGTCATCGCCGCTCGCGGTTTACATGAATACCGAATTCGTAATGACGTAACACGAATGTTACGGAAACATTCGCGTCTATCATTGTAAAATATTGTTCACGATCGTATCTTCACGCGAATCTTTCGTCGTGTTCGCTGTTTTCTCATGCGATTTCAATCAGATCTCTCCGTTCATTTTTTCTTATCATCGTTTACATCGCAGAGACAAATGTAACGTAATATCTTCCCGTAATTGTAACACGCGATAGCTTCGATATAAAGTTAATTGTACATTGATAACGAGCAGCAACGTTGTAAATACCACAAAGCAGTTTATTAATATTGTAAGCAGAGCTGGAATCTGGTTCCGTTTTTATTTCACATAATAAGCTCTACGATCGAATAAAGAATGAAGTTTTTATATCGATGGAAAACGAGATTCGATACTCATTATTCCTTTAGTCTTTTTATTATTTTTTTAATATTTTTTAATTTCACAGCAAACATTTTTGAAGATTCACTCGTTCTTCGCGAATTGTACAGTTCGCGAAGAGACCCCGAAGAGGAAAATATCATGTTCGATATCTAGCAAAGCGCAGACACACGAGAGATTCCAAAAAAGAAAGAAAGATACACAAAAGGCCGCGTAAAATATACGAAGAAAAAAAGATAAACACGTAAAAAACTGAACTATATCAGGGCGCTAAAAATAGCACGATAGCTTCGTATCTCGTGCAAAAAAAAAAAAAAAAAAATTTGCCGCGAAGTAAGTACGCAACGGCTCGACGAGTCCAGAAACCCCAGAGATTTTCTATCGTAAAAATCTAAGACATCATTTTTTTTTTTAACGATAAAAAAAAATAATTTCTATTAACTCCGAATCGTGAATAAACAGAGTCGGCTGACCGGAGTATCGGATAAAAATTAACGGATAATGCTCGATCAATCATGACAATGATGTAATTGATTTGCGGCTAAATATAGCCGTCAAATTCCGAACGGCGGGCCATCGTCATAATTGACTGAGGGATGATTTCCCTCCGAACGTATCCCTGCGGAAGAGCTTCGACGTGTTTGCCGATTGGTAAATTGACGGATTGATCACGCGAAGCATTGAATGACAATTAATTCGTATATCGGAATATCTCGATACTTCGAAACGAATGTTCGACGTCATCCAATAATAATCAAACACTCCACTGTCAGTGAGGGTGCAATGAAATACATGAAAAAAAAAAAAAAAAAAAAAAAAAAAAAACGGAAAAAGATCGAAAAATATTTTTGGTTTTATCGAAGAAAATTTATCGCGCGCGATGGAGGTACATAATAATATCTTTGATAACTCGCAGACAATGTTCCAAGAGCCTCGGTGAGGCCTAACAATGCTCTAATTCAATCCCAAAAATAAACAATCTAAAGGCCTGCGGTGGTGTAGTAGTATACGCCGATACGGTGGCGGGTGGGTATACTCGCCCTTCCCACCCTCGGTGAAGTAGATCAATATTCCTGACCGAAGGGAGACAGAGAACTCTCTTCGTTGGAGTGTTGTGGAAGGGGCGCGAATGAAATCACAGTATAGGCCCCCGAAGCCTGTTGCTGCCACCGCACTTGGATATTCGTTTTGGTAGTGGGTACTTCATCAAACGAGACATCCGTCATAACTGTATAAACGTCGAGACTAACACTTTGCGGCACAAGAGCGAGTGATGTGCGGTGGTCAACGACGGTCAAGAGATTATGGATAGGACGACCAATTGGACTCGCGGTCAGTTACCATCCGGAAAAGTATTTTTTTTTTACTATTTTTCTTCTATTTTTTAATTCGTAATATTAATTCAATCGCACAGGGGGTGAAAATCGTTCGATTTTTTAATAATTAATATCCGTAGTTATTCGTAAAAAAAAAAATTAAGCATGTGCGACACGGGTTAAAAATATTGTCTGATTTCGAGGATTAATTGAATTTCGGAGTTATCTTGTTGCGTAGTATTTTGAGAATTTTTTTTTTTTATTTCTCTTTACGTTTTTTTTTTTTTTTTTTTTTTCGTATTTTACGAAGCGAAGATAATTTTTGTTTGTTTTCAATATCGCGCAGGCAGTACGAATGCATCGACACCGCTTCCAGGACAGAATTGTCACGGATTCAATGTTTCCAACGGGTCAAACGCGTTTTACCTGGATAAGCTTTTGATCACTGCACCGTCGTTGGTATCGGTGAATCAAGATTTGAGATGGATATTTCCTTTGCACACCTATGGATTTGCTTGCCTCTTTTTTGTACTCAGTTTCTACACGTTCTTCTCCATATTAAACTTAAGGTATGCAAGATACTCGTTTTATTTAAATGATCGATTTAACGTTTTCCACGGTTTTTCTAACGATTTTATTATGCAACAGATCCCTCATATCCAGCAGACCGTTCATGTCTACTATCAACATCTTCCTCTGTTTACTCGGAGTCTCAAGGTCCGGATGCCTCTTCATAGATCCTTACAATCTTCAAGAGGTAAGAATCATTTTTTTTTAAACTCAATTCAGTAATTACTCCATTTTTATCCATAATCCTTTGGATAGAAAAAATCGTAGTTGCCTATCGAAAAATCGTTTTTTATTTTGCCATTTTTTTTTTTTTTGCGAACTCCATTTTCAATTCGATATGAAAATCGTCTCTTTTTAAGGCGCTTTAACAATTTGGAGTTTATTTTTTTTTTTTTTTGCGAAAATGTTTCCGCGATGAATATCGTTACGATTCATCGAAGAATATTTGGTGATCGATCTCTTTGCAATATTGCAGACAATGCCAAAGGTCATTGGTTCAATAATGTGGGATATTGGATTTCCATGCGTGACCTCTGCCTTCTGTCTGATACAGTTGGCTTTTCTACACTTGACACAGGTGAAACAAGAAAGCGAGATACGTTATCGCTTCGCATTCGTAATGAAATATCGATAAACGTGTAGCCGTGAAACGTTTCGTTTCGTATCTTATTTCAGCTCAAGTTCGGACCGGACAAGATACAAAAAGAATCGTGTCTTAGTTTGGTTATAACTTCGCACTTTTGCTGCATTATCGCGAGCGACGTTGCGCTCGCTTTTCACAATCACTTCATTGCGAAATACGTCGTACAAACTGTTTTTCTCGGATGGAGCATATTACTTTATCTGACCTTTCTACACGCCGGTTACAAAGTTATGCACTTGCTGAGAACAATGCCGAACAACATGCTGACACGAGAAAATTCGGCAACAAATCAAAAAGGTACGAACTTTGGTAAAAAAAAAAAATAAAAAAAATTTAAAAAATGGAAAAATCGTTACGTTTAAAATAGAAAGTTGTTTTCATTAGTTTTAAAGATAAGTCCGCGACAATATTTACTTTTAAAGAAAATTCGGCAACAAATCAAAAAGGTACGAAGTTCGGTAAAAAAAAAAAAAAAAAAAAAAAAAAAATTGGAAAAATCGTTACGTTTAAAATAGAAAATTGTTTTTATAAGTTTTAAAGATAAGTTTGTGACAATATTTACTTTTAAAGAGAAAAATATTTTTTTTTATTATTACCCCATTTTTACATTCTCGATGTATAATGATACCTTTGCTCGCTTGTTATCCTTTTACACAAATTGCTTGTAGGCATTATGCAGCTTGCTATGTTAGCACCTTACAACAATCTAGCGACCTCGGTAGCCGCGGCTCTTGTGCCGACAATGCTCGGTCCGAAGATGAAAGTTTCCGAGGACGTAGAGCAACAGAACAACGGCGATTTAGGTCCGAATCAAAGTATCAAAGGTAGAATTACGGTGGATAAAACGTAAAAGAAATAACTTAATTTACTAATTCGATGATTTTCTTGTTTTTCAGATCGTAATTTGGCGAAAAATAAGGACCAATTTCATCGGGAATCGGGAGTTTTGTCGGGGCGTTCGCAAGTGTCGAAGGATTATCGAGATTCGCAGCCGGTGTCGACGGTACCGGAAGTTTACGTGAGACCACCGACTCCGACACCGTCGACCGTAAATCTTCCGATAATAACGGTTTCGAGTCCGAGTCGTCGTAGTTCATTGGCCAGTAGACGAGGAAGCGACGTGTCGGCGCGATCGTCCCGTCGAAATTCCGAGTGCAGCGTGAGATTCATCAACGAGGACGATACTTCGCCGACATCGGACGCGAGACGTTCGCCCGTTGGCGACAGACCGAGAACACCGGACACTCCAACGCCCAACCGTCCGCCCGAACCGATTCTTCGTCGGCACTCCGAGATGGTAACGCCGACTGGTAGCACTAAGGATTTGCGCCGATGTTCTGACTTCAGTCACGAGAAAAATCGAAGCTCGCAATTCGCTACGAAACTTCGTCGTAATAGCGACTTTGGCAATCGCACACCGAAGAGAATGTTGCCGATCGACGATCAACGGTTGCCGAGAGTTCTCGACATAAGTCCCACGAGTTCGAATCCGGGATCGAGAAGAAATTCTGACTTTGGCAGTGTATTCGCACCGCCGAAAGCTCCGGATTCGCGAAGAAATTCCGACGTTCCTTACAGCAGACGAAATTCTGATTTAGCGCAGATGCGACCGCTCAATATAAATCGTCGCAGCAGCGACATAAGCATAAGAACATTGGACAAAAGTCCGACACATTTTCAGAGCGTTTTACCGGAGAAAGTAGAGATACAAGAGAAGTCCGAGTCGGATTCGGATCAACCAGATTTCAATGAGAAAGCTTCGCTTATGAACGACAAGCCGAAGGAGAAGGAGGAGGATAACAACAAGAATAGGAAGAAAAGTTTGTCGTGGAAGAATGATAAGAATAAAGAGGATCCCGAGGACATCACGGCGGAGAGCAGTCTTCTGCCGGAAACGCAGCTTCCTGATAACAGAGTTATGGTAAACGCATCTAAGTTCGCATCTTTACACTAATTAACCGATCAAACTATTTTAATTCGCTGAGAGTTTCGATCGATGAAGCTATTAGATTTCTCCCGTTGATAGAAGAAGACGCGCTGCTCACGATTAATGGTTTCTTGTGTCGCAGGGAACGGATTTCACTCTTCACGCTATTCTCAATCATATCGCTCACGTTAATCGAACGAAGACCGATGCTCCTCTCTATCTACCCGAAGGCAGTTCCGCCGCGGCGAAAAAATCACAAATACGACGGGTCTTGAACGTTACTTACGCCACTGCTATACTCGGCATTGTATTATGCTTCGCCGATGTACTGCGGATTTTCGGACCCTACGGTGAGTTACATCCATCATTTTTCATAATTCAACTGCGTGATTCGATGCAGCGGACTCTGTTTTTTTTTGTATGTTTAGTAGAATTTTTTTTAACTAAAAATTAAAACGAAAAAGTCGTCAGAGACGTCAAAATGGTTGTTTATCTATCGCTGAATTGGCAAAATTCGTTAACGCTGTTCTTTTCAATTTCAGGACTTCTCGGAGAGACTGTAATGTACGGAATGCAAGGAAAACCCGGACAGTATCCGAGACCGTGGCCCTGGCTGCTCTACCAGACTGTCTGCCGAGCATTGGAATTGATAATGGGCTGCGCGATGGCAAGTATAACGAAGCAACCATCGGTGAGCCCGAGACACCAATATCTCAACAACTATAGAAGTTACAGTACCGGCATAAAGCCTCGCGACGGTCTTTACATATGAAGCAATATAATTAATCGTGAAAAAGAAAAAGAAAATTCTCAAGAGCTTCGTCTACTCGGCGATGTACCAAAAAAAAACAAAATGCCAAAGTCAGTATTTTCCAGAATCGCGCGATCTGTCGTCTTTAAACTTTTTCGTTCTCACAGTCTTCGATTCAGACACGGAAAACAAAGTGAGAAAAAAACGTCACGAGATAAAATTTTCAAATATTTTCGTGCGATTTCCGAGACACGGCGACAATGCCTTGTCGCGAGCAGTTAATTAAAAAAAATAGCAAAAAATTGAAAAAAAAAAAAAAAATCATAGTGCAGCAATAGATCGGTGTTTAAATTCTAAAGAATGGAACTGTGTTCAAGACAAATTGTATACTCAACTTTTACATATTTTTCAAGTTAAAAGAAATCAGTATACTCGAATTACACTTCCCGTTGAAAAAAAAAAAAAAAAAAAAAAAGTCTGTCTATTTTAAAGAAAAAAAAAACAAAAAAAAACACCTGTGGACCTATATATTTTTCGACTTTAGATTAGTTTTCTATGAGGTGCGATTTCATTTTTTATATTTTTATTTTTCTACTCTTTCGAAGAAATTGAGTAGTCGATTGGTGATCCATGAACGACGATCGAGTTTCTTCGAAACGTTGCGGTTACGCGCATTTATTCGAATTATCGTTCGTTTTCGATTGTTTTTTTTTTGCCATTTTTTTTGTAACCGTAACTCAAAATAGACTGTATATAAACCAAAACTCTTAGATACTCAGCGCGGAAACGACGCTAACAGCGTTAATTGATGAGGATATCGAGTCTTTCGTATCTAAAAGTAGAATGGTTTGAAAAATTAAATTAAAAAAAACCCATTCCAAGTGCCCTACTCTTGAATGTTCAACAAAACTGTTTAATACTAATGAAAAAAAAAAAAGATTGACGTTCTAAATGGTTTTAACTACAGAAAAAAAAAAAATGAAAATTGTGACAGTGTTGTGATTCTATATGTGATACGCGTCTATATATGTCGTAGATGAGCCGACAGCTCGTTTAATGCTCGTGCTAAATCGCGAAATCTTGTCGTTTACGCTGCGCGTTCGACGATTCTCGCGACGAGCAACGAACGGCGCGGACCCGAAATCAATGTTTTAAAGTGTACGGTAGTTTTTTAGTGATAACAAAAAAAAATATCACTACGATACATGTTTGATGTGCCAAATATTCGTGTTAACTATTTAAAATGTTTATGAAAAAAAAGAAAAAAAAAAAAAAAGATACGTTGAGAGGAAAGGATACTTTGCTTCTGAAACGAAAAGCACTGATATAATTATTTATATACGAAAAAAAAAAACAATGAAAGAAAACAAATCAACCGGATTGTACAATAATAATTGAAAGACAAGTAACGGTGGAATGTCAACCACCTTCCCGATAAAGAAAAAAAATCGCATTCCGCATAAATAAAATCGGAAAGTCGTTGATAAAATTTGCGATTTTATTAATGCGATTTGTCAGTAGCGTTTTTCTTTTTCGTAATTATCGGTCAGCTTAGGCAGTGACAATACTGACAGCCAAAATATTATACGACAAAACCACAGATACAAAATAATCGATTAATTACCGGAAGAATAACAAAAAAAACATCAAATTCATATCAATAATTCTCATCGACCAAAATAATCCGATATACGTATCAACCGTTTGTGTATTAAAAGTACAACAGTATAAAATTGTGTCTTTGCCTTTGTTCAGAGGTATACGTGAATTTAGCATCGTTTCGTTCCTGTAAATCCTAAATAAGAATGTAAGAACCAAAAAAAAAAAAAAACAGAAAAAAAAACTTAGTCGTAAGATGATCGGAGCTGCAATCACTTTCGTAAATGTAAATAGTTAAAAATGTCAAAAAATGCAAAAAAGAACAAAAATTTAATTAAGGTACTCGTCAATCAAACTATGAAAATGTTCGGACTGTGTGTCTCAGATATTACAGAAAGTTTAATAAATCTCTAAATTAGAATCTTCTGCTTTCTACACTGTTGAAGAGGTTTGGTGATCCGAAAAAAAAAAAGACAAAAAATCTTTAAAAAAAAAGAACGATATCGTTACTTATCCTAAGACATAAACGTTTCCAAGTGTTAAAGGAAAAAAATCAAAGTATTTTCTTCTAGAATAAAAGTTATACGTACTGTTTTCAATCCGACCGTCGAAAAGAAGATTCTTCGTTCGCGCGATAGAAAATACAATGGCTCACTGCTCGATGCCAAAATTAAGTATCAAACAATATAATTATAATAGCTTAAGCGAAGTGACGAGTTGACGGTGATAATAAAAACAAAATTCTTTGAATGTACACATCGATGTTGCGCGACGAGAATTCGTTGAAATTCCCTCTGTTTCATCGCATTATTGTTCCAAGCGATATTCGTAGAAAGCCGCAGTTCCCGGCGGATAATCGCAATCGGTTATCGAGGGCATGCAATTTTTTTTATCCGTAAACTTTGTTAGTTGCGTATCGCAAGACGACAACCGAAAGGTCGAGGATCGGAGAGCGGCGTAGTCGAGGAATGAGATTTCCTCCAACGAGGCGAAGTCATTAAAATCCGCCGAGCTGTTTTCTCAAATTGCTTTGTATATTTCATCATGTTTGCCATTACCAATTCAGTATAATGAAATGAAGAGTATAACGCCGTAAAATTGACAATCTTACGGATTAACACCGTTTGCGACGGGAAGGCGACGAGAACGAGTTTCGCTCGGGGTAAATGAATTCGATGCATCCGGTGCACCGAGGTTGGCGGCTTTAGCGGCAATCTCGATGGGATACGAGAGCTCCGCTCCCGCTTTGTAAAGGCAACAAAAAGAAAAACATGAAGTGATGCTGACGACTCGGTGCAGTCGCTTATCAACAAAAAAGCTCGCGATTTTTTTTTTTCGAGCGCAATTATCCAATGATTAAACCAATATAATAAATCAAATCAATATCGCGGCTTTCGTTACAAACTGCGTATTGTACAAGACATCTGTCGCCGACAGCCACGTTGAAAAAATAGGACAGAAACGATTAAGAGAAAGAAAAAGAAAAAAAAAACACACATTTCCCACGAAATACACTTCGTCTAGAAATCGGATAAATATCCATAACATGCAATAACACCCGTTAACATGCGTTCAATACACAATATTCCCATCAATTTTCCTCGAGACAGAGAAAACGAACAAAAAAACTCGATAACTTGAATTAAAAAAAGTATTCCTGTGCCGCTGATTCGTATTCTATTGTTAAATTATTTTTTTTTTTTTTTCGAAATTTTAATCGTTTTCTGTCGATATTTTTTAGTAAGTGGACAATCGCGTTTTTTTCAATCGTCGTCAATCGTACGCGGTTACAAAATCGTACGGTTAAATTTTCAATGTTTCTATCCGCGCTACGAGGCCACTTTGTTCTCACTATTCCGAGCGGAAATCGATATACATATATAAATTCGCGGAAGCGAATTTATCGCATGTTAAATGACGAATCTATCGGAGCAGTGAGCATGTGATTGAACGCGATTTACTTCTATTCGCAAATAACAGAACGTCGCGAGATAGCATTTTTCTTGTTTGGCTGTTTCGCGATACAACGGTGCGACGTTACACGTTGCTCCACTTGCCGGCTTTGCCGTTTGGGAAATCGAAATAATCTATTTCAGGCTCTGGAGACTTTGAAGTGGAAGCTGCCGGCTGGAGCTTCTGACTCGCTCTGGCAGTTGAGGATAGCACTTCCGATAATCTGCAAAATAATAATAATATATATAAAATAATAATAAGATTAATTAAGAAAATAAATTAATACAAAATTAAAGTTTATTTTCCGTGCAGTATAAGTATTCAACGCGATTAACATGATTGCGCAAAATAATTACCGTAATGTAGATTTGGGTTTTGATGAGTTGAGCATTGGTCTCGGCACCTTGCGTTGACCGTTTTCTCGTTGAACTATTTCCAGCAAACTGTAACTCGGCAACCAACACTGAAAAAAAGAAAATCATATGATTGTGTAAAATATTTGAAAAAATTTACAAAGTTATGACGAATAATTTAATTAAAACAATGCGAACATATTTTTAAAAACTCAATGATGGTGGATGATCGATCGATTAACAAGAAAAAATGGTAAATCGTAATTGTAATGGTAAATGGTAAATTGTGGTAATGGCAATGGTAATAGTAAATGGTAAACTGGTAAATGGCAAAATGATAAATCTCACTTTATCTCTGACTGCGGTGGCGACGACATTGCGTTTAGGTTCCTTGTCGTAAGCCTGACTCTCGCATCCGAAGTGTTCGCAGCTCTCGTGTATAAAATTCCGCTTATCCCTGTTCATGCTATCGAAGGAATAGCTGCGCGATTTTTGCTTCGATCCTTTAGCAAGATGTACCAATTCCGTCAATCTGTCGTGTACCATCTGACAAAAGTGGGGATCTTTCTTTGCCCACTGTTTCATCGATTCGGTGTAACGCGGCATCAATTTGCCGCTCACATCGGGATTAACGATCTGAAGACCCAAAGCGATTCTTCGATTTCTCGCGATTATTTTGCACTCGTCGTTGCACTCGAGAGTCTTCAAGTGATTCTGCTTTTTGGCGCCTTGTCCAAAAACTTCCTCCAAATCCACCGAATGACCCAACTGCATATCCGCCATCTTACTCGCCAGTATGCCACTGGCTATTCTCTGAAAATCACGAGAATTTTCGGCGCACGGCCTCGTCATGCTTCGGTTTCCGCACGTACAAGTAACCTGCGAAATAAAAAGAAGTTAATCAAAAATATTATAAAAATATCAGAAGTCAAATCTCTAAAATATCTTTTTCCAATATGTTGTCACTTATTGGTAGTAAAAAAAAAAGAGAATTGAAGAGAAGAGAAGAGAATTCAAAAAAAGTGAAAACAAAACAAAGAGAATTGAAGTAAAAATGAGTTATTCAAAAAAAGGTTCAACATCTCAAAGATCAAAACTCTACAATATCTTTTTCCAATTTTTTTTTCATTTGCCTTAAAAAAAAAAAAAAAAAAAGAGAGAATTGAAGAGAAGAGACGAAAAAGAAAAAAAACTGAAGCAAAAATAAGTTAATATAAAATAAATTAGTAAAAATTTCAAAAGTTAAAGTGCTGCAATATATTTTGTAACTTCCGACTGCCCGATTAGGCAAAAACGGTAGTTATGCGTTTTACTGAGCGTTTTTGCAACTTTTCAAAACGGCGAGTGTTTGTCAAAACGCCAAAATATTACTTTACCAAATTTGGCACTTTGATTATATGAATAATGAGTAATGTTTGTGATCATAAATTTTCCGAAAATAAGTCATTTATCTGTAAAAAAACAAAATCAAAATGCATAAGTCAGGAAATTGGTATGCGATACATACCTTAACGGTTTCTTTGCAGGGCACATCGGGACACTTCCCCTCGTGGCACGGAGCTGCGCAAATATGACCGCATATATCCCGCGGCGTGGTACACGGCTGCACGCAAATTTGACCGGATTTTTCGCACGCACCGGGATGACAAATCGTGATACACTTGTGTCTGCCGCAACTGATTGGCCTGTTGCACGGAAGACCGCATGAAATTTCGTTTACATGACACGGTACGGCTTTTCGTAATTCATGTTTTCCGTAACACCATCGCTGAGTGAGAACGGTGCACGGCGGACATGTTGTATCGCTGTGACAATTGTGAAGAACTTCGTGTCCGCAGGCGTGCTGACGGCTGCACGGACGATTGCAAGTCGGTCGTCTCGTGCCGCAAGGCACCGGTGGATAAATTACGGACGCGCCGCACTCGCAGTGCAACTCGTCGAAACTCATTTGCTGACAGGGTTGACATCGTACTGGAAAAGCAACGATTTAAATCGATAAAAAAAAAAAAAAAGAAAACCTTCAACGGCAGTGAATAATTAATAAATCGGTAATAACGTTTTTGATTCTATGGTTTCGTAATTAATTTACGTATTGACGGTAATTTAGTGAAATTTTAATGCCTATCGAGTAACAAGAATAATCGCAACCGTGAAAATATTTTTTTAAAAAGCCAAAGGCAATAAAAAAGAAAAAAATTGAAAATATTCTGCGGTTATGTGATTTTCTGATAAATTCGATTATTTTTCGACGCACCTTTGTGACAAGTCAACTGGCACCTGTGTTTGCCACAGTTAAGCATTTTCGAACACGGCATCGGGCATATATGCTCGATATCGATGCAACAAGGCTGATTACACTTGTGCTTCCCGCACGAACGTTTCTTCGTGCATTTTTTCTCGCAACGGGCGTCGTCGGCCTTTGTGCGAAGTTCCTTGCAGGCGATCTCGCGATCCATGTTTCCGCATCGACATCGTACTTTGGTCGTTAATTCGCATTCGGGACACTCTTCGGGATGACAATCGACTTTGCAAGTATGCGGATCGCCTAACATAAACAAAAAAAAGAAAATTACACAGTTACATTGATATCATCGATTTCTTGGTTCGTTGAAGATTTTTCCGGGAAAATAATATACTCACTCGGTTGACCGCACTTCAATCTCTTCGCGCACACTTTCTCGCACGTGGGAATCGGATCGAGACAACTCTCGCGATTGACCGTCAGCGGCGTTTGTCCGCAGCAGCAATGCGTTACTTTGGACGGCTGCAGTATACAATCTCCGCATTTGTCCGGATGGCACACTTCCTTGCAACGATGATTTCCGCACTCGAGATACTTGTCGCAAGTCTCGTCGCAACTGTAAGTCGACGGCAAATCGGCGACGCAAGTTATGTCGCGTTCATGCTTTCCGCAATGACATTCTGTGGGAATAAAATGGAATTTTGATTCATTATACGTTCGATCATTGAGTAGCCAAAGCTTTTTTCAACTTAAATTTTTTTTTACAAGTAACAAGTAACAAGTAATTACCTTGATGCAACGTTTTCTCGCACGGCTCGCAGTCACCGTGATGACAAGTTTTTTCGCATTTGTGAATATTGCAATTCAATGTCTTGTCGCATATCGCCTCGCAAACGACTAGCGTCGTCGTGCTGCACTTTAGGCTTTGCGAAGTTCTTCCGCATCCGCAGTGCCGCGTTACCATGGCGATGCATTCGGGACACGAACCCGGATGGCAGAGCAACGTACACTTGTGAACGCAATTGTTCTTCGCGCGCAAACGGCCGCAAATTTCGCCACACGAGTGCGCGGTATCGCGACGATTCCACTCGGGTGCGCGTGCCTTGCCGCAGAAACAGTAGTAAATTTCGGGAACCGTTGGGCTAACGTTTTGACACGCAGGACATCGCCAACCGTTTTCTGTGAATGTGATAAAGAAGAGAAAATATAAATAACGGAATTGCATGAGGCGCCAATCTTTACAATTGAAGTAATGATTATTAATGTGATGCGGAAGCGAAGTTTCTACTTACCGCCCTGTGATGAATGCGCCCACTTTTTTAAGCACTTCAAATGAAGTACGTGATAGCAGTTGTTACACGACCACACCGGATCGTTCTGCCGTATGTAGTCGCAACAAATGAGACACTCCAACTGTCCCTGATTCAGTTGCTCGGTTAATCGTTCCCTCTGACTGGCATCGTCATCTACGGAAAATCAATCGCATTACTTCGTTATATAATTTTCAATGTATGTAAAGGTTTAAAGTAAAATTATGTAAAGTTTTGGTAAAGTTTCATTCCAAAGCGTTTTATTCCGCCGAATTCTGGACGGAAATGTTCCTGAGGCAACGAGTTTAATTCGCGGTGGCAAAAGTCCCGAATCATCGTATAGTCGTACAGATTTAAAGGGAGGTGTATCGTTACGGACTCAACGTAAAGTGAGATTTCGAACGAATTTGGAATACTCGCCAATGGAATAAAAATTGAAAAAAAATCAACCATACGGTCGTAAGAAGATTAATTTTGAATAATAATATTGCCAATAAGTTTTTAACGAATTAGTTTTAAAAAAATAGTTCGACGAATCGTCAAGTAACCTACATTTTTTTTTCACAGAAATTCATCCGTTATTTTTTCTGTATATATAGTCATTTTTTTAATAATTTTTTAGAATTTTCCATTTTTTTTTATGGATGAAAAGTCCCGAATTGTAGATACACGTTTGGCAAAACACTGCGTATTACACTTCAAAATTTTCCAGACAATCGATCGAACATATTCGCAAACATCGATTAAACATTTTTCCAGAAACGGGTTTTCGAAAATTAAAAAAAAATTCTTAAAAAATTCATATAGATTCAGAAAAATAAACGGATGAATTTCTGCGAAAAAATTTGGGTTACCGGATGATTTTTTGAAGAATTTTTTTAAAACTAATTTGTTAACAATTGATTGGCATTATTATTATGCAAAATTAATCATCTTAGAACCTTCTATATGGTAAATTTTTTTCAGATTTTTATCCCATTGGGAAGTATTCGAAATTCGCTCAGAATCTCACTTGTGACTGCTAACGTAACGATATACCCTCATTAAATTACTCGACTCCTCTACGTTTTATCGATGTATCTTAGTAAAATATTTAACAGAAGATTTCGCATAGTTTACAACAACTTTCCAACAAAATTAAAAAATCGATCGATCGTTATTAAATTCAAATAATATTAGTTTCTGTTTACCACTGAATTTTTGTCTCAACGATAATAAAATGAACAAAAAGAATATCATTGGTGGTAAATAAAAAATAAAAAATAAAATTTATTGAGACATCAATTAAATTGATTATGTCGTAAGAATCTCATAATTTACCAAATTCGATCTTCTTGTTATTTTTTTTCTGCATCAATCCTCTGGTAGGAATTTTAGGCTTTTGCCTCCAAAATTGCGTCTCTTCGTCGCGCGATTCGCTCGATCGTTTTCCATCGTCTCTGGATCTGTCGTAACTGTCTCCGCGACCTTCGTGATCGTAATAAGAATATCCGCTACTGTCGAAATTCGCCGTAACGTCTCTTGGCTTTCCTCGTCCTCCTCGATCATTTCTGTACGAATTTCTATCGGTCTCGCGAACGTGAGGATTCTCCTTTCTCGCTGAGTTCGCGGAATTTCCCGATGTTTGAGGTTCAAAGAGATTCTGCTGTTCCTCGTAATCGTTACCAGTCGAATAAGATTTGTCCGCTTGCTGACGATTACCCGCGTATCTTTCGTTCTGAAATCTTCGATCGTTTCTCGTCCATTTGCCTTTGTTGTTGTAAGAATTCTGATTAAAATTTTCTCTACTATCATCGTTGCTCGTTGCATTATCCTTCATTGAATCAACAGGATTTTGCCACGTATCGCCGGGCATTTTTCTTCTGTCGGGACGCGATTTCTCATTTTGCTGCTGACGATTATTCACGTAACGATCATTTTGCTGAAATCTACCGTGATTCCGGGCTCTCTGACCCTTGGAACCTCCTCCTCTGTACGAATTATCCTCGGATTGTGCA
Organism: Cryptus armator; assembly: GCA_963971235.1. NCBI lineage: Eukaryota > Metazoa > Arthropoda > Insecta > Hymenoptera > Ichneumonidae > Cryptus > Cryptus armator. Next base: position 10,718,421 of record OZ020242.1, on the reverse strand, counting down.
TTATTACCAATTGCAGTATTGTTATCCTGAGTTATTACAAAAGTATCGTTGGATCGCGATCCGTTATACGATTGTTCGTAGTTTCGCGGGCGTTGACCTTTGTAAGATCCTCTGTAAGAGTTGCCGCTATTCTTTGTATTATCGTAACGCCTATCATTGGTACGATTTCTATTATCACTGAAGAAGATATGAGAAGTTGCCTGAGTCGTGTCGGTCGCGAAATCGTCATAATGCCCGTCGGTCCCGTTGTACGACGGAATTGGTGTGACTTTTTGCACATTTTTTATCCCTCCCGTTGGCACGAATTCGCTCGCACCGGCGTGCAAATTTGACTGTTTCGTCAAATTCGTATCTTGTTTGTGACCCAAATATCGCGAATTGAACGACGGAAGCTTTTGCGCCGGTCTGTTGTTCTCGAAGAAACACGGTCTCTCGGGATTTACCATCGTCGTTGTATTGTCGGGAACCGGAGCGAACAGAGAATCTTGATACGTGGCACTTTGATATCCCTGCGGTGCAGCGACGTTGGGAAGATTGTTTTGAGCATAAAGACCCATGGAACCGTGCGAATACGCGCCGTTTCCGGCTGTGGAATAGTAGTCCCAGGTTCGGGGATCCGCGGCTGAGTTACCCGCGTTCCCGTAGATGTAGAAGTTGGAATCGTCGGACGGACCGGACTGGTCGGAACCGTCCCAGGTGGCCATGATGGCCCAATCGATTAACTTGCCACCAGATAGACCAGTTATTTTGGACACAACCTTTGCGATTATTTTAACTGTGAAAAATGAAATGAAAATACATTATTATAATCGTTACAGTTAGGAGAGAGTAATAACGAAAAATTAATTAAAATTCGACAAGAAAAAATAACTATTACGAAAAAATTGTATGGTTTTAACGCCAATTATTCGTAAAGTGCGACGAAATAGTTATTAAATAAAATATGAGTTTTCTGTGTATAAAAAGATTTTTCAGAGTGTTTTTGCTTAAAATAAATCGATTATTTGGAAGTAAATGTCTGCATAGTTTCAATATTCTTTCAGCAATATAGAAAATTCCAGGAAAGCTTTAGTTTATCATTATTTTTTTAGAAAAATTTAAATGCATTGGACCATCGATCGGTCACAAAACAATATTGAAAAATACGATTTTTTTTTTCTTCGTAATTTTGTGCAACGTTTCTGTGGAGTTTTTTAAAATAATTTAAGTGTATTCGGAAATTGTTTGCATTATTTTACTATTATTGTATTAACATAAAAAAACTACAGGATAATTTTGCTTCCGTACGGATATTTTTATATTTTTAACAATGTAAACAATGAACGCGAAATGCCAAAAAAACAAACAAACCATTAATGAATAAGCAAATATTTGTCTATGAAGACGGAATTTTTTAAATGTTTAGAATTCTTGAAAATCCCATATTATTGTTTGTCAAAGGTGAAGCGTAGTAAAAATGCCAATGAGACAGAACTCTCCGCTGTATGATTATTCATCCATGAGATTTCATCGTCGCACATAACAATTGCTTCGCATTGAGTAACTGTTTTAATTCAATTTTTTCACATTGAATTGTACGTACCAAAAAGTTATTAACAGATGTTAAATCAAAGAAATACACTACAATAAGAACAAATTGATGTTCTCGCGTAATCGGCTTCCAAAATGTCTATCAGGACGTTAAGATTCAAATAAGAAACTTAAAAAAAAATTCACATCCTTCGTCAACGATTTGTCGTCAACTGCGAGATTTCGAGTTTCCAAAGGCAAACGGAACTAAAAATATATTGCAATTATTGTGCAATGCGAACAATGGTTTCAGGAAGTAAGAGTCTGTACCCCTAATTTTTTTAAATTCATGCCAATGCGAAAGATTATCGTGTTACCGACACGTGTATTAATTCTCGTAAACGCGAGGCTCACGAATAAAATTTCGAAGATAAACAATTTAAATGAAAAAAAAATAGATGTTGGAATGCTTAACAATATGGTAAAGGGAGAGATCGATATAACGTTCAAAGCACAAGAATTCGAGAGCATAACCTGCGTCCCGATGTGCAGACCAAATTTGACGAATCTCAACGGATGCAAGAGCGACCATAAAGTCGTTTGAATATGAGAATAATCATTCGATGTAAACGTTTATGATAAGGGCGACGAAAAACGATAATTATTACCTTGCTTGTTAACTGCAGATCGAAATCAATGAAAATTGAAAATACGAATGACTCGGGGCAGCGATAATCACGACTACGACAGTGACGGAATTTCGACGAACCTCGGGGCGTATATGTATAGGTATATCCAAGAGGAAAAATAAAATGGCGCTACCGCGAAGTCACAACTGATGTACACCTGACGATGCAGTTCGAGGCCAATTCATTGAGGTATTATCGCGATAATGACGCTCCCGCTTGCCGAGACGTAAAGCCAGATAGAGTTATTAATTTTTTTTTCGATTTTTTTTTTTTTTTACAGCGTTATCGCAAACCATTTCGCAACTTCTACCAAACCGACGTCGCGGTAGACGAAAATTGTTTTGGATTCGGCACAAATTTTAGCTAATAAAACCCGGAGGTGAGGTGATAAAAATGACAACTAAACAGCAATGGGTTATTCACAATGTTCACAGTATCGTAAATTAATAATGTTATCCATTTTTTTTTTTTCAGGACTTAGACTCATTCATCTCGGAATGGTGATGAAACTACGCTACTGATATAAATGTTTTTTGGAATTATCGAATACCAATGGAGATTCCGGTAAGAATAGAAGCGTTGCGGATGCGCGTGTTGCAAAAATTCAAGACAAATGATTGCCATAATTATTTGAATGATATTTCTTACAAAAATTAATGACGGAAGCTGAAAAGTAGCTTTCGTTTCCTCGATATTCAAACTAAATATTCAACAAAGTTCAATGCGTCTTTATCAATTTTATCGCAGTTTACAACTTTAGAAGAAACAACAGAATTTGATTTGCTACAAGTTGAGTTTTGGAGTCTTTTCAGATGTTTATTAAATTTCTATATTCTATAAAAACATCAAAATATATAATAACAGTTTATTATCAAAGTAAATTAAAACAATGAAATTTTTCTTGTTTTCCAACACAGTTTTTTTTTTTTCAAATTGGACAAAGTAAAATTTGGATTTTTGTTTATTGTCAAACTAAATGAAACATTGATACCAGTGAAAGAATTTGCCAGAGTTTTATTACAAAATTGTACACATCAATATTTACAAAAAACATTATTAACATTTATTTATTCCTTTTCCGAAAATTGCTTAAATCGGTATTTACTTTTTGATTTTTTATAAACTCATTTCGCGATCAACATTTCCGAGGTGTTCTCACATTTACTTGCGAAATATTATTGTTTTCAGAAAAAGCCGTACGCGATGTTGTGATACAGAGGCGCGATGTCAGAGTTACATTGCAAAAACGTAAGAGAAACGATAGACAAGCCAAAGGGGATCGACTGAATTCGTTAAGTTCGGAATATTTTTAATCACGCAATGTCGACGGACGACATGAGTCGCGGGATGTCGGCGGCAACAGGGGAGGACGTGGGTCAATCGGTGACGAGTACTTCGCAAAGTATTCCAAACAGTATAGAATCGAATTCGCCACGAGCTTCGGATCAGGCGAGTCGTCAGAACAATTTGCAGCGTATACAGCAGCGAAAGCAGCAAGTCTTCAATTGGCCGCAGTTGAAGAAACTATTGAAACTCGCGAATTACAGCGCTTGCCAAATGGAAGATTGTAAATGCAATGGTTGGAAGAATAGTCAGCCGTTGACAAAATCGCCGAAAAACGACATGCAATTGCCGGTTACGAATTTCTTCGATCCTTGTCGTAGTTGCACTCACGTACTGGAAAATCACATAACTCATTTACCGACGCAATCGGACGACGAGATAAACAAACTTCTAGGAATGGTCGTCGACGTTGACAACATTTTCATGGGTATGCATCGCGAGGAAGATTCCGATACGAAAAAAGTTTATTACTATCTTTTCAAACTTTTGCGTAAATGTATACTTTCGATGACGAAACCGACTATCGAAGGTCCGCTCGGACAGCCGCCGTTCGAACGGCCGAGCATAGCAAAGGCAATAACGAATTTCGTACTTTACAAATTTGGCCATTTGTCGCAACGCGAGTGGCAAGCGATGTACGATCTCGCGAAGATGTTTCTTCACTGTTTAAATCATTGGAACTTCGAGACCCCGAGCGCTCGTCGTACGACGGTGAACGCGGACGAGGCGCCGGCATACAAGATAAACTATACGCGATGGTTGGTTTTTTGTCACGTGCCGGCATTCTGCGATTCTCTTCCTCACTACGATACGACTCTCGTCTTCGGCAGAACGATGCTTCAGGCGGTATTCAAGTCGGTCTGCCGACAATTAATGGACAAATGCCATGGCGAACGCGACAGAATGTCGCCGGAAAAGCGAGTTCTCGTATTGACGCATTTCCCGAAATTCTTATCGATGCTGGAGGTCGAAATATATTCCGATAGTTCGCCGATATGGGATCCGGAATTTAAACAAGTGCCGCCGCCCCACTTGCAGGTCGCTCTCGAGTCAAAGGGCAATTTAACCCGTCGGGCAACCGGTGAATTCGAAAAAGTAACTGTACCACCAAACGACAAAGACAACTTCACGACGATAAACATCAGTCCGGGAATCAAGAAAATTCATGAAAAACGTTCGCACGCCGAGGGAAAGTCGGACGCGAAAAGACGACGAAACGAAGAAGCATTCGAAGATTTGCCGGAGGAAACAGTCGCCGAAATCGTCGCGACGATAAACGATCCTAACTACATGTGCGGTCCCGACGCTGTTTTTCCGCCAAACGTGCCGAGAGACGAAACCGCAAAACTCGAGGAAAGTCGTAAGATCATCGAGTTTCACGTGATCGGCAATAATCTCACACAGCCGGTGTCGAAACAAACGATGCTGTGGTTGATAGGTCTTCACAATGTATTCAGTCATCAATTGCCGCGAATGCCGAAGGAATACATATCTCAATTGGTATTCGATCCGAAACACAAGACTCTCGCGTTGATAAAAGACGGTCGACCGATTGGTGGTATTTGCTTTAGAATGTTCGCGACTCAGGGATTCACGGAAATCGTTTTTTGCGTTGTTACAAGTCAGGAACAGGTGAAAGGTTACGGTACTCATCTGATGAATATGCTGAAGGATTATCACATAAGAAACAATATATTACACTTTCTGACTTTCGCCGACGAGTACGCGATCGGTTATTTCAAGAAACAAGGATTCAGCAAAGACATTAAATTGCCGCGTACGATGTATCAGGGATACATAAAGGACTACGAGGGCGCGACTTTGATGCACTGCGAGTTAAACGCCAAAATCGTTTATACGGAATTTACGGCGGTCATTAGGAAGCAAAAGGAAATAATTAAGAAATTAATACAGCAGAGACAGCAGGAGATACAGAAAGTTCATCCGGGACTCACGTGCTTCAAGGAAGGCGTACGAGGCATACCGGTCGAATCGATTCCCGGCATTCGAGAGACCGGATGGAAGAGTTACGCGCAAACGAGAACGCGAGGCGTTGCTAAAGGCACACAGGGACCCGAACCCATGGAAGCTTGTCTCGATATCACCGACTCGCTTTACAATGCCCTTAAGAATGTTTTGCACAGCGTAAAGAATCACAGCACCGCGTGGCCGTTTCTTAAACCCGTTGACAAAAATGTTGTACCCGATTATTACGATCACATCAAATATCCTATGGGTAAGTTAATCCGTAATTAATGTATTAAACATTTTTTTTTTATTTGATTTTTTAAGGGGGGCGTTTCGCTGCTAAAGTCCCAATTAAACGTGAGATTTCCAGCGAATTTTCCAATGGTATAAAAATCTGAAAGAAATCGACGATACGCAACGTTCCGAGAAGATTAATTTTACATAATAATAATGCGAAAAAGTTATTAACAAATTAGTTGAAAAAAATTGTTCAACGAATCATTCGGTAACCCAATTTTTTTTTCGAATTTCATCCGTTCATTTTTCTGCATAAATACAAATTTTTTTATAATTTTCGAAATTTTTTTTTATGTATAAAAATTCACGACTTTCGGATGCTAGTTGCGCAAAGACTGCGTATTGCACCAAAGAAAAGTCCGGATAATCGATGGAACATAGTCGCCAATATCGATCAAAGATTTTGCCAAAAACAGGATTTTCGAAAATTAGAAAAAAATCATATGTATTTGGCAAGTTTAACGAACCAATTGTCGCTAAAAAAAATTTAGGTTACCGGATGATTCGGTGACCAGTTTTTTTTTTTTTTTTTTTTAAATTTGTTAATAACTTTTCAGCATTATTATTATGCAATATTAATATTTTTTGCACCTTCTGTATATTTTTTCCAAATTTTATCCCATCGGGAAATCTTTGAAATTCGAATGTAGCGATATACCCTCTTTAATATATTTGTTTCAAAGAATCACCAATATTGATGAATCGTTTATTTACTGTTTCAGATCTCAAAACAATGACTGATCGCTTGAAAGCGCGATACTACGTAACGCGTAGATTATTTATTGCCGATATGACACGTATATTCACGAACTGTCGTTTGTACAATAGTCCCGACACCGAGTATTACAGGTGTGCCAATGCTCTCGAAAAGTATTTTCAGACAAGAATGAAGGAGATTGGCTTATGGGACAAATAGGATTTAAAGTAAAAAAATATTAATAAAAAAAAAAAAATTCGTTATTCGGCGAAAAGTTTGGATGTATTCGTTCATTGGTCCAATTACCCGATGATCAATCGATCAACCAGCAACATATCCTTTTCGAATTTACTTATTAAACTTTTTTTCTTTCTTTCTTTCTTTCTTTTTTAACTTTTATTCAATGAAACATCTTCTTTCCCTAACTTGATATTTTAGTGTCACACGCGGAAGAGCCGAAGAATCGAAAAAAGCAATTCCCCGGATAAGTGGAGTAGGCATCACTTTAAAAAGCCTAATTAATGCAATTAGCCAAAGAGAGTTAATTAACGTATGTAATACAGCGATTATAACGATTCCTTGTGCCTCGTGGTTAGTCTACGGAACAGTGATCGCCGTGACTAGACGGGGGTTACGATGCGCGAACGGCTTTGTTGCTTCGGGTGGCAACTTTCCGGCATATCACGAACTCCGCACGTGAAGAAGTACCGGACGTTATGGGTTCTCATCAATGAATCGCCCGCGTCTTCTTCCACCGATGTTTTTCTTTCTTATCGATCGTTAAAATTTTTTTTTACTGTACAATTAATCCTCCGATCGAATTAATCAACGAATTGTCGCTTGATTGACCTTCAGCTGTTTTTCACTGCTTAAAGATCGCGCGAAAAACTTCGTTCAGTTTGTAACGTTAAAAATATGATGATCGCTACTTAATAGGAGATATCAATTTATGGATCGCGGTGCGATCGAACGCCGACGAGTTTAATTATTCAAGATCGGCAGATAGAGGTTTTACCTTAAACAGGTTAAAGGTCAATCCGACGATCCGCTATGGACTCGCATTCGAGATTATCGTCCTTTTAAGGAGCGAGCGATTTGTCAAAACTCCGTTTTCGCTCGATTTGTTTTGGCTTCGTTCGTTAATCAGCTCTCGGAAGTCGTTCGCCATGAAATTTTTACAATGTCACGTAGTCAAGCGCCGGTGATGCACTCGGGGAATCGAAAGAGGTCAAGATCGCTAGAAATATGGAACATTGCGGTGTGTCCTTTCGGCAAAAATGGAAATTCGCTTAGAGGAATCTGACAAATCGGATTATTGAAAAAATACGTCGATCTGTACCGCCCACCGAATTCTCTTTTCTTATCCATTTGTTCACTCGTTTTAATAGAATGATTTAAGGAAACTGTTAAGATACTTTAACTACTGTTATTTTGTTACCGAAATCGAAAAAAATACTCGAAAAATTCTTTCAAATTTCACAAAAAAAAACATCGAATTTGAAGGGATAAGGAAATTGTTTAGATACTTTAATTGTTGTTATTTTGTTACCGAAATCGAAAAAAAACGCTCGGAAGATTCTATCGAATTTCACAAAACGAAAAAAAAACATCGAATTTGAAACGATAAGGAAATTGTTTAGATTCTTTAATTGCTGTTATTTTGTTGCTGAAATGGAAAAAAATGCTCGAAAGATTCTATCGAATTTCACAAAAAAAAAAAACATCGAATTTGAAACGATAAGGAAATTATTTAGATACTTTAATTGCTGTTATTTTGTTACCGAAGTCGAAAAAAATTCAAAAGATTCTATTGAATTTAACAACAAACAAAAACATTGCATTAGAAACGATACGAATTACGAAAGACGACTAAACTTGTTACGAATATTTCTTCTTTTTGCAAACAAATATAGTTTCAAATTTAGAGGATTCGCCGTTTCGAAAGGCGTTTCTTCTCGATGTCGGAATAATTTTTTTTAATCTCATTTTCAATCACCCGAATGAAGTGTCTTCTGCTACGGGATGTTTCTCGTATCATCGTAGAACTCCGAAATTGCGGAAGCATCGGCGTTGTTATAAATGTAAATGATATACACGTTCGTCGGTGAACTCAATTGCACAGCAATTTCTCGTGTATATACCCTTTGCGCATACGAGAGAAGGAAAATGGTTAACATGCTCTGGTTATCGTAAACTTCATTCACTTGATGGATCCTGTGCTCGTCCGGTTAATTGCCCCAGAGGCAGCGGAGAAATATAGAACATTTTTTTATTTATTTATTTCCAAAGCAACTATCGCAGAGACGATGTATTTCCAAAAAAAAAAAAAAACGCCTAATTATCGCGAATGCCGTAAAAATGAAAAAAACAATTTAAATAAAATTGAATACATAATTTCGATAGGATATTAATTGGAATAGAAGGTAAAGAATTTCAGATCCACAAACGTAGTTATAGTTAATCATTAATCGAAAATCACGTGCGTCCGTTTCATTTACGAATTGATAACACTTCGTCGGTGTAAATTGCAATTGTTAAAAAGTGGAAAAATACTTTTCGCGGCGTTATTTGGAGCAAATGTGCAAAACCTCTGACCATATATGTTCAACAGCGTTTTAGTTAGGAGAGAGAAGAGGGGAGTTGATATAAAGGCAGCGTCTTGGCTTAGTGGCACACTTCTCGACGAACCGAGCGAACTACAAGGACAGTGTAACTCTAGTCAATTAGATATTTCAACAAGTGGAACGGTTTTTAAACAAATTGTACGTTGTTTTTGTTTATCCACGTAAATTACTATTTTATTTAATTTTCCTTAAGCAATTATTTTTGTTTACTTAGTGAGTTAAGATGTGTGACGACGATGTGGCCGCTCTGGTTGTTGACAATGGGTCGGGTATGTGTAAAGCCGGATTCGCCGGGGATGATGCACCCCGTGCAGTCTTCCCTTCCATCGTCGGAAGACCCCGATATCAGGTAAAATTAAAATCAACGATTCGTTTCCCAAAATTTGAATAAATTTTTATCAAAGATATTTTTTTATCGAAGTAAAATTGATTTTATAAATAAAAAAAAAATTGTGGATTTAATAATTTGCGAAACATTATTAATTTTATTTTATTAAAAAAAAAAAAAAAATTGTTTTTTTTATGTGTAAAGTCTGTTGCCATAAATTATTTTGCTTAAATGTGTAAAAAATATGAAAAAGGAGAAAAAAATACTAAGGTAGCAAATTGCGGATAAAAAACGAATGGATAATAAAAAAAATTGCCGATTTCAGGGTATAATGGTAGGAATGGGACAGAAGGACAGTTACGTAGGTGACGAGGCACAGAGCAAACGGGGTGTTCTTACAGTTAAATATCCGATAGAACACGGTATCGTCACGAATTGGGATGATATGGAAAAAATTTGGCATCACACGTTTTACAATGAGTTGAGAATCGCTCCCGAGGAACATCCGGTTCTCCTCACAGAGGCGCCGCTGAATCCAAAAGCTAATAGAGAAAAAATGACGCAAATTATGTTTGAAACGTTTAACTCGCCCGCGATGTACGTCGCTATTCAGGCTGTTCTTTCCCTCTACGCATCCGGAAGAACCACCGGCATCGTTTTGGACAGCGGTGATGGTGTTTCCCATACGGTTCCCATTTATGAAGGTAAATAAAATGAATTATCTTCTTCGAGAATGAAAATAACTTTAACGCGTACGATTATTTCGATGAAAAAAGAAAAATGCCCTCTTTTCGATCGAACCGAAGATAGTAGTGTTTCTAAATGGAAAGTCGTTTGTGGAGCAAAGATTTAACATGGAGCGCACGGCTCGCAAGTCCTTTTTTAGTTATCGCGTCTCCGCAGCCTCCGTGATATCTAATCCGGTAAAATAAAACATCGATCGAACTGTTATAAACTTTGATGCAATGGAAAAACAAGAATTCTAAGGCATCTGACGATTTTCTCTTAACAGGATATGCTTTACCGCACGCAATTTTGCGTCTCGATCTCGCCGGTCGGGATCTCACCGACTATCTCATGAAGATCCTGACGGAGCGCGGCTACTCCTTTACCACAACAGCCGAACGCGAGATCGTTCGCGATATCAAAGAAAAACTTTGCTACGTTGCCCTCGACTTTCAGCAGGAAATGTCTACGGCCGCCGAGTCGAGTGCTCTTGAGAAGAGTTACGAACTTCCGGATGGACAGGTGAGAAACAGTTACTTTAAGGAGAATGTATCGTTACATTTCCAACTAAAAGTGAGATTTACAGAAAGTTTTGAATATTTCCTAATAGGATAACATTTTTTGCTTAATAATAATCTTAAAAAGTTATTAACAAAATTGAAAAATATTTTTTTTTAACGAATCGCTCGACAATTTATATTCGCAAATACCGATTGAACATTTTTCGAAAATAAACAAAAATTCCGATAAAATTCATATGTATTTAGAAAAATTAGCGAATTAACTTCTGCAAAAAAAAAATTTGTTTAATTGTTTAACATTTTTTGTAACTAATTTATTGATAAATTTTAAAAATTATTATTTTGGAAAATCACTGCGGGGGTTCTTAGCATCGCTATAGGGTTGAAATTTTCCAGTTGTTTATCCCATTGGGAAGTATTTTCAATTCTCTCGAAATCTCGCATTTGGTTGGTAATGTAACGATACAAACTTCTTAAAGCGATAGTAACGGTTCCAAAAAGATAAGTGGAATTTTTCAGTTATGTTAATAGATACCCTTAAAAATTAAGCAAACTGTTTTCTCACATAAAGTTTGCGTTGCACGCCATGATTGCCGTGTTATATTGTTGTAATCTCACGCGCGTAAAAAAAAAAAAAAAAAAAAACGCATTTATTGTCTATTGCAGGTAATTACCATCGGCAACGAGCGTTTCCGGTGTCCCGAAGCGATGTTCCAACCGAGTTTCCTGGGAATGGAATCGTGCGGTATTCACGAGACTACTTACAATTCCATAATGAAGTGCGACGTCGATATTCGTAAGGATCTCTACGCCAATTCCGTGCTCTCCGGTGGTACGACGATGTATCCCGGTATCGCCGACAGGATGCAGAAGGAGATCACTGCACTGGCGCCCTCGACCATGAAAATAAAGATAATAGCACCGCCCGAGAGAAAATACTCCGTTTGGATCGGTGGCTCCATTCTCGCAAGTCTCAGTACGTTCCAACAGATGTGGATATCAAAACAGGAATACGACGAGTCGGGACCTTCAATTGTTCACAGAAAATGCTTCTAATTTTACATACACTTAATTTAACAACTAAACAATTTTTTTTGTTGCCGGATTCCAACAATCGCAAAAGACCAACGCATCTGCTGTTTGTATTTCACGAAAAAAAAAAAAAAAAATCGTTCGGAAAATACCTTTGAAAAAAAAAAAAAAAAAAAAAAAAAAAGCTGCGCGATATTATTCTCGAACGTGTATTGTCATTCGATATATTTATTTATGTATTTATTGTCCTAACGAGGTAACTAACCGGGTCGACGGTTCGTCGATGAAATTTTTAATTTTATTATCTATACGTTAATCATTTCAGCGATTTTTTTTTTCAATTTTGTTTTTTTTTTTTTTTATAATAGCTTTCATATCGGCTTACAAACTCTTTCCACACTTTTCATTAATCGGTACACACACCGGGGATTATTGTCAAACTATAAGACGAGACAAATTGACGAGAAATAATCAATGCTATTGAATTGGTTTTTTCTTTTCTTCTTGTAATCCATACATACTTTTTTTTATTTCTTATGTGTCTATGCATTATTATATTTATTTATAAACAGTAAATATTTAGGACTGAATCCGAGAGTTGTGTGAAAACGTGTTTTGCTTCACGACCTTCCATTTCGCATTGTATATTCATTGCGATCAGTCGAATACCTACGAGTCGATTTCATTTTGGACAGTTATGTCGTTTATTTACTTTTTTTTTATTATTTAAATCTTCGTATGTACGAGTGATGAAACAACTGGCAAAGGATCCGAGTTACGCGCTTTAGAGAGCATAAGATCGGTAAAATTTCAATTAAAAATTTTCAAATCACAGTTTATAATTGATATTGTTGCGTTGTTAATTACATTTATCTGTTTTTCGACTAATGGCAATTCTACGTCAGACGAGAAAAAAAATCGACCGCAGATTTCGATATCGGAAGCGTTCTATTCGTCGCTACCTGCTACGCTTTTTTTTTTACTCGTTTTTCTTTTAAACAAATTATTTACGGTACTAAATTGAAACGAAAAGGTAAAATAGCATTCATTCTAAATGTTTATTATTTACATATCGTCAATATTGTACTCTTTAGGCTCATTTTTTTTCTTTAAAAACCTCGTCAGAGAAACGATTGACAAAGTCCCGGATAATTAAACTGGACGGTCGATCGACGTACTCCTTAGTCGCTTATTAAATGTTCAATGTCAGATCGTAAATATTCGATAATAAATTAAATGAAAAATTGTCCTCTCGTGGCGATGGCGACTCCTTGCAATCGGCAATAAACGTTTATCACGACACCGAAGAAACTTCCCGTTTTTTTTTTTTTTTTTTTTTTTTCCTCACATCGATGTTTAGATTCCGCGTTACACAGTAATGCCTAAAAATAATTAAAAAGAAAAAAAAAAAAAAAAACAAAGGACCAGAATTTTTTTTTCAGTATTTTTTTTGTTCGTTATCTATCCATATTCGTCGTTATTTCATAACGATCCATCCCTCTTCACTTCCGTAGCAAAAATGTATGTGTTCGTGTGTATGTGTTGAGTATATGTTATGTACAATTAATAAAAAATATACATATCTAATTAATAGTTCTAAGGATATTAATCATATATGGTTTTCATTTTTTTTTTTCTCACCGACCCTTCGGTTTGTCGAAGGATTTTCATAGTAGTTATCCGTTCATCAATACGTATAGCAGTATTGTCTATACATCGAAAATCTTCTCGTACAACGGAAACAAATAAACAAAAAAAAAGGAGTTGACGAAATACACTTCGCACGTCGAAAATAACATTTTATCCATTCAATAATAGGCGTCGTAACGAGGCGCCGTTTCACGTTCGCTACATCGAAACTCCTGCGTAGTTAAAAAGCCGCGTTGGGCTTTGATTATCGCCAATCTATCTTCTAGACAGTTACATTTTTTTTTTTCTTATTTTTTTTTACAATAACTTCTTTTTCGACTGTCTTACAGTACACACCTTAGTCTGTCTACACATTTTATACAATGATTACAAAGAAACAAGACATCGATTTGTTTTTTTTTTTCTTCCATACAAATTTTCGTAGCCGTCGAATGATCCGGAGATAAATGTTTCATTAAAAACAAATGATATGTCTGCGGCTTGTAATAAAAATGTAATGCAATATTATTTTTGTTCGCGTTACGATCGTATTGGAATATACGGAAAATTAAAAAGGAAGAGTATCGAGTATCGAGTATCACGAGTTTCGAATTCGTATGGTTGATCCAAGAGACATCCATCAAAACGCTCACATCGATCGACGATTGAAAAAACAAAAAAAAAAAAAAGATAACAAAACAAAGATCACGAACTATGGCCTATAATTCATTTTTATGCATTATATATTTTTCATAAAAAAAAATTAAAAAAAAAATATCCAAGAAAAAAAGATAATTCATAAAAACATCTTTGGTGCCCTAGTTAAGACGGCAGGAATAACGCACACAGGGAGACTTTTTTTCTAAAAAAAAAAAAATAATAAATAAATAAATTAAAAAAAAAGGAAAACCATGATTTGTCGATTCTACTGCCGATTTCAGAATCATATTGCGATTGAGGGTTTAAAAAAAAAAACGCGCGATGTCCGTCGTCTTAAAAGTCTATCTTCTGGATTTTCTTCTGCCGGTCGATCTCTTGGGCCGACGGTTCTTCGACCTCGTCGTGTGTAACCACGGCAAGGAGAATTCGCTGAAAAAAAGTTAAAAAATCGGCGTTCAAAAATCGAGTAAACTTTAGAAATTTTTTAAAAATATTTAAAAAACAAAATAAGTTCTCATACGTGGAAGAAAAACTGGGAATAGGAGCTCCGAACGCCGAAACCGGTAACTGTGGATCGACTTGGAGATTCTGAATTTGATCGATGTCCGGCCACAACGATGTGATAGTCTCCTCTTCGGTAGTCGAGGGACACGGACCGGTGTGATTCGTGTTGTAACACGTTGCCTGATGATTCTGTCGTTCTTGTCTCTGTTTTAATTTCTCAATATGCCGTTGTTCTCTGAAAAAATGTAAAAACAGTAATATTGCTTGTTAAAATAATTAAATTAATTAATTACCAATAATTAAAAAATTATACGAGAAATGGAATAGCGTTTTTCAATATTCTCAAAAGTTTCTTAGTTCACCTTATCCTTTGTACGTCCCACCGTTTCCGTCTCCTCTCGTCATTCTCGAGCTTAAGATGCCTCTTGTTGAATATCTCATCGTCAAGATTCTCCGTTCCTTCCATCGTATAACAACTCGTGTATATTTTGATCCTCCAATTCGGCACTTCTAACGAACTGCTCTCATCGATCGGTGTCGATACTTTGTTATTCAGCGGATAATTCGGATCGCCTACAGCTGTGTAATAGTGTTCTTCCGTCGTTAAACAAGGTTCCTTCTTCAGCAAAGATTTGCCCTTTTTTTCGCTTTTTCTCGGTGATTCGTTCGTCGACGATTTTCCATCGGGTATCGTCGACGTTGTATCGTTGCTTATTGACGATGAGCACGAAACGCCGCGCTTCCGTTTACCACCGGAAGTGCTCAATGGCGTCGGATCCGAACGTCTCTTCTTCTTGCCCTCCCAGTCGTGTCTCGATTCACCGCCGCTTTCTTGCTTAGCGTCTATTTTATTCGTACTGTCCGAAGATTCTTGTTTAACGGTCGTAATACCTCCGCTCGTGTTGAGTCTTATTTTGAAACTTTCGTTGTACGGCGTAACGACGTTCTCCAACTGAGCATTTTTGTGATGTTCGCTCGTCGCGACGATACCCACGGAATTTAAATTCGGCGGGGAACAGGGTCCGGTGTGATCGGATGCCAAAGAATTTTCCGTACTTTCGGATCTTAATTTCTGCAAATTCACCCGTCTGTCCATCCGCTCCAATCGCAGCTTTAGCTGAAACATAGTTAAAAAAAATATATATCAACGTCCGTTACAACTTTCGATTCACAAAAAAAGATCGTCTCTCGTCCAAATATCTTTGTCAAAAAATCGCTCAAAAAAAATTTTTAAAGATTTGAAAAACTCCCGCCGCGTGACAAACGTCACGAATAAATGTCTGCGTGCGCATGCGCCCCGAATTAAACAAGTGGTGCCATCCCGCGTTCGAATTGTTTGACAGACGACGTGAGACATAACGGGAGTGCTGCGAAGACGCGCACGATTATCGAAACGCTTCGCTTCGTTGCTAATAATTTTTCAACCATTTATAGGTACAAAAAAAAAAATGAAAACAATCGTCGTTCTCAACGATGCGGGAGGTGACCGGAGATAGTCGAAAATTTCGAAACAAAAGCTGCCATAAGGTAAAACCAATAAAATTACGATGATTCGTGTATTTGTGCAAAAGTCGGGAAGGGAGGGGAGGGGGTGAAGGGGGGATACCATGCGGCACCGTGGCCAATGTCTCTCGCCTACCGTCTCGTTCTCCTGTCGCAGTGCCGCAAGGAGTTTGTCCTTAGTGACGATTTGTTCCGATTGTTGCTGTATAAGATCGAGATGCAGCAGCAATAGCTCTTTCAGATGTTTAACCTCCGTGAGATCATTATTACGAGCCTCGTTGCCTCTTAGTGGGCTTACGCCGAGGGCCGACGTTGCTGTCGCAGCGGCCGGAGTTGTTCCGCCGTCGGTCATACTCGCGTACATGTGATCGAAGGCACACGGAAAGCTGAGTATTCCGGCGGCTGCACTTTTGCTAGTTTCGCTGCCGCCGCTTTGATATTCGTGATTTTGTACGACGCCGCTTGTACGGGAGCTGTTGGTCGTCGACGAGGACGACAGGTGCTCGTTCATCGCCGCTACCATGTTGTAAGCGGCGCGTGCCGCTACCGTAGCACTTGCTACGACGCCCGGCGTCCCCGTACACGCCACCGACGTTAAAACAACTTCACGATAATCCGACGTTGTAACGATACCGCTTGTGCGTAAATCACGTGACGCACGTTCGCTCGTTGTCGTTACGACGTCCGTCAACAAATCACGATAATCGAGACCAACAACACCGATAACGCTTGCGTTAGACACGTTTGTGTTGTTCTTATCACCATTCACGAGTCGCGACGGCGAGGCGTTTGACATCTTCCCACCGTGGCGCCGTCGCGGCTCCAGCGATCATTTGTGGCCGCGTCGAGCGTACCACGCGCCCGACTCACGTACATCAAGCGTTTTTTTTTGCTACGCCACCCCAGTTGAGTTTTTTCTTTTTTTTTTTATTCCTTTTTTTGTCGCCGTCAATTTGTTTTTCTCGCGAAGTTTCTCGCGATACGCGCGAAGCTCTCGCTCTCCTCGGAATCGGTTCGGGATACTGACAACCCTTTTAGTTACTACGACCGGAAATGATGATTTTGCGTAGACACGGGATTCGCGACAATAACGAAGTATCGATAGGACGCGCTCGCGAATTTTGCAGCCCGACAGGCTATGTTGTATATACGCGTTGCTTCTATGCCGTTTACTTTCTCGAGCGAGTTTTGTTACCCTTTCGTTCGGCCAGAGCGTGTTTACTGACGGAACGATGCGGAGCCGCGTTCGGCATTGGTATCACAGCGACATCTGACGATTTTTAAAGGCAGTCGGGCAGCAGCACCGACTACTGCAACGTTTCCCGCCATTTTATTGCCGCGGACACGTGATTAAATCGAGACGAACGAAAATTCGGAAAAGTGGCTAAGCGCGTAGTTTGCTTTGCGAATTGTTACGAGAATGATGCGAGTTGCTTTTACAAGATTGCGGGATCGGATAATCTTGATGATAAAACTTCGCGAGTGAAACACGCGACCAGATGAATTCCTGATAAAGAATATTGAGCTTCACAGTTGAAACACGCGATCGGATATGTCGTTTGACACGAAGATTAAGCTTCACGGGTGAAGCATACTTCGAGATCTACGATTTCGGTGAGATTTTATTATTCAACAGATTACCGCTGGACGAGAGCAACACAATTTTAACCCGAACATTTTTCACGCGATCACAATTAGTTTTTTACGATAAAACAAATCGTTTTTCGAAGAGCTACGGAAAACGACAATGAAGCGGCGTGAATGTTAATAATAAACAGTTATGATCGATTGATACATTTTCGCGATTCCATATGAATTTCGTTTTTAAAGGTAAAGTAACATAAAAAAATATGGCTTTCGCGTCCCAATTTTCGTGACGTTCGTCGAAGTTAGCAGAGGCGGTTCTTATAAAACAGCTGATCGCGTGTTTACATACTTTTTGGTGCATTTTTTTTCAAATTCTACGAATAATTTGCGTACCTCTTTACATGTTATCGTTGATTCGTTGAAATTCAAAGCCTCAGATTAGTAAAAAAATAAGTTACGGCGTTAATAAATATTATTAAAAAAATTAAACTTTACATTGGCAAAAATTCGGCGTGACGAACACCATGAAGAATATTTAATTATCATGTTAAATTTGCACTTTTCATTGTTTCTGCAATTTGCTAAACTTACCGAGTAAAATTTGGCCGATTAACGATTGGATTAATGTTCTTTATTTGGACAACGGTATATATATATATATATTAGCATCAAAAAATACGTATATCGCAACATATTACAGTTGTACACAGCAGGGTGATCGCGGACTTTCGTCCGGATACGATATGATACTCTTCGTTCATTCGCACCCTGGCGTTAGGTATATGTTTATTATCCCGTGACACACATGCAGAGATGCTTGACGAATTTTTGTTTTGTTGTACCAAATATCATTGCATAAAATCTATTAACTGTATTTTACTTCGGATGATGGAAAATGAAATCTGAATTTTTCTTTTTTTTGCGCATCGTCTCGAAATTAAAAATTATTTTTATCGGCGTATCGCGAGCGGATAGACGCTTGAAAAAAAATCTATATCGGGGTATAAACGATAGCTATTACTGGTTTTTTTTTTGTAATATAAAAGAACACACTAACAACTAAATGCTACAATTCTGTTGCACAAAGACTTACACGAAGTTACATCTATAAAAACATTTACAAATCAACGCAACGTTGTACAATCATTCGGATGCATTTTTCTATAGAGTTCTTTCTTTTTTTTTTATTATTTATTTATGCAATTTTTTTTTTTTTTTTTTCATCGCTTCTTCGACAATCAAAAACATTTCTCATTCTCTAAAATATTGTTCCGTGCATTTCGTTATTAACGATTCGTTTACCGACGAGATTTGTGCTTTTCGCCAGTCTTTGTGTGTATATATCTTTTGTCAGAAAAATATTAATCTTCGCGCCAAACAACGATTTCCATACTTTTGTAGTCTTCGGAAATAAACGAAAGACCCATATAGTTAATTCATCGAACGCGAGACGCACGGTTTTCACGCGATTGATATTATTATCGACTGTGAACCGATACAGCAAAATCCACCGACTTTTTCTATAACTCATGCGTTTGATTACCGTTTCAATTCATTGTAGATGTTGCCTATTATTTACGTACATTACATGAGTATTTGATTCATTTATACAAAGTAAAACAGTATAGAATATGATATTTCGAGAGAAAAAAAAAAAAGTGAAACGCAATCAAACAATCGCATCGAATTCCTGAGACGCATATCGATCGATACACATTAGCAACAGGTTGCACGCGATCGTTTCATCGATCATAAATATAACACACGGTTACGTTTGCTTTCATTTTTCATTGTTGATTTTTTTCAAAAACTTTTTTTTTTTTCGTAATTTTTCGTAATTTTTTTTTTTTTTCTCTTTTGCTCCGTTTCGACATGATTTTTTTTTTTCAACTACACGCATACGTAAAATTTAACTAACTACGATATACATATATATATATTCAGTACATCTATGTACTATAGAATTTTTTTTTTATCTTCATATTTACAATTATTATGACAGGGGACATATCTGTGAGTTAGTGATGCTTCGATAAAATATCCCGCATTCTCGTTCCTCTGTGCTCTATGCTAAAATGACGAAAGCTGTCTGTCATGAGACTTTTTTTTTCAGTTTTGTTTTTCTTGATTCTCTATTGGTTTGTTGCGTTATGCGATAATAAAAACTTTCTCTCTCTCTCTCTCCCGGTAGGATTCTTCGTTGTTCGCTTTACACAAACATAAAATAAACTTTGGCAACGCGCGATTTTCGATAATTTTTTTCGCAAATTAATTTTTTTTTTTTTTTTTTTTTTTTTTCAAGTAAAATTTGGATCAATTTATCGACGCCGGAAGATCGAAACTATACGTATGGCTCCGAATAGTTTTTACAAATTTTTGATTTGCGAATATGAAAAAAAAAAAACATCGAATTAGAGCCGATGATACGCGCGAGCAAAGGTTAAAAAAAAAACACGAACGTTCTTCCGTGACTAGAGTCGAAATCCTTCAATCCCACGTAGCATTTCGTCCATCGCGAACGCCTATGTATATTCATTATATCTATAAATATGTGTATTTGATACTGACGAGTCGTCGATTCATTAAAAAAAAAACACCAAAAAAAAAAAACCAAAATTTAAAAAGACTCGATAAAAAAAATTTCTTGTTCTACCATTCGCCGTGAGTCTATCGTCTCGTAAGCTCAATATTCGTTTTTTTTTTGTCTCTGGCAGTCAATTAAACTGCTCCTGCCGGGAATAAATAGGAACTAAGTTTATAAATTTACATAAGAAACGAGGCTTCGCTTCGATAGTTTCGCAGTTCAACGAAGTCTTTCTGTATTAACAAAATAATTTCGATGAAAAAAAAAAAAAAAAAAAATTGTTGTACGTTTCGATTGAAAGACGAGTTCGTTGAACTGCGAAAGAAAAAAACATGAATCTGGAAGGATAAACCTCTATTATGCACTTCTTTTTTGTTTTTTTTTTTTCCGTTTTTTTTTTTTTTTTTTTTTTTTTTCGTTCCAACATTATTTGTCGTAAAGTTCGTAGATATCGCGTTTATCTCGCGTTTCTCATTGATACGATATCTGCCTAAACATGCTGCTTATCTCCTCCATCGTCTTGTTCTTCGTTTCCGGAACTTTCTTCCATATGAAGAAAGTGAAAAAGGCTTGAAGAGCGGCGAAAATGATGAAGACGTATGCGCCGAGTGCCTCTTGCAGCGGCAGGAATGCAACGGTAACGATGAAATTCGCTGACCAATTAACGGCGATGGCTACCGACGTTGCCGCCGGTCTCGCCGATTGATTGAAGAGCTCCGAAACCAAAAACCACGGGATGCTTCCGGGTCCGGTGGCGAAAAATACGACGAACAGGATGACGAGAATAATCGCGAAGTACGCAATTACGTTCGAATGGCCCTGAAAATTGAAGAAATAAAGAACAAAAAAATTAATAAATGATCATTTGACGAAACATAAATAAATAATTAATTTATTAAATTAATAATTAATAATAAATTATTAATTAAATAAATCAATACTATAAATGTTTATTCGAGAAAATAAAAAAAAATTCTTCGGTTACTTACGACGAACACAAGACAAACAGCAAGTAGAGATGTGACGACGAACATTCCAGAGAATCCGAACAGCAGTAGTGTTTTTCTTCCGGCTTTTTCAACGAGAATAAGCGACACGAGAGTCATGACGACGTTCATCGCTCCGACACCGAGACTTGCCGATTGTGCGGCGCTTTCATCGAGATTCGCCATCTTGAAGATCTTCGTCGAGAAAAACATGACGGCATTGATGCCGGAGAATTGTTGAGCGAACATTACCATTATAGCGATTATCAGAGGAATCCGGAGTGTCGGATTGACGAACAATTCGCGAAGAGTTACGCGAGGTGTGAGTTTCATGGATTCATATTCGGCTCTCATATCCTCCATCTCGTCGTGAACGCCGCTGGTGCATCTTAGCCACGAGAGTGCGCGTTGTGCTTCCATATCTTTGCCACGTCCGAGAAGCAAATATTTCGGACTCTCGGGACACAGCGGTAAAGTGCACATTTGGAATATCGCCGGTACGATAGTCAGACAAAGAAGCAATGGCCACTGATCCTTAGTACCCAATATCTGTTGCATACCGAGGATCTGCGCGACGAGAATGGAAATCGTGATGACCAATTGATAGACCGTACCGACGGCGCCTCTCAGATGAATCGGTGATATTTCCGCGAGATACATCGGCGCAAGTCCGGCGTTGAAACCGGCGTTGATACCGATCAAGAATCTTCCAATAATTATCATCTCGTAGCTGTGTGCCATTTTTGAAAATCCCTCGAACAGCACGGTGAGGACAACGAGGATATTAATGAGGAGGAGGCCACCCTTTCGGCCGAACCTATCGGCCACAGTGCCCACCAATGATCCACCGATCATACCTCCCACGCAAAATATCGCCACAGCCAACGACCAGATATTCGTAACTTCGCTGTTACTCGGCGGCACACCGTCCGATCTATTCGTCTTCTCATCTTTGATCCACTGCTCGATCAGCTGTTTTGGAGTAGAAAAGTACATTAGAATCTTTCGTGATACTGATGATCAGTTATATCTAAGATATCGAAGATACAGAAGTTGAATCTTCGCGTTTGAAAATAAAAAAGTAAGTAATCAATTATTGTACTTTTAATAGCGAAATTTATTTGTTGGAATAAAATTTGTTACCAACTTTGATTCGTATGATACTTGTTAATAGTTTATTCATATAATTTTTTCTACAAAAATTAGACTTAAGTTGATTAAAGGGATTTTTGTAAAAGGCAACTGAAGTCGTACCGTGGAAATCAGTTATTACTTTTTTTTTACTTTGTTCCACACAGACATCTTTTTTATACAACAGTTTCATTTACCACTCCATCGTATCAGTGGAATGAATCAGAATAGGTAATTTCTTATCAGTTTATCACGTATAATCCCTATGCTGCGTTCAACAGAGACTTTTGGAATTTTACTCAAAGCTTCGAAAAGCCAATGAAATAAAATAGTAAAACTTACCGCTTGTGGCGCGTTGACAACACCAGTATTGTAACCGTGTTGAAACGAAGAGCCGAGCGCAGCGGCTGCGATAGCGAAGAGCAAACGGCCATTGAGACCCTGAAAATGATAAATTTCTTGCATTAACAAACACCTTCTTCCGTTCTTTCATTGAAACGCTTTTCTAAAGGTCAAAGAACGATTCTGTTGTGCATATAAAACAGACCTTTGGCCTTTAGGAACGCGATGAGATATAATTGCATAAACACCGCGAGATCGAGACACGCGAATGAATTCGGCAAAATTAAGATAATTGGTCAACGATCCTAAGATCGTCGTCTGTATATGGAACATACATATGGATGGGCTAATAGACGGGGGATGGGGTCCCGACGATCGTTTTCACGATGCTTGTTTGCATAAACTGTTGGATGAAACGAGAGCCCATCATTCAATTAAAGTTGGAGTCACATTTAGGAGGCAACCGAGTGGACTAGTTGACGCTAATTGAACGCATAGCATCGGCCAAATATAACTCTTCTCCACGTGGCTAAAGCGCTCTGTTGAATATTCTACATCGATACTGACCAATTAATTCGGTGATATTGTTTATACGGGTTTAAGCGCTCGATGAATGATCTTGTAAATTAATAGGCGCGACGCGCGAGTACTGACAATGTCGTCCTTGCGTGATCAACGCCGAGCCGTGACCCAAAAGGAACAAACGCTAACGTTATTATTACAATACATCGCGGCTTCACCGACAACGCGGACTATAAAATAGCAATGAAATCCGTGTTGATAGCTCGTGGTATAATTTATACTATAAATATAACTCTTTCGTGTGGACAAATCAAACATCGAGCCATGTATCGTACGGGATCTCAGTGGCCAATCGTCGTCGCGCTATTTCGAAACGTAAGATTCATTAAAAAGTATAATTGCGCTTACAGCCGCGAAGATTTTTACATAGGAACGGTGTTCACGCGCAAATCCTTCCGGTAGGCAAACGAAAGGGATTTATCAGAGTTACCGTTCATTTTTTTTGTTTTTCGATGATTTTTTTTTTGTTTTTTTTTTTTCGCGTACGATGAATTTGTGATACGAAGTGATGGTTTTTATTTATTTTTTAATATCGCTTAACAAATTAATACTGCGTGCTGACGAATGGATCGAATTATAGTTTCAACTGCTAAGGAATCAATTGAATTTTATCACATCGTTTTGCCTTTTATGGAAAAATCAGGAGAAAATATATGATAAGAGAAAAATTGATCGAAAAAAAATGTAACACTACGCGTCGGTTGCGTGTCCAAAATTTATCACCTATTATCAATGGTTATCCAACTTTACATCACGAAACTTCGAACTTTGCAGACTTCGCGGATCACTATGAAAAATCTTTGCCTTCTTATTTTTATTTTTCTTACATTTCACTCAATAAAAGCAATTAAATTTTTTTTCTTTCTACAAAACGATATTAATACCCTTATAATGTCATCCAATACTTTGCAAACAATACGTTATTTAACAGAAAGATATTCATTCAAACATTTTTCCACCTGTTTTATACCGCAATCCTTACGGAAGTTTTCATTTCGAATAACTCGACATCGCGGATACCACAGTTTCACTCTTTATACTCCATACAACGACTGTACTATATGTTTGTTTTTTTACTTTGCCGCGGCGAAGACTGTGAAAATGTTTTTTTTTTTTTGCGCATTTTACAAACTGAACACTCCGGCTTACCGCTCTCCTGATGTACGGCATCGAGGCTCGTCTAACCGATATTTCCAAAACCATGTGAACGATTTTCCCAATGGGCCCTTTTTTCGCAAGAGATTTTTTTTTTATTTTTATTTTTATATTCCCAATATTTTTAACGGAATTTCCGGTGATTCAGCGAAAAATCCTTTAAAAATTTCTCGTCACAAACGGTATTCGAACACTGAGGTAAAACGTCGGATATTCGGTATTTTATGTACTTTGATTCTCGTTTGCGTTGACTCCGGAGTCAGCAACGATTAACGCGTTTTTCACCGTCGCGGTAGAGCACGTGCGGTCGACTGGATGGGTCGACACCCCGTGCGATCTCTTATAGCACGTCGACTATACTACTTACTTATTCTCGAGTCACGAGAACGCTTTTTCAAACATCGTTCGACCGCGAAACTCGCAATAACTAATGCGCGCATATATATACGTATATATGTTTATGTATATATATATATACATACATTGATTATACTAAGACGCTAAGTGACGCCCGGAGCCGTTGTTACTCACGAATTTATTCTCCGTTTGTGTCGAACCAACAACGGCCTCTCGAGGTACTTTTCTGTTTGTCGCCAAATTATTTTCAAATGTTAAATGAACTTTGAACCAAAGGCTGTAACGTCAGTGTACTCATTACTTCGAAAATAATAATAATAATAATAATATGTTATAATTATTATGATTATTATATTGAATTATCCAATTTGGAGAATTTTCAGTGTGAAAGACAGTAATACAGTTTTGTTTATTACGTACAAATTAACCTGTAGAAATGACGATTATTTGTTTTATTTTCAAAGCTATTCACCTTAAATTTTCTTAAATAAACACCGTGTCAACGTCACAAGCAGCCTTTGCTGAGATATGATAACGAGTTACATCAGTGCCGTCTGCGTCATTGTACTGCTCTCTGAAGATCTTTCAAAATCCCCCTTTTTCGGATATAAAAAAAATATAGAAATCAACTTTTTTTTTTTTTTTGGGGTTAAAAAAAAATTTGTTTTTTTCGAGTATAAAAAAGTGCGAATGAAATTGAAGGCTAATTTATAGTTCGTTTAGTAAAAATTAGAATCGAATGGGGTTCGTTTTTTTTTTTTTTTGTTTTTCGGAGTCTATAAATTATTCATCGAGTTTCTGTTCGTATTGACGAAAATATGAATAGAATAGAATTCGAATTCTTTCGTCTATAAAAAACGTAATGTGAATAGCCGGTATAGCAGAACGTGTATAGCGCGCGATTAGCTCCTATTTACTTGTGCGATAGGTTACGGTGTTCGTAGAAGTAGAGTTTTAAAAAAACGAAAGAAATAAAAAGCTTCTCGGATGACGATACGATGAGGTGATCGGGGTTAGCTGGGTCAGCGTTAAAATATGTGCGAAGTCAGATGCAACTCGCGTGGCGAACGGCACTGTAAATGTTCTCGACGAATGCACTCAGAATTCGCGGTGGGCGGACGAACCGAACGCGTCTGCGATTTTCGACGCGATAAAAACAGTAACCGGACTGTAAATATGGTACATAACTTACACATAGTATATAGAGATGGCAGCTAATGCCCTCATAAATACACAAATCTTTTTGCGACTGTAGCTTATTCATTACCACATATAAGTGTATCGCCTTAACCAGACGAGGCTCACTTGCGGCGCCACAGATAATATGCAGATTATCCGTCATTACGAAGGCTATACGTGGCAATCATTACTTAGTAGCATTTTTTATGATATCTCTTGATTTTATCTACAAATCGCAAAAGCTGTCGATCGTTTGTTACGTTGACTTGAATTTTATAGGAATGGAAAAAAAAAATTATAGTAAAACATTAATTTATTTATTGAAAAAAAATTATTAAAAAAAGCTTTGCTTTTTACTTCGGCTGTTGAAAATGATGATATTAAAAAAATTTGGAAAAATAAATCAATAATAATAATAATAATAATACAGCAAAATTTTGTCCATGAAATAGAAAAATTTGAATTCTTCGAGGTCACTTTACGACGAAAAAAAAAATTTAAGTTCATAAATGGCGATAGTCTAAAATTAAAAGATCGCAGAATTCAGTCGTCAGATCAATAATATAATCGATTTTTTTCGAATCGTAGAATAGTATACAGGAACATTCAATATAAAAACCATAAAATATAAATTATCACGACAGTCATAGGAATTTTTAATCAAATCTATTTCTATGAATTCGGCGTGAAAAACGAATCTCATGTGAGGAGTAAATATTGTTTTTGCGCGACGAGGCTTTTCGATACGCGCACCGGCGACGCTGGCAATGAATCAAATCGGTGCTATACTCATAATCCGAGTCTCTTGGCGCTATGAACGTTCTGCATGCATAAGGCGCGATGAGACGCGCGAGAAACACGAGGACGTCGGAGGCGCGATCGATTTACTCGCGAAACTATTGGTCTCAGCGACGGTCGAGCCTCTCTCGTTGTATTATCACTATATACGTGTTTTCATGCACTACATGCGCTTTCGCGGCAACGACGGAATCTCTCGGTTCTTTCGCGTAATTACGCGATCGTTACAATGAACTCGAGGATACAGCGATAAACAGTATCTCCGAGAGATACCATTACCGTTTTCGAAATGGAAATGCGTTTGGCGCCTCGCGTCTTTCCGCGAATCTTCGATGTTCTCTTATGAATGGAAGCGACGCTATCGTCGTGTCGTATCTTTAAATGCAACACGATGAGAGAAAAAACGGGGGGAGAATGACAATGCACTTTGAAAAATGATAACGATTTTTTTTTACGATTCGTTAAATTATGCAATTTCTTATCGCGAACTTGCGATACGTATTGTCTTTGAATGTATTCTTAAAATTTTTCATTTAGGTAAATAGAAATGCAATGTCGAGTATAGAATGAAATATTCGAGGTTTCAAATTTTATTGAATTCCTCGAATTTTTTTTTTTTTTTTTCGTCATATTCTCAAAAGTTTTATTTTTCTTTATTTTTGTTAATAAATTTGCACTGTGAAATGTGTCGAATAAAATATTCGAGATTTCATATTATATTGAATTCTCCTAATTGCAGTTTTTTTGCCATCGAGTTTTTCAAAGTCGCGGAATTCCGAAAAAAAAAAAATTAATAATTTTTTATCGGAATTTTATCTGCTCAACAACGTACGAACGACGAAAAATAGATTTTTTTCTTGACAGTGTTTTACGGTAATTCAACGTTTGAAAATTGTTTGAAATATATCGGATGTAATCGTCAAAAGATTAATTGTCTTTTCAAATAGTTCGTTACGGAAGAAACGCCAATATTGCTCGTCCTCGCAATCTCGCTTTGCTCTCTCGTCAGTGATTTTTTTCTATCTCCGTTATGAGTCTTGCAGCGTCTCGTCATCTATTAATTAACTTCTATGTAGACTACGAAGGAAGCGACCTCGATGTAATGGAACGCGAGACGCTTAGCTTAATCCTTCCTTCCTCTCGGCCTGAGCGACAATTGCCTCGAAGGTGCATAGATGACCGCGTCTCTTCCTAACGCGGCTTCGCGGACCGGTCAACGCAAAAATACGAAAACGGCAAAACCTCAATTCGTATTGTCATTTATATCGTATTTAATTACTCCGTACTTTGCAAATGGTATTAAAAAAAAAAAAAAAAAAAAAAAAAATCGAAACTATTTTGTTAGTTAATTGAGTTTTTTTTTAAATAGGATAAAAAAAATTCTTTGCCGTTTTTTTTCTGTCGCCTATTTCTTATCCATTTTTTTCCGATAAGACTTTTGTCAAATAAAAACTTATTTTATCGTTTTATTTTCGTTCGAAGTAAGTTAAATTTGAATTTTCAATTGTCTGTACTGTCGAATCGTAAATCTCATAAAAAAAAATAAAAATGTCTATTAATTATTTTTTATTTGGACAAATTTTGGAACATTAGTGAAAATCGTATGTTACAGTAAAGCGAAAAAAACGACCTTCGTTCGGTCTGATATCACGCGAGTTATTACTACTTGGCGATTATCGCTCGGATCGAATAACCAATAGTAAAAAAAGACTGTTGAACACTCGTTAGAATCGGCAATTATTTAACAATGCAAAACGCACCTCCTGATGTTTGAGAAGCATGACGACAAAGTTTGGAAGAACTGAGACTATTAAGTTACGTTTATATACGTCGTCGTCGTGTAGTCGCGGTGGAACTCGTGCCACTGGCGAACATGACGACGACGTCGTGCCCCCAAAGTGCTCGTGTACGAGGCGACGAGTGTAAATTCCAGACACGACATAAAAAGAGACGGAAAGTGAGAGTGTCGGCTCTTCCCTCGTCACGCACACGCAACGAATGTCCCCCTCTCCGAGACCCCCCTTTTTTTTTTTTTTTTTTTAGCGACACAGACCTACGCACGTTTCCCCCTTTCTCTCGCTTCGCCGAACGTTACGCATTCACGCACACCAACGCGAAAAAAATTCCCTAGCGAGAAGTACGCGAAGTAGTAGCGGCGAGGAGGGAATCCTCTTCTATTGGTTGAGACGGAGGTGTGTCGCTCGTGGGACGCTGCGATTGGACGAAAAGTCCGTCGAGCCTCCGCTGTACAATAAGGTGCAATGTGTGTTCACACATGCGGTGTGCACACTAAAAAAAACCCGCGGAAACCGTCATCCAAGAATAGAAACGAGTATTCACACGCGCGCATATGGAGTCTCGCGGTATTCTCATCGGGGTTTATAACACTAACTGTTTCTGCGACAGCACCGGTGTATCCTGCGATGAGCGACGCTAAATAAGTTTCGTTCGCGATTTCGTTAAACCCATTATAAGACGATGGTTTCGCTATATTTAAACGGGGGTCGAGAGAGTTCAGGTTCGATAAAAATCGTGTTTTACATATATGAAGTGCTTATCGCACTAAAGATGTGTTCTTTTTTTTCGTACGAAAAATAATCGATACACAGCAATGAAATTAGGAAGAGTTTTTTTTATCAGTACACTGATTTTTTATCGGTATACTGATAAAAAAAATGGCGGCGAAAAAAATTTTAAGAAATTTAATGCACTGGTAGTGGAAGCTTTTATACATAAATTGGTATATTAAATTTGATGTACGATTATCAGGGATTTCCATTTTCTTTTTTTCTTTAAAGTACTGTAAAAATTACTTCCGATACCAGTATTGGAAGCTTTTATGCGTAAATCGTGTAATAAATTTCAGACAAATGTTTGACGAAACGAAAGAATTTAACTAAACTTTTGCTAATTTGAATGTAATTTTTTTTTTTACATTTTGTAAATTTGCAGTTTAGAGTATTTTTATTTCCGAGGAAATGAAATTTAACATTACTTTTTACAGTCGCAAGTAATAAATAAGGCAATGAGGGAAATTAATAATTTACTTAACTTTCGAAAAGATTTTGAACGAAATATAGTGAATTAAATTAATTTTCAAAAAAAAATCACATTTATCCTCTGAAATTCTCAAGTTCAGTGATTTCGTTCATAGAAAACTTTAGGAATATTATATAATATCCCTATACAATGAACTTTTTTATTTAACTTTTTTGTTCAACTCGTTGAAACACTAAAAGCAATAATTTTTTTAATAGACTATTGAAATTCATTCATTTGATTGTATCGTTGTAATCGTGATAACTATTATCGCCGAGTAGTGATATTTTTTGTTATTCAATATCGTTCGACAACTCGCAGTGTGCGTTTAATTATGCACACTGATTATATAGTTGCGCCGCGTAAATTAAAAATCTGCAAAAAAAGTTTTGCATGATAATTCATCATTGGCCTGCAGAAGCCAGAAATCGATAAACATCGGAGCGTTTGCTACATTATCGATTGTAGTGGACATTTTTTATATTGTTTCGTAAATTGCCTGTAAATATATTATTGCTTAGTCACCAAATCTTAACGCGCAATAGTATTGATAAAATGTGTACACAATACATATACCAATAATTATTGAAATTTCGTTAGTAACCAATTTAATTAACACAACTTTTCCGATTTCTCGATTTCTTGGTTAATTATTTTTAAGGTTGAAAGTTCCTACATTAATTCGTTGCTAAATATTTATCAATCGTCAGCATTATCAAAAATATGTAAACATTAAAAATAATAAAAGTCAACATTTTTTGTTAAATTTCATAAAATGACGAATTTTATGAAATTTAACATTGTTTTGAAATACGTCGGATCCAGTAGATCCATGTGCCGTTGTAGAGTTAAATAACTCAAACGACTATTACATCAGATACTACCGGTTTTTATTCTTCTCCGGATACCAAAACGCGGTATATGTGGCTTTGCCATGTGTAACCTTACTTTTCGCGTTCTCACGTTTCCTAAACTCGATGCCCATTCTTTTTTTTTTTCACGCAGCGGGTATAACGCACAAAAAGGGCTCCGGTTGCCGTAGTCCGCGTCACCAGAGAGAACAAAGGTTCCTTTCATTCGTTGTTCGTAGGTACTTACGAATATAATTCTCAAATGAATTTCATTATAGTGAATAACCGGCTTTCGTCTATAACGAGGAAGCATTAACCCGACGATACATTTACTCGAACAAATTATTTTCGGAGTAAATTTTCAATCGTTCCGACCTTAAATTTTTATTCATTTTTATGTTAAATTTTTTTAATTATTTTTTTTTTTTTTACTTCGAATCGATATTCAGTAATCTTTATCTTCATATTCCGACTTCAAGACTTTTTTTTTTTTAGCAATTTCCGTTATAGAAAGTAGTCGAAGCTTTTGCAACGTTTCGCCAAACTCGTTTCTCGATATTAAAATATACGAAAAAATTTTATAATATTTTGCGTCACCTTGAAGAATAACTGTACGATGACGAAATCGAGGCAATCAAGAAAGAAGGTAAGGTCTCTATTGGCTGCGTTAATAAACCAAACCATAGATTGAACTTTCGCGTTTCTCAGTACGTATCGACCGAAATGCCCTCGAGACCTATTCGTTCCGCTCGCCCTCGAGTGTCGATAAACTTTCGAATGACTAATCCATTTCGAATGCCTATCCGAAGGGCTTACATTCAATATCTAGATAAACTTTTTTTTTCCCCGAATTTTATTTATTTAACGGAAAAATTTCCATTTTTTTTCGCGTTATGTTTCTGCAATTCGAGTTATTGAACAAATCGCATTTATTTCTACGCTGGAATCGGACGGTAGCGCGTATTATCGACCAGTCGTCTAGACGCCAGACGCCGCGACGCCCACGAGAACACTAGACAAACCGATATACATAGCCCTATAAATATACGTAACGGTTAAAGGAAATCACGAGACCTCAGCGAGCCTCAGCGTTAATCCGAAAAGTCTCTCACTTCCGTCGTCGTCATTACACCACGCGGAACGTGTATTATGCCGGACCAATTATATTTCATTCTCGAGACTTTAAAATCGCGATGAATACCTCCCGAGACATTTCAATCAGTCATTTCTGCATAATAATAAGAACGAAAAAAATGGGTTTTCAACGCGAAACATCGCAACGAGATAAAAAAAAAACCTCGAGTACATACGGAGGATGACGATAGGCTCATTGTAATATTTTTGTATGACACTTGCATAACAATTAATTAACCCGTATGACACACGTGCGTCACGAGTGTCACAGGATCGCTAAGACGGTCCTCCTGACACACTTTCCTATCGCAAATAATATCGTCATTCGTCATGCGATTATATCGAACGCTAATCTACATCGGAATCTAAAATTCGTTAACGCATTCACGAGAATCCAGTATTTTCCACATTACATTTCGAATTATGATCGACAATCGGAGCCGCAGAATTTCGTCAAAAAGATTAAACGATACGCTAAAAAAAATTATTGCGGAAGATTTACGTGAAAAATTTTACGTTATTCACATGTAAATAAAATATATGCAAAAAATATATTAAAAATATATTAAATTCGGTGGTTTTATATAATTAATATACCAATAATTTAAATTGTTAAAGTATATTGCATTTATTAAGATATATTTTCGACATACTTTTTTTTTTTGCATATGTTCCATATCAGTGCGTTACGTACGTTATTCAAGGATCGGCTAAAAAATTGCCAAAAGAAGTCCGCGATCATTGTGCAAGAATCAGATACTATGAAAAAATGAAAGTAAAATATTAAAATTATATTGAATGGAATTACGATAAAATTATCGAAATCTTTGTTTTTCTCGATAACTTGATTTTTTTTTATCCAAACTTTTATTGTTTGCAAAACAAACTCCGCTATCGCATTCCAATTAAACAAAAAGTGAAATAAACGGTAAATTCGCTGGAACTCGGTGCAGAGTTCAAGCAAACGTTCTCAATAATAAAGATTATATTAAATAAAGCTGAATAAGATAAGAGAATCTCTGTTTTTTAGTCTCAACAATTATTCCTCGAATATCGAGTGTTCTTTTCCAATCATAAATTACGTAAAATATCGAACTATTTTTCGAAAAATATGAAAAAAAAAAAAAAAAAAAAAACAATGCGAATAGCTAAACAATCACAAGTATTGTGTATGGAATATCTTCCGCTAACAATTCCTTAACAATGCCTTCCATTGTTAAGGAATTGTTAACGATCGTTAAGTTTTCATAATTTTTGCTATAACGCACATGACTTTGACGTTAACAAAGAATTCTCAAAAAAAAGAAAAAAATCGCATTTAACGGGCTGAATGAAATTAGTCTCAATTAGTCCGAAAAAAAAAAAAAAAACATATTTCACGGTAAAAACGAAATTCGTCTCAACCGAGTCTTTCTTTCCGACAATACGTTACCTTCAACGCTGGTAGCCCCATCCTGAATTAATAGTCCTTTCGAACCGCGCGATATCGTCAATATCGAAATAGAAGTAAATATTTCCGTTGACTATCTCTTGTATATTCCTTGCCGTTTATTATGACGAAAATAAATCACATTCCCCCGTCTTTGAACTTGAAACTCTTCCAACTTCAAATTCGTCAGTTAATATAATAACGAATTCGTAACCACGAGACGAAAAAATCCCAATAAAATAACGAGAACTCTGCGCCTCGTTTTTCTTTCCGTTCAGCGTCTTCGTCTCTTCTTTTTCTTTTATTACGATTTTATTCCCACATTTGCGTGCGTCCAGCGCCGCGTATTTTCCGTTTCTTCGTTTTCTATTTATTTTTATATATATATTTTTTCTTTATTTCGTCCTCGACGCCTCGTCGTTCTTTCTTTAGCTTTCGGAGTTCTTCGATCTTTCAACGTTCCGCGCGATCGTCTTCGTTCAACGTCCTCCGTTTCCCAGACTTTTGTCAGCGCCTTTCTCGCGGTCACAATCGTCCGAAGCTCTCGAGAGCTTCGTTCGGATTCAAAGTTCGATGAGATTTCGTCAACTCCGAAAATCGTTGAACACTTTCACAAACGACGGAAGTTCTCGAATCTTTGATAGGAAAAATCTCCTTCTATTTCGAAGTTCCGACGACTTTTATATATTTCTTCTCTTGTAACAGTTTTTTGCTCCGATCTCCGGCGCCTCGATCTATCGTCGATCCGTTAATCCGATAGACTGACTGACGAGAGAGCGTCGAAGTTACTCGCGAGCCTCTCGAATGTCAGACGAATGAGTTCTGTATGTATTTGTAATATGAAGATTACAGGTGTTAACGTCAGGCGGGAACGTCTGTGTCCACTCGCACGCCGATTTCCCTGTACTGTCACACTACGAGATTCGAGTCTTGGAAGGGAGGAGTATAACCTCGCGTTGCTTATATTCTTCTCCCACCTTTCACCCTCGTAATACAGACGGCAAAGAGGAGCCGAGAAGAGACAAAAACCCCCACGAAACTGCCTACTTCTCGATTTCTAACGTACACACAAACGCACACACGCACACCGCGTTCAATAAATATATATACACATCTCCTCGTCTGTGTACTTTGTACGTAGCGGTACCAACGCCGGATACGGCCCCTTAATGACGAGCACACTAGTCGACTCGGGCACACGAATGACCAATTTTACAATCAAGATATATTGAACCTGACTACAGTCTGCGTAGTTGTTATATATATACGCTCCCCCTCCAGCGCGCTAGAGCAATTTTTATCAACTTTATATTCACGAAACTTTATGGCGGAAAAAAAAAATTTCGTCTATTTTTTTTTTTTTTTTTTTTTTTTTTTTTTTTTTTTTTTCACTTTCCGGGTAACTGGACCGCGAGGAGAGTTAAAAGAGTGCTTTTGCCACGGGAACGAAACCTAAAGTGACTCGGTATCGAAACAGCGTCACCCTAATATACGAACTTTTCTCCACCAGACCGCCAACGACTGCACACATATTATCTGTTATGATTAAGTATGTGTAACTCTACAAGCGAATCGTGTGTATCCCGCGACGAATGTCAGAAGGGCGTATTTTTCCGCGTTTGAAAATACGAGATACAGACTTTTGCTTTTATGTAGGCGGATACCACGAAGGCGTATGTGTGTTTGCGTAGTTATCGTAGTGTGGGATGCTAGTGTAAGCAACGACCGAAAATCGCAGCGAAGTCCCGAAAGACACGGACTTTGGGAAACGTGGCCGTGCGCACGGAATTTTTTTTTTTTTTTTTTCTGTACCGAAACCGACCGCAAGAGATAAGACTCGCGAATGGTCAAATTCCAATAGCCTTATTTTTCCCGTGTATACGAACGAAATGACTTTCAGAGGTTGTCTCACGAAGTTTTTACGAGTCTCTTATGATTTTTTCGTCGAATGTTGTTGTTATTCTATCGATTATATCCATTTTTCGATTCTATTTTTAGCGCGTGAAACACAGCTTCTCGATAAACCGATAAACTTATAATTAAATTTAACCATTGGTTATGCGACCGATGAATCGACGATTGAACGATCGAAATCGTATTTTGACGGTAAAACTAGAGGCGCGCGGTTAAAATAATATAAAAATCATAAATTCCTTTCATTTTAGGCAGTTGGATTTTTATTGAAACGACGAATTTTAACGACAATACGTATATCGAATTTTGATAATCGAATCATTTGGTATAGCGGTATATATCGCGGGTTACATAATTATTTAGTTTTTATGTGGAAGATATCGTTCTCAGTTTCGTGGGATCATAAAAGCTGTGACAAAAATAAATTTTTTTTCCCGCTAATTAGATGTCGTTATCGAACGATCGCATTTTTAATTGCTTCGAAATCGTTCTATAGGAAGTTTTTTTATTTATTTAACCGCTTGCTATTACAACATCATTTCATATGTTTTTCAGAAAAATTCGAACTAAATGTACGAAAATTACGACTACTATTTACTATCGTGTCGTACATTCAAACGATTTTAGGAAAAGTAAATTATTTCGGGCGTTTTTTCGGAAAATTGTTTAGTGTAATTTCGCGAAATTTTCTAATTATCGAAATTTTCTCCGCGCTAATATGTATTTCCTGCATATATATATAAGCGTCTAAGGTACGTTCGGTCACATAGTCCCAGGAATTAGATTAATTATGACCCGAGATTAACACAGCGCAACGGTACTGCGTCTCAAGATCGTTAGAGCCGTTTAACGCACTTTCGTTTATTAATTCAGCCTCTTCGAAACTCGGAACTTCCTCGATAGGAACAGAAACGTATAATGCAATGCAACAAATGTCAACGGAAAAAAAAAAAAAAAAAAAAAAAAAACCTCTAAGCCGCTAACTCGTGTTTAAGAAAAATGTTTCTCCGTGTGGGAGAAAGTGAAAGTTACGAATTCGATGCAGATTAATACAATTGCGTTCTTTCACTGTTCTCATAGACTCGAAAGTTGTCCTCGTCCGTCGAAGAATGCGCACGGGTATCGCACACCCACGTGCGAAACCAGTTGTCGCCACACACGCGAGCGGACACGCGTATTATGAATAATTCTATAGTTCCGCTTTGCGAACGGAGCACGCAGATCAGAGAATCGTGTGTCGTTGCTTCGCATATTGCAATTGCTATGTTATTGTTACGATGAGTGCGTCGATATTATCTGCGTAATGTATACCACAACGTTTTATCGATTATTGCAAAAAATTGTTGTCGAGCAATTGAATAAAAATAAACAGTTTTTCCGCGAAAAAGTGATAATTTAGCGTAATGAATGTCGCACTTAAAAAATAATTACCCATCAGTGAATTCTTTCTTGTAACATGGCAACGAAGAATCGATTTTTTTAAATATTTGTATTCAGAATCGATCGACTATTTTCATTTCATTTGCATAATTTTATTTTGTCATATTGAATTTTTTTCGATGTATTGTAAAGTAAATATTATTTTTTTTTGGTTTCATTTCAAATTTAAAATAAACGTCATATCAGAAATCTTTTTTTTCACATTGCGATGTTGTAAGAAAAGCTCTTTGATTTTTTAAATATAAATATTGAAACACATCGCCGTGAAACACACCAAAAATACAAAATATTCGACGTTTATTCACGGAAAGTAGAAATTTCGGAGTATGCGTCACGCGGATGAAAAAAAAGCGAAGTCATTGAGTTTCAATGCTCGCGAGCAAAATTTTCCAGAGGCGAATAATCGGTATCGCCGTTTGCAAGACATCGAAGTTGGAACCCCTCTTCTTGAATAAACATTTCAGATTTAATGTTTATCCGCGAGCCTCTGCGCGACTCCTCCGGTTACTCGAAGTATCTCGAGGTATTTATAGCGGTGGCGAGAAATTGTAATCCTCTTTTAATAGAGAAGTTGTTATACATTATTAATAATATAATACATTTTTTTTTTTTTCGAAGTTTCATTTCAAAACTTGAAATCTTCGAAATTGAAGCTCTTTGATCGAAAATCAATGATTATTTTCCGCGACATATTTTTTTATTAGGTAATTCATAAATATTGCCGATTACTTATTTAATTATTTGTTTATTTAATTTTTTTTGTGTATTATCGTCGCTAAAATCCCATTGGATAATTGCCAGTAACCGATCACGTGTACAGAAAAAAAAAATTGCGATCCACTCGACCGCACAGTAACAGCGATTAATTAATTATTATGTAACATCGCAATCTGTGGAGCTTCACAATTCGCGATAATATCGGAGCCACTAAACAGCTAATCAATCGAACGTTGACAAACTTCGGACTAAAAGGCTGCAGCTATGAGTTATAGATAAACACCCAACGGGAGTGCCGATGGCAAGTCAAATAATTAGAATTAATCGCGATCGTTAGTTACGATGGTAACAATATCAAAAGTGAATGGCAAACCGCTCCGCTTAGTTGGATTATAATTGACCTCGAATTCTCCACGAGGTCAATACAAAAACTCAGCAATGACCTCGTTTCCCCGATCTCTTCCCTACTGGTCTATATATCAAAAGAAAAATAAATCCGTCAGCAGATTCTCGATTGAGACACCCAAATGATCCAAAACAGCATTTCGTTTAGGTATCTTCCCGACAAAAAACGTCTATTGAAATCGTTTTCCTCAAAGTTCTCCAAGAATTTCAAGATAAAAAGGTTACGAAGAAATAAATCGAAAACTTAAACGTCTGCAGGAATCACGTAAAAACGTATTATAATAAATTTCAAATTTCAAATCGTAAACATTTTTTATTAATATTAATATTGAATATGACTTTTAGAAATATTAACATTAATAAAATTAATATTCAATACTAATAACATTTATTAATATTAATATCATTAATTTTTTTTCCGCGTAAT
Organism: Cryptus armator; assembly: GCA_963971235.1. Taxonomy (NCBI): domain Eukaryota; kingdom Metazoa; phylum Arthropoda; class Insecta; order Hymenoptera; family Ichneumonidae; genus Cryptus; species Cryptus armator. The sequence continues at coordinate 10,680,333 of OZ020242.1, read as the reverse complement.
CCGTTTTTTATCGAAATACATCGAGAAGTTTGTAAAAAAAAAAAAAAAATCAATTATCGCCCGCGTGCTCCACTTTTTTATTATTATCAATATGAAAGGAATTCTTTATTCCATGGACAAGCGCGTATCATTCACCGTCAACACTTCTTACACCTTCGATAATGGGAGTAGTGCACTTGGTTTGTCGTTTGCTCGAGAGCAAACACATCAGAGCTCGTTGGTTGAGGATCGTTTAAGTACCCCGAGGATATGTATGCACAAGTCTGATGATAGACGTTGAAATGTGTCGCGATTATTGGACACGAATGTGAATAATAAAGTCCTTGAGGCAATAATACATCATAACCGTTTCATATTTCAATGTTGCGCTGTACGCGAAAGTTGACAACCCATCCACTCGATTAATATCACGAATGGAGCGAAGGGTTTTTGATTACGCAATTCGTGGTTTGGCGCGCATATGATATGTGTAATTTTTTTTTTTTTTTTTTGCTGTACTCACATAATCCTTATTCGCCATCGTCTGATGCGTGTAACATAATTAATTAAAAGCAACGATTTTAATTAATATAATGCATGTTATGTTATTCGCTGTTCAAATATATGATCGATTAATGTTGACAAATGAGCAGAGAGTTATCGAACGCTGTGTACATATCTGTACCTTGTAGAATTGGATTATGATTTTGCAATTAATTACCTTGGGCGCCGGAGCTAAAGCGGTCGGCGTTGATGGTTGCTCCTGAATTTCCTCTTTCGACTGGGAGATCAAAATGTATTTACAAAATAGTCGTTAGTACACAATTTCCTGATAAATGTGAGGGTTATTATGTTATCAATTATTAAAGCTTTCGAACTGAAACTATGATACTTTGGGACTTTTAAAAAATTGATTATTTCATATCAATGAATTTAATTTTTGCATATTATGTGACAATTAAAAAAAAATTTATTCATTTTTTTTTAAGGGTGGTTTTTAAAGTTTTTAAGGTTTTTAAGGGTTTTTTTGTAAGGGTATTGGTACATTTCCAGTGAAATTTGGAGTTCAGACAGAATTTTAACTACTTTGGGATAAAAATCTGAAAAAAAATCAACTATATCGACGGTGTTAATAACATCAATTTTATTTAATGAATCATTCAACAATTGTTTAATAAATCACTCAAAAACCTAACTTTCCTTTAGCAGAATTAGATTCGTTAACTTTTCTGAATACATATAAATTAAAAAAAAAAATTTTGTAATTTTCGAAAATCCCATTTTTCGAAAAATGTTTATTAGGTATTTGCAATTATGTTCGATCAATTTTCCGACAATTTCATGAGTGTAATGCGTACTCTTTTCTGCAAAAAGAATGCGTGACTTATGGTCGATAAAAAAAATCGAAAATTAGAAAAAAAAATATTTTAAATTGATATGTATTCAGAAAATTAACAATCAATTTCGGCCATAAAAAAGTTAGATTGCAGGATGATTCGTTAAAAATTTGTTTGTTTCGATGACTTTCAGACATTATTATAATGCAAAATTAATGTTCTTAACACTTTATGGTTGATTTTTTTTTTTTTTTTTTTTCAAATTTTATCCCAATGGGAAGTATTCAAAATCTTCTCGGAGTCTCACATTTGGCTTTTTTTAATTTGATTTAGAATTTGAGCGGAAGTAATACCAGATTTAACATCGAAAGATTTAATATGGTGATAATATTGATGTGAGATAAAATATTTATTACCTTTTCGACGTCCATTGTGGGAGCAGCTTGAGGAAGAAATAAATAGGTTGAATTTTAATTTGAATAGATTTGAATTGACGCATGTTGGAAATTAGGCAGTTGCGTAGAGGGTTGGTGGTTAGTATGAGGGCAATAGTGACGTTAACACTCCTATGGGCTATGGAAAAATTCGACGTTCTCTCATCTGTTCACCCGGAACTCCAATCACTCTCATCGCCGCTACTTGATTTCGTCGTGAAGGGCTTTCGATTGTCGATTATCGATTCATCGCTACGTGCTTTACCCATACGCTGTACTTCGAAAAAAAAAAAAAAAAAAAAATTGCTTGAAACTTCGACGACCCTTATCGTGACCTTAACACCGGCAAATTCTTAGTTTACCATTCACTTATTGCAAAAAAATAAAATTTCAATAAATAAAAAAAGTTCGGTAAATATCTCATTAATGAACGGTTAGCAATTATCTATATTGATTTATCGTAATATCGATGAATTAAGTTTCCTTAAAAAAAATTTTTATCAATCGATTATCGACGAACAGCGATTGACAATTTTTTTCTCTCAATCACGTGGCTGCCAGGTGAAATTTCTATTTTTTTTATCTCGCTAAAGAATTTTAAAATGGATACAATCTGATAATCGAAGTTTGAGATAGCAGTGTTGTATTTTGATAACACTATTCGATCGATCGAAAAAATAAAAGTTAACTCGCAAAGCCGAATATATAGTCGAAATTGTCTCTCGGCAAAAGGAACAGATGGTGTGTGTCTCGTAAATCATACGAGTCACACACACGGGTTTCGTCAAATTTAGTCGAACGAAAATTATTTCTTGAGCGACGTAATCTCATTTCGGCCCGAAATCTAATCTTCCTGACCACTAAAAGCAATCATTATGGCTATAGGACTACGCAATACACTTTATATCGCTCTTTTGAAATACACTGAGGCCACGCGAAATAATAAAATTATTTTTCATGTAGCGTACCACGTGTTCTACGAGATTCTCATTTCAAAAATTAATATCGCATAGTTTTAAATTAATTTATAATTAATATAAAGAAATCTATGCATTTATTTTTAATAATTCTTATACGAATAATATTATAATTATTTATATGAATAATAATATTGAAAATATTACGATAAAAAATTAATGAAATGTTCAGCAAAAGCGAACCGTTTCTCGTGAGAAAATTTGTTCGATAATGAGAGTAAAACACAATTCTACATCGAGTGCACTGCTAATGTTTAAATAATTGCCGAGCGTCGATGGAAGTCATTGCCACTACATGACGACCGTGCGGAAGGTCACAAGGAAAGCTCTTCGCGATCGCTTCTTGCCGGTCAATTATATGCAAACGCATTACTGCAAAAGGTCGTACGAGTCAGTCATTGTTACTCGAATATACTTGTATCAAGATAATTTCTGGTTTTCCTCTGCGTCGCACTTTTCTAATTAATGAACGTACTGAGATTCTCGTTTGTTTCGTTTCATATAAAAAAAATCAGAAAAATAAAATAAATTTTTAAAATTCGGAAAAATTAATTTTTTTCACGTATTTTTAATAACAATGACCAGATGAAATAACAAAAAATTCAGCAGTTACTTCATGAAATTCCATCGAATACCGGTAGAAAAATGAGTTATTACTTCCTTTTTAAAAAAAATCGAAGACTGCCGATTTTTTTCACCGGTTTTCAGCAAAAATCGAAATGGCTGCGATAAAATTTTTCTTTTGCGGGATTCAACGAAAAATTCATAATTTTTCGCAATTCGCGTCAACGATATTCCGTATATCTACCCTCATCGCGTTTCTCGAGTAATCGCGACTCCAGAGGCGTGTTCGGAGTGTCACGCGCGAGAATAGCCTTAAGATACGATAGACACAACCGCGTCAATTGTGACATCCTTAATGGGTCATCGACTGCGCGTATACGCGACTCTGTATATTACCGATAACGCGATAGTGACTCTTCGCGCGGTATGTTATCACAGTCCAACCGGATTCTCTGGCCAACAACACTCGTGATAAGGTCGTAGCACTGATTTTCAATGCAATTAAGAAAAAAAAAAGTATACACGGTACTGATAAGGAGCGATAAACAAATCGCGGGATTGACGATTCGTTTAAATTATTAGCGGTAACCATTTGAAATTTATGGATTATAAATTAAATTTGTTTGAATTCAAAATGGCAACCCGCGTGTTTTGTTTTTTTTTTTTTCAAATTTTATAGCAGACGATATATATTCGGTAAAAATTGCAGCCCTCGCGGTAAAAGCAAAGAGCAATTTATACATTTTTGACTGAATTACAATCAACAAAAATAAAGTAGAAATTCTTCAAATTTCTTTACTAACTGAACCCTTCGAACTTTGAGTCGTGGTAAAGGGTGGACTCAAAATTCATTTATTTATATAACAGAGAAAAAAGCAATCAACGCTTTTTAGTAAAAATAAAAAAAAAAAAACGAAAGAAATTCTATAAATTTTTTTTGTTCAACTGAACGTTTTGAATTTTGAGTCGTAATAATTTCACATAGAAGTAAAAATTTCGTTACTTTTACACCAAAAATTATTTATTCAATAAAAAAAAATGTGTTTTTTCTTCGATATCGTTGACTTTGTAGAAATTGTTTTCTACGCGAAGACTGGTTACGCAGACAAGTGACGCACATGTCTAAAATTCATTTCGGAAACGAACTTGAAGTGTCCTTGACCCTGACGACCGATAAACGCGTAGCTCTCCGGCCAATCGGTCGCGGGTCCGAAATAAAAACCATAAGTCAGAGATAAATTAAGTAAGTAAAGCGTATCCGGAGGCGCGTTAGCGGATAAAAATCAATCGGTTGATTCCGTGTGCGAACTTAGAATGATGATGCAGGTGTGACCACCGGAAAGGTCTCTAAAGCACCGGCGATAGTTGTTGCGAAAAGCGTATCAGCCCCTTCGCTGATAATTATAACTTTTATCCGCGATCTATTAACAGATATACTTAAATCAATAAATCTTCACTGATTTTACACGAGATTACAAAAAGTTTCGTTTATTGTTTGCGTTGTTAAGCCAACAAACTCGATCGACCGACACATTTATAATCACTCGTCTCTCAACTGATAACGTCATTTTATTTCCAACGTTTCTTCAACTCAACGACGATCTACCGAATTTAAATGAATTATAACTCGCGAACTAAAAAAAATGGTCACTATTATCACTGAACACGAATTCAACGATTGTAAAAAAAATGTTGTTCTCTCAGAATTCGCGTACTCACCCCTCCGTGTGTGTTTAACACAGTCGAATGATGACGTACTGCAGGAAACGCGGAATCGTCGATTCTGAGGGTCGCGAGTTCGATCCCCGAGTGGTTATACCCCCTGAAGCTCCGCCGCCTACCACTGGGCTCCGTTTCGCTCCCGTGTCGATGTTAGTCGAGGGGTAGTTTCGACGGTGCTGCAGGGTTGGGGGTACGAAAACAAACGGCGCACGCGCCAAACCTTCCCGACCTTTCCCGCAGGTTCATTCGCGAAGAAACATTTTACGGAAAGCACACGAATTCGGGGATATATACAAAGTTTTTTTGTTAATGAAAAGCACAGCGTATTTAATGATATAGCGGCGGCGAACTATTTTTTTTTATTTTTTTTTTAAGATTTTACATAGGCGAATATCAATTTTTTTTTTCTGTGGAAGAAAAAATGGCATTCTACGGAGGACTATACGATGTAGTATCCTCGGAATCGTATATAACGCATTCTTTCATTTAGGACGGAACATCCCTCACCGTCTCCGAGATCGATATTGTATCGGCCTACTTACCCTATGTACGTAAAAACAGATGCCTACATATCTGCTAGATGGCTGTCTCTCCGCGGATAAACGTGCCAAGAAACGTTAGCGTCGCGATATTAAATTTAAAAAAATATATCGTCATAAAAACAAAACAAAAAACAGGTAAAATTGTGAAGTAATTATTTTTTTTTTTTTTTCGGAGGTTTCGTCTATTTATTTTTTGTTTGGTTTTGCGTGATTACGTAGCGAGCAAAATTACACGAAACGTATTATATCGCACAAAGATCTTATAGTGAAGGAAACTTTATCCATAAAGCCGGTGACAAAGTTTCACTACAATCGAAAAAAAAAGATCGAAAGCCAAGTCCAAAAAAATTATATTTTCTTTCACTTTCATTTATATTATCGTACTATTTATTTTGCTTTAGGAAGTAAAGGACACTTTGCCCTGGAATCGTTAGTTGCTATATTTTGCCTTTAATTTTTGCACAAATTAAGGTTCATATTTTCATCATAATCACAATACATTGCATTGCATTTTAAACAGTTTTAACTTTGTTTTAATTTTTTTTTTTTCAAAATATTAATGGACATCGGCTTTCTATGGCGTGCGGACGAACGTACAGTCGATTGTCCGAATTATAAAAAACATCGAACAGGTTTTTTTTTTTTTTTCATTTACGATAAAAATGCATAAATACGATCAAAAAGACGTGTTAACTTACTATTGACGATTACGATATTTACGATTAAAAAAATGTATATATTTTTATATGTAAAAGGTATATATTAAAATATAAGATATTTTTAATATATATATAAAAAATTTCACCCTAAAAAACCTCCCTTTATCCTTTATTAAATGTGCAATACTAATAATATTTCGATTACGAGTAAAAATCGTCGAAAAATCAAAATCGAATTTCATTAAAACCAAAACGATAAGGAAAATAATCTCGAGTCGCAGAATCGAATATTCGAGCCCCTCGCGAGAATAAGCGTTACTTGAGAATCAGAGACGATTTAACAATTGCATTAATCAAAACGGATTAACGAGAAGCTCCGTATCTGTCGAGGATCCCATTGCAGGGACTGACGCAATGTATAAGCCGTCTGTGTGTAAATTAACGGGCCGCACAGTTGTATGTACAGTAGTATAGTTCTCGTTGCATTGGTTACCGGGGAGGGGCTCGACTCCTATAACGGCCCATCGGCGGCCGGATGACTACCATGACGAGATCACAAGTATGAATGCCGCAACACCCGTCGAACAGAACACGTGTACAACGTCACGTAAGCCGGGCGACCCTTCCACGAATCTCTAGGTGGTCAATGGCGTCCCAAATTCGTTTTCACCGATGACGCAACACACGTATCTACTGTACGCAATTTTCGCAATATATCCCACGGATCAACAAAGCTAAAATTGAACAACTCTAATTAACCGAACCGACGATGATTTCTTAATGAAAATAAAGATCTTCCCGACCAACTACGATGTTTCGTAGTTATTATTCGGTTCGATAATATATTTCGATCGATTTAGTATCACTCGTGAATAAATACTAAAAATATCATAAATAAATAAAATAATAATAAATAAATTGATAATATGATTAGTATTATTATAAATAAATATCTCAATTTCAATTTAACAGTTTGAATTTTTTTTTTTTTTCGGTAAAAAATCAGAATTTTTAGATTTTAATAGAATTGTGTTGTGTTGAAGATTATTATTCTCGTTTGTTTGACAAAATAAATTTAAATAATGTATAAAAAATACAATAGTTATAAACTCAGCTGATCTCTCGGATAGCTGGATAAAGAATAATAACGTACGTAAAATCATTATCGTCAACCTTCGGACACTTTTCAAATTACATCACCTATTTGAAATCCTCGATCAGCGAGTCATCGACAATTTCAACAACATCGACAACTTCGATTCCTCGTTTCAACTTCAAAGTCGATATTTCTGACAAGTAGTGAAACGTATTAAAAAAATATTGGATGATAGTTATTCATGAGAATGTTTCGGTGCATAAATTCGATAAATTATTAATTTTACAATAAGTTACGACGCGAATAAGTGATTTTTTTAAATACATGAACAATAAATTGCTCGTTGTTGGCTATAAATCGTTTTCTGCAAAAACGATTAATTACGATTAATTGTTCACGGTTATTACATCGGGTTTTTGTTTTCTTTTTTTCTGCCTGTTTATCGAAATTCATCGAGATTCATCGAAGCGGCGCGATATAGATATATCGCGCCGCTTCGCAAGGGATTTTGGAAATTGCGTGGGCCACGGAGCCGAGAGAGGGCGATGGCTCGGTGTACAAATGTGTGCGAAAATTTAGTATAGCAGCTTCCACGGTGCTCGATGCAATCTGCGGCGTGGAACTACGTCATCCTCTTTCGGAGCGAAAAAATTCGCGTGTGAGATCGCGAAAAAGGAGGGGAAACCGAGAGGCGCGTCCGTCGTCTCGACCAATCCTCGCGAATCTTGTTTCTGCGACGGTACATACGGTTGCACTTGTATAGGAGTTCTAATTCACTACTACGAAGATCGCACTAATACTATGACACGGAAAAGCGTAATCAGATATACGGTTCAGCTAGCGCCGGTCGTGACGTCAATGATGCGCGGGAACTGCCAAAGAGGGGAAAATCTCTCCCACCCCAACGTTCCAGAGGCCGCGGGGAAATAAATACGATGCTAAAATCCGATATAACCTGTTGAAACTCCTACACTACATGGCGCTATTAGAAACAGCTGTGTCTGACGCAATCTACGCACTTCTCGGGAAATAGTCTTCTTCTAAGCATTACCAACTTTCGCAGAACAAATTTTTCGCCATTAGAATGGCCGTTTTATTTTGCGGATTTTTATTTTTCGCGATTCTTTATTAATATTCCGGACGTACTGTAAAAAATAAAGTTACATTTCAGGTACTCGGAAATTTTAAATTGACAACTATCGTTCGTTAATCGCAAATTGAAAAACCTTCGGCTGTAAATTTGCAAAATATTCTTTAATTAACAGACAGTAATTACATTGAATTTGTGGAATTTTTTGTTATGTTGCAAACAGGTGTTGTAAATTTTAACTGACATTTGTTCGAAATTTATTGCACGGTTTATGCATAAAACTTCCGATATCGATATTGAAAGTATATTTTTTTATATGTATATGTAGACACAGTAAATAAAAAAAAATGGAATGTACTGGTACTGGAAATGGTAAATTAATGTACTTTTACAATGAAATTGAAGTAAATTATTAAAGGAAAAATATCTCTACGGTTTTAAATATGCAGTACGTTCATTTTCCATCAATTTTTACCAATACGTTGAATTTCCGGTAAATTTTTCTAAAAATTTTTTAATTTTTTGCTACTTGCAATATTGAATATATAGATAAGCTGAATAATAATTCATAAGATAAAAATACGTTGGAATTTCTGGCTTCAGAACGTCTTTCATGAATTTCATAATTGTATTTTCATCGCTATCGCACTTATCGAAATTTAATTCGCGGATCATTAACTGAACTATTTACCTTGGTATGTTCGATAAAAATATGATATTCTTATCACTATCGTATTTTTGGAACCTTAATGATTGTTTCAAAACAAAACGAAAAGTGTTCACGAAATTTTAGACGGAAAATAAAATGCGCAATAAAAGAAAACTAATTCTTAAATTCCATCAAAGTTGATAGCATTTTTTTTTCACTAATGAAATTTTTCGAAATATCTTATATGACACTGTTAAAAAAAAAGTTTTCACAACTACCAAAAAAGAAAAAAAAATCGAAGTTACGAAAAAAAAAAAAAAAATTCTCAATTTCCTCGCAGTTAGTTTCATTTTTTATTAATTTTAATATTTCGCGGGGATTTTATGAAATTGTAAAAAAAAAATTTCACAAGCGCCGAAAAATAAATGAAAAATACGAAGTGAAAAAGTACGTGTGGCGCCTCTCCTATTTGACGAGATTACTTTTTCATTGAGAGACTCACGCGACAATCATTTGTTTTTTTCTTTTTGTCCGTTCCGCTGGAGTATAATCGAAGTGGTACTGTACTATATACACATATAATTCGTAACAAGAACAATAATGATCGGGTTGCAAATACTTTCGTATGATTGAATTAGCCGCAAGGAATGAATCGCGAAGTTCGTGGTCATCGTAATAATAAGAAGGAAGAATAGTACGAGAGGCGCATTGCATATTAATCGAATGCTCGGAATACCATTAGTTGGGGTCAAATGCGATATTGTGCGTTAGTTCTACACACGATTGGTGGCCATCCGAGGGTTCGTATTGCGTCATCCGCGATACTACCGGAAAACTTTTAAGCTCACGACTGGCTATACGATCTTTCGCTGTTTGCGAGTCGAAGAACTTTTCCATCGCGATATAACGCGCTTCTCTCGGACTACGAATCGCTATTGTGTATTATCGATAACATCGAACGAAACGAGGGATAACAATGTATACACGTCAAGACGAACGGACGTTTTAATTCAGCAGTGTAATCGCGCGCAACGAGGGAAGCAATCGAGTCGCAAATCTATATAGATACAGTCGTATCTAAGGCGCTTGTTAATTACGCAATTCTTGCAATCCACAACGACTAATGATGCATTAATCGAATTGTTATCTAATACCTTATCAACATCATTAAATATATTGTCGTCGCGACATCTCTCAGTCATTGACATATCAACTCTTAAGCAATAAGATGAATTTGCGTTTCTTTTTATTTTTTTTCTTCCGATAAGACGATTAACTGGATACCCGCGATAAAAAATGTATAAAACCGAAAAATTCGTGAAAAAAATATATTGGATAATGGAACGATAAACTATCGCTGTAAAAAAAAAGTCTAAAAATGTAATGTACTGGTAGTGAACTTTTTATGCACAAAATGGTACGTTACATTGAAAGTACAATTGCGATATAAAATCATTGTACGGTATATTAAAAACTGAAGTTCCATACTTTACTTTCAATAATTTACTTTAATTTTACTACGAATTTTTATCGAACCCAATAATTTATTTTAATGTCACTGCAAAAGTAGATTCATTTTTTATCACTAATATTTCATTAAATTTACAGATTTTTTTACAGTATATGCCAATTAAACTGAGAAACCCAAAAAATCTCATAATTGAACATTTTTATCATTAAATTGTTATTTAAAAGATATTGACATTTATTTTAACGTCTAATTTACACTGTTTTGCTGATAACATAAACAAAAATTTCATCGACAACTCGAAACTAAAAGGAATCAAATGCTCAATAAATAATACCGTAAATATGCAGCCGCGAAAAAAAATGCAAGTGATCCCTCTGTCCAGCAAATAGTAGCGAAGCGCATCAGAGTGCCGTTTGTTATAGTTACGCAACTCCTAATTATTGAACGCTCGCTTTGCGAGTTTTGCACGCATTTGACGACGAGATAAACTGACGGAGCGATGTTTCTGACTCGTGTCATGTGCAGCTGTTGTTGACGAGAGCGTTATCGTCATCTATTGTTTGATAAAAAAGAAGAAAAGCCGACGAAAAAAAAAAAAAAAAAAGAAAAAAATTCTAAACGAGGTCCTTGCAGCTGCGGTTCCGCGGCGGACGATCGGTCGTCGATGCATCTCGTGAAAAAAAAAAAAAAAAAAAAAAAAAAAAATTGTGTGGTTAAATGTTTTCGAGACAATAACTGTACTGTTCACGCGTTAAACCGCAAATACGATACGCACGGCGCCAATATAAGAAGAATAATATTTTCATTCTCATCATCGACGAGGAAGAAGAAAATTCGATTCGAGGCTAACTTCAATCTCAGATTTCATTGAATCAATGTCAGCGTGGGGTCGGCATCGACGCCGGGAATAAGGTCCGGTTTACCGTATATATACGTATACAGGCACTATCCGTACGCGTACTATATATATAGAGAGATGAAGAAGTAGGTCCATCACGCGATTGAACTAGATCGACGATAAATGGAGACCAAACAATTCAATTGCTCCCGACAATGCAGTCTCATGGGGATAAATTTATGCCGTACGCGACTGCCGCATTCGTGTCATCGAGCAACTTTTCCACCGGTTCTTCGAGACGATCTTTCGACACGGCAAAAACTCTAATTGGCTATAAAAAAATATTCATCTTTTCGAAAAAAAAAAAAAAAAAAAATTCGTGTTATATTTATTTATTTAATAATTTATTGAAAAAAAAAATCGTTTTCATAGGTCCCTCGAAATACAGCAATATCTCTATCAACCGTCTGGTTACGATGTGCAGTTTCTTTTAAACGACTCGTCTAATCGTTACGAGATTCGCGTAATGTTCCGAGACTCTCGTTGCTTCTGTTTGAAGAATTTATTATAAATTCTTTTCCAATTATTGTATATACCGCGGTAATCTATATTTGTTTCTTGTAAACTTTGCTTTCAAGTGTTGATGTAATCAATTTGAATTAAAATTTTTTTTTAAATTACGGAATCGTCTATAAAATGGATAATTAAGCGTAAAAAAAAAAAAAAAAAAAAAATTTCCATGTCCGGCTCGCGAAAAAAAATTCGACGAATTGAAAAAAAAAAAAAAATCATCGTGCGCAGACTATGACACGTGTTTCCGCACACGCGAGACCAAGACCTCCTCTCTCTTACCTCTCGCGGTCTCGCAGCCCCGAACCAAATTGGAACGAGGCGGTTATCCCCACCGTCTCGATTATTCGTACAATATAGTTTGGCAACGCGCGATTGCCGCCGTTGATTAGCGATGTAGTATTACTGTATTGAGTTGTCTTGCTTGTCGTAACTCGGCGCCATTTCATTTATTTAGATTCAAATTCTCAATCCTAACGTCTGTTCTATGAACGAAAATTTCACTCGACTGAATAAACGACAATTTTAGAACGGCGGTATACTCCGGTATAACTGCGATATATATTCGCTTCCGAGACGAAACGTGACACGTATATATTTATATATATATACATATATGATACCATATGTTTTTTGCCGCCGGTCGCTTACCTGCTTCGAGGAGACCGGCACTGTTGTGTCCCTCGTGTAAATCGGCACGTCGAGATCGCTGACGCTACTGCTTATACTCTGCGCCCTTGAATCCCCTCTTCCGCCCATTGGTACCGACAGATGTGTCTGCCTGAGGGGGTGAGACTCGGCTATGAAACCCTCGCCGAAGTCTTCGTCATCCTGATCCAACCGCTGCATCTCCAGCTCGATTATTCAAACTATTGTCAACAAAGATTTATAATTCAATGAGTTGAAGAAATTGAAAAAAAATAATAATAAAATGAAATAAAATAAAAATGATTGTGAAATAAAAATAAATCGAGTCGTATTTGTCACAAGTATTATTAAAAAAAAAAAAAAAAAAAATTACAATAAAATAAAAATAAATTCTCGGATTTAATAAATGCATTTACTCGATATTTATAAATAAAAATAAAATAAAATAAAAATCGAGTCGTAATTGTCACGAGTATTGAGCAATTTTTTTTTTTTTTTTTTTTTTTTTATAACGTTTTTGCTCGATAAATTGAACAACTTTTGACAGTGTCGTACATACAAAAGAGCGACGTAGATTGGACCGAGTGGACCAAATTAGTGCACCCTACTGACAACTGCACGCTTTCCCTGTCAAGTATTTGGCGCGAGATCAAGGCTAGTAACCTGGTGACACTCTCGTGACTATACAGACCTCTCGCTCTCCCGTCTCTTTACTAAGTACTTCGATACTTCTTGCTCCCGAACAATTTTCACCCGGGTGGTCTCGAACGACTTAAATATTGTGTAAAATTTACTTTAGTCGAGTCGTATTCGAGAACACCTGGCGACGTTGTTTGTGGGAGAAAATTTGCCAAAGTCATAAAACGATAAACACGGTGTTGCCGCGAACTTCGCTAACTCGCGCGATCGTTCGGTACGGATCAATGTCTTGAAACATTTCGCAGCGCGACTCTAAACCCTTTAAATCTGTTGTTAGGCAACTGATGCACTTTTTTTACCACTTGCCGATCGATTCTATGTTATGTTTTCTATCGCGCAATAATCGTTTATCGACAACCGGATCCGTTAAAGGAATGAATTTCGTACATTGATAATGAATGCAACGCCCACGAATGAAACCATCGAATACAAGACGAAAAAAAAAAACATCGAAAAAAATCGATTATGTTTAACGAAAAAAATAGGTAAATTCAAATTAAATGATATATGCTGCCGATTCGTTGTTTTTTTTTTTATCAAATAAAAATCGACAATATTTTGCATCGATTATTTCAGAAATGAATTATATAAGTTACGAAAAAAAAAAATTCGATTCTTCGATTGTTATATAGAAATATCTTGAGATTCTCAAACTTCCTGCCGGATGTTGGAGACATTACTTCCGGTGTAAAGTAATACATCGCTCGAAAAAGGCAGCGAACATTAATATGCAAACAAAAAGTTCGCCCTAAAAAGGGTTAATTCAATGATAATTCGATTCTCGTTGATATTTTTTGCCGATTGCAATATCGCTTTTTACGAGTTACTTTTTACATTCGAGTTGCAAGTTTAACTAATCGTGGATGCGATAATAGCTTAGGCGTCTAGGCGTCGAGAGCGAGAGAGCGAGACGAACCCGCCTCGCGGTTGTCCTTGACGCGGGCAACAAGGCACGTAGATTAATTAATAGACATAATTATACCTATGTTCGTTATACATATGTCTTTCTTTTTATTTTTCTCGATGATTCAGCGACTCATCATCGAGACCGCATGCACCGCCTCGATCTTCACCCGATCCAAGAACATTCGATTATTATTATTATACATAAGAACGTTGCAATAACCCACATGGAAAAAAGTATATCGCAAAATCTGTCTATAATATCTCTTATATATTTTTCGCGAAAAATATTATATTACGGATATATTTTGAAATATATTTAAATATTCTATAAAAAAAAATAAAATAATAAAGAAAAAATCAATAATTTCACTTATTCAAATAATAATTATTTAAAATTTTTAATTATCAATTAATTTATTTTGTTTTTAATTTTTTTTAAATATAATTTTTTTTTTTTCGTTTCTGCAAGTAAATTACAAATTATACGATTACTATATGAATTATATAAGAACACTGAATTTTATAAATTTCTTAAATACTTTTCGCATAATTTTTTTTTCCACGTGGGAAGAACGATATCACCAATCATTTTAGAATATCGGTCGTTCGGAATAACCAATGCATGACTTCATGAACACGAATAATTCTTGCATTACTACGAACGTCGCGTTCAATTAGTTCAATTGACAAGAAAAACGTGCGATCGTCGCGACAACGGCGTGAGTCGAGTTACAGGTGAGATAAAAATTCGTAAAGTTCTCGAAATCGAAAAGCTCGTCAAGTTCAAAGATTCGCCGATAAAATTCCGACGTTTCGGGTTTACTGGCCGCTCCCTCGGCGTACGAGTAATGTCCGAATTCATTGATGCGCCATTGTGGCTAAAACATTTGCGAATTTTCGCACAACGGCGTACAATATTAACTTTATAAATAATACGGTAAGCGCACGAGCAAATGTGAATGTGGAGCGCAGCCACGAAATTTGTTTTTGTCGAATAAATTGGCACGCGAACTCTCCTGACGCCCTCCTCTCTTTGAACACCTCGAACGAGTGTGGTACCTCGTTACAGATTTTTTTTAATGCTGAAAACACGATTATGCTCGCCGTCACACTGGCGCCTGTTGTCGTAATATTCTCGAAAAAAAAAAAAAAAAAAAAAAAATTGGAGCAAAACATCTTTTTTTGTTTTTTCGATTCCCTGTTTCTTATTGCGATATTTAAATTTCGTGCGAGCGAAAGAAACGATGAATAAAATTATCACGTTAAAAATTCAATAGTTCAACCCGTTAAAGAGTACATATATCTATTTATCGAATGAGAGTTACCAATTCATCTGAAAAACTCGATGAAATTGTTGCCAAATTTGTATGTATTTAATCAATTATTCATCTTTTTGTAGCTATTTTTAGTAATACACTAAAAGGAAACATCGAAAATTTGTACACAAGATTTTTTTTTTGTTTTTTAAATTCTCCGGTTTTTTTTTAATTCGATACTAAATTTTCATATGAGTGAAAAAAAGGTAAATGAAATTGTAATATTAAAGTTATCACAATTCGATCCAACTGCATGCATATTGATCGATGAAATCGTTAGGAAATTTGCATTTCGTAAGTCCAGTGAACCGTAACATAATTTCTGGAATTCTTCTCAAACATTTTTTCTAACATTCTAAGATTTTTTTAGTTTTTCAATTCTTCATTTATTTTTGGCATAGACACCGATGACCTAAAATTCGTCAGTGACTCGTGACTCATCCTCGTCAGTATTCGATTTTTCTTTTCTCGAAGTATTAGGAAAAAAATTGTTTTACAAATTTTTTGTTTCTTCAATTTTTCGAACAAAAAATTGAAGCGAAATTTTCTCAATTTTACCTCGTGGCAGATGGAAGGTCTCACGTCGATACGTGAGCCTTTATGGCAATACGAAGAACGAACTCTCAAAGGGGTTCGTTCCGTCAGCGTATAGCGCGCGTTGTACGCCGAGGAGTAGTGGCGAACGGTGTAAAAGCAACAGCGTAAAACAGCGCGGATGTTTGATTCTCCCGAAATATCACACACTGCCCTTTAATTGCGCCAGTAAGACACGTATACGTGTCCGCGTCTCTCGACGGGTAAAGTTGATGTTTTCTTCCTTTTGTTCGTGGGACAGGAAGAAGCAAAAATAACGAATACAGAAGATCGCGAGAGTTCGCCTCGTTCGCGAACACGCGCGCAAAAACGCTTCAAGCGGCAATAGAACGGTAAGGGAGTTCCGCGAATACGGTGGTTAAGAAAGATACGACGAAAAATCGAAAAACTAAAGGAAAGAGAAAGAAAAAAACGACACAGTGAAGAGCCGCACCGTACTGACGAGATATGCTCTTGAGACTGAACTAGAGGACGCGCTTCGTCGCGACATCGCCGTCGGCAAGAACTTCGACGACGTCGTCGACGTCGCCGTCCCGCCTTTGCTAGATTTAATTTTAACACACTCGCGTCGTTAGACGAGCCTCCCGTTCTTCGTCGAGAGAGAAAGATCAGCAGGGGCTGCCCCGACGCTCAATGCCTTGGTTTTCCTATGTGCGTCGCGGTAAAACATACGCGAGTCTCGATGATCGTTGCACACAAACGACCGAAACGACTCCGCTCTCTGTGGAGTTAACGAATACGAGTTTCGCACACATATGTAATTTCATTCTTGACCGCTAGCTTCGCATGGTACGTCACGATTAATTGACGCGTAAAAAAAAAAAAAAAAAAAAAAATTAATTCATACGGCTGCATTGACGTCGCGACGATTTTTCCAACAGTTACGAGAAATCCCGCTAACCGATGCACTCGCACTCGACAAATCATCGTCTTCCTCTATCTTGATCGGAGTGATGATCGAAGAGCTTATTTTACGATGGCGCGCAACTCGTGTTATTTTAATCCGGTCATGTATTGCAAATTTGTACTCAGGTATTGGGCAATGAGTCATTAGTCAATTAACAAAATTTGCATATATTTCCGATTTTTTTTTTTTTTTTTTTTCGTTATTTATAAATATAGTTTTTTAATTGGATTTAAATGATATTAAAATAGAAATATTAATCCGGTTTTATATCTTTTTTTTCAGAATTATTACCTTTTTTTTTGTTGATTTGATAGTTAAAAATACGAAAATAATAATAACAATAAACTAGAATCAGAAATGAATCGAATGAACGAAGGAATTAAGTTAAATTGGATTATTCGCGGGTGAAATTCGTATCGATAGAACGCGCGCCTTCACCCTCCAGTTAGCGCGATTGAATTATTAATCGTTTTATTATCATTATCATTTTTTTTTTTTTTTCGGCGAACTAATTGACTTTTACTACGTAGAATGCTTGTCTCATTGACTTCGTAAGTTATCGGCCTTCGGACAGTGAATTAGCGGTCTTAAAATAGTACTTACTACGTATTTCTTGAATGAAGTCGCTTCCAAGTTCGTAAGCAGTTGTTGATTTTTTTGCATTTAAGAGCCAAAGAATTCTCGTTGATTCTTTCGTATAATCCTTTATCTCGAGAAATAATAAAATTGTCATTTTTGTGTAATCGTACCGCAGATACAGCTGCAGCTTTACGAAAAAAAATTATTATTCTATTGTTTAAAAGACTCAAAAAAATAATAAAATGGAAAAACTAATAGATATTTGGGACAAAATTACTTAAAAATATATGTATATTGGTTGTATGAAATAACTATTAATTTTACCAACTGATCATTAATTTTCACAATAATTGATTTTCTCAACTATCCATTAGTTCTCCCAACGAATCATTTTTTCGGAAGTGTATTCGAAAAAACGTATCGTGACTATCGTATCGATTGAAAACGATCTTTCATTCGCTATTCTTATACAATCGAGACGATGAATTTTTTTTTTTTTTTTCGCGAGAACTTGGCGTCAGAACTCTACCGAGTTTACATATATTTATTTTCGAGCTCACGGCAGCATACGAGGGCATTGAGTTCGACTGATCAACGAACTCGGGTCGTTGAACAAACTATCAATGTCACACGCGCGTAACAATTCCACGTAAATACCTTCCCCCGTATTCGAGATTATAATTTTTTCGCGATTCTCTCGTTCGTCCGCGCGTAACGCCTCTCTACCAATGACACAAATAAAAATCATTGCTATTCGCGAATATCGTGCCAATTGCGTCACAGCGAAATGTTTGCGGATCAGCGAGTTCGTCGCGAGAGGTAGAGCGGTCGTAATGTATTGGTGATGAACCTGTGAATGTGATATTAACGACAACATGTGAGCATCCCGGGCTCTCTGACGCCCTCGCGTTTCTTCTCACTGTTGTCCCATCTATTTCAGCGCGCAGCGATGATCTTTTTTTTTTTTTTTTTTTTTTTTTCATTCTTCTTTGCGCCTCGTGACTTACTCGCGGTATCGGGACGGCGGTGTCTATCAGCAGGAAAAAATAGAGCGGCGCCAAGAAATGGCCGTTACGGAGGATCCTCGCGGAAGCAACGACGGACCGGCGATGAATCGCGTGCAAAGTCAGCTGTCTTATTTCGAACGCGTAAAAACACTATATTGTCCGAATACTAAAACAATATTGTTTTTTTCTTTATCGCGTATATATGAGATGAAGATGCAATCGCATTGTTTACTTTGCTATATATCTATAACCAGGTGGCAAAAAACAAGATTATAGTTTGCATAGCGTGACCACAATCGGACGGGTGTTCCTTCAACCGTTATTTGCCTGTATACATAGCAAATAAATAAAATACGCACTGATTTTCATCACGCGATATGGCGATCAAATAAATCTCATTATACACAAATTTGACATAGTCTACAGGTTATTTATAATATAAACACAAAACTTGAAGAAAAAAAAAATCCGCTATTGTTTCGATATCATTTTTTTTTCGCGATCTATTTGTCTATTTAATGATATCGCATCCAACGAACTTTTCATCGAAAAGAAATAATGTCGTGCGTCGTACTACCGTTAAATCTCTCAAATTAATTAATAAAAAAAAAAAAAGTTTTTAAAATTCTACCAATATATTTTTTTTTTCCTTTTTTCGTAAATAATTTCATACGACTACGAAAATAATAAATTCGACAGTAATGTTGAAGTTTTTTTTAGCAAACGATGAAGCCAACGCTACCTCTGTTAAAGCGCGTTAAACTCATAGTACGATTAACGTGGGTAAAGAAACCGCACATATTTACGATAATTACAACTCTATCGTATTTGTTGTATATATGTTATTATTATTATTATTATTATTCATAAACTCGCCAGCGAGTATAGATCAGCGATTATTCGACAAAATTAACAAGACAATACAAATGATCGTACAATTATTGTGTTTATTCCAATGGATTGGATCAATGCTTCCTCGTTATCACTATTATTATTATTATTATTATTATTAATATTATTATTATTATCGTTATCGTATAATCACCGGTCACAAATATCTCCATTCTATTGTCTAAAGCATGGTATCATTTAGTCATTTTTTAAAATTTATTTGTTTTTTTCGGAAGAGCTCGCGACCTTGTATCGATTGTATAGGCTATACGTTTAATCGGCCATTATTACTTTAATCTTTCACCCCTCGGCATCGAATTCTGCTGAAAGGTGTCTACGCAAATATATGTTTATTATATCGTTTCCGATATTATATTCATGTTACTTTGTGAATTTTTCTTTTCTGTTCGTAACTAATTTGATTTCAGCGTTAATACTTAGTTGAGAATTTATCCACTTATCACCTATAGGACGTTCGATTCACCACGTATCGATAAATTCATCATCAGTACAGTTTATGTTATTATTAATATTCTTATTATTATTATTATTATTATTATAGTATGTCAAATATCTATATCTCAGTGGATCGAAAAGTACGTAGTAATATCGTAATTTTTTTTTTTTTTTTTTTTTTTTTTACCATTTGCCTCCCTCTCCGAGTGCGGGATCGTCAGAGTGTAGAATAAATTCGAGTTTTTGTTGTTGTTGTTGCTGTTGTTCGTAACGTCTTAAAATCATTTATTTTGCATTTAGAATTGACGAATTTTTTGTTATTCTTAGTCTGATCGAACGAGTTTACTTGCAAAGGTTTCGGTGTATAATTATATCTTGAATTTGTGAGCATTTCGAACAAACGATTGCACGTAAAAAAAATCCCAATAGCAGGCGTAACAAAAGAATCACATTATGAAATGTAATTATAATGCGATACGGTTCTTTCTTTAATTTGTATAATTTAACCGATTATTGGGTTATTTTACGCGCAATTGATTGTTAAATAAAAAATTTTATCGTACGTATAATCGAAACGTCGACGAAAGTTTGCAATGAATAACGTTCTCGATTTCTCGAGCAATTCGAATGCGATTTATCATTTTCTGTTTTTTTTTTTTTTTGAAAAAGAAATCTGCAATTGACGAGAATATTTCATTCACCTGATGCGCACCCAATCAGTAAGTGTTTGGTGACCAAGAAGAGCTGTCCGTATACAGATCGACGTTTTTTTTTTTTTTTTTTTTCGTATCTCATAGAAACTCATTAATGGAATAGAAATCGTCGACTTTTCCGAGAGTAAGTAGCGCTCGTCGACTTACACCTCTGATCGATGCCGATTCGAAAGCGTCTCGGAATCGAGTTATAAAAAAAACAAAAGAATTGGATACTAAATGATGCTTTATGAAACTCCCAGCGTATGAAATCAAGAATCATAATAATAATGATAACAATTTATCACTACTATGCAGGCTGATGATGTTTTGCGTCTATCACACGGCTGACGAATGTTGACGAAATAATTCAAAAGAATTATATTAAAAATTCTCATTGTTTTAAGGTTTTTTATTTATAAAAAAAAAGAAAGTTTTAATGTACATTCATGAGAGGTGGATGGATGAAGGGCGGAAGGTGGTTTCAAGGTTGAGAGGTGAGCGTGATAATTAATCTCGAATATTCACGTGTGTGATTACCAAAACGGCCAGTTTTTTTTTTTTTTTTTTTTTTTTTTTCATTTACGTTGTACACATCTTACAACAAGTGTCATCGAGAAGAACCGCTCTACTCGCTAAAAGGTTTTTTTTCTTCTTAAATCGTGCTAATTTTTTTTTTTTTTTTTTTTCTATTAACTCTTAAATTGTCGCATTTTTTTTTTTTGCTTTCGAAGGATTAAATCGTGCGGTTAAGGAAGAAAAACGAAAAATATGATGATTTGCGGCGATGACAAAAAATGACATTCGATGACAGTCGGTTGAGCTCGACGCGACTATTGTAAAATATTTTATTACTTAATTAAAAAACGAAAAAAGAAAAACTTAAAATTCTTTTCAACTCTCTCTCTCTCTCTCTCTATTTTTTTTTATCTCACGTCTTCCCCTCTCTTTCGTTTTCTTACGTTAGATGCGTAAATGTAATTCTTCGAGTAAATTGTGTAGTAATGAATAGCTTTTACGTTTATTTCATGATTATATCGTAATTAATCCTCTCCCGACGACGAGGAAAAAAGATAAACGAAAAGTCGCAAAATGTCTAAAAAAAAAAAAAAAAAAACAAAAAGAAGAAAGAAATGGCTGCAATCATCGGAAGACGAGTTTGGAGAAACAACGGTTGCGCGTCGTTCTTCACGCCCCCCCCCCCCCTTTTTTTTTTTTTTACGAAACCAAAATAGATTTTTCGCTCCTTTTCTCCTATTCGTGTACTCAACCGTCATTCGCATTCGATTTTTTTTTTTTTTTTTTTTTTCATAAAAAATGTAATTATCGTATTTCTTCCGATCCGGTTTATCGGTCTTTCAATTGTTACATTCGTGTGTCATATGTCGCAAGTAAATTTTGACTTTGCGAATGTGTGAGAGACTAATATACAAAAATCGAAGAATAGACGGAAACATTTTTTTTTTTTCGTAATTATCATCGGCTGGTCTTTCGAGACGCGCCAAGTTAGCGCGCAGTTATTTCGTCTTCGGAGGCATTGCGAGTGGGCGTTTCGTTAAATTCTTTCGTCTCATTTATGTTCATCACAATCGTAATACGATTGTTGCATTTTCTTTTTCATTTTTCTTTATTTAAATCCACAGAAATTCGGAAAACGGCCGGTAAGACTCGAGCCGTTGACTTCGTCAACACGACAAAAAGAAAAGAAAAAAAAAAGAAGAATTAAAAACAGTAGAGAAAATCCACGGAAACAACCTGCGAATGTGGGTCACGTAACACAAGTTGACCGTCTATCGTCGATCGGGTTAACGACGCGAAGAAGGTCTCGAAAAATCTCGCAACGGCGACGTAATCGCGCGCTCTTGATCCGTTTTTTTTTTTTTTTTTTTCTTCCTTTTTTAATTCGTCAAAACGACAAAAAATTGTGTCATCGCCACGCGATTTCTCAAAAACATCGATATTCAAAGAATTAAACTACAAATCTTCATCCGAAACAACGTTGAAGAATTTTACAAATGAAACTTTTCTTCATCTTTCCCTTCTTTACTTTTCTTTCTTTTTTCGTTTTTTTCTTTTACTACAAACTTAACCATTCATTTTTTTTTTTTTTTAGAAACTACAATGTTCTTCATTTTCTCTATACAAATTCAACAGTTTCTCGTAAGAAAAAAAAAAAAACAAATGTTGTTCAATGTTATTACATATGTTTCGACTCGTTTTCGCGATGTTTATATTTTTTGTTTTTCTCGTTTTGTTGACGCAAAAAAAAAAAAAAATTCCGAAGTGAAGATAATAATAAAAATTAATCTTAGTTCTCGGAAAAAAAAAAAAAATAAATAATGGCTTTCGAGTCTCTCCGTTGAACTTTTTTCTCGAGTTTCAGTTTCGTCGTTTATTCATTTTATTTATATATATTCAATAATAACTTCGGTGTCGGTTTGCTGTTTCTTTCGTTTTTTCGTTTGTTTTCATATTTTCTTTTTCCAAGAGCCGTCGAAGATTGGCTATTTGTTTATCAACGTAACCACCGGAGTCTCGGGGAAAAAAAATATCGCCGTATTAACTTAGAATTCGCGCGCGTATGTGTGTGTAACTTGTCGTTAAACGAGAAACTCTCTCGCAGGAATCGCGCATTGTTGCTCGACGATTCAGTCGTTTATCGTTATCGAGAGTTTCTCGAGTGGTCGCGCCGGGGTCGGGGGGGCGGGGGTGTGTCTTGTTTATTATTTCCTCGTCTTCTTTATCTATCTTCGTGAAATCGATTTGCTCGGTGAGTTTTGGTTGCGATAATCATAGATCGAGTAATTGGCGAATCGATCGCAAGGAGCACTCATTCTTACGGGAGGATCGAGGACTCTGAGTCACATAGAACGGACGGGGGGAGAGGACGATGATGATAATGATGGATTTTCGTTTGTTTTCTTCTGTTTTTTTTTCCTCTCATTTTTGATGCGCATGATGGATGGATAGTTAAGTGAAAGGCAGAGGGGGGGTTGAGGGATGGCCGTGTTGGATACATATTTTTGTTTTTTTCGTTTTTTTTTTTGTTTTTTTTTTTTTCTTGTTGTTTCGGGATATAGAGAGGTCTTACGGTCCTAAAGCTTCGCGTCTCTCAACGTCGACTTATTGGGGTTTTCACTTCTTTTTGTTTTTGTTGTTCGGACCCCGAGGCGGCGTAACCGGCCTGCCGGCGTTCAAACCACCGTACGTAAACTTCCTCTTGTCGGCAGGTTTGAGAATCTGGAAACTGCACATGAGTGTGTCGTCTACCGACATCATGGCACCCGCGTTGTCGAATTCACCGCAATAATTTGGCGCTGAGAATAACGTTACGAGCTGTCGTTTCGCGAAGAACTCGTAGCCATCCTCGACCACCTGTTTTAGCGTAAAAAAAAAAAAAAAAAAAAAGAAACAATAAAAAATCAAATAAATAAACAACGAAAAAATGATTACTTTACATCACAATTAATAATTGATAAAGGATAACAGATTCTAATTATTATTTTACGACTCAAAGATCGATGCTAAGTAATCAATCGGAGTGAAGATTATTTTTGCATATCCTTGAACGTTAGACTGCCGTTTGATACGGATAACTTTGTCGAGTAACGATTGAGAAATGATCTATATACATATTTGGGTTGTATGTACCTGATGAGCGCGACATATGAGGTCGAAGTCGTGCTTATGTAAAAATTTGGCAACGACTTCGGCACCGAAGGTGAACGATACGCCGCGATCGTTTTCTCCCCAACCCATCGTATCTTTATCCGGATCGGACCAAAGAAGATCGCAAAGGAGACCCTGATCGGGAACGTCCGTAGGTCGCATTATGCGTCTTATCTGCTCCATGCTCTGTAGATCGGGACTTAGACCGCCGTGGCAACAGAATATCTTCTCGTCTACTATTGCCGCTACCGGCAGACAGTTGAAACAGTCCGTAAACGTTTTCCATAGTTTGATGTTGTAACGACGTTTGCCTGTTGGATCACATATCGCTGATGTAGAGGAAATTCTCTTCTTTCAAAGTTTCGCCAATATTCAGATATATATATATAGAATACACGTATAGATATATAGATATCTATATATATATATATATATATATATATATTACGCGTGACTCAGACAGGAAGGACGCATTTTCTACGCGCATCTGCGCACCCAATACCGCCCTTCTGCCCGTTAGTCACGCAATATTTACTCGCAGTTCAGGTACTTCCCGTTTAAACGAAATAAATTAGTTTCTTGAATGATCGGTAGAGGATTTTGCATTGATATCGCGATAATTTGTATTCGACATAAGGAGATCGAAATAATGTAATTTAAGTGATAGTTTACTGAATGAAGTTTTGAGAAATATTGTTCGCGTTTATTTGTTATATTGTGAATCGTTATAGGAAAGAAAAAAAGTTGAACGATTGTTTTTAACCGTTTAATCGTTGCAGCCGACACACGTGACTAAAGCTCTTCTGGCGATTAGTCACGCGATGTTTCTTTTTGCCACTCGGGTTTTCCCCGATTAATTCGCGAACGAATGAAAAATTTAGACCTCTATATGCATTCTAAAGAAATTTCCATAAGTTTATAATCATTTTTTTTTTTTTCGTAAAAATTGAGTTACTGACACGTGGCTTGCGGACCTATAGCCACCGAGAAAAAAGAATCAAATTTCGGGAAAAACGAACGGTTTAGACGTTTAACAAATGATCTGAAGATTATCATCCGAGAGATCGTATTATTTTTAGCTACGAGTAGACGGTAAAAAATGTTTTAAATTACTCACATTCGTCGTAAAATCCGTATATCCTGTTGATAGACGCGCACTCGTGATTCCCTCTCAGTAAGAAAAAATTCTCTGGATATTTAATCTTGTAAGCGAGCAAAAGACAAATAGTCTCGAGTGATTGTTTTCCTCTGTCTACGTAGTCGCCAAGGAAGAGGTAGTTACTCTCGGGCGGAAAACCGCCGTATTCGAAGAGTCGTAGCAAATCGTAGTACTGACCGTGAATATCACCTACAAAAGAAAAAAATCAACGTGAAAATCCGAAAAAAAAAAAAAAAAAAAAAAAAAAAAAAAATTCGTGAAAAAAAAAGTCATTATTGTCTATCATTTCACCACCATTTGCAACTTTAACGTACATTGAAAGCATTGAGTACTCGACGGAACGCATGTTTAATTCAGATGTCGACGTAACAGCATTATATTCAAAGTCGAATAATTATCTCTCTTTAGCATTGTCCAATGTTCTTATTTTTTTTCTACTATTTCCTCGTCTGTGTCATATGACGATTACATAATTGAAAACAAGAAAAAAAAATCATTGACTTTGTTGAACTTACCGCATATCTTGAGCGGCGCTTCCAGCTCCAGTAGGATTGGCTGGGATAGAAAAATTTCTCGGGACTTTAGGCACAGTCCCCGAATCTCGCCCTCCGTTAGCTGGACATTTTTTCCTGGTCTGGCGCCTCGCACTGCAACAAAACAATGCGCAATTTAAAAACTGTGCGCCGATCCAGATGACGCGTCAGGATGAAAATTGTTCGATCGAGAAATTTGCTCCGAAATGGTGGCATTTATTTTATTTGATTTTTTTTGGCTGCTCTGCAAGGTCAATGCACGCGAAACGAACGTCGCGAAATGATGTCACGTTCTATATTGGCGTCGTAGATCATTCTAACGTCGTAAATTCGTCACGAACATCTGCCGCATCTTGCGACTCGGAAATCGAAATGGTACGGGAAAAAAAATAAAATAAATCGACGCGAAAAAAATGCCAAGAAAGATCGCGGCCGATGAAATTAACGATGTTTCGAAGTTGGCGCGAACGCAAGCATTCTCACGGGGAGACCTCGCCCCAAAACGACTTGCAGTCCCTCTGCGGTTGTCAACGGTGTTTTGAGTAAACAAACTCGCCTACTAACGGACGACGAGGAGCCCGTTCGATCCGTATCGCCTAAATTTAATCACCGCGCGCTCACACGTTCGTTGCGTAATCGATAAGTCGCGATGATACACGGGAGGATTTATTAAAGATGAGAAAAAAAAATCATTCGAGACGCCACAACGGAACGGCGTATTGGTAACGCAGAAGGATGGATGGGCGACGGCGTTCCGGCATTTTATCGGGTTGTATAGGCGCCGTTTCCGAGCGTTGGCGCAAGAGAGACGGTAACTATAGGAAGAACCTTAGGCAGTTCTCGATCGCGGCGTACCCCCCCAAAATTGCTTAACGTCGCGAAGTCACACACAAGGGGCCTTTTTACCTTCCAAGAGCCGCCCGATGATGCTGTCAATGTTTAATTTGTCGGCTTCAGCCATCGGGCCGGGTTTTCTTTCGCGTCCCGGGCTTCACACGGAGCACCTTGCTATTAGGATGGCCGCTGATTTTCGTGGATTTCTAGAGCGGACGCACCGTGGCACTCGTACTCGTACGCGGTTTACGGACAGGGTACTCGCAATGGCCGCCCGGACAACCGCGCACTCCGCTCTCCCTCTTCTTTTCCCCCCTTAGGCTACCGCTACCGCTGCTGCTGCTGCCGCCACCGCCGCGCGCCGCGCCTCTCTCTCCCCACCTCCTTCTTTCTTCGACGACGACGCCAGTCGCTCGATTACTCGATTTTCTCGACTGCCAACACAGCGAGACAAATTGATCCTAGCTGACGGAAACGGAGACATCATTTTTTTTTCATAATGCGTATTAGATCGCGTTAGATCGATTCACGTGGTACTTACAATTTATCGAATTATATGTAAACGGTTTAACGATGAGTTTTGCGTGAGAATAAAAGAAAATAGAATTGTCAGTTGAATCTTATTTACTTATTTGAGTTAATAATCGATTTGTTCGCGAAGCTCGCACTAGCCTATTGGCCGCATTTAGTCACTAGCAAAATGACATATCGAGCTTGAAAAAAAATAAATGATCGTACGTTTCCCAATGAAACGTGTTCGTGTCACAAAACGATTGAGGCACATTTTGCAGGATAATAAAAACGTTAACATTGATTTATAACAGTCGCTCGCAGGCGTAGAAAATTTTCTTTCATTTTCGCGCCAAGTCAACGTTTCTTCGCTAAAATTATGAACCAATAGAATTCGCGTATTACCCCCTCGGATAACAATATAACCCACCTGGTTCCGCCAATGGTAAATCGGTATCATGTAACGGAAAGCCGCATCGTTTGTATGCCAAAGTAATACGAAACTCGCCATTATACGCATCCGGATTATTGGCGGTAGTCGCATTCTTTTTCTACCGAATTGGATATCTTTACACGAGAAAATACAATTTTAACGACATGCCAGAGAACGTGGTGAGAACGCATTACTTCTATATTTTTTTCTTTTTTTTCAATTTCGTTACGAACAGAATAAAGTTGTGATCAATCGACACTTGAAAATTTTTTTTGTTGCCGAGACAAGATAC
Source organism: Cryptus armator (assembly GCA_963971235.1). Classification (NCBI taxonomy): domain Eukaryota; kingdom Metazoa; phylum Arthropoda; class Insecta; order Hymenoptera; family Ichneumonidae; genus Cryptus; species Cryptus armator. Next base: position 10,652,280 of record OZ020242.1, on the reverse strand, counting down.
CGCGCTATAGGTTATATACGGATATTCGCGAACGGCAAAAACAATGTACGCGAGACGTTAGATTTTTTTTTTCTAACCGTTTATCGCGCCCGTATACAACGGACTACTCAGAACGAATATATTTTTCGGTTTGACCAAAATCCTCTCGTTTACAAACAAAATACGTTTTTTTTTCGTTGAACCCAACAAAAGATTGTTCCATGATGGTCAGTTGGCTCTATTGTATCCAATTGGTCTCTACTGTGATAAATACGATTTTGCAGTGACGTCAGAAAACAAATACTAATGAGTTTCTTTCCGTGACAACACTGATGACTCTTCTTTTTCATTGGAGAAAATTCAAGATTTACCAATATATAAAATATTGTCTGTTTTAAGACAAACGGAGATCATGCAGTCGATGTCAACGCAAGCGCAGAACCCCATGACAACGAGGAGGAAGTCACAGGCGACGATGTCTACTTTGATCCAATAATCACACTACCGCTCATCGAAGTCTCCAATAATGAAGAGGATGAGATGGAAATGATTAAACTGTTAGTTTTACCTCAACATACCCATTCATGCCGATCACTAAAAAAAATGTTTTTCTTTTTTTTTTTTTTAGTTGCTTAACATTTAGTCCACTTATTTTTTTATCTGTTTTTTTCATTCCCCAAAAATTAGTCTGATTTTGATTTTTTTATATTTATTGATTGTTTTTTTTATCACAATTTTGTTCTTTCATGCGCTTAATAACGTTATTATGTTTGGTAATTTTTATCACCATTGTTTTTTGCATCCATTTTTTACTCTTTTTTTTTAATCACTTCAACGATGAAATAATATTTTTACTAGATTTTTGACGGAATAGCTTTTTTTACTCATCATTTTTTTTTTTATGTCAGATGTATAGACTAAAAGTAAAAATCATAAAGAATTTCGAATACTTTCCAATGGGAAGAAAAATCGGCAAAAAATCAACTATACAGAAAGTGCTGAGAACATTTGTTTTGCCATTGAACCGTTATTTTTCCTGAATACACATACAATTTTGTCAATTTTTTTCTGATTTTTTAGATCTTTTTTCTATGGATAAAAAGACAAACGATTACATATTCGCAGTATATTTGCAAAATATTCGCATATTAGAAATAATTTTTTAAATACTCATAGGGATTCAGAAAAATTAACGAATCAATGCCAACTAAAAAATTGTTAAGTTATCAGATAATTTGTTGAACAATTTGCTTCTTGGAATTATTATTATGCAAAATTAATGTTATTAGCACTTTTTATATGGTTTATTTTTTCAGACTTTTATCCCATTAGGAATCATTCGAAATTCTCTCAAAATTTCACCAATGGCTGACATGTAACGATACTCTTTCCTTAATGATGTTATTATGTTTTCTAATTTTCTGCCGGATTACTAATTGCATTTTTTTTCGCTCTTTTTTTTTCAAACATTCAAAAAATGGAAGAATGTATCGATTTTTTTTAATCCCCTCATAAAATCGATATATGTTGATACGACTCAATTGCTAATTCCATTAATATTTCGCAGGAGAGCCAAATTGTATCGTTACGACTCGTCGAACAGTCCTGCCGAGTGGAAAGAGCGCGGAACTGGCGAAGTAAAGTTACTCAGACATAAGACAAAACACACAGTTCGAGTTGTAATGCGCAGAGACAAAACTCTAAAAATCTGTGCCAATCACTTCGTCACTCCGTGGATGGAACTCAAACCAAATTGCGGCAGTGATCGCGCTTGGGTTTGGAGTGTACTGGCGGATTTCGCCGACGAACAACTCACCTCGGAATTACTCGCGATAAGATTTGCCAATGCGGAAAGTAAGAACTCTCATCCAATTTCGTAAAAAAAAAAAAAAGAAAAAAAAATCATTTTCTTTTCTTCCTCAACGAATCATTCCGTTTTATTTTTCACAGACGCGCAATTATGGAAGGAAGCGTTCGAGAAGGCGAAGAAAATAGTCGGCACGGAATGCGAGATATACGCCGGAAAATCGAATCCCGACGACAAGGATGGCGACAGCGACAGCGACACGTGTAGTTACGTGACATATAGCGACAGCAGTGATAACGAGGAGGCAGCGAAGTCACCCAAGGATACCAACGAGCCGGAGGAAGATAACGCCGATAAGCCAAAGGATAAAAGTACCGAAGAAGTTACGGAAGTGTTGAAGAAATTGGACGTTGGTGAAAAGGGCGACCAGAATGAGGAGACAAAGTAACCGAAGAAATTCGTGAAAGCTGTCTGCCAACTATATATATATATATCTAAATCAGAAAAAAAAACAAAAAAAAATCGAAAAAGCAAAAAAAAAAAAAAAAACGAACATTCCAACGTTACGCGAGAAGACGTTGAGAACAATATCGACAAGACTCGTCAGCGGTTGCTATTTTATTCCTATTTACATTGTTTATCGAGATGCCCCGATGTTCCGAGTAAATTTTCAATTTATTCATAAGTTTTTACACAGTGATGTAATTGTCGCCTGCAATGGGGCTACAAACACACCGATTGCCTAGTCTTATACCTGAGATTGAATGTGATTTTTTCATTGGGCTGCGTCTCCCCAAACCTCCCTTTTGAATGAGCGGTTTGTATGCAATTGACGAGATATCTCGCCGTTAAGCAACCACCTCCCCCCACCTTCCCCTTCCCGCGTCCTCTTTCTCCCCTGAAATACTTTTTAATCAGAAATTTTTACGTTAATTAATGAACAATTAAGAATCTGAAAGGCTACGGAACGCTCGATTCAGCGAACGGCCTGAACCAATAAATTACTCAACATTCTTTTTAAGAATTTAACTGTCTCGAGATATTTTCATTACTCCGCATTTTTATGCATTTTTTTCGTAATTTTTATCCGCCGTACCGAACGAAAACGTGAATAGTGGTTTTGGTACAAAATAACCGGCGAGTGGAAGTCTTTTGCATGAATTATAAAGGGATGACATCGATTTATCGAAATAGCTGTGCGCGTGTATTTAAGTGGATCGACATTATTACGTGAAATTCAAAATAGAACACTGAATTTTTTATGTTATTCCGCGGATTTATGTTTTAACTGCATATTTTCAGAGACAACTTCCGGTTATTTTAATATAATGGGATCTTAATGATCATCTTTTTTTTTTGCATAAGACAAGCATATAATGTGCTTCTTGTGTGCAAAACTGCTAACGGAAGGATGTGAATACTATTTCATCTCATTAAATATCTATATAATCCGCAGTGTTAATTAACGAAGTTCCCGAGTTTTTTAACGATAGTTCTTTGCTCGTGAACTGAGGTAAATCTTTCGTTAGTACCGTTTATCGATCGCTAAAAAAAAAAAAGATACCGAACGGGCGTATCCCACATCGATTCACACGTCGAATAATGGGGGTTACGCCCATCGATTATTTGGAAGTCTTTTTAAATATTAAATAGAGATCGGACTCTCCTTCCAAATACATAAACATCGAAAGATTGTTTTTATCACCGGCTTTTTTGTCGCATTAATATATAGCATTTTTCAATGTTGTATAAAAAAAAGATCGACCCCCAAAAAACCCTACAAGATGCATCTATTTATACATCATTTCGCGCAAATCTACAAATGGTTTTAATCGTTCGATAAACTGATAAGAATACGATATTCGTTGGTCAGAGCTTTGAACGAAAGCGCTACGATTGAACATTCTAGAAATGGTAACGAGACTATAATCTGCCACGGCATCTACACGTATGTGTAATCGTCGGGGACCAATGAATGGTGGACATTTGGAAGAGGGTTCCACCGCCAGTTCTGTAATTGGTACACGTACGCTGCGTGGTCGCTCCTCATTGGTCGTTGTTACGATCTCCGCTTCGGTAAATATCGTATCGTCGAGCCGACACGGTGACAGTGAGCAAGTGGCTGCCAGTGTGAGAAAAACAACGTAGACGCGAGCGTGTCGGTGAATCGAGTCTTCTTTACATCGCGGTGGGTTTCACTCGCAAGCGTATAATTGACGAAAAAGCACAACAATTATGAAGAAATTAGCGATCCTAGCGTTAGGCATCGTTCTTCTCGCAGGTGAGTTAATATTTTCTTTAACAACTTTGCCTTCGTCTCGGAAATAAATTACTCCGAAACAACGAAGGTCGCGATTCCCCGCGTGCCGCTGGGGGACGTACCGGTACCTCAAAAGCTTCGGAAATATTGTAATTCGCAAAATTTCTCCGATAATCAATTGCCGCGAGAGTGGCAAATTTTTACGATTAAAATTGAGATGTAATTACATAAATTTTTTTTTCCTCATTTACACTTCGATCTAAATTCGCGTTATCTCGTCATAGCGAAGCACAGATTTTTCCTTATACACTACTATTGAATTCTATTTCTTTTTTTTTTTATTTTCGTCGTCACATTCCATATTGTTTACAAGTTATCACAGTTTTTACGCTTTGTTTTTTAATCTGTTCATGCTATTCTGTTCTATAAGTTTGTTCCTTAGTTAATAAATTAAAAAAAAAAAAATTTCAGGTTTTGCGCATGCCGCGGAGGACGTTATCGAAGATGAGGTCGGAACTGTGGAAAACGACTTGGGTTCCAGTCGCGAAGGATCCAGAACTGGTAAGACATTTTTTTGAAAACTTTTTTTTATTCTAATTTTTTATTTGTTGTTTTTTTATTCAATTTTTTTCGGAGTTTTTTGTATTTTTATTCAATTTCTTTTACCGGATCGCTTATGGGATAAATTTCATTGTATTTCTCAGATGATCAAGTCGTGGAGCGTGAGGAGGAAGCAATAAAATTGGACGGTTTGAATGTGGCGCAAGTAAAGGAACTCAGAGAAAAAGCCGAGAAGTTTACATTCCAAACGGAGGTGAATCGCATGATGAAACTTATCATCAATTCTCTCTATCGTAACAAAGAGATATTCCTGAGGGAATTGATATCCAACGCTTCCGATGCATTGGACAAGATAAGACTGTTGTCGCTGACGGATAAAAACGTTTTGGATACGAATTCCGAATTGTCAATCAGAATAAAGGCTGATAAGGAAAACAAGATACTCAGCATTACGGATTCCGGTATCGGTATGACGAAAACCGATCTCGTGAATAATCTCGGTACGATCGCGAAATCCGGTACCGCCGAATTTTTGGGCAAAATGCAGGAAAACTCGAATTCGCAAGACATGAACGATATGATCGGACAATTCGGCGTCGGTTTCTACTCGGCGTTCCTCGTCGCTCACAAAGTCGTCGTGACGACTAAACACAACGACGACAAACAGTACATCTGGGAATCGGACAGCAGCAGCTACAGCATCGTCGAGGATCCGCGAGGCGATACCCTGAAGCGCGGAACGACCATTAGGTAAAGTGCTTTTATTCGTGAATTTGAAAACATTTTTAAGTTTAATTTGAATGAAATCAAAACGCCACAATGTAAGAAAGATTTCTGTCGAAGAGCATTACATTTTTTTGGGAGATACCTAAGTTATTAGATTTTAAAGAATTAAAAATTTTCTCGAAATTCCTCGGTGTCCAGGAGACTACTGGTGGTATGCCGGGGTTAAAAAATTTATGAAAACGATTTCAATGATTTACTGAGCTCAGTATAAAAATACTGAATATTGAATAATTTTTATTTATAACATTGAATAACAAAAAAAAAGATAAATTGAAATTATCATTAGCAATGATACTAATTGTTCCGAATTATCTTTGCAGCTTAATTCTGAAGGACGAAGCCGCCGATTTTCTGGAACAGGACACGATAAAGAATCTGATAAAGAAATATTCGCAGTTCATAAATTTCCCGATATATCTATGGAACAGCAAGACGATCCAAGTGGAAGAGGAGGACGACAGTGAGACCGCTAAAGCCGAACAGAAGGAAGACAAGGAGGTCGATGCCGATGAGGAGGACGACGCAAAGGTCGAATCGAGCGACGAGGAGGATGAGTCCAAGAAGAAGAAGAAGAGCGTCGATAAGACCGTCTGGGATTGGGAGCTTCTAAACGATTCCAAACCGATTTGGAGTCTTAAGCCATCGGAAGTCGAGGATAAGGATTACAACGATTTTTACAAAGCGCTGACGAAGGACACGCAGGATCCCCTTGCGAAGGTTCACTTCATCGCTGAGGGTGAAGTAACTTTCAAGTCTCTTCTCTTCATCCCGAGAGTTCAACCGGGCGACAGCTTCAATCGTTACGGAACGAAAGCTGATAACATAAAACTCTTCGTAAGACGCGTCTTCATCACCGACAAAATAAACGACATGATGCCAAATTATCTCTCCTTCATTCGCGGTATCGTCGACAGCGACGACTTGCCGTTGAACGTATCGCGCGAGAATCTTCAACAGCATAAGCTCATCAAGGTGATAAAGAAGAAATTGATAAGAAAAGTACTCGACATGATTAAGAAGATATCGAAGGAGGATTACGAGACTTTCTGGAAGGAGTACAGTACGAACATCAAATTAGGTGTTATAGAAGACGCGCAGAATCGCGCGCGTCTCTCGAAGCTTCTGCAGTTCAAATCTTCCAAAGAAAAATCTACGAATCTCAGCGATTACGTTTCGCGAATGAAACCGAATCAAAAGGCGATATACTACATCGCTGGCGCTAGCGAAGACGAGGTGAGAAAATCGCCGTTCGTCGAGCGTCTCGACAAGAAAGGCTATGAGGTTTTGTATCTCACAGAAGCTGTTGACGAATACGCTATTTCCGCTGTGCCTCTGTTCGACGGAAAGAAATTCCAGAACGTCGCTAAAGAAGGTTTCACACTCGACGAAGGCGACAAAGCGAAGGAACGCATGGAAGAGCTTAAAACAACTTTCGAACCGTTGACCAAGTGGTTGGATGAAAATTTGAGCGAATATATCAGTAAGACTCTCGTGTCCGAGCGTCTCACCGATTCGCCGTGCGCTCTCGTCGCCAGTATGTTCGGATGGACCGGAAATATGGAGAGACTCGCTGTGTCGAATGCTCATCAAAAGGCCGACGATCCGCAGAAGAACTATTATCTCAATCAGAAGAAAACATTGGAGATCAATCCGAGACATCCGCTTATCAGGGAATTGCTGCGAAGAGTCGATGCCGATCCGGCTGACGAGACCGCGAAGGATATTGCCGTTATGATGTTCAAAACTGCAACTCTCAGATCCGGTTATATGCTTCGCGAAACTGCGAGCTTTGCCGACAGCGTGGAACAACTCATGAGAAAAACACTCGGCATTCCGCTTGACGAAGCACCCGAGGAAGAGGAAGATCTCGATTCCGCGGAAAACATCGCTGGCGGGACTGACAAGAACTCCGAAATCGACGCCGACGAGGAGGACAGAGAAGAGGAGCACGACGAACTCTGAGCTCCGCGAGTTCGAGGGCCGATTGTCTAATTGAATGAAAAAAAAAAACAAAAAAACGGACAATTTTGTACTATAGCTATTAATTAATTCAAAATGAATTTAATTTTTTTTTTTTTCGTTGCTGCAATGTTCGTTCGCGCGAATGAAATTTTGTTCGACGATTCGAATCAACGAAATCGTTATACTTAAACGCGAATTTACTCGCGTTATTATTGTAAAATTATAATTATTTTGTATCGACGCAAGAACGATGCGAACGATAGTCGTACTTCGGCGATACTTCAACGGCGATTGCATTTATGTTTTTCTTTTTTTCTCAGATTCTCATCGCGCTCTCATCCTTCTCATTTCACGTTCTTCCATTTTTTTTTATGTTTAAAAAAAAAAAGAAAACTAATCATCACGTAGCGTTTGTTTATTCTCGGAACGCTGGATTTTTGTGCGTTCATATGTGTGATGTGAGATTTGTGTGAATGTATTTGTATAAAAGAAAAAAAATCATTAAAAGAGTAATTTAATCTGATCTGTTTAATTATTTTTCTTTCCATCATATCGTTTCAACACATATAATTTTTGTTATTATCGGTAAATATTAAAATTTGTTTAATACATACAAAATTATAAAAACATTTTTTAATCGACGATTTTTTTTAATATTGTTGATATTGACGATAAAATACGTTGAATTTGTTCAGTCGCCTGAAAAAAAAAAATAATGTATCATTCCCCATATCAAGGGGGCGGAGTCAAATATCGGGAGTTTCAACACACACTCTCGATTTTTACTGAAATTAGCAAATAATCCCACCCATTGGTCAAATTCCGTTGTGACGAATCAATGAGAATGTTTCGTTACAACGGAAGAATTCTATCGGATCGACTTGCGAGCAAACGCCACCGAGCGCTCATTTCCGTTTCACAAACCTCCCCGACGTCATCCGTAATCAAAGTCCGTGCGTTTTTGTGTTTCTTTGGGAGCCACGATGATTCTCGCTAATTTAACGTGAGTACAGAATAAAACCGTTAAACGACAGTTTGCGTTATTGCATCGAAACGGAATCGTGCGGAATCGTTCGTAGAAATAAATATGTCGCGATACCGCGCGAATTCCTTGCGTAAGACAGACCCACGGATCGCAACACCGACTCCGAGGTTGTCTCTGTGACTTCGCCATGCCGGCTCGGTGAATTGCATTGGTCCTTCCCATTGCACACCCGTTTTTTCTACGTCTGATCGTTAACATTTTTCCGATGATTGTCGATCGATAATTATTATCTCAATGTCTTCGGTATGAATATTCCGGGTGAAAAAAATTTCTTTCGCTACGTTCCCTTTGTGTCTTCTCGACTGTCGTCTCCGTTTGCGCGAGCGACTGTATCTGCAACGTTCACGTAAACAGAATCAATGGCGACCGGGTGAGAGGCTCCCCCGGGACTTGCAAATATTCAACCTGTTTTAACCGCTCGATTGAGCGAACGATCGATATAATCAACGATTCCATTCGACACAACGATATTTTTCGCACATAAAAAACGACATTTTTTTCATAACCGAAATTCCGTTCGTTCCGTTTGACGATGTTGAGTAATCGCATGACCCGACGCGCGGCTGGCGTATATATATATATATATGTATATATAGATGTGTGTATATAGTATGCATCGGTACTAAGCGACAGCCTGATGGATTATTTCGATTGTTTTTATCAGATTGACCCGAAATTTTTAAAACTGATCCCACTGTCACAAACCATATACTTCAATTGATTTTGCTGTTTGAATTTTTCTTGCGATAGTTTTTTTTTTGGAGGTCAAATTTTGAGTAGAGAATAGCGGAAGATAATAACTTTTTTTTTAATCTCCATGTATCAGTCGAAGACTTGGATATCGCTGTTAAAGAGGTCACGTCACCTTATGTATTAAGAAAGACAATTGCGAACTTATCGAGAGGCGACGATGTTCTGCACACCAAAGTTTTGATGGTTTTTTGTTATATCCCAAAAAGAATGTGCTGTAACAAGAATCTTATGTTTTTAAATTTCACTGCGTAAAAAGATATAACAGCTGAAATTAATTTCGTGATAAACAATTTGTTTGCCAACGCCAACTGATTTTATTAATTAATTCAGCAAGGAGTTGAATAGAATATTGTCTCATACAAAGATAATAATAATAATAATAAAAATATAGCATTGAGTAGAAAAACAATTAATTGTTTTCAGAGGTATCGCTTATCCAATCTTTTACCTTTGTGTTTCTTTACATAACATTTAAAATGCAGTACTAAAAAGCGATAAAAATACGAGAGAATGATTCCGCGATCTTTGGATCCGAGTTGATTTAATTTTTTTACTTCCAGTGTTTCTAAAATTTAAAAAAGAAACGAAAATAAATGGTTGTTCTTTCATTGTATGTTTCTCTCAGATTTCGACCACATAAATTGGAGCCGGATTTCTTTACTTCCTAGAGACATCAAAAAAAGCCAAAGACAAAAACGTAAAACAAATCTCGCTACAATATTTGAAAAAAAAAAAAAAAATAATAATAATAATAATAAATAAATAAATAAAAAATAACAAAAACTAAACAAGAAACAAAAGATCAATCGACAAAGCATATGAAACACCCGCTAAATACAAACCCTTAAAAAAACAAAAAAAAAAAAACTCCGAAAGAACAGTAACGTTTGAAAAAATTGTTTTAACGAAAAAACAAGCGGCAACATGGGTATCCAAGATTTGCAGGCCTTTCTCGACGGCAATTGCGTACAGGGAGGCGCGGTGCCGGTAGATCTGTTGAAAATTGCTCGTCTCGTGATGTTAAGACAGCGTAATCGTATGGGAAAAGGCCAACAACAGCCGCACAATTCGGCTATTCTGAGACTTGTTCTCGATGGCGAATGCTGCTTGGATCGGCTGTACGGAGGTTATTTTTCAGGTGAGATTTTACGCTTTTACAGAATTTTTATTCATTTATTTTGATTGAAACAAAAATCGTTTCCGTTTGGCGAATGTTACATTTCGTAATGTCGCAGTACCGAATATCAGCACTCGTAGCGGTGAAATTTGGAACTTCGTATACGCGAATAGCAAGATATAACAAAAAAAAATTCACGAAAACGTTGTAATTTCGGCTCCGAATCGTCGAAACATTGAATCTTTCAATATTGTTCTCTCGAGGAAAGTCGATGCAATATTTTGTCGTATTTACACCATTTATTTAGATTGGGCCTGCGGCGGTCAGTGGAACCGTATGGTACAATTTCTCGCTGTTCTCATACAAGCAACAGAAATGTCCGGTGTCGAGTTGGCGGTTTTTTTCAATGGTTGTCACGAAGCACCGCGCCGGGCGGATTGGATCCAAAATCAGCTCAAGATGAGGATAAAAGTTAACAATGTACGGCGTAAAATAAATAATAATAAAAAAGAAAAAATTTGTTGTGCAATACGTTCGATTATTAACAAAAACAAAAATTTTTTCCACAGGTCTTGAAACATATAATTACGAAGGGAACACCGCCGCCAAAGATATGGTGGACGCCGCCGGTGTGCTTACGCACGAGTTTGCGAATGGCTCTCAGGCATCTAAAAGTTGCTGTCGTAAGTACAATTTAGTTATTCGCAAATGAATCGTGAAGCGCCGTATGAAATTAATAAAGTTGCAAACGTTTTGTATCAGTTGTGCAGTATGGACGATCATCATCAAGAAGTAATCGCCTACTGTCGTGAGAACAATTACAATGGACTTATAGCTGACGATGCCGAATACGCCGCCTTCGATCCGCCCCGTTATTTTTCATCCGAACAGCTCAAACTAACTTACAAGGTATTAAATAATGTGAATCGTTGAGACGCGCCGCGACTACGGAATAATTCGTTAATTTTACTCGCGTACAATAATTCATTAACTTTTCGCGCGTAGAATGAGACTCACACCGTTGAATTAATGTTTCAGGGATCACTCGACACGAAGGAATACATGATCTCCGAATTCACAAAAGCGATCGGCATACCGTCGGATCGTTTGTGTATTCTTTCCGCTCTTCTCGGAAACTACATACTGACGGAACACGATCTGATAGATTTTTATAAAAAATTAAACATCAGCATCGGTCCGAACAAAACGAATATCGAGCAATCGATACGCTCGATAGCGACATTCGTTAAGGATCTTCCGTCGTGCGAGTTGGACGTTGTGGCGCAGAAAGTTTTCGGTTCGCTTTCCGATCCTCGATGTTCGAAGCTTCGACAGTCCGTTCAGTATTATATCAACGGGACGAAGGAGGGTTTCTTGCATTACAAACCGGTCAAACCTACCAAACGTAAGTATATATCATTTCTCACCGAATTCTGTCCGATTTTCATTGTTAACTCCTTATCTACGCGCATATTAACGATCATCGAACGCCAATTGCAGTGATCAATAAGACCGAAACTAAACAAATCCCACAAGTGCAATCGACGAATCCACCGGAAACCCCGGCTGCGACGCCCGAGGAAGACAGTAACTTGGAGCCGTCGCGATTCGCTTCGGAAACGTTGGAGAGCGAACAGGAAAGTCTGAATGCCTACAAACAAGCGACGGCTAATGCCAAAGCGGCGCCGCAAATCGTAATCGAGCCGCCAGGCGCTCAGGGACACGGCGACGCCGATAACGCCAAATCCGACGAAGAGCAAAGTAGACAATTCTTTTTTTTTTTTCATCATTTAAATGACTAATGTAAATTTCCAGAGAAATTATTATTTATATTTCTATTTTTTTTCTTACAGCGAATGGCCACGCGATCGTGAACGGTGTTCATAATCTTCTAATAAGTTCATCGAGTTCGAGTAGCAGTTCCACCGTCGCGTCACCCGCTCACGTTACGCCGGAGCCCGCGAAACCCGTGGAAAAATCAACGACAATACCGGGCACCGTTACCGAAGTAATGCGCACAGCTTCGGAACGCCATCAGAAGGGACTAATGTCACCGCACATATATCAAATTCTCACCGCCGGTGAGATCAAACTTCCGGTACTTCTCGAGGATGAGAATCACAGAGAATTTCCATCGATTCATCTTATCTATCGGCCAGTCAGACAAATGGTTTACGCCATTCTCTTCAATCTTCATCATCGCATGTATCTCGCTACGAAGAGCAAAGAGAAAGGCGGTGAGTTTTAGTTCGCTGCTTATTTTTTCTTGGGAGTTGTTTAGAAAAACAAAACCAGTTTAACCAGTATACAGCTTATAGTTCTTAAGTATAATGATAATTCTTACGTTGTATTTTATTATTTAGTTCGTTATTCAGTTTAATAATCGTAAATAATTAATCGACAAGTGGCGTTGGATGGATTTGTAGACATTTTACTTATCATTCCGTGCGGTGAGGATGAATTAAAATGATTTGTTAAAAACATCGAATTGATTGAACAGATAACGAAAAACTGGAGGTTCCCGACGTAATCATCAAAGAGTGGGTCTGGTCCAAGGCGAATCCGTATCAAACTCCGACACTAGTGAAAGCCGAACAAATCGGTTGGGGAGTCCCGACGATTCAACGCTTGTGGTTCGGGTGAGTAATTTTTTCCGCCTTCAATGTTCTTCGCAATTTTTCTTGCGCATTGAATCGATGCACTCTACAAAAAAAAAAAAAAAAAAAAAAAAAAAAACGAAACCTGCGCGTGCGATTAGCGTTTTCCAAGTACCAAAGATCGTAAAACGGAATAAAAAATGAATAACTTGTGCACGTTGCAGCTCTCGAGGGCATCATAGGTATGTCCGATGCTCATTTTGTTGGTGTTGTAACTTTGGGTTACCTTAGTTTTCTTCAATGTTACACTTTTTCACAAACGTTTGTTAGTTAAAAAAAAAAAAAAAATGAGCTCAACTGTGTAATTGGGGCGTTTGACGGAGAAAAAAGTACAAATTCGTTCACCACGTCTTGTCGAGTGTCGTCGACCATTGAAATCGCATCACTCCGTCTAAATCGCATTGATGTGTTGTTAATTTGTTACAACGACTCTTTTTCAGCACTGGTATCGACGATAAACGCCGTCGCTTGAGGGGATTTCTCACATGCATGCGATCCGACACTCCGCTTATGCTGAACATCTCCTACGTTCCGCAACACTTACTCGTCATGGCCTGCGTACTGAGGTACTACAGTAACTACTATTTTTTTTTTTACAAAAAGCTAAAGATTCAATAGCGTTACGCGCTACTTATGTTGCGCTTTTAATTCTTCAGATACATCATGACTTTTTCGGATAAAATAAAAATTCTTCGACGTCAGGAACTCGATGCTTTCATCGCTCAAGCTTTCTCCGCCGATCTGATGAACACTCAGTACCTACAAGATCTACAGGTAACTCGATGATTTCCTATCATTGGAACGTAACGAGTTTCGTTGATTTTTTTGGGATTTCGTTTACAATATATTGTAACGAATATGTAGCTGACTATTCTTTATGACACACGATATTAGTTAAGTTCGACAATATACGAACGAATGAACTATCGATACGAGATCGATCGTCATGACAAGAGTCTTTACTGGACTTTCAAAGGAAAAAGACGCGTGACATTTTGTCATCGGGATAATTAAAGTTTCTTATTATTCATTGTTGTAATTAATGTAATGTATCGTAAGTAAGTAATGTAATGTAAGTGTTATTCATTCGCTCAGTCGTTACCATATATATATATATCTATTTTTTTTTATTGAAGAGGTACCAAATTCCAAAAATATTTCGGAAGGCACTATCCCATTTAACCGGTTATTTGCTACGCTAGAAATCTATCATCTAACGTATCATCATTATAAGTTGGAAAAATCAGATATAGGATTTGCATAAACATTTCTTCTTCTTAAAAACACGTGTGTAAAGTTAAAATAAATCAAAGAAAAATACTGTACTATTCACAATATTTAAACTCAAGCAAATCACACAAAACTACTAATTGATTGCGTTGGTAACTTTATCGAAACAAAAAGAAAATAAGTTTTTCCCTTATATTTAGAATATATTGCCTAACGATTTGACTTTTTAATTTTTTGCAGCTCTCGTTGGTCACTTCCCGAGGAGTGCAATTAGCTACTCTCTTCATGGCCGGTGTGGAAACCGCTCTTCTCGCAAACGACGCGTGCGGCGCACCGATTCCTTGGCTCATGTGCTGCCCGTGGCTTTACTTCGATGGAAAATTGTTCCATCACACTTTAGCTCGCGCTACTATAGCGAAAAATCTTCTCGAACTCTGCGGCGGACACATCGAAGGTGTCGTCAAAGTCGAACGTATGCGCAAAGCTATTCTCGAAGGTGTTAATGTCGTCTTCGCTCGTCCGCCGTTTCCGATTCCACCGGGTAACGTTAAAACTTGACTCTCACTTTTTAATTGACACAAAGAATGCGTTAGAAGTGTTTATTATTATAGGCATTTTTTCGAAAAATTGTACATAACACTGTTTGTTGTTATTCGTCACTACATATAGTAGGGATACGTATGGCGGAAAACGTTCTTCCAGCGGGTTGCACTTTGAACGACGGTCTCGTTCGCGGTCGTGGAAACGCGAACATCCCGCAGCGCGGTCTCATTCGGCGACCCGTCCCGTCTCGCGGCGGTCAGCTAGAAATCGCCGGCGTTGTTGTTGGCCAATGGGGAGCGAATTACGGACAACCGGGACGCTTGCCGCAACCGGTTCAAGGACATTCGCGTGGTCGACTTCCTCCACAGGTACGATATCGTGCGCCCGCGTTTCCCATGATTCCCATCGGCGACGGTGATTTTACAAATCGTTGAAGTAATCGGTGAAACTTTTGATCTAAAAAAAAATCAAAAAAATTCAAGAAAAATCGTATAGTCTTCCAAACAGTTTTCGTTTTATAATTTCCTTCATTTTTATATATTGCTTTACCGCACTGTGGATGTTTTTTATTATACACGTTGTTCTCTTTTTATCGAAGACGAAAATAAATAAATATGTCTTTCCGTGGACTGTCGCATGTGTTTCATTCATTATTTATAACGAACGCGATGAGTTTCTTTTCTTTGGATCGTTCAGCCCGATCCAGAAACAGAGAAGTATTTTTATTGGATAATCGATTACTGAGTCATTCGTCGTTAGAGTTTACCGCTTAGAGTTTATGTACATTTAGACTGTATACTTCTGGCAATGAACATTCTTTATATTTATTTATTTTTCTTTGAAACTTTGAATGATTCAGGTAACGTCGATCGGTGGATTGAAGTGGAGCTTTCCTCGTGGTTTCAATCCCCTGGGACCGCGAGCTTTTCCGACGCGAGGAAATAATCGCAATCAAACGGCCGGTCGCGGCAAGAAAACTCAGATGAAGGTAAACATCACAAAAATGTTGTATGCTAAGTTCCGAACGAACGATTAACTTCTTGAGACAATTTTTTAGGCGACTGCGAAGAAGAAGACTGCCGTTAAGATGAATAAGGAGAATGAGAAGAAAGAGAGCAAAGCTCAAGGAAATGCGGCTGAGGAAAGCAGCGACGAATCTCCGTTAGTATTAGTCATTGAACAAAAATTTTCCCCATTTTTGTTAATAACATTCGCGATGTTTCATCGATCGACATTTATATGCATTTTTTTTTTTTTTTTTTTTTTTTCAGTGAACTGCCGACGAGTATAACGGCAAAGGAAATCATCACAGTTCCGGGACAATTCGACGATGCAGTCGAGAATGGCAAACCCGTGGAGAAAGGACAGGGCGACGCGCCGCTGGTCACGTCGTAAGTGATTCACCTATAATGAAACGATACAATAAAAAAAACGACAACAACAACAAAAAAAAAACATAAAAATTAATCCAATTAAAAACTAAGACGCGATACTGAAAAACCCGGATGTGACTCAAGACTGCAGCCAATTTCGTTATGTGTTCATTGAGCCGGCGAGCGCCATTGAATAAATTCGCGAGTCTTACAGCAACGACGAAGCGCATATCAATTGCCCGAACGGCTCAATGATCACGTAAAACTCTGGTGGGGCCAAAAAAAAAAAAATCATATACAAACTTTACACAACAGCCAACGACTAACCGCACCCAACGCAAGTGTCTTTAACTTTCGGGCGCGAGATAAAAAGTAAGAAAGGAAAAGGAAAAATCGGAAAAATATGGAAAAGAAGAAAACATACCGAAAAAAAAAAAAAAAAAAAAAAACAAAATCGTGAGTATCCCGCTTAGTGGATTTTGAAACCGTACTATGTCCTCACTGCCAAATGTACCACACTCTACGTGAGTTAGAGAAGACGATACGATAGAAAATAGAAGAAGGAAAGAAAGAACAAGAAATAAAAAATAAAAACAAAAACAAACAAATCGTAATCGTACCGATGGGCAAACAAGAGTGCGTTGCTCGTGTCACCGTAATAACAAAATTGGATTCGACTGATTAGTGTTACGCGAAACGCTAATTTTAACTAACCGTGAAAACACACAAAAAGTCGTCAAACTGCTATAAGTATTTAATTATTAAGGAGCGTGTTTATTTTTTTTACAATGATGAAAAAAAAAGAAAAAAAAATGTATATTTTCCGGTATTATATGAAAATGCCTCGCTTTGTATGGTCCTGGTTTACCGTGCCTCGCGCGCAAATTCATTGTCGAATCTTTTCGCGAGAGTCGAAAAATGGGGAAAAAAAAAAAAAACAAAAAAAAATCGACAAACGCGTTTTTCTTATTTGTTGAAATCGAGGCGCGCGAAACCTGGACGGCGCATAGCGTTTAGAGACTGACGCTTTTCATATAGGTAAAATATATATTTATAATTGTAACAATACGAAACTCGTTATATATGTAAACACGCCAATCGCGAAGTATACGATTTGTAAATCTCCGAGTGATTACAGATATAACGATGTATGATTTAGGTAGGAAAAAAAACTCCCCCCGTAGCGAATTATATACGTAAGTTTGTTGCGTGGAATGAATCGGTGCGCGTGACTCGTTTTTTCGTGGTGTCTGATTGCCGGAGAGAAAGAGAGAGTTCGAGAGAACGCGAGGGAACGAAAAATTACGAGGAATATATTATTTATGATATTCATATTATGTATGCGAACGTTAGTCAAAACGAGAGGAAGAGTTGACGATAATGTCTAAAGTTCTTTATTTTTTTTTTTTTGCTTGTTGAATTTGTATGTTTGTGTATATAGTACGTGTGTGAGAATGAAGATAGATGAATATTATAGTACATATATATATATATATACATATATATATATACAAATATATTTATTTGCGGTTGCATCGAGGAAATACGTTGGAACCCAAATCGACCGCGTTGCAAGAGAGTTTGGATTGCGTTGAGCCTTATTACGATCATTAAACGGTCGTTGCGTTTTGAGGATTTATCGCGTATCTACGAACTCATCGTTCGAATACGTCGATTTACATCATTATCATTGAATATAAATAAATAAATAAAAAATTGAAAAAAAAAAAGAAAAAAAAAACGATCCGTATCGGGGCATATAATTGTAATAAAACGGAAGAGAAGGAGTGAAGCGTGAAGACGAAAATAACGCGACGACGGAAAGGAAGGATTGAGCATTTGTAACAATCGAGAACGTGGAACAAGTGAAGTGTTTGCCTGTGAAGAGAGCGCCGTAATGGCGTTAAATGGTTTACATAGAAAAGAAGTGTTGGATAAAGAATAAAAGAAGCGTTAAACTCGAGATAATATAATTGAAGAGATGAAGATTTAAAGTGTTATATTTTTGTAGATTTGTTATTGCGTGAAATGTATTGAGACAATGATAAGAGAGAGAGAAAAAAAAAAAAAAGAGGAGAAAAACTTTATGAGACTCGAGATAAAGTGGAACGGCAGTTTGAAATATCGAAATTATGGGATTGAATACAGACGATCGCGTGCGCAAGCGCGCGCGGTGTTACTCTGAAATCGGCACGTGTTCCGAGCGCATAAACCGATTGCTTCACAGTGAGCGAATTTGTAAAAACAGAAAAAAAAAAAAAAAAAATGAATGAAAAATGCCACTGATTCCGATGGATTGACAGCGGCGATATGAAGTTTAAACTTATCTGCTTATAATTAATAACGAGAAGAAAAGGGAATACCACGTTGACGTATGCGTAGCATTGTTTAAACTCTCGAATTTAAATAACTCATCAATTAACAAAAGACATTGTAAAATCGTCGTCGCCTTGCGAGTGGCTACACGACGAGAATGACGCAAAAAAGAAACACTGCATTACAACGCGCTACATTCGTTTTTCATTTTTAAATCCCTGAATGAATAATAACGAACGAGGAATATAAAAAAAAAATATTTAAAAAACAGAGAAAAGTTAGTCGTTTCGAGCGATTCTTACAGACGAAAAAAAAAAAAAGGAAACAAAAAAAAAGTGAAACTTCAAAGCAAACCAATCGATTTTGAGAGTCAAGGCAACTTTACGCTTTAGAAAAAGGCTAAAATAAATAAAAATAAATAAACACGATATACTTCGCGAAGTAAATCGTTCTCTTGACATCGCGTACACTTCTTGAACACAGAATAATAATAAATAATAATAATAATAAAAAAGCATTGCAGTAATAAACTGAAAATCTCATATATAAGTCAGTTGCCCTGCGCTGCGCTGATCGACGAAACTTGCAACAAATATGTATCACGCGATACTTCGTTCAAGTACGAGAAAAAAGAAGAAAAAAAAATAACAATAAAAAAGAAAACGTAACTAAAACTAAACGGAGACGTATAAAAAAAAAAAAACAATATTGTAAGAATGCAAAGTTCATATTGATGATTCAGATTACGTAAACCGAAACGTTTAGACAGCGATAACTCGATTAACAGAGGTTACAATGATAATAGATGATGAAAAAAATGATGAAAAAAAAAAGGAAACAAAAAAAAAACAAATGAATAAAGAATGGATTAAACGACGAATAAAAAACAGGTTGCGATTTTTTCGCACCTGATTTTTACGTTGTACCCGTAGTACAGGGGCCCACTAAACTTGTCTACGACTCGTTTATACTGTAAACACGATTTTAAAAATAATCTATTGTATCTGTATCCCCCCCTTGGACTGTCTGTGCAAAAAAGCAAAAAAAAAAAAAAATAAGCAAATCGAAAAATACCGATAAACCATATTATACAGAAAAAATATTGCGTGTTAAAAAAAATAAAAGAAAAGTAAAGTAAAGTAAATTTGATTTTTTCTCAAACACAGACAGAAGGATAAATAATAAATGTATTTACATGTCGAAGCTCCGATTATAGTCTGTCCCAATGGAGCGATTAGTTTTGCAAAAAAGAATCCATTTCGATATTGCTACAGTGATTTTCGGAGAGCCAAGATTTTCGTGCGATATAATGTTTACTTATTTTTTTCACTCTTGGCTCGTGTTTATTATCTATGATTAGTGTCATTATTGTTGGAGATCCGAACGGATCGAATTTGCGTCTGTCGCGAAGCATTGTCGTACCTAAGACCGCTGATGATTCATGTCGGGACGAAAAATAACAAGTCGATCGATTAAATAGAGACATCGTTTTGTTTGATTGGTTTTTTTTTTTTTTTTTTTTTTTTTTTTAATAAACATAATGTACAATCGTTGAGAGATTGAGAATGAAAAATGAATTCCATCGCCGCGATTTTTGGTTGATAAAAGATCAAAGCTGAACTCAACGATTGTAATTTAATTTTTTTTCTTATTGTCTCTTAGTTCAATGATATATGATTAATAGATTTTCAACTTGATAAGGCGATATTGTTGCCTTATCCATCGATCGGTCCACATAAACAGACCACTGATTTGATAAATTTATAATCCTTGCGATTTAAATTGTAATTATTCTTATTCTATTTATGTTAATGCTTATACGAGGTAATATGAAATATAACAAACGAAATAAAAAAAAAAAAATGAAAAAAAACGAAAAAAATTATAGAATCACGAAATGTACTACTGTAGTAACGTGCTGATAAAAGATGAAAGAAGGAAAAAAGAATCATTAAAAAAAAAGAAAAAGAAAAAAAAAACACTATTGATGTAGTTGAAAAGCACACGTGGGCCCCGTATTTATAATGTTCTTATTAAAATATTACATAACATATATTCTGCTATTAATTTCTCGTAGCTAAAGAAGAGGCAATCGAAAATGAAAATAAAAATAAAATAAATAACGCGCATACACCGAAACTATTTTTGTTTCATCGTACGCTTGCTTAACCGATTGATTTGTTCATTTCTGTTTATACCTTAATTTCTTGTATTTATCAACGTAATTAAACAAAAAAACGAAAAAAAAAAAAAAAAAAACAATAATGTGATGCGCTGTCAAATACAAAGTATGTAAGATCGAAGCCCCTGATACAAATGATTCGATGAACTGAAATTCTAACCAACATAAACGTCGATTTAACGAAAAAAAAAAAAAAAAATTTGTAAATTACACTGTGTAATCCCCATAAGTTGCATATTTCCGCCGGGTGTCGCGCAAAAGCTGATTCTGTACTTTCGCCGCTTGTGCAATTTTCAATATTTCATACTTTGAAGTCTCTTTGCGCATTGGAAAAATAAATAAAAATGTAGAAAAAAAAAGCAGAAACTGCGAGTTCAACGTGGAATTATGTGGCACGCGAATTACGAAGCGTATGACGAATAATGGGAATCAGTACAATGCGAAACACAAGGCAAATCATATTGACACTTATTGGAAAATTTAAATTAAATTAAAAAAAAATTAACTTCAATCCAGAAACCAATTAATGGCAAATACACATGTTTGGAATGTAGAAAATAATTAATCATATTCAATATCCAATAAAGACGATGTAAACGTGATGATTATTAAAAATATTCGAAAGAACATCGATGTTTAATGCATTTTGTAAATCCTTCTTAATATTAATCAACTGTGCGACTTGGTACTCCCAACGAATAGCAAGTAACGTCAAAGAAAATATTCAAATCCAAAAAAAATCTCGAAAAACATGAATTTGTATTTTGTTGTGACGTGACTTCCGGTTTCAAAATTTTCGTTTTTTACCAAAAGTGATGTCGAAAAAGAGAGTCGGAAAATCTGATTTTTTGTGCGAAAGTAACGTCACAATGATAATTACGAGAATTTTCGAAAAGAAAAAAAAAAAAAAAACCCTCATAATTTTCTTCAAAAGACCACTTCCGGTGGAAATTTGCAATTTTAAAACCGGAACTGCTTTCACAATTTTGTTTTTGACGGAAAATGACGTCGCAGTGAAAACTCGCGGATTTTTTTTTACCGATTTTCTGAAATTCCCAAAAATTTGGAAATTTTTATCATATTCTCTGTGACGTCACAAAATATTGTGCGTTTTCCTTTGCTTTGCAGGAATAAAAAAAAAAAATAATCGAAGTATTGCGTTTCGGCGGACATTGTTCGTAACAAGGAGTTGCGTTTCTTTCGCCAAATACAATAAATTATTCTGTTTCAAAATTAAGAAAGTTTATTTATCGATTTAATCATAACAATCGTCGACCGAACGACCAAATAATTCGATTGCTACTTTAAGATTGAATTAAAAAGGATCAATGCCTCGCAGCGGCCGAAATTGTTGAGATTGCGCGACACGCGTAAGCGTTCGCGACAAAGGAAGAGGTGTTTCGACAAAGCGAGTAATTCGACAGAAATCGACAGAATAAAAACGGCTGATTGCGAAAAATTTCGAAATTCGCCGCTATAACTTTTTCCGGGAAAGCGTCGTATGTGATTACGACTCTTTCGAATTTAATGTTGAGATCCTTCTTTGGCGATATGAAGAAAATCGAATATACGAAGAGAAATAATTAAAAATAAATTTAAATAGACGCGGAAGGATCGGGACGTATATCATAAATTAATAAAATTGAACTATTAGACTCGTAAATTGTTCGATTTATTGAAATCTTCAATGCAATTCTTAAGTACAATAATTTTTTAATTGGCAATGAATAATCTCAATAATACCTGTATATCGGACCTTCGTAAATCCACGAACACGCGACTGGCTACGTGACTGTTGCACACAGTTAATTTGGAACAGACGGTAGTTGCACAGCTGCATACGTATCGAAATAACGATTTCGCGGAGCCTATAAAATGCAATGACAAAATCGTGACTAATCCGAATATTCTAACGTCATGTGGTCGATCGGTAAATCGGTAAAACATAAAGATCGCGTTTGTAGTCTTCGATGTTGGTAATGTAATAATCATTCGTCTTTTTCGTCTTTTCGTTCGGCATATCGGTGAGATACGTCAGCGGATAATCGACTTTGCCTCCGTATTCCACAGTTGAATTTTCTGAAAGGTAAAAAGGGATAAAACAGATTATCGAAACTCGCGGAAGAAATTTCAATATTTTTTTCTTCTTTTTTTTTTCAACTTACGAGTCTTTCTCGCCGTTGATTCAGTGGTTTTTTCGCTGCCATCGTTTCCAACCACTTGAACGGTTAACTTGCGAAAGTTCGAACCATCGATCGTATGATTTTCCATCCACTCTCTCAATTCTTCTAACGTTACGCCGCTAATCGCGTCGACCTCGCGCTGCAGTCTGTCGAAGACGTATTCTCCCGATGTTATTTCGCCCCAATTTTTCTCAAGATCCTCCGCCAGTTGAATATCCGCGCATTGTTTCACCTTCGTCAACGCTTCTTTTACAACGAGCAATTCATTGTCGGACATTTCGTTTAATGTATTTTTGAACGATTCTAGAAAAGCTTCGATTCTCTCGTCAACGTGTTCCGTTGTGTATTTGTCGGCTTGTGCGCAGACCGTCACGGAATAGCCGAGAACACCGAATGACTCGCGAATTTGACAATAAACGTTGTACCCGAGTTGCTCCTTCGTTCTCAGCTGATTGAACAACGGCTCTTCCATTATCATCTGAGAATAAAATAGCGAATATTAATTACACAAATCATTGAGATATCCTTCGTTTCGAAGGATAAGAAAAAGTAACGAAAGCGTTTTCGTTAACGAAATAAACTTTGCGATAAAAAATTTGAAGTAACGAGTATTACGTACGATAATCAATTCGATCAGAACGGCCAATTTTATCGCCGTACCATCGGACTGATAATAATTCGTTACAATGGAATTCGTGTCGGTCGTATTGAAATTCGAAACTCTGCAGCAACGGACACCAACGGGAATCTGAGTGACTCGAATCTGCGGCATGGTATTCGGTAACAGTGGTCCGCAATTCAATATCTCAACGGATTTCTTAACGTTCGTGATAACATCATCCCTCGTCATGTTTCCCTGCACCAGGCACTTGATGTATATGTGATCGATGAACGATTTCGCGAAGTGTTTGAATTTTTCAAATTCGATACCGGATATAGCTGCGTGTTTGTCGACCGCCGACCAATGAACGAGCAGCAGAATCGATAATCTCGCATCTCTGGAAAATATATAATATATACATAATTATATCGAAACTTTTTTTTTTTTTTCATTTCGAAGATCGATAGACGATTATACTGTCGCAAATTTTATGAATTTCGGTAATTTTTTTTTTTTTTTTTTTTTTTTTCGTATATTTGCAGAAGTCGAATGTAACATACTTGACTAGTTTGCTGGGTTTCAAGAAGGTATTGTAACACGCCTTGAGCACTTCGCCTCTCATCACGTCGAATAAATCTTCCGTAACGAGATTCGAGAAATTCGCTATATACTTCGTTATTGTTGTCAACAGTAGCTGAAGGTTATCGATAAGAAATACATTAGAAGTATTTGTCTTTATCGAGAAAAAAAATTATCAACTTCACAAATCAAACTTACAGGCAGTTTTTGATTGAATCCACTGACTTTCACCACGAGACCTTTGTCGCCGCATTTAATATCGTAATTCAGTTCGGCTGCAGTCGCCGGATACAATTCTTCGACAAGCAATTGCTTGAGTATAGCAACAAAAAGGTCCAACATAGCGGCGCTGAAATAATTCGGTCGTTAAATTTCTCAATAACAACCGTTGCATTGGTATAAAGACATCGAAGTTTCGGGTTTTATCTTAAAATGCGATATACGTACTTTTCCGGCGCGGCGAGCGATAGCGGAGAGATGTAATAAAAATTCATGTAGCACTCGGGAAGCCGAAATTTCGCGTCCGGTTTGTACCAAATTTCCGACAGAGCATCCGAGTGAATTTTAATGGGACAGTGCGGTGGTTCATCGGGAATGGGTATCAGCGTAAAATCGTCCGTAACAAAGATATTTGGCTCCGGTAGATGAAATTCCGGCATAGGTTCGATTTTCTTCCAACATTCTATCCAATCTTTCGGTATCTCGGTATCCGTGTACTTCGTCTTGAACCACTGCTCGACTTTCTCAAACTCTTCCTCGTTGAATTTCTTATCGAATATTAGTATATTCGCGTTTTCCGGCGTCAAAACGTCGATACACGCTTTTATCGATATCGGATCGTATTCGAAGTAAAGATCGCTGCCGTTTATGTAATCCGACGGTGGATAGAAATGCATATTTTCACAGAGATCCTCGACGTACTCGGCGGGCGGCACATCGTCCGTGAATCTAAATGGATTATTAAAAAAAAAGATTAAAAATGTAAAATTATAAAAAAAAAAATTAATGTTATTATTTATCAATTAAATAATATATGATATATGTAATAATACATATATAATATTTATGTATTATTATATAAATATTTTTATTATTATGTATTTATAAAATTACTAAATGTTTCTGTTTACCGGAAGTTTGTTTCTTCGATTTTCTGAATTTCGTCGTAGATACGTTGCTGCGGACCTTCTCGCCGCACGAGATTTATATACGAGTAAACAGCATCGAGAACTTCCTTCAAATGCTTGTGACCCTCGTCGGTAAGGATCAGAGACAAGCTGAACAGTGCGTACATCGAACTGTGTTCGAAGCCGCTTTCGCCGTTACCGGTGAATATATCCAAACACCACATCTTCTTTCGCAAATAATTTATCAGCGATCCCTTACCCTCGTGTCCTATTATCCACGATACGTATTGATGAGGTTTGCTTCTGTAAAGATGTAGCAGCGATGGCATCGTCCATGTTAATTCTAACTGATAATAAAAAGAAAAGAAAAAAGAACGGATTGCGAATCACGGATATCGAAAGACGGCGTTATTCTCGTTGAGAAAAACTCACATGGCAAACATCTTTCACCGGCTTAATTTTGTACATTCTACGAAAACGCGGCGTGTCGAAGGAATCAGCGCCTTTGAACTTCGTAAAATCTTCGGACGGCAAGCCGTTGCTTGGGACGTTCAAAAAACACTCTTTAACATATTGTTCCAGAGTATCCAGTGGTAGTCTCGCCTATAATGAAAGAAATATGCATTTTTTTCTAATCTCCCAATTGATTTTAAAAAATAAAAGATTTTTTTTTTTCAATCTTTAGAAATAAGAATGATAGGGATACGGAATTAATTTCTTTACCTGTATCGCAACGGTCATTCTATGCGCGCTGTAATGACGTTCTCGAAACTTGTGAAGTTCCTCGTAGAGCTTGTCGTCGGTTACGTTGTCTCGAAGTGTAACAAGATTTCCCCAACAGAAGTTCGTCGCCGGATGGCCGGTTCGCGCCAAACTGCTGAATAGCTGTTCCTTTCGATAAAAATCGGACGGTAATGCCATCTGAAATTCTGTGGAAGGGATTGCGCCGTTCAGAAAAATTTGCGCATCGGTCGTACAACATTTTTCTTTTTTTTTTTTTCATTAAACCCTTTAAATACATACCACTCTCTACGGCCTCTCGTTCGCGTGTAATAGCGTCGCGTTTCATCAGAGGACTTATGAAGAACTGAGCGAATCGATCCAACGCGCTGCGAAGATGTTTTTCCTGAATCGCGAAGTAGAAAGTCGTTTGCTCGCACTCGGTACACGCGTTATCGGAACCTCCGTGTTTCGTTATAAAAGCGTCGAAATCATTTTCCTTTATTGTCGAAAGATTAGGACAAAAAAAAAAAGAAAAATTAATTATTCTCGGTATCGAAAAAAATCATCGGGATTGTCGCCGAAATTTCTGTTCACCTGAGGATACTTTTTGGAGCCCATGAATACCATGTGCTCGAGAAAATGTGCCATTCCCGGAATTTCCGGTGGATCGCTGAAGCTTCCAACACCAATACACAAACCACAGGCCGCCTAAAAACGTTTTAAAAATTTATCACGATCTCACGTTACGTTTGACGGATTGAATAAACTTTTTTTCTTCATATCCACCATTTTTTCTTCTCTTTTCATTCTTTTGACTGTAGAACCGTCGTCTCCCTCATCAACTTCGTTGTCGTCATCATCCTCGTCGTCGTCATCATCATCATCGTCATCTTCCTCATCATCGCCACTTTCCTCGTCATCCTCATCGTCCGATTTACCTGTATTAATTATTTATTTTTTCAATCAAAATAATGTAAAAAATTGCAGCAAATTTTCAAAACATTTGTTATTTGCTAAAAAAGTAGTGTCGTCATAGTCATCTTTCTCATAATCGTCACTTTCCTCGTCACCCTCATCGTCCGATTTACCTGTATTAATTTTTTATTTTTTCTATCAAAATAATGTAAAAAATCGCAGCAAATTATCAAAACATTTGTTATTTGCTAAAAAAGTAGTGTCGTCATCGTCATCTTTCTCATAATCGTCACTTTCCTCGTCATCCTCATCGACCGATTTATCTTTATTAATTTATTGTCTTTTCAATCAAAATAATGCAAAAAATTACAGCAAATTTGCAAAAAATTTGATTTTCGCTGAAAAAAAATACACAAATAGAATCTTTGAATTTACCATCGTCTTCTTCGTCATCTTGTTGGGAGGTGTCCCCTTCGCATGAAACCGGACTTGGATCGGAGATCAACAGAGCTGTGAGACCGTTTGGCAGTTTGATGACCCTGAGGCGTGAGATAAAAATATTATTGAATTTTTCGAACTTTGTGAGACACTGCCGAAAATTAACGAAAGTTTTGAAGCCACTAATCTTATCTATGCTTTTATATATATCGCACCTGTAATCTTTCTTGTCGTTATCCGATTTGACCGGCGGCTGGAGATAGTCCACCTTGATATCCGTAAAATCTTGTACATCACTCGCTTCGTCATTAATGTCATTTGGTGTTTTGCCGTTTGCTTCGAGGTTATGATCATCCCGAAGACTCTCCGTTCCGTTAGTCGGCTTAACCATATCCGCGTATCTATGGCTCACTTTAAGTTTCTTTTTCGGCGGTGCTTGTAAAAATCTTTTTGGCATTATTCGATTAACCGACGAATTTTTAATAACGCATTTGGCGATAATTTGTAATAACTGATGAGCACGAAACGTGACGACCATGCGTCAAAAAATTTGTAGCATCCCCCCTTCCATTCTAATGAACGAAGTCACGAGGACACCTCTTATTATTGCCTTCTCATTGGTCGAACAGGTTTCGCTTTCAAAACTCTCTGAAAGCAATGGAACATTTATAATCATATATTTCCCAAAAAAAAAGTTTTTATGAAAAAAAAAAATTGGTCCGGAAAGTACGTAAAAAGATGCTATCGCCGTATGTAGTTATTTTTTTCAACTTCTCGCTTCAACTTCCTGTGAGTTCCGATCACTACCATAAGAGCGCGAGCCACTGAAGTGTTCAGTTCTAACGGGAAGTACGTGAAAGAGAATCGGTGTGTTCGAAATATATCGAAAATCAATCAAACGTTTTTACGTTTATAGAACATCGAGTGATACCGTCGTTATCGGAACCACAACTTTTGGAGAACATAACGGAATTTCTTACTGTACTATTTTGGATCTCATCACCTCAATTCGACTGGTCCCGTTGCCGCGCCCACACGAACCTCACGTCTTTATCCCGCCTTTTTCTCGCTGGACTCGGATCTCAACTACCCGTGTAATCATCGACGTTCATATCAACGAAGTTTTCGTGCTAACAGGTATCAATTTCTTGCATATCTTTAACAAAAATCGATTAAAAAAACGTGACAAATGTAATAAACAAAAATAATAAAATAAATTAAAAATCACGATAATAAATTAATCAATTACAAGAAATATTGAAAAGTGACGAAATTTTTATTTTTTTTTTTCGAAAAAATAGCAACACCACACACATCAGATCAAATTGATAGTTAAATCGTCCGTGTATCGTATATTACCAGTAACAACAGCGACATGGAGCAAATTGTTTTTTTCGATCTTGAGACTTCCGGTCTCGGCAACGCCGCGGAAGTATTGCAAATAGCTACGAAATCCGGTGTTTCCGAGTTTAACGTTTACATTATGCCAACCAAACCAATATCATCCAAAGCGTCTGAGATAAATAAGCTCTCAGTTCGTAACGGCAAACTGTACTACAATTATACGAAAAAACTGGATACTGTGTCGCGAAACCGTGCGTTAGCGCAGTTGCTGGATCACCTGCGCGGATTCAATCGTCCGTGCGTGTTAGTTGCGCACAACTGTCGGTTCGATTATCGACATCTAATGCGAATTGTTAGAGAGGAAAATCTCGAACGTACATTCGCCGAAGTTATTGCCGGCTTTACCGACACATTAGCATTGTTGCGACAACGCTTTCCCGAAAAACGATCGAAGGGTCAACTGAAATTAAGTACTCTGGCAGCTGAACTCTCGTTGCCCACAGAAGGTGCTCACGATGCAAGCCACGATGTATATCTATTAGAAAAGGTGGCATTTCATCATTTTACCGCAGAGCACTTGGTGGAAAATCAAAAGAGTTTTATTGACGTACTGAGAGATCATATAAAATCAGAAAACAAACCATCAATAAAGAAAACTTTAGCGCCTCTCCAGTCTTGTATAAGCGACAATATGATAAACACAATAGCTACTGCTGGTATAAGTTATCATAAGCTGACTGAGGTGTATAAACACCAAGGAAAGGAAGAAGTAGTGAAATTACTTGAGGGAAGAGTTAACGGTAAATCGCAACTGATAAAATCACCGAAAATATTGAACAGCATTTTGGATCACTTCATGCAACTTTGAAGTCCATAATAATGGGCGCCAAAGTTGAAGTGATACGAAATATCACACACAGATGAAAATAGCATTAGTAATAACTAATCCGGGAGTCCGGCGACTCCCGACGGTTTCCGGTACGTCATGACACATAAATAATGGCTTTCGTCAATTTTATTCCTAACATTATGCAATATTCTCTTTTCGAGATTTTTTATTCCTAATTTTAAAGTTTTGTTATTTCTAATTGTTTTTTAAATATATAATATAATAGTATTTTTATTACTATTGATACTTTTAAAGTTTTACTCCTATTAATTGCTTAAGAAAGATCGATCGTAATTAAAATTAGGAATTTTATGTTTAACGATAAATATATCGATAAATATATATATATCAGTGGATCGTACCTATATCAGCATACAAAAAAATACACTTCATATACTTTTCAAACGTAAGCAAAAACTTTATAAAAAAATATTGGACTGCATGAATAAATCACTTTTGTAATCGTATCCGATACGGACCTAAGTTCATTATTATGTTTGCATTCAGCCGCTTATTTGTAGCTAATTCAGCATTTCTGTTTCGGATTTTCCATTCTCAAGCAGACTATAACTTTATCTTTTATGAAATCGGAGACCTACGAGTTATCAGCGTCGTATATGATTTGTTATGCGATAACTTTGAATGAATAGACAAGATAAAACATAGATAGACAAGAGAATAGAAGATAAAACACATCGAATTAAAAAATATTTCGCACGATCCATAACACACTTAAAAAAAGTTTTTTTCGAATAACACAGACAATCATGTGGAAGTCATTGGCTATTGCGACACTGATAATTTATATCGTTTGTATTTTGAATATTAAGTATTATCATTACTTATTTATGTTAATATCGTAAAAATTTCTTTATGG
Organism: Cryptus armator; assembly: GCA_963971235.1. Taxonomy (NCBI): domain Eukaryota; kingdom Metazoa; phylum Arthropoda; class Insecta; order Hymenoptera; family Ichneumonidae; genus Cryptus; species Cryptus armator. The sequence continues at coordinate 10,622,033 of OZ020242.1, read as the reverse complement.
ATGTTATTATTTTTTTTTTAAATAATATTCATACATTTTATCGGGCGTTAATTAATAATTTAAGTGGAATAATGTATTCGCCCTTTTATGTTATCTTTTGATTTATATTCAGTATGACAATCGCATATAATTTGTAACTGTTTGTAATATGAAATGAAACTTCAACAAAGCAATTAAACGCAATTAAAGCAATTTCCACGTTTCAATTCTTTTCTTCCCGCCATCGATTGAATCGTAAAGTTTATGATTTTTCGTATTTTGTTTTGTCGATGTGAATTCTATTTTATAAGAATAATAATAATGATACTAATAATAATAATTTTATATTATTAAATTATCATTAAAATTTTTATATTAATAAATTATTATTAAAAATAATGAAGTTATAGAGAAATGTTACGACAGTAATTTTTCATGTGCGTAGGTTGACCAAAAAAATATTATCCTAGTTGAAAAGAAATTTTATTACACGCGGCTGGCAAGCCACATGTATATTTGCGTTGAAAATTTAATAGCAAAAGTTACCGCTCTTTGAAACCCTTTTGAAAGTTCACGCGGTTAATCCTCGAATCCTCGGATTAAAGTAATAAAACGCGCGGAACTCTCTGGACCACCAATAAAACACAGAGTCGAATAGAAAAGAGAAAAGTGTGGGGGAACGACAGTATACCGTAAGGAAAAAGAGAAAAAATACAGTATTCGGGATAAAGAGTACGAGTTTTCCGGAGTGGGGGAGGACTAATTGTAGCTTCCAACCCTTCTACGACCAACAAAACATGTAAGTCTCCGAACAGACGCGAGTAAACGCGAATAAATTACAATTGCAAACAAATAACACAAATCCAGAGACTCGGCAGAGTCTCGCGCCAAGTACATTTGCGCGTGACTCGTCACAGAGACTCTATACGCGAGACCTCGCGCTGCGCGTATGCATTTTTTCTTCGACACGCTCTAATTTTTTAAATACGATATAAAATAAAAAAATTAAAAGTCTTTTATTATATAATTATGCTTCTAGCTTGCAATTAAACCTAATTTTAAGACGATCGATGCCCTGGTTGTTGAGATACATCGATTTCGTTTTTCTAAACACTGAGATCGGGTATAGTCAAGCTCAAGATCAAGACCCGAGCCGTCGCTCCGGCGGACGGGCCCGAAGTTAGCCGAACTCGCCCGACCGAACGCTCCACGCGCCTAGCAGAGTCGGTGATGTATATATATAGGTATATACTCCGTCGACGACTTTGTCAGGCCCGCGGTGTGCCTAAGAAAGGTTTTCCGCGTCCGTGTGTACTGTGTCCCATGGTACACGTAATAAACATTAACGCATGATGATTCCTTATTTTAGATATCCTCTGACAATATCCGTGGCTTCTTATTTTTACAAAAACTCGTGAAATATAATGTAAAAAACATCTTCGATGTAAAAGTCGCGCCAAGTACATTTGAAGAATTAGTTGCTTCTTCCCCATTGTTTAAAAAAAAACGTACGTGAAATTAGTCAAAGGTCGCCAAGTTCATTATTAGCCGTTGTTTAAAAAAATATTAATACTTGGCACGCCCACAATTTACCACGGGGCCATCAAGTTTTTATGCAATTAAAAAAATGGGCGGGCCAAGTATTAATATTTTTTTAAACAACGGCTAATAATGAACTTGGTGACCTTTGACTAATTTCACGTACGTTTTTTTTTAAACAATGGGGAAGAAGCAACTAATTCTTCAAATGTACTTGGCGTGACTTTTACATCGAAGATGTTTTTTTACATTATATTTCCTTTACTTCTCTAGTCTAGGTGAATTTTTCGTAATTTTTTTCTTCGCTCAAAGTTTGTAACTCGAGTGTTTGTAATTTTTAATACACATTGAATTATTCTTAAACTACGATTTGCATTCTACTTTGAACACGCAACATTCAATCCCTCGGGGTCTCGAGGAGTTGATTTTTACAATCGCAGGCATCAGCAAATAACATCGAGTGTGACGAGCGGCGAGCTCGCACGAATCCCCACTTATGGCGCGGTATGTGAAATAAGATTTTGTCGGTTTGATTGACGAATTATTACATACGAAAGCCTCTGTGCTCATTTGCAATATCGCTGTGATGACGATATCCTATAATTTAGAGTTGTTTAAAAACATTTCAATAAGTGCTTGTAAAGCGTACGTGACTTTCGAGCGTTTCAAAAGATTAACGTTTTGTATTTTCTAAAGACAAATAAGTCCTTTTTGTTCGACTTCTCAAGCCCTTGGGGGGAACAATAAAAATTAATAGATTCTCCAGTCTCTCATACAGGGCTGAAGTGGCCATGTGCACTTACAGCCGGTCGCCAAATGTTTACGTCTCACTCTAAGAGCTGAAGCGTTGGAAAACGCGAGAGTCAAGCTTTCCTATCAACGTAAGAAAACCCTTGACGCGGCGAGTTGATCGGTAGTCTTTGCTGCAAGGGAAAAGTAAGCGGGCGGCACCCCGCTCGACCAATCAACGCTTGCGTTGCGAATCTTTTACCCCCGATCAGTTCTTTCTAAAAACTTGTATATGTTTGAATAGAAAATCGAGACGCTCCGAAGTCGCATCGCAAAACGGGCAGTCACTTGGTAAATTTCGTGTTGTTAACATCGATCTTCGGTTCTTTTTACAAACAGATCAGTTGTTATAAGTCTAGTTGTAAACTGTGTTCAGTGTGTATAATAATCTCTTGTTTTGTTTCAATAATAATAATAAGTGTGCCTTGCTAATCGGTTTATTGGTTTGAAGATTAAATAATTAACTCGTAGTGTTCTGATGTTGAACCACTACATTCAATTAAATATAGCGAGTTTTAAACCTTTCAATAAATATCCCGGGCTCGGAGCCGAATTTCTTTTCGAAAAATAATAATAATAATTAGCCGACCAACCCAGTCGGCTCGTAACACGAGAATTCTTCGAGGAACCAATCAAAGGTACAGGCGTCTATATTCTATAAAGTTGAGCAACACTGACCGCTCCCACTCCTTTCACAAAATGATGAAATTTCGCTGTCGCCGTCGTCATTTCTAAACTCCCGGGACTCCCGGCTTCAGTCTTTTCGGCAGGAGCTACGGAAGTGTTCAGACGTGACGAAAAGATCGTGTGAGACTTCGCGATCAAAACTACTGGAAATTATTTCAACAACTATCGTACAGAACATCAAGATATTATCATCGTTGAAGCCACAACTTCCCAGGGAAGCAGACGACGCTATACATTCTCACCGAACCTCGTTCTCCGCTTCCCGGCATTACGTCATCCGGTATACTTGGATCCCCGGCATTCTGACAAAGAGGTATTTATATTTCGTACAGTTTCTCCGACGAAAAAGAAAAAAAAAAAAATCGTACACGTTATTGTTTGAAGATAGCAACACGCTACAGTAGTGGACGGAATAATGGAGGATGTGGAGCTTATTTTCTTCGATCTCGAGACTTCCGGTTTCGGAAGCGACGCGGAAGTATTGCAAATAGCTATGAAATCGAATTTGGAAGATTTCGTATTTGACGAATACATTTTGCCAAAAAAGGGAATTCCATGCAACGTTACTGAGATTAATGGCTTCAGCGCTCGTCACGGCAGACTATACTACAAAGGCACGAAGGTCAAGACAATATCGCGACGCGACGCTATAGAGTCGCTACTGCAGTATCTCCAAAGTTTCAATCGCCGCTGTCTGTTGATCGCGCATAACTGTCCGTTTGATTATTCCCATCTAATGAGATTGATAAGACGTCAAAATCTCGAAGATGAATGCGCTGACGTTATTTACGGTTTTACCGATACTCTCGCCATGTTGAGACACGCATATCCGGAACGACGAGGCAAAGGCGCTTTCAAGCTTACAACTCTCGCACAGGAACTCTCCTTGTCGACGCACGGAGCTCACAATGCGCGTAAAGACATTAGTCTGCTGCAAGATGTTGCGTTGCATCATTTTAATTACTCGGAATTCCTTGCGGCGAGCAAAAGCTTTTCTGAAATACTAAACGCGCACATAAAATCTGAAAAGAAAGCAGAAATCAAGAAAACATTAGCGCCACTCAGATCCATTGTACCCAAATCTATAATAAGCAGAATGGCTGCTGCTGGGATATCCTATAATATGCTGATTAAGGCATTTCGACGCAATAGTGACGATGCGGTAATTGAATTGCTTCAGGGAAGAGTCGATGGGATACCTCCAGTGACTTGGAACAAAAGACTATTATACGATATCGTGAATCATTTGGAGGATTTGGAGGATTCCGATTTTTCTGGGACTGAACACTATTGTGGAATCGCGATCGTTAATTATTAACCGCGTTGGGAAAGATGAATATCACGGAATACTTACTGCTAAACTTTTTCCGTAATATATCTCTTTTGGAGTATTTTTTTTTTTTTTTTCGATTTACGACTATATTAATTAGTTTAAGTTGTTCTTATAACAGATTTCTCTCGTAATCGCGAACTTTAGTAAAAGTTGTTTCATGAATAGCGATATTGTATTTCGGTAATTTATTTTCGCACAAATTCGTTGTTTTCCGTCATTCACCGGAGTTCCTATTTTTCGGGTCGCAAGTTATAGTCGTGATATTATATAGCGATTTAAACTGCAAGAATAATACTTGTTATTCGAGCTGAAAACGTATCTTTTATAATAAGAGAAGCGAAATGTTACATGAGAAAAAATTTTGTACTGATATGCACTATGGTTTTAGTCGTATTACGATCATTCCATTCAGTCGTTCATTTTTCGCTCATTCGGCATATCCGATGCAAATGCGCCGTACGGTGCAATTTGAAGCGCTAACGTTAATATTTATGACATCGGAGACCTGTGAATTGTCAGCGTTTTTACGAGACTCATCGTGTGTAATCTTCAAATGAACTTCATTATGTAGAATTGAAAAATGCGTCGCAAACACTAACAGATATTTTTGTAATTCTTAGTATATCAGCAATACCGTCGACTAAGCGAACAATTACCTCGTTATGATAAAACAGATATACGCAATTTACATTAATATTTTGAATAAATACTGTAGACTGAGTAGAATTATTGACCGTTAACTTTAAAGCGATTTCTATGTTTTTTATATCATATAAACAACTATAAGACGCATATCTCGCGAAATACTGTATGTATCGATATATTCGTAATATTCGCAGGCGATTACAATTAATAAATGAGTGCCTTATCCGTTGGGTAACGATGGACCGTTAAATAATAACTTCTCGGCGGTTAAGTATTACAATTATTAAACTCGTGTGAAGAAAATTTATAATTCTCTTTTAAGTTTCTTACAGTATATAAATATATATATTTACGTTATGGGAAATGAGTTTATAAAATAAGTTGAAGAAATGACTGCATCCACTTTTTCATATGTTTTGCATTATATTCAGTTTGACAACTGCATATAATTTAAAATTTGTTGTAACGAGAGATGAAACCTATATAAACGAAATATTAAAAGTTATTTCCATGTTTCGAATTTTCCTCTATCCGTTGATTCCATTTTTTTTTCTTCGTTTTTCGTTTTTTTTTTTCGATTATCGATCTATCAATGGAACATTTTTTTTATACTCGTCGCACATGAAAGGTAGGTGACACGTGACAATTATTAATCTTAAAATGAAATGTGTGTTTCCAAGATATATTTATTGATAAGTAGAATTACATGTATCCACAAACACAATGATTCTTTCACAGGGAGGTGTATCGCATCGAAATAAAACGACCGCCGAGTAAAAATCTATAGTATGTGAAACACACACGTTCGACCTTTCATTATTATTATTCTTTTTTTTTCTCGTTTCCTTCGTATAGCTGAGATTGATTTCGAATTTGATAAAAATACACATTTCAGCGTCTTTGCTGCGGGTTCCATTAAACTTTTATCAACAAAAACTCAAAATACACATGACGCGGTCGAACGATTTGTTTCCGTCAGAGTTCGTCGCATTGGAATCGTAAAACTGTTTTTTTTCTTCTTTTTTTCATATCTTGTTTTTTTTTTTTTTTTTTTCTTCGCTTCGATCGCATTTTACCTTAGTAAATATTGTGCCGCCACGAAAAACCTAAAACTCGTTCGGCGTTCTTTGCAAAGCGATTGCAACGGCGAAAGCCTATTATACACCTTTGAAAATCTCTTGAGTTTCATAATCACGAGTCCGAAAAGCCTTTTGTGGGTTCGCGTTTCGTAAATTAATTTTCGAAGTAATACGATGATGAAGCGGCGGTTTTATTTTCGAGCCGTTTTTCGAAAGTGTTCGATTATCGCCTTTGCAAAACACTGTCCGTTGAAGCATTGATGTTTCTTCTGTTTTTTTTTTTTTTTCGTTCGATCTTTTTTTTTTTTTTTTTTTTCTTTCAAAGGATATTACGGAGTCGAGTGACACACGGAAAAAACTGTAAAAATAAAGTCTACTCCAATTATTACTTTTCTTTCTCGTTTAATCCACTCGATTCTGGATTTGACTACTAAAGGACGTATATTTTCTTATCTTCACACCGCACGTGGCTTGGTTTAAGCTAAATCGATTATTTCAATATAGACTTATTACCTCTTTACAAAAATCAATTCTTAAACTTATGTAGGGCGGCCCGAGGCCGCTTCACAGGATTTGTTTTTTTTTTTTGGAAATTCGACACAATTCTCTTCCACAATTTATTTCGTACTCTCGATTTTCCAAATTATCCCACTAAACTGATATGCCCCGTCGCGCTAATACTGATGCTTTCTGTTCCCCGCGCAAACAATCCATCTTTCATTTTATTTATCTCAGAATCTATAATTATTATTTTTTTTTAATCGATACTGCGGAAACTCTCGAATAAACTTGAGCCGATGTGAGGAAAAAAAAAAAAAAAGAAAAAAAAAAAATTGTACGATTCTCGTAAAGCCATTAAATTCCACAGATATATTTATTGCTGTTCAGCGCCAACCAATCTGATCGAATAACAACGTCATAGCGTCAGACAGTGTGCCAAAATGCTTTACCCAACGAAACACGAATATAAATAATTCATTATCGGTGAAAACCGGTTTATTATAAAAAAAATAAAAAAAAATAAAAAAAAACATCGATGATGGGAAATAAATGGTTGATAACCTGTGATTCGGCTTCGGGCCCCAGTTTACATGCGACATATGTCAATATTTTAACGGCTATACGCTATAGGTACATAATTAATATGTAATTATAATTATACATATACATATATATTCCTATCGTATATATATGTATACATAGCATTATTGTTAGATGTACTGATGCTATTCTGTTTACTTCATCGCCATAGTACACTCACGTGGTAATTGCTATCGTCTTAATATATCTAAAATAATATTTTTAACATTTAGCGGTGTGTTTACGTGTACGTGTGTGTGTGTGTGTGTTTTTTTTTTTTTTTTTTTTCGTCATTTTTTGTATGTGTACTTTTGCCGGCTCACCCTTCAACCGGAGTTGCGTGAGACCTATAATAGAGCCAATTAGTTTTTATATATTTATTATCTTGCAATCGCGACGACACCTTCCGCTAAGCAAGCAGCGGGCACACGCAATTTTTTTTTTTTTTTTTTTTTTCGCTTCTTTGCATTTTCTATTTATAGGAATTATAATCCAAGGATTTTTACGTGTTCTTTAGTCCGCTGTGCCGTTGGGGCTCCTCTCGTCGATATTTGTAAATTTTGTCTTTTTAGTCGTTTTGTTTTCTTTTTTTTTTTTTATTTTACTGCGTGTCGCGCATAAAATTATTTATATTTGATAACGGAAAAAATTTAATTTTGGTATCCGTGTGTGCGACGTTTTATATTTATCGGTAAGACGAGAGTGTCGTGAGCGTATAAACGGATCGTGACTAGTCGAATGTTTTTCTTTTAGCGCTCGAAAACCGATCGAATTTCACTACGATACGTGCAGCAATGAAAAAACCGCAAAAAAATCAGCGGTACACCCGTAAATCGAATAATGAGTTCTTTCTTTTATCTTTTTTTTTTTTTTTTTTTGAGTTCTCGGTGTCGACTGACATTGGATGAAAAATTCATATAGAAGATATTTATTACAAAGTGGATCGGTGAAAGATAAAACGAAATTAGACGAAGAGGTGTGTCTTTTTATGTTTTTTCACTATTTTCTTCTTTTTTTTTTTTGTTCGTTTACTTTTTTTTTCTTTTCTTTTTTTTTTTTTCACCACGCTACTCTGGCCAAAGTGCGTGCCTTCTAACTTCTTGATCATATACAAATATATAAGCGTTAAACGTGTAATATATTATCATCGTCATCATCGCCATCATATATATATATATTTATATATATATAATTATAATATCCTAAGATAGTTATTGTATGAACGATTTTCGAGAAAAAGAAATGCTTGACTCTTCAACAGCCCGGCCACTCTTTCGACACAGGTCGGAGGTATTAATGCCACTCGCGTTTAAATAACTTGTCGGGATTTTTTTTATTATTATTATTATTTTTTTTTCCTTATTTCTGTTTTTTTTTTTTTTTTTTTCTTTTATTTTTTAAAACTTTTCCTCTTATTCGGTAGCCTCGGCGTGACTCGATATCGACGCTCTGCCCGCTTAGTTCATTTCAGCGAATAATCAGCCCTCGATATTGGAGTCGAACGAGGCTCTCGGATATTTTCCGTACATTATTAGTTTTTCCCAAACAACCGTCCCCCACACACACACACACCCCCTCTCGAAAATAGTGGACTTGTTCGCGCTTGGAATGATATAGAATATCTTTGCCCTTTCTGCGTTTGTTTTTTTTTTTTTTTTATTTTTTTTTACCTTTAAATACGTTAGTGATTTAGTCTTCTTAATCGATAGGTTGGTTTTTTTTAACCCTTTTACGTCTAAGTAGACATTAAGTACTGAAAATTTCAATTTTCAAAACAGGCAGTGGGAATCGACGAAAGAACGAAATAAAGTAAAATCACTCGTTGACAAGGACGCGATGAAAAATATTCGGTATTTCTTTTTTTTTTTTTTCATCAACGGGACGTTCTGATATTTTAAGAGTATTGTTATCGTTATTATTAATTTTCTTTATTTTTCATTTCCTCCTCTTTCTCAACCACATATGGCTTTTCTATTATTTTTATTCTTCGTCTCGCGCGCGTGCACGCGCACGATTATTTATTATTAAATAGCTAATCTCACGTTCGTGTTTATTTAATACCAACTGCGCTATGTAAGCTGCTTGTCGATTTTTTTTTGTCTGCTTGCCGTTCGCGACGACGCCGCGACAGCGAAAAGCTGCGTTATTAATACGTATTTTTATTGTTTTTTTTTTTTTTTCTTTTACCGCGAAAAATATCAGAACCCAAAAGTGTCGCCTCGTCGGGAAGATCAAATGGGATCATCGATCGTATTCTTTATCGTGGTAATTGGTGGTTTCACACTTCTCGATGACACACCTTCGACACGTTTACAATATATGTTTGATACTGTTGCAGTTGAATGCGACAATCGAATCTCGGATATTCACTTTTTTTTTTATTTCTTCCGCAACACTTTTGTCAATGACGATTCAATTGTAACCGAAATGCAATCGATGATCACGTCGAGGCTGTCTCCCGGCGATACGCGAAATTCTGCATTTATCTTCATACTTTATGGCACGTTATTTGCGCTTCTCGTGTTAATGGAAATATTACAAACGCGGTTATTAATCTTCGTAGCAGAATTATCGCGCGGGAGTGTACCTGCGATCGAATGCTCTTACGTCTTTGTTTAATGATAATAAAACAAATAAAAACATACTATGATAATAGATTCCCAGAGTTAAATTTGGGATGAGAAGAAAGAAAATAAAATCAATGAGACCAGACACGTTCGACGACGCACGGCTGTATGCGATACACGAGTATACGGAGGTATTTATTCTTTAACCTCGAAGTATTTGTAGGTAGGATTCTCGTAGCCGTTTATTTGCATATTCGCGACGTGTCGCTCCTCCGGCGTGGCCGCTTGATCAACTTCGATGAAACCCTTAAAAAATTGAGAAAATAAATAAATTTAAGATTTGTAAAAATCTCAATTTTTATCAAACGATAAAACGACGTTTTACCCGCATTTAAAAAAAATTCTATAATATGAAAACGACCCGCAAGCAGAGAATCAACTTTTTTTTTGCTCAATTTTTCATAAAAAATGTTTTTGCAAATAACATAAAACGTCCAAAGTACTTGTTTTGCGCTATTTGTTTTTTCCATATACCGGTCCTTTGCAGGATAACTTTTTCCCGAAACCATTTGATTATTATTAAATATTATTATTTCAGTGTTCATCATTCCCATCGGAGGTCAATCAGTAGAATTTTAATGGAATCGTAATAAAAATATGACGAAAAAAAATAAAAATGCAATTTGACAAACTTGAGAGTTTTATTTATTCGACGTACCTGGCTATGAGGGCTTCTAGCGCTGCGCCTCTTGAATACCGCAACCCCTACGATCGCCGCTGCCATCAGTGCGATGCCAGCGAATGCAACCGTAAAGTAAACCGATCGGCTCTCTCTATGATAGACTTCTCGTCTAACGGAGTAACCCTACATAAATATTGCACGTGTTTAATAAATTGTATAATCGGTAAGGAACCATACAATTCGATTACATCCATTAAGGATATCCACTTACGGGTTCAGAGTGGGAAACGTCGTGAGTCATACTATGAGACGCTCTGACAACCCCCTCGTTGTGCATAGCGGCAACAGCCGCCTGTTGTTGCGGCTCGGGTTGCGGCTGTTGCTGCGGTTGTTGTTGCGGCTGTGGTTGCTGCTGCTGCTGCTGTTGCTGTGGTTGCGCCGCCGGCACGTCCTTCTTCTCCACGACGGGATCACCGTCTTCGTGTTGTTCCTGTTCGGTTCTCAATTCGCCCCTTTCAGCCTTTCGTTGCTCTTTGCGCTCGCGTTCCAGTGCCTTTTGATGCTCCTTTTCTGCAACGTTACACAAAATATTCCATTAATATTCACAAATCTTTATTTATTCACCATTTTTCGCGAATATATAGCTCGTCGCTTCAACCTTTGAAGTGCGGTGTTGTAATTTTTTTTTTATGATAAATAGCATGAAAAAAATTGTTGTCAAAGAATTCAGGAAAAAAAAAAGAAAAAAAAAAAATTTCACAGAAAAATACTAAAATTTTATTCAGTCGTAAAATTGTTAGTTTTTTTTCCACGTAGTAGAGATACAATTTAAAATTTCAAAGCCTTAACGTAGACGTCATAAATAATAGATATGTACAGTTCTTCAATGTTTGATGTGAAAATTGTGTAATTTTTTTGTTTTTCTTCCTCAAGAAGCTTTATTTTCGTGAAAAAATTGGTGCTAAAAAGTCGAAAAATTACATTTAGAAAAAATGTTTGTCCTTATGTGTGTCTGTGTGCATCATTCGAGCTTATAAGTTAAGAACGGTTTGAGATACTAAGCTAAAATTTATACCATATGTTGGGGGGTTAAGTCCCCTTCTTTGGTTAAATTTTTAGCAAAATCTATGCAGTCGTTCAGTTTTTACGCCATTTTGAATTTTTTGAAAAATGTCTGGTGGCGCTCTGGCTGCCACATTTTTTGAGATATTGGGATAAAATTTGGTACAAAGTTGGAATATTATAATCCAATCATCGGTATTGAATTTGAGCAAAATCTATGAAGTCGTTCAGTTTTTTACAATTTTACGCAATTTTGAAGTGTTTGTAAAATGTCTGGTGGCGGTCCATTTGCCACATTTTTTTTTGAGATATTGGGCTAAAATTTGGTACAAAGTTGGACTATTATAAATCGGTGATCGGTATTGAATTTGATCAAAATCTATGCAGTGGTTCAGTTTTCACGCAATTTTGAAGTTTTTGTAAAATGTCTGGTGGCGGTCCATTTGCCACATTTTTTTGAGATATTGGGCTAAAATTTGGTACAAAGTTGGACTATTATAAATCGGTAATCGGTATTGAATTTGATCAAAATCTATGCAGTGGTTCAGTTTTCACGCAATTTTGAAGTTTTTGAAAAAGGTTTGGTGGCACACTATTTGCCACATTTTTTGAGATATCGGGCTAAAATTTTGTACAAACGTATTTTCTTATTGAACAAGTCATCGAGACGCTACCACGTCTCTTGATAACTAACGTCTCGTACACTAGCAGTGTAGCATTGATAAAATATTTACGTAAAAACTAACAATTGAAGTGGGAAACCACAAAACAAAGGTTCTTCAGGAAGCCAAAAATGATAAACGTACTTTCCTACGACTAGAGTTGGGTAGATTGTGACAAAAGAAAGAGAGGAAGCAATATGCCAATGCAATTGGCACCATTTTTTAATTTTTTTTACTGAAAAAAGAACGAACCTTGCTGTTTACTGGCCACGTCGGCTTGGTATTTATCCAAAATAGCCACCTCCGCTTCCCTAGTCATCGCTAGCAGACGACCCGGTGTTTCATCTTTGCTCCTGAGGGCCAACACATAATCATCCATCAGCCGTCCGATCTTTGCACTCAACTCCGGATACCTATGAACGGAATACCACAAAGAAAAACAAAAAAATCGTTAATCGCATCGAATCGTTCACCTACCCACGTCACGAGCGTAATACGAATTCTCGTTCTAATATCTCGTTGAATAGCACTACAACAGCGCGAACCGAGCTAATTTTCCGAGACTTATACCGAATCGTGTACTCGCATAATCCGATCAACAAACGAGAGAGAGAGAGAGAGAGAGTGGAATTAATAGTATGATAGGAGTTAGCAATCGCTTTTCTACCGTTCCAGCATCAAGAGGCTTTGATTGGTGATCCTATCGATTTCCGCCAAATGCTCCAAAGTTGCAGGCTTCTCGCGTTGCGCCTGTTCGAGGCTACTGTCCAACAGATGTTTGTAGTGCGCGATTGTGTGATGCCTATCCTTGTGAAGTGCTCTCAACAATTTTTGCAGACACTTCTGAATTCGGTGCATCTGCGCGTTACGAAACATTTTTCAAAAATATCACCATTAGTTCGACCAATCGAATTGTATTATAACACAAATATGTAGTTAAGTCACAAGATTCGTTGTATTTACGTGGGAATATGAAATGGGAAGAGAATCAGTAGTCGTATATTCAATCGAAAAGAAAAAAGAAATGATATTATAATCGTAATAGTTGTCTTTATGGTTTTCGCGGATTCTCATCGAGATTTTTCGCAAAAAATTGTTATTTTATTCACATTTACTTTCGCCGAAAAACTGGAAAACAATAGATAAAAATAAATGTTTTTTTCGGTACACATAATTATTGCTATGCGTCGAATGTTGCGAACGCGTGAATTTTCGTTATGTTTCAACAACAGCCCTATATTTTCGAAGTGGAATTTCAACGATTTTAACTTTAAACGAGTAACGGATGAAATTATTTAGAACTCCCGAAAGCTTCGAAGTCCCGTAGAGAGTACAGTATGTAGTCACCTATATTAAATGTTTAAAATTCTATGTGCTATTCATCTTGATTTCCAAACTATCGCAATCGAGAATTATAAGACTATCATTTCCGAGATAAAATAAATGTTGAATATAGAGTTTTTCATACTTTGAAAACGCAATCGATGCTAATATCTCAGAGTTTCCAACGTCGTTAGAAACGGCGAGAGAAAATTAATTTGCAAAAAATTATTTCTGAAACACTTTTTTATCGGATCTTTTTTCCAGCGATTTCAAAGTACTTTTCTTTGATACGTTCGAAAAATTCTCTTTATTCTTAAGCAAATGAATATTCCGATTTCTATCACCGTATTTGTATGATATTTTCTTAAGTATCTCGTGTAACTTACGTTGGGTGGCGTTTCATTGAGTGCCGCCGTGTAACAGGACATTGCTTCCTCGTTTCTCTGCTTCACAGCCTCCTGAAATACGGGAAAAGAAAATGAATTATTAAAGCCGCTTCTGCGGGGGGAATGGTATACAAGAATAAATAAAAAAAAATGAAAAAAAAAAAGAAAAGAAAGTAGAGGAAGGAAGACGGAAGGCTGAGAACTCTCGGGCGCTTTGGGTCAAATGCATTTAGCGTCTGGGTAGCCCTTGCGAGGGGGTGTAGTACGCACTTGTACTCTCTGCTGATGCATAGCGCTGAGTTGATGCTTTTCGGCGGCGCCGCTCGCTTCCAGTGCGGCAACAGTCTCTTGGAACCTCGCGGTCATCCAGCGTTTGAATGCGTCAGCGGCAACGGGATTTCTCGCTCTGATGTCCTGATACCTTTCCTCAAGATCGCTCCAGTCCTTCATCACCTGAAAACGTTGTAGCACAGGGGATTTCGACACCAATGCTTTCCACCCTTCCGAAATCCTTTCCTTTTTTTTCTTCTACAATAATATATTGAATTGCTTCAACGCGTCAATCCTTTCGTTACCCGAAATCAATTGTCATCCAAGAAATAAATGAGTTCTAACAGAATTCTCGAAGACTCGAAATTTCCAAATAATTCACAAAACATCCAAATGTATATTTTTCCTCAGAGAGACGAAAGGGTCAACGACATACTATTGATGAAATATAAACCTTCCGAGTCGTAATCTAATGTAAGCGAATCTAATTAAAACGTATAAATTGAAGCAGCAAAGTAAAAAAAGAACAGTATATCCGAGAAATACCGGTTTTAGCGATTTTCGAATGAACAAAATTGCGCATACAATCGAATAAAAATGAAGCAATTTGCAGTGAGAATGGACCACAGCCAGTGCAGTCGCCAAAACCGGTGAATCTTTGTCTATGTGGAGAAATTTTTTATAGCAAACCACGCCGGAAGTTGATTATTTTGTTTTGTTTATATAGTCAAAGTCTATCAACTTACCTTGGTGACTTTTTCCTTGTGCACCTCTTCCAGTCTCATCTGCGCCTGTTTATAACTTTGGTGCTCGGATCGGGGATCGAAGTGTGTCAGGTAGGGATCCGGCGTTCCCTGAGGTTGAGAAGGTTGCTGAGTACTCGAACTCACCGGAAGCGGCATCGCTGTAGCTTCCTGTTTGCTCTTCTCGGTCGTTGGCGCGTTTGTCGATGGGCGGCTAAAAATCGAAAAAATAACAACGTTAAGTAAACAAAACGAAAACAAAAGAGAGAGAATGAAGGAACACGTAATGAAACCCTTCAATTAATTCTCTCGTTAAGGGAGGAACAGCTGTTTTTGATTAGAATGGCTGATTGTTATTCTCGTATTATTGTTCGATCGATTGAGCGATACGTACGATGAGCCCGTCGTAGTGTCGTAGTCGTCGAGATAAGCTTCGTCACTTTCGTCGTCGTATGCTTGGTCGCTGAGTACGTCCTCGAGGTCACCGTCCGACTCGTCCTCGTCCTCCGCGTCCCCATCGAGATCGTCCTCGTCATCGAGGTCATCCTCGTCCTCCTCGATATCGTCGTCCACTCCTTTCGGAATTGGTAGATCGAAGGGTTTCTTTGGCTTTACATTTTCTACAATAATAACAAAAAAAAAAAGTTTATTATCAGTTAAAAAGAAATTATGAAAATTAATGTTTTTATGGAAAAAGAAAAATCGTTATTGATAATGACGAATGAAATCCCTGAAGCTTTCAAAACTTTATGGAGATACATAGTTTATATTTCTTCCAATGTCTTTATAGGGCTATCGCGGTAATTGGAGGTTTATTCGGATTCGATATTGTCGTTCACTTCTTTCGGAATTGGTATATCGAAGGGTTTCTTTGGCTTTACATTTTCTACAATAATAACAACAAAAAAAAAGTTTATTATCAGTTAAAAAGAAATGATGAAAATGAATGTTTTTATGGAAAAAGAAAAATCGTTATTGATAATGACGAATGAAATCCCTGAAGCTTTCAAAACTTTATGGAGATACATAGTTTATATTTCTTTCGATGTCTTTATACAGCTATCGCGGTAATTGGAGGTTTATTCGGAGTGTTGAATTCTTAAACAGATGTAATAGTCGTGTAGGACACGTCCAACGTCTTAATGTTTCATAGAGACGTATGAAACATGCAGACCTGTAATAAAGATCAAAGGACATACCCGGGTCGTTAATGAATTAAGACGATACTTTAGCGATGGAAATTATTCAAATTGAGAACTCAATTGTGATTATTTGATTTATAAGCTTTCAGTGAATGATCAATTCTTTAATTTAGTTATCATTAAAAGATTTAATATATCTTTAGAAAGGATGAAAATAATTAATAAGAATTTTAATCATCTATTACAATATCGATAACTTATCGACAATATCATGAATATCGACAATTGTTTGTAGTAATGATGCGTACATTTTTTTAACGCAATAAATTTGCACTTATCAAAATCAGATGAAATTTACTCTACAAAGCAGTGATGTCATTGTGGGATATTGTTTTTAATATATCGTCTTTTGAACATCAGACGATTTTTTTTGAAAGTATTATTACAAATTTTTTTTGGTGTGCAAAATATTTGAAAAAAAATTGTGTATATTTATATATTTAATATATCATAATATTAATATTTTTTTATTTTCTATTATTATGGTTATTTTATGTTATTATTATTATTATATATTCTTATCCATATTTTAATGTATATTTCTATTTATTTTCATATTATTTATGATCACATTTTATTAGCATTTCAAATATTATCCGAAGATAATTTGATTTGCTTGTAAAACTAATTTCTTCAAGTTTCGAATTTAATCACTCTGCACCCACTGAATTTTCCTTGGAGGCTTGTCGACCTATCCTCAAAACTTTCCAGACATAAAATTACATGTTCTCCCCCCGTACAACGTTATCTAAAATGTTCCGAACCCCGGCAAATGGAGCGAAGCACAAGGGTTGGATACATGGATATTTCATGACTGTGTAAGGAAAGCTATTGGCTTTAGCACACTGAAACTTCTCCATAGTCCCGCTGTAGGTAAGTAATACTTCAAGTACGGATGACGCGGCGTGATATTTTGCAAACCGTACATAGAAACGGTAGCGATATTTTTCAAATAAAAAAATAGTACTTGGAGTGTAAAGTAAACGCTATAAACAACCAATTCATTTTATTTTTACCATAAACAATACTTTCAACGTAAAGGAGGGTGTATTATTATATTCGCAGGCAAATGTGAGTTTCAAAGATTTCCAAGGGGATAAAAGTCAACAAAAAATGAATCCCACGGAAAGTGCTAAGAACGTTCATTTTACATAGTAATAAAGTCAAAAAGTTATTAACTAATTCGGAAAAAGGCAATTTTCAAGAAATCGTCCGATAACCCAACTTTTTTTTTTTTAGCAAAAATTGAGTCGTTATTTTGTGAATACATATAACATTTTTTAGAATATTTTCTTATTTTTTAATCCTTTGTTTTTTTATGAATGAAGAGTCGCGAATTTCGATTACCAATGTCGTAAAAAGACTGCGTATCACACTTAACATAACGCGTAATTGATCGAATATTTTTGCAAATACCGATTAAAGATTTTTCGAAAAATTGAGAAGATTCTAAAAAAGTTCACATGTGTTTAGAAAAATTAACGAATCAACTTCTGCTAAACAAAAAGTTCGGTTGCCGGATGATTAGTTAAACAATTTTTTTTTAACCGATATGTTAGTACATTTTTGGAATCATTATTATTGTTAGCACCTTTGATATGGTTGAAATTTTTCAGATTTTTACCCTATTGTGAAGTATTCGAATTCTCTCTGAATCTCAAAAATTCTGAATGGCATTCTCTGAATCTCATTTTTTTCTGAGAATCTAAAGATACACCTTCTTTAACATAATAAAAGTTATACCAGAAGATCAATAAAAAAATGCATTTGTATAGATGGATTTCGAGGCACAATGGCGCAATAATGGAAGAACTATTGATATTGGAGTGGTTGGACTAATGAGGGGTTGGCCTATTGGGAGATTTTACCGTATATACGCAAAACCCCGCTTAAGGGACTATCAAGGGAATGGTTCGAAATTTGGATCATGTTTGAAATTGCTGTCTGCGGTGTTGGATAAAGCGATTGGAACTTTAGGGATAGACGGAGGTCTCTTCGACCGACTGAGTGAGAGGATAGTTTCGGATTGGGGTTGCGGAATAGGGTGGAGGGGGAGAAAGGGATTCGCGCCCCCGATACGCCGGGCCATTTATCGAAATTCTTTTCTACGCGGACATACCGCGCCGGCGGCGATTGTCTGGATATTGAATGGACCAAATGGAGAACCGGAACGGCAGACCGGAAGGGGAGCTGCAAGATAATCTCGACGGAATTTGACGGCTCTCGTTCGATGGTGGGTGGGATGAGAGGAGAGGAGGAGCACCAACGGGGGAGAAACGAAGCTGTAGACCAACTGAAAAAGCTATTCGATTCCCGGAGTCGACAGCTATATGTCCAGAGTAATCCCTACATTTCGATCGGAACTATTCGAGCGTTCATATTCGCGAACGAGAACGTTCCATTCAATTCCCGTTCGTTTTTGTTATGCCGTATTTGATTGACAACGAAGGAAATTAGGAGGGCGAACAATTCACGGACGATTCACGGATTTGTTATTTGGATCGAACGCGTAATCAGCGACAGGTCCTCGCAACATGTCGAATAATTATTGTTATATAATATTCGCTTGACAAAGAAGCGATTTAACGCGACAATTCGCCGCACGGTTGGCCGAGCCGTTTGCGCTATCGAGAGCTTTGCTATTAGTGATAAATTGCCATTGTCCGCGAAATGTCATTGTACCGAAAGCAAAATTTTCGAGACGAGATATCCGATGGAAACTCTGTTTCAATAAGTAATAAAAAAAAAATAGTTCGTCTATAGTAAAGTTTCAAAATTCAGGAAACATTGAGAAAAATTATGAGTTGAAATTACTAATAATAAGTTGGGAAAACTACTTGATAAAAAAAAAAAAAAAAAAAAAAAAAATGGGTCGCACCAATGAACTGTTAGTTTTCCCAACTGGTTGTTAGTTCTTCCGTTTTCGGTGAAAAAGCGAATTTGAAAATAATTTCATCGAGCACTTTGACCATTCGATTATCGGATGTACATGAAATTTGTTATAAATTAAATAATCGTGAGGTTCTTCTTTGAGAAAAATATTATAACAAAAGTAAGAAATGAAACCTTAAATTTTGTTCTTCGGCAGATGACAAATAGCGAAAATGTTTAATTGAATAATTGAAATGAAGACGAAGTAAACCATAAGAATTATTTGCATCTATTTGTCAGATATCGATACGGAAATAGCAAAATCTATGTCGTTGTGAATACACGTTGTGAATGGTTACAACAAATCACCGTTCACCGCAAAGGGAGTTTCGAGGCATAGAAACGATACATCAGAAGTCAATCCCAACAACCATTGATGGAAAAAAAAATCGAATCGGAAGTCAACCATATCAATTTGATTTCCTACGGGTCCAAAGGGATAGCCGCTTTGCGGTTATTGGCGAGTTGCTGTAACCTTCTGCTCGATTGTTCTGCAGAATAACACATTGCGGCAAAGCCTAAAGCAACTGCATCTACGTGAAACGATACGGAGCTTTACAATAATCCATTATTAACTGCATAGCTAAACACATTCGAACGATGGAAAGCGAATTCGTTTTAACTGCCGTTTTATTTTATTTTTTTTATCGAGAACCTAATTAACTTCATCTTTGATCTTCTATCGGATTGTTTCTATAAGTTAAACGCATATAAAAAAAAATAAAAAAACAAACAAGAATATCGCAAAACCTTCGACCGATAAGTCGTTAATCGGCAAAAAGTTTTGAATCATTTTACAAATTGGGAAAAAATCTCGAATGCATTTGAAGGATGCGACGTAAAAGAATTCAACAGGCGCTCTCCCGACTGCATCGGAGACTTTTTCCTGGTCTGTAAAATTATTCAAAATTTTTTGCAGATTAACCACTTTTCAGTTGGGGATTTTTAACAAAATTTCTATTTTGCTTTTTTTTTTTTTTTTTAGTTAATTTTTTATATTTTCATTTCGTTACTTTAATTCACCGCGCGTAAACTCTTGTTCGGTGGATGCTAAAGGATTTTTGTACTAAGCTTAGATCTCATCGTCTTCTTATTTTACTCTGAGGATGATACATTATTTATCGTAACTCTTTACGAATTCACTCGTTACTTCGCCCGAAATCAATGGTATTCAGCTGATTCTCAGCGAAATCGATACGAAATCGATTGCAAAATGCAAGAAACGAGTGTCTGTCGGCTTGCGATACCCATGCAGTAAACAGTATTTATAAAAATTGCAGGATGCAAAAGAAAAACTGTTTCGCTCAACCAGACACAGGTGTGATCATCTTAGGTTAACGGGCCTCCAGGGATATTTTTGTACATTATTTTTACAAGTTTATTTACCGACGCCATATACATACTTTGCACCTGAAACAACCATATTTTTATCCCAGTATCTTGTGCGCTTTTTTTTTTATTCTAAATAATAATGGAATTCATTATTTCTTTATTATTTATTCGAAATAATGAAGGAATATGTGAAATAATGAAGGAATTTGAGGATCTGCGCATGCGCAAGAATATTATTTCAGATCCTCAAATTCCTTCATTATTTCACACTTCTCCCCTCTTTTGTTATATTCCCGCACTCTTTCGACACTCGAACTAACTTTGAGGTTAGGTTTTCGCTCACGCTTTACAGGCACGAGACACGGGACATACCGTTAATTCGTTAAAAAAAGCAGTATGTGATACTTGTACGAAAAAGCGGACATCCCACGGCCGTTAGGAAGCAGGCTGCACGCGCCTTCTCTCGTGCGCCGTTTCCTAAACTTCGTGGAATATCCGCTTTCCCATACTAGTATCACAATGTACTTTTATTTCACGGCGTGCGAGAAAGCCGCTTTCTCGCACTCGTGAAATAAAATTTTGTACGATACTCGTGCGAGAAACTTTTTCTCAACTCGTGTGATTGCAACACTCGCCTTCGGCTCGTCAGAAAAAATTTCATCGCACTTGTATCGTAATGTACTATTCTTTCGTTAAAATCACATTGAAGCAAATACAGAAACTAAGACAGTAGAAACTTCTGTATTTGACGCAATTGGGAGACATCATCGTCAAATACGGAAGTGACCAATCAGGTACACGAAACGACGGTGGCGAGCCAATCGTTTATCCAGCAGTTTCCCTCTCCCACTCGTCCTTGCAAGGCCAGTAGGCAGGGTTCCCGACGAATACGAGAGGTTGCACTGTATAGGTTTAAAAATGTAGCAATGCGATAACTCCTTTAACGGCAATAGAATATAAAAGGCAAGGAAGAGGTTTGCTTCGAATGAGCGATGACAATGCTAAGGAGGAACAATTCCTCGATCGGAAATGCCCCAAAGTATGGAGACAGCTTTGTAACCGCGGAGAAGCGACGCCATAATCGGGACACCGAGATTCCGGCTCATTTCTCAACGTTCCCACAAAGACTAATTTGTCTTTGGTTGCATCGCACATGGGTAGGGTCGCTCGTCTAACTAGGTTCTTGAGATGTCCTATTCTCCAAGAATAGACGCCTTGATGAGCTGCTAACTTCTCGACATCCGCAAAGCCGGACAAAAGCTTCGTCTCGTTTCTATATAGCATATATATGTATATGTATATTCTATACTATATAATGTGTATATGTGTATGCATGATGCGCTTTTATCTGGGTCACGTGGGAGGTGTTTGAGTGGTGAGTGCGGGTTGGCAGTTTTCCTGAGGATATCATCGCGCGCCTACCGCGACGCGACCACCGCTTGTTCACAGCCCACCGCGGGCTAAAAACTTTCTTACTCTTCGCTATTTCTCATCCTCCTTATCTTTACGTCTTTCCTACCTCCGGGCGCGTCCGAACGAGAGAACTTAAATTTATGCCGTCGTTTGCAACCGCAAAAAAAAAAAAAAAGGATTGAATTCTTGAAGAACGTTGCGTACTCGACGAGCCTATTTTCCGCAGTCTCCAATTAATTTCGAATCTTCAATATACATATGAATCAGCTTTTGACTTGGACTCGTACAGCGTTGTCCGATGTTAATTGGATTTCTATCATTTTTATTGCACGAAGAATTACTAAAAAAATTTACTTAACGTAATTGTTTTTTTTTTTTATATTGGAGATGTATTTGTCTTCAGGTCGAATCAATACCTTCGACAAGTTTCAATGCTTATTTTTATTTTTTTTTGCAAAACAAACTCATCGAGTACTCGACATTATTTTTTTTTGATACCTGAGACTTTTTTGTTTGCGATCGTCAGTATTGACCGCTGTAGGAAAATTAATTGGATTGCAATTCTTTTTTTTTTTTTTTTGTTTTTTCCTCGGCGAACGTTCTAAAAAAGAGCACTTGAAATAATTTTATTGTTACATCGAACTGTGTCGGCAATTAACAATATTAGCCGACTTCGATGCTGTTTTTGCGGAACGAACTGAAATAACACTTAACACGATTTCTTTTTTTTTTTTTTTACCACATCGGAATCCTTTTGCTTGCGATCACCAAAACCGAACACTCTAAGAAAATTAAATGTAATTTATGCTTCTCGAAAAACAAGAGTTATCGACAACTACTGGAACACATTTTTTTTCTACTTTTTACATCGACGGTAATATTTTTCAGATCAACTGCCTACATTAGCCGCACTATAGGCGAACGTTGGCAACGTTTAGCCTATCGATAACCTCCTCTCACGAGCCCCTCATCTTTTACCGGGGCGCAGATACGAGCCGTCTAACGATCGTCTCGATCATCGATGCAATAACGAAAAAAAAAAAAAAAAAAAATCTTTTGAAATATTTCATTCCTATATATTCATTCCTATGTACATAGAAGATATAATATGCGCGCAATAAATATTTCCCAACTATCGTTTTCGCCATATCGAAAAATAGAGGACAACAATCATAAAAAAAAAAAAAAAAAAAAAATCAAGGAAGCGAAGCTCGCAATTTCGATAGAAACGAAGCCGAATGTTGAATGCAAGAAACTAGAAGACTCGCATCAGTTTCTATACAAACTATATCTACCGTATCGCGTACATAGATATATTGGCGGTTCGAATGACAAGTGGACCTTCTACAGAATCTATGTATATATTCTCTTTCCATAGATATAAACCTGTGTACAAGAACATCCGTATTTCACTCTGTGAGTTTATGTGGGTGTCTACTCGTGCGTGTGGCTGAGAGGAAATATATGAATCTCTATGTGCCGCATGCAAGTAGATGAACCGGTGCTCTGGCATCCGCAGAGGCCGTTGAGTACCCGAGCCTTGTCCGTATTTACGCTATCTCCGGAATTCCATGACGCTTTATGCGCCGGAGATATGACTTTGGCTTCCGTATAGGTCTACTGAGTTGTACATAGATATATAGAGGAGAGGTACATACAAACAGGTATAGTTTTTGAAGGCAAAACTCGTATACCTATATGTATATAAATATATAGATGTGTCGGTATATGTATATATGTATACATCGGTGTGTACAAGAGGGTGGAAAAGGACGCGCAACGAACCTCGTATAGAGACGTCGCGACGCGCAGTCGTCGACGTCGACGTACCTACATTATTGATTGCAGGGTTGGCTCGGGGGGCGGCGAACGAGACTCCACGCGACGGACAGAAGGACGCGTTGACGCTACCAATGCTACTTCGCTGTTTTTGTACTCTTTTTTTTTTTTTTTTTTTTTTTACACCGTATTTCATTAGACGTTGCAACTATCGCTGTTCTACTTTTTTCATTGATAGGAATTACGGATCATTATTTATATCGGTGATTTCATGGTCTGCTCTTCGCTCGCGAAGGCGACTGTTTCTACTGTTACTTTAAAGACGAAACGACCGTATAATGAAGTTACTTTTAAAAAAGGATTTTGTTGGAAATGCTGTTTTTTGCAATAATGATGAGAAACTCCGAGCTTTCAGTAATTTTTTTCAGGGATACTTTTCGGGTTGTTTACATAACCTAATAGTTGGTTGCGTAATATGTTAAAAATGGTTATTAATAAAAATTGAAACTTGGAGACAAATTTTTTGAATTTCAATGTCGAATGTGCCGTGAAATTCTCAGTGTACTGGCGGAGGGTTAATATACGTTAGTAGATAAGCGAGCGGACGTTTCGCTACTTTGGCTATCTGAGTTTGGTATCCGTCCCAAGTTACCTTAGGCACTTCCTTAGCCAGTATCGTTGCCCTGAGGACTTGCTACTCTTGTTCGCTTATGAAAAAAAAACTTCCCTCACTTAATGACGCGTCGCATAAGACTGCCTGAGAGGGTATGTGGATGAACCCCATCCGTGAAGCTTGAGAACACTTTTCACCTTCTTTTTTGCTTCTACTTCCATTACTTCAGTTTTTTGTGTCTTATGCTTCTACGCTTCAGAAATTGCAAGGCGCTTCCAAACAATGTGACTATTTAATTTTTTTTTTTTTTTTTTCAACCGGTCTGAAACTGATTCGTAGTGATTTACATTATTTTGGATGACACGCAAACTCGATGAAGATTTGCAATCGTCGTTTTTGCTCTTCTCTGCAATTCCAATCATCGGCTATCCACTACATCGATCGTTTACGAGATCAGGCAGATTTTTTTCAAGTTTATTTCTTTTTTAGTGATCCACAATGTCGTCTCAAAGGTAAAAAGGGTCGTCACAGTAGTCCCGGTTTAGAATACCATTTACTTCTCTTCGTTTTACTTGTATCAGTTTATCTTCTGTATCTCTTCTTTCGTCTGTTTCTACTTTGTCTCCCTATTCATTTGGTTCACCCTCCGTCCATTTATATCCGTCCAATGGCTACTTTGCATGGTCGCATGGGTCTACAATGGCCACTGTCCATCACGAGGAAACCCCACGTGCCTTAGCGAACGATACGAACGGCTTATGAGAAGGCAACACGGAGAGAGGGATAATTCGTTGGAGGGAAATCGCCCGAGGGACGAGAAATCCTCCCTAAATCCAAGGCTTCAATTTCCTGCCCTACACGATCGAACCTCTTCAGTCTCCACCCTGCGATCATTTGCAACGAAGCAAAAAAAAAAAAGACTCAACTCCCGGGGAGCTTCGAATCCCTTTATTACATTGTCAAGAGTAGCCGTATAGCTTCGTATTATCTTGCCTCGCGATTCTCCTGGAGATATTCCGTTAATAAAGGTAATTTCAAATACTCGCTGAGAATTTATTGCAAGATCTTCATAAATAGTCACGAAACGATTCAACGAACTATTAGTTCTGATTTTGACGAAACGTTGATTTCCGCAATGCGCAATTCAGCCTAAAAAATTGTAGATTAATCCCTCGTCAGCGCACATATTTTCCAAACGTTACGTTACGTTACGTTACGTCAATAATTAAAAATATATGATAATAAAAATCGAAACTTGTAGACAAATTTCTCGAAATCATAAACAACGCGGTTATTCATTTGGTTTTCTTTGCTTGTGAAAAATGTTTCCTAAAACACGTTGAAGACGGAAAAAACCAACAAAAAATGGAGAACAAGTGAGTTTGTTGTCGGATAGATGTATTGTGTCTCGAGTAGAATTTCTCGGTCGTGAAAGAATTTTGTTTTCAGTTTTGGTAAATGAGAGTGGATAGAGAAGGAAACGGAGGAACGCGGTAACGGCGGCGAACTGCCTGTAGTGTTTGTTAAATTACTGGACCAGACTAAGAGGCCTTCTGGCTTCGACACTTTCGAGTAATGGGCATTCTACGGGAGGTGGAATCGAGAGTAGCGTGAGGAGGGAGAAAAAGGGTGAAAGGTGGGGGCGAGAGGTTGGACGGCGCGGGAGGCATCGCGAAGTAGTAACTCGCAGGGGTTGAACGGTGGAGAAAATCGAAGGCCACTTTACGCCGTCATGCCGGGTACGACAAACTCCATCGAACTACTCTGCGCCTATAGATATCGACTGGAAAGTCGTATAACTGTACGGCGAACGAAGTCGATGTGAGGCTTGTGCAATTAATAAAACTCTTGATGGAAACTTCGTCAGGACGGCAGAATAAATATACGTTCGAAAGGGTTCTCCTCATCGTATAGATAAAATCCTTGAAGAGTTGGCGTATTATAATTTAGTTTTCAGCGTGTAGACTCTGCGCGGACGGATCGAGATTATAAAGAGATCAGTGTGGAATAGCTGATTCGATATTCAACCGATTCAAAAGGGTATATAGATGAAATCATCTTCGTTGATAGTTCAAAAGGGGAGGTCGCGCCCTTCGCAATTTTCGCGCACAGGTGACTGCTGTTGGCACAGCGATAAGTATTGGTGGCATTGAGATTACAGTTATCGGGCGGCAAAGGGGGATGATATATATGCATATCTAAGGATTTAGATTTTGAATCGGTAAACGGCGTTCGATTAAGGGGTAAGATAAGCTAATGTTAGGGATGATCATAGAGGTGAATTTTGGTTGAAAAGATATAACTTCTAAAGCGTAAAAGGGTGCAGCAACTTCTGTTAGTATAGAACGTAATCTACTCGAATCGAATCAGCGTGTGGGAATCAGCAATGGCGAAAAAAAAATACTCGCGTGTTTCTTCAGCGCCCTCGTCAAATCGAGTATTTCAGATGACGAAAGTTCTCGAAACATCGATATTTCAAATTGAACACTTAGTTCACTAAACGGAGTAAAAAACAGCATTGCATTTTTCAATTTTTCTGAAAAAAGCATTGAATCTTTCAATTCTTAAAAAACAGAGCATTCAATTCATCAGTTTTTTACGACAAAAAAGCGCTGAATATTCCAATGTTAAACAAAAAAAAACTCCACGCTATGAAATCTGAATGTTTAAAAAAGAAAAGTCCACGCTATGAAATCTGAATGTTTAAAAAAAATGCCACGCTATGAAATCTGAATGTTTTTCAAAAAAAAAAGTCCACGCTATGAAA
The DNA here is from genome assembly GCA_963971235.1 of Cryptus armator. NCBI lineage: Eukaryota > Metazoa > Arthropoda > Insecta > Hymenoptera > Ichneumonidae > Cryptus > Cryptus armator. The sequence goes on along the minus strand of OZ020242.1, from coordinate 10,595,170 downwards.
TGTGAATGTTTTTCAAAAAAAAAAAAAAAAAAGTCCACGCTATGAAATCTGAATGTTTTTCAAAAAAAAAGTCCACACTATGAAATCAGAATAGAAGAGTAAGTATTTCGTAATTTCAAAAACACTCCCTGTTTTATGATTTTTTTAAAAACTATTTTCGATAAAACAAACGTCTTGAAAATCTTAATTCAATCTTTTCAGCCTTCGAAGGGCGCAAATACCGATTTATCCTTTCGTCGTGGAGGATTGTACATACGATAAAATCTATTTGTCCCATTAGCGGTCATTAGGTAATCGCGTATCAAAGATTCGTTGCAAGTGCATTGGTCCGCCGATAATAATCTAAACTATAGTGAGTGATTAATAGTTACGTACGTTACGTACCTTTCGCATGTTTCGGACAGCAGACAAATTCAACGCCGGAGAATAAGGATATTCCGCACGGCAAAAGCATAGCGAAACTTCGGAGATTCATGTTACGTTCGCGACAGGTGTCGGCTGCCGTTGAGTTCCATCTGAACAACAAATAACGAGACAACTTAATACAAACTTATGAAACATAAACAGCCTATTATATTGTGAAGTAATTACTCTTCGCTCGTACTACTAATTAGCTGTCTCTCCACCGTCTTCGCAGACTAATTTATACTTTCGTTCTTATAATTAGTCTAAAAAAAAAAAAAAAAAAATAATGATTTACTGACCTGTGAGACTCCCAGCACTTGGTGTGATTGTGGAGATGATCGAATAGACATCCCTCGGGTACGAGAAGAGCGTCGCTTTGAAATGGTCCCTCTAAAAAAAAAAGCAAAAAAAAAAAAAAAAAATTTATTCAAATAAATCTTTACCTCCCGCAGACTCTATCTCGAATCTTAATGTCCCGAGTTTCACCAAAGAAAACCGTAGAATTGGATAATTTCTCCGCGAAAGGGGTTCCCGCAATCCTGGAGGGTCTAAATCGATTTTCGTGTCGTGAAACGATTACAAAGCGTGGAGGACGGGGGAGAGGGGAGTGATGGTCGGGGAGGAAGGGTGGGGGGGGGAGGGGAGTCGATGATGAACTGTGGCGAATTACAAATTGAGACGAAATAGTGTGGGTTCCGTGGGTACAGAGAGGTATACGGGACGACGATCGTTGACCCAACAAGTTCGCCGAACCCTTGTTGGGCCATCATAATCGTTGGTTATATGCATGCAAACCTATACCCGGAGGCATGAAAACGTTTATATCGCATTTTATATACGGAGGTTTGTGTGCGCGTAAAAAAAAGGATAAAAACCGATATACACGCAACGGTACTTATGAGCAGTTCACAGAACAGCTACGTATACGATAGTAAGCGTTGCCGTAGGTACGATGTCTTCATGTATACGTACACAATGCTTCGCACGTAGGCGTACGCGTGTGTGTTGCATACGGTAATGTGTACAAAGGGTTTACACATTGCAATCTACGGTAGAACCGGTAGCAAACACGGTGTTATCGTATACTCAGGTGTACGCGTAGTTTGCCTCACGTGGGTATTCTCTATGTTCTCTATGTTCATAAACGCGTGTATCTGTTTGAGCCATTCGCGCGCGGGCTGAATATGCAAATAAGGGTTCCACGCGAGAAGGTGAGTAAAGCGGGAAGGGAGAAAAAGAGACGAGAGAAAATTGGAATTCGAAGAAAGCGCGAAGCGAGAGGAAAGAGGGGCCAAGAAGCGTGGAAACATTTGCGAGTAAAACTGCGAAGAATTCGAGAGAGAAATGGATTAAATTGGAGGAAACGGAAAGAAAGAAGAGAAGCGGTTACTCTCATCGTTGCTGCTTATGTACCAACGAGACGAAGGAAGATCGGGGGAGGGGAGGAGAGGAAGGCTACCTAGTTTAACGGAGAGATTCCCGGATGAAGCACCCTTTACCTATAAATTTTAGCAAAGCACTTTGGCACGGTACTTACGCCATCGTTGCCGGGGCGGACCCACCTACTTTCCAAACGAAAAGTTTTCAAACGCTCGAAGCAACCCGCGAACCGTGGGGAACAAGACGGCCGGGGGGATGGAAAAGGAAGAACGAAGCACCACTGGTCCTATGCTATACGAAACTTTCCTATATACATCGGGGTGTATACAGCGCTCGCGGGGGTAGCAATACCGCGACTGGAAAAGTACTTGGAAACTAATATACGTACAACCGAGTATTGAATCAAATTTTCGCGATGAAAGGAAGCTGCGACTTGGTTAAAGACGAAAAAAAAAAAAACCGTATATATAGAAATGAAAAGTTGCGGTACGCTAAAATTCGCAACGGAGAAAAAAGAATCCGGTGAGAAGATGTTTTGTAGTTGGAATCGAATTTAAATGGTGGGAAAAAAAGAGTTTATAAATGGTTCCAGTAAAGAGACGGTGGGAGCTCTTCAATTGGTGAAATTACTCTTTTTGAGAGGTTCTGTCCTTAGAGCACTTTTTATTAATGCGTATAGTAGTTTATACTATAAATGTAGTATTCACGTCTATATGCCAAAAAAAATCCATTTTTTCCGGATGTCATGAATCGAGAGATAGCATTAAATTTCCAATTTTCAAAACCACTCGCAAGAGAAGCTTCTGCGATTCTCGAACTAATTGACAAAAAGGGATTTCGCAGCTACACAAATGCCTCAAGTGTGTCAAGTACAGAGTGCCAGATATGGAGTACACAAACGATGTATTTAAGTATCAAATACTTCAAATACTACGAAGTGTACTTGAAGTACCCGTTTTAGTTGAAGTTTTTGGTAGCCGAAGTATCACTCCAAATAAAATCCATTTGATGCGCGAGGCACGGCAGCTAAATAGAATCCTCTTGCGTCAAATGGATTTTGTGTAAAGTGTAAAATTTTCTTCGAGCATTTGAGGTACGCAATTGGCTCAATTTTTGTTTTCTGACGAAAATTCTAGACCGCCAGTGGATAGGGCTTTTGAATTGAGACTCTTAATTAAACATCGCGTAAAAGGAAATCAGAGTCTATAGACATGATGTCCAGTAAAAGGTTCGCAAAAAATTTAAGGACTTTTCCAGGACATTTTCGGGATAGTCGACCTGTTTCAGAATAACAGATGAAACTATAAATTAAAAGTATAATGATTCCTTTTTTAGACATTAATACGAAGCATGTCATTGACTCAGTCTGCATCACAGGACTAGTGGCTGAAAGTCCGAAAAAGACCCAACGATTTTCAAAAATATACAGGAGACCAAAAAAAATTTATGAAAAAGGCGAAAATTAAGTGATCATTTTAGAGTGATGGGCAAAAAATAGCTGATTTTCACAATTTTTTTTCGATGGATAAAATACGCTAATCAGACTGATTTTTTAATGTCAAATCAAAGCACTCGTGGAGAACAGAAAACATTTTTTTGAGTCTATTTTTGTTTTTTTTTTACATTTTTTTTTGTGCGATTGAAAATGACTTGTAAAAAAATTATCTCCTGACGGTGTACACTCCTCTAGTCGTAAAGATTGTTCAAAGCCAAATTTGAAAAAAGATTATTAATCAGTATGAAAGCTGCTATCGCGCTATGAACGATTTTTTTTTTTTTTTTCGATCCAAATTGACAAAATAGCGGCGAATTAAAAAAAATGTATCGAATTTCGCCTTTTTTTCGACAATTTTTCGATAAAAACATATGAAGATTAAAAAAAAAACCTTCCATAGCAAAATAAAGAATGGCGTGAAGAATATTGTGTTAAAAAATGAGACAAACAGCTTGAAATCTCTTCCTTTGAGAGAGTAAACTATGTACATCGAGTGGAAAGAGATTTTTTGAAAATTTTTCAACGATCCCTTAAGGGAAAGAAAAAAAAATTGAATATCTACAGAAGAAATTGCAGGACATTTCCACGACTTCGAGGATGTCAAGGACCACTGGAAAATGTATAATTTTACCTCCACTGCGATTCTTAGAACGATCCCTTAAGGGAAAAAAATAAAAATTAAACATCTACCGGTGAAATTGAAGGACATTTTTACGACTTCCAGGACTTCAAGGACCACTAAAAAATGTATATTTTCACCTCCACTGCGATTATTAGAATAAAAACATTAAGCTTAACGTGTAATTCTTCAAATAGTGAGTCGACCACAGATCCGTCGTGGCATAATGGGTCACGTCAAAGGTGCAATAAAAAAAGAAATCGTAAAAAGTAGTTTTTCCTCTTTCGCCTCTTTAAAAGGAAAAGTCTTTGGTTCGCTATCATTTCAAACAATAAACCGTTGTACCTTTGTTCCCTCGTCTGTATTTTGATAGTTATATTGAAATGTATAAAAAACAAGCGAAAGAAGAAATAGCATTCAAAGCGTGATATAGCGTTTAACACTACAAATTTGAAGTACGCTTTAGTATTCCACGCTACAGCTTGAACCACTTGAAACGACGGATTAAAACCCACTTTGTTTTACTTCATGAATACCCACTACAGAAAATGCGAAATACTCGAGTAGAATTTTCTATGCATTTAATCATAAACATGATAATGATAATTATAAAAAATAATAATGATAAAATGAGATGTTCGTTTTTCTCAACTCTCTCTAAGCTTCTTGGATAAGTGGTTCCGTGAAAAAAAAAAAAAAAAAGTGGACGAAGAAAAAGGAAAGAATCTAACGAGAGATGGGAATGGAGCGGCAGAGTATATCAAGCCGGTAGTTTCATTAGGTCGTTTTTCATTTTTCTTTTCGCTCGAAATGAGATAATCAGCGCATCAACGGCTCTTTGATAAGACGTTCGCGGTATATATACTTATAAACGATCTTAAAAGGCTTCTCAGTGCTTTTTTTAACCGGTAAGTAGAGGTTTTACAGGTGGGGATCGAGGGATAAACCGCCGTAGTCGAGAGTTTATTTATACAATATCTGTCTCTTTGATGTACCTAATGATCGCGTCTCAATAAAAATTAAAAAAATAAAAACAATGATATGCCGTAAGATTCTTTTTCCTCGCGATCAAGTCTGTCTACATATTTGCATAATTTATGCGACAAAAGTAAAACGTTCGTATGATTGTATTTTTCGCTACACGGAGAGAAGAATTTGATACAATTTATGATATATCTGGTAAAAAATATCGTAAATTTCTGGCATCGCGAAGTCAATGACGCCACCAGTCGAAAATTACGCGAACTATACGAATTTCTACCAGAATATGGTAAAAATGTCCATAAATGTGGTAAAAATTCTCATAATATCGTGCATTTTTGCGATAGGTGGCACCACCGTCGAATTTTACCAAATGATATAGTAAATTTCTAGTAGATCCTTCCTTCCTTCTCTCCGTGTATCATTACAAATACATCGATTGATTTTTATAAATTATAATTATTAATATTTGATATTTAAGAAATAAAAAAAAAAATTCGGATTGAAATGATAAATTAAATTTTTTTTTTTAATCGTTCCGAAACGTGTAGTGAATTTTTGTTCGAATCATCGTACAAACGAACTTCAAATCAGTTCTTCGAATTTTTCTTTAGCATGTTTTTCGACTATTTTTTTTTAGTTAAACAGGTTAAATAAAAAAAATGGTAAAAAAAGTCGGTCGTATATATAGGCACGTCGCGGGTACGTGCGGTGTAAAGCTAATAAATATATGGACTCTGTACTGTGTATATAACTATGTTAGGTACTGTCGCGCGGAAACCAAAGCCAACTAACATATATTCCTTCGTGAGCGGCGTGGGCAAGCGAAAGCAATGAAAGCGACGTGCGGTCGCTCGAGTCTCGAGTCAACTCGACGTCTACTGGTTTCGCGGTCTCAGTGCAAATGGCAGACGAGGTAGTTGGACGATATAAAGGGTCCTTAAGGCACGTCACGTGGCCCGATGAAATCGTATAGCCCCTCATGTGGAAGACGTACAACGCGCTTCACCAAGAAATGGGTACCGAGGGGGTCTGAAGTACATGAAGTACATAGAAGTATAAGGAGAAAATAATTATAACCCCGCAGAAACGACGGGAATAAAATGAAGAAAGAAATGCGAAGGTGTAAAGAGAAAAAAACAAAAGCGAAAAGGAAGCACCAGAAGTCTCGTATAATTCATCAAAATGAACGTATTTCTTGTCTAAAATAAATACAAAGCAAATTCCGAATGAAAAAAAAAAAAAATGCGATCACATTGTGAACCATCTGTACCCAAATGTTCAACTCGTTTTAAAGGAATACAACAAAACCTCTCAATAGGATCGATCCTCACGTATTCCGCCTTCGAAAAATTCGCTTCATCTCTCAATACACCTTTTCTAGAATACCCCATTGGCACTTCACATCAGGCTTCGCAGGGGGCGCTCTTCTCATTGATCATGAAAAAATGTAGTGTAGTGAGGGATTCTTCGGTACCGTTTCTGGGACTATTGAGGGCTTTAACGGGAATGGATTTCGGGAAAATGAAAGGGTGAAGCACTTCTACGTGCTGCGGAAAACGGATGAAAAGACAAATTTGAAGTAAATACAGGAGAAGTACATTTGACATAAAAAGAATAAAGGAAAAAAAAAAAAAAAGAAAACAGGAACAACAACACGCGTACTGAGAGGAGCTTTGCAGGATTACGCGATCTATACAGAGCGCGGAGACCAAGAGGGAGCCATCGAAAAATCCTTTCTTCCTCTGTTTCTACTTCAACCGTCTCTATCCTATACACAGCTTATACCGCAGCTACAGCGTTCAGTCGTTCCCAATAGCGCAGAAACAGTATAAAAGAGAAAAACAAAGTGTACTCGATGTCACGTGCACAGAGACGCATATACAATAGCGAAAGGGTGTGTGTGAGGGGTGTATACGCGTTTGCGCCTATCTCGTTACGGATGTCGAGCTTCGCGACGCTCCGAAGCACCGCGGAATCGAGTTTTGCGCCCTCTTGCCTATTGTCAGTTTGCGTATGGTCTGTCGTACACACAGCTGTTATAAACGCGGATATGTTTTTCAACCGTGAATTCTCGTGAAATCTCCGATGGAAATTTTCAACGGCTTCGCAGCAATCGACATATATAAAACAGTTTTTTCTCTCGAATGGTAAAAAGGAATAATAATTCATAACGTTCACTCGGCAGGCAACGAAAATCTTATTTAAAATAAAAAAATCCATATAAATTATGAGAATTATTGTTTGTGCGTAATATTGAAAGATTGCGGGCATCGAATTCAGCCGACTAAAGACTGATGTTTTTTTTTTTTTCATTTTGATTAAAATTCCCTTTAATTGAAAAAAAAAAGAATAATTTTGTAAAAAAATGTTAACGCTTTTGAAATTATTATTATTATTATTATTATGCATGAAAATCAAATTTCTCGACCGTAATATGCGAATAATAATGTGTTTTATCGCTCTTTTTTTTTTAATTGATTGGTATACTATTATTCATTCATTTTTATAAAATTATGAAATCATCGATCAAAGTATCGTGGTGCAGAATTTCGATAAGTAATTTTGTGCTAATCTCGGTAATAACAAAAATCAACTCGATCAGTTAATCGCGGTGAAACCCACAACTGCCCTCGTTTTGCCTTGCGGGCAGTCGGGTGTTAAACCCGATGGGGGCACCTCGACGATCATCCGAAATTCGTTCGACTATCCTTTACCATTTTTTTTATCTCAAACTCGCTGCGCATTTGTATCGTCAATATATACGCATTAACCATTGGCAAATAGCAGAGTACACAAAATGCCCGAAAGCGAAGTGAACCGAATCATCGACGCAGAGAAATAGAAGGATAGCGAATGGAGAGGAACCGCAGTTCAGGGCAATATGCGCGAACGCACGAGGGCGTCGGGTCACGAGCGGCGAATTTACCGCCACCAATATCATACGGCACGGCTATTCGGGTTACCAGAGAAAAAAAAAATTGCTACTCTCAACGAGAGGGATGATCGTCGGATGAAGATTACTCGAGAAAAATTGCTGGGTTCGAGTTATAAGCGATACTTTATAAGCTTCGCGACGGTAAACCATCGCCGGTTTTTTTTTTTTTTTTTTTTCAGTGGATAATAAAAAGAAATTGAGTAGCTGTGTCAGGAATGAGGTTTACTCTCGTTTCATATGTTCAGAGACTTTACACCGACTCCGACGAATTGTTCTAATATCCTGGCGTGTGCTGTACTCCGAAACCGCGCCGCGGCTCCGCCCACCGCGTAGCCAGGAATATCGATAATAGTATCGACCAAACGGTATGAGTAAAGAGCTGAAGCTAATGGAGTACCACCAGCAAAGTATCCGGTCAAAGCGCTGCATAATTAAATAAATGCCAGCGATCACTACCAAATTACTATCCGAAGCTTCATTGGCGCTTTGGTCCGCTGGTTAACGAATTTCAATCTCTGTTACATTTCTCTTACTTCGCAGCCATCTTAATTCTTGCCGTTTCTTACCCGTTTTACGGTACCACTGCGCTGAATCGCGTAAGAAATGACAATGAGCGCGAAAAAAATAAAAGATAAAATAAAGGAACGCAGTTGGACGAATAAAAGAACGCGGAGGCTGATGGCGAGAGCGTTGAGATAAAAGAAAAAGCTTCGGACTCGTCTGAAACGCTTTTCAAAATGGCTCCGGATGAGCGTAGCAGCGGTACGTATACCTATTTAGCGCGAGACGATGAACTGAACCGTCGTGAATGGGAGCTTTTTCGAGAGCATTGTGCCGAGAAATTAAGTTTCTTTACCGCCTCGAGAAGAATCAACTCGCTTTCCAAATAAGATTTTTCCTACCATCGATGTCGACTTTTCAAACAGTTTTTTTTTGCTCTATTTTACCATTGTTTTCGAACGAATTTGGATACCGTTAGATTTCGTAACATACAAAATTATCCCGGAAATAGCTCCGCAGTTCTTTTACTTTTTTTTCATAAGTGAAAAAAAGTTGTGTCACTGATTCGATCATTTTTTTTAAATCAGCAATAGTGTTTTAATCATATAAAAAAACCAAAGGTCCAAATTTCAAAATTTTCGGAATATCGTAATTTTTTTTTTTTTCAAATAGAAATTTTTTAAAAAATAATACTTAAAAAAAATGAAACATTTTTCACACAATTGTATATTTGCACCTGAGATTTTTTTCAGATGATCAGCACACCGGTGCGAACAATCAATCGCATGGCATTCTTGATAAAGTCTTTTTTTTTTTTACCGATAAGAAAAAATGTAACACGCTGTCTGATCTTCAAATTGTTGGACCCCTTTTCAACGGACGCGTAGGATTTACCACATTCCATGTAAAAAAATGTTTTCTCGTGGAAATTATATCTGCAGAATACTTAACTTTCGCCGCACTTTCTTTGCGGTATTAATCATCGATTTGTAAATCATGGGAATATATACTTTATGAATCTATATTCCTCGGCATCAAGAAGGCCCCGATATCGAGAGGAATCGCAGCGCAAGAGTTCTAAGAACTATTTGAATGGAGATATATAAAATGTATTTTTACCAAGACATCTGTACGGCTTGACCCATCTGGAGAGCTTGCACTTGGTTCGCCCGGGTTTGCACCATCCGCCGACCCTGACGTAGTGCGAGGATTCGACGATGTTTGTGATATCCCTCTTCGGATACGCCTGTTAATGAAAAATAATCAATCGTTAAAGATATTAAAAAAAAAAGAAAAAAAAAAAAAAAAAACGACATAAAATTTGACATATCCGTTTTTCGTGAGATCGCGCCATCGTTTTGTCTGACACGGGTCGGTAGGAGGGGCTGTTGTATTGAATATTTAAAATTTCCGATAATCCGAGTTCGCGAATTGGAAGAGAGTAAAATGCGATATAGAGAGCAGGTACGGCGAAAAGATTTATAACCCGTTATACACATTCGCGATAGGACAGAATTGTGACATTCGTCGAGGGGTCGACGCGAGCGCGCGCCGAGCTCAGTTCGAGCGTAAGGAACTTACCGGGTGAGATAGAGGATTTATTCGCGACAGACACGACAGCGTACAGAGAGTACGGTGCGCGATTTTCGTTTTATTCAATTCACGTCATTGTCCCGTTTCCAACGTCACGTCAACGGCGAAATGGTACGGCAAGGGGGGGCTTATCGTCGCGAATTTGCAGCAACGTTTCACCGCTGATTTTCCTACGTCCCGAGGGCTGATTTTCGCTTTCGCATAAAACGCATCGCTAATTTTATTTCTGAAATATAGTTTCAAAAGAATTTTCCTTGTATTGCCAGCAGCTTTAACATAAAATCGTCTCCGTCGCGCTTACGGTTGACTTTAGCGATCCGTTAAGGAGGGTTTATCGTTACATTTGAGGCGAAAAGTAAAATTCGGAGAGAATTTAGAATGCTTCCTATTCGGATAAATATGTGAAAAATTTTAACCATATAGAAGGCGTTAAGAATATTGATTTTTCGAAATAATAATTTCAAAAAATTATTAATAAATTGGGTAAATAAATTTGTACAATAAGTAATGCAGCAATCAAATATTTATTTTCAGCAGAAAAGCAGTTGATTCATTAATTTTTCTGATTTCGTATGAATTTTTGAACAATTTTATCTAATTTTCTAAAACTCGATATTGGCGAATATCTATCAATGTTCTATCAATGATCCGGATATTGAATGTCATTCATAGTCTTTTTACAAAAACTTATCGAAATTCCTGACTTTCATGGATAAAAAAAAAATTTCGAAAATAAAAAAAATTCTAAACAAATTACATGTTTTCCGAAAAAATAATCTGCTAGAAAAAAAATGTATGTTGTCGTATGATTCGTTAAGCGATTTTTATTCATTTTTGTTAATAACTTTTCGGCATTATTATTATGCAAAATTAATGTTCGCAGCATTGCGAAGTGTTCGAAATTCTCTCTGAATCTCACTTTTCTCTTGGAATGTAACGATAAAACTCTTCTTAATCAGATTATTTGATCAATTTTGTTTTTATTTCTTCTTTACTTCGAGAGTTACCGAAGTTTTCGTTGTAACGCGGAATTGAACGTGAAATAGGGAAGCGAAGTCTGAAACATAAATAAGTCAGAAGAAAAGTATATATGTATGCGACTACTGCGCGAGACATTGTAAATCTTTTATCGACCAAGAGTCGGATCTGGTATAAGGTACAATAATATATTCTCATCCGAACAGGTAAGCGCGCGGTGGAATGGTCTTCTTGGGTGTAATATACAGCGTTGTATATACAGTGTACACCTATATACGCGAACTTATAACTCCCTGTAACTCTTTCGCGTGGCATTTCCAGTCGAGAGAACTGAAACGGGAACGCACCGGGGATTCGAGTCATCGGTGCTTACTCTTCAGGAAAATCGAAAGAAATTGCACAGCAAAATATTTTTATTGCTTAGAGCATTCGCTCGTTCGTTTATTCTCGAACTCGTAGATATTCTGAAAAATAACACGGTACGCTCCGCGCATATTCACAAATGGATTAGATTTTTTTTTTCTTTCCGGTTTCGAGCGGATTAGATTTCCCTGAGGTATCGAGTCACCATACATAATACAAAATCCTCGAGACTTTTCGTTCTTGAAGTGAATGTGTTTTAAATTTGAACTCTACGATAATTAAATGAAATTTATGAAAAAATTGAATCTTTCGAATGTTCGGAAAGAAAAGATTGTGGATATAAATGTAAATGTACGATTAACAATTATTAATGATGGTAAATACATCGAGAGGCATCAGAAATCGGATTCGATTTACGTCCGCTAGGAAATTTCAATTATTTCAATTGATTATATCGACCCTCCATCCTCCAGTACTTGACTTTTAGGTTTTCGATGAGATGACTGGTGATTATGGGGCTATTAATCATTTTTGTCAGTAATCCAAGCGTATAAAAAAAATTGAATGACAATGCGGATAACTTTTTTAATTTTTCAAAATTTTTTTTTTTTACGAAACTCAAAATTCATCGGAAAGATTGAACTTTAATATTTGGACAGTTTCCTGAAGTCACCAGTGTTCTCATGAAGGGTCAACAAAAGATGAACAGTGATTACGTAGTTTACGTCGTCATTCTCGGAACGTTGTTTTTCTATCGAATAAAAGTGATACGAAAAATGTTAACTGGCAGTAAAAGAAATCTGCATAGGATATATATGCCATATTCTCCGAGTCCGTAGAATTTGTGACTTTGACTCGCGAGTCGCTTTCTGTATTTCTATATTCAGCGTCCATTAAAAGTTGAAATATATTCTACCAATAAAACGACAGCGCGAAGCAAAACGTGTCTACGGATTGCAATGAAAAAAAGGAGATTTAAAAAAAAAATGAATCGAAGCGGTTCACACGAGTGTCGCTACTCTGTCCTTTCTACTCGAATGCAATACTCCGCCCCGATGCAGAACTCGTCTGAGACTCGGAGAGGTCCTCACGCGCGGCTCGGGGAAAGAGGGGTCATGCAACTTCGTAATTATTATACAAAAGAATTCTCTCGACGTCGAGTACCGTAATAAAATCTTCTTGCAGTGACTTTCTCAACGAGGGTGTGATTACTCTCTAATTAGTAATGAATCGAGTGCCGCGCGGTTGTCCTCTACAGAGCTCTTCTTGCATTTTTCTCAATTCCTTCTTTTGTCAAAATGTACATAAAATTTCATCGAAAACTTGAGAGCAATCAATGTAATATTATTCATAAAACCAACAAAAAAAATGTTCCTTTGCAAAACGTTATATAAGTTATTCCACAAAAAAAGAGAACAATTTCGAATCCATTTTCGCCGGAATATTCGTTCTTTTGCACTATAAAGATATATTTTCTTTTTATCGAAAATAACAAAGTTGATCGACCAGTTAACGCCTATAGTACGAAATTTTGTCCGGTGCGATGTATCGCTAATATCGTCTTAAAAGAATCGTCTCATTTCTATTGTTCCCAATATATTTATCGCATTTTACTTTATGTTCAATGGTAAAAATGAAAATTCCTGCATGGCATCTGGATATTTCGTAAAGGGATGTGACTAATAATGCTGTGCGTAAGTATATGATGACACCAGAGGCAATCCTACAAAGCACCGTTTCTTATTGTTCAAATATCTGAATTGTAACATTTTACTATCTGCGTTATCCACATATACGCGGAGAGAAGGATCTACTAGAAATAACGATGTCATGACGGTGGCGCCACCTATGACGAAAATACTCTATATTATCAGAATTTTTACCACATTTATAGGGATTTTTTCCATATTTGATGGTAAAAATTCGCATAGTTCTCGTAATTTTCGACAGGTGGCGTCATTGACTCCGCACTACCAGAAATGTACGGTATTTTTTACTAGATATATGGTGAATTGTATCAGATCCTTCTCTCCGTGTAGTATACCTACGCGTAGCATCAATTACTTCTATTACCATTCGCATAATATCGTCATTGCGTAGTATTCATTTTTCTCGGTGTAATTTCCCGTTTCATCCAAATCCACTTGATATTGTTACCAAAAACGCGCGAATGGCTGTTATAATTTAAAATTTATAAAAAGTATTTATTTGCAAGAAATATGAAAAAAGAAGATACCTAACTTCCGAAAGAATCATTCGTTACGAGGAACTAATTCGTTCGAAAGCATTTATACGGATTGAACGGTAAGCTTTGCGCCGCGTTATTTCGTGTGAATTGTTATGTGAGTCATACATGGGCGGTTGGGTTTGTTACCCGCTTATCTTGAATCGCAGAGCGTCGGCTCTCTGCACAGCCGAGAATCTCGACACACAATAACCATCCACTCCCCGACTGCTGTAGCACAGCAGACGGTGCTTCAACACGGGTAATTCAAGAAGCGGCGCAAGTCCGAGCACTCTGCGCACAGAAGCAGTACGGAGAGACTCCGGAATACGTTTTACTATACTATACCGACGATATCTCGATTTCAGATTCCCGATAATCATGAATGCAAAGAGAAAAAAAAAAACTACGAACGAAATATTGAATTCCATTCGTTCTGAATATCGAATACGATATCGGATACGATTCCGCAGAATATTCATTCTTTTATTTGATCGTATAATGAAAAGTGAAGCGTAAAAAAAGAATTTCAACGAATGTATAGGGTGCATATATATAGCCTGAGACCCCAATTTTGGAAAGGATTTATCCAATCGAAAATTCTGAACGTTTTTCGATCTTTTTTTTTTTTTTAGTTAAAAAAAATGAATTTTTTTTTTTGTATTTAGAAAAGTGATGTTTCAGTTATTTAAATAGTATTAGAATTTTATATCAGTATTGAGTGGATGAGAAAAAACGTTTGTTTTACGCCGAGAAATGAATTATCGAAGCGAATGGATTAAATAAGAAAAAAAATATATATAAACGCTTGTCAGCCTCGATGGCAAAGTACTATATTTGTCGCTGGATATATGACGATGGTAAAAGAAATAAAGGTTCTAACTGAAGCACAACAAAAAGCGCGAACGAATTATTTTTAAACGCTTGACCCGAATCCTATGTTACTTTATTTTTCGGTCACTGCGAGAACGAGAATACGACTTTGAAGCGGGAAAGCGTTGTAAAAACATAACAAAAAAAAAAGAAAAAAAAAATGCGTAGTTTATCGAGCGCGAAGTTTACGATGCCATTTCAATGACTAACAATCGTTTTTATATTATAGTACTGTAATAAAACTGACCTTCTTGCAGTACTCGAGAATTTCGAGTTTATCGGTCATACAGCTCTTCTTGTCGGTCGACGAAACCCATCGTCCCTGTTCGCCCATATGTTGGGCCAAATAAACTTCGCCAGCTTCGCACAGTGTCGCCACCTTTGTGAATAACAATTCCATTGAGAATCGAGTATCATTTATATATTTTTTTTATTTTTTTTTAGACGAATATTGATCGCTCTCTTGTGACGGAACTCGTGAATAATTGTTCGAGTCCCCGACTGACTATCGACTGCAATAGTAATCGATTTATCCAAATATATTTTTTGTATACTTTCGGCTATAAATTATTCAAAAATCGCGTTTCTTCGTAAACCGACTGCTGTCGCGATTTCCATGATTCGAAATTTCCACGATTTCCATGAAAAGCGCGAAATGCTAATTCACAAAATGGATAGACGAGAAACGTCCTGAAAACGTTTTAATTATTTACCTGGGGCTCTGATCTTCCACCTGCTGGCGCTAACTCGAGTCTTTCCGAAACTGCCTGCAATACAAAAAAAAAAGACAGAGACATTTAATTATTGCGATATTTTCTTCTATTGTTATATATGTACGCATATCGAATTTCTACGGATTCGACTTTTCGTCAATAGTGTAATATATACTTATAAGTAATTCTGAGTGCCGAAAATTAATTTTTTTTATCTCCATTTTGTTCGAAAGATCATCGGCTCCGTCACCGTTGATAAAAAAAATATATCAAAAATATACATTTAAAAACTAAATAAATATTGTTAATTATAATTGGCAACTATCAATTAGCCTTAAATAAAAATATTCATTCGTAAGAACATGGAAAAATAATTTTTATTCGTCAAAAATCAACAATCATTTAAAAATTTGCATATTGACGAATTAACTCCGCAAGGGTCGTATCGGATATGCATATAGACAGTACGATTTTCCTGCAATAATCAACGATATACATACAATTCAGGTAGATTCCCGGTACACAAAGTTCATCGTACACACTGTATGCGCGTTCGGATCATTCAGTTGAAATATGTGCTCTTCTGCTTTTGCTACCGCATGGAATTACAAACATTCACTCGAGAGTTCATTAGCGAAAGTTTGCGATTCCGAAGGGTACATTTTCTGGCAATGAATTGAAGTACGCGCGGTTCCTATTAACGGTTGGTACACATGTATAACAAGTTTGATTCACTGAGATGAATTGATGACGATGTAATATTTAATGACTTCCCCGTTACGCCGCGAAACGCATACGTGTCCAATTATAATTTTTTTTTTTCTTCGTTACACGAAAACTTTATTACACACTTGCGTTTGAAATTACACCGAAAAAAGTAAAAAAAAAAAAATCGTTCTGACGCAAAAGCTAAAAGAAAAATCTCTACGAAAAATTTTCGAGAACCGGAAAAAAATTTGCCTGATCCTTTCATTTTAAAATAAATGTAAAAATTGAAGTTACTGCTCGCCGACCAAATGCAATGTTTACCCCAACGTATTTATCGTTGAAAAATAACGTTATAAAACGGAAAAAATCAGCTCTGAAATTCATACTGTAACAATTTAATTTTTTCGGTATCATAACCGTTCACGAAAATTTTTGAAATCTTTGAATATTTAAATCTGAATTTTTACCATTTTTAGAGTAATTGGTGCATTCGTTCTATGCTAAATATACGAATATGCGAACCGCGTCTGGTTTACTTTCATCGTGAAGATTTTTTTTTAATACCAAAGTCAAAAGATATCGTTCTCCGACCTCAATGAATCAACGAGTGTATGAAGTCAAAGCGCAGTTGAGATTTCGCAGGTAAAGTCTCGGTGGCTGCGCTCCGGGCTGCACACACGCGGACCGTGCAAAGTTTGCTTTACGCCGGGTACGCAACTCCGCGTTCCGAGTCAGTGAATTCAACGTTATGTAATACGGGGTTTACAAAGACTTCAATGGTAAAAAAATATACGTGGCTTTGAACATTTAAGCAATGACACATTTTGGTCTTTGATTAAATACTTTTGAATTCAAAATCTTTCGGAAAAGCTGTACCAATTTTTTTCTTTCGTTTACCAAGCGAAATATAACACAAAGCAGAATTTGTGCTTTTCGTAATCATTGAACGAAAGCTCTTGTGAAACAAAACAAAAATCTTGGAAGTGGAAAAAGAACTGTTTGATTTACGGACGATTGTACGTTTCGCGCGTTGGTCCGACGAAACCTATTTGTAAGGCAAAAGCACAATGTAAACAGGTCGTGAATTTAATTAACATTTGTTACAGCAACGAGCGTAAACATTGCGTAAATCTCTCAGGAACATTTGGACATTTAAAGTAAATTCACAATTATGCTGTTAACATTTTTACGGGTTGTCCGCTTACCGTTTTTACGACTGCAAGAATTTGAAAAAATTTCAACGTCGAGTTACCGAGTTTTAACGTCGTGTACAATATCATTAAAAAAAACTTTCAATGCTCATTTTCGTAGTTTTAAGACTAACGTTCGTGCCATATATATCAAAGCGTCTAGCCGACAAAAAACATAGTAAAACTTCTAACGGAGAACATTATAATTAGACAGCATTGCGGGGCAATGATGGTGTACAAACTTCGGTATACGATGAATTGCTATACAAGCAAATGAAAAACACAGGCGAAGCCAGGCGTCAAAGGTATTTGACTTTGGAACCGCTGAAAGGGGGTTGAAAAGGTATTTGCTGGTTCAAGTCGTAGCGGAGCAGTACCAAGACTCTGCGAGCTCGTGAACTTACTCTCTAACGGCGTAACTTCGACTTTACACGCCCCGCGGTTAAATACTTAATGATCCCGGCTTCTCGCAGCTCAACGAATTAATTTGTGAACCAGACTCGTGGATGAGCCTGCAGCGTACCACTTAAGCCGCACAATAATCTGTTTTATTATCGGAAGATTGTACTACTTTCGATAATAATCCTTTCTTCAGCGGATATCAAGAATATCGAAGAAGGAAAGAGAATTTCTCGATTAAAACTCATTTTCGATCCATTTCCCCCTTTACCTTCTCTTTTTTATCTCGCGGCGATTGCTAATAACGAAGAATTGTAAGCCAAGATTCCAATGACTCCATTGCGAACTTCCTGATCCTCAACAATCTGTTACGGCACTTTTTCTGCAGTCTAAACAGAAGCTTGTGTTCAAAAAATTGATGAAAATCCAGCTGTTTTGGCTTCGGTGCGAATATTCGCAGATTGTTTTGATAAATGCTCTTTTATATTCTCTTCTAAAGGCTTCTCATTTATTCGCTTTTATGCAGACTGCATAATTGCTAAATCCAAAAGCTTCGAGCAATCAGTTACAGAATATAAAGATGCCTTCAGTAACTTCCATTAAAAACCAATACTTAAGGAATTTTTTTTAAACTTTCTGATCCTCAGCAACCTGTATGATGATTTCAAAACAAATCATAATTGTGTCGGAAACTTAAAAAAACAGAATTTATACCACGAAAAAACGGGCAAAATACATTGCCATAGAGATAGTGCGTTGAAAAGATCACGAAAAATAACGTTGACAAAATTATTCTACGTGAACGGTCCGACTCGTCGTTGCGAGCAGAGAGATCGACGAAGTAAGCCAAATGGATAATCGAAGAGACACATTAACGACAGAGACAGTAGCCTAAAAGCAAATTCTCGTTAACAAGGCAGTCGATTATCCTTTGAACGGCGTTTATCGTTGAGCATGTTTCCCAGCAGGGATTTAGAGAAGCGCGCGCTTCATTGGCAGGGAGTCCAAACGAGAACGAGGGAAAGGTATTAGGAAAGCGGAGCAGAGTAGAGTATGGGGTGCTCACCCGAGCGCGGGTAGATCCCCCGAGCGTCGAGGAGAGTCCCGGAGGGTTAATTTCCGGTCTCTGTAGAAGAAGATGTGTGCGGGTGTGAGAGGTGATGCTTTGGTAGGACATATATAACCCATACGAAAGTACGGTAGATACATCTACCATAGAGACAGATACAGAGAATTTCGTCGAGGTATATACGAGAGAGGGTTGAGTACTGGGTGAGTGGAAGCCTGCGTGGTTTTAGTGAGGTTGTAGAGTTACGTCTGATTGGTTGATTAGAGAGGCTCGTGTGATGCAGTTACGAGCCTGAAGACCTGATTTATGCCAGCGAATGTGTTGGATTTAACTATATAGTATACCGAACTTCGAAGCTTTCCACGGTCTCGGGTTACCAGTCAACCGGCAGCGAGATCGGTAGCACAACATACGTCTGTGTACACAAATCGGTGAAACTGTATGCAGTAAATGCGTGTGCTATCGCGCATGCTCGTGGATCCGAATGTCTATACATCTACATGTAGACCGGTTCAATTCTAATTCCATCTGAATGTAAAGGGGTAAGTTCTGATGTGCAATGTACGAATAATACATTCCTGCGCGTACATTCTCTCGTACTGGTTACAAGCTTGAAACAAGGCGTACCTTCAAGAGGGCACTACCGACTCCAGTACACACATGAAACTGTGTGTGTGTAACATGTGGAAGATTTACCACACCAAGGATTTTAGTGTACTATCAAGAATAGACACACTGCATCTCTGTATCCTATAGCGATCAACCAATGTATAGACATGTATGCCTGTTGAGGATATACCAAACCATAGACGTTCCTATACATACGCAGTCGAATCGCATATGCTCTGTATAGCTGTAAGCCAACTGGGCAGTGACTGCCCAATGCTCTATTACATTGGTGTATAGGCGTTAGCAAACCCTTTCAGTATACCTAAATAAGCCAACGCTCACTAACCATTCGGCCTGTGCCACCCGCTTGTGTACTCGAAGCCCTGAAGTGCGTGCGTTGTTGCCCACCCAACCTTCCGATGGTACAAACACCATCAGGAGTATATTGTGGCGAGTTTACGATGAAGATGACCGATTCGATACAGTCATTGCGGGGATTGGATATTAGGATCTGGCAGGCGGAACTGTAGCCAGACGATCAGCCTCACCAAAAAGCTGCTACGACATACAGGCAATCTTACTGGCAGGGAGGAGGGCGAAGGCTAATGAAACCGCGAGTGCGGGCTGCAGAGCAAACATGGGATAGTTTAGCGCAGCGTCGGTACTATAGCATCCACACAAAAGCTTGCACACGTGTCTTTATCCTGCATGAAGGGGACCGAAAGCTCTCGGTCGTGTGTGTCTACAAACGAGCCTGCGAGGGAAGGTTGTATCGGGCGAAGCACTACGGGGTTGTAACCAATTCATGTTTATGCATACCGGAAACGAGGATGCAGAAGAAACTAACGGCATATTCAGTTCCACTAAATTGAAATGCAGAAAGTTTAGCAATGAATCTTGCTATTCAGAAATTACAAAAACACTTTCTTTTTCTGTGATTTCACAAAGTCTATTATGATTGAGTAGGTCTTCAAGATACGTACTGTTGAAGTTCAGCCAATCAGGAAACTGCTGCGCTGCGCACATGTATATAAAGTGTTCTTATTGGTTGAACTAGAAGTGTGCTTCTAGGAAACTAGGAAACTGTTCATTTTAATCAATTTAATCAAAGGAAAAGTTCGTTAAGCTTGAAATTCTGAATAAGGTTCCAATATTTTTTCTTACAATTTTGTGACGTCGTGTATGAATCGCTAGTTATTAGTAATAATACACACGTTTTCATATTTTTGTTTCGTGTGTGATGCATGGTTTGCTAAGTATGTTTTAATGGCATTGTTTATCAATTTACCTGTATTTACTTACATTGCAATGTGCATTGGTATATTTGGAGTGCAGTCATTAATGTATCACTGCTGTGTTGTGCGAAGCATTTCCATACATATGTATACGCGATATATGTAATACCTATTTTCCTAACAATGCTTATGTACATCGATATGAATTCATGAGATTGTATACCGCATGTACATGTATTGACGCTGGTATGCGCGACGTAGGCGTTAGCAATGTAACAATATCGATTTATCCGCAAAGGCAGAAAGACAGCCGACAGGCATTTCGCCCGAATGAACGAGAATATAACCCCCGTGTGCAACGTCACCCTCGTGTTAGTCGAGAGGGTCGTGGAACGCGAATCAAGTCCCGACGTGCGTAGGCAACCCTTATATATATAGATATATTTACACGCGCACCAGTAGTCCTCCACTTCCTCTTCCTCCTATTCAATATACCCTTCTCCAGAGCTAACAATGCCTGCTACCCTCACCTCGACGCCCTTGAATTTTTATAAATAACCCTCCCTCTCCCTTTACCCACAACGACTGTCAACTCCGTCTCACCGTTCGAACCACCCGCAATATTTACCGATCATTCGATCATCGAAGAGCACTCCAGACTACATACTATATGTGAGTTCACGAGGGGATCCTTGAATTATTCGTTTTTGGTTGATTGGGTTTGGAGGTTCCCTCGTCGAATTTGAGGAGGAAAATCCACTGTATGCAATTTTGAATTATGCCGATTGTACGGATTATAATCACGGTAATAAGGTAATAACGTACAACATTCGCGAGTGTGCTGAATCATTGATTGCACGTGTTTACATGTATTTACGCTGTACTAGGAGCGAACCTGTAGCGGTTAACTCTCAACCTCGACGAGTGTTAAGGGCCCTCAGACTCTTTGAAGTTGTGCGGTGAAGTATGAGGGGGGCGAACTTCGATAAAGCACGAAGTCTAATAAAGATCAGACGACAAGCCTATTAAAAGAAATCCTGTAGCGTTGCCAATTTTGTTTTTAATACACTTAAAAGCGTTATTTTAGGCTTAATTTTTTATTAAAGTACATTTAATTATACATTTTGTATGAATTTTATAAAACTTGAAATAATTTAAAATTTTTACCGTAGACGTGACGTGCAACGTCATATCTAGAAAGCATCAAACATGTTGATAAAGATGCAAAAAATATGTTCGTGACATTTTTTTCACGTAGCTGGATGAACGAAACGTCAGCGCTTTTAGGGGTGTAAAAGATAACAAAATACAAATTGTGTCTTTTTCACGTTAACGAGAATAGATCCTGGAAGGAAGGCATAATCACGCGACGAGAGAGGATTATCGCGTTAACATTAAGCCAATTTCACGCGGAAGAAACTTGAAAAATGAGTATAAAAATTAATTTTCTCCGGGAGAGGCATAGCGTAACTCGAGTTTGCCGCGGGGGTTGGTTTCCTGCCCTCCGGGCTCTTAATTCATCGCTCGTTATTTGTCGGAAGGGTCTTCGCCGGAGGGGGCGTCGGTTCTTGGTCGTGAATCATACCTCGCGTGAACGACGTCGGCGACGTCGACGACAAGAACGCCGAGGGGTGCGAGAGTGCCGCACCCTCGCGCTGCTGCGCTACCGCACGAGGCCAGTGACCGTTCGGACCCTCGAGTGTCCGACAG
Source organism: Cryptus armator (assembly GCA_963971235.1). NCBI lineage: Eukaryota > Metazoa > Arthropoda > Insecta > Hymenoptera > Ichneumonidae > Cryptus > Cryptus armator. Next base: position 10,573,187 of record OZ020242.1, on the reverse strand, counting down.
TAGTCATTGCCACGACATTCGCCAATTATTTATAAATGATAATCGGATGAATCTCGCAGAGCGGCTGATAGGGTCTTTTGTTGGGTCTCAATCAATAAAAAAAAAAAAAAAAACCCTACGTATACAATTCTTCGGTATATACAATATATTTAATCATAAAAAAATCTGACAATAAGCTTTGCCCTGTGGTCGATATGAACTTATCTCGAGGAGTAATTATTTGAAAATCAATCATCTGTAGTAATTCCTCAAGAACGTTTATAAACCGATACCACTATTGTTTTTGGAGACACACATAAATATAACATTAAATTCGTTGACAGGAAACTTTCCGTTCAGGGATTTGAACGCTTGCATAATCGAACATCGAACGAAAGTTCGCGACCAACTTGTAGTGCATTTACTTACCACCTCTTCCCCGAGGTGGCCAACTTGGAGCATTAGGAAGTCCGATAAGTCGACGGATCGGTGAACAACGTGGGTTTGTGCAAAAAAAAGATAAAATACACTACGGTCAATATACGTGTTTTGCACACCGATACATTGCGGATGAAGTTTCAGGACTGGGAAACAGGGTAGTGGTTAGAAAGCGTCGCTATTGCGGCTGCAGTCTCTGAACGTGGAGGATGGAAATGGATCCGACGAGATTAGACTGCTTAGTCGTGAGAGTTATTCTAAGCCGGATTCCCTTTTTTCATCGAATGCAAGTGCCTGTTCGGCGGATAAAAGACGAAAAAAAGGTGCATGTGTTATCGGAACCTTTGCGAACGATAAATAAAATTCACTGTTTAATTAAAAAAATTAAATACGCTTCAAGAAAATTAAACAAAACATCTTAATTTTTTTTTTTTTTTTTTTTCGTAAGCCGTATAAACACGGTGAAAATATGTTTGGCCGGTGAAAATATGTATTTTTCTCAGCGTAAACTAATAAGTTTATATATGCAGCAAGAACTCGATTATTCGTGCCTTGGATAAGCTTTTTTTTTATATCCTTATATATCCCGATTTATATCTTCACGAAGAGAAAAGTTCCATAATCTTCAGATCAGAACTGCCGGCACGATCGAACGGTCTATCCAAACGCTTATAGTAAAATTTGTAGTGTACAGGACATAGCAGAAACGAGGACTGATAAAATCTTTCCGCTTACGTTGTAGCCGAAGGTTATTGCGCGCGAGCAAATATTTGAATTTAATCCGTCAAAACTTAACAACGTATGAAGGCAAATAAATTTTTAATGTAAAACGTGCGTTAACCCGTGAATAGGTTTTTCTTTTATTATCTTTATAAATGTAAATTGTTCGTTTTGCACGTATTTAGTTCCGCAATGCATAATTTTTTAAACGCCGAGTTAACCCTTTTTTAGAACATTAAGCCGTGTAATGTAAGCAATTTACCGCGCATTTACTATTTGTGCGGAGTTACAGCGAGGATTGTTCCCTCTCATTTTTGTATTGCTGTATTTAATTCCTTGCACTCATATTCACACCGAAACACCGTTGATTCTCGCACTTCTTGCCGCCGCATACACCAGTTATCGCTTGTTTGCTCGCTAATGGAAGAAAAACGGCAAACAACTCTCCGGGGGCATTTAGACCGCACGTGCGAGATCCCTCTTATACAATACCTGTTTGGAAGACGAGTTTCACGCAACAAATAAATCTTTTCCCACATAAATCTCATGTAATTAATGGATATTGAGACACAAAAAGCAAAAACATTTATTCGATTGATACAATTCTTTGCAGCGGTAAAACTTATAGAGTAATTTAATTATATAGTTGAGAAATGATAATTTAATTTACTTTTTAAAAATTTATTTGACGAAATCTAATTTAAAATTGATTGAAGGTATATGAAGAATGAGGAGAATTTCCGGAAATTCAAAGAGAATTTCAAATAGTTCCTAATGAGATGAAAATTCGAAAAAAAAATGTACTAAGAACATTAATTTGGTATAATAATAATAATAATAACAAAAAATTATTAACTAATTATCTGACAAATTAAGTTTTCTTTGACAGAAATTGATACGTTAATTTTTCTGAACACAACCATTTTTTCAGAATTTTTTCTAATTTTCGAAATTTTTTAATGTATGTTATAGATGAATAGTCTCTCTCTACACTCAAGAAGTTTTCGGGTAATAAATCAAACGTATTCGCAAATATCGATTAAACATTTTTCGAAAAGCGGGATATTCGGAAATTTGAAACTATTCTAAAAAAAAACATATATAATCAGGAAAATTAATTAATCAACTTTTGCTGAAAAAAAGTTGGGTTGCCGAATGAATTGTTAAAAATTTGTTTTTTTACTTATTTGTTAATAACTTATTGGAATTATTATTATACATATTCAATGTTCTTAGCACCGACTATATGTTTGATTTTTTTGAGATTTTTATCCCATTCCGAAGTATTTGAAATTCTCTCTAAATGTCACTTTTGGATGCGAATGTAACGATACAATCTCCTTAATCGTCATAAAAGTTCACGTCACGGAACGCAACGTCTCGTTGTGAAGTGACGAGACGAATTGTACGCGCGTAACACCGGCGAGTAAGCAGAATTATTAAAAACGTGTTGAGAATTCGTTAAGTGTCTTGAGAAGTTGTTGGTTACTGGTTGCCGCCGCTGTTGGTTCTTCGGAAGTCGAGTCGTGTCCGGTGTCGTCGAGTTTCCGGCCACATATATACTATATACCCTGTGCGCGACGTCAATTCGCCTTTCCTTCTCCGTTTTCTCTCCGAGACGACGACTAGTCGCGGTGGCGAGGCGAGGAAATCTTCCGGCGTTCTCGGGCGGACACCGACGGAGATTAAACTTTTGCACATCTTTCGCGGAGTTCAACTACTACTAGCATCAGCAGCAAACCGGGTAGGAAGAGCGAAGTGGAACGGCAGACAGGCTGCTCCACTCGTCCGTCGTCGACGATACTTCCGGTCTGCTGAACTCTCAAACTCTTCGACTTTCTTCACTTCCATCTTGTTCCCCCATTTTTTTTCTCTTCGCCGTTTCTACTTCGCTCTTGTGCCGAGGTACGCAATTATTCTCGCTTCTCGCTTTCGTATTTCGCATCTTCTCATCGCCATTCCTACGGGTAGCAATGTTACAGAGAACGACGGAATATACTTTTCCAACAAAAGATTGTACGCGAAGGAACGTTAAATACGCAGTTTAATACTATTTCTAATTAAAACATGAAAATTATCGATGAAATTGTTATGTACTTTTTAAGTCTTTGCCTTCATTTTTTATCGACATTGTTTTGTGCTTTAAACTTCGTTCTCCCTTCGAACTTTGTTGGCTAATGAAAAACTTTTTTCTCTCGTCTCACTTGATAGATTGTGAAAGATGCCGCTCTTGTACCACTCGGCGATAATGAAGATCGAGTACAATTACTAAGGAAACTTTTAACGCTCGTTAACTAATAAATGTAATGATGAAAAAAATAAAAAAATTTTCTTCATTCTTCGAAAACTATCGAAGATTCAATGGAAAATTCCTTGGAGCCTCGGATGCAGCGCTCGGAAACCACAAACTTGTTACCTTGTTGAAGACTATATCGGTATTTGGTATTAGTTTGATAGCAGTTTGCCCGGTTATTGCCAATAAACTTGTCAAGTTTAGTTGAAGTTCCGGCCCGATGGAACATTCAACTTGATATAAGTTTAAAAAACCAACTGCGTTAGTATTAGAGGCGAAGATAGGCTCCGCGAAGTCTACTCGATCTCAACTCGTAGCGACGTAACGCTCGTATATATCGAGACTTCGACGAAGATGACTAACGCGCCGAGAGCGGAACGGTCTTAAATAAAAGTGATGGATATAAACGCCCCGGTCTATTCCTGCGGTACAAAGATACGCAGGTGAGATCATAGAGCGCTTAGTATGCCTCGTAAATGCCCTCCTCTGTTTGTACCGTGTGTGTTTGCAGTCACGTGACCCGAAAGAGAATCTCGAGGTCCCTCGGTGCGCGCCGCTGCAGAGAAAATGCGAGTCTCGTGCAACTGCTTTATAGTAGTTCTGGAGATGCTACTGGTTCTGCGGAGACTTGAGCCGAGTGAGGAAAAAAAGTTGAGCTTCCGCCTCGAAGCGTTTCCCAGGTGCTTTGCCACTACCCCCCTCCCTCTCCCCCATTCATCCCTCTTTCCCTCTCTCCCCCTCTTCTCCCTTTGAGATTCAAGGACCGAAGTGAGGGTGTAAGATGGCATCCTTTCTCCACTTTCATCCCCCTTACATCCATTTCTTCTCCTCTCGTTTCATCCCCTTTCTTCTACCGCCGATCTACCGCACGGGCTTCTTTCTCACTTCTCTTTCTTCTTTTCTTTTGAATTTTTGTCTCTCGCGATACCCCCGACTCCCCTCTTTTCACAACGTCATCCTCAGCTGGTTCGTTGCACTCCCTCTTTCCACTTATTTTTTTTCTTCGTTTTCCTATCTCACTCCTTCGCACATTTTTCATCCTCAACATTATTCACCTTTGTCGTTTTTTTCTTTGCATGTAATTAGCGTCTCCCTCGTTTTTTTTTTGTTGGAAGTGAGGCAACGGGGGAAGATCGTCTCGTGGGCCTATACCAAGGGCTGCTTATCAATACTTTCATGTCTCATCCATTTATTCTTCATGAGCGTTGGCTTTTTCCTGACGGCACCTTCGGCGTTCTAAATCGCCGTTTTTTTGTCTCCCGACCTTCTGGGATATTTTATTCTTTCTTAGCACCTTGCTATATAGTTACCTCTTTTATTGACGAATTATTCATTAAAAGATGCAAAAAATTTGAATTTTACATTCTTTTACTACAGATCCCTTTTTTTCCTAACGTTTTACATATTTTTTTAGAGAAAAATACGAATATTACGGTAACCGATTATTTGTCGATATATCGTTGGCGTATTTCTAAAAAGGCTAATGGAAGGGAAATGTTGTGTTGACCGGATAATAGCTGTTATATGCTTCGCGAAGGAAAAAAAACATATATTGCAGACATTTTTTGAGTAGCCGAGTAGATTGGTCGATGTGGCGTGAGAGCGCAATTTTCGTATCGAAAGCTCGAGGACCCATCGACGGAATAGACCCTGAAGGGCTCAAAAGGCGAGAGGATCGGTCAAGTGTTGGTCCGTTATATAAAGTGGGAAGTTCACAAAGTAACAAGTTCCATCAGGCGGAAGAGTGAGCCCGACGGCCCGGAGATCGGGGGTGTCGCGTGTGGTCAAAGCTCCTTAAGGTTGCGGTCAGATTCGCGTTAAATCCATTAAGCAAATCCACTTAGGATCGACGGCAAATTCTTATATAAAGGAGGCCTGCGCAACCGCGTTGATTCATCGGTAGTATGCCGTGTCACCCAGCATATATACATATATACATATATGTATATATACTTCGAAGAAAAAAAAAAAAACATCCATAAGTACCAACTTTATCACCTCTATAAAGCTATTCCCAACTACTGAAAATGAAGAGTCTGCCTATGAAATTAAAATAAATGGCGATATTCATATACTTCACTTACTTTTTGTACACAATATTTTTTATTATTATATTTATATTTATCATAGGTATTCATTTTTTTTTTTTTTTTTTTTTTTTTTTTTTCAAATTATTCCGTTGGCCTAACGGTATGAATGCAACTAAACATGAGATAAAATAACCAAAAATCTCTTGTTACACAGTGTATCGCTGAGAATAAATCGTAAGATTTTCGTATGGTAAATTTATAACGATAACGATACTTTTTTAAGTAGTTAGTCAATTTTGCTCCGATTTTCAGGAATGATTGATTTTTTTTTCTTTTTCTCACGAAGCTTTATACATATATGAACCTTCTGAAGGTCTGATGTAACGCTCTAAAATGTCCCCCAAGGATTATGCCATCCCTCATCAAATATGCCATCCGCCTAGCAGGAGTATCGAACATCGTTTGCATTATTGTCATCGGTTGCATGGTGTGCACACCGTGTACCCGTTGCAATATGCTTCTAGCGTCAAATAGGTTTCTCGAACGCTCTAACGATTAATTAACGGTGGTTTCGTAAGCCTCTTAATGAGTTAGCAGCTGATGCTGAGCGAACAGAGGGCCTCGAACAGTAGGTTAGCGTTTCCAACACGAGACCGGAGTTTCCTTGTGCCGCCGACACGAACGTTTCGCGAAAGCTTTCTACTTGGCTCCTCGTTTGCTTCTGGAGGGGTGGCTTCGAAGTAATAATCGATACTCGTCGCGGTGCACAACGAGAATTCAGATTCGGTGTGAATACGGAAAATCGTTTCGAAAGTTCGTCGTCACTTCTGTGTTACCGGAGAGAGTTCGCGCAAACTCACCACCTTTTGGCGGAGCTTTAACCTTCCCCTTCTCGGTCGACGATTTACTTGCGATTGTTCTCACTCCGCGGTAGAGATTTGCTTCATGGTTTTGTTTCAAGTTTGCAAATTAACGGGAATGGTGGATGCAACTCTGCTAGTTGTACTGTTACATATATATATGTATATATATCCGTATATCTGTGAATTTCGTATACGTATATCTTTCTCGTGACTGTCCGCGCTTCGTGCTATACCCTCGTTAACCTGCGGTGAATTAGAATGCAATGTTGCCGCGGCGTTGCGTACACGTATATATTCTACAGAGAAACTCATCTGGGCCTCTCTTGTTTATAATTATCAACGCTAACGAGATTTCGTTCTGTGCATTCAACAAAGATACCCGTTGCTAATTGCGTATTAAAAAGATAGCGCGAAACATTTTTTTTTTTTCTTTTAAGTAACTAGCGCGTTGTTGATGAACCATTTATTTTCAGGGTTCATTATTTTGATTATATAGATAGATATACGGGGCACAAAATTGCTTTTAATTTTTATTTCACATTCGTAACACCGCCGCGCGTTGGAGAGGAAACTGCGATTTTTTTTACATCGTGAATGGACATTAAAAAAAAAGAGCGAATAAACAATTACTACTCAATTCGCGGGTCAATTATTTTCGGCGTTTGGATAAATAATACTGCCGGTTTACCAGCAAAATTTGTACTGTTGCTGATGAAAAATAAACATTTTAACTTCGTTACCTTGTCACCTGTTTGGATACGAAAATGTACCATGTAAAGCATACGTTTTGTTTTTATTTCGGACGAAATAGTACGGTGCCTTTTTTTCACCCTTCGACCCAAAAAATCGTGGAAATTTGACTGAAAATTAATTTATCTTGGAACGAATAATGGGTATCGATAAATGAATGAAAATCGTTCGCGAGTGGTCAGTCATTTATTTTCGGAGTTCATTATTTTAATTGCACAGATATGCGGAGTTGAAATTTGCATTCAATTTTTATTTTCAATCGCAATAGTGGCGCGTCATAGAGGAAACGGCGATTTTTTTTAATACCACTGATAGACCCGCATTAAAAAAAAATGTCGGTAAAAAATAAGTACTCAATGCGCGTGTCAATGTCCAGCATCGGGTAACATAATACTATCGATTTATCAGCAAAATTCACATTTTTACTGATCAGAATAAAAAATTTTACTCTATTCAATTTTTTTGCCTCGCTATCTATAAAATCGTGAATATTTAACTAAATATTAATTTCTTTACGACCAGTAAATTTTTTTTCATTACCGATTAATCAATTTATCGTGAAACGAATTTTAACGAGTATCGATTAATGATCGAAAATCGGTCAATTAAATATCTATTTAACTAGTCATTTTGATTCATATATTATAATCTCATCGCCTCAACGCGATCCTATTTGACAATTTTCGGATGACAGTTATCGATACGACCGATCTGCATCGCGACCTCGCTGCCCGGAGCTTTCGTGGAATATTATTCAGACTCGACGTCCCTATGATAATATTGCACCGACCGAGATAAATGACAACGCAAATATTTCGTTGGCGGATGGATGCGATTATTAATTACCTACAATGATGATACTTCTCTATCGGAATTCGTACGACTGTTGCGATACCGACGTTTCGACTAAACAAATTGTTATCTGTAACGATCGTGCATTCGTTGTCAATTGTCGACCCACGCGAACCCTATCGCCTATCAGTAGTTCCCGACGCGCCAATCTCAATTTTCCCGAAAAAATTATTTCAGCATAAACCGCGCAGTGCACGTCGGCGCAAAAAACTCGAAAAACTAAAATCATTCAACTCAAGATTATGAAATAAATATATATATTCGTTCAAAAATGAGACTCCGAGAGTATTTGTTCGAATTTCGATACGACTGCGACTGCGCTGTTAACCCTTTACGCACTCGGGAGACTTATGCGAAAGTACGTAATGAAATTCTCTTCGAACGATCAAAAAAGCGATACTTCAAGACCCGTCTACAGTTTTTTTTTTTTTTTTCACAATATTTTATAGACGAAAAAAAAAAATTGGTTGAATCAACTAAATCGGCGTTTGCGGGTGGCGAAAGAAATATTCGGTAGATTAAAAAAAATAATTGTCATAATAAGGAAAGAAATATTCAACTACCGGTTAGTACGATTATCGAGGTATTTCTTTCGATGAACGAAATATTTTTTTCGCCGTCCGCAAACGCCGATTTGATCAAACGAACCGATTTTTTTTCTCAGTGCTATTAATCGGACCATTTAAAGGTACTGTCCGATTAAAAAGGCCAAAGGCGTATATTTACGTTACCCGTGAGGGAATAAATGTTCAGTGGTATGCAACACTGACGAAAAAAAGGCACTGACTGATACGCGTATATCCACAGATCGAAGAAAATTCTCGTTTCGTATCGCCGTGACATCACTCGCGTAATACCGTTAATATTCGAAAAAGCGCATCTTCGATGCTCTTTAAGTATCGTATGATACACGGATAAGTTAGTGTTATATCTATAGCCCGTAGAATGAAACTCTGGACGAAGAATCTCGACGCATGCGTGACTCTTGTGTTTGTTAGTTCAGTAGGAGGATATCGAGTTCGCTTTAGTTTCGACCCGAGGCCACTGGAGGATCGGAGCTTTTGTGCAACGCGATACAAGCAGACGAGAAGAGAAGTTGGCTTTACCGCAGGTGTTTCGGGTTCAGTTATAACTAAACACAACTATACCTGCGTGCCAAGGAATCTCGAATCTCGAGAAGCAAACGTCCCGAAGAATGAAAGGATAGCCATTCGACGAGAGACTTTCTCTCGTTCGGCATCGACGATATCCGCCGTGCGAAATGGTTTATCGCAGACTCGAGAAGGCGTTCGTGTTCGATTCAACGAATTGCGGATACTATTTCCCGTACAGAGCTTTTCGACGCTGTATACCCACGTTGCTTACCGATCGTTTATACAAAGCGCTATGGGATCATTTGCGTCACGCCGATGTGCGCCGAGCTATGTACGCTGTTGATATACGACACGACTAGCGTTGTAGATAGCGTTATAAAAATTCGTCCAATATCCGCTGTTCGGGATATTTTTACGCAATATTTTGAGAACGAACGTTCATGGCAAATGTGTCTCTTTATTCACGATAATACACGAGGAAATTGCTTGTTTCTTATTTCGTTCTTTATTTTCAAATAAATTTGGTTAAAATAACTGCAAAATTATACTCTTTCGTAATTTATCAGAAATAACATAAAGCATTTTATGTGATTTATGAAATAACATAAAGCAATTAATAAAAACAATAATTAACAGTAACTTTTACTGTTATTATTGTTGCTATAATAATAATGATAAATATTATATTGAAATATGAAATAAATAAAAAAATCTCTCGGCTGCAAGGTATGACGAAAATATTAAAATAAAATCCACTTTGCGATAAAATGGTATAACTGCGGTAGTAAATTATTCTATTAAATTTTCAAATTTCAGACGGCGTCTTCGAAATTTCAACCGAAATTTCCTCTATGCAATTCACCACCGACCGATCCAACCGGTTTATTATACTTGCATGGACCCGAAATTAAAAGCATATGTACGAAATGAAATTCATTCAAATTGAGTTTCCAACAAACCGCAACGAGCTTTTTTTTTCATAATTATAAAAATGAAAAAAAAAAAAAAAAAGAAAACAAAAGAAATGAAATTCTCGTCCACCTATAAAAAAGAAGTTAACAAGAGTTATGTATGCACAATATTAGCAGATATGTAGATGAAAAACGTGGAGTTTATGGATCAGTGAGTGCAATTTCCCGAGTCACTACCACGAAAAATGCTCTACTCCCGGCATTCAAGTATTTTGAAGTACGCGCGATTGTGTGTGAAAGGTATTCGGGTGTATGTGGGTGTAGGTGTGTTCTGGTAGTATAAGTAGACCGTGAAGAGAGCAGAATTCGTTCGTCTCGCGTTGCCGCTGGTGTGGAATCGAAATCGGCCGGTGCAATTTCCTGGGCCGCAAGCAGCAGTGGCCGTAGCATCGGCATCGGTGAGCACCAACCACGAGGGGAGAGAAACACGAGAGAGCCGCGCAGGCATGATTTAAAATTCAAATCGCCGCAACAGAAGCAGCGAACGGAGCGAAGCTCTCTCTATTGGCGTCGTCGGGGGCTCTCCTCGTTTCTCTGATGTCGGGGACGCGGCAGAAGCGGGGCAACGGCAGATGGCAAATTCGTGCCGCGCCCTGGAACGGTACGCACGCGGCTAAGGAAATATCGACCGCGTGGGTTGTCGACGATGTGGTATGGAATGCCTGCATGTCTAGGTAACCGGCGTACGCCAATAGTGAATCATCGTCGTGCCTCTCACTTCAGGACATCCCCGACGCACGAGAACGAGAAGGGGAGAGCGGGTTAACTCGATAATTGATTAATCAACGCGCGTGTCCTAACGGCATCAAACGGGCTCACCATCTGGACCAACCAATCCGAGAGCCGATATAATGGAAACGAGCGTATAAACGTTCATGTAATAATAAACAAAATCATTTTGCCTCTCTGATACTCCAAATCGAATTATATTCCAAGCGTTGAATTCTTATGAATCATTTCATTGTGCGATTACGAAGAGGGGCGATGGAGGGCGAGGGATCAACGCTACACGCAACAAAATAAACGGAGAGTAAATGAAAATAAAATTGCGCATCTCGTTGTTCGTTAGAGAGAATGAAGTTTGCAACAATTTCTTTTTTTTTTTCTGCATTCGCGCGTAATATTGAAATCTCGTTTCGACTAACGAACAATTGAAATGGAGCTCTCGCATTGGAGTCGTAAATGAATCATCGGATTATTTGCATTTCAATTCAAAATGTGACGGGACATACGCTGATTTTTTTACGGATCATTTCACTCGATAGCATCGAATAAATGTCAACTTTTCAAATGTTATTGAATTTCTGGGATTTTTTTGATTTTTTTATAATTCTTGACATTTTTCGTGAATGTGATAAAATGTCTTTTGCTGATAGGGGTTATCTCGTCAATGGTGGGAATTTGAAAGATTATTTGTTTACATAATTTTTTTTTTTAATTGGAAATATTCTGACGCTTACTTTTTGTATTATTTCTGTTCGGTATAGAGAATTCAGAGAATGGCATTATGGGTGTTAATTCGAAATACAATAGATAATCGATTGAATATGATGGAACTGTTGCGCTTCGATTATTTTGACGTGAAACAGTCTATATTTTCCACTAAATAAACAACAAAACAACGCATGATGAATTCGGGTAATTTCCGAAAATTCGCCGAGCGCGTTAGTCCGTTAATTGATTTATTAACGCTCCCGCGATGCATACGCCAATAATCGAACACGGTAGGTTACTTAATCGAGATGAATACAAAGCATTAATACAACCGCAGCGGATCGAACGTCCATTGACTCGTGAGGTTATTCTAATAATTTCAACAGAGGCGCTTCCTACATGCATTCAGTTTCGCCAGAACTCATGCCACACACATGTAAACACACAAAATATTGTGTGTTTAAAATACGATATGTCGAGAATTTTGGCGCATTGTTAAAAAAATAACGCCGCATTAAAAAAAAAAACGCGGCATTAAAAAGAAAATACGGCATTTAAAAAAAAACGCGGCATTTGAAAAAAAAAAAGGTTGCTTTTTGTTTACTGCGTAATTTTTTTTGGAGTAAAAAATTTGGCAAAATGTTTGCATTCTAATTAAATTTTGTTTACACCGTTCATCGTAGATGAGGTATATAGTCGCGATTATGAACGCCCACACTGACCATAAATTGACTCACCGCGCATATTTTGCGCATAACACGAATAATCACATAGATTAATTGTTATTTCCTGCTACTTTGGCAATTGACGCCAACGGAATTCCTTTAAGGGTCCTCGACTAGCGGCACTCTGCTTAACGGTGAATTTATTACACAAACGTGCGATTGCGCATATTGCCACCGGAGATCTAACGACTACAAGGCACAGAGTCATCGTAAGACAATCAATAAATACTAATTAGCAACCCATTAATGTTTTGTAACCACGAAAAAAAAAATGATTTAATAAATTTTATTTATATTAAAAAATATAAATAAATAAATAATAACTAAAAATAAAACATCGCATCGAATAAATATTTTTTTAAATCGAAATTACGAATCTCGATATATCTATACGTAACTACAATAATAATTCAATATTTTCATTTCATACGACTGGATCTGCTTATCATTCACCATGACGAACGGATCACGCGGCGAACACGAACAAAATAAATCCTCGCTAAATAAACTTCAATAACGTTTCTCGATGTACAGCGCGACGAAGCGCACGTACCACGATACCGTTGACGTGCACATCCCGTTTTCTATAATAAATAGCTTCAGTCAAAAAGAATTTTTGTTCAGTTTTGCTACTAATCGACATACAAGTATCCAAGTCTCAACTTTTTTTTTTTTTTTTTTTTTTTTTTTTTTTTTAATATTAAACCGGTAGGTATGCAACCAGAAACGAAAGGAAGCTTGCATCGGGTTGAGTGGGGCTCGGGGCGTCGTGTATTCCCGTTGGCATTTAGGCCGACAGATACACCTAAGCAGACCGAGTTTTGCGGCCGCAGCGCGCGGATATATACATATATTCCGAGAGAAAGAGAGAACGGGGATAGTTCGTGCTTTTATTTTACAGAGAAATGGTTTCCAGCCGCAGTAGCGTGAATGTAAGCAGTGGCACGGTGTGCCATATCGATCTCTCGGTGGATCGATGCTGTACCCACGTAGTAATGCACTATTCACCGTATGCACTCATATATGTATGTATATAGATATACATATATATATAAATATATATTTACTCGTGTATACGAAGAAACCGGGGTACAGTATTCCTACGAAGTACGTGGGTACACGCGGACCCGCTGGAAGTCTCTCTCTCGCGTGGGAGTCGCGCGGCGAGCGAATCCAAGAAGAGAGCAAGACAGAGAATAGGCCTCCAGGATGCCTGTTATAATCGATCTATGCTTTTGCTACTCTCAACGAACCGACACGAGAACTCGACGGTAAGGAGAGTGTGGGCTCTGCATGGGTAGTTGCGGGAACGCCTGTGCGGACTGCTCGATCGATGCGCCACTTCAACACGCATACATCGACACGCTTGAAAAGCCGCGACTTAATGACGCGTTTGACGTTACCTCGGGTACAGTGATTTATAATGTGTGGATATAATGGATGCGTAATTTAAATCCTTTTTTTTTTTTTTTTTTTTTGGTAAAAATTCGCGAATAATGTCGTACTTTATGTTTTATGATATTCAGATGTATGCGTACATTTTCGAGATGCAGAAGTGTTCGAAATATAACGAAAGTCGAATACTTTTTTTTTTACATTTTTTTTAGTTTTTTTATACTTACAGAGATCAGCATCGAGTGAACGTTTAAATTTTATTGATTTTTCGTTCGATAATGGAATGTGTTTTTTGAAGGGTTTTCAAAGAAAAAAATTTATGGAAATCAAATTTTCGAAATTTTGATAAAAGTTTTTGAAAAAAAAGCAATGCGCGATTTTTTTTTCTTCGTGAAAAACATAGATATAGGCGGGAAATTGGTTCATCTATATCGGACCAAACAAAATAGGCAATCATTTTTTTTTTTTTTTTTTTTTTTTTTTTTTTTCGGAATATCAAATTTGAACAAAAACTATTTCTCTTTGATACGATTTTCGACGTATTCATATCCGAATTGTAATGTCGTCGAAGTCACGACAAATCAATCAATACGCAATTTATTTTTTTTAACTCGAGTGCTTTTGGATGCGCGTAAAATCTATACGCAATCAATGTAATAATAACCAACAGCACTCCGCGACACTTGATCCCAATCGATAAAGAAATCGAGATTGATAAAAAAAAAATCATGAATTTAAAGTACCATTGACACAGGCGTACCGCACCAACGCCGGAAATAGAAATTGTCAATTTTTTATAATCAACACATTTTCAATTTACGATAAAAATGTTCGTGTAACATAGATGCAAAAATTGAATGATCGTTGATCATCGATATAATTATTAAAAAAAAGTAGAAAAAAAAAAAATGTCCAAACCGCGCAGTCGAAATACATTTTAATTTAAATTATTTACAAATAATTGCTTAGTGATCTTAAAGTGCAATTTTTATTTTTTTCCCCTATTTATATATTTAAATCTTTTATTAAGACTGCGAATTTTGATAAGACTTCGTACAGGTAGTTTTAGACTAACGAATTTAATTTTCGTAATACATTGCCATCTTCCGTTACGGTATCTGTGACGAGAGCCTCTTAATTGGCGTATAGGGAGCATATATAATGCGATTTCCAAGGGCAAAATTGCAATTGTTATTGTTAACAAGGGTGGGTTCGTGGAGTAACGAGAGAGACTCGCGTAGAAGCATAGTGCAACGTAGAATGTCGGTCGGCTCAGGTCGGAGAGTTCGTTGCTCGTAATTGGATAAAGGGATTAAGATTCCCAATCGTACGGAGGGCGAGAGCGCTGAACCTCTGGCGTACTCCGGCTCGTCGTATAATCGAATTAATCGTTCGAATATAGTGCAACCTCTCTGTGTGCCGCGCTATCTCGTGTTTGTCGAGTATCGCGAACGGGACTCTCTACTGGAACAAATCTGTTACGGATACTATATGCGTCGTTACGAAATTGCTTTCCCCGTACATACGCGTTTACGTGTTTCCATTTGCATGATGGATTAGTAGACGGTATATGCGTTCGAGATTCATGGAAAGATCGTTGCGCTCGTCAATGCAATTTACACGAGACGATTTCTTCGTTCAATTAGATTGATCGATTCTATGGGGTTATTATCGATTTGCTTGAGTCTTCGTCGTCGTGGTGTTCGCTATAATTGCGTGTTGAACGATCGGCGGATGAAACGAATTTATTGCCCACTCATCGCGACATCCAATTGAAAAGCATTGCAATAAGAAACGTCGCCTTCTGAACTAAATCATCGAAATCTAAGTCTTTCGTTATTCGAGAAGTTTCAATCGAACCAATGTATCAGAAAAATTGAAAAATTCGCGTAACATTAGAAGGCATTAGAAGTGAAAGAAAAAAAACTATTTTTGACTCCAATTTCTTTAATTACCTTCCAAAAGGAACAGCAAAAAAGGTAACAATATTTCTTACTCACGCGCGTCGCCAACATTTTTTTTCGTCAGTTTTGCAAATGTTTTTTAGTAAATTTAGAAACATTTTTTTGTAATATGAACAAAAATTTATTGAAAACAAAATTATTGAGAAAATTATCAAAAAGTTATTGAAAAAAAAATGTTATTGAAAACAAAACATTTTTTACCGTATAAAAATTCAGCAATATTTGCATATTTTCGGGAAAAATTGCAATTATTATTGTTATTATTTTTCTTTATAAAAAAAAAACAATAACATAATTATATAATTTCATTATATTAAAAATGATATAATTATTACGCAAATTAATTTTCATTTGACTGACGCAACTCATCTGTGGGATTCATTGGAACATTAGTCGGTTGTAATGCAAAGAACTTGTAACTATGTAAGATATCCCACGTCCGAGTTATAATAAAAGATGACAGTCAACCGGCTTTAGTACTGTAGCTAAGACTGTCGCGAAACGAGGTCTCTTATGCGGTTTTCGCGACGATCTATGAAACGCTCAGACGCGCCGAGAATGACTTAAGAATGAGTTAAGAGGTGAAGTATGGACGGTGAGTCGATCAGCCAGGAACGTTGTATATAAGTTATATGTATATATAGATCTATCTATACATATAACTTATATATATATATACGGATACCTTACTAACGGCTGCGGACTTGCAATCGATTCCAATCGCGAGACTCTCCCGTCACTATAGTACGTCTACTTGCGGCTCGTTATTGGACACGTTCGTCACTCCCGTACCCTCGTCTCCTCTCTATTTAAATTGAATTCAAGATGTACGAGAACTCACTCTCAATGCAGTACTTCGCTTCGATTTAAGTACGGAAATAAATCGCGATTTCTTCGTCACTTTATTCGTTACCAGAACGAACGAATAACGAACCGAAGACGGAAGAATTAAAAGTGAATTGGAGCAAAATCTTTGGTTTTACAATGAGAATAATGAGAAACCCGACGATTTTTCTTCGATTAAGAAAGAAAGAACGATTTTAAAAAATCAGGCTAATTGGACAATTTACATTGATGTTCTACATTTTCGTAATACGAAGAATCTAACATCGTGAATGATACTGAGAGACCCGGCAGATTTTCGTATTGTCAGACGTTTTCGATGAAAATGTAATAACATCGTCGCTTCGGTGGTTCGGTAGTAAAATTATCTCAATAATAACGTCGACGAAGATCGCGACCGAGTCGATGAATTTTTTACGGCGAAAGAGCATTAAATTAATTGGACACACAACGGCAAATGTGAGAGATTCATCGAGGTGTTGAACGTCCCTCCGAGTTTATAACACGCCGCGAAGCCTCTCTTGGATTACTCCGGAATGCTCTCTGCGCTTTTAGCCTTAATGCTGTAAGGACTTCTAGCGTCTTGAAACATCCGCCGAGATACTCGAGTCTCCTGGATTATCATTCCTAAACCGCGATTACGACCGTCTACAGTCTCGGATCTCGTAGGTTTTAGCGATACAGAAGAAGAATCTGCGATATCACGCCTGTTGAAAGGGTGTATTTCGAAGGGATTTCGGAGACGTGAGTTTAAAACAGACTTTTGTGAACGCATCTTACGACAATAAAACTACGATTGCCAAAATTCATAAATGTTTAAAAAAAAATTGTTTGCACGTGAAAATAACAGAAAGCAATTTTTTTTTCGTTATTATTGGCAAAAAAAACAATTCATTATTATTTATTTACTTTTATCCTATAAACTACGAGAGAGAGAGAAGAATTTTGTGCGGAATAATCGGCGATATAAAAAAATAAATTTTCACAATCAAAATGTCGAATAATCAAAGGAAAGTCAATAAAAATGAAAGACAAGGATTATAGTATTAGTGTTTTTTTTTTTTGCGAAAAGTTGCGAGTTATAATGGCCTAAAAAACTATTTTTCCACTGACCGTTGAATGTTTAACATAAATGTATATGTCGGCGGAATAAGCTTTCGTTTTATAAGTATTAGGGACAAAAGAATATAGAAATTCTGTGTAAAAGTTGGCGTGAAACTGCATAAGTAAATGAATACGTGTATTTATTACTTTCCGTATTTTACTTGTGGTACGTAACAAATCGCCAGAATGGAGTACACGAAGTCTCTTTTTTTCCATTAAATTTGTTTCGAATCGAAATGTGATATCGCAATGCCGATTAGTGCAGTGCGCACATTGACAATTGACAAGTTAACTATAAATTAAAGTTTGACACGGCTTTCGTAGTCGAAGTCTCGACGAAAAAAAAAAAAAAAAAAAAAAAATGTCGCAGAGCGAAGTACGGCAGTACCGACGAACGGCTCTTGGAAAATGTATTGTATGCATTGTAATCAATACACCGGCGCCGAGACAAAGTTACGTATCGGTCGTTTTCTTGGATATTAAGAGAGACGGTAGACGGATCGATAGATCGATTGCTTGTTGAGAGTATAACAAGGTGTCTCGTTGCAACGTGTATAATGTTAGAAGTCACGATATATTAAATTTTAACAAAATGGATGTATGATGTGAGGATAAAATGAGGAAAAATTTTGTAAAAAATTATTTTAAATATAATTATTTACGCAAACACCATTGTTTACATATTTAAAAAAAAAAAAAATTTCAATTAAATTCTTTTTTTTTTGTATTTTTTTTTTCTAATTGCTATAGTTCCGTAAATCGTAACAAGAAAAAATCGAGTTTCGTCGCTCAAAAAGTACAAATATTAAGTATCAATATCGATGTACGGTTGCGTACGTAATCATTAGTCCGCTTAGAGTCGGCAGAGGATCTTTAATTACGCATAAAGATTACGGAAATGGCGTTTTCCATTTCCCGGATATCGTTGACTCGTTTCAATAGTGATTATTATTTTCATTACTTTTTAATCCTTTGCCGACAGATTATCGGCGTGTTTAAGGCGGATTTCGTGCTCGAGGTACGAATGGAGTTGAAACAAAATGTTGAGTACTCCAAAATTTGCTTAAAACTCATATTTCAATTGATATAAAAAAATGATCCGATCGGAGTTGATATTTTCACGAAAATTCGGGGTTATAAAAACACACAATGAGTCATTGCCACATGCAAATGGTTTGTTTGCGCCTCGAAAAATCGATGGAACGATAAAATAATAATTAATTCATTACCTATATGAGATTCGCGATAAGTGTGAATCTGCGTTCGTCACTTTTATCAATAAAAAACTTCAAACCATTTCTATCTTTAAAAAAATTCCGAAAAATTGTAAAAAAAAAAAAATGTTATCGGGTGCAAAATTACATTTTCAGTGTATTGTCTGTGATGATCTGTAGCGAAATTAATTGATCGATATTCGAAGTATTGTTAAAAAAAACAACGCGTAAAGGTTTTTCTTTTGTCGCCAAACAGTCTCCCAAAGGTAACATTAATAAAACGAAAGAACGAAAACAGTAGGATATCAAAAGGCCAATCAGTCGATAGGAAAAAAAAAACGAATGAAAAACTGAAGAATCGACTCGATTCGTCCGTTTCGGTAAGATAGCTCTCCAGCGGAGGAGTCAGAAAACACGAATGGCTCCTGAAAAACCCTTGTGTGTTTCTTACGAGTCGTCCTACGCATTGGCTGACCTCCGACGGTCCTCCCACGAGCCCAGCCGATCCAGGAATCTCCGACTTCGCCACACAAGATTCATTCTCGAAACATCGACTTTATTTTCCGGTACTCACAACTTCGAGTACATCGAAAACCGAACGAACGTTTCAGAAAACATTGTCGAAAAATAATAACAAACAGACGCGCTGATCGACGTAAATTAACATCAAAATCCCTTCGAAAATATTAACGTTTATCGGTTCTTTTTTTGGTTAAATTACGAACAATTTTTTTTTTCTGTGTGCGCGAAAGCTGTATGTCGAACGTCAAGCGCATTAGACTACTCGGTAGAATGTAATATGGTATATAGCAAGCAGTATAGTGGCCCTGCCGGTCGAGGATCGATAAGCCACGTTTGAACGTTACCCGTCTCTGTTTTTTTCTTTTTTTACAATTATTTTCTTATTTTGTTGAAAATTTCAAAAAATTCTTTCCCATTTTTCTCTGTGTGTAAATATTTAATTGACTCACCTGTGCTCGACAGGCCAGCAAAGCTGCCAGGATTACGTGAACCAGCATCATCCCCGTCATCTGGACCGTAGAACTTCCCGGCACTATTACGTTTACTCCCGCTCGCCTCACGCCCCGCTCACCCGCGTTACTAGTCCCGTCGTTATTTCTTGTTCTCGTTTATTTTATTGTAACACTCTTCCTACAAGCGTTCGAAATTATATTACTCTCGATCTTCGTCTCCCTTCTACTCGCGCACCTCCGAAAGATTCTTTTGCTGATCGTTCGGACAGATCTGTGGATTCTTTCGAATTGCGACAGTATCGTGAAGGTTGGGAGGGGGAAAAAAAAGAATTAAACTGGACGGTTTTTTTTTTATTTTTGCTTTTTTTTTAAGAGAAAAAACGACACTCGACGATTCGCGCCACAGAAGTGCGCTAATCCTTCTGTATTATTTATACTAGTTGTGTTGTACTATTGCTCCCGGTATATATGTATATATATCTGTACTGCTACGCGATGTAGCACAGTGACGGAGAACGCGCAATCGGTCGCTGTTCGGGACCACCGCAGTACTGCTGCGCCGCGCTGGGTGGGTCGCTCGACCGTCCCCAAAGAATCAACATGGCGACGGGTTCTAGACAGCGCCGACGGCGGCGGCGGCAGCGGCGGCTCGGTATCGGTCGACCAATCGCTAACAAGTCCGTGAGAGTCGACGGCTAAAGGTAGGGATAGTTGCAGGCAAACTCTACAGCGGTAACAGCGGATTCTAATCGTGTTCATGCGCGTGTGTGACGCGCCCGTCGATAAAGTGGCGGGAAGCGAAGAAGTTTGAACGTCGGACTTTTTTATATTCATCTTGCAATGTGTATATTCCTAATTTTCTTTTCTCGTATTCACACAATAGTATTATGCGGGAAATAAAATAGTTCGAAGTGGTTAATTATGTTTAGTGCTCGAATAAAAACTTTTATTACCGTGACCTTACGCGACAAAGATGTGTCGCTGATCAGAACAATGAGACGATCTCCAATGGCAAAACAGTGATCTGACAGCACACAACGTTTATTTACGATTTGGGAATGTGATGGATGAATACATGGCAAATTGCCTTCCATTGAACGAGATAAAAAAGACAGCAGGTGAGTTGCTTTAAAATTTCACTTACATAAGAGAGCTTCGAAAAAAAAGATGAATCGAAAGAAATCATCGATAAACTGAGAGCACCGACCGGCAACTATTATTTCACTTGCGAGAGCTTTATTGAACGTGGTTTTGTTAAATCGATAGAGCGACAATGCATCGTGGTTTTTTTTCTCGGCTAAGGCTATTTTATTCTTAATACAAATAACTTGGAATCGTCAATAATAAAAACTTCGGAATAACATGAGTAACGTCAATGATGCGAGCGTATTTCGTCATACGTTGCAGCTGCCGGGGTTTTTCGGGGTTACGTTTCAAGTTTGTAACAAAAAAAGTTCGTAATTTTACACATTTTTATGTTAACTCTAGAAATATTTTTTGTAATATTAACAAAGAAAGATTTGTGGATATTAGTGAACGTAAAAATTTGTTAAAAATACAAACAATTTTACCGTGCTATTCGGAACCCGTTATCGTTCATGTTATATTGCTGGTACAGTAAATTATTAATGTATGAACTAAAATTATCGAAAATTTTGAAACGAAAATATTCGCATAATTTCGCAGGCGCGAGATATATCGAATCGAGATACGCGCCGAGCGTCGGATATATAGTTTAATTAATTATACCAAAATTTTTTGAAACCGAAAATTCGATAAAATTGCCGTTGCATGGAGATAGAATATATGTATATTTTAATTCACATAATCGTCGTGGATAATTAAATTCAACGGCTGTTACGAATCGTCGACTTAACGTCGATCAAAATTTTTGTTCTCTCAGTGCGAGAGATGCCACGAAGGAATTTGGCCTCTGATCGTTGGTGAGTAAATTAAATTCACTGGCCATTAATATTTTTGACCCGCGTGCCACCGCGTTCGCGGCAAATGCGTGAAATGCCTACGTGTACCAAATTGATCCCCTTCATCATTATGAACGTAAAATATTTACGAAGTTCTGGTACCGCGGAGAGAGGGGGGGGGGGGGTCGGCCGAAGTGAGAAGGGAGTAAAGTTTGACCTCAGAAACGGCGTAGTTTCATTCTTTACGTGTCTTCCCTCCGTATTCTCGCGATGTTGCCAGAGAAACGTAATCTCAATGGAATAGGCCTCAAAGATTGAAGATTTTTAAATGTCCTTTGATACCTGCGGGATACCTACGGGGATAAAGCAGCAAAGTTTCGAGTTCATAAAGAAAACGTCGCGTTTTATTGCTCGAGATAGCGAAACGTTATCTTTTTTTTATTATTTTTTTATTCCATTCCTTTTTCGAATTCAACGGTATCAAGGGAGTAAGAAAAAGCGGGTGTAGGGGGTGCAGATGCGACGGTGAAAAGTTTCTATGCGACGGGCACGTGACCTCGTGACGTTAATCACCAAGCGAGGAAGTCGATGTGTGCCACGCGCGGGTCGCACCGTCATACTCTCCTCGTAGTTATCGCGTCCTTTTTTTTATACACTCAGCATACAATTCTTAAGCATTCGCGGGACAGACACGGTAACACCTGAGAATGAACGAAATTAAAAGAAAATAAAAATGAAGCTAACGATGCGTACAACTCGGCATTGCAGTGTGCTATCGTGTAAATATGGGGCGTAAAAGAGAGGGGATGGAAAATGGGGGTACAAGTTAGTCACTGTTACTGTATGCGCGTAACGCGCTTTAATACTTCACGAACTCACACGCCACGCGCGTGAAACATCGGGGGTTGCGTTTCGTTTAACGAACGGGTGGACTCACGAATTTATCACTCTTTTCCGCTTTTCCTGCGTACATTTGCTTTGCGCTCTTCCTTTTTTTTTCTCGCGTTGTCATTTTTTTTGCGCCAAAAGCGAAACGTGAAAGAAAAAAAAAAGAATCCACAGTTTTGCATCAACACCTGCAGTGAGTGAGTGCCACCTGTGCGGTATACAAATTGACCCCTTCATAAGTCACAACGCCCGAAACTCAAACGGCATACAACTACGGCGAGCAAAAAGGGATGGCAGAGAGAGTGGGGGGGGGGGGGGAGGGGACGGAGAATCGCTTGGAAAAAAATCGGAAAATATATTTACGATATATCAAATATATTTTCATCGAAATATGTTATATTACGAATATATTTTTAATATTTCATAAATATATTTGGTGATATGTAAATATTAATATAACATATTTCTAATTAATTATAATATAATATAATATATTATTTTTATGAAAACGCCGAAAAAAATATTAGTTTAGCATATACTTTTTTTATCGGAAGAAAAGGGAGGGTAACACGATAAAGGGGAAGGCGGGGAGGGGGGGGAGGGGGAGGGGGATCTTATGATAAAGTCGGAGAAGCGGGGAAGTGGTTGGGGCTCACAAAGGGTTAGAATGAACCGTGGAACGTTGCGAGTAAAAGGGATAAAAAAAATCTACGATCAGCAGAACGTTCGGCGCCCTACACGGGTACGAGCGGGCATCAGAAGTACTACAAGTATCATATATATATATATATATATATATATATGTATGTAATTCGACGGATAGAGAGGTGTGCGACCGCGAAGCAAGGAATTATGTATTATTCGTGGCTTGTGAAGAAGGCAGCGGGAATAGCAGAGGGAGGGGGGGGACTCCTAGTAGTCTGCGGGTCGATAAGTCTGAGAAAATCGAATGGCGTTTCTGCGCCGTGCTAACTCCCCGCTCATCCCACTCGAGAGTGAGTCACGTACAGAGACACGTATCACTCTATATAATACATAGTACATGTATATATGTATATATGTATATATGTATATATGAGTCGAGTAGACTCGTCGAAATTACCTGCACCTCCTCTACATATCCCTATCTACAACATCCTATCTGTATTTTCCTTTTTTTTTTATAAGCGCGTAAATGTTTCGATTTATCAGGAATTATGAAAGTTCAAGTTTGTGAATCAATTTTATTCAGTTCTCTTTAATTTTTTTATAACATAGTGCATTGCATAAATAATGTATCCTGCCTATTAAAATAATAATACAATATAACGCGAAAAGTTCGAAAAGTGCGTAAAAATTTGGACGCAAGCGCAGTAGCCAATATTAATCAGTTTTTAGGCACTCGTGCGAGAATAGTATATTGCGTTACAAGTTTTTCGCACGAGTATCGCACTAAATTTTAATTCACAAGGTGTGAAAATGAGGGTTTTCCACGCGCGAAGTGTGCGTAAAACTGCCTTTTTCGCACTGAGTGAAACAAAAGTGTTTTTTATTCGCACTAGTGCGAAAAAACTGTGCGCAAAAGTCTCTACTGCGCTTGTGCGCATGCGCAGTATTTTTCACGTGCATCGTTGTAATAAGAATCGCCCCTTTCGCCACACTTTGCAGGCATGAAAAGCGGGGAGCTTGAAAATGCATAATAGTTTTTTCTTTTCCGCCATAAAGAAATTACGCTGAATATATTTAGACGAAGAGTCTTGTATATTATGCACTGTATTTTATCCACTGAAAAACCCTAAGGGTATCACATAATATGGCGCCCTTAGAACAACAGCGTAACATCTGGTATCATAACCCAATGCATCCTACGAAACGTTGGCACATTTTTCCAAGGGGATAAGCTAAGGGTCTCAATTCTTCACCCCAGGCGAAGTTTGTGATCTTTTTTCAAATCCATATTTGCATGCATCCCAAGTTTATCGGTACTTCATTGAGGGGTGAAAAAAATCGGCTATTCATCGTGTCCCGCATGGAAAAAAAAGTATATCGCAAAATACAGCTATAATATATCGAATATACATTCCCCTAAAAATTAAACATAACAAATATATTTTAGAATGTATGTCACCAAATATATAAAAAATATTGAAAAATAACAAATATATAATCAATGAATCGATCGTATAAAAACGCCGAATTTCATACATTTCTGATATATTTTTTGGATATACTTCTGTTCTTTGTGAGGTTTCCAATTAATAAAATGATTTCATCGAAAGTAAATTCGTTTACGGAAACGTTTTTAATTTTTAATTACACAATAGTTAAAAGCAGTCAACAAGCTAAAACCAATAGTGTAAATTTTGAATTCGAGAGTTTCAACGTACACGTAAAATACCGCATTGCGCATTGATCATTCTCGAGCTTAGTTTTTTTTTCTCCTACAAATTGAAAAAAAAAAAAAAAAAAAAACGTTTTACGTGCTTTGCACGCGCAACGAACGATGATAATACCACGTGAGTCTACGTCGTCTAGGGATATGGATACGCCCGTTGGTACATTATACGAGAAGCTTGGTATACGTTCCAACAAGCCGGACACGTTCGTCAATCAGAATGAGGACAATGGTCTGCTCGCACGAATCCAGCAATAACATTGAAGCCTTCAATTTCTGAGCGTAATAACGCAAAGTTGTACTTGCGCGAGCGGGTGCAACAGAGTTAGACGACGACAAATAAAGGGCGGTATGAGGGAGAAGCATAGAACAGAGAATGAGACTGCGAGAGACTCCATTATCGGTACACAGGACTGTCTCGGCTGAGTACAGCGACGATGGTCGTCGAATTTCGTTGGCGCTTGTCTCGAAATCGAGAAACGGAGAATTCGTCAGGGGGAACACAGAGAAGAAGGGTTTAGAGAGAGGGCGGGGGGACGGGCGTTTCGAGATTCCTGTTGGAGAAATTGAAACGCCGGTCCGGATGCCAGGAGTACCCTCGCGGGATGAGAACATCATGGGATCAGACAGTAGAAGCGTCGAGAGTCGGAAAGCATCAGAGGAATCGACGGCATATAGTACTACATATGCCTATGTATATAGAAGCAAAAGCAAACGCGGCAATAGAGAGTAGCCCTCTCGACGCTCGGCGTTGCATGCACCGACTGCCAATCGATGACAAAGGGCCTCGTCGTTGTCGCGTCGTTGGCCGTGTAAAGTTGCGACAGCCGGCAACAGCAGCCAAGCGAATCGATCTTCGTTGTGAACGGTTGGGTACGAGAGAGGATCCAATGGACCGCAGTATCGGTGTCCCACGGTAAAATCAACAACCTGTTAGATACTCGACGGAATTTCGCGCGGCGGAAATCAAGGGTGCAGAGAGGCTAAACAATAGTATTAGGCGTTGTAGCTTTCCCATTGTTTGAGTTAAATGGACAACTATGTATGTAAGACAAAGTTGGAAATATTTGCGAAACATCGACAAGGAAAAAACGGTCATCAAAGCTTTGCCGAGGCAGAGTAAAGTAGGAAATGTCCATCAAATAGAAACGGTCGATAATTCAGATGAAAATCAAATATACACGAAAGATATGTTAAGAAACATATCAAATTAGGCGTTTTCATCTATCTAATTCGTAGATTAATCATATAGATTTTTGTATATCATATGTACATAAATAAATAAAAATATATCAACAATATACAATTTTTCGTTGAAAATACATCGCATATATCGGGGCGAAATAATAGGATAAACATATTTCATGACGATGTAACACGTATAAATAAATGGCGAGATGCATCGTCTAAGCGAAAAGAAGTAAAAGAAATTGCGAGACAGAGACTGCAGGTGGAATGGAAGAGTCAAAGAATGATAAAAGATGAATAGGATAGCGTGGAAAAGGTAAATCCTCTATCAGATTTATTGAGTCTCGTTCATCGTTGCTTCGGTATACGAACTCTTCTCGACGATTTGTGCGTTCGCAATCTATACGACAGTAGCTTACAGAAGAGGATTTAAAAAAAATAGTAACGGCGTGTAATACCTGCACGCGCGGTAGGTGTGTCAGTTATACCGTGGCAACGGTGAAAATTGAAAAGAAATCTTGAATAATGACCGCGAATCTGGAGAGCGGGACCGTCGATAATCCGTTCTGAATGACATTGCGAGATTTATAGATGTGACGAAAGAGCGTGAAGAAAAGCTCCATAGATGAATAGATATATAAGAAAACGTAAGAGATAGTGGAAATATGGTGTACGTGCACACGCATACGTGTGTCGAATGAGGGGTGAGAGTGAGGTATAAAAGTTAGGGGTGAAGAGGGAGGAATAGCGATGAAAGAGACAGAAGCTTCGCGGCAGCCATTCGTTCGATGACCGAGGAGCTTTCAACCGAGGAAAACCTCCGGTAGTCCCCGCGCTCGCGTCTTTCAGGTGTCAGGACGTGCGGGGGGGTTCTTTGTCCTTGCCAACCAGCCATCCACCAAAGCCAGAAAGCTCGGTTCTCTTTCTCCGTACAGAGAGGGGGGCTAAAGCTTCAGTTCGAGCTGCAAAAACGCTCATCGTGAAACGCCGCTCGCCATCCTATCCACTGCCATCCACCGGCACACCGACAGAGTAGGGAATGACGAACGTGGCGAGCACGCCCAATTTATTCGTCCATGCGCGGTGCCATTGTCGTCGTCGTTGGCGGCCCTCTACTACTGGGACGCTGACACGTCGCCTTTGAAACCCCATGGGGCAGGTTGGCGTGAAGAGGCTTTTGAACCGTTTTTTTTTTTTTTTTTTTTTTTTTTTCGTCGACCTTGCCAGCCTGATATATCTATCCTGGGTACACATACCACATTTTGGTTCCGTGTAAGCGTGAGCGATGGAAAATTCAAAAGGGGTGAAACATCGCAGAGTTACCGATGGGTACTCAACGCGCCCTTTTCGTCGTAAAGCGAATAAAAAAAAATTGCCCATCCAACAAATTTTTGATTCATAAATAATTTTTATCGAGGGAATCCAAGCGTTGCTGAAAGAAATTACGATAATTTATACCTATAGCCACTATTACTGTACGGGGAATACTGAGGTCCGGGAAAAGTCGCAATTAACAAGGTGGTGAAAGGCTGAAGAGGATCCGAAAAAAAATATTAATACAAAAAGTATTTGAAATTTTGGGGGTAACGCGCAATAAATGGGGTACAACCTGTATATATGTAACAATAATTTGGTACCCGAAAGTCTTTCTTTTAAATGATATACTTTTAGGCAACAAAATTTCGATTAGTGCTTTCGTTATACATTGAACCTTCGCACGTATTGTGATGCAACGTACCATTATACGCAACGCTTTTCAGTGCTGCAACAATAGATTGTACTGTACATTGTACAAAGTATGTTATCAGATGACGCTCGGCCCACAGTTTCTTCTTTCGCTCTCGTCAACCCCGTTCTATATTATATACCATAGGTCTGCGTCAGCAACCCCTTTCCGGTGTACGTTACGTAACGAGCGAGTAGTAGCAGCAGCAGCACGATAACAACGCGATCCGGTCAGCCAACATTGCGGTGACGAACAGGGGTGGGGTAGAGAGGGGTGGGGGTGGGAGGCAGGGGACTAGCCTCTGACACCGATTTCTTCATCGTAGCGTTGGGTTTCCGTGGTCTTCCTACTTGCAGCTTGATACTCCGCCTCGGGAAAAGTCAACGGTCAAGACCAACCCAACTACATGAGATGGTCAAGAAAGACTTTAGTAGCACGCGCCCTTATTATCAAGAACCCCAAGTCCCGAAACTCTCGCTCTCGTGTGCTAAAGAGACGCCATTAGTGCCGAGAAACCCTCCTCGTTAGCGTGTGTACCACTGCGACGACTCTTGGTGCACTGATATTTTTGCCATTTCGAGCTTTCCGACTCGTCCTCCAAAAAGTACCGTTCTGCAAACGCTCAACTACGAGTAGCGCTTTGTCGGAGGAGTCGTCATTAACAAACTACCCCAACGTAATTTCGTTCGTGATTTTTCTTTTTTTTTTTTTTTTTTTTTCATCTGACTTCTGAAATTTGCGAGTATATCGTTACGGAAATATTACTGATGTAGGAGACAATATCCTGACAATTTAGACCGATCGAACGCAGCTGCATTCCCACTTTTTTACGATTTTTCTACTTCGCTCCGCATGGGCGCGGTTAATGTAGTTAAATCAAGGGAACTCTTTACCATGGTAACTGGTTAATCCCTCGTGAGTCACCAAAATGTCCCCATGCCCCGGCGTTATCATAAGAATGTGTAACGCCCACTCCGCCGCCCTCGTAGTCCCATTACGCTACGGCTTCGGACGGGATGACTTATAAAGAATTAACACGCCGAGACTTTGAACGCGCCATTAAGTTTTTGAGAACAAATTGGCGTGCTGCCGAAAGAGTAACAAAAACATTAGGATTCTGCTTCATTAGGACGCTGTTCTCCATTCTAAATATACAGCTATTGCTGTTCCTATACGAAAAAAAAATATATATGCAATAAATATATTACAAATATATAAAATTTGGCGTTTTTATATAATTAATATATTACTATATTATTATTATTATCATTTGCTAAATTTTCTAAAATATATACGAAATGAACGATTTTTCGTAGAACATATATTGGATATATTATAAATATATTTTGTGTTATACTTTTATTTTATCGCGGTTAACTTTTAACGCTTAACTCTACGAATGCTTTGAATTCCAAACAGTTATTTTTGAATTTTTTTTTGTAATGAAAAACGACTCAAAAAGGACTTGAAGCGTATTCTAACGTCGAAGATGTTTTTGACCGATATTTGTGTTTTCTTTGGCTCTTTCTATCCCCTATCCTTCTCGTAGATCCTCGAACTTTCCTTTCCTCGGCACCGTTTCCTGCAGTTTCCTGCTCCGGCAACTTGCTACCTTCGTTCCGCAGCGTTGCGGGAATAACTTTCCGGCCTATATTTCGCCGACGCATACTCAGGCACTGCGGTGTTTTTGGCCGCTCGTATATCACGCAGAACCCCATAAATATTATTCGGTTCAAGATAGAAAATGTCCGAGATATGAATTCTGTAAGGAAAACGTGCAAAACGCAGCAAATCCATCTCTCTATTAGATAGTTGAAATTACAAACTTTTTCGTGAACAATGTTAGCAGTGACCTATAAAAAAAATTTGCTACAAAGATCACCAGTAAATAAACACGCCGCCGGGAGCCCTTTTCGAAACTGTTGTACTGTATTTACTGCGAAAATTGGGCATAGAAAATGTTTTATTTCGACATTTACTCGTATCACGCGGATGAGCTGTGGCCCCACGAGAAAAAAAGCGAAATTTGGAAAAATCGGCGGTCTCGTAGATTTTCCAAAATATCGCGTTTCGCGAGTAATCTGACTGTACGAACTTTTTTACAATTAACGTTTAATCGACGATCGTTAGACTGCTCTGGAAATAAATTTTCCGAAAGTACGAAAATTCTATTGCCTTCAATTTCGAATTAATATAATGACTCTTTTAAATCGTGAAACAAAATGACGACGAAATATTCTAAATTTAGACGCTAATTAAAATGTTTGCTTCTTCGATCGATCATTAAGAATTTCGCTTTTATTTCAAGAACGCGATTGGTATGTAAAAAAAAATAGAATTAAAGCTTCGTAGGCGTAACAATAACTACGGAAAGCTCGTTAAAGAATCGGAGATAGTCACATTCCGCGACATTCATTCGTTTTGACAAAAAATGCTATTTCATCAGACTCTCGAACAATTGTAAAGCTCCTGCGTTCGCAGCGATCGAGAGAGAAAAAATAAATGAATAAAAAAAAACGGAACAAATCTGCGCAAACGTAAAATATCGGAAAAACATCAGTCTGGAGACATACAGAGAGAGGAATAAAAAAAAAATAAAAAAAAAAAAAACAACGAACAAAGTTTAACCGCAAATAATTTTCGAGCCAAACTCCCACTCGGAGTTTTCCTCTCTGGATCTCTCCCCTATGTTTCGATGCTTAATATTCACTCTGCACCCATACATACACAGGCAAACATCAAGAGTTCTCCACGCCCTGTGCGGTCGCGTCAGCGTACAGGACCAATAATTTTCCAACTCCTGCTCTCTGCGGCTCTCTCTGTCTCTTCTCCCTCTTATTTATTTTTCTTTTCCTTTCGGATAAATTTTTCTCTCCGCCGTTCAAGTACCT
Organism: Cryptus armator; assembly: GCA_963971235.1. Lineage (NCBI taxonomy): Eukaryota > Metazoa > Arthropoda > Insecta > Hymenoptera > Ichneumonidae > Cryptus > Cryptus armator. Next base: position 10,542,555 of record OZ020242.1, on the reverse strand, counting down.
TTCTAATTCGCTTAAACTAACATCACCATTCGTAACTCATCCCATCGTTGAGAAAAAAAAAATTACCATCTTTCACGGAAAATGTATTAAACACAATTGCTTTTTTGCAAATTATTTTAGTGGGTCAAATTTTTTTTTTACGATACTCTTTCGTTCGCTATGTCGGTTTCTCTCGTAATCTTTCCTTATTTTAATCTGAAAATATATATTTACGAATATATATTTTTGTATTGTCATTTATATATATATATATTTCGGGGATCGGGAAAAATTGACATCACAAGAGTGCACGAACGTGCGGCAAGGACGTCGAGGACGACGAGGACGAAGGTAGAGAGCCGCGGGTAGAGAGTGGCGTAGCCTTGGCCCGTTGGTGCGCCGGTGGTATCCGATGGTGCTTGTGCGTCGAACATAGCATACACACACCGTATACCCACCGCCACCCGGTTGTCCTGGTAACGGTATCGATTTCAACCCTCAGCTATGCAGCGAGGGAGCGCGCGCGGAGGAAACCGAGCCAACCTCCCCTAAACTCGGAACAGAATCGCCAACAGCGACGTCAGGGGTAGCGCCTCGGTACGGAAACTTCGGCTGCCATCACGTACCGAGCGCCACCTCTCCGGAGTCTTCAATTCCTCGCGTTGTTGCCGTTGCGTTTCTTTTCGTTTCGAAACCATCCCTCTCTCACCATCTCCCCACCAATATATCGCGAGAGGTTCGACGAAGCACGGAGCTGCTTTCGACAACCCGATTACGCAGCGGGGATGGCTATCCTTGCCGTACATACGAAGTATATACGCTATATCCGCTATAGGAAATCGCATGGGCACCGGAGAGACGCGAGAGAACTCGTAAAAATGACCGGGCAATGCCCGAACTTTTTCGGGTATCACAAATCGAAAAACTCGTAGATAAAAGAGAAGAGCCTTAAGCCAAAGACGCATCGTAGTTACGATCGCATAAAAACAAAAGTCAAATAACACAATAGAATAATAATCTTTCCGACGTGACTTACAGACGAAATTAATATTTTCAAAAATATCAATAAAAATAATACGGGAGACAATAGTATTAATAATAATAATAATAATATTGTTTAATGCATAAAGAATACATCATTGTTATTACTATTATTGTTATCGTCTCTTTTGGTAATAATAATAATAATAATAATAATATATTTGTACGAAAATTACAAAAATCCCCACTGAAAAGGAAAATGAAAAAGAATGCAAATGAAAGCAAAAATACAGCACACAAATGTTCTATACATTAATTATCCACTCCTGTATCTCATATCTTATACAATCCGCGCAATGGTGATTCGTCAAAAGTGAATACATTGAATGGATTCGCATTTCAATTTTGGTCATTGGGAAATGACACGGAAAATTTACACATCAATAAATTCGACGAAAGGGCTCAACCGTTGCGTTTGGATTTTATGGAATTAATTTTTTGCATGATCTCGTCGTCGATAACGCGAGTGAAAATTGGAAAAATTTTAGCATTTTCGTTTCACCCGTTACAATTCTGTCCGTGAACTTTGCTATTTTTCCTTCTTTTACAAAGCTTTTTCTAACGGGAGAGAATTCTTTGTAAACTCACAGAGTAAAAGATACGCTGATTGGTCGCTCGAGGGGAGGTCTACGTGGATTCTGTAAATTGTCGAGATTTCGTGTCCACTCTTTCCTACACTTGGCTTCCGTGTTTCGCAAAAACGATTCGTCATGCGATAAAAACGTGTACTTTAAGGACGATACAGGAGCAAACTGAGCGCAAAAAGGCTATAAATTTTCAAATATATGACCCAACAAACGATTAAAAAAAATTTGCCACTAATTTAATAACTTTTTGAAAACTCGGGGACAGCTATCGAGAGATTCAATTTCATCTCGTTAATCGACTTTCGCCATTACAAAATTTATAAATACTTGCGATTATTATTACCAAATTATTGTTATTACTTAATTACAGTAATTAGTTACAAATTTAATTAGCATATTTATAATCTTTGAATAATTAATTTATTTTGATAAAAATTAAAATATTAATAGATATCGCGAATAGCCTCAAAAAATTAATTATAATAACGGAATTTGGAGTGAAAAATACGTGGGTTATCGTAAATGGTTAAAGATTCGATTAATTGGTATTTTCTAAAAGTCGATAAAATCTTTCCGGAGTATTTCGTGATTGTGGTCACTCCGAAAATCAGTGGGTTAAAAAAAAAAGGTTATCTCGTCTATCTCGGAGCGGATATCGATGTGGCATCAGGAGGATAGGATTCAAAGTACATAGAGAGTATGGGACAGAAACCCAACAGCGTGCGGAGCACAAAGAGTACACCGTCGAGTCGGGTTGAAAGCGCAGAGGGCTGAGTGTAAACCCAGCGGTGAAGGGACGGAAAGTCAGGCCGCACCAGAGCTCCGCTATGGTTGCAGCGGTAGCGTCAGAGGCGCGAGGCGCCTGAATGGATGCGGTCCCGAAAATTGAATTCTCTCGTTTGTGTGTGCGCGCCGTTGCGCTGGAGGCGAAAGATGGATAGACGGGCGGTAAAGGGGTGTAGAGGTGCCCACTTAACGGGGAAAAATAGATACAACCGCGTCTCGCGGGTACTCCGGGTTACATTCTTTTGCCTCGAGATAAAGGCCTTATTTCCTATCCCCGGCACCCTTTTTCGTATACACAACAAACGCGGTATACGAAAAGAAACATCGAAGGCCACGGCGTGAGAAAAAAAAACTGAAAAGGGAACAGAATAAAAAATGTTGATATTTTTTTTTTAAACTTCGAAAAATGCTTGCAATTGCCATTGTAAAGTCCCACTTGGAAAAAAAGTGTATCGCAAAGTGTATCTACGGTATAAAAAATATATATTCGTTGAAACATAATATATTGCGGATATATTTTAGAATATATTTCTGTAAATATGAAAAAAAAAAAATTTTATATATTTTTTGCATATACTTTTTTCCATTTAGAACTTTCAAAGTAATTGTGTATCAAAGTACCTGCGCAGCTTGCGACATAGACGCTGTAAAAAAATCCGTCCGTGTGCGATATGATGAATTTCGTAATAAAGTAATTTACTACAACTGAAGCGCGAAAGATAGATAGCACTAGAAAATAAAGGATAGAGAAGAAGGGGACAGCAAGAGAGTTGCAGCGATGGCGGAACAACAACACCGGGTCACCGAGTTTTCACTGGTGCAGGGCATCCCCATTCCGGAAACGGAAAGCGACTTCTATCCTATCCTCTTCCCCTTCTCTCCGAAAAGAAAACGTAAAACCTGTACGGTCGCTCGCGGATGTTGGCCGAGATACTTCGGGTCATTTATTACGATCCACGTGCAGCGGATCGCGTAACATGAAATAGGACACCCCATGAGGGAAGCAAGAGAAAGAAAGAGTTCGAAAGGAAGAAATACGGATGTGAAGAACGCGAGAAAGGTGAGAGAGGCTTTTCATATAGCACTCTTGAAAACGAAATTTCGTCCGGCGGATGAATTTTTAACGTGTCGAATAAAACCTTTGAACGACATTGCTTTATTTCATAATAAAACCGACGATAAGATCGACCATTAGCTTTCTTGTTTCCCATACTGTTAAAAAATTTACGAATTTACTCTGCAGCGTGAAGTGTTGATGAATTCGAAAAATAGAATTTTTTAAAATTCTTTGTATCGAACTCATGAGAATTTTTCTGTTGAAAATATACGCCACAAACATGTTATTAACTTACCTCGAAATTATTTTATATGCGTGTTGCATTTATTATTTACATATATTTTTATCATCACAAATTTTCCTTCCATATTTTTTTTTAACATATGCGCGAAAATCGTTCGAACGCGTGTGGAAAACATGCGTATAAAAAACCCGATATTTCGCTGGAATAGATTTACGATAAAAAGATACAATAATGGAAATATAAAATTAAATACATATATCTATATTTATTTTCAATGAACATATTTCCACGGAAATATCTGCTCGTACCGCAAAATTTCATATACAGCATAACAATGATAAGCTAAAAAAAAATATTACTCCTCGATAGCAATAAAAGAGTCCACGAATTTTCTGAATTTTTAAAACACTGATTATACAAGTAATTTTTCAAAATTAAGTTTTATTACTGGTAGTCGATGCCCCGAACGCCGAAACTGTGACTAGTTTTCGAATTTTCCAATATCTATATTTTTAAACGGCAACAACTTCGGCGTTTATGACGGTCATAAATAAGCCAAATAAGTTTGGAAAATCAATAGACAATCCTCGCGTAATCCATAAAAAAAAAAAGTTCTATAAAAAAAAAAAAAGCTGCTCTTTCGTTGGAAAAAAAATGTTAGCAATGCTATATTAACGATAATTCAAAGTTAACGCCTACCGAGTATAGTATATCGGTATCCCATGGAAACTCACCGCTATTCATCCAATATCGCAATTAAAGGAATGCCGAGAGTGTAGAATTCATCGCGCATTCCTCGATTCGGTACCATATCTTCGTTTTTTTTTTTTTTTTATGCATATACATCCCGAGGGCTTTTATTCCTTCGTCCGATGTACGGGAATGAAAAAAAATATATATATATACCGCGGAGGACTAGAAAAATGAAAAAAATAAAGAGTGAAAAGAAAAAAAAGGAGTGTGGGGTACTCGAACGAGCGCGTAGACGTGAAAAGCGATTATTTATATACAAAGGCAACGGCGATACGAGAGGCGCTATCGGGCCACGCGAATCTGTTTTATTCGCTTTAACAATAGCGTCGCGGGAGCTCCCGCAAGCCTCGCTACCATTCGCGTGCCAAACACGCCACCCACCATCGACCATCCCTGCTGCTGTTCGTTCAAATGAATTTTATTTATTTTATTTTACCTCCATCACCTGTATCAACGATCCTGCGAGTACGCCTCTCCTGGTTTTCTAGTACAATCTCACCGAACCCCCCGTAAACGTATGTTCTGTCCGTCCGTCCATTCGTCGGCACGTTCGTTCGCTGGTCCATCCGTTTCCACTCTCGAAAATTCACGATAATGAAGCAAAAGCTCTTTCCTCGTGTGTGTGTATCGGTGTCTATGTATTTTTCTCTGGTTCTCGAAACAAAACTACACAAGCCATTAAACGTAATGCCACGATTTAGAAACATATATACACCGTAGACGTACAACTACCTTCCTCCTTTTGGTCATTCTTTTTTCCTTTTCATCTATTTTCTTTCCCGTAGCTTTTAGTTTACGATTCTTTTCTCGCCTTTTTCGCTGCCTCTTCTTCTTCCTTAGCGGTATATATATATATATATATATATATTTTTTCATCTCTTTATTTTTCCGCTTCTTCTTCCTGTTCTTTCTCGATCGTTGGGAAGAAGGAAATAAAAAAAGGCGGAATTTAGGGAATCTCCGGTACGTGAAGCCAAAGATCGCCAAACTCGCCGGCGCTCTATAGCTTTTCCGGGAGGTTCGCTCATCTCCTCCTACTCTTCGTGATCAGTCCTTCTTCTTCTTCTTCTTCTTCTTCTCGCTGACGTCGAAAAGGCCGCAAACTTTGTTGGCCCGCAGAGCTTTGTCTGAAACAATATTCGACACAGTGTGCGTGTGCTGCTGCTGCTGCTACTACTCGATATCGAATCTGTAAGGTGAACACGTACGGCCTCTCGCTACCGGGTGCCACGAAATACGAAAGTACCGTACTCCCTTCGTCCCTTTCTTGACCTTTCATTCTTCCTTTTTTTCCTATTTTTTTTTCCTTCTACCAGAATTCCGGCTAAAAGTTACAGCACCGTAGTTGGGTACATCACGGTTCGGTGTGATATTGCAATTTTTAGAATGGCAAGTAAAACGGCGAGCCAAGCTGAGATAATTTTAGTAAAAACAAATATGATAAAAAGAGCAAAAAATTTGAGTGAAAAAAATGCAAAATATGTTTTGCAATTTTTTTTGGTGCATTTATTAATTTTTCAAGAAAAAAAGAAAAAATGTAGCAAACAATATTTTTCATCATCTATGTGCGAATTGGGCGGTAATATGTGGCCACATAAAAAAAAAAAAATGCAAAAAATATATATTCGAAATATATAAAATTTGGCAATTTTCTACGGTTAATATATTGATTGTACAATTTGTTATATATTTCCATAAAAATATTCTAAAATATCTCCGTAATACACGATTTTTCGACGAAAATACATTGGATATATCATACACATATTTTATAATAACTTTTTTTCCACGCAAGTTTCATCAGCGTTATTTAATAAACGAGTTTGGGATGTAACGTGGTATCGGGTTTTCGCGTTCCATCGGGTAATACGACTGTCGCATTTTTTTGTCAGGCAAATGAAACAGAAGTTTGTTTCGACACGAACCCTCAATTGAACATCCCAATATCTTTTAGCAATTTCAATTCGTGATGATTTTGTTTCCCGGAAAAAAAAAAAAAAAAAACGAAAAAATCGTACGGAAAAATGCGAAATTCATTTTTTTTGTAATTCGCATTCGAATGAGGTGACAATATTCTACGTTTCATCGATAACCCTTGAAATGCCGATTTAAAAGCATGTAACACGGACATTGGTGTTTTTCACATCGATCACATATCCTATCGCTAAATCGTTTGCCGCGTGTTGTCGTCCCGCTGGAAGGACGAAGTTTGTGTGACATAAAGGGTTAATTGAAAACCCCCTGTTCGAGCGTTCGTAATCCATGATTGACAAATGAAGGACGTGTGTTTTACGTATAATCTTCGGATAAACGCCGATTCAACGCCTACATAATCCCTCTCGAACTTCTCGAGGGACTCGCGGCTCTACGTCGGTTCGATGCTCGTTTATATGAGCTATAATCGTGAGCCGGATATAAACGAAAGTTTGCCGGCGGATTGAATATCATTTAGAGTAACGGACGATGCAGAGCTTTCGACGAGTCTGCACCCCTCCCCCCAACCCACCCTCTTCCCCCGTTAAACTCAAATATACTTCAAATATAAGTCTCAAGTCTTCGCCTAAGTCTCGAGACGCTTCGCAACTTTTCTACAAAGCATATGAATATATATATTAATTTTTTTATTTATTTATTATTATTATTATTTTTTTTAAGTAACCTGCAATTCTCGCTTTATCGACGACGTATTATTAGAAACATTATAATGGCGATCATTACAGAGTGCATCGTTATACAAGAGCAGACAATTTCAAACCAATAAATTCAATTTCTAAAGAAGTAAATGGAGAATTTTTTTTATTTATTTTTTTTATTATTTCCCGATGCACTTCGAATATAAGTTTGAAGTCTTCGTCTCGTCTCGAACCTCTCCGCAACTTTTCTACGAGATGGATAAATATATATATTTTTTATTTAATTTTTTTTTTTCAGTAGTAATTTTTTTTAGTAGCCAATTATTATTACTTCGTCGACGACTCGTCATTATAGACAGCATTACGGAATGCATAATTCTACAAGAGCGGACAATTGCAAGCAGAAGAACCGATATTTCGAACCAATAAATTCAATTCTTAAAGAAGTAAATGAAGAATCTTTTTCTTTTTATTTTCGTTTCACTCGATTTTTATCGATTTTGCAATTTCAGGACGTTTATTCTCGTCTGTTCATGAATATATATACGATATTCATTTTTACCGGCATTAGGTACTTCGAATAACAAGCTGACATAACGTTTTTTTCTATAAAATTGACAGCAAAACGTAAGTTTGTGTCTTCTAAATTTAACTTCGTCTCTCGAGACCGGTAAAACGTCCAACTTGGTGGCACACCTTCGTGATATCGTCGATTGACAACCAAAAGAAGAAATACCATTACTTCGGTACGCTTTATATGGGACACATGAACGCGCGTGTTCACCGACACAGACTGACGAAAATATATTCTACCGCGCGAGAGTTCATCGATATTCCCCAGTGAGTGGGATAAAAGCTAACGGATAACAGCACGAGCGCTCTTCAAACGCTCGGTGTAGCAAAATCAAAAGCTTTCAGCGGTATAAGGTACTGAGGGAAAAAAAAAAGAAAAAAAAAAAAAAAAAATTTGATTAAAAAATGTAATGTATTCATAGGCGCGATTCGTATTGAAATTCATGCTGACAATCATATTCTGAAACCATTTTATATCACGTTGGCAGGAGTTTAAAATGCGAATTGATCATTTATAATCCATTAAATAAATGATTATTATTAAAACGTGGGAATTTGCGATCTTTTTTTTTTTATTTTTTTTTGTTACGCGATCTTTTAAAAATGAAATTTCGTTTGTGTAACAGACAAATAGTTCCGTAAATCTGAGACGTGGCGCTATGTGTGGGTGGCGAAAGGGTTAAGCGGGGTTTTAACTTCAATGTTACCCCCGGTTAATCCCATTCCGTCGAAGCGCTGATTATACATTTTATGGCTACGCGCTTAATCCCATTCAGCGACTAATATCATCCGCCTTCGGACGAGTTGGATGAATACACGGCAATGAGATTATCCGATTGCTTTATTCTTTATTCTTTGTTTCGTCGTAATTCGATAAGTACTTTGGACGAGTGATAACGAAAGAAAATTTTTTACGTAAATTCGAGGCGAATGGAGAATAGAGAGCTTTGCGAGAACTGTGGGGTCGCGCGCGTCCCTTTCGTCAGAGAAGCCCTCCGGCGCTCTTTCGAAACTTCTTTTCTAACGGGGCGAATCGCATCACGTCTCGATTTCCTCGAGAAACTTTCAGCTTCGTATATAATATAACGATATATATTGTACAGTAGTTCGAGAGTAGAAAATTTTGTTGTAATCTCGTGTTTCGCGCTTTACCCCTCACAGTAGGAAATATAAAAAAAAAATGATAATTCAGTGAAGAATTCATCCCTCGTGTTTTTAAGGTTTTCTTTTGGGTCGTGAAACAAAGTTCGGGTGAATCATTTTGTGTTTTAACTGAAGCGAGATATGTAGAGATGACCAGATGCTGCGGGGCGGCGAGCATTATCACGCGAATTTAACAATTATTCTTCTCAACCGAAAATCCACCATAGATTGCAGCCGTCGGCAATTCGACAATGCGCTCCACGTTCAAACCCCCTCTCGAGCTTTTCCTCTCTTCGACGAAATTTATAGCCGGGATTGAGAGTTATGTCTTCGGTTGAACAATGGAGAAACTATGCAGAGATTACGAAGGTTTGGCTCAACGGTATGTTAGCTAAATTTGCGGGGGTTGAGATGCTCGGCGTGTCATCGAGTAGAAATGTCATTTATACACATTATTTACAGTTATACATAATTTTCTACTCCTTCGTCGCTCAATCGAGATTTTTAATATATATATATTAAAAAAAACATAAAATGCTGGAAGTAACGAAAAAAATTTGTTTTACGGGATAAATAAATATTTTTGAACCAAATATGATATATTCACTGCGATACATTTTTTTTGGATTTTTTTTTTTAAGAATAAAAATGATTGAAAATTTTTAGGAATTATGTAAACTTTTTTTTTTTTCATAGTCGATAAACTGTTCGATAGAATACGTTTAACGTTTGGTAATGCGAGTTTTTAACGATATTGAACCGCAGAAAAATCTCGTAGAGAAATTTAGGTCTACGAATGATAATTTTTTTTTATTATTATCGCCGATAAACGCCATCTTTTGAGAGTACGAATCAGCGATAATTAAATGAAGGATTTTCCATACGGCGGTATGTTGGGAAACGGAAAATTAAGCTGCTGATGTTCGCGCAGAAACTCCGAAAAAGCTTTTCGAATCGGTCGATCAAGAGACCCGCATATGATAAAACAGAGAGAAGGGGAATAAAAATTCTTTTTGGTTTCGTGGTCTTTAACTCTCTGCATTTCGTACGACTCGTCTTCCGTCGCTACATTGCCGTAATCCCTTGCGAGTGATTCTTCATCATCGACGATTTTCGTCATTCAAATACGTAGTCGCGAGAAAAAAATGTTGTAAAGTCGAGTAGTACTCGCAAAATTCTTCTTTTTATTGTTCAGGAAATAAAAGAACGATTTTCTTGGGACAAAATAAACTCCGAATCTTAAACAATTTTCAATGGTCAAACTATTATATTTTCATGTAAAAATAATGATTCTTTATTTTTATACGCCAAAGTTTCATACGGAAACTTTTTTTTTCGTAATATACGTGTATTTATCGATTTATTATCACTTCTATTCGTGATTTGCTCCGATTCCCAAGAAACCAAATCTACGCAAACCAATCGATCAATGATTTTTTTTTCCACTCTCTCCAACTTTCTTGATTTTCGTTCTCAACCTTTTCTCTGTTTTCTTCCGCCGCGTAGACACTTCCGAAACGAAACGGAGTAAAATTTACACGTTCACCGATAATATACGAATCCAAAGAATTTCACACTTTGCGAATATCAATAGATTCCGCAGCTGGATTCGCGACGAATGTCTACTACTTCGTTTCTTTCACGTCGAAGAGTCCGCAAACTTTGTTGGCCGGCACCGCTGCGTCTGAAACAATAATCGACACGCGGTGTCGGTGTTACGCTGTTATACTGAGTGCCGAATCTGTAACGTCATCACGTACAGCGAGTCTACCGAATGCCGCGAAACAAGAGACCAACTTTTATCCTTTAACCCGTTTTTCAACGGAACAGCATCCCCCGTTTTTTTTTTTTTTTTTTTTTTTTTTTTTTTTTTTTTTTTAATCGATCCATCGGTATTCTAAGAAAACGGAATATTAATTTTCTATTTACCTATCATTTTTGGATACGGAAGGTTCAGATTGTTCATAATTTTGATAAACTCCTCGAGGGATTTCGTGAGTCGCGGATTAAACGTTCTTTCCTCAGCCACTGTGGTTACCATCCGTCCGCTGTAATCGTGTGCCGGATAAAGACGAAAGTTCTCCGGCAGTTTAAATATCGTTGAGTGCACTGAATTGTAAAGAGTTTCGGCAGAACCGCCCTTAAAAAACATAACATACCGTAAATATATGACCAATAGCTCGTCTCAAATTCTGAAGCCTCAACGCAACTTGGATAACGAGTTTTCAATTTATTGCGGTCGACTACTCACCTGGAAATCAGTCCTACCGCAGCCGCGAATTAACAGCGTGTCACCGGTGAACGCAATACCCTGTTCCCGACAAACGTACGTAACGCAACCTGCGAAATAGTTGTAATTATTTCAATTGGAGAATTCAAATAAACTAAAAGTAAAGTTACTGCATTCCACGTGCGCGGAGCGATATGCAAAAAAAATATATGCAAAAAATACACGATAAATATATTTTACAACAAATTATTATTATTATTTAAATATATTTTTATACAATTAATATATTAATCATATAATCTATTATATGTTTGATATTATCTAAAATATATCCGTAATATACAATTTTTCGTGAAAAATATATTTCGCGAAATGCTTTTTTTCAATCTGCGAACTAATGATTTTTAATTGCTTCTCGTGATATTCCAAAAGGTACTTTAGAGAAACTGTTTAATAAGATACCAAAGATTATTTTCCATGCATACAAAAACGCAGAAGTACAAAGTAACTCATTTGTAAAAGTAGCGATTGAAAGCTTCGATGTAAAAAAAAAAAAATCGACCACCAGCCGCACGCGAAGTAACAGTTTACGCGTGACTCGCAAAAGTTTCGAACATTACCTGTGGCAATTTGAATAATGAAAACTAATTTCAAGCAAAAGTGAACGCGAATGTTGACTAAACGCGATTACGCGGTGTACAATAAATAAAAACGAAATCATTTTAGTTCGACTAACTCGCGTCGTCATTTAGGAACGCGAATTAATAATTGAATTTTCGTGGGTTTCGAACTAATATACGGTTAGCGGTTGATATTCTGCGAGTTATTCGAGAGCGGTGTGGGTGTCCTATGTGCAGACAGTAGATCGGTTCATTATTACTGATATTAGATAATGGAATGACAGTCTGACCTTCCGTGTGCCCCGGTGTGGGCAGTACCTCTAGTCTATGCCTTCCAAATTCAACTTGGTCCCTCGGGTCCAGCAGAACGTCAGCCTGCGCGCCGCTGCTTCGCGATATCATCGATTGACAACCGGGCAATAACGACTTTAGCCTTCCGGTGCCTGTGATGTGGTCCGCGTGCATATGCGTGTTCACTGACACAATCGAGAAAATCGCTTGTAAATAGTTACACGTAACTTCATTTGATATTCCCGAACGATTGGAAAAATCTACACGCAAAAACTCGACTGCTTTTCAAACACTTATCGTCGAAAAAAAAAAAAAAAAAAAGCGGAAGGAGAAAATAAAAATTTTTCCGAGAAGTTAGAGGGGAAAAATGGGTATTCGGACAATTGGAGACGACTATTCGACAGAATATTAAATATTATTGAAGTTAACGATAAATTTACTCACTTGCGTAGCATAAACGCAATCCGAGTTCCTCGATGATTTTTGCATCGCGCTCTGCCCAATCGATTACCGGATCGATAAAAACCGCCTCTTTGCTCCCAACGTCCGCTAACAAGTACGTGTAAGTACTGGATTTTGGATCGAAAAACTTAAAAATTGGGAATAATATTTTTTTTGTGATTACATTTTTTTATTTAGTTATTTTATGCATTTTTTTGTTTTTTTTTGTAATAATAGACGAGCGGTAAATCTCGTATGTGCGATTACACTACGATAATTTTCTCGCAAAAAGTATACAAATTTTGCAACGGAAAGCGGAGGAAATCGGGGCTAATTGACACAGTCGATCTCGAAAAAGTACGTATAGACAGTGTCGAAATTGTTTTTTACGGATAAAAGAAATTGATCTCATCGGCGCGAAGCAAATATATTGAGCTTTAAAAATCGAAGGATATTGCGCGAAATATAAAGTTTCATTCGGAATTATGGCGAAATATAACGCATCGATAATTTTGTTCGTTATTTTTGGTTTCATATAATTACCGACGCTCTCTTAAGGTAATGTGAAACAGGTTCAGTCGGTAATAAAAACTACAATTTATTTTATTAAAGGTGATTTGGGGTAAAAATCCAATATTATCATATTTATCAAACAGTGGCATAGACGCCAATATGTGATTTTTATTTTTTCCGAAAAGTTTAACAATCTTGAAAGAAACGAATTACAGTTTTTGGTATCAACGGGGCAAAGACCAAGTCGAAAAAGATAGTGCGCATCGCTTTCACACGACGCGAACCGCGATTCCTAGTGCTTCTCTCTCGCTCCGCCGTAAGCGCCAATCACGCTATCTCTCTCGCACTCGATAGGGTTTCATCGCGCCTTAAGGTGAAGTGAAACGCGACAATACGCTATCTCGCTCGCACCCGTGGCGACGCGTGGCGTCGGTCACTTCACATCATCAACGTAATAAAAAAGCCGACAAAGACGTCAACGTGAAAATAACAGAAGCGGTGTTTTCTCTTCGAGACGTCGTTAACGAAATTTCGCATTGAATACCACATAACATCATTACATTGGACCAAAAATATACAGTATCTTTCGATATACATAATTAATAAATAACAAATAATCGTACTTTGAACATCTCCGAAACTCACCTGACGAAATAAAAAATCCTTTGACAGCTGTACGTGTTCCATCGCGACGCCAATCGCTCGTTTATTGTCACTGATTGTTCGCGTGATTTGCAAATTATAAATACCTTGCACAGGTGCACATCTTTTCACAATATTAGTTAACAATCTACTCATGTTTACGGAGTGGAAGTTATAAGTGTAAAAAAAGTTATTATGTCACCACCCATTCAATTCCTCTCGCCTATCACGAGCAGACAATCTCGCTACTGGGGAGCTCTACCCTGACATTTTTTCTCCCTCCACATAGCAAAGATAGGTACAGATTGCAACCGTGGAAACAAATTGAAATTAACGAGACAAATGTTTGTTTTGATTCCTAACCTCTTTCTTTTACCGTGCCGTGCTTCATCCTCAAATGACGCGTGAAAAATCTCATTCAATCGTTAACTCGTACAATGTCGCAGTACGCGACATATCAATGCGTTATTTTTTTTAAATTTTTACTTCGTGTCACGCATCTCACGAAATTGTTTTTAATGTGATTAATACCGTTTCATCCTATCGATGATCGAGACTCACAAAAACAATACTTATCGCTAGATGATAAGATTAGTCTACAGAAGACATGATACACTAAGCCGCCCAATTAGTGACCGCGGCTCATTTTTATGACGAGGATATATTTCTCGTAAAACCGTCTCGTAAAAGAAGTGCAATCTGAAAATTGCATACCACCACTTACTCGCTCGTACTTTCTTGTTTTTTAGCTTATTTTTCAATCGCGCAATTGTTGAATTAACTTTTAATTTCATGTGGTAACGGCGGCCTCCCGGCTAATTGCAAGTTATCCCATTGGTTCTCAAAGGTTTTTTTTTCAGGACGAAATATGATATGAAATTCTTCTTCGGTCGATATTGAAGAATTCACAGCTACCGACGCTTTGACAATTCTCGCGAGAGAGTTTCCGCTCTCTGGAAAACGCGAACGCGTGCGTTCGTGTCGCTTTCCGGAAGATTCGTTAAATTCGACGGCCATCTTGATTTAGCTCTTTCCGGTCAGCACCGTCACAGAGGTGTGTGGTATTGACACATTCAAAGTTATTTAATGTAAAATTAAGCAACAAAATCATCGAACGAAACATTATAACGCATTGTTTTCTTGTATTTTTTTCACGTTATTATTGACATATCGTGTTTTACGGTGCGATTATGCAGTAATATACGCGAATGTTCGTGCGGCTAACGAGCACCACGCATACCATGTGGTTCTACTGTTCGACGAAGTTACGTTTTGTATCATCTTATTAAACAATAAATATTATTTCATTCCAGATGCCGTCTGTTACACTTAAAGACGTCGACCAACACAAATTTGTGAAGGCGTTTGCCGCCTTTCTCAAAAAGTAAGTACGATCGTCAACACACGTCTCTCATAACCTCACAAAGCCTTTTTCGGAGTTTAATCTATTGAAACGTTAACTTCACCACGTCTACGGCGGTTTCAATTGTTTCGTGATAATAACTACAAATTCGGATATAGATGCTTTTTTCAGTTATATTATGCAGCGAAATCATTATTTTTTTATTTAACGAGACACTTGTGTGATTTTTAAACTGCATTTTCGATATTATCGATACGCATGATTCTCACATTTTCATATCTTTGAAAATATTACTTGCGAAAAAAATATGTTTAGAGTCGCAAATGTTTGGGTCGATAAAACTTTGATAACGACGTTGCGTAGCTTCTAGCGGGTGGTATATCCGGCGGGCGGGTTGTCTTGACGGCGGTCAATTTATTAAAAAAATCAAAATTCCATACCATTTTTCTCGATTTAGATATCAATAACAATTTTGTGATATAAAATATGAAAATAAATCTCGAAGGCTTCTTAAACAATGGATTTTCTTCCGAAAGTATAAAATGTTCAATAAAAATTTAATATAGAACTGTAGGCTATTAAATATTGAAACTAAATGATTCGCCATTCATTTTGTAACTTTAAAAGATATCCCTTAATTCAACATATTCTTCTATTGGAAACCATTTGTTCTATTTATTTCTTTATTTCCATCAAAAAAATTTTATTGACGGCAATATATGCACCCGAGAAATTTATTGCGAAATTTAAATTCTATATAATTTTTTATTTAACACGTTATTAATCTTTTTTTTTTTTTCAGAACCGGCAAGATGCGTGTTCCCGAATGGATCGACATCGTCAAGTCGGCGCGTTTCAAGGAATTGGCTCCATACGATCCCGACTGGTATTACATCCGTTGCGCCGCTCTTGTTCGCCACATCTACATCCGTAGCCCGATCGGCGTCGGAGCCGTGACGAAAATCTTTGGTGGTCGCAAACGCAACGGCACCCACCCGAGTCACTTCTGCCGATCCGCCGGCGGAGTCGCGCGCAAAGCTCTCCAGAGTTTGGAGCAATTGAAGCTCATCGAGAAGGCACCGCTCGGCGGTCGCAAATTGACGAATCAGGGTCGCCGAGATCTCGATCGCATCGCCGCTCAGGTCAAAGCCAAGAGCAAGAAACAACTGAAGCTCCAGGAAACTCTCGTTCTTTAAGGATTGTATTTCGATAATAAAAAACGTAAACTCTTTGTTATCCGAGTTATATACTTCTCCCGATCGATCGCATTTCACGTGCCAATACTTGTCGTTTCTTATGCCATTATGACATTAATTTCATAATTTTTTAAATTCACGAACGAAAAATTGGCAAATTTAATTCAAATTTGCAGATCTAAAATGGTAAACTATTGAAAATAATCGAATAATAATTTGCGAATTTATCGAGAAAAATGGCATCTTTAAATCTGTTGTAATATATTTTCTTGTTGAAAATATTACAATCATTTAGTTTCGCGTTCTATCCGCGGTTTCGTAGTCATCATGAAATTGATGACTTACTTTTTTTCGCAAAGGTGGGAAGCATTATTTAAACATTTTTCAGAGGTAATCTATAATATTTATTATTTTCGGGATCGAAGTAATTTTATGTGTCCTTAGATTTATTTACATCATTAGCATAAAAAAATCATTAACATCGGCGTCGGTAATCCGGCAAAGGTTCACTCTCGCGAGTAAAAGAAACCCGTGAAAAATATTAACATCATATTATTCTCCTTTTTTAGATTTCATTTAAAAAGAATTACTAAAGTGAAAATTAATAATTATTTTGCCGACTACTTTTTTATTCCTATCCATTTCCTTTCCACCTCGTGGTTTATCGTAAAGAGCAGTTTCTACATGCCGAAACAGCTAGGAGATGGCGCTGCCTGTACCTTCTCAAAGCGCTTCGACTGCAGTGTGCCGTTCATCATGGAAAAAATATAACGATATATCTATGGTCGAAGAACCCGCGCTTGCGGCAGAAGTCCGGAGGTAGGAGAAACGTCCCAGTGAGCCAGCAGCATAAACACTCGATCTCGGTGAATTGCGAGAGAATGGCGGGGGTACGGGGACTGAGGAAACTCCAACACCGACCGAGCATCCAGTAGAAAGGAATCCAAGTAGTAGAGAGTCGAGGCGAATTAAGCTCGAGAGTCGCGTCGTACGTCGGTCGCGTTGCGCCGAAGAAAACAATCACAACAAACGGGCGGCGCAAGGAGCGGAGAAAATATACAACGGTGTGTCGTGCGTCCGGGGTGATCGTGTGTCGCGAGTGTATGTCGCGCCGTTGACCGAGTTGTCGTGAGACTCGCGGAGTTGTAACACCATGTTTCCTCGTGTAAGGAAACTCATTGCGAAAAAAATGTCACGGAAATAACCTTACATCTCCTCCGATTCGTAAAACGACGCGCTATTCACGAAAAAAAAATATATATATATCGACAGGAGTCGGCGAATTAAATAAACCGACACGGGGCGAGTAGGGCGAGGTGAGATCGTAATAAAAACGAAAACGAAAAAAAAAGCAAAAATACCGATAGAAAACGTATAGCGAAACAAAAAAACGAAGGTTCGAAGGGTGGTGCGCGTGGTGCTCTCGAAAATTCGGTTAGTCCACCGTGCGTGACAGGCGGCCACATCGAAATTACTAAAAAAAAAAGTATGGAATAAACGGTTAGGCGCGAAAAATTAACAAATCAAGTTGTGCAAACGTGACGAACTGTCGTCCGCGATAAAAATCAAAAAATTGTGTAAATCAAATTTTTATTTAACCGAATTATCTCGAAAAAGTGCCAAATTCGCTATACAAATCGAAGAAAAACTTGTTAAACGAAAAGACAAAAACGAATCGAAGGAGTGAAACAATGAAATAAAATTAACCGAATAACAAAATAAACGAACGTTTTATTTTTAATTACGAATTTTAAAAAATCGGTGCGGATATATCGCGAGGTGATTTTTTTCACAAGTGTGCATTCTTGTGACACTCGAATCGAGTCTGTCGGCTTAAATGTATATGGTGTCCGAGGCGGTTAGCGTTCAGCTAGAGCCGCCGAGTTGTGTTTCGTCGTGAGTGATAGTGAGAGTTGTTTCGTGAGTGCTTGGTGAGCCAGTGGCGTGACGGAGTACGAAAAAAAAAATAAAAATTCTAAAAAAAGCTATAAAATAATATATTTTTTCGGGTCGACCGGAGAAAGGCCGAAAAAAATAAAATAAAAGTTAAAATGCCGGGCCTAATAGCGGTCAGTGAGTTCGTGGAGGAGACGAGGGAAGACTACAACTCGCCGACAACCTCCACATTCGTATCGCGAATGCCACAGTGCAGACAAACTATAGCAGCACTCGAAGAGGTGAGTACCTGTGTGTATATGTATGAGAGCGCGGAATAGGCCTGTAAGATATACTGGACTCGCGTTTAGGCGTCTTGGAGGGGAAGATCCGAGATCCTTTCCTTTTCCTTCTTTCTTTGCCTTCTTCGCGCGGCCTTGCGAATTCCATTTTTTCTTTTCGTTGTTTTGTTTTACAACGAGCTTCGACGAGTTGGCCGGTTATCGTCGGTGCCTGGAACGCCTCCGGCTTCCATCTCGGACTTCCCGGTATCCGGCCGGTTCTTCCTATCATCCTCTCGTTTTCTTCAAGCAATTCTATACCTCCCCCCCCCTTCCCTCCCTTGCACCGTCTTATTGCACCGGGTTCGTTCGAGGTTACTGATAAAATTCCACCGGCGATCGGTCTTCTCGCGCGTTAGATACGTTACCAAATAAGAAATTGAGTTATAAAATACGAAATTTAGAAAAATATGCAATGACGAAAACGCAATTTTTGCGTATATTAGACGTATTCGTAAATGAAGAATCTTCGCGATAACGTTTGTCTTAAGAATATTAGAGGTTAAAATTCGTATATAAGAGCAATAACTCCAGATGTGCGGACCTAGGAATTAAAGATCTCCATTTCACCAGCTGTGCTTTCACAAAAAGTTCGTGCGATACTAAAATTTTCGAGTTTCCCGAAAGTTCTTCAAAGTTTTATTCGAACTTCGAACGGACGCTCGAGTTTCCTCGTGGGCCATCGTCCATAAAAAATTTATGCAAAAAAAAACGTAAAAAAAGTTTGTGAAAACAAATATAATCACAACGATGTTTAATTAATATGAAAAAACAATACACCTTTGACCGGTTTATTTTTATTTTTGCGAACCGCTAACTCATTATTGAATTTTTTAATCACCGACTTTCACGCGATTCTGCTATTCGACTGATCAACAACAATGGCGTATGTCTTATCTATACTCGAAATCGGTATAAACTTTTTCGCGATGCACGTGTGTCGTTGCGTACAAAGTATAAAGAAAACGGTGGGGAACCGCCGCAGTATCGTTACGGTATCTATATATATATATATATATATATATATATATATATCAGATGAAGAGCACGCGAGTTGGGAGCTCAGAGGTTGAGCCGTTGTGCTTTGAACGTCGACGATCCGAAAACTTTTCGATAAGTACAGCTTTGACGGGGTCAGTTCCCGTGACGTCCTTCACTTTCGATCGCAAACTCGTTCTTTGACACCGAACATAATACATTATACTTATTCCCAGTGCTCACGAAGCGGGACCCCCTCTCGATCTCTGTAGAAACACGTCTTTCATCTCTCATAGAAAATCGCTCTCTATGGAGACTTTTGAATCATCCAAGTGAATATATGTCGCGTCAATAAAGCATATATTCGTACCGCACCAGCGAATCTCCAAGGAGTGCCCGGTTGCCCCGTAGACGACAGACAACTCTCGCGCTCTTCTTTTCGATTTTTATTCGTCGCGCACACCTTGTTGAATATTTCATATCAACAGCTGCCGTCGATAGTATTTTCATCTTATTACTAAATCGATCGTATCGGACTTTTGTCTCTCGAATCCCAGACAAAAATTCCTTTCGTTCTCGCAACTCTTATATCGTTTTGAATTTACCGATATATTTCATTTCTTTTTTATCAATAAGGTTTCGTTTATTATCGAGAGTTTGGAGAAAAATATTTATTATTATTATGATTTATGACATAATAATAATAATAGACATCGATAAATATCATAATAACGATAATCGATTTTTAAATATTTTATTTCTCCTTCAATTTTTTTTTTTTTTTAATTACGATATTCACGAACAAAATCATTGATGCATAGCGTGCATAACAACGTTTTATCAACATATCGCTCCCGTGTTTTGTTAACACGTCGGAGAAGTTACAATATTTTTCATGGTAAAGAATAACAGTACGACGATCCACACTATGGATGCACTTTAAGGAATTGTGTGTGTTATGCTTCCGTGTCGACGAGCCGGAAGTCGAGAACCCAAGTATCTGTTACTGACACCCCTCCCCCACCTCTATCCCCACTCCGAAAGTTTGTCGGAGTCGAGGTCCTCGTTGAAAAATGCTGACAGCACGTTTCCGATCGACCGGTCACACGAATCAATGGCCAAACTTTCGATCGACTCAAAGTTCGAAAATCCAAAAGTTTCGCAACGCCCAATCGGGCGATACTTCGAACTGTGCCAATAACTAATGGAAACCCAAATGCACTCTACGAATCGAGTGTACGATTAAAAAAAAAAAAAAAAAAACGAAACTAAAGTTTCAATCTCGATAGCGCTATCTCTCGTTATCGTCGCCCTATACATCGACGATCGATAAAAAAGTCATTTATTATTTAATTCAATTCATTTTTTTTATTTTCACATGGAATCAACCAAATTACATAAAAATAGGGGAAAAAATGCTAAAATAACAATCTATAAAATCACTAGTATATTACGCGCAATTTTAGACCAATGAGAGTACATTCCCTTTAAAATTATTTTGATTCGCGCCGATAAAGCTTAACGACCTTGAATAACGATTTCCGAGTATCGGAATTCATCGATTTGTTCGGAACACAGGAAATTTCACTGAAACCAAAGAATTCACGGAAGGATAAGGAAAATAAAGAAAATTTGAGATTTTATACAAAATTCGATCGATATATTTTGCGGGTCGATGATAACGTGATATTATCCAAACGATTCAATATTACGCGCACGTGGGATAATATACAAATGAGTGTGAAAAGAGCCCTTTCTCTGAGACGTCGGTGCGAAATGTATACGATAATATGTGTTAACATCGTTGTCGCAAGCGACTTCCGGTAACGGGAGAGGGCGCGAACCAGATGCGCGGTGGCGGAACGCCGCTACCACGGTGGGCGCGTTTGCCTTCCTTACTGCTGGTATAACGCCGTCGGAGAGGAGAAAGGATGAGGCGAGGGCTCGGCAAGTTTCGTTCGGTGCGGATTTTCGTTAACCCAGATTCGCCGTCGTACAACGGAGCAACCGCTTAGCCGTGGACGGAGGGTCGGACTAAAAGCAAAAAGCATTGCTGATACCGGAGGTTCCTTTGAAATGCAAAATTGACTTTTCATCCCTTTCTCCTTTATCTCCCTTTTTCCGTGTACGCTTCGTGTTATTTTTACTTTGCATTTGACCCTTCGTTCGATGTTGCAACAATCAATATGCACAAAGGGCTGAGCGCATCGCAAATTTTATCGGCTAATTTGGTTATCGATGTTTTTGGCATCGTAAGCAAATTCGCTTGACTCGTTGAAACAGTTTGTTCGGCATTTTTCGAATTTTTCAACCGTTCTTTTTTTATTAATAAAAATAATACATTTAGTCTCAAAAATCGAATTTTTTTTACCGAATTTTTTTTTTTTTTTCCGACCCAAGAGCCGTAGTGTTATACATTTTTTGAAATTTGAAAAATAGTTTTTTTTTTTCTTTAGTTTAGTAACAGAATTTGGTCGAAACATGAAAAATACATTATTAATGGACCCAAAGTGTCGTTTCAATAAATTGAAATGTATTACGATTTTTATTAAAAAAAATATGTGTCGCGTACACTATTTTCGTGAAATTTTCAATAAAAATGTATTTTCTCGCTGCATTTTCGATTCGCCTTCGATATATAACTCGTTGACGTGACTCCAAAAAAATCGCAAATGTAACAAAGTTCGATGGTTTTTATTTCCGCGGAACATAAAATTCCTCGCTGCAAAGGAAATTCACGCAAATTTCGAACGCCGTCCGTGAATCCACTCCGTTGCTACATTCTTCGGAAGCTCTACTCAAAGTACTCCCGGGAATTTAGGATTGGCTTCCGCTGCTGGAATGCAATAACGCCATCGCGCCTGAAGATCCCGCGGTCTCGAGATCGTGGCAAATAATGAAAAGAAACGAAGACAAAGAAAAAAAAAAAAGATAGAAAAACCGTAAAGAACGAAAGATATAGTATATGAGCTTTTAAAGTCGAATCGAGTTTCCGTGTGCAAAAGAGAAACTTTCAAGCATCACGGAGACTCCTCAGACTACGAGACGCGTCAAGAATTTTTTTTTTTTTTTTTTTGTTTACAAACGCTAAATGCGGACGCCGAGCGAACAAAATGCTCGTCGGAATTAGAATCGACTACCGACGCGTTACACTCGCGTTCCTGCAATACTCAACGTGCAGCTTGTATCTATATATAAACACATATTATATATATATATATATATATATGTACTATATGTGTACATAACTAAGAACAGCTTGTATTAGTCTGATCTCAAGTCTCATTCTTCGACGACGATATGACGGCGACGTTTCTCATAATGTATCGTGTGTAGAGAGTTACGCTGCCAGACTGCGACAGACATCGAATGAAGGAGATTGCACTCTCGTTTCTGACTCGTTTAACTCTTCGGAATTTGTAGTCCCAATGAAGACCGGAAGTTTCGATCGTAGAATCGGCGCTTCGATGCGCTTTCAGTGATCTGACTGCGCTTCGTATCTTAATACGCGATCAACATTTCCGGTACAGTCGGAAATTCGAGAGATTTTTTTCGTGAAACTTTCAAAAACAAATTCGATTTAGAATCATATATTATTATCATATTTTTCTATATTCTTAAACAACATAATTATTAATTTATTATTATTTATAATATTTATATTATTATCGTATTATTATTTTTTTAATATATTTTTTTAACTGCTCTAATCGATGTAATAATCTTTCGAAGTTTTGATGACAAATGAAGACAAGGATTTTCGTTACGACGACATTTTTTTTTTTTTTTTGTGATTTTTTGAAGAATTCGAAATATGCGAAACATCGATACGAATGGAAGCCTTTGTCTCGGGAAATTATCTTTCAACTTGTGGGTCAGAAGCTATATTATTTATCGTATTCTTCGACGGGAGTGTATTCTTTTGTGCGGTCAACTTGAATTATCACTCAAAAGCTATGACCAGTCGGAAAAAAAAATGTCTCGAAGCGTACGAGCGCCGCACACGTTTTTACCTTTGCGTCTACTCACGTTGCCTATAAAGATTGCAATGTGGGTCAACACGGTTGTAAAATTCACTTCGTAGCGTCCTTACGCGAGTAGGGAGCCGCTTCGATGAAACACGGTTCATGTTCGACAGACGTTAACTTTTTATCTAACGATCCTGAGATATATCGATTCTCGAAACATCGCGCACACGAACACTTTGTCTACTTGTCGAATATTTCGATGGTTCTTGTATCAGACTTCGACGATCGAAAGATTAACTTGCAATTTCTCAAATCAAATGAAAATAACTTATATCGATGTATTCATAAACGGCGCATATATTCTTCCGATTGTAATTATTCAAAAAGTACTCAACATCGCGATCTTAAAAATTGCATTTTATCGAAAAAAAAAAAAAAAAAAAAAAAAAAAAAAAAAAAAAAAAAAATAATCGCATCATCCAATTATTTTTTTAATTACATTATTCTTAATTTATTAATTATTAATACATAAATTCATTCATTTCCTTAATTTATTAACAATTAATGCAAATTTATTCATTTTCTTCATTTATTAAATTACATTTTTTACGTTCGTCTTTTTTTTTTTTTTTTTTTTTTTTCAAGGAGACGAATATATGATGCGTTCATTAATCAGGAGGTGTTCCAAGTTTATCGTATGCACCCTATCTGTTTTTTTTTTTTTTTTGCGAATAAAAAAAATTGGAACGTGAGAATTCGCCAGCTGGCAGAATCCAGAACTCGCTAATCTTGACCCTCTCAGGGGTTCTTTGAGCGGTTACCCACTTTCCCGGTTTAGAATGAAGAAGGGCGGAGGAAGGGGAGTCTCGCACACTCCTCAACGTTCTCGAGGCCTCCTGAGACGAGACGTTAGTAGCCACTTGCGGTGCGAAAACAAAAATTTTCGTACACTTCAAGCTTTCAAGCTTCAAGCTTTTTTTATACTTCTCTCACGAACATTTTCTCGCCCCGCCCTCGTCGCGATGTTCTAAATCGAGCGATATGTATTTTTGGATACGGGTCGGAAGAAATCGGGGAGACTGCACGACGGTTTGGTTTATCGCATAGGGCAACCGGGGAATATATATGAAATCCGGTTAATAGCATCGCGTTCGGGATTGCGTCGGCGACGTGACGTCAATAAATTGCTCTGATGACAATTACGACGGTAATAATAGTTAACCGAACAATAATACGATTGGGAAGTGCGGATAGTTATCGAATGAAATTTCGATTATCGGAATACTGAAAAGAAAACTTAACATTTCAACAACGTTAATAAAATATTCGTAACAATTATTTATAATTCAATTTATAATTTATTATTTTTAATGTATAATTGAAAAATAATTTATCGGAGTAATTCCAACATCGTTCACGATTATGAATTTTTAATTCTTCGATAAATTTTTACGCGATATATCGGATAAAGTTTTAGTGCCGTGAAAATTATCCGCTAATAGTAACACAAAGTTTCGTTTGATTAATATGCATCGAAATTCGCCAGAGGTTATGGTAAAACCGGAATGCTAATATCTTATCGATGGATAATCCGGTAGCGACGGTAATCCAAGAACCATGTGACGTCATCCGCACGCCGATGAGAACGAAATCGCCAGAACCAATTTTACGTGCTGACGAATCCCGGAGCAAACTATCCCCAGGGCACTGGTTGCGATGCACCAGGTGCGATCGAGCAGCTTAATGGAAGAGCGGACCCCGTTGCATATACTAGCGTGTGGCTCATCGTTAGACCTTCATCTCGTTTTGCTCTCTTCCCTCGATCGTCGCTTGCAGCTGTTATGCCTCGAAACTCGACGCTCGAATCGCAGAGTTGCGCAGTGAAACGGTGGGGCAGGAGAGGCGTAACTTTATGGAAGAACTACATAATGCTTCGGATTACTTACTTTTGGGGTTCCGTATGTACAATATGACGATGTAAAACAGTTTCTAAACATAATTGAACCTTAAAAAAAATTTCAAAAATTGCAATCGATGTTTTACTTTCAAAAACTCCCTTCAATTTTACTAAAAAAAAATTACAAAAAAAATTTTTACAATGTAATATTTTTTATTAATGATAAATTATCTTATAAAAATAAAAAAACAAAACAATTTTTTTTTTTTAATTAAAATGTATTAAGATACATTTCAATAATAAATAATCATAAGAAAAAAATCATCATATTTTCTACAATGAACAATTTCGTTATAATCGCTATTGGGACACGTCTACGTTATTTCGCGAAATGAGATATTTTACAACTCATTTAAATCGTATTGCGAAGGGATTATGAACTCCCGACGGAAGAGTTACGAGAAGATCGTTAGTAGGACCGTCGCTTAGGGGGCTTTGGATATGCAGCTTTAGATACCATTATATTATATACGTATATAATATAGATGATGTATATGCAACGACGACGATCGCTGAATACGACGACACCGCGCGAAACTTACGAGGCGTCGGTGTTAGGTAACGACCTCGGAGAACCCCTAACACGATTTAATTTGATTGAATTCGCGCTCCTCGCGTCTACTCTCGACCTCTCCTGTGCATCAGCCGATTACGAACCGGTGAAATAGGAAATGCGATTCCGCGTCGAAATCCCTTTCGGTCTTTCGCTCCGCTATCCGCATTTTCTTTTATCGCGAAATAACCGGGAAAGTCTATTTAATGGAAAAACAGTGTGTTCCGCGATCACAAATAACCATATGGAAGTTTACCGAGGTGTGATCGCCGATTAGTGTCTCGATGAATAACAAACGCGAAGAAAAATACCGAAAAAAAAAAAAAAAAAAAAAAAAAATCATTGAACCCTCGCGATTGATAACCATTGTAAAAATAAAATAAAATGATTAATGGAACGTATAGTATTTTCTTCCGCATTTATTACGCAAAATCACGGAGAGGCTTCTGAATTTTTTTTGCGGAGACGTTCGATGTAAAAACAAATTATTCGTCTCCTTTGCGTCTCCGATCAATGGCCAAACAAGAACGTTAAAGGGAAAGCCATCATTGGTCCAGAGAAAGGGAAAGAAGGCAATGGAGGCAACTCGAGAAGAGCATTAAGATGGCAAAGTTGCCGATGAAGCGGGGAAAGAAGAGGGTCGGGAAAGAGTAAGAAGGTGAGACGACGAGGGACTCCCCGTGAGCGCTGGTTTGCGTTCGTCGAATTAGCGCTCGGCCCGCACACGCACACACGCACACACGGCTGTTTGTAAATTACAGCACGTAACCGTTCGCGATATAAACGACCTACCAAGGCCGGGGCCCCCAGGAATTCCTTCCATTCTCTGTGCTGCCCGGCTGGCCGCCAGCTGTATCACCTGCGAGCTCGTGCCTCTCGCTCGTGCGGGCCCCCGAGCCAGAGAAACGTACACGTTAAAAAAAAAAAAAAAAAAAAAAAAAAACGCCGAGTTTCGTTGCGTTCTCCAGCCGCCGTTCGCCTCCGCGCCGTGAACCCCTTACCAGGCTTAGGCGCACTATATGCAGCATCGATAGCTTACAGTTTACACATCGATCTATCTATCCACGTATACAAATGCACTGCCCACTCAACGGCGTTCAATTGCAAACGCTGCGCGTGTATTTACATTCGTGTGAATCATTCCTAAACGCGATTAAAATTCGCGCTTCTACAATAATCGCAAACATCGTCATCGCCAACGCTTCAATCATTAATGTCGCGGGCGATTAAAATTATCACTAAAGACGAGTGTGTGTGCGTTTTTTTTTTTTTTTTTTTTTTTTTTTTTAATTGGATATGAAAATACTTCTTTTTTTTTTCGCTTGAATTTATTATCGCGGTTTTCTCGCGCGATCAGAGCGAAACAAAGCAATAACGTTGCGAAAAACTCGCGAGTTCGAATGCACTCGTAATTTCAATGTATATACACGCGGTGCAAGCAATAATAACGACGAGTCCCGCAAAATGGAATATTGCGCACGTAAAATGGGCGTTGAAAAAAAAATTTCACTCTCTGACGACACGTCATCGCGTGCGTGCCGACTATAAACGTGCACTTGCGGAACGCAATCACGGCAAATCGTCGACATTACTTAAGCGTCAAATGATTAAACGAATGAACAAAGTGCGTGCGACAATATTTTCACTCGGTTCTCGCCGCGCTACGGGGACGCATTGATCGGATGAAATCATTTGTGTGATTAAAATTGAAATTACTTTTCTTTTTGTTTTAATTGAAATTCCAATTGTTTTATTTTTAATTCAATTTTCATTTTTTTTTATTTAACTTTACGAAGCACACGTTTTTTTTTCGTGGCGCCATCTGATTATCCGAAATTATAAATGTAATAAATGAAAGGATTGATGAACGATATCGGAATTCGGAGATTAAGCCGAAAGCAAATTAGTTGGCAATAAAATTTGGAAATAAAAATCGCGAATAAATCTGCAGCGAAAAATGACTCGTAATATATCGAAAATGCTGAACAAGAATCTTCCACAATTTCCAACTATATACGTCGATAAAATAGTAATAAAAAAAAAATAGAAAAGAATATTCATCGTCGATCGGGAGAGTCGATTCATTGGAATGAATCACATCCGTAATTAGAAATATTACAAATCGATTGGCAATTTCCAACGACCGGAAGTGTCATCGTTTATATATTATAACGCAGTAAACTTCGTCGTATTTCAATTTCCTCTTGGCAAACGTTATCGATAGTACTTCGTAATAGCGTAACGGAATTTCAATATCACATCCACTTGTCGAAGAAACTTTGTAGCGGGTGAATACATTTCTCGAGTATTTCATGATATATAGTTGTTAACCGTTCGTACAACAGAGGAATGTGTGAAAACGTTTAAACGTAATCGAAAAAGGAATTGTTGGACGACCCGACGGTCGAATGAACGACTCGTCGTATCCGTGTGAGTCGTTTTTTTTTTACGCTTACGGTGTGAAATAGCGCGGAGAAACGAGTAGCGAAGAAAAACGCTTCGCGTGCGATTGTTTTCGTAGTTTTATCTTTGAGTTTATAATTAGGCTTGAGCCCCACTCTGGCTGCGCCCCCGTAGATAAGGCTTATTGTGCGAATTGTATAAAAGTGTTATAGACTCCAACGGGATAACTGGAGTGCCTTTTAAATGTCTGATTCGTATTGACCTCCTTTTCGGAAAATTGCACAGGAAATTCTCATGATTTTCTCGGAGTCTCTGAAATTAAAAGAACAAAAAAATCATATGCACCGTTCGCTAACACACATAGGTGTTTATGCGACACCATTATATCACTGAGATACTGAGACTACGAGATAAAAAAAAAAAAAAAAACAACAGTTACAAAAATAGTACATTACGCGATACAAATGCGAAAAAAAATTTTCTGGCGAGTGTTGCAATCGCACGAGTTAAGAAAATGTTTTTCGTATGGAGTATCGTACGAAATTTTACTCCAAAAGCTGTGAAAATGGAGGTTATACACCCGCGAAGCGTGCGTAAAACTGCACTTTACGCACCGAGTGACATAGAATTCTTAATAATTCTTCTTTTCGCCGATTATCAATAATTTCACACTTTTTTATCCAACGGTCTCATTAGATGTCCTTCAATGGTCGCTACACGGTTACTCCTTAAAATCCTTTAAATAATCGTTAAAAAATCCCTTTAATCCACATGGAACTTCGGATTTAACACAAAACACGTTAAATTTAGTGTATTTGATATAAACATCATAATATATAATATTAATATTATTTTTTATTTTTTATATATTTATTCAATAATTTTTTTTCATATTTTTATTATTTTTATAATGCGTCTTTCAAAAAACTACAATACTCTAAACATGTAAGACGAAGTATGTCAATGAACTTCGAAGATTATATAAATGTATTCGGACATCGTGGCGACACCGCGATGATTTTTTAATTACTGTACTTTTTGCTTTCTTATTCTGTATAATCCGCACTTCACTGAAATATATATTTATTGAACGAATTTCGCAACACTCGAGTCACCGGCGACGTTCATTACACAGGAGTCAATGAAACCATCGCGATACACCAGGAGCCGAGCAGCTGGAGAAACGAAAGTAAAATTATATCCGCGCCGAACGTTGAATTGGAAGCTCGGATTTAAATACGGGTTGTCTCATTCACGGCCAGGTGTGTGCGCTGCTCATGCTACGCGGCGCGACGACCTTCCCGATGAAATCCGCGTTTTCTTCTGTCCCTCTTGTTCTCGTTCATCCAAACCCCGCGTTCGACTCGTTTTTCTTTCTCTTACGGTGCTACCAACGATGGCCCGCGAGCACCGCGACGAGGCCGACCGACAGAGACTCGACCAGTCACGAGGCCTGTCTTCGTATCTCTCTCTGTCTTTCTTTCTTTGTTTTCTCTTTTTTTTAATCAATTTGGAACGTTAACATCGACTCCTCCCCGGATAAGATATTTTGCCGTTATCAGCGTCAAGTTTTCGAACACTTCGAGAATTAAATATTTTTTGTATTTTCTATCCGATCGGTGGAATACTTAATAGATTGAAATTTCGTCAATGAAAGTTCGATAAATGAGTATCTAATTTTTTTTTTTTTTTTTTTTTTTAAACGGCGATATTTTGTTGTTGCATTTCTGTAATTTGCAGTTACATCAATTGAGAAACTTCGCAGTTGATAAATTATATACTTCATTTGCTTATATGCAGTGTGAGAATTGAGAGGTTCGACCAGTCACCGGTCTTCTCGGTTTATCTCCCTTCATTCGTTTCGTGTTGCTTTCTGTACCGCTTTAAATTCACGATCAAGCAGCCAGCACAACGGCAACGGATCGTGATCGACGCTCCCGGCCATCACGAAACGCAAAAGCCTGTTTGCCGGCGTGCGGCACGTTTCTGCTCCGAGAAAATAAAACCTGTTCTACCGTATGTTTCGCTATCACATCCACATTGGATTCTGCAGCAGCGATCGTGCTACCGGCAGTAAACAGCAATATAACAGGGAGAGGCCAAAGCAGCGACCGACAAACCGACGATGCCAGCGGCACAAGCCACGAGATCACAAGCGCGAAAGTGCGCGAGGTCAGTGTCGTCCTCGGTGGTGTGTACACAGATGCACGGAGATGCTGATCGCCGATCGAGAAGATACCTGCCACTGCTCGACACTTTTGCGGACCACCCGATTTTGCGAAAAAAAATTATTCCCAGAAAATCGATAATCGATAATAAAAAAAAAAACGAAAAAATCGTTAGTAATTTTTACCGATTTTTTAAATTGCCAAACATTTTTTTTCGAATTTTTAAAAAAGATTTTTCACTCTTTAGTTCAATTGGAGTACTAAACGATTTAATAACGAGTACACTATGTATTTCCGTTGAAAATGTTATAAATGTTATGTTATGAAAACGTTACGAACCGAATTCATGAAAAAAATGTATTCGTAAAAAAATCCAATCGATCATATAAAAAAAAAAAAATCGTTAGTAGATTTTTCTTAATTAAATTCGGCAATTTTTTGAATATTTTTTTTTTCTTTATTTCAATTAAAGTACTGAGCCTTTACATGAATTACATATTTAAAAATCACATCTGCAAAGTCTATCTGTGTGGATAAAGAGAAAAAAAAGCGCTAAGAATGTAAAGTCGTAGATAAACACACAGAGAATTCGATAGCATGTACGGCGTGTGCACTACGCACAACTGGAACGAGTGGAAAAAATATTATTCATAAACTCGTTCGCCTGGATACAGAAATCTGTTAAATTAATTTTATGCGTAGCTATTCATGAACTTGTTTATAGTTTTTTCCGTTCCCTTCCGTGTCGCCAATTCATCAGAGGCTCCATAAATTTATAACCGTTACGATAGCTCTCCGCTATAACGGCTATACGTACGTAATAGACCGGGGCGACTTGAAACATTTTCATGTCAAATATTTTTATTATATGCTTAACATTTTTATTCCTGTTTACGCGATGAAATGACGAATATCCATTAACGTTTTTCACGAAATCGAAAAATATGAATTTATCAGTATAAAAAAAAAAAAAAAAAAAATTCCTTTTACTTTAGACAATTTCGTGTCAAAAGTCACAACTCCATTCGATTCTACGATGAAATTCGTCAAATAGCCCCGGTCTCCTCCACAGCGTTATTAAATGGGTAACTTTTATCGCCAGCAATGTTGATACAATGCGGTGCACACTGTACGTAAACATAACCTGCTATTAGACGATCTAACAATTGATTAATTACGAGAAGATTAATCGCGTTAAATTGCAACCTTTCGTCGCAACAATCACGGGATGAGTTGGTATTATAAAATAGTGTTTACGTACACAGAAGTTGAAGAGAAGGGTTTGCGGCACAGGTGAGCAAGTAATTAGTACGGTCCCGTCGTATGATCGTTTGGCGCGCAACCGTCTGCACGAAGAAAGGTACATTATAACTCGGGTCTGCGGAGGAGACGCGTTTCCAGCCATATAATTGCCCTTTTACCAATTAACGTGGAGCTCTCGTATTAAGAAACGGGTTACGCGCGGGCACCCGTGATAACCTCTCTTACCTCCTGAGCCCATGCATCACAAAGACCAATTAAATCTCTGCAGAGTTTACGACAAGAGTCGCGTGCTTGAGCTCTCGGAGCTGCGAGAGACTTCAATTTCTTTTTTTTCTACCGAGTCGCGTCCGGCCTTTCTGTTGATGCAACAACATTTCTTTTTTAAATATATAGAAATCAAATGTGAGAAGAGATGCGCGGAAGTTTTTCGCGTCTTGCGTTTTTTTTGTTATACTTTTTTTTTCGATGTATCTGAAGGAATTTCTGCCTTTCAATCGGTGCGACAAACAAGCGCCATACATCTATAGAATTAATCTGAATGAAAGCAAACTTGCGAGATATCGGCATTGCTTAATCTTTGAGAGCCTTTCGCCTTATGCAAGAACTTGAGGTTCGGTCGACTATAATTGCAATGTTGGACCGACACGCCGCATATTACTTTTCGCGCAAATTTAGAGCTCTTTTTTTTGGACCGTTGAAAATCATTTTAAATTAAATGCACTCGGAAATATTTTATTTAAAAAACATCGTAAATTAATAAAAAATAAAAGTACTGTGTGTTGAATCTTTCGTAAATGTAAAGAAATTATTTGCGTTGAAATGGCAAATTTTATAGGAAAATTTGTATAATCAATTTAATAATTCATCGAATATACGATTTTATTCATTAAAACTTTCAATACCGATCGATTTTTTTATTTTCGAATACATTGAATTTATAATTTTTTTTTTTTCGCGGAGGCGATAAGAAAAAAACATTCGAACGCTGTACCACATTAGTAATTTTGTGAACTCCCCGCATGTCGTAAAATTACCATAGCGCCTAACCCTATGTACACCAACCTATGTATTTTGCATACGATATTATTATCCAATTTTCGAGGGTCGAAACTTCTGATACTTATAAATGTATACATACATTTGTTCCTTTCATTTCTGCGTTTGATCAATCGTTACAGCATCCAACTGGAGTAACGCTGTAAGTATAAATTGAAACTCGCGCTCGTGATTATCATTGTTTGTTGTCGAGACTGTGATCAACATTTGATTTGCAAATTGGATCGTTCCGTCGGTATCACTTCAAGACGTGTAATTTTGGTTTGCGAGCAAACAATTCGTCGACTTGTTGCGATCCGTAATTAATTTTTGCCGAAGGCGTCGATGTACACTGCAATTTGCGTGGTACAGAATAATGCAAGAGGCATCGCGATACAGTGAGATTTTGATTGATGTCTGAGATCGACGATGTTTCTCGTCGGGAAAATTGCTATTGCTATTGAGTAACCGAATTCAATCGCAATTGCAACCAATCTCTCGGTACCAGCGATCGACTACTAATTGTAGGTACCTTTCTATACAAATCAATACTTAGTCGTTGCCAATTCGTACTTAACGTGACGAGAGTTTTAATAGTGTAGTCTATAAAAAAACACATTAAGTTTGTTGCGAAAAAACAATTCGTACGTATCGTTAACTGTTTACTTTCGATGGATTAACCCTCCGTCAGCACTCTAGGGGTTTGAATTCTGGATACGGTTTTCAAAGGATTCCGAGCTTTAAAAAAAAATTTCTTACGGTTACTTTTTAAGGTATTTTTTGCGTAACTCAATAGTCGGCTGAGTCATATATTAAAAACATTTATTAATAAAAATTGTGATCTGCGGAATTTTTTTTTTCGAATTTCATTGTCGACTGTGCTTTGAAATTCCCAGTGTGCCGAAGGAGGATTAATGAAATTCGCTGCGATTTTTATCGATTTTTTCGGATTTTCTTTTTCTCTTCCGGAAGAGAAATCGTGACCTATCCAACTAATAAATTATACTTAAATCGCGCGCTTATAATCGTTTGGTTAAAGAGATGCGAGTTTCCAGGTTAACACGCGGTACAATTAAACGTAATCGCTTTAACCCGTTAACAATCACTTGGAAAACACAGGCATTTGTTTGCGTATAAATGGCGCGTGTTTAGAGAAAATAATAACTTCATTAAAACACAAAGTGCCATAGAAAAAACAATTGAAAACAATGGTGCGACAAATCGTCTTTTTTAAATAAATTAGAGAATATTGCGATTGATTATTGGAGCCCCGGAAGCGCGAGGACATTTTTCTTTTGATCGTCAGAAGTTATTAAAAACACAAAGTTAACGACAGGAATTTGAAAAAAAAGAAAATTGACGATTTGACTCTCCCATTTCGTTAAAAAAAATTGAATTTACCGTTCTCCTTCGAGGCTCCATCTTTGCCTATCGATCAACTTCTCTTCGTACGCCATCTTCCTTATACCACACCCCTCCATCCCTCCCTTAACTTGTTTTTTTGGCAAGCATATTGCATATAAGGATTTACAACAGATGCAACAGTAACATCCGAGAGCCTCGGTGCACACAGACGTGCGCACTCAGCAGCCCGGCGTTCAAAAATAATCGAACGCCTTTGAACTTTCGACATTCCGATGACCGCGAGGTCGATAATGCAACGTGACCATTTCCACCGCCAGACCGCGGCCATTCGGCAACCAATGAATATGATCGACGTCTCAGACCGACAGTTTCTTCGATGCGCTTCCATCGAAACGATCGCGTCAATTTTCATTGTATCGTTCGCTAATTCGCTATTTTTCGATACAATGATTCCCTAAATTTTTCGTTATTTTATCCGACGGATATAATTTAACAAAAAAAAAAGCTGTTATAGTTAATTATACACATTATATCGGAGCGAAACGTTTAGTCGGAAAATTTATTGGAGCGATTAAATACTCCGCGAGTCAACTCTCTTTCGCTTCGAATTTTTACGGCAATACAGATAGATGCAAAAGCTCTCGGAGGAACTTTTTATATTTTTTTTTATCGTTTCGGTTGAAGCCAACGGCTGTGCATAAACCTGCGGTGGGAATCGAGCGAAAACCGGGAAGAAAAAATCTGTGTAGTTGAAAGAGAAAGAAAGAGAAGACATTTGTACGATACTTCTCTTTCCGTTGCGTTCGTTGATCGCTCGAGTGCACGTCGCGGTTGAGTTGTGAACGTGAAACACGAAAAAAACCAATAGAAGGAAAAAAAAAAATAAAAAAAATAAGTACGTGTATAAATAAAAGTAGTATGGTGCTGGAAATAAGACTGGTGTTGCATTCGAGGCGTCGTGTGATCTCTCGGGCGCGTGGTCCATCGGTGAGTTTCACGGCGCTTCAACAGAAATACCTACAATTTCTCTTTCCACGGCTCGTCTATACAACTTTTTTTTGTATGAATTCGCACAACGTCGTCGTCGTTCCTCCGTTCATTCAAACTTTCATGCTACATAACTACAGACGGAATGCCTGCAATACATTATTGCAATACGTACGATAGCACTGATATAATAAGCACACAGCTTGGCATCGAAAACTTTGTGATTTTTTTTTTTTCTCGACTTTTTTCAACTCTATAGACAGTTTTTATAACTTATCCGATCTTTGAATGAGGTCTGCGAGAGATCGATACGAATAAAAATATTTTCCTCGGAAAAATATTTCGTTTCGTTAATTACGATTTTTTTAATATGTAATCTAAGATCACACGAAGCATTTTTTAATCATAAAAAGACTAATAATTTTTGCAATGAGTGCGCGACGGGTTTGCGTAAATAAAAAATAACCATTTTTAATATATCGTAAATCAATTTTTTAGTAAATTTATTTTATAGCGTGAGAAATATTTTGTAATATGCAATCGCTGGAAGGATAATGGATTTTTCGAAAATAAGTAGGACTAAAAAAAGACATTATATATATACGTTTTTCTTTCTTTTTTTGAACAATTGTTTACGAGAAATCTTTGCGTATGCGATAGATATAGAAGATTCAATGTCTGTATTGTGTACCTCTCGCGTCAGAGTTTCTTTTTCTGCATCACTCGACCTTTCCATACACCGTGGTAATACCCGGACGCTTCCCACGCGCGATTGAGCTAAACACTCCCGAGTCTTCTAATACAGCGGTTACATATAGATGTGCAAGAGAAGTCACACATCCGCGCCTCGTAATAGCCTGCAACTCGTTCGTGTGAAATCATAAATACGAGACTCGAGTGCGTAGAGAATCGTGTGCAGAGAATTAAAAAAAACCAGAGGTAAAAAAATGAAAGAGAGGAAAAGAGAGAAAAAAAGAGACACACGGGACACACAAGTTATCCGCCTACCAGCAAGAAAAACGCCTACCCGGGGCTGAGGCTCGCGAACGTTTGTTTTTTTTGTCGAGTTCGATACCTTGTCTCTCTCTTTCGCTCGCCGATTCTCTCGATCAGACACGTACCTAGTAGTTCGTACGGCCGATCGAACGGGCCGCGTAACTCGCATACGTAATTAGAGAGGCACCGCGGGTAATTCATCGGGGCTTCGACACCCACCAGCGGCCACGTGCTGCTTACGAAGCATTCGATTTTCTTCACCGACGAACGCTATCTTTCGTTAAATCCGTTTTTCCGTGACCTCTCGAATATATTACTTTTCAGGGCACTTAACAATTGATTCAGCGATTTTTTTACACTTTTTTTTTCTCGGCGTTAGTTTATCGTTTATCCGGTTTATTCATTGATTCTATTTTGCCTTCGGGATGTTGCATTTCCAGCGAAAGGTGAGATTCCGAGTGAATTTTGAATATTTCTCAATGGGATAAACATCGGAAAAAAATCGTCCATATCGAAGGTCCTAAGAACATTAATTTTGCATAATAATACATAATACCAAAAAGATATCAATAAAATTGAAAAAAAAAAAAAATGTTTAATGAATTATCCGACAAGCTAACGTTTTTTTCACAGAAATTAATTCGTTAATTTTTCTAAATACATATAGTTTTTATCAGAGTTTTTATAGATTTCAATTTTATTTTATCGATAAAAAGTTACGAATTTTCAATACTTTTTTACAAGAAAGAGTACGCGTTACACTCAAAACGTTTCCGAGTAATTGATCGAACGTATCTGCCAATACCGATTAAGCATTTGTTGAGAAACGGAAATTCCGAAAATGAACAAAAATCCATAAAAATTTCATATACATTTAGAAAAATAAACGAATTAAACGCCAATTAAAAAAAAAGTTCGGTTATCGGATTATTTGTTGAACAGTTTTTTACCGAAGTTATTATTATAGGGAATCAATGTTTGTGTACCTTTTCCGTGTTTGAAATTTTTCAGATTTTTATCCCATTGCGAAGTATGCGAAATTCTCCGAGAATTTCACTTTTTCTTGAGAATGTCACGATACATTCTCCGTAATTATTGAATTTTTTTTAGCAAAGTATCACTGAATATAAATCCGAATCGAAAAAGTCTAACGCGGAAGTCTCAGCCGGTCGAGCGTCCTTCTTGGTGTTCATTAGGCTAATTAATGCAATCTTCGCGCATTCCCTGAGAAATGTTATTTCATTCAGATAGATACTGGAGACAGATAAAGCGCTCGGAGTTCCACAATAATGAATATTGCTATGCATTTATTCTCGACCTTCTGTTTTGTATTTTTCATCGCGATAGATGCGTATTGCACAAAAACGAATCTCATTGAATAACATAAACAAACCGTACTTCGCGCAACCGTAATTTTTTTTTTCCAAAAAAAGCAAACAAAACCCCAAAGTAAAGTAATTTAAAGAAAAAAGTAAACAAAATGGTAATAATGCGTTGAATGGATCGCGCAATAACCGCGCTGTGAAACATTTGAAACAGTTTCCTCGTTAACCTCCAATTAAATTTTATATTGCAAAAAAATTTACGTAGTCTCATTTTTCGTGTTGCGCGATTAAAGTTGTGAAAAAAAATAATAATGTTTACAATATTTAATCGATGAAACATTTTTTCGCTCGTGGTAATGGTATTCCCTTTTATAATGCAACGAATTAATAGGCTTTCACGGGGAAAAAAATGCTTCATCACGCTTCGATTTTAAATAAGATATATCGTCGAAGCACGAGATGCCAGCAGACATATAGTTTGTTGGTAGCGTGGTGTATCAGCATCAACGGCAATTGACGACACGCTCAGCCGTATCTTCGCACTTGCGAACGCCTCGAGCTCGTTACTGCGACGGTAATTGCTCCGTAGCTGTAACGAAAATAAATGAAAATACAGGTGAGTCCGCGCCGAAGAGGGGCGAATGCAAGGACGACGTACCTGTCGGCGGAAGATCGAGATTCTCGAGCCGCTCGTATGAGGTTCGTAGCGTAACACCTTTGCATCAACGCAAATCGTTGCTCGTTGATATGCCAGCGGGAAGCAAAATTCCCGATGAATTCGATCGATTATCTCCGTAAGCGTTTGCGTTATAAGTAGGCATGTGCGGTGAAGAAACCCGCTAAAGTACCGTTATAACGTTGCGTTACACGAACAAGAAAAATAAAAAAGTAAATAACAAAAAATCAATAAATCGTAAAGAAATTTTGCGTCATTGATTTTTTGATTTTTTTAAATTAACATTTATATAAAAAATAATGATTATACAATAATATAGATACATTATATTCTTTTTTTTTCAATAATAATATATAATTTAATTAATAATAATATATAAAAAATAAAATCATAAAATGGAGGGGTCGTAATAATCGGAGAATTTCATTAAATTCCGAAGCAACTCTACTTTAATATAGCTGAATTTTT
This sequence comes from Cryptus armator, assembly GCA_963971235.1. NCBI lineage: Eukaryota > Metazoa > Arthropoda > Insecta > Hymenoptera > Ichneumonidae > Cryptus > Cryptus armator. Next base: position 10,504,105 of record OZ020242.1, on the reverse strand, counting down.
TTCAATGGCAATGCGAAGCTTCGTAACAATAGGATTTTCTAGATTTTTTACAATAGCCGACTTAGTGCTTTTTTAAATTATTTTTTTTATCTGAGGCCCGTAAAATTTCTCTCGTCTCTGATAATTAACTTTTCTCTTCTGTCGAAACTCTTCTTTTGCTTCTCGAGATCTCGTTTCCTCTTCACGGCGTCTCTCAACTTCCATTCTTTACCCGAAGAGCACTAGTCGCGTAATTATCGTTTAATCAGTGTGAAGGAGCTTCGCCCGATTGATTTTATTCGGTAGTCGCGTCGTCACGAGAGCCAAGTACCCGCTGGTCCGTTCGCTGTCGAGAGCTTACTGACTCGCGATATAATTGGAAAATGTCTCGTCCACTCGCGTATTAATCCTTAATTAACGATTTAACTGTGAGACAACATCTGTCGCCTTGGGACGCGATCGTTCGCTTTGGAGTAAATCGTCGAAGCGGAAATGAACATAGTTTGCGCTCGTCAACTGAGCATTAAATATTAATCGCTCGTTATTATTCCGAATGCAGTTATAAGTAAAAATTCATCAGAAAAATTAAAATATAATAATAATAATAATAATAATAACAACAAAATAATAATGAAACAGCGTACCGTATGCAAAAAAAACATCACTCGCGACAGACAGAAGTAAAAAAGAATCGTATTTCTCTACGCACTTGCAACGCAATGTCGATGGAAACCGTAAAAGGGTTTTTCAAGGTCCGAATCGATTAATCAATATTAGCATCGTCGTTGTATACCGCCTTCGTCGGCGTCAACCGAACACGTTGCGTTAGTCCATTGCTCACCCACGGATCGATATTTCGATACATACAGCAGTATCTCATCGTCGCTATAATAACTAATAACCCATAAGTCCCAATATTGTATCCCTTACACCGGCACTATACCGAAAAATCGATCTTAAAGCTCTTCGAAAAACTTTTTTATTCCGTATACTTCGAACTCCATCGAAATTTATTCTCAACCGAATGCGGAAACTTTTGCCATAACGTAAATAATCGATGAAAAAAAAAAAAAAAAAAAAAAAAAACGAAGAAGTTTTTCCGCTAAGCGAAAAGGCCAATCGCGCATTTTCGCTTATATCGTTCTCGATCCCTTAAGATTTGCTTCTTACCCACGATAAGTTTGGGAAAAACTTTTTTTTATCTATCTTCCCGTATAACAATTTTCGCAGTCGATAAGTTTCGATACCTCTGATTCGTTGATTGCACGACGTACTAATATAACGTATTGTTAGTCGAGCGAATATTCATTCATTTCTTTTTGCACGTTGCTTTCAGACCCTCGACTTTGACCGCGATGGCCTCACGAAATTGAAGAAAGCTATAAAAGCGATACACAACTCGGGGAACGGTGAGTAATGCAACAGGTAGATCAATACTCTCTGTTTAATGGTATAGAGGTATGTTATGTATGTTCTATAGGTATGTATGGTACTGTTTCCTGTTTACGGTGACCGGATGTACGCTCGCCAGTGGGTACAGGTACACGTGACGGAACTATCCGAAGGAAGGGAAAAAAAAAAAAAAAAACAGATGTGACGATAACCCTTCGAAAAAAATACCTATAGTAAAGTAAATCGTTACACGCTATTCTCTCGCCGCATCGAGTGTGAATTATGAATGAATGTCGCCGTGCAAAAAAAAAAAAAAAAGTACGGTAAGCCATCATTTTATCGATCGCAAGTAATTTTATGCGAAATTTTTTCGCAACGGTTTTTCCACATTGGTTGCATTTTTTTTTTTTTTTTTTTTTTTTTCACGTTTTGAATACATCGAACGCGCGCACTCGCTATATCACGATAGATTGGATGGATGTACATTTGGTAGACCGATGTACAGTGGGAATATTTTTTTTTGTAGTTAACTAATGTATACATTGGATACTCCGAATTATATATTTAGTTATTGTTAACGTATATTAATAATTTTTAAAACACAACGATTGACATAATCGTTCGTATAGATCGGTATAAATTCCACCGCGGAACTTAAAAAAAAAATTCCAGAAGACTCGAATCAATTTTAGTTAATTAATATAATGGGGTTTAGCGATAATCCGAAAATTTTCGCAATAACGTGAATATTCCGCGAATTGAGATCGGCGAGAGAATTAATAATAATTGACATAATGTTCTCTCTAATTATCTCCGATAATATTCCATCGTCGTTATTATTCAAATTTCGTACTATCGATGCCCAACAACATACAAGTGACACTCGATAATTAAACGCAAATGAGTGTTTCTTATCGATCGTCGATATCAGAAGAAAAAAAAAGGTGAAATGCTTTTTCGTCGTGTCGGCTTTTGTGTTCGAAGTATTTTACGTTCACTGTACAAAAAATGGTAAATTTTACGAACTCGTGAATTAAAAAACCTCAACCTGTAAATTTACGAAACATTCCTAAAATTAAAAAAAAAAATTACATTAAAATTACCAAATTTTTCGGTGTGTTGCTTAAAAAAAAGTTGTTTAAAATTTCACCACATATTTGTTTGAAATTTATTACGGTTCATATGTAAAAGGTTCCAATACCGGAAGTCATTTTTTTAATGTAAATTTCCGTCAGCACGCTAAAGATTTCAAGAGATCCTCAACATTAAAATTTAAAAAATTTATCTACAAATTTCAATTTCTATTAATTAATATTTTTTATATTTGGCTTAACCAACTATTAAATGAAAAATTACCTATGCCTACGAAAAAAAAAAAAAAAAAAAAAATGGAACCTCGTAATACTGTGAAAACTTAACGGAGACATTCGTTAAGACCACAAGACCCCCAATGTGGATACTGAAGGTCCGAAAAATATGTCCGCTGACGGTGATTCAAAAAGCCATAATTTACAATCAAAGCCCAAAATAGTTAGACAAATATAATTCGAATCGCAACTCATCGCTCCGTCATCCCACCCCTGAGGCAACGAGCGCTCGTTGCGTACGATTAATCGTACGTCCGGTCCGCGTTGGTCGGACTCCGGGGAGAGAGAGTTCCTTATCGCTCGGTAATAAAGGGTGAGGCAAGGACCTCGACCGATACTCTTTGGGTCATGTGTACGTGGTACACACACGCGATATCGCGCACGTCGCGCGTGTAACGCGGGGCTCCAGAGGTTTTTCTGTGTACGTCGGATTGGTTGGAAAGAGCGACCGGCCGACGAAGCAGACAGATCGATTTCTCTGGCGCCCCGTGTGCTCTTTCGCTATGGCTCGTCACAGCCGACCCCCCTGCACCCCAGCGCTAGCCAAAGCGCGCAAGCAAACCCAACCTAACCAAACCCTCGTTCTCGACGCATTCACCCCGTGGTAATGGGGCAACCGCCGCCCCGTATACTAGTAGTAGTAATACGTATCCCCCGGTTGAACGTTACGCTACTACGTTCGTCCATAAAGAAAGTTCACACAAAGAAATACTACGACTCATACCACAGCTCTCAATGTGTATTGGTAGCTGCATCGTTGCCTCGGCCAACGTACCTTACGCTTCGTCGCATTATGTGTCCTATCTTTGTACCGTATATTTATTTTTAATATTTTTTTCACACCCGACGACACACCCTTCACATTTTTTTTTTCTTTTTCATTCAAAGTATATTGCAATTTTTTCGCTGTTTTCAAGAGAGCTATATATACGTACATACATCACGTGAACGATTCCACACTCCGTGGGCGTATGTACCTCGAGTACCGGAAACGGAATGCGAAACGTGTACATCGAGTTTCTGAAAAACTCGATTTATCGACTAGAAAAAAAATGCAAATTTAATTTAAACATCACTTTCTTGCGGGTTATCACGCAATTAGATGCGTTTGACAAAAATTCTATTTTTTTGGTAACATTTTTAAAAATCATTGGCTTCTTTTTTTTTTTTTATGAAATTTGAAAGAATCAATGAGTACTGAACTCTCGATATACCTGATAAATTTCAGGTTGTTATTTTGACGCAAATTTAATCTCTGAAGGCTTTGGACTCTATTAAAAATGTATACAAAGTATTAGCTGAATAGATCGCAATTTTCTCGATTCCGGAACTTTATAGCATTTTTTTTTTTTTTTTTTTTTCGAAAATTTCGCGCGCATAACATTTGAAGGATTGGGTCGACCGCGAAAAATTGCATAAACAAAATAACAACGCAATATATTTACGGAAATTTGGAAAAAACCATAAGCAATGACCGCTTAATATACGTAAGAAATTTCAGCGCGATAACTAAACGTTTTCAAGTTATAAAGGTTTAAATTTTTCTCGGTTAATATACATACATTCATCCAAACATTTTTTTTAAATACGATTTTTCATTAAAATCTCGAAAATATTTTTTTTCTAACCAAAAAAAAGTTTCCTCTACGAGGAAGTAAAATGAAAGGTATTCGTGAGATTAATAACGTTCAGTCTCTGGTTCAGGATGTATGGTTTCCACGTGCGAACTTAAATAACTCCGGCGGTATAGCATTGGTTTAAGCGACGTTTCCAACCCGTCTTTCGTGTCGAACGAGGCGTGTAAACTCTTCTTTCTTTCTTTTTCCTCCCTCATTATTTTTCCTTTTCCTCCTCTCTATCGTATTCTCGTTCTGCTCGCATAGCTTTCCCGAGCGCGTGCTGGCGGCTATCCGCACTGGACTGGCAAAGATAAACTACGGTTACGCCCTCCCGCTTCCGACTCCCGGCACTTCTGCATGATTTTCATTCTGTTCTTTTCCTTTTTTTTTTTTTTTCTTTTTTCTCTCACGTTATTTAATATTTTTCTGTCTCGTTATCCGTGCAACGATTTACCAGACGGCAACACGCCCAACAGTTGAGAAGGTGAAATTGCTGTCAGAATTTTTATCTCTTATCGCTGGCATTCGTTCATCGGAGTCTTTGACGAATTTGCAGTGTCACAGAGGGCGGCTAGCCAGCCGTCTCGACGAACGTTTGGAGTACGTACTCCGGACCCCGCTTGAGCCTCTCGGTTTTTTGCAGAGTCAACACTGTCGAAGAGCAGTCAGGGTGAAGCAGCTTGGGGAACTTCGTTCACTCGAGAAGTCGGAACCCTTTTTCCTTTTTCTCCGTATTGTCGCTTAACCGTTTTAATACAGCATTTAAGGCGATTGTGGAAGTCCTTCAATACTCAAACAGTTATATCCGCGATAAGAGAGTCCGCAAGGACTCGAAGCATCTTTACGATACTCCGAAGAAATGTCTTTGACGGAATTATTGAGATGATACAGCGGTCGCTTTCGTTTTTCTATCGATTTTCTTTGACAATCTCTCTGACTGCAGTAGTTTATTATTATTTCTGAAAATCTCTTAAAGTAACCGGAGTCTGTCGACTTAAATACGAAAAAAAAAAAAATCATAATACGGTAGAAAAAAATGAAGAAATAAACTAAGTTACGATACGAAACGAAGTTTCCTTGCAAAAACGATATTCTTCCGTGTTGTTTCGACCAAATCTGACGCCATTTGCTTCAAAGAATTTGGCGCGTTTCCCATTTTAAGCGGCTTTTCGTCATCCGCCTCTTGGGAAACTCTTCCTTTTCCCTTCTTTTTCGTCCCGATATTCGACAGCAAGTCGCATACTTCGCCTAGCGACGTTCGTGACGAGGATCCAGCGACGGCATTTTATCTCATAACGAACGCGTCTATATACGGCTATAGTCTGCCGCTTGGAGCAAAAGCGTGAAGCGCTGAAATGTGCCCTATAGCGAGCCAAGCAGCCGTTTGCCACCGTCAGACAATAGGCCCCCTTCGAGACAGTCGATCTATTCGATATAACGTCGAAACTACGAAACGGAAATTCCGTTACGGCTCTGTGCAGCCAGTAAATCACTACAGTATATGAGTGCTACGCACGGGTCATTTGTACGGATTGTATCTTTATGTAGAAACCCCGTATGCGGTACAATTCCGATTGTTTTGTCTAAGAGCGTCGTGTATCGATATTCTCTGCGCTACCGCTGCATCTACATGACGTTTTCCCGACGGCGCAAATTCCATTCGTTGATACAACGATTGAGGGCATCGCGATCATTTTTTTTATCGAGCATCTCTGCAAAAATCTTAGCGAATTCATTCATTAGCCGCTTGCAAAGGAAATGATTATGAAAATTTTTACGAAACCACTTAATTCACCGGAAGTTAAGCTTCGACGGAGATCCAAAGTAAAACGCAATGTTCCATGAGTGCAAATGCCGAAGGCATTTGTGGATAATGCGAATTCTCTCGACGTGATATTCGCCCATCGAAAAAGAAATTGGTAAGATTAATGAGAAAACTTTCATCGAGATTAGATTCGCTGCGCAGAGACCTCCCCCCTGAGAATTATATCTTTTTCGAAGAGAATTTTCATCAAATTCGGTTCAGTAACTTTTCGGAATCGTTGGTCGCTGTTTCCTTCTTCCGGAAACTTAATATGATTGTAGAACTTTTGTTGAAGTACGTGGATTTAGCTGTTTTATTTAATTAATACGACTTTTATTTGCATTTTATTTCAATAAACGAAATTGCTTTCAATTGCTAGTAATATACTGAAAGGAAAAGCACATTTTATTTTATTAATCTTAAACTGCTTTTGATGAATCAGTAATTCCAAAGAATGAAAGAATTTATCGATAGCGTTGTTCGTTAATAATTAACTGAATCTGACTACTGAATGTCGGGGGCTGAAAAAAAAAATTGAAAAGCAAATAAACAATAGTTTTTTGGTAAAAACAATATTATTAATAATAATAATCTTCTATTAATAGGCGAAACCCCTTCTATTGCTTAGCTGCACCGAGAAAAATGTGTAAAATATATAAAATAATATATTTATATTCTTCCGAATGCAACTAAATACTAAAAGGGATTCCACCCGTTAATAGTAGGTTATTATTATTATTACAAAAATGCAGCAAATTATTTTTTAATTGCGAAATTTAGGAATTTTTTTTTTTTTCTACGAAATTTACGAAAAGTACTAAAAGTATATTGGATAGTTGCATCGATTTCACGTTACTTCGAGCGCCCCATGAAGTAAATTCCAAGTGCGAAAAGAATTTCGATCACCCACCCTACGGAAGTATCCTCGTTGTTGAACTCGTGTCGGTAAACGTGGAGATCACCCCGAGAAGAGCGGTGAGTTGCTATGGTTGCCGATGGCAACCCAGAGAGCAGCGATCACGCCACCCTTCTTCGCTGTCGTCGCTCGTCGTGAAGCCCCACGGTACATATTCTCAACAAATATATTCGTCGTCGGCGATATTACTTCATCGCAATCCGCCGATATTGACGAATAATGAATACGTTTTTCCAATCGCGTGTGTCGCCGACGTGTCCAAACCAAACGTTCCGCATAGTCGTGTGCGAGGCGCCCTATTGTCCAGAAGCAATGGCCATACGAGTCTCAATGAAAAATCTATAACACGAAAAAGAAAAAAAGAAAAAAAGTTTGATGAACCCGTAGTGCACTGGACGCTTCGAGTCTATCCTGAAGCATCGATCGACGAGTAATCGATACAAAACTACTCAATCAATCCATCGCGAGTTTTTTCAATTTCTTTTCTCTAATTCTTTCTTTATTTTTAACATTCGCGCAGAATTCGATAGGAACCCCGCCGGATATTCATTTTTTTTTTAGACTTATTGATGAACATCGTTTTTTGTTTTTCTTTGCTTGCAGCTCACGTCGATAACGAGGTGTACCTTGGAAGGGCTTTGGAAAGACTCGGCGATGCTGCACTCAAGGAACAGGAACCCGATATCGGTGCTGCGTTTCTCAAATTCGCCGTTGTCACGAAGGAACTCAGTGCCCTCATGAAGACTCTGGTAAGATATGCAAAGATTTTTCGTTTCATCTCAATTTTTTTCAAATAAAATTTTTAATTTTCAAAAAAAAAAACAAAAATTATCATTTTATCGTGAAATTCGGCGATTTTTATCATTTTAACTTAAAAAACAAATAATACAAATTAATTTCGGACAGATCTTACAATTTTTCTTTTAAATTTAATAATAAAAATAAAATAATTCCAATTCGTTGAGAAATTCGACGATCTTTATCATTTTTATTAAGAATGAAATATTATAAATTAATTACGGACAGACCTTACAACTTTTCTTTTATTCTCGATGTGCAAATATTATATTAAGGATTCTGAGATCGAAAGGTACGGGTATTGATCGAATGAACGAATGAACGAATGAAATTCAAGGGACGAGTTTCGTCGTTGGCAAACGTTTTGTGTCCTCCTGGGCACTCCTTCTTCGCGTTTGACATACGCGGAACAGTTATATTACTCTCGTGCGTGTCTTCGCTCATTGATATTGCTCGTTAGTCGCTGCGCGTGAATTCGTCCCCTCGACTTTACCTTATTAGTCGCCGAACGTTGCGTAACTCGCCTCATATCTTATTCGAAACGCGTTTCCGCTCATCTTCCTTCGTATATCCTCCTCATTGAAGCCCTTATCTCATAATCTTGCCACGTTTGTTTCCGCGATTGATGGTCAAGTTCCTTTTTAATCCTTTCAATGCCAAATTTTGATTATATATCATCGAAATTTTGCCATTTAAGGAAATATGGAAAATCAATAGATTCGCGATGTTTTCCTCTGGCAAAAAATTATGTGTTATCATGAAAAAAAAAAATCAGAAAAACCGTATTATTCAAAAAGAAACGAAAGAAAGCTGAAAAAATATTTTGATTTTAATAACAAAAAAAAATGTTGAATTGAATAAATTTTGCCATTTAAGGATATAGTGAAAATCGGTAGATTCATAATTTCGCTCTCTCGCAAAAAATTATATGTTTTCATGAAAAAAAAAAAAAGTCAGAAAAACCGTATTATTCAAGAAGAAACAACAGAAAATAAAGAGAAAATAATTTTATTTTAGTAAATGTAAAGAAAATTTGAAAAATAAATTTTTTCATTAAAGATGAAAAATTGAAAGATTCGTAATGTTGCTCTTTTGCGAAAAACTATTGTTTCATGAATAAATAGAAACCGAAAAACGGTATAATCCAAGAAGAACCGAAAGAAAACTGTAAGTAAGAAAATAAATTTTTTTCGCGAGTATTTCGTACAATCATTTGAAAAAATGGATTTATTAATACTTTCGTTTCATTTTATTTGTGTTTTTGTTTACCATTATTCATTTTTTATTATATCTCCGACACCGGATAAATCTATTTGCCGTATCTATCTGCTGTCGGATATCGATTTTATTATTATCGCTTGAGTACGTGTTGCGACGAAATACTTGGAGCGTAAATCCATTAGTAATAAATAATGGCTCTCTTCCATCGTCTTGATAAATGGTCACTGTCCGAAATAATGTTTCGTCACTTCCGCTTTCACCTCTCGGGATTCCATACGCGAGGTTCTTCAAGATATAATACGAAGAGTAGTCGTATCGATCGCGTGCAAACTCCACCAGAGCCACCGCAACGCTTCCCGTTGCCGTGGCCCTGATATGTTTTTGTTGTACATGCGTATGTATGCATATTGTATATATATATCTTTACCTGTATACGGTTAGTGGTATACATAGGTCTCCAGTCGAATTGTCCCGAAGCGCACGGTCGATTAGGGAATACCAGGAGATAAACGTATCCTTGGCCCAAATTCCCGCAACACGTGGCCACGCCTCGTCACGTCTCGCGACTACGATAAATGTCACACAAAAAAAAAAAACTATTAAACATTCTTTCCTCATTTCTCCGCTCGAGAAATCCGGGGAAATGAACATTTTTAAGAAATTTACGTGTAACCAATATCGACACTGTATCGAACAATGCGAAAGAAAAGATCGATACCAAAATCAAGTTTAACCCTCCGGTAAAAATTTGTTTAATTTCTTTACGATCTTTAATTTTTATTATTAATGATTTTTCTATATTTGACTTAACCAATTATTGGGTTATATATTACACATCGCGAAACGATGGAATATTTTTTTTATCTCGAAGTATTGCGACGCAAAGTCTGAAAAATACGTGTACTGTCAGAGGGTTAATAATTCCGTTCTTTTATTAATGATTTACGTATGAAAATACTATTTCCTTTACAAAAAATAGTTAATTCACTAATTCGCGAAATAAAAACTAATAAACATAGGTATATGATACATTTTGGAACAATGAAATACTGAAATTTTATATAGTCAATGAGCCAATTATTTCGGAAAAAAAAAAAAAAAAATTGCTGAAGACATAAACTCGAAACAAAAAAAATTCTCCACTTTTGAAGTTGAATAATAACGATGTTATCATTCAAGACTTCGTGAAGAACGATATGCATAAAAGTTTTCTCATTTATTTGATATACACAAAGTACCGAGCCGAATAGACTATGAAGAAGTAATGCGAAGACCGTGCAATGCATTGTATAGGGGTACAATTTTTTTTCATTACCGTAATAAAACTTCGTGCACATAGGGGTATAGAGACAGTAACGACGGGGGATTCCCCGTTGGAAGCGGCTGTTTTTCCGTTCTTCGATGAGTTATGTTCGTTATCTTCGATATTATTCCGAAAGAATTGCGAGAGGATTCACGAAATATAAAGAACTACAATAGGGTCGGTTTCTTATCGAAATTATCGGCGCCGAAGTTTCATTGTCTAATCTCACGTTTCGTAAAATATCCACAAAGAAAAACGTGGGGGAGAGAGACCCGATGTTCGAGAGGATTCATCGACGGCAGGGGGGGGGGGAGACTGCATTCTATCGAACGGAACGTTTCCTATTATAGTCAACGTCCTGTGTAAGCAAAAAAGAAAAACTCTAACAGAGAGTGAGTCACACTCCAGACAGCAGGAGAAAGAGGCTTTCGATGAAGGAGTAGGATAGAGAAAGTGAAAACCGAGTTCGGGTTTATCGTAGGGTTTCAAGGGGACGCAGAGAGGACTCGGGACGAGGATGATCCACCCTCATACTTTAGTCGTCATACACGATATATATTTCGCGAGAGGTACGCGCGGAACGGCACGAGTAATCGTTTAATCTCGTGCGCCAAAACCGTTTAGTTTCTCGTCGAAGCTGTGACGAACGAAATTCTATACCTACTCGTGAATTAAAATCCCGTTTATCGTAGACTGAGGGGAAGGGAGCATTCGTGTCTCGGTCTGGCGATTCTCGTCAGTCTGCCTGTGTATACACACCGTCGCTTTCGTCCTCAGCATCCCGTGAAAGGTGAAATTCAAGGAGAAATCTCACTACTCACCTGTACCTCTCGTGTGCCATACGGAAGGCCGATGCTATTACACGAGCGCTATCAACGCTTTTAATTGAACGAAACACGAATGCGGAGGTAGAAAAATATTATTAACAACAAAAGAAAATTAAAACAGCCGACGGTAACTCCATTGCTTCCTACCGTATTATTATTTTTTATTTCTTCGAAAAAGGTCAGCTGCAGTGGAATATGAAAATCATGCATAATTCATTTATACATCTGGATATTCTACAACAAAATTTATTCGAAAAAAATAATAATAGCCTGCAACTGAAATTTCTACAATTATACATTAATTATTTTTTTTTTTTTGTCTTTTACGAAGCTTTCAGCAAAGTAATAGCGCATCGCGACTTCCTTATTATTAGCGGTTCTTTTGATAAAAATGAAAAATATGTTGAGAAAGCAAATTACAATCTTTTTTCGAAGTGTTTTTTTTTTTTCGTAATTTTTTTTTCGTTAAAAAAAATTATCTCATGGCACACTTTTCGACACACATCGAAACTTTTTTTTTTTGTACAAAAAAATGTACCGTTCAAAAAAACTGTACGATCTACTGTGCCGCAAATTATAACTCGAAAGTTTCAAGTCATTCGTGTAGTTTAATTTATCGTACAAAAAACATTACTAATTATAAAAATTATTATTGTTATCATTATTGTACTGAGAAAAATGATAAAATGATGATAATTTTTTGTCAAAAATTATCCGCGAAATATTTTCTTTTTTATTTTTATTATAATTTTATTAGAATTATAATATAAATACGAAACAGAATGTTATCGTTAATTTTCTTCGATAAAATTTGTCCTTAAAATTGCCTCAGAATTTGTAAAACATAAAATACTGTTGATTACATAGCGGTTCGGGAAAATTAATTATTCGCAAAATGTGTTTAATTTTAGATGCAAAACATAAACAACATCGTTATGTTTCCATTGGATTCGGTACTAAAGGGAGATTTGAGGGGCGTAAAGGGCGATTTGAAGAGGCCGTTCGAAAAAGCTTGGAAGGATTACGAGGCAAAGTACGCGAAGATTGAAAAAGAAAAGAAGCAACACGCGAAGGAGGCCGGTCTCATTAGATCCGAAGTCACCCCCGCGGAAATTGCCGACGAGATGGAAAAGGAGAGGCGGTTATTCCAATTACAGATGTGCGAAGTAAGTTTCTTCGCGTAATTAACGAAAAATCTTTGGCGTTATATCGTCGAATTACCTCGACGTTCATTCAATTCTGGTGAAAATGTGATGCATCCATACAATTTATCATTTCACGTTCACAGTATCTCATTAAGGTCAATGAAATCAAAACGAAGAAAGGCATCGAACTTTTGCAACACCTCGTCGAGTATTATCACGCGCAGACGAAGTAAGTAGAAGAATAATTTCTCAAAAAAAAAAAAAAAAAAATTAAATTAAATTTAAAAAAATGAAAAGATTCTCGACGTCTCAATTTTTTAATAATTTGCCACAGTTACTTTCAAGACGGTCTTAAAACAATCGAACACTTTGGATCATACGTTGCCGATCTCAGTGTGAAGTTGCAGAAAATTCGTCAAAATCAAGACGAGGAACGACGACGGTTAACGGAGCTTCGAAGTTTGTTGAGGAGTTCCGGTTGCGACAAAGAAGTACGTATGGCAATAATAATAATAATAATAATAATAATAACGTCAAGCGATAAATCTCGAGCGACGATGTCGACTGTTTAAACTTAAACAAAAGCGCTCGCGCGACCGAGTCGCGTCTAAATGACCTAAATCCCTTCTATATTCTTGTATAACGTTTCATTTATAGCTGAATGCGAATGCGAGCGCAGGTTACTCGCTGCATCAACTCCAAGGCGACAAGCAACACGGGGTCACACGATCCGGTCATTTGTTGAAGAAAAGCGAAGGGAAGATGCGGCGCGTATGGCAGAAGAGGAGATGCGCGGTACAGGCGGAAGGTTACCTGGATATATGCCACGCCGACGAGAACAAACCACCGACGCGAGTCAATTTATTAACGTGTCAGATTAAACTCGTTCCCGACGACAAACGCGGATTCGATCTCATTAGTTGTAGGTATTGCCTTGGAAAAGCAATTTATACCTCATGCATCTTTTTTTTATCCAATAAACACAAATTTTCTCGAAATATAATGAAAAATATTTAAAGAATTTCGCATCGAGTAATTTGTAATACCGATTTTATTGCAATTCGTATTTGCAATACAATTGATTCAGATATTATTTGGCAAAAATTAGAAAAAAATTGGTAGACTCCGAAAAAAAAAAACAAGAAATTCAGATATGTGGTTTTTTATTCACGGAAATTTGATCTTTTCTAACCGCTGCTAGTTTGGCTGCTTTAATGCAAATTTAATGCAAATAAAATACGATAAAGAAAAGAAAGCAAAATATTTGAAGAATTGCGTATCGAGTATTCGTAATACCGATTCGTGATTCGTGTTCGATTCGTGAATTGATTCGCAGATTATTTCGCAAAAATCAGAAAAATTAACGAAACTCCGAAAAGAAGAAGAAGAAAAAAAAAACAAACAAAAAACAACGAAATTTAGATATGTGGTTTTTTATTCACGGAAATTTGATCTTTTCCAACCGTTGCTAGTTTGGCTGCTTTAATGAAAATTTATTAATGTTTCTAATTTTTTTAATGGCACGCAGACAATAGAACGTACCATTTCCAAGCCGAAGTCGAAGCCAACCAGTAAATAAAATACAATAAAGAAAAGAAAGCAAAATATTTGAAGAATTTCACATCGAGTATTCGTAATACCGATTTTATTACAATTCGTTAATTGATTCGGAGATTATTTCGCAAGAATCAGAAAAAAATTGGGAGACTCCGAAAAAAAAAAAAGCAAAGAAATTTAGATATGTGGTTTTTTATTCACGGAAATTTGATATTTTCCAACCGTTGCTAGTTTGGCTGCTTTAATGCACATTTATTAATGTTTCTAATTTTTTTAATGGCACGCAGACAATAGAACGTACCATTTCCAAGCCGAAGACGAAGCCGACCAGAGGGCCTGGATGTCCGTATTGGTTAACTGTAAGGAGAGAGCATTGCTTCGTGCTTTTGACGCCAGTGGCAAAGCTGAAGCCGGTCAAGGCAATCCTAGTCTAGTTGAACTTCAACAAGCGGTGATCCGTTGTATTATGAGACTTCCTGGCAACGATCACTGCTGCGATTGCTCGTCACAAAACGGTGAGTTATCATCGTTCACTTGACATACTACACGCGTAATCGGCTTTCCGGTCGGAATTTCAATCTTCGATTCGGATAACCACTCCAATGTTGAATGTAATTGTTTTTTTTTCTCTCGTAACATACAGACGCTACTTGGCTATCGACGAATTTTGGAATAATCGTGTGTATCGAGTGCAGCGGAATTCACAGGGATCTCGGCGTTCACATATCCAGAATACAATCATTGACTTTGGACAATATGGGCACTGCACAGTTATTACTCGCTCGCTATATGACCAATCAGTCGTTCAACGAAATTATGGAAGCGACGTTACATCATAATCTCAAACCAACGCCAACGTCGACGATGTAAATATAAATCGGCTGTTTTTTTTTACGATTTCCTTTTTTTACATTTCTCAGTTTTTGTTTCATTGAAATCCGTAATATCTTACATAGTTTTACGCCCAAGTTACGCTTTTAATATCATTAATTATAGGATATTTTGGTAGAGAATCGATTTCTTATTATGACAAACGATTTTTCTTTAAATTTGTTTATTTTACTTTATATATGGAAAGTATTTCATCTCTTGTTTCGTTGCACTCGTTGAAAGAACTGTAAAAGTTTCTACAGATTAAAGACTAACAATCAACGCTGAACAATGCGCTTAAAAAAGAAAGTCTCAAGTGTTTCTGTATAGTCACTGATCGGTAAAAAGGATAAGCGTAACTTTGTTTCTAAAGGGACGAGCGATACGAGTTCATACGGGCAAAGTATGTGGACAAGAGGTACGTCATGAACACATGCGCCGACGAACACGATCTATTGTCGGATCTCGAACACGCTGTGAACAATCGAGACTTGCAACAGCTTCTACAAGTTTATGCGGAGAACGTGGATTTGGCGTCTCCACTACCGACCTCTGTAAGTTTCAAATTGGCGATCTGAATGCGGGTCGGAACGCTATAAATTCGAATATAATACGTAATACGTAATACTGAATACCGAACTATGCGTTACATTTCCTTTTTTTCTCACAGGACGTCGGTGAGACCGCTCTCCACTTGGCTATTCTACGAGAAATGGGAAATAGCCTTCACATAGTCGATTTTCTCGCGCAAAATATGCCCACAGGGGGAATCGACCGGACGAGTATAGCCGGCGAGAGCGCGTTGCATCTTTCAGCGCGACACGATCGGGCCGAAGCTATGAAATTGCTACTGCGTGCCGGCGCCGATCCAACTCTCAGAAATAATCAAGAAAAGACACCTTTGGACATTGCACAGGAAATGGGTCACCACACTTGCAAGGAATTGGTAATTTTTCATTTTTTTTTTTTATTTTTTTTCGAACTCTGAATAATTCTTTGAGGATAGAATTCTGTGAATTTTTTAAATTCTATGAATAAATCGATAAATAATATCGTAAATTTCATTTACTTTCCGATTTTTTTTCGCTCGACATGCAAAAGTTTTTTTGGTATATTCGACGCTAACTTTTTTATTAATTAAGATTGAGTTGTTTTATAAATTAGACGTTTCATTTAAAGAAATAAATTTAATATATTATAAAAATTAAATTTGATAAATCCTTGTTGACAAATTTATATTCATTTTTTTTAGCTTAACAGCGCTTTGCAAAGACAAAAAACGCTTCTCGACAATGTAAACATCGACTGGAATTTATCGCACGATGAGGGATCGACAGATTTTTCCGATGATGAAACAATAATCGAAGACAGAGTGAGTATTTTGTTGTATTACGATTGAAATGTTTTGACGAACATTGTCCGTTGTATCGATGACAACTCGATTTACTCAGAATGGGTGTTTGACGCCGGAAAAGAAGTCGCGTAGCAGGCCGCCTTCGTACGCAGGTGGTGGAGGCACCGGCCCAGGAGATTCGCCGGTTACACTTCGAAGTCGTAGCAGCACTTGCGACAGTCTGCAGAGCGGCTCCTCGCCGAATTCCGTTACCAACAGACAACAGATGCCACCGCCACCGCCACCACAAACGAGAAAACCTGTCGTTGGTACGTTCATTAAATCATCGGCACACGTTGAACACGTGTCTTTGAAATTTAATTACATTATATTTATATGATCGTTATCTTTACGGCGCGTGTTTCGTTATATCCCCAACTAAAAGTGAGATTCCGAGAGAATTTTTAATACTTTCCATTGGTGCAAAAATCTAAACGAAATTAACTGTATAGAAAGTGCGAAGAATATTAATTTTGCATAATAATAACGTCGAAAGTTATTAACGCAATCGAAAAAAAAAAATAGTTTGAAAAATCACCCGGCAACATAAACTTTTATTTTACCAAAAATTGATTCGTTAATTTTTTGAATACTTATACATTTTTTTAGAATTTTTTCTAATATTAGAGCAGTTTTAGTCTTTTTGCGAATGAAAAACTACGAATTTTTAATTCTTTTTTGCAAAAAGACTACTTATTTTCTAAAATGCGAAGGAATTCTGAAAAAAATTCCTATGTATTCAGAAGAGAAACGAATCAACTTCTGGTAAAAAAAATCGATTGCCGGATGATTTACCAACTTTTGTTAACTGATTTGTTAGTAACGTTTTGGTATTATTATTATGAGAAATCAATGTTCTTAGCACGAGAAAGAAAAACGAATTAAAGAATTCTATAGATTTTTTTATAAATGCATATTAAAAGTTTCGAAAGTAAACATCGTAAATCTAACGACCAGTCGTAATCTTCTTGTCATCTGTACATCGCATCTATTCGATACAATATGAAACAATGGATATCATTGTAAAATGTGCGTTCGAAAGTTCCCAGTTCCATGGGTTCCGACATGTCGATGAACATTCACGGATCGTTGAAGAAGCGCGTGGCACCTCCACCGCCGCCTGGCAACGGAAGCGGTATGCTGACTGCCCATTACGGAACTCTGCCGTCCTCGGTATCGCTCGCGGGTTCTTCGCACAGTAGAACAACGAGTGAACCGATTTTAGCCGGTCACTCCTTACATACATTGCCACATTCGTTGAATACCCTCAACAGTCAGCATCACAAAAGATCGCCCAGCGGCGATTCGTCGACTAGTCACGGTAAATGTAATTTTTTATTTTAATACAAATTTCATTCACGTATTCCATAAAAAAAAAAAAATGTATCATAAACTGGAAGTAACTTATAATAAAAGAAAAACCCGTTATGAATTTATGTTCCAATAGGAAAAATATGGAAAAACATCTTACAATAATTCCGAGTAAAAAAAAAATCAGCGATTTTGCGCTTACAATTTTTTTTTTTTCAAATTTATTATATATAGATATCGTTTATTGTTTTAGGGTCGTTGACCCCGCAAAATGTATTTTAATGACAAGATTCAAATGTTTATTAACTAATTAAATAATCGAATTGCAAAAATTTTATTAGGAATGGACAAAGCGAATAGTTCGACGCTACAGAGACCGCGAAATCCGCCACCCCCAGCGCCGTCAGTTCCCAGTTCGTCAAGACTAAGCAACGGCCGAAGCAGCGAATCTCTAAGTTCCATGTGTTCCGATCACGGGATAGGTAATCCTGTACCACCGCCGCGAAAGGTAAGATTCGTACGTTTCGACGAATTTTTCGACTTAATAGATATATCCGTTCTACGGTGGTGGTGAATGGTTATTTGGGATGTTTTTTTTTTTTCGGAGTAGGCGGTTGTGGTTATAGAATTATTCGGTTAATAAGGGATATAAACGGTACAGCGTAAAATTAAAATAACTCGAGCAAAATCGGAATTCGATATTCGATATCGATTAAACGCAAACATACCTCGGTACCGATACGCGGTGGGAATTACCGATAGTGCTAAAGAAAAACAAAAAAAAGTTCAACTACATACCATATTGATTTCATTTCACAATGCTATTATCCGCAATCGATCGGAACTAACACGTCGTTCTGCTACGTAGGTGAAAGTTTATCTTTGTTCTTTTTTTTTCATTGTTTTTTTGTCTCTCCCTTCAGTTGGAACTTTTCTCGTTTAACAGCTTGAGCACCTAACACCTCATACTAATCACATACAATTCATGCATCTTTTTCGCTACAAGCATATTTTTTACTATCGACATTTTAATCTGCTACTACGGATATCAGAATGTTTCGAAATCGTAAAAAAAAAAAAGAAATGCATTCTCGTGACAAAAATTTCTATTCATCCGCATTAAAACCGATGCCGAAATTGCGGAATTAAAAAAAAAAATACAAATTATTATCGCTCTATCAATCCATCTTATCATAAGATTCTTATCTTTGAAAGACATTTTCGAAAATGATGTTTTGGGTTTTGCCATTTTTCTCCGCAATAATGATATATCACGTATTCACGATTTTGGGAAGGGAATAGCTAAACACTCGTCGGTATTCGAATAGCTTAGGCGAAAAATGCATTAAGGGATCATTCTAGTGGAAAATGTTAAAGACATTATTTTACACTTGGTGTACACGTTTTACACTCTCAAAGGAAGAGTTTCCAAGCTATCCGTCTCAAATTTTGACACAACATTCTTCACACTTTTCTTCATCTTACTGTGGAAGCTTTTTTTTATTTTTTGAAATCTTCATATTTTTTTTAACGAAAAACTGTCGAAAAAAAGGCTAAATTCGATATTTTTTTTTCAAATCGCCGCCATTTTGTCAATTTTGATCGAAACAAAAAAAATCCTCCATAGGGCGATAGCGGCTTTCATACTGATTAATAATCTTTTTTCAAATATTGTTTTAGACAATATTTACGATTAGAGGAGTGTACACCGTCGGGAGTCAATTTTTTTTACACGCCGTTTTCAATCACCCAAAAAACCTATAAAAAAATAAAAATAAACGTTTTAAAAATTTCGATTCTGTTCTTCACGAGTGCTTTGTTTTGACATAAAAAAATCAGACTGATTAACAAATTTTATCCATCGAAAAAAAATTCATGAAAATCAGCAATTTTTATGCCCGTCACACTGAGATGATCCCTTACGAAATTTGTGAAACTAAATGATGAAACGGGAGAAATGAAATGTTGGGGAAGATAGTAAAAAAAAAAAAAAAAAAAAAAATAGCATGTATCTGGAAATCCTAGTGGTTTAAATGGATTGTTATTAACCGTTATTGGTACAGCGAAGGGACCGTTCACGACTAGAGAGCTACGCCGAGGAGCCTTCATCTTTGCTCCCAAACATGAATCTGGTAAACATTTGGCACACCACACTATGGCATGCGACACTTGAAACTATTCGCCGAATGTTTTTTATACATAGTTATTTATTTTATTTTATTTTTTTCTCATTTTCCGTATCACAACAAACAAACGAATAAATAAATAATAATTTCAAGTGTGGCTGCGCTTCGCATGGTCAGTTGTGCTGTTCGTTACATTCATTTTCATTCGATAGATTCATATTCGTCGATAATCAAACATTTAATTCATTCGCGATTCATGCTTATCAAAAATATTTATTTTACGTACATAATACACCTGCAACTTTATTCATAAAAGTGTATAAGTAATTTTCTTTTTCTCGTACGTATTTCGGGCTGTCGATGTGACACTCTTGTAAATGCAAGAAGTACACATTTTTCTATAAATTTATTTGTACGTGAAAAGACCGATTAGAAAAGGTTTTCCTCGATTTGTCCGTCGATGATGGTCACGAGGTGATACAATTTTGTTATATACAGGATATTCGAAAAAAAAAAAAAAAAAATGCATTTTAACTTTAAAAAGAAACGTAATTTTTTCAATTACCTTTTCGTCTTTCAAAAAATTAAAATTCGACGAAATAAACCTGAAAAATTTTCGATTATCTTGTGTATACGGATTAATCCGGTATTAACAAATGCATGTGAGTATTTGTGGTTTTTTTAAGGGGTAAAAATTGTAATCGAATCCGACGAAATACTTCCAAGAGGATTCTAGTGATTTAATAGTTATTTCGTGTCCTAAAACTATAAAATTCACAGCCAGTATAATTGTACATATATACCGTAAATCGCATGAATTTGGTGTTATCTTTGGAAATTCTAACGATTCGTCGGTACGGAGTGCAATGTTTGGAATTTTTTTTTATCTCGTCTCTAACCTGAGAATCCTATTAAAAATGGTTTGGCAATTCTGTTTTTTTTTTTTTTTTTTTCAATTAATCTTAACTCGAAATTATTTTTCGATATCCGTTTTCGTTTATCGTCTCAATATTGAATCTTCAATGAAACTTGTGCTTATAATTTATAGATGCGTCTAGAATTTCCAATAGATTCTTTTCTTCCAAGGAAAAGCGTGTCGCTGCTACGTAAATTGCCTTTAGAAATCGAAATATTAACGATATATTTCCGGACGAAAATTCCGTAACTTAATGATTCTAATAAACATTTCCCTTTTCCAAAAAATGTTACAAAAATATATTGATTTGGATTGCCAAAAAAAAAAAAGAAAAAAAAATTGAATACCAAAGAAAAGTTTAAAAAATGAAAACACATTTTCGTTGGAAGAATAAGATAATGTATACGTATGTGTATGATTAACGCTTCCTATTGGGACAGCCGTTTCTGTTTTATTCCCTGCAGCCGACAACGTCAAATATCAACGGTATGCGGCGATGTCGAGCGCTGTACGATTGCGAAGCCGACAACGAGGACGAGCTTTCGTTTCGCGAGGGTGAGGTAATAATCGTAACGAATGAGCAGACCGACGACGACAATTGGATGGAAGGTGCACTGGAAAGAGCGCCCGAGAGAAGAGGAATGTTTCCTATAAGTTTCGTTCATATGCTTCAAGATTAACATTCGGCGAGTCTTAACTCTCTTACAAGCGTATCGAGTTCCACAAGCGTTGTTAGCATAGCGAGTCTCGCTCGTAGAAATTGGAATCGAAAATCTACCAACTAATCGTTGAAAACTTCGAAAATTCCAAAATTTCACTCTCGATAAGGACAAAATATTGATTCTCAATAAGTCAGATAAGTCGTTCCAGAGTTGTCGAAAAAATTCAGTTATATTTCCGCGTGGAAAGAATTAATTAACAGTAAAAAAAAAAACAAAAAAAAAACAAATTCCAAAAATTTCGTATTCTCATTGGACGGCTGTAAATGCTCGGAGAATTTTTTGTCAATCTATCGGCAATTTCGATAAATTTTAATCGAAACAGACATTGAAAACGTTTTGCTAGTCGCCGTATTGTATCTTATCGTCGGGAGCGTTATTTCTTCGAACGCAAACTGCTCAACGTGTATCGGCATTAAAGTGCGCAAACGTTGGCACGTGGAACTTCAAGAAGACGAAAAAAAAAAAAAAAAAATATCTACGGCTTTGTAGTGTAGAAACGCGGATACTTCTTCACATCAAAGAGACTATATAACTATTAACGACGGAGGGTTCGAGTTTAACAAAATAATAAACGCGACACACGTCCCTCGATGCCATACGACTGAAGCAGCATATACTGTACTATCTAATTCTTCGATTGCCACGTAACGAAGTTGCTGAGAGCGTAGAATTTAGATGATTTCCAGACGAGAAAAGAAAAAAAAAAAAAAAAAACACTAACATTGTGGAAAAATACTGCTCGGTGTTGTTGCTGAAATTAAAACTCCGTTACCATTTCATTGGCAAAAATGGAACGATAGGCCTTCAAACTTTATTCTCAATTTCGAACGATGGTTGTTGTAAATTTTTCGATTTTTTACGACAACAATTTTTCAAAATTGAGGTCTTTATTCGTCGTTCAAAAATATCAAATTTCGAATCACCCAAAGTTTGCTAAAAGATAGCGGAGCTTTGGCTGTGTGTTTTAAAAACTGATGAGGCTGAATAGTTTTTCTAACAGCGCTTAGTAGTATATTTGTATCCTAATAGCGTTTTTTGTCGTCCGGATTCGTGCGAATAAATACATCAATTTCGCATTTGTCGGAGTAACGAAAGCAAAAAAAAAAAAAAATTGAAAACCAAGAAAAATTATTCGGAAGGAAGAAAAATCAACTTAATCTGATTGTAAATGTCTGTAACGTATGAGTGTACTTTTCGAATTGAGACCTCGTCACTCGATTACTTTTCGTATTCACAGTTAGAGAGCGCAAAATGTGATATTTAACATTTTTCACTGTAAACTTCCGATGCCGAGTCAAGGAAGAGAGTTACTACTAACTAACTGATCATATTAGTTACGATGTACCGCCATTTACACACTTAGTTTGTAAGACTATACGTAAATACTGTCGAACGAAATATCATTCGCAAATTGCAGCATTCATGTAAAAAAAAAAAAAACGCTTTTCTTCTATTATTTAATTATCAATTAAATAATAACGAAGAACGGGAGACATTTCCTTTCCATACGATTGCTGTTTTGAATGAACGAAAAAAAAAAAAAATTATCATCCGTTCCTTTTAATTTTTTTGTCTCACCATCGAACGCGAATGGCTAATAATTCGAAAATGAAAGTTTCGTCCTAATGAACTTTTACGGTGATATCTGGAAGAAAGGGTATAAAATATAAAACGACGAACGCTTCGAATGTGTAGAATCGACTCACCTCTTACTAAATGTTTATTCCCTTCGAACGTTGATATTGCATGACACATGAAGTATTATTAGAGTATTCGTTCGAGAAAGATGTTGAAAAGAGGCGGGTGGAAAAAAAAAAAGAAAAAAACGAGAGAAAAATGAAAGAATTTTCGACGTCGAAGTATGTAAATTTTTTTGTAATGCCATACTGTTTTATAGTATATTTCGTGTAGCAGACTAGAGGATTTATTAGTCACTAGACTACGTTGTAATATTGAAGGCGACGAGTACCGGATACTCGTGTTACGACATTTGTTAAGAGACAAATGAACATTCGCTCGGAATGTGCGGAGACCAAAGAAACACTATTACGATTGAGTAAAAAAAAAAAAAAAAAAACTGATCGTCAATGATCGAACGAATGATGCATAATAATATCATACTGACGACGAAGACTCGAAAAGTAGTGTCAATGTGTAAATATATATATGTATATATTACAATAAAAAAAATACCGTGTGAAAGAAAGAACGACCGAAGAATCGATGTTTGTCATTAGTAATTGAATAATGATGATGATAAAAAAAAAAAAATTAATGGTACAGAATCGAGTTTGTGAATATCATAATCCGTAGTAACGTCTAAGCAACCTATCCTTCGCGACGTCGAGGCAAATTTAGATAATAGACTGTACGTATTTATTAATCTTCTTTCGAAACAGAAATGGACATAGAGTCATAATAATAATTATATTGCGCGGAAGATTTTTCAATGTATTCGAAGATGAAAAAAAAAAAAAAAAAAAAAAAATGCGGTCTCAATTGATTGAAAACGTTAGCGGCCTACAGCATAGCGCCAAGCAAACTAAATAACGCCATTCTTTTTACATAATTTTTTTATATCTTTAATATGTGAAAAATTTTCCGGCACTTTTACGAGTAAAAGAATAAATAAAAAAATTAAAAAAACAAATATTAATATATTCACTCTTTGTATGTAATAATGTCCTATTATATGAAAACAAAAAAAAACTAAAAAGGAAAAAAAAAAAACATTGAAATGCTTGATATAAAACACGAACAAGTCACTTGTGTAGATTAGGCTGAAGATAAAATGCTGTAATAATTTAAGTATTTGTATTACACGAACAATAATACTATATTCGATATTTAAAAGTAATTATCACCGTTAAATTTATGCACAAAGTCTTTTGTGAGAAGGGAGCCGACTTGAAACTTAAAAAAAAAAAAAAAAAAAAAAAAAAAACACAATAAACGCTGTTTAGGGAGCTGTATAAATAACGTGTAGTTAATTATTACCCTTCTCCTCCATCCGGTGAGAAATCGAAGGAATCCGCAATCGATTTAGAACTGATAAAAATCATTGAAAAAACACTGAAAAAATGAAATCAGAACTCCTTAAAAATACATATCGGCAACCAATTCGATGAGCAATGGGGCTCCGAATCAAATTTGTTGTTTTTGGCTTCAGGAATGAAATATAAGCTAAAAAAAAAGATATATTAAAATTTCAGATTTGTCAAGTCGCCGATGAAACATTAACTTAATTCCCATCATAATTACAGCGGATAAAATAACAAGTCAATCGGGTATTGCGTATGAAAATTTTTTTATTGAAAAGTGGTTGTTTTTTTTTTGTTTTTTTTTTTTAGTTCACACTACAACATCAGTGTACCTTCGTCTATTTAACTTTGTAACAGTACAAAAATTGCGTTTTTACACGTTGTCCGGCTTACATAACTAAATATCCCAGTTAGCAACCTATTCGCATAGAAGTTTTTTTTTTTTTTTTTTTTCTCGAAAAAGTTCGAGACGCCTTTGAGAAAGAAAGAACGACTCGTAAGTTTCGCGACCGTTCTCCGAAGCTCGTCGTACAGGAGAGAAGTATTCTTCGAATTATTTTATTGTTTTTTTTTTCTCAATTGTTTTTTTTTTTTTTTTTTTTTTTTTTTTTTAAGTAAAAAAATTAGGTTTGCTATCTGGGTCGCCGCTGGAGACACCTCGGCCAGCCACTCGCTCGATTACAATAAATTCGAACCGACGTATTATCGTCTAAGCATTTTTATCTGACGCGACATTAAAAAAAAATATATAAGACGCTCGTGTCACATTGAAATAATTATGACGATAGATAGGACCAAAGGTGTAATAATAATGATGATGTGTATGATTTTGCGAGTGTCTGGCCAACAAATTCGCTGTTCTCCAGAAGTTTTTCAATATTTATATATTACGTGCCGTTTAATCGCATTCGCATCTTATTATAACAATAGCCGCCGCCTCGCAATTGATCTAAAGCAACGTGTGTTTGTCCTGTGTGTTCGGTGGATCACCCGCGGAGTCTTGTTATTTTTTTAATCAATTTTTAATTTTTTTTCTTTTTTTTTTATAGCAAACGTCGTACATTCGCCAGCTGTCGACTAAGTACAACCTTATTATCGTTTTTTATTTCGCCAGTCTTAATAGTGCGACACATCTACATTGTTCCGTATCGAATTACAGTGAGTGAAGGGGGAGGGAGGGTGGGACCTCTACTGCCGGAGTGATGCAAGAAAAAAAAAATGATATATAAAAAAAAAAAAAAAAACGCTCCACGAAACAGACACGCGGGCCTTCGGCATCGTCGTTACTCGATCGTATAAGTATTCGATTATGATGAATATAGTTTAATATGCGCGATAAATGTAGTGAATAGGGCGAAAAATGAATGAAGAAATACGAAAAAAAAAAAAAAAAAAAAAAAAAAAAAAAAACCAAATTAAAAAAAATGGTAAACGGTACAAAGCACTATTGATCGAGTCTAATAATCAGCAGACAGCGCCATTTTGCACGAGTAATTACAATTATATATATATATAAAAAAAAAATAAAGAACAATGGCGGCGACCAATTTCATGAAGCATGATTATTCATTCAAATATAAACTCGTTTTTTTTTTTCAGCAAATAAAATTCACTTGCTCTTCCTCTGTTAGTTTAGGTCCTGCCTTTCTATAATAGATTAGATAATTGTTTGTTTTGTTTTTCTTTTCTTTCTTTTTTTTTTTCCTCCGTTTGAATTAATTACACTGAACGAAATTCCTGAAATCGCGCAGGAACCAGTCTTTTTGTTTCTTCGCTTGCTTTTTGCGGTGTTTCGACCGCGAAAGCGATTTTGTTGGCGTCATCGTCTCGTATTTCATTTTTTTTCCGGACTGCCGATTACGCGCGCAAAATCGCCTTCTCGCAAGATTCATATGCCTTTTTTTTCTCTATGTAAATGTATAATATGTGTATTGTGGATTGTGTGTGTCCGTTGCGTGTGTATTATTATTTTTTTTTTGTTTTTTTTTTTTTCTTGTGTGTTAAAGATACGTAAATACGTGTAATTAACGACTATTTTTATGTTTATATAACCGATAGAAATTACAAACGTATCGCTTGACTAGCTTTTGATCATCTCGCAAATGGAGTTCACAAACTTTTACAATGTGTGCCTATTGATTGTTTTAACGTGTCGCATTCGGATTTCGTGTATATATATATATAATATATTAAAAAAGAAAAAGAGAAGACAAAAAAAAAACAACAAAAGAGAAAACAAAGTTTCTGATATAATATTCGAACTCCTTTACTACTCATTCGTCGCCGGTGTTCATCGGTTTTATCTTTTTTACTCATTTTTTTTTTTTTTTTTTTTTTTTTTTATCTAAAGTTTTATACGAATTATAGAAAAAAAAAAATCATTTATATATCTTGGGTATCGGTAAATTGCTTGGCGTAACTCTGTCAGAGTCAGCTCTCCATTAATCGTTGCCGTTTCACTGGGATACTTGAATAAAGCGATCCACCATGGTAGGCATACATCAATTATAATCTAAATAGAATATAATGCTATAATCGGTAATAACCTAAATTACTACTAGTACTTCCCTTCCTTTATCTTAATACCTCTCTCGCTCTATCTCTCTCTCTCTCTCTTTCTCTCTCTCTCTCTATCTCGCTTTCTCTCTCTCTTTCTCTCTTCTAATCATTATTTATTTTGACAGGTTTTTTTTTTATCCCTTCCGCAGTCTTCCAATTGTTTTATATTCACGCGCCTCACGCAGGTTCGTCAAAGGTTTAAAAAAAAAAATAAAAATAAACGAAGAATCAAAATGAAAAGAAGGAGAGACTCGCTTCCCGCTTCTGTTACAGTCGACTAACCAGGGCGCGCGATATAGTCAGTCTTTCATTGTTTTTTTTTTTTTTTTTTTCCACTTTAATTAACTAACATTAATCGGTAGATTACGTGTTTTTTTTTTCTTTCTTTCTTTCTTTCTTCTTGTTGCACGAAAAATATTACTAAGATATTATATCCGCAAAGCTATTCAAAGTGTTAATGCGTTATAATAATAAAATGTATGCTTATAATTTAAAGCCACAGATTTCGATGTTACAAGCTTATCAAACGCCCCTTTTTTTTTTGCTTCTTTTTCACTTTATCATTCTTTCTCGCTAAGCGCTTTCGTCACTTTTTTTTTTTTTTTTAATTAGTTCCTTAGAATTTAAAGACCGCTTTCACACGATGCGCAGTTTTTTTTTCGTAAGGCCCTTCAAAGTCAGTTTAATCGTCGGTTTTTTTTTCTTTTTAATTAATCGAGAAATCTAATCTAAACTGACAATCGACTTTCGACAAACGAAAACGAAGAAATTGCGCCTCATTCGAAATATGACTACTAAGGCGAATTCGGCCGTATGGTCGAAAAAGATCACGAAATCTGTGCATGAACTACAAAGCATACACGCAAATATATATATATATATATATTTGTATACATATATATATATTGTATGAGTCAATCGGTCGAGAAAAATACGACAGGGTAGAAAAAATATTACAATTGCGATCCATAGAGATCGTTCGCGTACGTTTGTCGCGTTTATCGATGTTCGTCTGTGATAAATGGACTATTTTTTTTTTTTTTTTTTTTTTTTCATTTAATTACGTTTTTTTTTGTTTTGTTTTTTTTTCCATTTTTTTTTTTTTTTTTTTTTTTAATATAATGCTCACGTTCAAGAAAGAAGACGCGAGTCGTTTAAGTATGAAATGTGATCTACAGACAAGAATCGTTTAAAAGATAAAAAAAAATCAGTCCGTTCATTAAAATGAGGATTACCATTATTACATTATTATAATGCGTATCAGAGCTTAAAATCAGAAGAATTCCATTTCCCGAAATGGATAACACAAAAACAATATTGCAAATATCGCACAGCTGTTTCATCAATCATAGTCCTTTGTTTTTTTTTTTTTTCTCTTTTCTTTTTTTTTTTTCTCGTTACTTCGTTATGTATTATTTTATTTATTTTTTCTTCTCTCATCTCTTTTCGCATCTCAATTATTTCTCGTTTTTCAAAACCCCTATCATTAATAATATATAATATATTCATATAGATGTAGTAAATAGTTTGAAGGAAAGAATCTATCTTTCTAGTAGCATTTGGCTTGCCAAATTCTGTCGATTCGTAAATATTACAATTGCAATTGAATGGTTTAATAAAATATGATTTATAAATCATCGATAAATCGTTCGTATGAAATTAATGAATGAATTTTCTTTGCTTTCTTTTTTTTTTTTTTCTTCTTTTTTTTTTACTTGTCGTCGCGGTTTTTTGTCTCATGGTTCCGGACATAGCATTTGGTAGGGCTATTTTTTTTCTTATCTCACGTGTGAAATAGTCACGAATTTTTATGGTTACGGAAATCTTACTGCCATTACGAGATTTTCGATTGAATTGTTCTC
Source organism: Cryptus armator (assembly GCA_963971235.1). Taxonomy (NCBI): domain Eukaryota; kingdom Metazoa; phylum Arthropoda; class Insecta; order Hymenoptera; family Ichneumonidae; genus Cryptus; species Cryptus armator. The sequence continues at coordinate 10,475,377 of OZ020242.1, read as the reverse complement.
GCGCGAGATTCGCTCGCTTGTCGTAATTTGCAACTCGTTTGTCGAGGCAGAGAGTCAATCTCTGTCGCGCGCGTCTGTGTGCGCAGAGTATTTTTATTTTTTTTCTTCTTTTCATTACTTCTTTCGTTCGTTTGAATATACAAAAAATTAGGCCTCACCGAAACCGCCAATCGCTTGCTCTGTCATCCTTAGGCAAAGCGACTCGAGACGCGAATTTATCTCCGGCTCCGTCGTTTCCAGTGGATTACTCGACTGACTGAGAAAGTGGTCGCGTGGCGCGCTGTAAGTTCGCTGCAAGGTTCTCTGCAACTGCTAAATATGGAAAAAAAACTCATTGGAAACATTGTTTTCGAAACAATAAATAACAAAATAAAAAAATTTTAAAAATCAATTCGCTTTTAGTTTTTTTTTTAATTTAATTTGACTATAAACTCGAATTTCCTGACCTTTCTACGAAATTTCTCACAAAATTCATTAAAAAAATATTTTATCAATTGATGATTTGCCTGCTATAAGTTACTTCCATGAAAGTGTATTCGATATCGATTTACGTTTGATGTATTTACCTCCAAACTGGTTTCCTGTAGACTCGGCCGTTTCTCAGCAACATGAAGGGGACGCAAGTTGTTCTGATTCATACTATGATTCTGATTGTTCTGCAAGTACGGCGTCGAAATACTGTTTCTGTGAGGACTAATCATGAAGCTGTTGGTGAGTTGATGAGGATTATGGATGTGTCCGAGATTGAGACTCGGCTTCCGACTGTGAGGATTGTGTTGTTGGGGATTGCAGTACCTCCGATTGTTGTAGCTATAGTTGTGCTGCCATCTGATACGAAACGAGCAACGAAAGCAACAAGAAATTTTTGTTTAATATCGTCACAAATATTTCAATTAACCGGCGTTTCTTTTTCTAACAATTTTTATCAAATTTTTATCACCATATAAATGTCGTGTTCTGAATCTTTTTTATTTATTTATTTTTTTTCTAATTTTCAGTTTCGTGTATCTCTCCGTAATTAACTTACTTCGGCGTCGGTCTTGGATTTCCGAGACGGCTGCGCCACTGTTGAATCTTTTCCTTTTGACTCGGTGTGAAGCAGTCGTGTTGCAAAACTTTTTCCAATATGTTGATACAGCCGCAAAGTACACCGTCATCTACGCTCTCGAGTGCCAGTCTGCTGCATACTGTGCGCGACAAGCAAATTGTTTCGTAATGAGGTATTCGTGTAAAAATATTTATATTATAATTTTTTTTAATTATAATGCTTATTAGTGTAAAGAACTTAAAAAAATGGGTAAAAAAATGACCTGTTGATTGAGATAAAAAATATTATATTATGCTACAAGGGAGGGTAGCGCGTGATTTTCGCCGAGTGTGAAGTTTGCCGCCCGTGCGAAGCGCGAGCAACAATCACACGAGGTGAACATTATACTCCCTCCCGAGTAGCATATGCTATTGTTTTTCCCGACTATTCTAAAATTCACCACATTTTTATGTTTGCAATGGCGCAACGGCTATTTTTCTTTCATAGGGACGAAAAGTAGTACTTTTTTGCCCGCTGCAGCACTTTTCTTCCCGCTGCTATACTTCTTCTCCCGCTGCAGCACTCTTCTTGCCGCTGCTATACTTTCCCTCCCGCTGCACCACTTTTCTTACCGCTGCTATACTTTTCTTCCCGCTAGTCAAGAATCGGCAACTTTCCACCCGCGTTGCATGCATGCAATATGGTCATTTTAGCGTAGTCGGGAAAAAAACATTAATAATTGATTTTTTTCTTTGCGTTGTTAGAGATATACTTACATTTGCCGATAACCCTTGTAAATTGGGTCGGAATGTCTTGCGGATCATTCTCTTGACTCGGTTTCAGCGGTGTTGACAAAACAGTGTTTAACTCGTCGAGGGTAGTGACCAAAAGCGCTGGTCCTTGAGAGAAAGAAGCCGGTTGATTACCATCGCGTGCCGGTTGCAAAAGATCCTTTTCCAAACTCAAGAGCGTCGTGTAGCGTTGTTGCAGCTTCGTTATCGACAGTGCCAACTTGTGTCTCGCGCCCTTCGTAACGCCCTGTTCGGCTAATTGATCCTCCGTAAGTTCCAACATCTCCTCGTAACTCATAGTAGCGAATAGATAGCTGTACTTGTGTAGACGAAGAGTCTTCAGCCAGGTCGGCACATCTGCGTCGAGAAAAAACAAAAATAAATACGATAAAACATAAAACTTTACGCCGCAACCTCAAGCGCTCTCGAGTCTCTAACGTTCGGTTGATTTGTTTCACCAATGTTATTAAATAATTGAAAAAATCTATGTGAATTCCATGGTATCGTAACGTTAAAATTTATTTTAAGCAATGCGATATCATTTTCCCAAAAAATTAAAAAATAAATCTCGAAGTTTCGAACTATCGAATCATGAAAAACCCGAGTTATTTTGTAACTCGAAGAAAAGTTGTCATTACAAAGTTAAAGAAATTCACAAGTTGTACGAACCTCTCATTCCACTGCTAAGTGTACGAGTCGATGCTTCGTCGAGGCGACCTTCGCTGCCACTGCTGGCGCACGAGCTCTGTGGGCTCAGAGGACCTAATCCGATAAGGCCGTCTGTTCGAAAGTGCAAAGAAAATAGAAATAGTACTGTTTATGCGCAATTATTGGAAAGTCGATTTTCTTTTTTCGTCGGGAACAGAATAAATCGAGAGATCTGAGTGCACAGTATGAATTAACTAATAGGGAGGATAAAAAAAGGTTGAATTATATAATTTTTGTTTAGCATACTGGAGTTATCGCCGGAAACGCTGAAACTGCGCGGCTTATGTCTGGTGGTGCTGTTGGTGTTGTTGCTGCGCTCGACAACCTCGAGATGGTGAGGGGGAGCTACCGGCGGAGTAAGACTATTCGATCGACGCTGTCGGCTCACAGGCGGTGGAAACTGCACATTGAATGTCGTTCCCGGTTGCGAGGCGAACAGATTCGATTGTTTGCTCTGTTGCTGCTGCTGTTGCTGCTTCGTTGCTCGCTGCCATGCGTTGTCCCATCTGGAAGCGAAAAGACTATTGTTTCTAAAGAATCGGTTTTCTACTGTGTTTATCTAATTTTCCGTATTATGTATCAATTGCCCTTCAATTTTTCATTCAATAATTCCACAACGATAGAACGCATCCACATATCCGACAAGAGAACAATTTATTGTGACGAAAAATTCTTTTTCTTCGTTGTGAAAAATATTTTATCCGAAAATTATGACAAAACAATGAATAACAAAAGTAAAATCACATATTGGAGTAAAACACGAAATAGGTAGAAAAAAAAGTATTGTATATTAGCGCATCAATTTTCTTTTTTCGTTCTCCTGTTTTTTTGCATATTTATTTTGCATAAATAAAAATAAGTTATTTCAAGAGAACAATTCCTGATTCATAAAAATAAAAAAATAAAATTTTTTTTTGTGGAAATAATGAATTTAAAACATCGCGATTTGGAGCAAAACTCAAAAAAAGTATATTTTATACATATCATTTTTTTTTTTTCTTTTATCTTATATCATGAAAAATTTTTCAAAAACACCACAGTATGCAAATTACCTTATCGGCGCATTTGTGTATTCCTCGAGACTGTGAATGGGCGGCGCACTGAAAATTCTCTCCTCGATGTGCCTTAACAATTGCGTCAACGAACGCCTATCCTGACTAGTTATCGCTGGATGGATAAGCGTGTAGCCGAGCAATTGTTGCGCCTGTTCAATGTAGAGACCCGATTTGGAGCACTGATTTACCAATTCTGGTATCGCCGCAAGATAGCATTGTTTGCATTCGACGTTCGATGGTCTAAGCAGCGGCAGATGAGTGAGTAGTTGATTAATAGCTATTTCGGTGGAATCCGATAGCAACGAATTGATGAATGCTGAAATAGAAAGGAAAAAAAAAAAAAAAATAGAAATCATTTTTTTTTTTTAATACAAATAATTTTTTTTTTTTTAATACAAATAATTTTTTTTTTTACACTTTTTTCGAGAAAAAACGAACTAATTATTATTTTCTATGATTACCTGGATTGTTGGCGTTCGATTCTTGCGTATCGAGTTCGGAAACCGCGTGCAACGAGTGATAAACGGCTTGTGCCAAAAATCTCGCTTGTACGGCGGGTATTCGGCGCAAAAGCGCGTACAACACGACCGTTTGTTCGCACTCGTTCCATTGTGAAAAAACACGGGACAATTCGTTGACTTGTTCGGAAAACAGAGCACCCGGTGACCACTTCATTGTCGTACAAATAACCGCGCGCACGAGCACGGATTATTTATCTTTCTTTTTTTTTCTTCCTTTTGTTATTATTTTCTTTGTTTTTTTTCGCGATCAGATCGGAACGTTTTCTTCGCTGCGTAGCGGCGATGGTCAATAGATAAAATGTGTGGCCCGTGAAATTCTGCAACAACAAACACCAGGGACATCGACACTCGTGAGAACCGATAAATCACGAGGAAAAAAAAAAAAAAAAAAAAAATCTATAAATAAAGCAGTGATTAATTTAGATAATAATACCATTGGAGTAAAGAAGTTTTAGCGTCCATTTTGTATCGCGTATCTGTTTACATATGGTGCGCGAATCGGGAAGAAAAAAAAAAAGGAAAAAGTACACGAAGGACGCTCGTCGCTGAGTTTTGTGTCGGCAAACGAGTCAATTTGGATTCAAGGATGCGAGAGGAAAAAAAAAAACTAGAATTTTACCAGGACGCGACGAGATGTCTCGAAGTTATAAATAAAATCGTTCGAGACGCGCTCGTGTATATTTAAATAATTTAAGTAAATTTCTTTTTAATATTTCGTCAGATAATCGAAAGGCGAACGATCGGCGATTCTGTATCAATACGAAAAATAATCGTAAACAGAGTCGTTTTCGTGATTGTGTGTGTGTATGCGTGTGGAACGCCATCGAAAAGCCGAGCTTCAAGGCGAAAACACGCAGCACTCCCCAACGCAAGGCAAGAGGTCATTCGCACCGCGCGCGCGAAACCTCCCGTGTGTATCTGTGTATACTACATATACAATTCTCGTCGCAGAGTCAAAGTGTTTTTATAACGCTATCGTCGAGCTCTATTTTACATCGATGTACAGAATATTCGAGAATTTTTATTAAATATAAAAAATAAATAAATTGATTAAAAATAAATGAAAAACAAATAATATTCTCGAAATTTCGATGAAAATGTATACGCAACATAACCTCAAAAGTAGTTTACCCGAGAGAGCGGGCCTCCCCCCGATAAGAATTCCGATGAGGTCAAGTTTGTTTACCCCGCGTTGTGTGTATTTATAGCTGGCCTGCCATGATCCATCGCTGGCGATGCAACGGCATCGACGAGTATGCGCGCACTTTTTACGTCTACGATAAATACGTTAAGTCTCGTGATATTTTATCCGCGCATCGCAAAGAAGAATAAGCGCATCTCGACAGAGACGGAGAGATCTATTATTAATACATTGAACACCCGAAATTATAGAGCTTTCCGACTCGAAAATTTCTCGATAAGAATCCTTCGTACGCCCGAGAGTGGACCGTCGGCGTTTCGCCTTTCGCTGTATGCGCGAGGGGTGTAGCGAGAGGAGAGGGTGGGGGGAGAGAGAGGGGGTAAGCAAGGGGGCGGCGAAACGAATAAACTCGCGTCCCTCGACACGACTCCGAAAACACGCTAAACAGTTGATAACGAAGCATATTGTCCCGTAACTCCAACGGGATTGAGTATTTCGATGAGAAACAAGTTTTTTTTTTCTCAACTCCGAAACGATCGAAGAAAGTCGCGGTAACGAGCTCGTTACTAGATGTGCTCCGTTTCGTGACTACGGATTGTGAGATTCGGCCATTAAAACTAAGGAAACAACAACGCTGTTTGAGACTCTTCGGGAGAGATTCGAGACGAGTATTTTTTTTTTTTTTTCACGTTTTTACGGATTAATTTATGTCAGTAAAAAGATAATTACCGTTTTCGTATCCGCAGTCGAGTTGTTGACGAGCGACGGACTTATCACACAGAACGATTCACCGTTAGAGCATTTTAGCTTAGCTTCTCGGATCGGTCGTTGATCGCCCATGCGGTTCGGCGGGCCTACGTGACCACACTGACTCGCTTGTATGTTGCTCAGGCTCAGTGCTCTCTATGGGCCATAAGCATTGGACGATACGGAAACATAAACGACCAATCGCGTCATCCGCGTGCGCTTCGGTCACTGTTTGCGCAGGTGCAGGGATGCTGCGAACGTGTGTTTCGTGTGCCACGATCGCAGCTCCCGCCTTTTGCCCCCCTCCCCCGCTTCCCCTCTGCCACGACAAACCCACCCGAAAATTTTGTCTGGAGCATTCCCTCGTACTGATAATAATCGTATGTAAACATCCCGTTTATTCGATAGCTGCGTAATTGTATTTCGTGTACAATTGGCGCCACGCAGCGGCGAATTGAGGCATAATACCCTTCCAGGTTTTCCAAACTTCAAAGGCTTCGGTATTACGGAAATAAATAGTAATAACGGCTTCGAAGCTCGTAAGCTCTTACTCTCGTAATGGGATATATAATTTTCATATTTGCACAATTGGTATGCCGAAGTTTCGATAAGAAAACATAAGAAGTAGGTTGACGTGTATTATACAATTCCGCTGCTTCACTTCGGTTATGATTGCGTGTTTAACACATGCTGGCGATACGTATAGGATGCACACGCTGGAAATTTTATAGAATTCACAACGAAATATCTGGATGCTCATAAAAATGAAACAGAGGAGCTCTTTTCCGTTGTAGTTCAATTTAAGAACTTGTTTTATAACTTTAAAGTAATGAATAACTACACAGACAGTAGTTACGAACCTTGCGCGTAACGCAGTACCTGCAACATAAAATTCTCCGAAAATCTTTTTTTAATACGAGTTTTTCGGATATATACAATCGATACACGAGACAAGAATTTTCTGAACGCACATGCTCCATAGAGGGCGATAGCCGAAAAGAGGAGAAGACAAAGTTGAAGATCTCGTAGAGCCGGTCGCAGCCAGCGATGCCAGGTTGCGGTAGGTCAGCTCATCCCTGGCCTATGCCCACAGGCGTGCTAAAAAGATACCACATGAATGAAGAAGACATTGTAGAGCCGATCGTACCCGCTGATCCCAGATTGCGGTAGGTCGGGGTCATCCCTCAACCAATGTTGCAGAGTCCTTAATCAAATTTCACTTAAGGGATTTTATTCCCTTTACCGCGGAATAAAGGAGTTCTATTTTTTCATTTAAATAAATTTATGGAAGAAAAAAATGGAAAACAAAAACTCCAATTTTTCAAATTTATCTTTTTGAGCGTTTATCGTCGTTCTAATACTTTTGTTATTACTTTCCGCCACGAATTTCCCGGTATTCATTGTACTATGATAATAATATAATTTTTGAAAAAAAAAGGTTATGGGTTATTTTACGGTCTCATAACAATACTTACACGTGACGAAATAATCGACTCACGTCGATATAGATATTTTTTCTTTATTGAAACAAACATGTACAGTCTTATGGATTTCGCATGTTTAATTGTATAGAAGGTTTATCAACGAGTTTTTTTATTTTTTTATCATTTGCTATAAAGATTTGCAATTATACGCACAGATACTTCATAATTTTTTTATTTTTCAGAGATCATTTTCGTAGTCAATATAAACGTTGTTCTCCAGCGAATTCGTGTAATAAATACATACGTACTCCAAATTCTTTCAACGTTTTTGTGATGTTAACGAACTTTTTTGTGACAAACTTTTTTTAACCTTTCACACCCATTCGTAATTCGCGATCAAAAGTCCGAAATCAAACGCAAACGTATACCTATATAAATATCGTAATAATATAGTAAATTGCTCTGTTAAATCTTCGTAAGTAGATAAATCGTTAAAAAAAAAGTGATTAAACAAAAACCATAAAAAAATGTGCAGCTTTAGAGTTATTCATACTCCCAAAAAGTTTATTACAAAATTACGAAAAACAAGGTTTGCTGAAAAACAAAAGATTATTTATTGTCGTCTAAATAACAAAAAAAAAACTATAAAAGAATGAAATTTTCGTTAATAGATAAATTAGTTTACGTTTTAATCGCAGATTATTACGTGAAATGAATAATACAATCAGACCATTTTTGCTTAATATTACATTTATACTTAACGCGACAGTGACTTAGCCATCGGTGGCAGTGACGGTACAAAGTTTTTAACTTAGAAAATTATTGCGGCTGGCGTCAGCGACAAAATTAAATATTTTCGCCCATTCCGTCGCTTTCGGAGATCAAAGCGCGTTCCAGAATCACTCTGCCCTCCTTATAGCGTTGATTATCATCCGTCGCAAACTCGTACACCCAACCAAGTTTGGCATCGCAGTTTTTGCAACTGACGTCGCGTACCATGTGACGTCCAGTTAACATCACCCGATCCTGTACTTCGCTGCGTAATGAAATTTTTTTGTTTTTTTTGTTTATTAACAGCCGATTTGTTTTTTTCGAAAAAAATTAACGATTCAATTCGTCGAGAGAGGTTATTATTCTCGTGTTTACCTGTAGTTGAGATTCACGACTTTGTTGAAGAGAAATGCGCGCCCGGTTGCACCCGTGAATCTCGTACTGATCAGCTGTCCGCGATTTGTGAGGTTCGTGTCGCAGGCAGCGCATGAAAATAGCCTCGTACCGCCAATGTGTTCGAGAAAAATAACTCCCATATCGTTCTTCACGGGTATCGAAGCTTTGGACGAAATTCGTTAGTTTCGTAGTTTTCGAAAGTTTTGAAATATATAAAGGTTATTCGGATTTGGTAGAAGTCAACAACACGAACTTTGTATTTTTGTCTACAAAGACGTCATATTCTCATCGAGATGTGTGTCTAGACGGGGGCAGTGCCATCGCCAGCCACAGCTGATACTCGAGCAAACGAACGAAACGAACGGACGAAAATATGGTCACGTGACGGTGACACCGAAAAACACACGCACGGGATTCTTAATTATCGGTTAATATAACAAAAGATTGAGATTTGTTTTTTTACAGATTTATCGTATACCGTGTTTTATATCCGCGATTCGCGTCACCTCGCGAAAGAAATATATGCTGTGTTTATACACACGCGAAATGTCCTTTATTATTTAAGTCATCGGATATACTTTTTCCAATTCCATTGCATTATCTCGAGTGCTTAGAAGGAAATGCATGATAAGAACAAAACCGTTAATGCAAGTTTATAACAATTTGCAGTGATTTATAACAGAAGAGCCCACAATCCCGTTTCGGGAAGCAATTTTTTTTTTTTTTCTGTAACTTTTATCCATACAAATGATGTTTTAAAAATAATAGCGATGAAAAAATTCCGAATCCAAAATAATGATGAGGCAAAAAAATCGAATACTTCAATACAAAAAAAGTTTTCAATTGGACTCATGGACCATCCGTATATATATATATATATATTTTTTTTTTCGTAATTAAGTTATTATATAGTTTTAGAAACTTATTAATTTACTTTGCAGATTGATGGAAGAAAAAGACGTTAATTACTGGCAAAGTTACATCAAAATATGGTATCTTTATTACGCATATAAACAGTATACAATATGTTACATGTATATAATATCTATTGTATATAATATAATATATTTATTTGTATCTGTAGTATAATATATAATCGTGTAAATTACAATTATTAAAGCTACTCACACAGATTTTTGTGCTGTAAAATTCGCAAAACTTTAGCTCCAAAAATGCCTGATCTTCGTTGAAGTTGGATTCTTAGGCCGTAACATAACGCTGTTCGGCCGTCTCGTACAATACATTATACGCTCCATTAGAGTGCCATTTCCAATTTCCGAAAAGTACTTCGCGCACCAATATATGAAAAACGGTCGGAAAACAAATAATAAAAAAATCATTTTTTTTTTGTTTTTTTCTTCAATCTTTAAACTGTAATTGGTCATTTCGTTTAATCGCTATATGTTTATCTCTTTAAGGCACATTTGAAATATGATCATTGCAACTCCGCTCGTGTTGACATCAACAATAAGTTTTGGATAAACTAATAGACCCTTAAAAAAATTCTTATTACAAGCGATTTCCTTCGTATTGTTTGTTCTTTTTTCTTTTTTTTTTTTAACGGCGGGAGAGAGGGCTTTTTAAATTTTAAATGAAAATCAAAGTGAGATAATCAATAGAAAAATATAAAAGATTAAAAATTCCATTTAGCCAAAATCACAGACGAGTCTCTTACTTTCCTTCGACAAATGTCAAATGTGTCGCGTTCTTCGTATTCTTAAGATTCTACACAATGTTAGTCAATATAAATATTATAAATATACATTCAATAATGTGTTAGAATGACTTACTTTTAGTTTAGACATTATACGTACTCACATATTTACGCCCGTTAACGTTAGTAATTACGGACTTAGAGCAGCCGAGCAGTCAGTGTTAGCATTTGCGTTATATATTTCATTTTTTTTTTTTTTCCCCGATTTTTTGTTATTCATGCAAAGATGTAAGATCTCTATATAACGTGTATATAAATATTATTATACTCGGAGTTACTCCATATGTACGTACGTATAAGTTTTACATATAAACAGAATGTTTATACATTTTGATTATATCGATTTTTGTCGATCGAGCCGTGAAGGACTTAGTATAATACTGCGCCTATTTCCTATGTACACCAAACGTTTATAGAATATATTTATATATGTGGTATATATATATATGTGTTGTATAGTAAAATCTGAATAAATTGCGTAATAACAAATACCGACGATAGTAATGACTGACATACAATAATTCGATCATTTCTATCATCGTCATTACAACCTTCAGTACTTCTAAAATGCCCGATCGATTGGCTAATTATTATCGTAACTGTTATCGTTGCTACTCGCGTCTTCATCATTTCATCTCTATAATGAAAAAAAAAAAAATACAAATAAAATTGATTGTATAAAAAAAAAAAAAAAAAAAAAAAAACAATCGTCATTCATCGTTTGTTCGATGAGACAATATCTTTTTTTTTCCATTCTCGAAAGTCTTCGTCTATATTTTCATTTTTTTTTTTTTTTTAATCATCTTTCCCTTATTTTCTATTGATAACTAAACCGAAAAATTGAAGCACCACGACGCTCGATCAGTCGCTGGCAAGCGTCGAAAAAAAAAAATCTATGTACGAAACGTTTTTTTTTTTTTTTAACAGTTATAAAATTCAGTCCATTTCCACGGGGCTTAGCAATTAATGGACGTAACGTTCCCGAGGTATTTCAATCGTCTCTGAAAAAATCTTAAACTAATGTGTCTGGTCGTTTACGCATCCTTCCCCTTCGAAACGAATCGAATTTTAAAAAAGACCAAGTTGCGCGTTCGGTGTAAAATTAACGTACGAATTACGTTATTTATCCGTACAGTATGCTCTGCAAACGTTTTCGTCGAACAAATATTAAAACAAAACTTTTTTCATCCGATTCTGACGATGGAAATGAGAAAAAAAAAAAACAAAACGAAGAAACAATCGGAAAATAATGTCACGCGAGATTACGCGCGATGAGTGACAAATTATTACCCAAATCCATCGATACTACAACAACTCAAAAATCTTTTCGATAACATTTAAATGTTTTAAACGATTAATTATATTCGATAAACTGATAGCGTGGACGACTCTGTTACCGACAGTATTTTCCAGTCGCAGATTAAAATCTACAAAAAAAAAAAATGTCCTTTCCGGTTGACAACAACAAAATATTTCATAACGCCGACGACACGTTTCGCCATTGCGAGAGTACAAATTAACATTTATCGCGATCTCATAGTTCGCGTAATTTCAAGTGTATCGCTCGCCATTCGAACGATCTATCGATTGATCTCGCGAAGTCAGTAACTCGGCCGTTCACCTTATAAATAATAATACACGAAACGACGATAACAGATCTTACACTCGTACCGCTTTGTCGCTACGAGAGAAAGAGTAACAAAAATCATTGTTATTCCCGACGTTTAGTCGAGTAATGACAATTGACAAAATATTGATTTGGTTTTCCGCCGCTGGATTTAGAAAAAACGATGTTCTTTTTTTTTCCCGAATCCCCGAAACGAATCCCAAAATCGGCAATGCGTTAGACGCATTTATTTGGTGAGTTTCGTTCGATTGGCGGCCATCTCAGCGAGACAAGCCAATGCTTCGAGATCCGGCGGTGCGCACCAACCTACGCACGACAATCAATTGTATGATTATTACTGTTTCGTTATGAGGAAAAAAAAAAAAAAAAAAAAAAACTTTCTCGCTAAACTACCGTTTCGTATTTCTTTCAAAAGTATTCAATAATTAACAATGCAGTAAAAAAAAAAAAAAATTGTACGGCATCTAAATTTCGAGAATTAAAATTCCGAGACGAACAAAATCGATTCCGGCATTTAATTGTTATAATTAAGTTTTTCTTCGTTTGGAAATTTTTAAAAAATATCTCAAGCATAAATTTTATCGTTTTTTGCGTAATGATTTATCGGTAGTTAAACTAATTTTGGATTTAATATAAAAATATTTACTATTGTCGAATACCGATCACAGCTTTGTGCATTCGATTAGTATTTTCAAGCTTTTGGATTCGATTATTTCGACTCGAAATTCATATTAAATTTGGCTAATTTGTTTTTCGACTCTCCAGAGCAACCGGAAGTAATAATATTTTTGTGAAAATACTTACGTTTATTGGCGTCATGTTCGTCGTCATTTTTGGTGACACTGGTTGCTGCAGCATTTCGTGTTATACTCTGCTTCCTCGCCTTTCGTTTCTGACTTCCAACGAGCAGAGCTTTTTCGGCTTCTTCTTGAGGATCGAAACTTTCTTCCGTTGTTTTAGTACCAAAAGTGGCGTGTGATCGTTTCGTAGAATTTGAACTCAATTTCTGAGGTATTTTCTTTTTCTTGGTGCGCTGCTGTTTCTTCTTTTCTTGAAACTCCTCGAGACTGAGTGACGGTAGCGCTTCAATTTTTTTCTCCAAATTGAAGTCCCTGAAGAAACAGTTAAATTATTCTTAACGTTGCGACGATTATATTTTTAACGAAAAAATTCGTCGAATTTCGGATTTACGATGAAACTTACTCAGCCTTAAATCTCTTGTAGGACGGCCATTCGGCGTAATCGGGACGAGCTTCCGCACCTTCCGTTTCGGTCTCCTCGGGTTTTGATGCTTCCAGCTTACCTTCGGCACTTAAATTTTTTCCAACAAAAATAACGATTAGAATTATGAAAAACTTTTTAGAGCGCCGATCAGGAATTTGTATACTTGTGTCTTATATATTTCTTGGGGAAAAAGGGAATTAAGCGAAACATTGCTAGCGTATGATAATTGCGGGATAATGATTGCGTATAAAGATGAATTTGCAAGATTTGGGATTATATTTTCCATCCGATTTTTTTCGGCGTAAGGAATGAAATTGGCGATAATTAAAAAAAAAAATACTGATTCAAGTTAAGCATAAACGTAAACCGTACGAAAGTTAATGATGTTTGTAAGTACCTTTCGACAAGATGCTCCAAATCGCTGCGCGAACTATTGCCTTCGCTACTCAGGGAATCCGTTTTTTCGCTGACGTTCGATGAGATAGAATTCCTTCTCTCATTTGGACGTTCCTCGACACTGCAGTTGACAAAAATATATATATAAACGTTGTGAAACTTGTGTCCCATAAATTAGGGTTTTTCTTTTCCTTCTTGTAATTTCGGAACGTTCTGCTTGTATTCTTTTCTTTATTCGTTGGTTTTCTTGGATAAGGAAACTTTTTTCATCCTTAAACAACTTTTTTTTCTTCTCTCCATCTTCACCGTTGTTTAAGGATAAAGCGAATAAAGAATTTGACGATTAGTATCGAATCGTAAAAAAAGTTTCCCTATTAAATGAAACCGATGAATAAGAGAAACGATACAAGCAGTTCGTCCCAAAACCGCAGCAAGGAACAGCAGAAATATACATTTATATTTAGAATTTCGTTCGTATATAACTAATAGACGTCGAAATAATAGGCTAAATAATACTCACGTATTATTAATACCGGTGAGTCGTCGTCGTTTTGTCTGTTGTCCCGTCGAGCCGACATTTCGTTGTTGTTCCGCCATTAATTGCTGATATCTCACACCTTTGCAGCTTCTTTCACCGCGAAAATTATTTTCCTCAGGCGATCCATTGCCATCGAGGTAACCATTCGTATCGATTTTATCGTCTTCTTCGTTCTATCGAAAAGTAAAAAGTGAATTACAAAAAATGTATTCAACGTTTTCGACAAAACAGAACCTCCGTGCAATTGAATTTCGATTAATCGAATTCGACAATTCCAATGTTACAAGCAAATAGCCGTTAAAAAAATTCAATTCGTTTCATAAAAAATTCAATTCGTTTCATAAAAAATTCAATTCGTTTCATAAAAAATTCAAAATTATAAGCTTCACAATTCAGACATTTTAAGAAGATTTTCAAATTTTTTCCGTCGCAACGTGACGAATAATATTTCCATTACCAAGTGATGCTGTTCGTTGTTATTGGATTCGGTGTTCACATTTTTCTGTTCGCAAAACAAATCGACTTTGCATTTTCTCTTCTGATCGTTATCTATTGGAAGTTCGGTGTATTGTTTCTTAGGAGTTTTTGGAACGGTCGCGTCGTCGATGTTCGCCGTGTCATCGTTGATAATAGATTCCGCGGCTGACTTTCCATTCGCTTTTTGTGGAGTGAACAGCGAACTGAGACCACCGATTTGCGTCTCGTCGGCCAACTTTCCCGGCTGTATAGACCCGTCCTCGTCCCTCGCGTCAGTTTTCGTACAATTGGAAGACTGATAATCGGAATTGACATTGTCGGAATATTGATCGTTCGCACCAACGTCCGGCTTCTTGTTCGTCGGTCTCGTGGTCAACGTGCGAAGCGGCGGGGCCGGTAGTTTGTACCACTTGAAGTCTGGATTTGCGTTCAAGAATGCATCTTTGTACTAAAATTAGAAAAAAGGAAAAAAAAATCATTAGCGAATGATGACGAGAGCGAAAATTTGAAACATTCGAATTTATTTTCTTCACCTCCTTCGCCAATGTGGTATATGCGCGTTTTTGTTCCGGTCGAAGAGTGGCCCACCATTCGCCGAGAACTCTGGTAACCGCCCGATTTTCGAGATGAGGAAATTCTTTTCTCACTGTGCTACGATGCCTCTTGCAGAATATCAAAAATGCGTTCATAGGTCTTCTTGCATGATGCGCGGGTTCCCGCAAATCCCGGGACTCCTGTGGACACATTTAGTGGTTTTTTTAAGTTTCATCAATGAATCGATAATTCACCGTTTCAGATGAACAAAAATTTCCCCGCGAAAAAATTATCAAATGACCGTTTATATTTGCGGAAATAGTTTTTAAAATCCGAAATAAATATTTCTGGGAATGAAGGGGAGCAGAAGTCAAGTAAATTAAATTATTATTGGAAGACTTGCGTAGGCAACTAAACAGATTATCATTTATCTATGTATGAATCATCGGATACAGTAATTTTATTGCATAAGTTGGGGAAATTTTCTCCTCTCTCCAAATAGAATCCTTGAAAAAGCGAACGAATATAAAAATAATAATAATAAGTTTGTAAAGCAAATAAAACGCATCGATCGCAACACAATTTTGTTATTTACTGTTATTCCCTGCGATAAAAATGGATCAGCGTATCATTTGACGCTATGATGACGTGTTTTTTTTTGGGTCGGTCCATCGATGTTTTCATAAAATGATTTTATTATGCAAAAGTAAAAACTTTGTAGATAAAAATTTTTTTTTTTTGCTTTAGAAATAATACATTGGTCATTAAGTATAGTAAAATCTTAACGTTGTTAGAAAAAAATAATAGGCAATTCTCATGCGCGATGCGGCGCTTTGCCGTCAGTCATTAAAGTCGCAGTGCATTTCCTTATTATCAGAACAAAGCCTTAAAAAACGTTACCCTTCCAATTCTGTCTGTAGACCGATAGCCATTGATATAACGTACTTTATGCGTTCGGAGCAATAATATCAAGATTACAATTTTAATCGTAAAGAAAATAACCTTAATTTCTTTTTTATCTCAAAAAGTAATGAATGCGGACCTGTAGGTGTATCTCAACCAATACATATGCATGAAAAAAATGTTGACTTTGGTCAAGAATCGCGTATCATTGTGTATTATTTTTTATCAAACGTAAAAATATTTTGCACCATTAAAATCGATGTTTTTCTTTGTCGAGTATTGAAAAAAGCTTAAAACGACAAAAATGAATAAGTAAAGTAGAAAATTTCTTGCGAAATATGAATTATTAATGTGTCAATATATGACGAATATTTCACAATCTCGTCCGGCCGTCATTTTAATTCGCGAGCAGTACGAAAGTATTTGTGAAAAAAAAAAAAAAAAAAAAAATCGTTGAGGACAATAGAAGAAAAGTTCCGAGAACAAAACTCGTGACAAAGACAGTGTTTAAAAATTGAAAATTTTATCAATAATCAACATATGGCTATCGCGAGCTGCACTTCCGTGAAAAACACGCACACAGTTAATAGCCACAAGTGTGTTGGTGTATTGCAACAAGTTGCACAAGTTAGATTTCCGAGAATTATCATCCGGCAATGATTAGCCGATAGTTGTGTTTTCTTTCGATATTGACTTCATTTTGACCGGTCGTATTTAATTTATCGTCATTGAATTTCGCGTGATTTATCGGGAGGAAAAAAAGAGACGAGAGTTCGAGGTGGAGTTATGGAAAGATGGAGAATCATTTCGTGTGAAAAACCCAGAACAAAGATAGACATGACACTTCGCAATCGGCCGAATGACAGCTGCTCTCGCGAAATGTAAATACTGTCAGATCGAACGACAGGAGCCGCCTACCCGGTTTCGAACGGATATATCTTTTGTTTTATTTAACTTTCGTACCATGATGATTGTTCGTTGCACATTCGACAACCACTTGTCGCGAAAAATTCGGTATCGCGATTTCGTACTTCGTTAATTCGTAACACAGTCAAGATATTCGTCGTGAAACGAATCTCAAGGTTGTAACTGTCTCGCGTATGTTGTTCGGTTTTTTCGTTACCGTCCTCCGACCGTCACCGAACGTCTGACGTGATTTTCTGACACAAAATTATCGCTGCGACTACGCTAGTCGTGACTCACGATAACGAGAGTATCGAAGCGGGCACTTTGACGTTTCGTCGAGTTAATCGAAAGAGATTCGAACGTTTTCGCACGAATTTACGAAAAAAAAAAAAAAAACACCAATTGTAGGAATGATTCGCCACTGCTCACCTTCTGCTGATGATCGCTGGCAGCCATTTCTGAGTTTCACTCACAATTCACTCAGCGGCGCATAATAAAGATAAAGCTTCTCTCAGCACTGCGGAACGTTTCTCTCTTCTCTTTTTTTTTTTTTTTGTTCTCTCGTTCTCTTCTCACTCGACGTCTCTCACTCTTTTCCCCTTCGGTGCATACGGCTCAACTCTCCGCCGTTTCTTTTTCTCGCTTCGCACAATGTTTTGTTTTCGATACCAACACAGTGTATGTATACTCGGAATGCCGCTGCACTTGAGAGTAAAAAAATTGGGGGAAAAAGATCTTCGCTACCAGCTGCCGTTACGCTCGCTTCGATCGAACAAGATTAATATAATCTATATATTTTTTTTTTCAACTTGTTTTTCACTTTTCTTTCATTCAACGGTTCCCTTCCTGTTTCACTCGTCTGGTGTTACCAAGCACTGACAGTAAATGAACCGTTTGTTCGTTTCGACGTTTATAGAGCAAACGTCACAGTTACGTGCAAACGTCACTCGCTCATTGCAACGATCACGCACACAATTTTTCCTACTAATTATTCACACGTGACTGACAACGCTCGATGGCGAATCAGAGGAATCCCACGATTTTCTACTATCCATTTCGTGACAATGATTCCTCCTGGGGACTGCCATTTTCATCGCGTGTTAATAAATTCGTGTTGTCAATCAATTTGTCATGTTTTCAATATAGTTTTACCGTGTTTCAAGTTCCGCGCGTTCCTACGTTACAGTACTACCAATATATTTTTTTTTATGTATCCGTCTTTGAAATCACGAATTAGCCGAAGGCGGTCGCCGTTATGCCAACAACAATGGCTGGTTATCGTCCATCGAGAAAAAATATATATATGTATTACAATGTTGCGTTTGTTCGTCGATGGGAATTTTCATGTATTTTTCATTCATTAGCACAGTGTTACAATGAGTTTTTGTTTTCGTTCTTTGTTTTCTGATTGTTAATCTATTAACATACGAAACATGTAATATATTCGATCGCATGAAGACAAGCAAACGCGGAATTTTAGATTTCTATAAAATGTTTACCAAGGAATGTAAACCTTTTATGATTTATTTTCTTCCATATGTAATGGACACAGTAGTGACATCTTCGAAATAGAATTCCGAGAATATTAACAATCCTTGTTTCTCAGTCTGTATGTCAGTAGGTTACCAGTACATTTTTATAAATAAGTAGCGGTAGGTAACGGGCCGGCGGTTGGTAAAGTGGCGTATTAACAAAAAATCTCGTTGAATGCGAGTGGTGTATTCCTGCATATAACCGAGTCACTAGTACGCCAGTGGGCGCTGCAAGTGTTAGTTCGCTCGCGCCTGTCCTCTCGTCAAACGCATTCCGGTTGTTATTTCGCGATGTGTAACTTTTGATTTTCCGGTGTCAAAACACAAATACTTTACGAGCATTTTTGTTCAATGTTTGTGCGCGTTTATTGTGTTTTATTTGTTCGAAAAGCTGTGCAGTGTCAACGCCGATCAAAGCTCGAATGATCGTTAAACAGCTGGGTGCCACTGCCTCAACAAAATGCTGGGCGGTAAGTTAAATTGTTACAAGTGGCCTATTTCTACTAAAAAATGTGTTATGTACGCATCTCGATATCAAGTAATAATAGTTTTACCGCGTAGACTTAGATTTTTCATCGATATTTTTGTATTAACGTATGATTGCAAGATAATAGAGAATACGTATTTTACGGATGACATTCAGGGAGGGATTTGTTTACATGGCGGTGAGCCGAGATATCGATATAATCACTACGCTGATACCTATGGCCTATTGTCGTTGTCTGTAAGAATAGACTTTCTTCTGTTCACAAACAATTTCGGACTAAAAAAAATTATATTCGTAGCCTCACGATATTTCTTCCATCATTTTTTTTCGTTATCATTTTAATTCGTGAAAACCAAAATCAAATTCTTTTTACGATGTGCACAAAAATAAATTTAAAACATTTTTTTTTCGAGACAACGTGTATGTAGATATCTATCGAATAGACTATGATAAATGTCTCGGAATGTTGACTCTTGAAGTTTACCGGTGAGACTGCGCTTCCGATTAAAGAAAAATAACAATTTCCGTCTCCGGATAGAATTGTCCCGTCGCAAACTGACGTACTCGTAAGATACTTCGAACTTTCGAATAATGCGTGTACACGTGCCTACATAGCAGACTCTAGCGGAGTTTACGCAAACTAAGGGCAAATGTATTTGGCAAAGTATGCAAAGTCCATTTCCAGTTCGTACCAAAACTCTCTTTGCCTGTGTTAGAAGCAAAACACACACCGTGTACCGGCTGAATATCTTGACGAAGAACGACAAGATTTACTGCCGGCGATCTACCTAACTTTCCTGGAGCTTTAGTTCGCGATCCCGTTCGCCGCTCGTTGAGTAGTTACGAGGCAAAAGCGTTGGAAGACGTCGACAGCGACGTCTGGACGTTATATCTACGGGAGGAGACTTGTATCGTTCGTTATGCTCAATCACAAAGAAACTCGTTAGTCCGGTCGTTGAATTGGTGCGTACGAGGCGTTGACGTTCACAAATGAAAATGTTTGCAATAGCGAAGATCGATGAACCCTATGAATCAAGATTGATCAACGTATCCCCGTCGGCTGAATTATTATTTTCAAATAACACTTTGCATATGCAGACATAGACATAGTGCATAGAATCGCCATACGTTCGAAGCATTGTCGCTGATACACAGAAATCTTAAAGTGAAATATCGAACGTCCATCTTGTGTTTATCTTTATTTTCATGTTACTCAATAATTTACAAATTACATTTGAAGGTTAAAAAACTATTCTAAGATTACGGGGGAAGGATCGGGAGGGGGGGGGGGGAGGGGTCAGTGGCTCTGTTGGTGAAATAAAAAACACGCGAATTATTTTCGAGTTACGCGAATCATTAACGTTGCGTTTTCAACATAACAGACTTTTTAATCGTAATTTCAAGCTCCGTGAACGTTTCGCTACGATGTTTATCATTACTGCGTCTTGTGTCGTAAAATACAGCGATATATCGTTTTTTTTCTGCGCGGTGCGCCATGAGGAAAAGTGAATAATACAGCTATAAAACGAGTGAACGCCTTAGTGCGAACGGCGGATCGACTTCGGCGATAATCGTCCGCGGGTCTCGATCGTTCCGGTCTCCGTGAGTCGAGCTGTAGCGCCGCTGAAACAAGACTGCGCATGCGCGCGTCTACTCTCGGGAGTTTCGGCCCCTTTCCCGAAAAACTCTCGTTGTCTCGGCGTTTTGCATAATCAGAACGCTTACAACCGATACACACGAGTTGTGTACACAGGTTTCTTCACCAAAGGGACAAACGGGTATGAAAACGCGAGGGGGAGGAGGAGGAGGGGGGAGGGGCTTTGCGAATAACGTTTTAGTCGAACGTGTGAACGTCCCGAGTACAAAGCGACTGAAAGGATCGGATACAAACGGCACGCGACGATGAAGAAAACTACAAAGACGGTGACGACGTCGTTACGTAGAACGACACGGGGCGTTCGCAGCTACAAGGTGGCGCCAAGATTGCATAACGCATTCGCGATGCCAGCTGCAACGGAGACATGATGTTGGAATATTTTACACACCGGAACGATATTTACTGCGATGATCCGGACACATGCGTACACGTCTCTGCGAAAATTTATGCGAACCCAGTGAGAGAGATTTTTCCGTCAACGAGAGTTATACTGACTTGGAATGCAACTGCATACGCGGACGTAGCGTTGACTTCGCGGAAAGATTAAGTGCGCTCGGGTAGCAATATATATATATATATATATTTATATACATCGTAGGAATAGTTTTTTTGTCTCTATATACGCGGAAAAAAATAAACGTCGAGTATATAAGTGAAAAAATAAAAATAGCAAATCGAAATCGCGTCAAATTAGCGATGCCGTAAATTATTGGCGCATTTGAATAATCGACGATTTAACACCGCGCACTTCCTTCTTTTCTCGACATCGGGGAAGAGAGATAAATATTTTACGAAAATGTTTAACGGGTATATGTATATATTAAACAAAGTACTGTCGATCGTAATCGATGAAATAACACGACGCGTTTCAATTTACGTATTTTATGAATCTTGGCGAATATTTCACCGGTCGATTAATCCTCGGCGTCTATCACGAGTCTCGAATGACGCGCGACGACGCGCTGGAATAACGGAAATGCAGAGTGTCGGAATAATTTGAGGACAGAATGGATCCGAGCGCTTAGAAACGGACTAAACTTTGCTGTATACAGAAATGCAAAATTATTTTCGATTTTTTTTCTTTTCATTATATTGAAAATTGATGAATCGGTTTTTTTTCTCGAATTTTTACGTTCACTCGATGTTTGAAATTTCGGAGGGTTTGAAGTAAACAGCAGTAAAATAAATGCTATTCTCAAGTGTCGGAGTGCAAATTCGATTTTACAATTTTTTTTGAAAAAAAAAAAAAAAAAAAAAGTCATCTACAGATGTTAATAAATTATTTTTTTTAATTCTGTGATTCTTCTCGTTGTTGATATACCGTAAGTTCAGCGATTTATTTTATTCTCAATTATTATCGCGTTTGCGTCATTTCCATTAGTCATTTATTTTATTTGCCAAAACTCGACAATCTTTTGATTTACGGACACGTAGCAAACGAATTTGTCGACAGACAATATTTTTCGAGTGCGAAAACTTAGACGGATCGTACGGAAGAGGAGAGGGGATAAAAGTTGGGGGGGGGGGGGAGGCGATATGGGGGATTGAGGGAATCATCCGAACATTTGACTTATTACTAAATAGAGGACGGAGAGGGTGAAGAAGGAAAAAAAATAGTAGGACGCGCGATAAGTATGGTATTTTGCGACGGCGAGGACCCGAATAATTCTTAGGATCTTCGCTGCCCGGCAACGAAGCCCCGTAGACACGCGTACGAGTGTCTTCTTTGCTCCGTTTTTTTTTTTCCTTCATTTTCGCGATTAATCCTACATTCGTTCGGATGCCGGCCGGACCCGCAGCAGTTACGAAAGATATTTCATGCCTCATGAGCGATGATCGTATCTCCGCGCGGAGTCCATGAAAATCGCCACGTGCCTTTCTCGTTCAGCCGTTACACGACGATATATCCGATATTTCTCGAAACTTTTTTTTCATTTTTGTTTTTTTCCGCCACATCGATATCTCAAAATTCGGATTTTCGAGAATTTAGTCGCCAAAGTCGTGACGTCGATTGCGACGTACGTGTCTTCGTCTCTTGAAGCACGTGGCGCAACATTTTTCTCGTACGATTGACGATACGTCGCACATGCGTCTGTAAGCTGCGCACATGTTCACCGGCACGATGCTGTCTTTGCAACCTTCGAGGAAAAAAAAATATATATAAGGATAAGTTATGGAAAATATATAAATAAAATGAACGAATGTGCGTGAATTATACTAATTAAGTAATTATGATAATTTCACGATTGCCGTATTAAATATTGTAAATGCAGCGAAGAACCGGGTTGTCGCCATGGATGTGTCTTCTCGTTAACAACATCGTAAAATATTATGAAATACATATTTACCGAGTTTCTCATCGCCGCACGGACGTCTGTAGTGACAGCGTCTGGTGTCGAGCGGCTTTCTGTCGTATAAACAATTTTCCGAGGGCGATAATGTCGTTCTGTCGCGACACGCTACGTCGCGATTTTTCACACCGATCTTCGTCGTACAGGTTGCGTTGCACGGCCCCCATTTGCCTGTGAAGAAAAAAAAAAAAAAACGATTTTATTATTAACCATTGAATTTTTTGATTTTCTAATAAAAAATATTCGTAAAAAATTTTATTTCGAAAACTTGAAAAACTTGAGAAAAGTAAAAATAAATAAAATTATGAATTAATAACATTCATTAATTTTTTTTCCCACATTAACGCAAAGAATATAATTGACTTAGTGTGCATCATATAGTAGAGCGACATATTAAAAAAAAAATACAATAGGACACTTAAAAATCTATAAAAAATAAGGAATAAAAAAAAAAATAATAATGAAAACGAAAATTGAAGGTCCAACAAAGAAATTTAAGGACATTTTCATGAATACTTTACCGGTGATCCATTTCTCGCCCCGACAGTCCTCGATCGACGCTGGTCTGTCCTCGAGATTGCAGTCGCTCGGCGTCGAACACGAAACCTTTCGATTTCGCTTTCCGTTGACGCAGTGACTCCATTTCGAAACTTCCCACTTCGATTTAGTGTTGTACATCGAATTGTCGGGATTCTCGTCGACGACATTGTCGAACTCGAGAATCTCGGGTTCGTCGGTAGCGTTGCCATCGACGATGGTAGTGCCGTCGTTGGAGCTAATATTGTAGAACGAGGCGTCCTTGTTGTCGGCGTAAACGATCATCGGAATTTCCGTTGCGGGTCCGCAGGGCGGAAGGTTCGGACAAGAGCCGACCTCCTCAGGCCTGTCGTCCTTGTCGCAGTCGCGATCAGGTAGAGCTAAATCCGAACCATCGGAATCCTTACTCGACGACACGCACATTACCGATCTCTTGCGAAGGGCATCTTCGCCACATGTGACCGGACACATTTGCCACGGGCCGACCCACCATCTGCGAAATCGCAAAGAAGGCATTCATCACTATTGGTCCGTCGATGAATCGTATCTCAACTGTGAGAGTCATTGATTGACTGAGCTTTCGAAACCCTTAATCTGCATTCGGAACTCAGTTTTGTCCGCGTCATGGCAGATGTTGAATCGCAATCGAGACCTACTCGATCGCGATCGATGCGCAAACATCGATCGGCGGATAAAACGCCGATTTTGAGAAAATCGCCAAGAATTTTTTTTATTTGGCGTAAAATCCAACAAAATTGGGATAAAATTTGAAAAAAATAATAAGCATGTTGCCAATTCCATTTGCGTTTTGTTTCGGGTTTTCAAGCTTCAACGCGGTTTTTTTTAAATATCATCCAAGTTTTTTCCAAATTTGGTCTCATTTTTAAAAAAATTTTAGTTCGAAATTTTTTAAAAATTTTACCTAAAATCTTTTTCAATTATTTCTGTTTCTATGTGCAAATTTTGCTCCGTTCTCTTCTGTATTCGGGAATGAATGGCAGCATTTTCTTTTATCAATGAATGGAACTACTGATTGCGAATTAACGTTACCTGGCAGGACACGGGTTCTTGTTGCATTCCCGTAGCCGAAACTCGGGTTTGTCATTTTTCTCGCAGAACGTATCCTCCACCACGCCGCTCTTTCTCTCGTGGCAGAGTGCGTGTGAGGTCTGCGTTCCGCCGCCGCAGGTTACGGTGCACAACGACCAGTCGGAAAGGACCCAAGAATACTCGGGTGCGTGATCGGGTTCCTCCTTCGGTACGGTGTACTCGTAACGAAGTCCAAAGTTGCGATAGTGACCTCTGTAGATCAGCTGTTGAATTCCAGTAACGTATAATTTAACCACAACGATTTAAAGAATTCAGGGCAAAGTCTTCGTGAGAAAGGCAAACGCTGTCCTCCGATGATTATCTGATTGCGGATAAAGTGCAATCTCCGAGGTGTTTATATTTCAAGGATGAAATACCCGATTATTGGGAAAAAAAACGTTGTTTCTTTAATTGTGAAGAATTATCGTCGGATACTTACGTAAACGGCAACGTCCTCCCTGATCGGTCCCGGAATTCTGACCTTCTCCTTGTCGTGATCGCGTTCGTAGAGCGCCGGAGTACCAGCGACTTCGTACTCTCCCGCTAAGGTGATCTGCCTGTCCAAGGAAATCGAAAAGTCACTACTACCTCTCATTCTACACAAATGATCAATTTTTTCTTTTTTTTTTTTCCCCATTTTTCATAGAAAAATTAATCGAAACATCTATTATCTTAAACGCACCGTTTTCCATTGAGAAAATATTTGTTCGAATTCGGCACACCGATTCCAATGTAATTCTTGCTGTTGCCGACTTCCTCGATTTTGATATTTCTCGAACCGGCAGGTATGACGACAACTTCACGATAACCCGGTCCCTCGTTCTTGTCGTAGACGCCGCTCGTCGTCTCGCACTGCGTACCGTCACCGTGACAAATACCGCAACGATCCTCGGTAGCGTCGGAATCCACGGTCCAGTCGCAGCCTACTTTCTGCGAATTCCGAAAATCCGTTCCTCGTTCTCTATGAAATTTTTACTTACTAACTTTACTTGTAAAGTTATCGTTGTTTATATAACTCAATAGCTCACCCGACATATTCCGGCGATACACATGTCGCGGGTACCAACGTTGCATGGCGTACCGTCCAATGCTGCTTCGCCCCATGGAACTATTACGCTCTCGTCAGTGTCCGTGCAGTAAAGTTCGCAGGGTTCAGCTAAATTCAATGTAAATCCGGTAAATTTTCGACACCTGACGTTATTTTTGTATTTTTTAAATTTTACTGTTAATCATCACTGTAAAAAAAAAAAAAAAAATTGCCGAAAACTTAGTGCATCGGTAGCGGAAGATTTTATGCATAAACTGATACACTAAATTTAATGCAGAAAAAAACAGAAATAATGCAGAATGCAGAATTGACTACAGTTTTTAATATATCGTACATTAATTTTCCATGATAACATGGAACAGTTTTTAATATATCGTACATTAATTTTCCATGATAACATGGAAAATTAATGTACGGCATGTTAACATGTTATGTAACATGTTAATTTTCCAAGATAACATGGAACAGTTTTTAATATAACGTACATTAATTTTCCATGTTATCATGGAAAATTAATGTACGATATATTAAGCAATTGTCTACAGTTTTTAATATATCGTACATTAATTTTCCATGATAACATGAAAAATTAATGCATTTCTATAGTAAAATTAAATAAAGCAATTGACTACAGTTTTTAATATATCGTACATTAATTTTCCATGTTATCATTACACTGTCACTGTTACTGTTGTCACTGTTTTACATTAAATTTAGTGTACCTGTTGAGGCATTAAAATTGGCAATTTTTTTTACACGCGGAGAGAAGGAATCTGCTAGAAATTACTGTGTCACCTGATAAAATCGGACTGTGGCGCCATCTATCACAAAAATTCTCAATATTACCAGAATTTTTACCACATTTATGGGAATTTTTACCATATCCTATGGTGGAAATTCGCATAGTTCTCGTAATTTTCGACATCATTGACTCCGCACTACCGGAAATTTACGATATTTTTTACCAGATACATGTATGGTAAATTGTATCAAATCCTTCTCTCCGGGTAGTGATTTCTTGAGGTGAAAATGAAATAACGCGAGGAAAACATTTATTTATTTACTTTGATCGAAATATGGTAGCCATGTATAATTTTTTCCTTTGTACTCCTTGCCATCGTAATCGCTACATTGAACACTCCTGAAGCTTGGCATGCCATCGGGACACGGCTGAGTGTTGCAAATCTTGTATCGTCTTCTCTCACCCGTACAAAATTTACCACCGTGCGCGGGCTCTGGATGATCACACTTTCTCTCGACTATCGATACACCGGCACCGCAACTTCTCGAGCATTCGCTCCAACTGCCCCATTCTCCCCATCCCCCATCGATTTGACTCGGTCGATCGACTATTGGCACGCATTCCTGATTCTGGCACCACTGCAAATAGGGAATCTCGTGTTTAATAAAAAAATAAAAGAATATTCCGGAAACACTTCGAAGAACTGCATCAACCTGTATTTTGCTCGTCGGCAAAACGCGAATCGCTTATCTGTTCGAACGATATGAAGTAATGTTTTGCTTTAACGAAAGATAAATCTTTTTTAATCGTTGAATACTTCCGTTCAAGAAAATCGGCAACTATTATACTGAAAACTTGTCAACTAATAATTTTGCCATTGATATTAAGGGAAAGTTCAACGATTTGCGGCAAAACGGCAATTTTTATTTTATTTATGTGTGAAATAAAAAAAACATTGTTTCTCATACGATTGCTTATTCATCATAATGTTCTGACGATGCGGAAACATTTTTATTAAAAAATCGTAAAAGTTTCAGTTTTTTCAAATAAAAAAAAACATTTTTAATTATTGTTGCAAGTTAAACTTCGTCAATAATTTTTTTATATTCGGATCCGATGTAATTTCGTGGAAAGAGTAAAATTTATTACATGTATTCAAAATTGTTGTTGGAATATTATACATGTATTGTTGAATGTTACGTCTGAAAGTTGAATTTCGGTGTATACAAAAAAAAATGATTTTTTTGCTTTGACGAAAGTGTATTCAATTTTTTATTGACGAACCAAAATCATTATTTTTTTCTCAATATTACCATATGTTTGCCGCAATGAGTTCCTGGCGCAGCTGGATGGAGCATCGTAGTGCAAGATCCGTCGACGATACACCAAAGCTTCGAGCATATCTGGCGTCGAGAGAACAATCGGTACTCGTTAACCACTCTTTCGTATCGATTAGCGATCATTGATAACGCAAGAATCATTTTTTTTAATCGTCACGTTTCACTTACCTCGTGAAGTGGTGAACATACGGAGGCCTCTCTGACGCCAAATTGGAGACGACACTGATGTTCCGCATTGTACATTGCACCGGGCGGTAGATCAGGATACGCGTAGTCGTTGTCCGCTGGTTCGTCCTCTAGACATTCGCCTTTTCCCTGACTGCATGTCGACCCACCGACAGCAGCACAGCGCACAGTATATTAGTATTAGTATAGTATTAAAGTTATGCAGATGGAACTGCATGCTTACTTCAGTGGTTTTACGTATGCATTCGATTAATGTAAGCAGAAACCAATTCAGAAATCTACGAGGATTACGAATAGTCTCTTTAACCAAATTTCTGTAACTACATGCAGTACATTCGGCGCACTGTTTCGACTCACTCGAGAAAATTGGTGATATCACGTCTCGAACATCGCGACCAGGCAACCCCGACGGTGTCCACTTCGAAAGTCGGCGTCATCACGTGCAGAGTGTCGCCGTCGCGTTTGCTGCATCCGATTTTGTCGGTGTCGTGATACATACCGAAACTGACGAACAAGAATCGTAATGTACAGAAATGTTGAAAAAATTATAAACATGAAAATAAAGTCTACGATTTTTTGATCTCCGATGTTTTTTTTTTCTGATTTGATGTGATAATTTTGGGTAAAATGTTTTTGGTGAAAAAGGATAAACAAAAATTTAAGAGGAGCAATTTTGTATGATTTTTTTTTTCGTATTTTAACCCCAAAATATCACACATGGATCTGCGGGACCCGAGATGTTTTAAGAAAATTTAAAATTTTTCAAAATTCCCTATTTTAGGTTTCATTAAAAAAGTATAACTTCTCTTATTTTCATTATATCGATATTACGCATTAACAGGTATCTCTCTTACGTTTTAATTTTACTATAATTAAACTGAAAAATATTGATCTTTGACTAATTTTGCAACTATAAGGACATCGGGTCGCCGTCCATGTGTGGCGATAAAGAGGTAAAACTATATGTGCGGTGTTCTTACGAGTTAAAAAATATGAGTTAACGCTCTGCCTAAATTGACCTAAAAAAATGCGCAAATGATGACTAAATACATAATTTATAATTCAAAAGTTCAAAGTTCGATTTTGAAATTGAAAATGAGATGCAAGAAATGTGTGAATGCTTTTCCGCACTTAATCCGGATCAGGTAATCCATACTTTCGCAATAGGTTGCGCATTGATAAGAGAGAAATTTATGAATTTATTTGCCTCGTTTGTTTATAATTAGCGAAAGCTTTCAACTCACTTGTGACCCAATTCATGGGTAATCGTGTGTGCCAACGTGATTCCATTGTCCTCGTTGACACTGCAGCTACGATCCGGCTGACACATGCCAGCCACGTGGGCAACACCTAGCGTGCTGCACGGTGTATTGGCACGTGAACATATGTCTTCCCTCGTAACAAGTATCGCCACGTCGTGATGATTCGGGTGCGAATCATCGATCGGATTCATTTTTTGCTGCCACTTGCAGAAATTGTAGAGAGTCTTGTCGGCGTTTATCGTAATGTTGAGCCCTTGCTGCGCAATCAATGAATATTGAATACAGTCCAAGCTCCGTATTCTTAAATCTCCTTAACTTAACCGATCCTTTATTTTAACTCGTTACCATGACAACGAGTTCTCTTAACTGTATTTCCCCTGAGTCCGTTTTCCCCACTCCAAGCGGAGCCTATTTCGTAAAACGTAAACTGCGCACGCGCAGCAGTTACAAGGTGGCTTCGTACCTACGGACGCGTATACCCCTCATTACCCCTATTCGCAGCAACTGACCGGGAGTAGGGACGATAGGGGATGAAATACAGGAAAGGGAACGGGTCCGGTCCCGTCGAGTTAAGAATACGGATCTTGGACTGTAGTGCGAACCATACAGCTTTTTTTCTTCTTATATTTTAATTTATTATTCAAGAGATTCCGAAGCGTATCGTGACTTGAGCCCAAATATTTTTTCATCAACACTCGACTGAAAGGGTGGGATGTTTTATATGCAAAAATGATTTTAGATACCGGGGAACAAAAAAATCGTCGATGCGTTCAACGGGAAGACCCTTTAGATGGTTATCCCTTTTTAATTCCCATTTTTTGATCGAATTTTTTTGTTTTCATACAAAATTTGTATTAATTACCACAGAAATGCGTGTGAATAAAAAATCAATCGATTAGATTAGCAACTCGAATCAGCGTAAAGAGTACACGACGATATTTATACAAAAGAAGTACAAACGAGAAAAATATAATGTAAAATTCAACCAAAATTAGGATAAAACTTGAGGAAAAATTTGATGAAAAAAATGAGCTTATTGCACATTTAATTAACTTTTTTTTTCACATTTATTCTCATTTTTTTTTCAATTATTCTATAAGCTGTAGAGTTCTTCAAACAGCGGTAGTTACAGCTTCGGCTATATTTCGTCTTTAAAGAACTTCGCAACATTCATAACAAGTTAAAAAAATCTCGTTGTCTCACTCGAGGCAGCAACGCATCCATGATAGTTCTCTAAATCGACACAAAGCCCCAGACTACCATTGGAAAAGTACGATTAATCTGGAATTTTGTATTTACGTATTCCGTTTTTTTACACCAATACATACCTCCGCCTCGTCTTCCTCCATGAGAACAATTCTCACGACAACGACGTTGATAAAGTTACCGATCGTAGGATCGTGATAGAGAGCCGACACCATGTTCATAATGGTCAGAAGATAAGTCTCGACGTCGCCGTCCTGATGAAAAGCCATCATTGACGTGTCGGCGACAACGAGCGCTTCGACATGTCGCGCGCGGCTTATCGAGCGTCTGGAACGTTGCCACAATCGTTGCTGTCTCGTCTGATGTTTTCTTCGTCCGCGACCTTGAACTTGCACAAGACCTGGTTGTGTCTGCCATTCGAGACGCGTCTCGGTCAGTCGTCTCGGTTCTGCGAACCGGTAAGTGACGATTCGCCATTAAATCGTTAGACAACTTGTAAGGGTATCTAATGAACAATTCATTCGATGGGTTGGTTGCTTATAAATTATAGTTTTTTCCGAATTCTCTTTTTTGAAGGCTTTTTAAGGGCATCTGACGCCAAATGAGCACAATTCAGAAACCTTCTATATTCGACTAAAAAGATCTCTTAATCCGTAAAGAAAAGATCGAAATATGAGGCTACAAAATAGCACTGAAGATTTTTAATTTTTTTTGGTCCATACGAAATTTTAATCTCGCGAGGAAGCTGTATTGGGACATCAGCGACAACACGTCGGCTCCCAAATTCTGCATACAGTTTCTCTTCGCAGACCCGATTTAAAAAAACCAGAGGCGAAGGAAGAGGCGTGAAAGAAAGAATGAGAGAATATCGAGTGGTAGATTTCCTCTGCCAGGGGGGTCGATGATTTATGCAGATTGCAGCTCGACTGGCGAGCCTACAATTAAGATTTCATTTACCACCTTGATGAATCGGTCGGCAGGCCGCCGAGACTCATACCTACCGAACGATATTCATTGTCCTTAATAACAGAGGTGAGAGAGAAGGGACGGCTAGCAGAGATGAGGGCTCGAGATCGGTTCGTCCTTTATTTTTATTATCTTTATGTTTTTCTTTTTTATTTGCCTTTAGGTATACCGTGATCTCAAAAAAAAGGCCCGCAGGGTTAATATGAATAACTTGCCGACTATACGATACCCCGTCGTCTCGAATTCCCGATCATTTTATTCATCGCCCGTCGGCCAACCGCTTCTTCGTACGTAGCTACCCGACACCCATATGATTTCATGCGTTGCTCTTCGAAGCAATTAAGAAGTATCTCGATCTCATCGTTTCAAAGGATAATTATATACGCGATAGTGGGCAACCGTTTCATTATCACTCAGTAACTAAGTCATCGTAGCGCCGTAGAGCAATTTCTATGATACTAACAGCGCATAATTGTTATTGCATCAAGTTACATTTTTACAGTCGAATAACACGAGCGACGATTGAGGGAGAAAAAGCTAATCGCGGATGGGAGTTTATCAATAGATTTTCAATACTTTTTTTTTAATGCCAATCGACGGTACTTTGAGTTATCGATTGATTCTGGATTCGCCATATATGGGTCTGAAACCGAGTTGTTTCAAGATAATCTTCTGAAGATTTGTTGTTTTACGTATTTTTCAAAATCGTGTAACTCCTACAGTTTTTACTGCATTTTTGCGTCTCGATTTCACTACATTTAAACTTCAGTATGTTGATTTTCAACAAAGTTTCTCAATGATCAATATAATCGCGTCTCCCAGACCCATGTGTGGCATTAAAGAGCTGCAAAAATAGTGTGACGTTTCAGCGTTAAATTTACGGAGGGTGTATCGTTCCGTTTCCTGCCAAATACGAGGTTCAGAGAGAATCTCGAATTCTTCCCAATGGGATAAAAATTTGAAAAATGTCAACCATATAAAAAATGCTAAAAACATTTTCCAAGTATCCAAAATTCTTTCTGAATCTAACTTTCGGCTGTAAATGCGAAGATACATCCCTCTTAACGCGCAGTTTCACCAATAATTGCCACTTTATTCGGAAAGACGTTTTGGAAAAATCACCGCGTTACGTAATTTTTTTTGTTTCAATTACACGGGAATCCGCGTAAAAGGAAATGATTGAGTGCCTTAAGAACTGAAAAGGAGAAATACATAAAAAAGAGTAGAGTCCAGCGGACTGACCGCTTCCTTGAGAGTCGCGCGTTAACCGACCACTGGGGGGGCACTCACCACGTGTGCCGCAGTTCCTCTCGTGTTTCCTCTTCTTTTTACGCCGGCGCTTGCGACCGGCGCCAATATCAACGGCGGCGGCGGTTGCGGAGCGCCGGAAGACGAGGTGAGGCCTACCGCCAGACTCGAGGCTCGTTGTGTTTCTCGCGTACGCGTATATCGTCCCGGTTCCCGCGTCTTCCTCTGTGGTATTTATCCAACGTCGACGTTCCATCGCGGCTCCTGACTGACCGACGATAGTCCCTGTCTCCGCGTCCTCTCTTTCTCTCGTTGTCTCGGACACGCCGACTGGTTCGAGCCAAAACTCGCCGTGATCCCCGTGGAGAACGCCGGTCTGTAACACAATACCAAAGTTTCGCGTTACGTATTCTCAAGCTTTGTTGCACTGCGATATATATATATATATATACAGCAATTCAATTACATGCATATGTATTATATACACGCAAAGTATGAAAAGTTTTAAACTACATATACATTCGTGGGCTTCTCGCGCTCAGCAGAGTTTTCTGATCCCCTTCGGGCATTTCTCGGCCGCTTCTGACAAACGAGAAAGCCGGATTTCCGAATTTATGTTATTTCTACGCTTTCGCACTGAGAAAATAAAACGTTGAATCAACAGTTCAAAATTCTCTCGTATCTATATCTCTGCCCGTTCGAGAAATCAGATTTACTTCAAGATCTGTTATATACTTTTCGATCTTTCATATACCGAGAGAAAAGCAAGAAACTGTTATCTCTCAAATTGATCGCCTGACGGCTCTTCCGCTGCTGTATTATCTTTTTAATACATAGATATCTTGTTTGATCGTATAGTTCGTATTTTTATCAAGAATCATGGATTACAATTATGTAGTTATAAACACTTATTGCCTCCGAATACAGTCATTACATCCATGAAATGTATAGCTATTATTGTTATTTTTATTTTTTTTGCAATCCTTTCAACGCGATCAATGGATTAATGGTTATGGATTAAAGTCCTTCAGCCGAAACATTCCCGATGCTTTGACGATTCGCTACAATTTGCTTTTACTTTATCGTTTTAACAAATGTAATTTTATCGTATTAGTAGTGATTACCGATAAATAAATTAAAAAAGTGAATAAATAAATAAATACGTAGATAAATCAGTACCTGAATAACGCATTCTTAATCCTATACTGTCGAGAAAAGTTATTTTTGTTGCGTATCCGCGAAGTTAAGTGGATCAATTTTATTGTCGATGTATCGACTGTAAAAGTATAACGCATAAGATAGGAGCGAATGAACGAAGAAAAATTATTGTGGAGTGATCCAAGAGGCGAGAATACGAGACCAGGAGATTGCCGAAGAAAGGACGTGGAGCAGAGCAGCAGCAACAAGCATATAGGCGCCCCTCGCGGCTTCGACCGTGAAAATGATCGGCGCCAGGCGCAGCAGCGAGAGACGAGAAACCCACACGACGATTATCGAGCGAAGAGTGGAATCGACCTGAGCGCACGTACAGACCACGCGGAGGCCAGTCGAGGGCCACGTGGAACGTGCAAAAGATCGAAAGGGATTGTACAGAGAGAGTCTCTGAATACGCCGAGGTCGGGGTATAGGCGGTTATGGTGCGTTCGCTTGCATTACCCTCCCGCTTTTGTCGAGCCGTTACCCCACGAACTTTGATCCTGACTCGCGGTTGCATCAAAAACAATTTTTAAACCACAATTATTGGGTTTTTTTTAACCCAAAACCTTTCCAATTTTTTTTTCATTCGACACGAGAATGAAACTCGACTGTCGAATTTTTCCATTTTTTTTTTATATTCAAAGGCTTCTACTGCTATTTGTTACATATTTTTTTATTGATAGATTTTTTTATTGACGCGTTATGTCAAGAGCTTTTTTCACCACTAAATTGAAGAGGACGAGTGTAAAGCACTTCACATTGCCGTGAAGTTGTCCTTTGCGCATTGGTGCTCTTCCATCAGCGAAGCTATTGAAAAAATGGTAAAAAATCGCGAGGGTAAAATGTCCAGAATATTTTTTCGAGTGCTGAGAAGTACTAAAATTTCATTCATTGAATTCGTCGTATTGAAAATAATCGTTGATACAAATGGCTTAAAATATCAGAGATTCTCTATTTTACGTAACCATTTGCAATGATAGACGAGTGAGGATCGTACTAAACATAATACTCGTTAGCTGAGAATTGTGTAGTGTATTGTAGTATTGTGATGAACCGAATGCGCTGACGTAGTTATGATCCACGGAAAGCGGATCGAGAAAGAGTTATTTAGTTCGGGGGATGGAAAGTACAGCTTAGGGCGATTATGAAGGCGCACAGGAAACTAGTAACGTAAGCCTTAAGGCTCCTCGGGTCTGCATATCGTGGTAACTAGAAATTTCTCGTTACTGCGTACGTATTATAACATCAGAACTACGACGTACTGGTAACACAAGCCCTGGCAGTGTACTGGATACTCCACGCACGTTTGTTTGACAAGGGATAACGTGTACGAGAGTCAGAATCGTGGCCCACATGCAATTATCTGGTTGCGCACATCTATAGACAAATGTGCGTTACTGGCTGTATGTTGGGAGAGTTTAGTATACATAAATCGCTACGTATCCAGAGAGAGTGAGTCTCGAGCATTAGGCAAACGGGATCCTCGTATGTATCTTCAATTAGAACCCCACGTGAACGTGAAGTTCTGTACTGTATGTGCGAGCGGTCGCAACTTGGGTCTGATGCATACGGGCATTACTCCCCCCGTTCGTGTGAGTTATCCCATAGTACTGCCGTGTTCCCCCAACTATATGTATGTCTATTGTACTCTGGTTTAACCACCGACAGTCTGAAGCATCGTGGTACCCGCGGGGGCTCTCGTAATATTCCATTAGTTGCTTTGTCGAACTGACTAACATTCTCCGACATGTTGCATTTTTTTCGGTTACTGGGATATCGCGAACTATATTTTTTTTTACTTTCGGTTCTCTTCATCTTCTTGAATTATTTACTGAATTGATCCTAAAACACCACACATTTGGTACGCTGAGAAAAATTGGACACGAAGCAGTGGCTACTGGCGTTTAGCAACTCGTGACTTTCTCAGCCGAGAAATTTTTTTACCATAAAATATGGTAAAAATCCCCATAAATGTGGTAAAAATACTCATAATATCGAGTATTTTCGTCGTAGGTGGCGCCACCGTCGAATTTTTACCAGATGATGACATAGTCATTTCTAGTAAATTCTTCTCTCCGTGTATGTATGTTTTTTAGGAGGGGGAGAATGGGAATTTGAAAAATGGATATCTATTTATAAAAATTAAAAAGTTTATCTGCTGGATGATTTTTTTTTATTTAACCCTTTTTCGCTGAAAAATAAACCATAGATGGCGAGTCAAACATTTGGCGCTGACTGCGCCTCTTGTCGGTCGGTTCACCCGATTTTTTTCTCTGTATAGTGAACTTTTTCAAGAAAAGGTTGCATTTTTCCAAATTTGCCGTTTTTGGTATCATTAAAAAATGTGTAACTTCTACAAATTTTGCTATACGGTAATTCCGCGGGATATCGTCAGTGTCATTTGTGAAGGTGGTTAGGCTACAAAAACTTCTGCAGCTTTGCGGGATATTATAAATGAACAATCTTACATTACATTTTCATAAAGCGGCAGTGACGTTCGTTAGCGTTACGACATGTACGATTGTCCGAAATTCAAAAATTAGAATGGTAATACCATAATTATAGTTTTTCAATTCTTTTTAATATCGAAGAATGTTGAAAAAAAAAAAAATAAAGAATGGTAATTGGATCGACAAGACCGAAGAGAAAGAAATACTGCGAGAAATATTGCGTAGACATGTGAAGTGGCGATAAGCGCAATATTTCTCGTGTAAACCTTCAACGAATGTACTCCGGATGGATTAGCATAATGCGAAGTTGATACAACATTGGATTGAATAGAAAAGTTCAGCAACGCCTTTCGCGTGCTCGTGCGATCAAATGTACTTTACCGGGTGGCAACGTACACGTACTTGGCGCAGAACTGAGAGCCAATATAGCACTTAATGGCCGCCGGACTGTCATTATTCTTATGGGTAATTTGTTTATGAAGGTAACGCGTACGGCGAACTCTCTGTTAGATAGTACGTACAGTGAATTAGTCTCAGGGTACTATACTGCAAATCCTACGGCGTCCGACAGTGCCTAAGCGTACACGACTATGTATAAATTATTGTTGCGGGCGAGAGCAGCGCGCGTGATTATTGTGCCACCAACGAGCAGTACGATGGGCGGTCGCAGGCCGACACTAGTTAACGCCCCATGTTTTATAGTTTATATCACTGCTGCCAGGCTCTCGTGTCCTTTTTTTTAAGTGACCGCGACTAACACCGCCATCTATAGCGCTAGAGGTATATAATAACGAATATGCGATTAAGAAAAGGGACGGAACGATAAGAATCGCGCGTGTGTTATCGCCTTTTCGGATCCCCTATCAACACTATCGTAAAACCGGCGAAGAATTTTAATTGCCGACAAAAGGGACAATGTCAGTCTAATATCATTTGATCATCGGATCGTATCCTGGGGAATCTTTATACCGAAGTAATACTGTATTAGCTATTGAAATTTTGGGAACTAAAGGATATTTAATAGCCTGAGAAATAATTTATAATTTTTTTTTTCGATGTTACGAATCGACGAATTCCTATTTTGTTTCGTCGTCGCTGTTATCTTGAAGCTATTGCTTAAAGTTTGCAGTAGTGAGTGTACCGATGATTAATTATACCGTTAAAAAAACTGTACTTTTGAAGTACTGGAAAATTTTATGCCTAAAACGGTAATTTAAATTATATCTACAATACAGATGAAAATTTTATAGTAATATTAAAGTAAATTATTAGAAGCAAAGTATCGACTACAATTTTTAATATACTATAAATTATTTTTTTATTATAATCTTACATTCAATTCAATGCCCCACTTTATGCATGAAAACTTCCACTACGAGTGCATTAACTTTTCAGCAATTTTTTTTTTTTACAATAACTAATATTGAGAGTTATTGGTAATTGATTTGTATACCGACCACCCGAATGGAAATAATTAATATTCAATGGAAAAATTACAAATCCGTTTTCCCCGCCCATCGGTAGCGACGTGTTACATTGAAATGAATAAATAATCGCTACAAATTAGAAATTTGCACATCGCTTCGTCATGATTTTTCATTAGATTTGTGTCGTACGTAGTTGCTATCCGGAGCAGATGAGTGTTGGGATTCTGTTGCGAATGATAAGCCGTTGGGACTGGAAATTCAACTTAGAAGTTCTTCATCACTCGGCACTCTCGTATCTCATTCGGTATTTCAACTTTTATTTTTTTAATTTTTGTTGAAAAAAAAAAAATAAAAAAAAATAAAAAATAAAAGCAATTGAGAACATAGAACGCTCCGAAGTGTGTCAGAAGCAATTAACCGAGTTGTTTCAACCGAAGATCGATCGGGAATATATAGTTAATTGGTAAATATAATCAATATCGTAATCATCGTTTCTTATCGCGGGCGGACATAAAATACGATAGACGAGCGAGTTGTGGCCAAGAAATAGAACCGCGAAGATCGTATTACCGGATGTTCGAATATTTTATGCGATGGATGCCTAACGATTAGTACACTCCTCTGTATAATCTATCCTTCTGGCATTGATTATGATGCACGCTATATATACAACGTCCCGTCGAGTTATACTTTGTCGCTTTTACGAATAACGCTCCGGAGATATGCGTCTTTGTAGGTTCGTTTTTTTTTTTATTCCGCAGTGATCGCAGTTCATTATTAGTCAGACAGCCGTGCATGCGAAAGATAATCTCATTTCCGCGCGTTACCTTCTCATATTACCTTAAAGTCTATTTTTCTTTGCTAATCTTTTTAAGTAATTACTTTTAGTCTCAAATGACTACATTTCGAACGAGTTGTCGTTGGAAAACAAAAATCTTCAATCGTTTTAATCGCAATTTTTTTTTTTTTTTTTGGCACGTGTCGATTTATTCGATTAAATCGATTTTCTTGCATAGTATGTGAAAAAAAAAAATTTGTTTTTGCGGCAACGCAATTACGAGCAAAATTCGGAATATAGAAGCGATTGATATAGAAAGAACAAAAAATGCGAAAATTATGGGTTCAGAATTAATTGAATAAAAGCGAAGGGGTAGCAGATTCGGCGATCGGTGTTAGAGATCCCGGTTTTTGGGGCTCAACGTGATTACTCAGATTTGGGATAATATCGAAAGTTGAATCAGTGGCACGAGACACGACGGGGCCGCTGGCAGGAACAGCGGGAACGGGAGGGGAGTTCTGCTAGCAGATAACAAGTGATTGATCGAGTACCGCGCCTTAATTACAGAGCGTGCATATGGTTTGCATTATGCGTCGTCCGGACGTCCACAGTGTGTGTGTTGATGTGTCGGTGCTTATGTACCTGTAGATACTATAGTGATATTCTTTATACGCATAAGCGATACTGTTGTAAACGCGTTATACATTATATAGCGCGTTAACTATAGCATAAGCTCTTCAATTGGTCATTGATAAAAATACACAGCTGGCACTACACCGGTGCTCGATCACGGAACTCGCGCGCGCGCGTTTGCCTTCGGTTGGCACGATCACGATAGCTTTTGCGATACATGCTTATTTTTTAATAATCGAAGAAGGATCGCCGATTGATTAATATTTCCGTTCGATGAACTCTGATTGATATAATAAATTTCATGCCCGTTATACTTGCGCAATCAGATAATTAACCCGGAGGGGCATAGATGCTTATTAGTTATTATACATCAGCGGGCAGTACATAATCCGCATGAGGATCACGTTGCGCCTTGTTTATGCCGGTCTTCATGTTTCGCGAGATGATCAAAGCTCTCGTCTCAACGTTGTAATCGAAAATTTAATTTGCGTCCCGACAGGGATAGTCTTACGATCGCTCGATAATTATTCGATATGTGTTTTTGCCATTGGGCTGTCATTGTGGCATCTGGAAATTGCAAGTCGGAGATTACTTATAGGATTTCAACGGAATTCAAGGATCATTGCTGATGGGGCCGACGGCCATCGGTTAAATTGAAGACTAACGTTGTGATAAGTAATCGTATAGGCTTTAGGCTCCGAGCCAACGCTTCCGGGCCAAATCCATAAAGCCTTCAAATGCAGCAGAAATATCCGCAAGAATGTACGATGTTCACCTTCGTACGGAAATATCAAAAATCTTCAAGATATTCCATATATCAGATAAATGCTTCGCGTACACTTGTCGAAATAAGCGCATCCGAACGGTTTGGTATATCTTAGAAATGGTGTATCGTTACATTCGCAACCAAAGCAGATAGATTCTCAAAAAATTTCAAATATTTCCCAATATGAAATCTGAAAAAATTCGACATCACAGAAGGTGCTGAGAATTTTGATTTTTCATTATAATAATGTCAAACATTTATCAAAAAACTTAAAAAAAAAAAAAAAAATGTTTCACAAATCATCGGGCAGCCGAACTTTGTCTTTTAGCAGAAGTTGATTCGTTGATTTCTCTGAATACAAACATTTTTTGAAATTTTCGAAAAATGTTCAATGCATATTTGTCAATTTCCTTGATTAACTGTCCGGAAATTTCTCGTATGTAATGCGTAATTTTTTTGAAAAAATGTATCCAAAATTCGTGGATTTCTGACGAATAAAAACATTTTGAAAACAATTTCAGAACATATTCAGAAAAATGAACGAATCAATTTCTACTGAACCGATTTCTACCTTTCTGTTAGTTTGCCGAATGATTCGTTAAATTTTTTTTTCTAATTTTATCAATAACTTTTGGCATTATTGTTATGCAAAATACATGTTCTTAGGACCTTTTATATGGTTGATTTTTTTAAGATTTTTATCCCATTTTGAAGTGTTTAAAATTCTATCTGAAACTCACTTTTTGCTGCGAATGTAACGGCATATCCTCCTTAAAACCCCGATAAAGGTACTTTTGTTATGAAAAAGTTGAAAACCTGACTAACATTTTCTTTAAACACTTGTATGATTTTCAAATTCCATTTTTTTAATGTCTTACCAAGTGATCATTATGAATAATAATAATAATAATTTTTTTCAATATAATTAGGTATATATAATTAATAATATATAGATTACACAAACTCTACAAAGAAATGATATATTGTTTATATGAAATTTTTTCGCCGCGACCTAAATTCCATGATTGATAAATTATTGAATAATAACTATCGTCGCTTAATGTAATCGGCCGACGATATTGCCGTTTCGCAAATTTACGAAGAACGATTCACCGCTATATTTATCTTTAATAATAGTTAACGATAATTACTGGAACATCAACCCCCCTGTTGACTTACAACGATTACATTGAACTCAGCATTTACCTCGGTTAATAACTATCGATATATATCTATAACATCGTATAAGCCACGAGCGCTCGTTGGAAGACTATTAGCCACCCGCAATGCTTGAGAAACGATCAACACACGCTTCTTCATTTTCTTTTTTTTCTTTTCTTTCGTGCTGCTCACTTCTTGTACGATGCAAATTGAGATATCGAATAAGCGTGTCTCATCCGTTCGTCAGTCGTATGCCCGTTAGATTGCTCATACACTCGACGGAAAAGGAGGGAAGATAGAACGACAAGTGCTCGCGAATAAAAAAAGAAAAAAAAAAAAAAAAAAAAAAACAGAATTTCAAACGGTGCTATATAGTTATAGAGATGTAAACGACGAAGCCGAGGAAAACGGGGCAAATTTAATGGTCTCTCCCTCGTTCATCATTGCTCCGGGGCACGACCGTGGAGGTTCTTCGCGTGATCGCGATACAGGCTTGTCGTACACAACGGTATGG
Organism: Cryptus armator; assembly: GCA_963971235.1. Lineage (NCBI taxonomy): Eukaryota > Metazoa > Arthropoda > Insecta > Hymenoptera > Ichneumonidae > Cryptus > Cryptus armator. Next base: position 10,433,900 of record OZ020242.1, on the reverse strand, counting down.
CGTGCGTAACTTTTGCCCGGCGATTTTTTGGAAGCCACGGTTACGCCGCGTTGATGATGATCGTTGCACGTGAGAGACCCCCCCAAGTAGCCCGGGATCTCTCGATGATGATAACTGCTTCCTCGGCAATCTCGCGAGACTCGCACATGCACCGTGTACACTTCTACTCCGTGGTGATTTATGACGTCATTAGAATGGTCGGCGGGACCTCCCGTGTGGGCGGTGCATAACGATCAAGTGCTGCTGCCGTTGCTGCTCCTCGGAGTGATGCTACCACTCGACGTTTTCCGTATCCCGTAAGGAAGTTAAGATCGCAGAAAGCGAGAGAGTATTAAAAAAAAAAAAAAAACATCGACGATGATTGCCCCGGCGTCTGTAAAGACTGCACTGAGTTCTTAAGAAACAGCGATAATGTACATTTGCGTACGTGTGGTCTCGATTTTCCTTTGATGAGGATCGAGACTCTACCCCTTCGGGGCAAGTGGTACGACTGCACGCACGACATGTCGGTACACTTGTCTTCGATATCCTCCGGCCATTGTGTGCATGAAAACACCATCCACTTATTGTACATCGTTTCTCTTTTTTTTCTTCGCATTACTCATCGAATTGAACGGTGAGAACGAAAAACGCGATGTTGCGGATCGGATCGCGGAATATCCGAACTGCGACTCGGATTTAAATACTCCCATGAAAATGAAATACGTACTGAGGACATATGCGAGTTATAGAAATTTTTACCGCAAGATATATAATTTATATGTGATTATTATATATTATTTATTTATACAATATTAATATATAATAATAACTATTTTTATTGTTTTTTTTAATAATATGAAATCTTTACATAAATTAACTTTTTTTTTCTTATTTACCTCTATACAAGTAAAATATATGTCAGAATATATAAAAAATATATGTAAAAAAAATCATAAATAAATAACAACAATTTCGGAAAACATTACGATATTATACTGTTAATTAAATGAAAATATAATTTTTTTTGTATATATATCTTATATGTTAATATGTACTTCACTTCTACGGAATAAATAAGAAAAATGTATTTATCCAAATACCCGCAGAGTTTCGAAAAAAAAATCGTTTACAAACTCCAACCGATTGTGTGCTGAAACATATCACTGTTACGCACGATACAATATTTTTAATAATATTTCTTACGACTCCAAAACGTCCTCAATGAGCGAAGCGAACGATTATGTCGAGTGGAGCGATGGTTCTTCGGTAGCGAATTGACCAATTACTCTACCGGCAACCGCGTGATCGTAAATGCCGAGAAAATGATCGTACCGAGCGGTTTATAGTATTCCTCATTACATTGTGACTCTTGTTACGGTACATTTACGAGTATATGCGGTATGGTTACACCGCGTATACCACCTTCGTCTCTCGATCTCTCGGGGTTCCACGTATTTTCGAATGCACTGAATATATCACATTCTCGTATCGTTTGAATTGAAAAATTATCCCATTACGATATGTTTTACGATAAAGACTTGACTTGGCGTCGTATCAGACGCTACCAACGAGAGAGGGGGGGGGGAGGGCAAGTCTCATGTATGTCTTTATCTCTCGAACCTTCAGACCTTTATGAATAATAAGTAGGAGGAAATGTTTATTGCACTCTCTCATTCTTTCTCGTTGTCCGTCAATCTCAATGCAATACATATATATATGTATATATATTTCGCATGATAAATACAGCGCGCGTGTAACGTTTTAATAATTTAACTGCCGATTGTACCCGATAGAAAGGGAAACTTTTCATTGTGAACGACGATTGCGAAATTCTAATGCGAAAAAAGAGTGAGCAAAAAAAAAAAAGTAAAAGTATATATAAACGCAGACGCAGAGATAATGGCTCTGTGTCTCAGTGCGGGATTTTTAATGCCAAACGAAAAGCTCGGGTTATCCGAGCCGACGAGAACAGTTCGAAAGCTCGTTAAACGAAATTAATTCATCCATAAATTCTCGTCCCACGCGCTATATAACACGAGAGTTTCGTTCGATACCAAAGTGCCCCTCCCCCCTCCCCCCGCCGATGAATCTGGCTTAACGAATCTCAAATTATCAACTTTGATATACCAGAATCTATTTTTCTTTTTTAATTTTCCTTTTTTTTTTTTTTCCACGAAATTATTCAATCGACGAGTCTGGAATTTTTTTTTTCTCTTTTTCGTGAGAAACTGTGTTACGCGGATCTGGCGGAAGTTTATTCCTTATTTATAAAACAGAATAAAATTTGACGATAATCGAGATCCCTTGATATCGTTGAGGTACCAATAGAGCTTTTTTATAGAAATTCGATATATCGAGATATCGAAAATTTATTTAACGGGAACGGTCATTCGCGATTACAAGGACTAAGAACTGCATTTACTGTGTGTTCGATGCCAGTAAAGGCTTTTTGCGATAAAACAAATCGTATGCTTTTTTTTCATTGTGATATTGCGACACGCCACACGGCGCTGAACTCGCGCTATCGTCACGAATAAAATTTAAGGCTCCTTTATCCTTGTACAGCGAGCGTAGACTGTACGCGATAGTGGGTGGTTGGTACGTAAGGAACGCTACGTAACCGTGTTATAGATGTTTGTTAAGAAAAGCGAGTCACGCGACAAGATGCATTACCGAAGTGCATTTTGCGGCTGTACCGAACCGCAGTCGTGACTTCACGGCTGTAGGGGTGTATATATATGTATGTGATGCGGTGCCTATCAGCGTCGCGATCGCTTGGATTTAATTAATAGACACGTCCAGTCTGTGACGGGAAGCGCATCCACAAGCCATTGCCAACGACGTTGCGAAGGGCCGAGTTAGCGAGGAAGAATACTGTGACGGCTACTGGTACTTCATAATCCTGACTGATGTAAGATACAGGAAGATTAACGAGGGCCCATTGGAATTGCATGTTATTTGCGGAGTTCGAACGTCGACTACTACTCGTCAACTTCTTTTTTATTCTTGAGATAGCTATTGCGTTGAAAATAATTGTACAAACATTTTTTAAATATCGCGCGTGAAAAAAAAGTATAAAATAAACATTTTATTTGTAAACAAATATCCGGAACGCAATAAAAACGAAAAAACAAAAGAATTCCAGAGGCATTTCTCCGATTGCATCGGAGACTTTTTCCTAATCAGTAAAATGATTTTAAAATCTTTGCGGATTAACCACTGTTCAGTCGGGAACTGTTTTCTATTATGTTTATTTTGCTGCTCTTTATTTGGTTTTTATTATCCGGACTAAGAACACTCAGCCAAAAATTCTGAACATCTTACTGGTGGAGCATTTTACGATCTATTCCGCGGCTTCAAGGAACACTGATAGCAAAAAAATAATTTACACGGCAATTTCAAACGCATAACACTTATCCTTCCCATTGGAATGTTAAAAAACGATGGAAATAACAAATAATCATTTGCATATTATTACAATCGGGAGATTTCTGTACTTCATGACAAATCTCCCGACTATAATATGCAAATAAGAATTTGTTGAATTCAATTTTTTTTCATCGATAAAATGTATTTATTACATTCATTTTTTAGTAAAAAAAATGTTGTAATTGTTTAATTCCAAACTTTATTTATCACACCCCTTTTTCAGTCAGAAGTTTTTCTAATTGTTGCTCCGACTGAAGAAGAAAAAATATATATATATAAAAAAAAATTATTATCAAAACTACTCGAAACTATCCATCGGATATTTCCTTCACCGGATTTATCAGGAGATATGGAATTATGGCGAGTGGTAGCAGCGAAATTGGCAATCAAACGGAAATTCTCGTCAGTGCGCTATTATATTGCTTGTCTATTGCATGCAACTCCCAGTGTTACTTTAGCTATGACGAACTATAGTTCTCATTTGTCTGTCGTTCGTCGTTAATCACATATATATATATATCTTATATTGATTTTCCTGTTAACGCCTATCCCCAGGATTCTCAAGATTAAGATAACTGAATCTAAACTTTGCCCAGCAATCTCCAATTACCGTGGATAAGATCTTCCATGCGATTCTTCTTTCTCGCGAACTAGCGTGAGGCGAATAGCGGGGGAGAGGGAGCTGCCATTCCCTCGTTCACTTCGAAGGAAGACTTCGAAGAGCTTCGACGGGGAGTGCGCACGCGGGTGCTTGATGCCGAGACAGTTTTAATTGAATTTTCCCCACGCGAGATAGATAACTCAATCGTGACGATTCGAGTCTCGAGTCGCGTACGAAATGGTGTGTGGAATTGTGTAGACGCAGAGAAAGCCGATAGCTTCGGAATAACCGAGAAAATAGTGAAAATTCACGATCGCCGTAGACGGTATTTTCACTACTGTTTTAATGCAATGTACCGACTACGAAATAATTAAGATCAATTAGTTCGAAAACATTTGAAAATTATTTTTAACATGTCGAGCAATGGGCGAGTAATTTAATTGAATCGTCGCAACAATTATACTTATATTTTTATCATTTACTGAATTTTAATTGAATTATTGCTGTGACGACGCAGTGAATTTTCGTTCGTCGTGTAGTATCAGAAATACTATACTGAAAAAATGCATTTTCTGTGAAAAAAAATTCTTGAAATTACGAAATCGGCGTTCATTTTTGTTAAAAGAAATTTTTTGTTGGGTACTCTACAAATTTTGGTTGTCGCAAATAATTAAAAAAAAATGTTAAACATATTATATTATTATTATTATTATACTATACTAAAGGGAACGTCGGTTCAGTTGATCCAAACATTTTTTTTCGCAGTCTGATTGCGATATAATAATCAGACCATGCAAATGATCATATTTGCATTTCTCGAATGATTTCTCGGTTTCTTCGAGAATTTGTAACATCCCATATATCGCATGCGAAATCGTGTTTTTCAAAAGTCTCTTTTACTCTGTATTGACGTCGGTCTCGATGTGGTTTCTGGAGAAAATTGAGCAATTACACGGCATTCCGTGAGACTGGGGTGTATGTAACGCAAACGTTGCAAGTCGGTTACGTGTCTCTACTTCCACCCCTCTCGGTTCTTTCGCCATGGGACACCCAGCGCGATGCATGGCTACTTCTTCGTACAATAAATACAGGTAGTAGGTATCTGTAGGATGAGACTACTCGGCGCTCTTCGTTGGTAGTTCTCTAGTAGCATTTTCCGTTTCTGCGCGTATACACGTGTGCAAGATATCTTAGAAGGTTCGTAACTACGTATATTTATTACGTACATATTCCTTCGGTGTACATGCACGCCGGTACGGCTACATGTACCTTTTATATATATAAATGTGTATATATATAGACGTGTATATCTCTACCAGTCTCTCTTGTGTCTTTCGGGCGGTAGCGCGCGGACGGGGATAGGTGCGCCGCCATAAATCTGCCAGGCCGTGGCAAATTAAATCATTATCTGGAAGCTGCGAGCAAATTGCGCTGATGCATGCACCCAACTTCGTTTTTATAATGCATCCTCATCTCGACGAGTGTATATATCTTGACGAGTCTTTGTGACTGTGTGCATACGGTTCGTATCTGTAGTACATTGGTGACAGTGTTAACGATAATGGCGAGAGAACCGAAAGAAAGTAGGATAGAGGATGATTCGTTAAATTTTCCCATATTATATCATCATCACCCGCAGTCTCTGGTTTACAGAGAGTTCCGGAAAAGAAAAACGAAACGAACGGATGAGGAATCCGTCTGTGAAATGACTTCGTCGTATCCTCCTCCTCCTCCCCACTTCCCGACGTAATTGTAACAGCAGGGTTTGTAGCTGCTACATGAGATTTCTGGTCTCAGTTCCCCAGTTGGCGGGTAACAAACTATTCCACGCTGAGCGTAGATGGAATATATTGCCGTCTCGCCTTGGCTACTTGTATGACTGCCAGACATGAGGATAATTAGACGAGCGACCGTATCCTAGTCGCGATGTGTTGTACCAACTCCAGTACATTTAAAGTATGATGCAATCGTGAAAACTGTGCAGTGATGAGGTTTTATTCGCTAAGATTTCAGAATTGTGTTTCACTGATTTTCTCATATCTGAGATGAAACGTATTTTTTGCATCAGATTTTGGAATGCCAGTGGTATATTCTTTTGTCTGTTAGTTGGAATGGGAAAGAAGAAGATTAGGGGAGAAACAATTTTTTACTGAGATCCATTACGGTGGATGTTTATCGACCTTTAGGAGGTAAACGGTCGATGTATGAGACGCCTTCATACGGCGAGTTTGCCAAGTGTATTGGTTTGCAACATTGTAGTCGCTGTTCGTTCCGTCTTCCATGGACACTCACTAACGACACTTTAATCGAGTAATTAGAAGCGAGCTACGTGTACTTACACCTCAGGGGATCGAAGGGATACGAAGACGATACCATACCTATGATAATACAAACGTGTAGTCGTGATTGCCGTTCGCGCGAACATTGCGCTACAGTCCATAGGCCATCAAGAAGGGGTCTTGAATAACGCGCACCTCCGGGTAATATATCCCCGTTCTCGAGACACATCGCCAGATACGAGTTAAAGGTTAAACTCGACAATCTCTCCTGCAGGCTACGCTCCATAGCCCTCCGTGTCGTCGGACACGATATCGCTGGTTTTAAATTCAAAATGAACTTCCAAATGTTCTATTCTCTACTTTTTCGTTTTAAATGTATGTTCTCTATCGATAATAAAGTCCATTTATGCATTTGTATTACAAAATGGAATGTTAGAATTGTAATCGTAGTATTATAAGCGTTTTTTGCTTGTTTTCGGGATTCCGCGAGATCAATAAATGCTTTGTCGATGTATTGGCACCGAAATGCCGAGGAATACCGGAAAACCTGGCGAATAACAATAATTCTCGTGTTCCTACATGTACACATGTATAATTAGGATAGAAAACGCGCTGCACTTGATGAATAAACGATGAGGATTGACCGGAGTTCTGCATGTTCAGTTAACTGTACACGTATCGCATATAGGCGGATAGACCGTACTAAATACTCACCAAGCCATCGCACGCGGACAGTGCAACTAGGGAATTGGAATGTCCCCGAATGAATCCACGATAATGACATTTGCTAGTTAGGTCCCTGGGCAACGAGCGCACGTGGATGCCACGTTTACGTCGCTCGACGACCATTCCCGGAGCAATGAAGTCGCTGACCGATGTCAACTGCAGATGATACTCTGTTCCGGCGACGCTTAAACGATAGTGCAACTCCTCGTCATTGTCGGACGAATGATGGGTTACGTCGTGACTGATTAGATCACCGTTTTGCCTCACTTTGCGCGGTATCACAATTTCATTGTCTGTCCTTTCTTCGCTCTCGTGTGTCCCGTAGATTCCTGCAATCAGAACATATATTCGTTCTGTGAATAGGTGAATTGCGCGAAGTATTTTCCTGCAATTTCCCGGCAACACTCCGTTTTCATTCGGGAGATTTTTAATTTTTGGAAAATTATTTTTTGTTGAATACGAAAGAAACATTTTTCGAATTTACCGGATATTCACCGGTGACGTGAAGTATATGTGTTCTGATAAAAATTTCAGTAATATTTCCAACGTCAAGAACACGCGCGTCGCGTCGGTGGGCGACTCCTCCGAATAGTTTGTAACACAACACTGCCACGGGTGCTATTACATGTCGATAAGTTATTATACCCTCCCATTATGTTGAACGCGATGCGATTACACGATGATTTATAATAATGTTACCAACGCCGTGTGTACTACTCGAAGACAATGCATCATTAATTGGCAAGAAGCTATCGGCGTGTACGGTACGAATACAGTACGGTACATAAATATATAGACATACGTATAGCCGATGTATCTCGTATCGGGAGTAGACAATCGTTGAATTTCGCACAATAAAATCCATTATGTGCGCCTATGGTTTATATTGTTGTATGATTCGCGTGTACAGATAGTAACACATTTACAAATTATACTTTTGTAGACACTTCAAAGTCCCGGTGTACTGACAATCGCATGAAAATCTCTTACATACAATAATAATCGACAGCAAAAGCTACATAATGCATCCACGATGAAAAAAAAAAAAAGAAAAAAAAATTGCATTGCAGCAATGTCGCGATCTCTATCTGCCTGTCATTGATTTATCGACGATCGGTCTATTGGTCATCAATACCGTATAAATATGTCCAACCGTCTCAGTACGTATGGGCGTAAACACTACGGGAAAAAAAAATAAATAAATAAAAAAATTTCAAAAATTTCCCGACTGAGAAGTAGTAATTCTGCAAAATGTTAAAAATAATTTTACAGATTAGGAAAAAGTCTGCGATGTAGTTAGAGAATGAGAATAAAATAATTCACTCGATTTTTTCCTGTTCTGTAAGATTTTTTAAAACTTTTTGCAGACGAACCACTTTTTACAGAAAATTAATTTTGCTTTTTATTTTTTTCATTTTTATTGAGTTTCGGATATTTACTTTTATTTGTAAATACGAAACGAATTTTCTGTTTGTTTTTTTGTTATTGGTGTTTTTTCATTACGATCTTCAAATCGCTGCCCCAATCTGTGACTAAACGGAACTATATATGATCGAATGTCTGAACGAATCAACAAACAACCGGGCAACGAGCACCCAGCAAACAATTCGGAAAATTTATCATGCGATATTTTATGATTTGTTCAGCGACTTGGATCGTAGAAGAGTGGAATGTCGAATGCATAGCGATTCTGCTTTTCAGTCGTTTGCTAAAAAAACGCACCATATTCGATTATCCGATATCAATTTACTGTCCCTTCGTCGTTGCGTTTTTGACACTGGTGCTGTCGAGTCATGTATCGATATAAAATCCCGTGAAATCTGTATGAATTACTGAAGCGACAGGCGCGCAGAGACCATGCAGAATTTCGCATATAGACACAAATCGATGGCGAATACCGTGACACCGAGATAATTCGATTCAATGAGGTTTACCGATCACGTCATACATGCTTATGATTGGTATACAATGCTTCATTATGTTATTTGACCGTTGTTATCCCAACGATAACACACATCGTGCTTTTGCCCTTTTGCCGGAACTGACCGGGGCAATTGTCTCCGTACCGGATATTAAATGCGTTCCTATAAATGCAGCGCGTCAATGTGTCGATAGGCATTAAGCGAACAGCGTGTCGCGATCAATAGTCGCTTCGTGTATTATGTCACGTATTTGTTGATATCGTAACATGCGAGAGAATCTGCCAAACGCGGTAATCGGCACGCGTTAGAAAACAAATAACTTTTTTCCGCGGAGCAAAAGTGAAACATTTAAAAAAATTTTTTTACGTTTAATCGCGGAAACTAATACTTTGCTAACTCATCGTAACTCTGATTGCTAAAAAAAACCCAACCTCTGGTCTCTAAAATCAGTTGAAAATAAAAAAAAAAAATTAACTCGATAATAAAATATATGACGGAAGTGAGAATGAAAAAAAAAAAAAAAAACAAAAAAACTCTGCTTGTGGCTGACCTGTACCCGATCAGCCAAGGACTTTCATCAATCAGAATATTCTCTCACTCCATTGTCGTCTCGTATTTTAACGGAAAATTCAGATATTTCAAACAAATATACTACTACGTTATATGTATATATATGAGATATATAAAAGCAAAAAAAGCCAACGAGTATCCTGGCCACGAGAGAGTCATGAGTTTTCAATATTTCGCGCTATATACAGCCGAAGGACCAACAGAATTTGCAAAAATCCATCTACCCGGTGTCGAAGCAGCATCGCGAGAGGTGATCAATTTTTTTTTTTTTGCTTCATCCCGTTCGCTCTATCGTTATGGTTCTATCGTGTACCCCGACGAAATTATATATCGCGAGCTCAATGAGGCCTATCGGCTCGATGACGATGACGAACGAGCTGGTCGCAGACTTTCCGATCGTTTGTCAAACGTTATACAGCGTCGCGCTAAACGATAAATCCCTGGGCTGTGAATCGCGCCGAGCGAAAAATGGAATTTCAAAAATTGCTATATACGACGCTACCCTGTGGTACCGCGAAAATCGTAAATGGTCGAGTCATTTTACTGTGCAATGACGTCAAATCCTTTATTTCAATACAAATCTTCACCAGCTAACGAACGAACGAATGAAGTCCGAAGAATCTATGAATGATAGTCGCAGAAGACACCGAACCTCTTTGAAAGAAGTTGATAATGAAAAATCAAAAAAATGTTGTACCGAATGGACATTTTTTGCAGATAACCTCCAATCACCGGATGACGTAAATATACGTTCGACATCTTTGACCAATTACTCCTTTCAAATAGGTCGTTTAACTATGAAAAATCATGAAAAAATTCTGCAAAAAATTGCATAATATCCGGAAAGTATCATTTCTTTGGTGGTTTAAAGAGACTTTTTTTTTACACATTCTCGTATTATTGTTATGAGCAAAACATACGAAGAAAAGAAGATAACGCGATCTTTAAATGACCCGTATACGTTGTTTGTCATTGATGTTAACCTTCCAATAATACTGATACCATCAATAAAAAAAAATAGAAAAAAATCCATGTAAATTTTTCGAAAGAAGCTTAAGCCGCATAAAAGTACTGAATTCCCGTGATCATCATTAACTATTATTTATCGTTATTTCAAACATCAATTCGCGCCTCTCGACAAGTATAACTGCCTTATTTTTACACCCAAAAAAATGTGTATACGCGCTAAGCCAGCGTGAAACTAAAACGTAACGCAACGGTATGAAATCTCCGGATTATCCAACAGCTGAGTGCGCTTCTGTTGCCGCGCTAAGCTAATGGAAATTGAACCTGGATTTTCGAACGTTTATACATATATGTAAACGTAACGAGCGTATAGGACAAATACATACGGCACGCAATCAATCGTGCGTTCCGTTTTGTCTGAATACTATACTTTAGCTGCACTGGGCACTCTACATACTTGATAGTAGGTGTAAACGTATAATACATAGGCAACGAACAAACTGTATCGGGCCCCGTGGCAAGTAGATTCGACCATATGCGAGGCTAGTAGTAACAGCAGGGACCGGTGGTTCCCGGGACAACGACGACGACGACGACGACGACGACGACGACGGCCCAGCAATTACGACTGGTTTCCAATTCGAATTTCCATAGGATCGTAAAACACCAATACTGCCGTTAAACCGTGGAGCGCAGCTCCGCTGCGTTCCGCTGTGTGCCGTCGCACGAGCGATATAGTTAGATCACGGATACTACGTGCGCGTACTGTTAAGTAGTAAGCTCCCCCGACATCGTTCTCTCGTGGTTTCTCCACTATATTAGTGAGATCGAATCGGCCTCTCGTTACAGAGAGATTACTAATTTAAGGCTCTCTAGGGAACGAGACAGAGATTAAGAGAGGGGCACGTATGGTATGTAGATTAGCTATACAAAACTGTTGAAAAAATAAAGAACCGGTGTGAAATACTATCGCGACTCGGTACGTTACCGCTTGTTCAGCGATTGAGTTTCATTTACCCCCACCAATCCCTTCTTCCCCCGCGAAGTTTTATCCAATATACTCTCATACGGTATTAGAACGATCGATTAATTTATAATCGCTTTGCAGATATGTCTCTCTCTCTCGATGTGGCAAATGAGAGGACAGTGTTCTCTATAACGCACTATCTAATCGCACCTGTATATAGTATTACTTCATCAAACTACTTCTCAGCGCACCTGTTACCCACCCGTACTAATCTCAATGTGATTAAAATGTTTTAAAAAAAATCAATGATACGCTGAAAATGATATAAACAGATCGAAAGAAAAATCATTTTTAAAAATTCAATTCCATATACGCAAGAAACAGCCGATTGCTTATTAATGAAACAAATTTTCACTGACAAATTGGCCGCTGTATCGCGTTCAATTTACGAGGGATTACTGCATTATTATGCAGCACACACCGCTGTGGGTATATATGGCCGCGAAGTCCTTCCTATGCAGCGATAATAAAGTATGAAACTTCGACTTCCCACGTACCCTCTGGCGTACAACTTCTCTGCAACATATAGCATGTCAGATACTTCGCAGAAACGCCGCTATACGTATTCTACGATGTAATATCGATATTGCCCAGCGATGGTAGAACTGCGCAATTTTCTGTAAACCGTTTTTATTCTTTTTATTCTGAAGAAAAAACAAGTGATCCTTCGTCACTGTGCACCCAAAGATCATTGTCTCTATCAGAAAAACTCCCGCAAACCGGTACCGTAATTCGTAAAAAAAAAAAAAAAAAACAGTAGAACGACAAATTGTTGGATTCAGTCGCGATGGGCGGAAATAGTTGAATTTAATGAAAAAATCAGAGTTTTCGATACGTGGGAAAAAGCTAAATTGCATTTCCCATTTACACGATTTATCGCGTATGTGTGTGTGTGTGTGGCGAGGCGTAGGTATACTTTCTAGTACTCCGCGCTCGTTTCTAACCGGCGTAATACAAGTTTTTTTTTTTTGCTTTGTTTTTTTTTTTTTTTTTTCTTTTGCACCCATGTGTGTGTCTCATCCAGAGAGGCGTATAAATCCTCGTCGAGTGTCCTCGCGAGCACTGATCTATAGCGATAGCACACGACGATAAAGTATACAGTATAACAGTATAGAGGCTGAAAATGTAGTGCTCTCTCGGCGTGTGATCGTGAGAGCTGGAATACCTCCAGTGGTCGCGCGCGAGCCCCGCACCAGATATCGATCTTCGATCGTGTTCGATCGAGTTATCCGTCCAGGGCGTTTGAACTGCTGGGTTTCTCTATCGCAACAGGACGATCGAGTATGATTTTTTTTTTTTTTTTTCTATTTCTTCGCCGTGCGCGGACACGTTTGTGCCTTTGTGCCTTCGCGTCGAGAAATCTCTCGCCCGCAAAAGGTGCGAGGAACGACGCGCGCACGCGCGCGCGCGAGTGCTCGAGTGCTCGATACCCGATTTATATTATTGCGCGTATACCAAGTTACGATATAGATTCGTATAGATATATCGTCGAGAGAGTTTCAATGGTTGGTGAACACGTTCGCAAAGGCCCGTGAGGACTCGACGAAGAAGGCGAAGGGGCAAATAGATATGGAATAAGAACTTCCGTGAAATCTGCACGATTGGCACCGTGGAATCACGCAGCCGTCTCTCGATATATGTATATATAAATCTACGCGAATCGGGGGGAGCTTCGTTCTAGCAAACCGCCCGCGAGAGTAAGATCTCTGTGGGAGATCTCACTTTGAAGTCTCGCAGTCTCTATTTCCCCGATCGTTCGATTGAGATTTCCGTGAAGAATTGCGACGCACGCTACTTCTCTCGATCTCTCTCGGGTGATCGTTTTTATATATATGTTTATCATTGCCGCTGTCTAGCTGGTGGATATCTATATTACGAGAGCCACTATACGAGAATAAGCTTTTCTCACGGCGAAACTTTCGAATTTTATATATTGAAAGTTTAGTAAGTTTATTTGCTACGTGAACTGTGTATATGATAAAAATTTCGAATATGGAAAATCCTGATTCCCGCTGTAAGTATATAGATACATATTTACGGTATTAATGAGAGGATAGAAGTGCGCTGTGAACAATTTCCAAACAAAAGTTAGTCTACCGGTATACCGGAAGTTTATATTCGTTTCATTTGAATTTTTGTTAGTAACTATTCATTATTAAAAAAAATATTTTTTTGAGCTCTTTATTTTTTAGCAAAAAACAGCGACAAATAATATTTCACATTTACCAGGAATTTTTTTTTTTTGCTGAAATAATTTTGTTATATTTCTATATTATCAGAGGAGTTACTGGAACTTTTCTCTCCAATCCTATCTGCGGTAATCCTTTAAAACGCCGGAAATGTAAACCAAAAAAAAGGTTAACATTTTTTTTACGCGAATGGCGACCTTTCGCTGAAGTTTTTTTAGTACCGTCTGCAGTGTCGGAAGAGATACTGATGAAATTATTTTTCTCCAATACTATGCGGTGAAATCTTGTGGAATCTGATTATTGAAGTTATCATTATTATTATTATCATTTGGTGGTAAGTGTGCGCGTCACTGCATATTTTTTCTCTCGTAGGATTGTAGCAATATTATTTCAGTACCTTTTCCGATAATGATGGCGGCGGAGATAAAAATACTTCGGTAAGCAGTGACCCTCGATAAACTGAGAAAAATTCTCGACTTTTTAATGGAAGGTTTTTCAGGTATTTCGCAAGCTTTCCGCACATAGAATTTTAGCGAAATAATTGAAATGTCATCTCTGATAATGCCAAAGATAGAAAAAACATACTTCAGCGAGTAAGTAGTGATCCTCGGCGAACTCAGGAAAAATTCTTAACTTTACGATGGAACGTTTTTCAGGTATTGTACAAGTTTGCCACACATAGAATTAAAGAGAAATAATTTCAATGCTTTCTCTGATAACGACAGAGAAACTATAAATTCTCGAGGCAAAAAAAATTATTTCGACGAATAAAAATCTTCGGCAGATTCGGAATAATTTTTGAGGCCAAAGAAAGCACCGTAGCTAATTTCCGTTTTCCATGGAAAAAGAGTGTATCGTAAAATATATCTGATATTTCCAATATTCGTCAAAAAATCGTCGATTACGGATATATTTTAGAATGGATGTTTCTGCCGATATATATCGCAAAATTTATAAAAAATTATATAATTATTATATAAATGATATATTGTTGGTATATACATTTTTTCCACATGGGATCCCATGAAGTTTTTCTGTTTTAAAGACAATCGATTTTTTTTTATAAATCGAAAAGTTTCGATATTTATCGATCATTGACTATCCGCCCTTATAAACGCATACGAGTCTAAGATGAAAAATTCTATAAAAACAAATGAACAGAACTCGGTAAAAATAAATAAAAAAAGAAGAATAATAGAATAGCAGAGACGTCGAGGCACTTGTAGCTCAAGTAATATTTCAATAAAGTGTACAACTGAGACGATGACAGTACATGCTACAGCTCCGGCATATGCAGATTGACTATAATAAAGATGCTGAGAGTTGTACGCGTTGGGCGGGTGGCCCGAGGGGCGAGATTGTGGCGGGGGGAGGGTTACTAGAGATATATATGTACGGATCTCCTACATGAAAACTCATGAAGACATATTACGCCAGCTGGTGTGATGCGCCTGCTGCTTTTACTATTCCATCTATCTATCCGCTACTGCATTCCCGTCTCGAGTGATGCTGCTCTCCCCCATCGCGAAGAGTTTAGCCGTCGAGCTCTCGAGATGTTTTCAAACGGAAAATCTTTTGCTCCGACGTCCATGCCCCATGTCGTGTAAGTCGTGAAATGCTGTTACATACGTGGGTTCGGCGTTAAACATCAGGCGCGGAACAGAGAGCCGATCGCTCGGTAGGTGAAATGAAAGAAAATCTCTTCGTGTATAAGCGTTTCGAGCGGTTAATCGTTGACAGGAGTCCACAACTTACGTGTGTCATAAGGCCGGCATGCCAAACACCGGCAAAGCCACATCACGGGGATCCGGTGAATGCAACGAGAGAGGACTACAGGTGGCCGAGACAGCGGTGCGTCCGCCGTGTTGTTGCACAGTATATTTTATGTATACGTAACAAGAAATAGTATACATGTTACCGCCGCAGAGCACGGATTTATCCGTCGTTGGTAGTAATATGCCAACGTATAATCATCATTATCCCATTATCATTAAACGATGGAAAAATGTCGGAGTGACCAATGAGCGCGCGAGGCAGCGAACGTGAGATTCAGGGTTAAATCGCGCCCGCGGTACGCAGAAATGTACGTAAAGCGACTTTTCCACGGTGAAAAGCAGGTATCCTCTACTCGCGGATGATGGAGCGCCCGCGAACGAGCGAACAACCCGAGGGAAGCAAGTACCGCGGGACCTCCCGTGCGACAGCGCACTCCTTCGTATGTTCGACTGCGATGAAAGAGGAATAAGACGACAACCAGAACTACGATGAACGTTGAAGACTTTACGAGTATCATCCCTGTTGTATACCATTTATAGCTTAAGTCTTGCGATGTGGCGTGAAATCGATGATGTTTCCCTGTCGTCGTTCAAGATACTCTTATACACGGCATGCTTTGACGTAAGTTTCAGTCATTCGGTTTCGAACATTTCTCGATGTTTTTTCGATCAACTTATTAATTTAAAAAAATAATATTTTATCTTGGTGTTCCTAACTAAAAAAATGGTCGAAAAAATTAAAATAATTTAATATGATATATATATATATATTTTATTATTTATTATATTTAATCTGGTAATTGGATATTTGACTTTGACTGATCTTTCGGACATCTCGCCGAAAATTGCAATGATTTTTTTTTTCAAACAGCAGCGCACCAAACGTGTTTACTATTTTACAATACAGATAGGAAACCGCCAGTGATGCAGCATGACATTTTTGTTTTTTTTTTTTTTTTTTTTTCGGATAAAAATAGAACGAAGCGTGTGGTAGATACTAATCTAAGTGATCGTCGTCGTCCGGTATATTAGGCTACCAGCACGGAGGCGGGCTATTAAGAAACTTTAAACGTCCCGACTGATCCTTTATCGAATATACTATATGGCGTAGTATACCTGGCTGCCGTTGGTATTACGGCAGAGAAGAGAAAACCAGTTTATTCCCAAATGCTCGTTCTCGACGGGTGACTCCGGGTGAGTCAGAGCGTCGAATACGGAGCCCCGATACTCTTCGTGGTCCGGCATTAACAAACCCACCGGTCGAGAAGTAACACTCCGTGACCCCGAGCGCCACGTGGGTGATGCAGCAAAAAAAAATCGTACAGTAACGATTAAAAGTTACGAAAGAAGAAGACAACCAAACGCCATGGAACACATTGAAAAGCGGAGACGCGTTTATATCAGTACCATAGTATACGAAGTGAAAAAAAAAAAAAAAAAAAAATGAAGTTCGCTTGGAAATATTTGAAACATTGCCAAAAAATACGCGACGATTCGAGAAATGATAGAAATGATATTCGTTGCCAAATTTATAGTATTTTTACCGCAAATATAATAATAATAATAATAATAATAATTAGTATATACATGCAGAATATGCGATTACAAAAAATGATATTTTTTTTTCATCATGTATTCCCTCTGTTTAATCATTACTAAAGCGAATGCCGAATTCGTAGCTATTAACAGTCTACTCTGAGCGGAGCCCAAATACGATGAAAAAAAACCTCTTCTCGTTAGCCAAGGGGAAAGAATAATTAATAAAGAACTCACAAATGATGAAAAAAAAAAATCGCCCCGCCGCAATCTCTCGTAGACTCAGCGATTAGACATTTCGATTCTCGCAAGAGGCTCATCATCATCCAACAGTGGTGCGTATCTACTTTATGGAAGTTCGTCGGTGGAAAATCATCGCAGGCGCCAGGTTATATTTTTAAAAATAACTGTTGGGGGGCAGTGATGCTTCGCGGCGTCTGTTACGATGACGAGAGACGTCCAGACGTTCGGCGTAGACGCACTCGCCACTGCGACCAAGCAAACGAGTTTGGCCACTTCGTCTCTCTCCTTCAAGCGCGAAATCTCTACGCCGGTCAAATCATTGCCCTCCCCGTGCGGGAGAGACGCGGCACACACAGTACGAATGAGCAAAAGGAGCAGACGAAGGAAAACAGTGAGACCGCGCGGGGTCTCTACTTCTTTGATCATTCCACGACGCCACAGCTCGCGGCAACGCAAAGAGCGATGAATGGTGAACGGATTTAAGATTCAGTCTTTGCCGAAACCGCATCGAAGCGTAACTGATAATATGACCAAAAAAGGGTAAAGCAAAAAAAGCAGATGATATAGTAGAATCTGTGGGAACGCTGCCCATGAGGTGTTATTTCCTTTACAATTCATCTGTAAGAACGATATGTATCTTACATTGAAGAGCGGAGGTTGATGTTATAATCTTGTAAATCAGAAGAACAGCTTGTACTCTACACGCGAATATAGGAAACATTTTGTTCCCAAGGATCCGGTACCACATTGTCGACATCGACATCCCGAGAAATCCAAACGACAGATAGCTTCAGTGATAACTAAATGCGTGATATATGACATTCGGGTAATCCCCAATCTGAAGCGGGATATAACTATGATCAGCGTTTTCCAGTAACGCCGCGTCATTCCAGTAACCATAAGCAAATGGTGAGGGTTTACATAGAACTTGCTGTGATCCTTTCCTAGAAGGATACAACGCCAAGACGTTTTAATATACTCTCCTTCCTGCTGGTCATCAGTTCTGCGGTGAGAACGGACACATACATAGATCTTCAGGGACTTCTCCATTGGTTGATTTTCAGTTCAAATACTTGACAGGATTAGTAGTGTGCTCTCGTGCGAGATTAGTCTCACCGGGCGACCGATGCCACTGACTCTCTTCGGTGCTCTTCATCGTCCAGATCTTAAGATGCTGTGGCGACGGCGAACGGAGCTTTCTATCTCCGTGTTAAGCTACAATGTAACCATGCAGAAGAAGAGGGGACTTGCTTTGCACAGTTCTCATGAAGTTGGGTTATAGTTTCCTTCGGGTTTCCAGGAAAGCCTCACCGGGGATCTAGGGACGCGAATCCTGCGTTCGCTGGCTAACCGCGTTCTCTTGACACACTGTTAACCGAGCGCCATAAATCACGAGCGGTCTCGTGTGATAGCTAACCGGCAAAGCTAGCCTTGCCGGGTACTCTCTAGCTATGGTCTAAATCTTTGTCCTCGAGTTTCTTGCTATAATAGCAGTAGATATATATATATCGTTACATGTATATAATACCTATGCCGTTAACGTTATCGTAGGGATACGTCTAAGTAAAACCTACATGCTGCACACGCTGATGTGCTAAACTCTGCTTTGCCTCCCGAGGGGGAGAAGCGCGCTGAAAGCTAGTTGTAAGCCAACCCAGCTGAGTCGAGACAAACGACAGGGCGATTAATCATCGCGCGTACAACTTAATTATTGTCCGCGATCGCGTCTCGCGTATATACGCAACAGCGCCCTCGCAACAAACGATCGCACGAAAGGACCAATGCATGAATACGCGTCGGGACTTTTGTCGCGAAATGTTGGGCAGTCCAACGGATAGGTCACAACAATGCGGAGTTAAGAGTTTTAAAAACCTCGAGCGGCTGATTAAAAAAATAAAGAGGAAATTAAACATTTTTCAAAAATATTCGCGACTGGAAAGAGTTTAATGCAAAAACTTTTAAACCGTTTTACAGATTACGAAAAAATCTTCGATGTTTTTGTATCCGGAAAATGATTTACGAGCAATTGCAGTAACAACTTTTCAGTCGCGAGTTTTTTGCAAAAATGTTATTTTCCTTTTTATTTTTTTGGTTTTATTGTGTGTTGGGTATTTACATTTCTGCGGCGCGATTTTCCTTTGATCTTTGCCTCGGTATGGCTGTTTAAAGTATCTAATGCCATGACATTAAATTCAAATGGGTTATGTTTTTTGTTAATTATATTTTTCCATTACGATGTTCAAATCGTTGTCCCGCTTTGCGACTAACCTTTATGAGCTTTACGAACGAACGGCTGTATTAATCAACGAACAATAGAGCTACGAACACTCAGCAAAAATTCTGAATATTTTACCTGCGGGGCATTTTACGAATTGTTCAGCGGCTTGGATCGTAGAAGAGCAGCAGCGCGAAAAGGATAAATTCACAGCAATATTAAACATTCCTCCTTTTCAGTCGGGTTTAAAAAAAAAATTAGTTAAAAAACGGTAGTTTTTTGTAGCGAACGTAGAACGAGAGCAATTTACCGATTGAAGAACGGAAGAGAGCGATCACTGTGAAGGATTTAAGCACCGAGGTTTGCCGCAGCAAACCTTAATAATGATGAATCTGTAGCTATTAATCAGCGCGAGATGTTAATTTACATGTGCACCTGGTAGCCCATGTATATCATGTAATGCACCAGGAGTTCTTCGAGGACTACGACGTTACATACACGTTTTTTATTTATTGTTTTTTTATATTTGATCCTTTCTCGTACGAAACAGCTTCTGATGCCCTTACAGTCCATCCTCCGTAATCGTCGTTCGTAGTAACACCTACGATTCGCAAAAATTTGCATCGAACGACATTAAATTATGTTACCATCGAGATTAGCACCCGGCGGACCGATAATTAAAGCCCCGTTCACGCCGACGAGAGTTGTTTTATCGGCCACCAGCGCACGACGACGTATCGGCTAATCCGACGACACGAGTGGGACGATGCAACCGCCTTTCGCATATATATTGTATAAAACATATATAATTCTTCGTGGGCAGTGCTCTCTCTTTCTCTTTCATCTTCTTGTTCTTCTTTTTATTTTTCTTGCTTGAGATCCTCCTTCTTAAATAATTGTCGTTGCGGCCGTTTACAATCGGGAGCGCACGTACGCTTAATCAGAACTGGCATACCGGGCATTACTCTATATCACGGATTATCATAACGGATATTATAACGAGGAGAGCCGCACGATAAACGAGAATCGATTATTCTTTCGAATAGAAATATAAATCTCTTGCCCTTCGAAAATTATTAATGCAGTCCTTGCGTCACAGTTAAGATGGAAGAAAATTCGCGTCGAAGACGTATATATCCAATGCACAATGAAAACGAAAAAATAAAAAGCAAAATAAACATTTTGTAAAAAACTTCCAAATGTTTCGAATGACTTTACAGATCAAGAAAAAGATTCCGATGCGGTCGACGAAATGCCTGTTGAATTCTTTTATTCGCTTTTCCCAAATGCATCGTAGGAGTTTCCGTAGAGTGTGAAATTACTTAAGACTTTCTGCATATAAACCACTTTTAAGTTGGTGGTTTAGTGCAAAAATTTCGTTTTGCTTTGCATTTTAATCACATTGGCGAATTGTTCAATTCGCGTTTTTCAATGGTATCGTAAACTTTTTCCGCGTTTGGAAAATGATCTTAAAGTTTTTGCAGATTAACCACTTTTCAGTGACGAATTTTTTGCAACATTTTTTTTTTTTTTGTTTTTTTTTTACATAATGTAACGCGTGGAAACAATTTTTTAAACGTTAGTACCCGATTACCTTCATTGTACCGTAAGGACCGTCGTTCCGTCGTTCTCCATCAGTAGAACGTCGGAAACGCGAAAACCAATTTTTGTATCTGCGTAGCGATGAGGTATAACGAATAAAAATTTGAACAATTCAAATTTACGGACTGTATCAGTTCATTCGAATAATCTGAAGAGTGAAGCGTCTACGTCGACCATTAAAATCGGCGTCGTAACCACGAACGACGCAACGAAAGAGACCCCCCGAAGTTGTCTTCTTCTTCTTCCTCTTCGTTGTGGCGCCACGGCTACCCAAGATTACGAGGGCCGATGTCGGCGCCGGGACCACAGCTCGAGAATAACGCCAGCATGGTCTATAGCGCGACGGGTTGTTGCTGGTGATCTTGGCGCCCATTCTGGTCCCTGCTGAATGAATGAACGTGTACGCAGCAGCAGCAGCAGCGTGTACCGTCGGCAGAAGCGAGAACGAGATGAATGAGCGAAACTCTCCGTATACGAGAGATAGTGATAAACCGCGACGCGTATCCCCGACACATGTTCGTAATTAAGTTTTACGATCCCTCTACGCGTATCCATGGTTCGGAGGCCGCAATCATTATGTTTCGAATAGGTAATTTTTACGAAAATCTCGACGATGATTGATCGCTTTGGTGAAATCTCTGAATAATCGGGATGTCGATAAAAATCGTAATATTGAGGGGACCCATTGGCTGCCGGGCTGAGTTAAGACTATATTAGCATTCACGTGTAAAATTCGGAATAATTCGAATGAAATCGGCAATGACAATAGATTATATCGTTTCGCTCTTAAGGGTGAATTTTTCGTATGAAATAGTCAGCGATAAAACGACAGAATCATGTATCAGCGGAAGAAGGAAAAAAAAAGTCGATCATACGTTATAAAAAAAAAAAAATTATGGACTTAGTGGAATGAGCACTTATTATGATAATTTTTCACGTTAAATCGAAGAGCCCCTAAAAATATTCAAGACTAAAAAAAATTCGATGACCTTTTTCACACCGAAACCCGAATATGATATCAGTTTTGGCCGAAAGTTAAACCGGTCCTTGGTAATTGCCGAAAAAAAAAAAAAAAAAAAAAATTGAATCGTTTTCGATAAAACTAATAGTTACTAATAAATAGCTTTGAGTTTTATGCAATAGAAAAAACCGACGATCGATAATCAACAACAGTATTTACGATTAATTATTCGATTGATTTATACTTTTTTTTTTTTTTTCGTTTAAAAAAACCATTCCATTCACGTGATCAATTTGCTGTTCGCGATTCGACGAGTGGACTGGTAAATAAAAAAAAATGGTCAAAGCACTCTGAAAGCAAAGAGATCGGGCATAAAGAACGGTGGAAATAGTGTGTCGGGTGGGGACAGGAGGGAGGGACAGGGAGGAAATCTTAATATGCAGTATGAGCTAATGCCAGCGACGCTGACAGTCGTACTTCATCAGACAGTCATTCCATATACGGAACGCTATAATCTACTCCAATACTTAAATCTCGAAGTGCTCGCGCGATCTCTCTTCATCCGCTATTATTTTCCACTTAGCGGGGGTGGAAAAAGAAACCCAATGGGACAGAAGAAAGAACGTGTATAGCGACTGATTCGCATTTGCGAAGGCGGCCGGAACCGCAACAACGACTATACGAGAGATGTAAGGTGAGGAGAATCAGGATATGGGATGAGCTCTGCCTGAGCTCTCGGTGCGTTAGTTCTCAGCTAAGATCTCTCGCGTGGGTTCTCGCCACATTCGCCAATCGGTAATAACGAACCTGCGCGACCGCGAGAGAGGATCGAAAAGAAAAAAAAAAAAAAAAAAAATTGAGAAAAAAAAAAAGAGAGGGACGGTGCCGTATGTGGCCCACGCGAGAGGAACAAAACTCTCGAGTGAGGTTCGTATACGATTCTCTCTCGAGATAGGCGCGCACGACGCGTCTTGCGTTCCCGTCGCCTCAGCACCCACGGGACCGGCAAAACATCAGATCCGAAGCATATTCGTTCGTGTGCAATGCTGCGACGCTGACGAAATAATACTTTTGGGTAAATAACAAAGCGTTCGTTGACAATCCTAAACATGTTTTCTAATAAAATCGGTGATAATCGGTACAACCGATCGTGGCGAATGAATAACATTAAATGAAACACCGGTCTTTCTTTCTCGGATAATTCTTTGCATTTCGAACATCGAATTAAAAAAAAAAACAAAAGCCGTCTGAATCACGATAAATATCGCTTCGTAACAGTATGTTCGTTAGACGTAGCGAGAAGCCTAAGCAAATGAAGTAGACGAAGATCAGGAAGGAGAATGCGTCAACCGGGCGCCGTTTCGAAGCTCCGTCCGCGATTAGAGGCGCCTAAAACTCTTTTCTCCACTCTTCCTCTCGTAGTCTCTCGATGCGTTTTTTTTTTAAAACCATATAACTACTATCGGCTCGTCATTCAGGCGCGACACGCTCCATCTTCGCGCCACAGAATGATGATCTCTTTTTTCTTCGGAAGATCGTTTTTTCGTATAGTCACGATGACGTGATGATCATTGTGTATCTTGCGGCTCGAACGTTCGCGATGGCTAATGCGGCTGATAGTAAATTCAGGAAAAATTGCATCGATAATCGGCGTAATTATTGGATCAGGTAAATCATATAATAACGATACTTTGATGGAGAAACTGTCAGGTGTCGGGTCGTTTAAAAATGCCATACTGTGTTATTAACAATACAGTTGTTGACCAATAATAATGCTCGATGCAATAATGATTTATTCATTATTCACACGTTACAGTGTCTCGTTATCGTAAACTCTGAGAAGGGGATCGTGCGCTGTTCGGTCCATTCGACTGTGGAATATTTTTATTTATTCTTTTTTTTTTTTTTACGTCGCGTTCGATCAATGCGATCAAGTTATCTCGCACGGTCGAGCGAGAAGAGGGATCAATGACAATTGCACAAATTATGCATAACACTGTGGTATTTGCGAGTGCGTCGGAGCAGATCCGCCGTGTCACACGTGACACGTGATATCATTTCTATCTCTGTATCTCGTTGCTTCTTATACTATTTAATTAAAGCGGCTTTAACCCTCTCATCCTTCGTTCTATTTTCGATCTTTTCGATATCGTTTGAATGGCGGGGAATTAAACATTCTTTTACAGAAATACTACTACCGTACGAGTGTTTAGTTAAATTGACTATTTCTTTTCTCACTATATAACAATTATTTCTTTTAAGCAACCGATTATTTGTTTCGCCCCCTGCAAGCGCCGATTTAGTCGGTTAAACCGATTTTTTTTCACAGTGTATCGATTCCTCGATGTATTAGATACTCCAAAGACTCGAAGTTCTAAAGCCTAAACGTTCGAATTTCATCAGATCCATTTGCGGTTCTTCTGGGGTCTCAAATAATGTTTCTAACTTTGTTGTCGGGAAAAAAAATCGTGAAAAACTCTCAGCCAGTGAGGCGAGAAGATGCAATTTAAAAGAGATTCAGCGAGCAAAGCGTGCAACGCTGGAGACTGATAGGAAAGCTGTGTACAGTTTAGAGGTGTGTTCACGCCATCACGGGGGGAGGTACGTACGTGGCAAACGTACCTACCTCTCGTAGTCTCAGTACGAGAGTAAAGCAACGAAGCCGTAACTGACACGACCAATCGATCGATCACACACCGACCCCGCCGATCGGCCTCTCTCGCCAAAGCCCCAAGTTAGCTAAGCCACCAGCGCACACGCTGCGAGTTCTCCAGTGAGATCATTCTACGCGGCTTCTCTAACATCGAGCTATGAATCTAATCTCGAAGTCCAATCGTATTATACGTTTCGCCTGTCCGTCTTTGTATTTATGTACTTTTATGTACAGACATATATATGAGTTGCCATCGCGGACCAAGCGAAGCAAATGTCACTTGCTAATTACATGTCGTTTCTATACCTTATAGTACCGAAGAGTACATACATATAGAAATGTTTATATCGTTGGTACCCGAGGTATATAACACACGACGTGGGAGAGACCGATCGAATCTTCGAGATACGTGAGAACGCAGCGACCGCAGTGGTCCTTTTCAGAGACGATTATTATTTTCACACGTTTAAAATATTTATGAATAGATAGCGATGGGTATAACGCCGGTGACCCGAGGGACAATTATTCGTATTCACAATACGAAAAAAATCAAATTATTTTCATATCGATCCACCCATCCGATTCGATCTTTTTCCATATCGATCTTCGTGTACGACGATAAAAAATAAAAAAAATTCCCAAAACTCGGAATTTTTTTTTTTTTTTTTAAGTTTCTTTCTGATCGAATTGTAGACTCCGTTTACCTAATTTGTATGCATACGTTGAGACGTATATCGCTTATGCAGCATTGGTTTAGTAGAAACTGTCTGTTATTATCTCATTAGTACAATATTATTGTCGTTAAATAAAAAAAATAGTAATTTTTTTTTCCTCGTTCGTGGTGCATACATAATTTATTTCAACGTTTCTCATCGCCCCCCTTCGGGGCGCTCATTATAGTCGCATTACTTTACTGTATGGCAAAGCGAGATTTCACGCAAACGAGACGAGGTGCTTTGGCGCCTCCTCCGTGCAAAACGTACACGCTATGCGTATAACGTTTGCCGCTCTCGGCCCATTGACAAGGTATAACCACGGTGCCCACGCAATTTTTAAGCTTATATACACCATGCGATTTCTCGTCTCTTACTTCTCTTTTCTCACACGATGCATTAATTTATTATTACCTGCGCTACGTTGCCCACTGTACACGCGACGGCAACGAAAGAGACATTGCAGGAAAAAAAAAAAGAAAAAAAAAAAAAATCGACAGAGATAGAAAGAGTATATGCATTATTTATTGCGTCACACCCACGCATCGTCGAGCAGTTATTCACGATACGGCCAAACGCGTTTTTCAACGGGTCCGCGAGTACCCGTGAATGGGACTTCCTCCGCGCTCTCGTGCGCTCGTGTTCATTGCGAAGCTGGCAGCAATAGCGGCCGCACGAGTCCAACCGGCAACCCGAACGTGCTTCACTCGTTTTTCGCGAATCCTCCGATGTCCTCTCACAACCGACGCACACGCTACCAGACGACGATAAAAATAAATAAAAATTTTAAGATACAGAGATGGACTTGCAATTTTTCAAGGATTAACCCCCCCGCGGATCCCTCCTCCCCCGTGGAACGTGCCAAAGTCCCTGATGAAATTATTATATACTCGATATGTCTCACGGTCTATTAAGTGCTGCGTGCATCCATTCGCAGCTATTCGGCCTCGTGCGACATATAATACGATAGGCGTTTCAATAAAATATTGTATACCTTTTGCAACGATGTTTTGCCTTCTCGGATTAATCGTTGGAATATTCATGAAGTTTTATCGAATCTTTCGTTGTGCTAACAATCGATTAAAGGAGTTGGTGAGGAAGAGCTTTTGTAGACGCGGTCTTTTTTGTTTTTGTGGATTCTTTTTTTTTTTTTTATTAGTATATTTTTTTTCTCGTGATTTAAGAGCCGTTTAAGATACGTGGTTTCGAAAATCTCGTTGGCGGGATCTCAGGGAATTTAAGGGAGATTTCTTGTCTATATCGGGATACTATATCGAGAGAACGAAACTCAGGAGTTCAGCCAAAAATTTCAGCGTTTCGATTAAATAATTTTTTTTTTTTTTTTTTTTACCCCCGAACCACCGTGTCTATTGGACGCGCAGAGGTGTTGTCCACCGATTTTCGCTAATGAGGAAGCAATTATGTGCGCCCAAAGGCCAAAGTTTATATCGGCATGCGTGCCGGCGCTGTATATTTATCCGGAGGGTTCGCGATGTCGCGAGACGATTCTCCAACTCGCGGCCAACCCGGGAGCGTATTCGTAAGATCGACCGTTGCTGATTATTAAAAACATCGAACGCAGAAGAGACGAGACTAGAAAGATCGCGTCGGACTGATTGCCGACAGTGGCTAAGATATTTATCCACCAATATCGTGTATCGCGGAACCCTCGCGGGAACTCCGTTAATCTAATTAAAGAAGAATTCGCTTTTCGATCTCCATAGCACGTCATAAATATCGTTGCCATAAATATCGAATTGTCGATTTTACATCCGAATTTTGTGAATATTGCGATCGGTGAATTTTTAACTCCTATATATTATATAGGTGGCTACAGTCATTGAGCAATTCGATAAACGATGGTAATGAACCGGAAGAAAAGTGTTCAAAATATAACAAATCATCAAATAATTCAAATAATAAATGCGTTGAAAACAAAAAAAAAAATTTTAATTAATATTAAATTAATTTTTGCTAATTAATTCATCATTTTGTTATTAATTAACGAAGATTAATTTACTTTTAATGTTAATAATTTTTTTTTTCGTTTTTTTTATTAATCGATTTATTTTTTAAATTAATTAATCAATGTTTTTGATATTATTTCATTGGAATCATTTTAATCATTACAATAATAGAAATGATAACTTTAACTTGGAAAGTGTTTATCACGAACTCACCCTTGAAATACGGTCGTTCCAGGCGAGCATCGACGCTCGATCGTAGAACGACGAAAGCGGCGACTCGTAGCACCACTGACCACCGCATAATTGAGGAAAACTCGCCGCGACGAAAGCCCCAATTCACCCCCCACACGAGTTTTTCGAATACGCGAGATTTCACTTTACCGCTACCCTTCGGTCGCTCTTGTGCTCTCGAGAAGTGATAACTCCGTAATATCGCTTATTTTCAGTTCGCGCAACGTGCCCTCTCTCGTTCGTGCGGCCCCCCGCTATCGCCGTTGTCTCGTTTCTCCTGCAAACATAAACAAGAAATAGTTATGCATCAACGCCCCCGACTCTCATAATTGACCAGTCACGAAATTCGTGGAACTGATATATTGCAAACTTCGTATCTAATGCGTGCGCATACGTTATATATACAATTTAAAATGTAACATTGGGTTACAGGCGTGGCGAACACGCACGTGCCGGACTGGTAGAGATAGCGGCTTTCAGGTATACCGTTATCACATCGGGAAAAAGCCAATAATTCCTTTCGCTTCGTGGTAGTTAAAATAATTTACCGTTAAATAGCACCTCAACGAAAATTTTTCAATATTTTCAATTTGAGAGTCAAAGCGGATCGACGAGATATGTATCAATGAATTTCAACCCTCGGCTACTGCCGCCGTTTATAAATTTGTTCAGATTTTTAAAAAACCGTTGAATAGCACCCTATCGATGATCAGTCGATATTTAAATTCTGAGCGTCAAAGCGGACCAATAATATCTGCTTTGACGCATTTCAACCCTCAGTTACTGTACTGTGTACCGTCAATTAAAATTTTTGTCAGATTTAACAAAATCGTTGAATAACATCATAACATCGAAAATTTCGCAATATTTACAATTAGAGAGTCAAAGCGACCGAATAATATCCGTATCAATGAATTTCAACTCTCCGCTACTCCATTGTATTTTTTTTATTTTTTTTATCGCGTTCATACCTCTTTGATATTTCGATTAATCTGTGGATTAATCATTTATTTTGTGTATGAGGAATTCTCAGAAGTGTCGTTTTAACAAACGCGGTTAGTAAACCATGGTACGTTTTAGCTGTGATCGCACGAAACGATGCCGGTCACGTATTTATCAACTATAACAGATCGGCCTCGTGGGGACGCTGTCGTATCATTGTCGACTCGAAAGATGAACTTTTACGCGTCTTTGCTTTGCCACATTTCCTCAGTTCATTTCGTCATTCTCGCGTCTTAAAGCTCATAGCTAATTGATTTGGCAGAGTTAATGACACTTCATTTCTCTCGCCTCGGATGTGTTCATGTTGGCTGAATACCCTCGATAAAGGGAGTAATATTGGTAGAGGTGGTTTCACGGCGATGACGGTATGATTTTCGATCACCGGTTCGTCGTCAAGACAGACGGAAGAACGGACAAGCGGGCGGGTGCACCAATAACCACACAGTTTGCCGATCGTTGTCGTCACGGTTCGCCAAACTTCCAATGAACCGACGTATACTCAACTAAACAGTTAGTTAGTCGTCGGATAATCGAAAATTCGGTCGACCATGCAGAGCACGTAGAAAAGCTCAACGATTGGAGCCGACAAGCGAGAGGTGAATTTTTCTCACGATCCGTCCGATATATCGCCGGAATGTAACTTACTAGTTCTATGCGTGTACATACGACTTTACCTATATTCATACTGCACGGGCGGCCCCACCACCCCCTATCGCGTGTAAGAATACGTTACGATACACGCACGCGCGCGACTTATCCCCGCGTAGACCTACAGGCTGATGCAGACGAAATTTTGATGATTTTTGATTGTAAAACGAAGTCCCCACATGGTAAAGAAGTATATGCAAAAAATATATCAGAAATATATGAAATTGAGGATTTTTATGTAATTCATATTTTAATCAAAATTTTTTGTAAAAGGGTTCGTTCCGTAATTAAATAAATAATCATATAATTTGTTATATATTTAATGACATATATTTGTAGAAATATATTCTAAAATATATCCTGCTATACCGTTTTTTCACGAAAATATTTTGGATATATTATAGATACATTTTTTTAGCATGTCATTAACCACAAGTATTTTTGAATTAAATTATACATTTTTCGCTGCTTCCATACTCTCGAAATCTAAGAAATATCTACGCTGACCAATTTGTTATTTAATTGAATATTTCGATCTATCGTTTCACGCCGTAACATGCATTTTTTCTGCAAAAAAAAGTAATCTTAATTGCTTTTTTTTTTTAATAATGAGCGTCTAATTTTATATAAATGCTCGTTGTCATTTCTTGAGCACTCGTTTGGGTTCTCAGAACTTTCCGAAAGCCGACTTTCATATATCATTAATATATATTTCTCATATATATTCTCCTCTGTGGAAGAATCGACAATGATCGGTAATAAAATTTCTTTTTCTGCATCACTCTGTACAATGACGCATGACGATCGGTCGAGAGTTTGGGATTACGATTCTTCGAGAATTCTCCCCGACCGTTCACGCGCGCAGAATACAGATGTACCCGGTACACGAACGAAGTTCAATCAGAATTTAACCGCTGAGGTTTGAAACTTTCGTCTGCGGGATACATACTCGTGTAAGAAGAAATATGTACACTTCGAGATTCGAGATATTTCGTTACACCCTCGTGCTATTCTGCAATTCGGCTGTACGCGGCGTATAGTGTAATGCCGGTGATATCAACGGGCCATATCTGCGGGTACAAGCGAAACGTGAAAGTGACTACGCGGCGATATTGGTGGTATCAGTATATAGCTACTAACTTGGCCCACGCGCAGTTCATTACCAACGACACTCGATATAATTTCTAATTAAGATCTCTGCAGAGGTATATCTGTCAACTGGAAATCAAACATTAATTCATACCGGTCCTCGAGGGGGACAGGGCGGGGGTGGGTTCGGGGGGAATTGTGTCTTGTGTGTCGGCCGGTTTGGTACTATAGTTAACGTAACGTACCACCGCGTACACAAACGCAAATGTACGGTGCGGTTGTCTGGAGTTCAGACCGCGACGAAGTAACGCTGATGTATTTATGCGTTCGGTTTCGCGTTTCAAGAGACGCGCGACATATTATACTAATGTTACGTTGCCCGCGCGTGTGTACACGGAGCAGTCCAGTGGGATGCTGGGCGGTGAATTCCCGGACGGAGAATAGAGAGACTAATTGCACCTGCTCACTGGCAAATATATAGTACAGTATATCTCCAGACACATAGATTGATAATGATTTATTAAAAATATAAATTAAAAATGAAATATCGTTACCGCGATACAAATTGCAATCGTCGTTGTTTTAGATTAATAATTTAACACGAAAAATGGTATACCACGGATATTTAAAAAAATATATTTCTGCAAATATATGTCGATATATAAAAAATTATATGATTGATAAATTTATATCGCGAAATGCATCGGTGATATATGTAATATATATATCACGAAAAATGACGTATTTCGGATATATATTACGAAATATACAACGAATTGGGTGAGTAATATATTAAATATTTGAAAAACGCCGTATTTCATATATTTTTTCTAATATATTATTTGCATATACTTTCCATCTATGTGATTATCGAACCCTTTCGCAAGAGTCTAAGAATTTTTCCATAAGTTCTGAAAGTTCATTTAACCGATGAAAAACGATGTAAAAAATGATGAAATTATTAATGTTGCCGCATTGACTGGCAAAACGATATGTACGTGCGATATTCTCTCGTGGTTACGATCGTAGCGCGCGTCCAAAGGGGGTTAAATATAAAAATTTATAATAACGTGTCGATCACGAGAGTGGCGTTGAACAAGCGATACGGCACAACGTATGTCAAGTAAATATTTATGCATGATTTATGCCGGAATACTTGTGGCATGCGATGCCAACGTGCAAAAGGTATTACAGGCGCCATGGAACATTATCGGGCTGTTGTGTACCTTGATGCTGTTGGGCGTCTACGCGTTCGGCTCGATCTCGTGACCGACGCTTGGCATTGTTCTACGTGCGCTCTCGCGTGATGGATCGAACCAGAAAGGTTATTTATGCCTTCGAAATTAATCACAATTCACGAGTCTCTCTCTCTCTGTGTTCCCGAGAGGGGTTCAGCGCCGCAGCCAGATAGGGTATTAGAGATGCTGGAATGTCGTGGCACCGATTACACGTTTGCGATTCCGATAAAAAAAATGACGAAGAATACGATGAAGAAGAAACGCGAAGCTCAAGGGTGGTGCGTGTACGCAGCATCACGAAGCTTCAGGCAAAACAGCGTCGTGGCGGTCGGAGAATTGAAACTTACAATCTAAATTGAATCAGCAAAGAGTCCTTAATGCGGAGTTGGTATTATGAACGGCAGGCAATAGATAAGATGATATACGGACATCGATGGTGTATCGATAAGATTTGATTTCGATCCATTGCGATGGAAATTTCGTATAATCTGCTATCATTAACGGGCGGAGTTCCTTAAATATAAATATTATTAATATTAAATCTATAAAAGATATTAATATAATAATTTAAAAAAATTAATTAATATCTCTTAATTAATTAATACACGGCAATATTAATTTTTCTAATTACAACATAAAGTTTATAAAATCACAGGAAAAATCTCAATCTCCGACTGCGTCGCAGTTTCCGCGCTACTCCTACGTTGCGATCATAATATTATTTTTCGGCGGTTCTCGTTCGTTTGGTAAACAAAATTTGAATCCGCGAAGATAAGTTAAGTATATAAAAAATTGCCAATGAACTCATTAGACATTTAATCAAATCGCTAATAAAATCGGTCGGCTTGACTTTCGAATAAAAAACAAAAAAAAGTATTAAAAATTGCAAGGGATTTCAAATTGGAGACAACATTTAGTTATGTATGTCTTTCGGTTACTTTCAATGTAAAAAGAATTATTATTAAATTTCGAAGAAAAATATTGATGAATAATTGGTTACCGATGATGGATCAATGATTGGCATACTAATACCATCGTATAGATAAAACTAATCGAACGATGATGCAGAATGTAAAAAATAATAAAAATAATTTAAAAAATCGAAGAAAACGTGTATCGACGCTGTAATTAGTGTTAGTAATTACGAAAATAATTCAGCATCGGTGCGACAGGACGAGACGATTGATACGAGGTGTAATACGTGCGCCGGAGCACGTAATGAAACGTCACCGTGACAGACGACGCGAATCGTGAATCGAGCTCTCGTGTCGAGCGAGCGACGAGAATGATAATGTGTCTCCAGGTCGATCTAAACTATTTGAGATTCGGCTAAGCGTTTCACGTACCACTGCGCAAGTACCATCCGCTAATGAATCATCGTCACTTTCGACAATTAAAAAAAAAAAATCGTAACATTTTAATACCGATTGCAAAACAATATGTACGAAACGAAACAAAAAACTGTATTTCTATAAAATGTCACGTGATGACGATAAATGTACCCACCCATCGCGATCCAGCAGAAGGGTCCTCGATCCTTGCGAAAAAGAGTTCGTGTTCCTTATAACTCGTTTACCCGTAAAATCAAACACAACGAAATAGTTCACGTCCGTCGGCACTTGGAAATAAAATCTGCCATATCACAAATGTCTGACAAAAAATGTCGTCGTATTTTTGCGGTCGCGTTTTCAAAGTACTTGAAAAAAAAAAAAAAAAAAAAAAAAAAAAAAAAAATACGGTCACGAATTACCCGGCACAGTGAACAAAACGTATAGGGTACATTACAATCGAAGATAAATGGATTTTAAGTATCGATCCAGCGTGCGGCGTAGAGGATATATACATATGTTTACGAGAGGCGCGAACCGCGCTTGAACCAGAAGATCTCGCGGAGCGAAGGAAGTTCGATCTGACGCGCGTGCTCGGTTACGATCGAGAAGTGTGACACGGACGGTGCGGCGGATCGCGGGCGCGGAGGAGGTACCGAAGTCGTGGGCACGATCGCCGTCACAACACTAGTAGTGGCTGGCCGGCCGCCTCTTCTCGTGGCCGGTCGTACTACATGGCTCCCTCGCTTCTCTGCTGCTGCTGCTGCTGCTGCTGCTCTGCTCTGCTCTGCTGTGCTCTGCTCTTGTGCTATGTTCTGTGGCTGTTGCTGTTGCGGCTGCTGCAGGCTACTCTACTAGCGATACCTCCGTATGCCTCGCTCTTTCCCGTTCCTCCTTCGTGCACCCATCTCCGTCTCTCACGCCCGCAACCACTGGACCACTGTCCGACGAGCAAAGCCGGACAGCCACCGCAGCCGCTGGGACCGATCTACGTAAGGTTCTCGTCTCGTTCCGCCTATTGCGGCGGCCAGACCCGTTTCCACCGTTCTGCTGATCTATAACAACCCAACCCAATGCTAACTACGACAGAGATCGTATTCACTGCCGAGGATACCATCTCACTTTCGCATTCATTTTTTTCTTGATACATCCTTCCGAACGATTTCTCATTTTTTTTAATATTCATTTCAAAGGATAAGAGAAAGTGTAATAATAATATATAGAATGAAAAATGAACATTTTTTTTTTATTATCAATTTTTTGTCTTTATCGATCAGTTTGGCGTTCCATATAACAATTATACAGGCGAATTTTTGAGGTTAACCCGCCGATTTACTTCTTATATTACTTCCTATATACTCTTTTCTTTCTCTTTACTTTCTGTTTAGTGACAAAAATAATATTAATAATAATTTGTTGGATTAGAAATAAGCCTTCCGGCGAGGTACACGATATATTTCGATTTTTACTTCTATTGCATTTATAATTTTCAAGTGATGAGTCGCTTAAAAATAAAACGTGATATGAAAATCCTGGTGCATTGGACAATAAAAATGATTTTTCTATATCGTGAACGAATCTGTTATGGTTTTCAAAACGACGAATCACTTCAATGTCACGTGTATTCGTCTCTCGCGTGTACGTAGAAATATTGTCCAAAGAAGGCAACGACGATTGTCGAAAGTAGCGAACGGAGATTAAAGAGACGGAGGAATAGTAACAAAGAATAATGTATTATTTGCCGAACGGAGACACGAAAAAAAATTAAAAAATTGCAAGTCAGACGAGGAGAGGGATCCATGAGATTGTACAGAGGATTTCGGAGAGGGTATCTTCCTCCGCCTCACCCGGGACGCCCAACCGATCCGAGTCACTCCAAAATTGGACGGGCGACCCACGCGGACATGTTTCCTGCAGGCTGTACGGTGTGCCCTGCGGCACATCGAGATGTGTATACATGTATGTACGTTAGATACATATATATATAGCTATACTATAGGTATAAGACTCAAGGGAATGACCACACGGTCGTCCGTGTCTCGTTCTCGTCGATTTCCATCGAACGACAGTCGTCGAACGATCGAACTAACGACGCGGTAAGTATGCGCTGTATCTGAACAGGTGATCGTAGACTCATTGCCGCAACTTCGTCTGTCGCACGAAACTGATTCACTGCCAATAAGAATTGCCGATCTTCGTTTATGTATATACCGATCAATACCGATCGATCGGCGGGTTAACGAAATCGTTAACCGATCGAGACTTCATACGTTCTAATCTGACTAAACAGATCTTGTATATCACGCGTAGCCACAAAGATCGGCGCGAAATATAGATATCAAATATGCGTGACATTGTTCGCTTGTCGAACCGCGTCGTTAAAGACCTCCTTAAAGTGTGGCAATTAGCACGAATTTACGTTGATCGATCGTCGAGGAATTTCAATTACACCAATTGGGTATGTCCTGTATGCTTCACGGGTTCAGGAGTGACGGCTAACTAACAACGATTGCGGTATAAAGAGCGGCGACAGGAAGTTCTTGCGACAGACCACTCTGAATGCAAGCAGCTTTATGACCATCGTAAATATCGGTACTCACTTTTAACGGCAAACGGCGATACAAAACTGCGATACAAATTTTTTTTTTTTTTTTTCTAGTTCATTGGAACTCTATCTTGCCGTTTTTTTAATGGGAATTACTACAAGCTGTTTAAGGCAAATTGCTTGGGGTGTAATTTAAAAAAATTAATCACCGGTAGTTTTTTTTTATAATACTTAATATTATTGTAAAAACGATCTGTTCCTTAATTTTTTTTCGGGATCGAAGTGTATTTATCTTTATGAATAAAAATTCTGGAAATCGATTTCTTTTTTAGATGAATTTTTTTTTTTTAGGTTTTAGCATATTAAAAAATGAACTGAATTTGCGGGATTAAATACTTCTGGACAAAAAAATACATAATAGATATAGGTGAACGATTATTCGCAGCTGCGTTGTAAAATCCAAGTAGTATATACGGTTAAAAGTGAACGGATAAAAAAATCGTTTAATGTTTTATTAAAAAAAAAAAAAAAATTCTTTCACGCGGCAGTAATCCTTCTGCGAGAAATCCATTAGCGAGAGCGTGAAAGGTTCAGGGTACTTATCGCGGATATGGGGTTGCGTTGGTGAAGAAAAACGCTCAATCAATTTCAACGGCCCCTAAGCTTTTCATGCAACTTTCAACTTTTTTTTTTTTTTTTTTTTTCAATTATAATTCATTAACCGTGCGTTGAACCTTATCTGTTGAACATAATATAATATTCCTTACAATACTGATATTGTAAATAAAAATTAGTTGAAGTGTAATGAAGGAATATCGAAGGAATCACGAAAAAAAAAAAAAAAAAACTGCATTATTCATAAGGCCTTTCGGAGGGGTTAAAGTAATATCATAAACTTTAATCGTCGTCACGTTCTTTTCACTTTGTAACGTAGGAAGCTATCAAAATGGGATTTAGAGTGTCGAGTATGGAAAGGATGAGTCAGGATGCCGTAGACTTCCTCGCGTCATCTTTTTTTTTTCCCCGGATGCAGGAGAGAAGGAGTAACGCAATAGAATTATTTAGCCATTCCGGAGGCGCCGCGTTCGCTCGCGCACTTCCGCATATTTTTATATAGGTCCGTCGTAGCGGCGAACAACTTTCACGAAGGAGAACGATGACGACGATGAAGAAGATTCTCCGCCGCAGCGACCGTCGCTAGCATCTTTCCCGGTTAAGATGAAGTATGATGCGGTCCACCCGCACCACCTTGCGATGATCCTTCTTTACAACTTCGGTAACACACTCGGGCGCTTACCGGCGCTTTCTCTATTTTGGATCGTGTCGGATCTCCGTTGCTCCGTAAGTGACGCACGTCCTTGCGCTGCGGGTAAAATATGTCACCTGAAAGAGCGTACCGCGACGGGAATTTTATCTCGAGAAAAACTTCTTACCGTAAATAATTAATAATAAATTGCGTTTTCCGTATAAAATATTCGTCAATTCAATGCTTTCGCTATAACACTATAAAAACGCTATAAAAAGGGTAAATCCAACCATATGAAAAAAAAAAACTCAAAAATTATATTAGAAATATATGAAATATAATTCCGAATTCTGAAAATATATTTCGGCGTTTTTATATAATTAATATATTAATCACGTAATTTGTTATGTATTTAGTGACATAGATTTACCGAAATATATTAAAAAATATATCAATAATATATATTTTCTCGTGGAATATATATTGAGTACATTCTAAATATATTTTGCGTTATTAACTCTTTTCCATGTCAGCAAATATTCAGAAGAATTCGTATATTTAGAAAATTATTATTACGATCTTTAAACCCGAGCGGTTTCAAGATAATCTTTCATTTTTGATGATCGAATCATCAATTACTGAATGATTTTTCTCCTTTCGTTTTAGTTCTCATTTTCCACATGGAACAAAAATACAAAAAAAATATATTATAGATATGTTAGAAATATATGAAAAAAATATACGGATAGTGATATATTTGCAGGAATATATTCTAAAACATATCTGTAATATAACATTTTTCGAAAAAAAATATATTTCATTTATCATCAATATATTTTGCGGTGTACTGTTACTCGAGAGACATTTTACATCACCTTACATCCTGAGCTTTCGATATCGGTACAATTGAACGTAAAAATAATGATTTCTGGCGAAAGGCTCGGAATTTAATAAATTTATCGGATATTCAGAAAATGCGGATTTTTTTTCAATTTTATTAGGATTTGTCGATGAAAATAAGTAGAGAAGTAAATCCATCGTTGTGATTACAGTCGCACGGAATATTCAACCCACATAGGGTGGATCGTGCGTAAAACGAGATTATTCTCACGTGGTGCGATGCGTCGACGATATCTGTTATCGTGAAACAAGCGATGGAGTTCCCTTTTTTAATTTTTTTCCGTCTGGCGTATAACGATCGCAGCATGTTGCGTTACTGATATACATTGAAACAGTGAGCAATATTCGATGAAAAGTCAGCTCTCTCGGGGACGTCGGTTCGTTGCACGGAAACCGCACACTCCGAAGGTCGTGTTCTCGTTCTAAAATCGGATCGACGTCCCACGCGGACCTGTTCGTAGGAAGCATACTACATATAGGTTGCATATACGGGATAACTTACCAGGTGCTCTTGTTTTATCTGTATTCGTTGACGACGCCGCGCGCACTCAGGGTCTGATCAATAAGCTCAATGGAAACGATTTCTCCGTCGTCAATGTCGTAGATTTCGTTCGTTATTGCCGATCTCAGTCTCGGCTTACTTTGTTGCGACGTTTATTCGACGCGAATTCAGTCGTTCCATAAGACCGGGAGCATCGCAAAGTCATTAATAGCCGCGATCGTTGCAGTTTCATTTCGATAAAGCGAGTCTCGGTATCGAAACTGCGGTACGGTTGGGTACCGGTAGGAATTGACGTGCATTATGGTCGACATTATTTTAAAGGGCGATCGCCACCATCTTTTACCATATACTGTGACGCTTTCAGGATCTTAATCAGTTTACATTTTTCACAGTGATTTTTTTTAAATCAGTTTTTCCGTAAAACTACCGGTAGAATCTGTAAGATTAACAAAAAATCGAAACGACTCATTTACGCGAAATGTTACAAAAAAATATCTATCGCAATAGATTTTTTTTTAATTTGCATTCTCCGCGAGATTCAACAGTACGAACAGGTGAAAGCGTCGGAGAACGCTATTTCATCGTTCCGCAACCGTTCATGATTTTCCCCGACCGGATGGACCGGCGGACGTTCTGCGGTCTCCACGTCTGTGTGGAGGAATATTAGTCAAAACGCTTATAGCACAGTTTACGCACGAATTCGAAGGGTTTACGATTTTACGATACTCCTCCTCTCTCTCCCCGGGGTCGTCCTCTGTCTCGTCGTAAAATTGTGCGAAACGACTGGTACGAGGTCTGCAGGACAATGAACGAGTTTTGGTTAACCTTTCGGAGTACATAATTCGTTGGGACGGTAATATCCTGCGTGCGTGTCGAGAGAAACAACGTGGGGGCGCAGCACACAACTGGCGAACCGCACAATCACCGTTGGTTGTTCCGGTCTTCGCGCGCCTCTCCTCATACGTATGGAACCACGAGGCAGGCGCTTGAAGAAAATAATACGAAGTCGGATACTCGTAATACGCGGATTCGCTGCACAATGCGCGGATTGTTCAGCATCGCAGATTATATTTGAAATTTTCCTTAATCGTAACTAATTGATCAACGATGTTGAAGGTGCATCAACGGAAGATGTATAAAGACGTTTTTCCGAATCATCCTGTGAGTAAATGGAATGAGAGGTAGCGTACCCCCGATAGTAGTGTAGATATGTACCGAGGCGGACAAGTTTCATATAGACGATAGTTATGATAATATACTTCATTATTAATATAATAAATTATTAACATTTTTTATTAATAAAAAAAAAATTAAGGAACATATATAACTCTATTATATGTAGTCTATTCATCGCTATTCCGAGTGTACCACGTGATCCGTGTCTCCAATGTTTTGAAAATCTGACTATATCATGGATCACATACGTATATATATATAGATATAAATCTATTCCACAGATCAATATATTTCATACTATACGACAAGTTGACCAATAGATTGCAACTAATTATCGCCAACCGGAAAATTTCTTTCCTCGAATTCTCAAAGTAATTGGACTTAGGATAACGAATGGGCTATCATCGATAATGCATCGGAATCTTTTTCGCGCAACTTTCTGCATCTCATCTTAAAACCTGTGTCCCGTTGCGGGACTCGATATAAAAAAAAAGAATAAGATATTGCCGTAGTGGTGTTCGGTAACATTTTTCGGTACGAGAACCGCGCCATCCCCCTGTCGTATCCACTCTCCGGCGCTTCACAGCTAAATCTGTTATTTACGGGTCATAAATAACTATGAGGATTACGAAGAACGCGTTCTTATATTATATACTACAGTACTCACGCTACTACTACTACTACTTCTACTGCAATACGAAATAAAATGATTCTCTTTCATATTTTTATAACTCGGAGGTCTTTCCTCGTGCAATTAGATGGGTATGAGATTTTCCGTTCTGCTCCGTTTTCACGGCACGTATTATAATTATATTTATGCATAGTATACTCATTCTTTTATTATAAAAGATACTATTACTTATACTCTAGTCAGGGGACCTCTGACGAAACTGATAATTGGCCGTTACTTAAGTCTTTCTCAGTCCCAGCGCCGTCGCATTCTCTCGTCTCTGTTCTCTTCTAATCATCGCGCCGTGTACCGCTGCATTCTGGCTTTGCTGCACGCGCGCCAGCGGCCAGTAACTTACATGCGCTTTTCAACTATGCCGACTGTGTCCTGAAACGATCGGATTCTCGGTCAGAATTCCATCGACCATCTCTCAGCTTTCGCTAGAATAAAATTGCTCAATAGTTTCTCACTTCTCTAAACGCAATGCCGTATATCACTGGAATTCTAACGATTATGCCGCGCAGATTCCTATTCCCATTATTATCATTCTCTCTTCTCCTCTTCTCTTTCTCTTTCCCTTGTCTTCTTTTTCTTTCTTTTTATGCGATAAAAAAAGATTTAATTCGCGCGACTTGTGTGTCGAATAAACAAATATATTTGTCTCGAGGCCCCACCGCGTCCTTTGGACGCATTATAAAAGGCGACGACATGATTCACGATGCGGATTGCTACTGTGTTCGCTACCCATAGTCCAGTGGCAACAGCGTGCAGTATATACAAGCAATAAATATACTTATTCTATAAAGAGATCGCCGAGGAGAGAACAAGCCGGTGATTGTTCGAGCGCTCATTGCGTCGCGTGTACGTACGCACGGTTTACGGAACAAAAAAAAAGAATGAAAAAAGAGAAAAAAAAAAAAAAAATCTCGCGGAGTCAGCAGAGATTGACCTATCGGGCGCGATTCCAGGGGCTGATTGAGGCCTTATTTGGATCGAACGAGATACGCGAGAGGCGCATACGAAGAGAGAATCGACAAAGTGAATCGCACCGCCGCCTCTCTCGGCTCGACGACACGACGTGTCGGCGCCCAGACAGGCATTCGCGAAACGAAAAGTCGCCGTCGTCGTCACGCCGCGGCATGGCGTGAACATGTGTATAGGGCCAATCGCCGTTCGGAGACACCCTAAAAAGGATCAAGAATCGCTCGTTACGATTTCGACTACTCCACTTTTTCCATCACTGGAGAGCCGCCGCGAGCGGCAGTCGGTGGGAAAGGACGAAAAATACAAACGGTTGATGCAACATTATCGAGTCAGGAATCCACTGCAGTCTACCATATGTGATCTTCGTTTAGACCAGAATTTTTTATTTCCGATTAAAAAACGGGTTTCATTTTCAATCAATTCCGACCAATGGCTTATTTAATATTTTTTATTGGTCTCTCGGTTACATCATTAACTTGAAATTAATTGTTATTTTATACTCTTTTTAATCCTTTACACGCATTAGTAAGGTTGCGAAAAACGAAAATAAAAAAATCGAAAATCGAAAAAATCGACGATCAATTTCGATCGAATCTCATGTCAATTTAGGATCATTAATTAAATAAAATTGATCGAGCAATCTTCTAATTTGTAATAAGCAAATTGCTTTTTCAATATGCTACAAGTAAACTATATTGTAGTTGGAGAAAAAAAAGAGTTACTTTTTGTTTCGATAATTTATTGTTTAATTTTCGGAGACAGTTTGACGGCCGTCCGAATAGCCGGTGAATATAATTTTTATCGCGCCGAAAGACTCATTCGGGTTCGCTGGACCGTACCGGGATGAGCCCCGGCGTCACCGGCAAAACGTTTTAGCTGAACTGCGAGTACTACGTGCGTTGGACTCGATACGCTGCAAGAATGAAATCATTTGTCTCTACCAGAAGCAAATAGAAGCGCGCAGCAGTAGCGAATTTATTCGTGTGTGTGTCTACGCGCGCGTATCTATCTGCCTGTCCGTATGTCTGTCTGTTGATCTCTCTGTTTCCGTGCATCCCATCGAATTGAATGCTTGACACGTGTTTCGAAATTTCGTATTTAACGATACGATCGTGTGTTCCCTCGTCGAACGTTTTCCACGCGTGTTTTACCGGAACGTACGAATTATTTATTGCCCACGGGCCCGCGAGAGTGTGTGCTTTGCGGAATTTGTGTGGGACGCGTTGCAATCGACGCCAAAATTATTTCTCACCCAGTGAGGCATTCGTCGACATGCCCCATAGAAGTCATCCCGTTCACCATCGAGTTTCGTCCGTCAGCGTTGAGAGTATTAGCCTATGCTTTTTGTGTATTGTACGGTATTGTACCACGTACCGAGACGCATGTTGAATTAAATCGACGCGCATATGTCGAACGAACTTCGTTCCCACGGCGTTGAACATTCGACGCACGGATTATTTACTATTTGTGTTGTCAAACTAAACGGCCAGCCAGTTAAACAAGCTAACTTCTCTCTCACGAACGTTAATGCCCTCCGGGGGGAAAGCGAGTTTTACCCCTTTCTCCGAGCCTTTCTCTCTTTGTTTCAGCTTCAAATCCTCTATATCTACCCGCGATATGCGCATTGCAAAAACGCGATTGAACAATCGTATCGTCCAAATTCACTTTCGAATGTCATCATAAGTCGATAATCGAGAATAAATGTTCACATTAATTTTCTTTAATTTCGCGTTAATCGCAAAACTTCGTGAAGCTTCGTAAGAAGGTTCGGTGATGAGGTCAAACCAAAGTTAGAGTTTGGAATTTTTGTGTTATCTTGGAATATGTATATTAAAAAAAAATTGCTGGAAATTTAGTGTATTGGTACTGAAAGTTGTTCTGCATAAATTAGAACATTGAAATTCATGTATAATTATGATGAAAAATTAATATACGGTATATTTAAAACCGTATTTCTCATCACTATTGTGTATTAAACTTACTGTTTTTTTTTATTTCGGGGAAACTGACTACTGAAGCTTCGTAAATCGTTTGTATTTGGATTGCATCGTGAAGAATAACGGTTACATTTTTTTTTTTTTTTTTTCAATTAATTTCGGATAATACAGTTCGATTTTTTTTTCTCATAAAAATCACCCTTAAAGCTGCAGAAATGATAATCGGACTATATTAACGGTGTATAGAAACAAAATCAAGTTTCACCACTACTTAACCAGATTTCGTAATACATTCCGTACATTTGTCAAACGTCACGCTAACCTCGTCAATTTTACGTTTCTTAACATTGAGAGTTTTTACAGTCAAGACATCTCATTAGTTTAAATTAATGTCTAACCAATTGATGTATCTGTTATTTTGTAGCTTTACGACTATCGTTGGGGCGACGAGCGTTCTCGACAAATATGATCGAAGTCCTGATGGCATTTATCACGGTAGGTAAGTTTAATCGCCTTTCAACAACATTTCAATGTGTTTATTGCAAAATAGTTGACTTTTATTTTTCGTCTCGCCTATCGTTATTTGCATCTAATAACGACTTTTCTGTCGTTATTATTATTATTTTTCGTCGTTCCAATTTCTTTTTACTGAAATAGTTCTTCGCCTGGGCGAAATATTTACCCGAGCGAAACATGAAAAAAAAAAAAAAAACAAACCCCTCGGATTAATTTGATTATGTATCGCTAACCACCCACACGAAAAAAAAATATATGCAAAAAATCTATTAAATAAAAATACCTAAAATACGGCGGGTTTATATAATTAACATAAAAAAATATAATATCATGTTTATAACAATATATTAATAAATTAATCATATATTTGTAGGAATTTATTCTAAAATATATCTATAATATATCATTTTTCGATGAAAGTGTAGGATATATCATAGATATATATTTTTTTTTCGTATGATCAGTACGGAACTTTAAATCTCCCGAAACTCGGATCAGTTTTTATCGGTAGCCGCTTAATCGCGGAGTGAAAAAATTCCTGAGAGTCTTTTCTATTTACAGGACTAAGACATTTATTTTCACTTCACCGCTGACCTACTTCGAGTATCCCATACAATTATAGTTTGCGTACAGAGTATGTAACGAGAAAAGTTCGGCTTGTTCGGCTACTGTTGAGACGGTCGACACGGTGGTTCATTTAAAAGATGTTGGTTATTCTTGAACGGTTGTTGGTACGACGAGGGGGTGGAAGGGATGACTAGTTAAGGTTGCATCTGGGATAGGATGGGGAATATACATAGTCCGGGATACACTATCATGGAACTCCCAGCTACTTGCTCCCCGAAGAGGTTTTCCTCGCGTAATACGCTCAACTTGCACGTGCACTTCTTCCCTATCCGCGTTTCCCCTCTCCTTTTTCATATATATATACACGTGCTTCCGCGTCCGAGAACTTGTAAAGTACAAAGCGGGCATTCATTAAATTTACATCGAGCACTTGCCGACGCGTTCTAAACAATTTACCGCAAAAGTTAACACACGGTACACAACGTTTTACCCTATATATTCGCTCGGTGAGTGTAAGAAAGTTTACTAGTTAACGACGGGTTACAACAATGCCGGGCAATCGACGGAACCGCAAGAGTTATAGATTAAGTTCGGTTAACCTCGATGCGGACACGTGCGACCAACGTCGCCGATAAAGTCAAAATAGTTTAAGATTCATCGATCGAATTGATGCACTGTTCTC
The DNA here is from genome assembly GCA_963971235.1 of Cryptus armator. Lineage (NCBI taxonomy): Eukaryota > Metazoa > Arthropoda > Insecta > Hymenoptera > Ichneumonidae > Cryptus > Cryptus armator. The sequence goes on along the minus strand of OZ020242.1, from coordinate 10,389,283 downwards.
CGAAAAGTGTATTTATTTCGTTTTTTTTCTTGCAAAATTAAAAAAATGAAATCGCGAATACAATTTGCATGTTACTCTTTCGTCGTTAGAATTTTATAAAAATTGATATTTTTTCAAAAATGAATTCTATAATATATGTGTAATGTATGATTTTTCGTGAAAAATATATTGAATTTATGATAAATATATTTTGCGATATACTTTTCTCCGTGTAAAAAAAACGAAACATCGCGCGATAAAGGATTAAACAACGTTTATGCAATTCTTAGACAAACCACTTCCGGTTTTTTCCCCCTGAATTCCAGATATACGCGAGACGTTCACGAACCCGAACTTCTGGTACCTCGTCGCGTAACCCAAGACGGCACATTCGCTTCTTACTCGTTGCCGAATTACTACGATCGTCATGAGGTCAATGAGCGACGGAAGCGATCAGCTGAGAGTGAAGCGGACAAGTTGCATCTTATCCTACCGTTCAACGGTGTCGATCATCACGTCGAGCTGAGTCCTTATCACGAGTTCATTTCGCCGGAAATGGTGATCGAGACTCGTGGCGAAGGTGTCAGCAAGAATCTCAACGACGGTGTGCGCTTCAGAAGTGTACCGGATCAGCAATGTCACTACAGGGGACATATCAGGGGTCATCCCAATTCCCGGGCGGCTCTGTCTCTCTGCGACGGAGTTGTAAGTCACATGGGAAATTTGTCCGCATAACCAATTTTTTTTTTTTTTTTTTTTTTTTTTTTTTTTTTCGAATCGTTTTTTTGGTATCGTTTTATTCGTACAATGCCTACAGGCGGGTTACGTCCAAACGAACGACGGAAGATACTTTATCGAGCCGATGAGCAAAGCTTTGCCAGCCGCGGATGGACAACACGTTCACATGGCTTACAATCGCGAGGCACCTCACGAGAAAGACGACACCGGTAGTCCGGAGGCTGGCCGCGGGCCAAAACGACGCTGTGGAACTGGTGGTTAGCTAATTGGAAGATTCAATTAGAGAGGCCACTACGGCGCTTTGGTGTTCGCGCGACAAAGCTCGGGGATTTCAAGTTTGTCTCATTCGTGGCTACGCGTTGTTGTACACTCTGTTTATGCGCGGTCAACAGACAACTGGGAGGCGGCATGGGCCGAGCAACTGGCCAAGAGGCAGCAACAACTGGCTGAACGAGAGGAGCAGCAACTAGTAGCGGGTGGTCGTGAATTTACGGGTTCGTTGAAACGCGAAGGCGTCAAACCGTCATCCGGCACTCACAGTATTCATCGATTTATCGAAATCGGTTTGATCGCCGATCGACGATTTCTCGATTTTCACAATGGCACGGATTACGAAAAATATCTTTTAACGGTCATGAATATGGTATCGGATTTTTATCACGACGCGAGCTCCGGCAATCAGATCGACGTCGTCGTCGTAAGAATGATTTATCTCGAAATGCAAAAACAAGAGGTACACGAAACATTATTATTATAGTAATGAAATTTTCCAGTTTCTGCATTAATAAAAATCACTTTATGAAAAAAAATTTGAAAAATTAAAAAAAAAAAAAAAATTACTCAAAAGAACTCTGAAAAACTGAACTAAATAAAAAAAATTTTAGAAGTGAAAATAGATTGCACCACCAATTAATTCATCATTTTTTTTCACTGTACGCAACTGAAAATGAATTGAAACGAATAGTATTGACGTGAGAAATCACTTTCTATTATTTTAATAATATTTCTAGTCGTATATTGTCGTATATATTCTATTAGTTGGCAGTGATCCAGTCGCAAAGAACAAAATAAAGAGTATCGTATACGATTTTACTTCACAAAGTGTGGAAATGGAGTTTTATGTAAAAATAAACTAATATTTGCTGTTTGATATTCATACGCATGCAGATAGATCTCCATATTTCACCAAAAGCCGAAAAAACTTTGGAAAGTTTTGCCAAATGGGCTGAAAAAATGAATCCCAAGGATCACAATCATCCGAATCATTACGATATAGCAGTCCTCGTTACTCGGTAAAAATTGTGATGTCTTTTTTCTCAAGTATCGACGATCGAAAATGCAATAATCTTGTTGTCCCGTAGCCATTGAGTTAAAAAAAGGTAATTAGCGATCGTTAATCTCGTTTCAGATACGACATTTGTTCGGAAGATTCCTCTTGCGATCTCATGGGTTTAGCTTACGTTGCGGCGGCTTGCGATCCTCCGAAAGCCGCGTGTATCAACGAGGATTCAGGTCTTTTGCTCGGCATTGTTGTGGCGCACGAAGTCGGCCACGTGTCAGTGTCTCGTCATCAGAACGCCTATATACCTAAACAAAAAAAAAAAATTCGCACAATTAAAAACTATTCTGACTGAACAGTAATTTAAAAAAATTTGGTTTCCCGTACAGAATGGGCTGTTCCCACGACGAGGAGGACTCAAGCGGCTGCAAGCCTCAGGATAAAGACGAAAGTTACTTCGTCATGTCACCGATAGTATTTATCTACACTGTCAGATGGTCACCTTGCAGTAAAAAATTCATTACTTCATTTCTCGAGTAAAGGCTTTGAATTATAAACATTATTATCGAAATATCGTTTCGATAAATCGATAATGAAAATAGAAAAAAAAATAAAAAATGCAGAAGTGGCCTCGGCGAGTGTCTGAACGATGATCCGCGAAATCCACCGGAGAAATTCCGTTATCCAAATATGTTACCGGGTGCGATGTACGACGCGACGTTTCAGTGCAGTTTCGACGAACCCGGATCATCTTTATGTGACTTGGGAGAGGTAAAGATTTTTTATTTCGTCTCAAACATTAGCGAAACACTGGTAATGTCGTCGATACATCGAAATTAATGCTTTAGTCAGGTAATTGCGAACGACTGTGGTGCAAACGCGGTGACAAATGTTTCTCGAAAGGTGCCCCACCGGCGGATGGAACGAAATGCGGTGAAAATAAGGTTATCGATAATTTGATAGTATAAAAAATGTCCATACGGCGCACAGTGTTAAAAGCCTTAACGCGTGATAATCCATTGATCAGTGGTGCATAAGAATGAAATGCGTTGACATGGGCTCTCGTCCGGCTGCGATTCACGGCGGTTGGGGGGAATGGGGACCGATGAGCGGTTGTTCGAGGACCTGCGGCGGTGGAATTAAATCAGCGGAAAGAGAGTGTAACAAACCGACACCCGCCAACGGCGGTAGATACTGCATCGGCGAGAGAAGAAAAATGTCGACGTGTAATACGGCGGTAAAGTATCGATATTCTACATGTTTCCGATATTCCAATATTTTATTACAATCATAAATGGACTTTTTCTATAATTTCGTTTATCGGAAATATTTTATTATAATTTTTTTAAAAATATTTCTATCTATTCTCGAAAGCCATGCGATTCATCGAAACCGGCCTATCGAGCCGTACAGTGCGCCGAATTCAACAAGCAGAAAGTTCTGGCCGACGGAGCGGTTCACAAGTGGTTACCATACTTGCGGGAAGATCTGGAGCCATGCGCGCTGTACTGCATAAACGAGAAGATGACTTTCGTCAAATTAGCACCGACTGCGAAGGATGCAACGCCTTGCAAGGGCGGTACAAACTACATGTGTATCTCTGGAGCTTGTAGGGTAAAATCGCCCACATTTACTCTATAGTACAGTTTAACAACTAATTAATAATGATTGATCAAAGAATTGCTTCGCAAATCATAAAAAAAAGACCAATACTCATCATTGTGGGAATTAAAAACTAATCGAAACCCCTCGGTAACTCACGAAAAAAAAAAAAAAAAAAAAAAAAAAATGTAGAAGTCATTGATCGAAAAAAAGTCGTATAAGAAGCTAAAAACTTGAGATCGTTTTCGCGTCCCGACACGATAAATTTTTTCAAGCAATAAGGCGAATTTACAAAACTCAGTACATTCGCAGAATCTCAATGACTAAATCGTGTCCCGCACCACTACTAAGTGCAAACGATCGGAGAACGATATAGCGGATACCAAGAATAGTGTAGCGGTTTCATATCCGACAGTCTGTTCCATATTTACATCAGTTTCTCGATACAGTAAAAATACGAGGATACAGTTGCTGGTGTGCATGCGATAGAGAATGGATATAGTATCAGCGTGAATCTCGTATAAGCGAACGAGTGTGGAAACATGAAATCTCGCGAAAGACTTGACTGCTCTTGCACCGTAGCGGATAGTCTCAATTCCGCGAGAACGCATAGAATTTTTCGTTCGATATTTCGTATTCTCGTCACGTATTTTCTATTCGTAAAAGCAGCTATGGGGCCGTACGCGATGGTACGGCCGGTACACTCTCGCGTTGTAGGATCGTTTCGTTTCGTTTTCCGTTCTTCTACAATATGTATAAGAATCCCGAACGGGGTGAGAAAATTCTCACTTGAAAATCGCGTATCGATTGACGCCGCGGCGCGATACTCTGTTCTTTCTCGAGGGTTTTTTCTCGTCTATTGTAAAAAAGAAAAAAAAAAAAAAGCGTGCATTGTTCGTTGCGTTTCGAAATATTTGCAGAAAGTCGGATGCGATTGGGTTATCGACGCCAATACGATTGAGGATCAGTGCGGAGTTTGCAAGGGCGACGGTACGCAGTGTTCACCGGTTGAGGGAGAATTTACGAAGACTAAACTTTCAGGTAATGAAGAATCTTATTCTCCAGAAAAATGTATAATTAGTAAATAAGAAAAAAAAAAAAAAAAAAAACTAAAATGTTCATTTCACTTTAGATTATCAAAAAGTCGTAACCGTGCCGAAGGGAGCGCGAAGCATTCACGTGTGGGAGAAAAAAGAATCGGAGAATACGCTTGCGATAAAAACCGAGAAGGATAATAAATATTGTCTTAACGGGGATCAGTAAGAAATCGAGACAAACCGTTTTCTCAACCAGCGGGATTGATGTATCTTTCGATTCTGATTTATTTGCCGCCTTTTTCTTTTTTTTTTCTTTTGTTTCCAGTTCCGAAGAGCGAAACGGTGATTATCCTTGTGCGGGTGCTATTATCATTTATTCCCATCCCGAGCCGCAGAAGGAAGAAATCACGATTCGCGGTCCGCTCACCGAAGACATACAAATACAAGTGAGTATAGCTGCGACACACTCGACCCCGTCGATCGGGGATTGTTGCGAAATTATATCAAAATTTACACTCGAGAAAATCGCAACAATGTCACGAAACGCATTGTCCAATGGGGTTACTTGCTTGTCGTCTCTAATTTCTCAATGGTAAAAGAAACACCGTAAACAGAAGCAAAGAATGGGGTGAAAAAAAGTAATTAAAAAATCGTCGTCGTTGGCACCGGTGCATCGGGGAGTTAACAATTTATTTGTCATTCGTCGATGCCACTGGCAGAGAAGTATCGAGTCGATTGGATGCGTAGGCCCGTTGGTTGGAGTGAGAGACGGTAATTTGCAATGCGTGCGCGACGCACTGCGTACCGGCGATTAAATTTATCACATACTGACCAGTCAGTCTACTCCGGCGAGTCGGAATAATCGATCGGTGTCCACGCCCGTCCCAGTAGTACAGATAGCATTCGCCACTTGCACAATGATCGGTAATGGCGCGTTCGATCAATGAACGAGATATACGACGAGAGCGTTACGCTATATCTGTACCGGTTGCAGCGCGACACGCCGTTGTGCACGCGTCTGCGGTATCAATGCGTTTCGTATTAATTTTCAATCGTATTATTCCGCAGTACACGTTTTTCAATCCTTCTTCGAATCCCGGAGTTGTCTACAAATACTACGTAAAATCCGGCGGTACTGCCGGATACACGCCGAAGTATCTTTGGGATTTTGTAGAGTGGAGTACCTGCAGCGCAAAGTGCAACGGAGGAACTATGGTTAGCGAACATATTAAAAATCTTTAATCTACCGATCGAAATTCACGTTAATCGCATTCGCGAAATTGATTTCTAAAACATCAAAGATGGGGTTCGAGAAGAATTGTTTCGAGAAAACGTGATTTTTAAAAATTTCTTGTTGGGTTTCCTTCAAAAACGTGTAATTTCTATAATTTTTCGATATTGCGCCTTAACAAGCGTCTGCATTTTGGCGTTTGGATTTGATTCCACTTAAACTTAAAAATATTAATTTCTGACCAAATTTCGCAACGATAAAGATATCGGGTCTTCGAGACCCATGTGTGGCGTTGAAGAGATGTCAAAATATATGTGGTGTTACGGACTTAAGTATACAGTTGAAAACTGCTGTTAACAGATCGCAGAGGCTTCGTGTATCGAGCAACAAAGCGGAGTCGTATCGCCGAATTTTTGCCAAAACATACCACGTCCGGAGGCAAAGAGTCGCATATGCAACGAGCAGAAGTGTCCTGCAAAGTACGACAAGTTATAACGACGTGTCTTCAGCATATACCTTTGAAAGCGGACGACCGCAAAAGAAAAAGATATTAATCCACGAATTTCCGCTCGCAACAGATGGCGAGTGAGCCAATGGAGTAAATGCAGCGCCTGCGACGGCAAGAAGGGTAACAAGCATCGTAAAGTTCAATGCGTTAAACCAGCAGCCCATCCGGGCGGCGACGACGTTCAAGCGAATTTGGACGCTTGCAAAGGCAAAGTTCCGAAACAAACGGAGGAATGCGTCGGCACGAGGCCCTGTCGAAAGATGTGTCCCAAGAAAACGAGAGATTGCATGGAAACGGAATTATCTCCGATGCCAGAAGTGCGCGCACCGTCGTTGACGGAACAGCGACGAATGATCGACGAATTCGTTGATCTCGGAATCGCTCGGTATTTGGAAAAAACTCGACGTCAAGCCGGCAACGAAACTTCGAACAACAAAACGATAAAGCGCGATGTCAGCGAAGACTTCAAGAGTATGTTGCGCGATTGGATGATGATCGGTAACCGTGAGAAGGACAAGCGGACTTGTCAAAAGGACACCGGCAAGTCGCGTCTGTTCGGGAAGGTGAAGAATCCGCAACAACAAGCTTTGGGCGACAAGGATGTTTCGCAGCAACGAATTATCGCTGGTAGCAAGAGATTCACGACCCCGAAGCCCGGTTCGATAGTGAAGGACGTCGTGAAACCGAACGAGATTGTCCTGTACGAGGCACCGCTGAGAGACGAACTACTCAAGGCGAACGTATCGGACATTGGATTTCAGGAGGGCGGTGACGTAATTCCAATTGGAATTGACACGAGACAGGAGAAGGTCTACCGTGGAGCACAGGCAGCTAAGATTATCGCCGAATTGACCCATCGAAATGCATCCAAGGGAAACCAGGATTCCGAGGACAGAGGTGGCAGTACCGCCGCCTCAACCACTACCACTACGACCGATGGTTCAGCACCTGGTCTTCAAGGATCTAACAAGACAACCGTCACATCCACGTCTACCGCTACTCCGAAGTCTTGAAGTTTCTCATTACCTTCGCGACGTGCGGAGAAAACTTATTCAACCGCATTAGAAGATTAATTCCAATGTGACGTTACTTAGCCATTGGATTGGCATGCAGCTCTCCACCAGTTTATCTCGAGAATAAAGCGATAGTTTTCAAGGTTAAACGAAGTTTTATCTAAGACCTATTGCGGACTAATATCCATGAAAGTTCACCGAAAACATAATGGAAGCTTTTTGCGAACATTTATTAAGCATATGGATGCAATACAATTGTCAATGTTTAATACCACATGCAAATCAGCAACGAAACGTTTAAATACTTAAAGATACGTTTAATTTTCAAAACGGTGGTACCTCAGAGGTGGTCTTAGCTTCTTCCTGTATTCTCTGAATGTACTTTACAGCGTCCATGCCTATCAGAGTAAATTCCGTTCCGTTAACCGGTGGTTGGGGTTGAAAATCCTTCGGAAAGTTAACGATCGCGTTGTCGTCGTCGCGTTCGATTATAATTGTTAAAGTCAAATTTTTTATATCTTCTTTGTCGATGATCGCTTGTCCCTTCATTACTTTGTCGATTCCTTTTGGTTCGTCGCAATCGTGACCGGTTCTCTTTAGAATGTGGGATCGTTGTTTCGGATCCTCTTGGATCTGCGTATCGTCATTTCGGTCCACAGAGATCGTATCCGGTTTCAAATCATTGTCACTCTTGTAAGTTTCGATTTCACGATGTATTCTTCGTTGAATGATGTCAGCGCCGTTTTTCGCGACTTGCGAGTTATATTTTGCCGCATCGTACCTCTCGGAGTGGACACCGTCTCGTTTGCTCTCTTTCGAACGTTTCGATAACGCCGAGAGAGGCGATACGTTTGACGATAGCCCTGTGTAAGACAGCCTCGGGGCCCAGTCACCGGCAACAACACCAACACCTCTGTTAGCCGGCGTCTCTTCGACCTCCAGAAGAACATTCTCTCGCCGAGCGCGACAAACCCCGATCTCGGATTCCTTTGGCTTTGGACGTTGGCAATAGCCGTCGGCTATCACATCCGCTTCCTGTTCGCCATGGCCGACAGGCCGGATACACTTGACTGCACGAAACTTCTTACAGTTAGGTGTGCAAGGAACGCAACCTTGCCAATCGCCGATCATCCATCTTTAGAATACATTTTCGGTAAAATTACAAATATCGCTTTTGACATCGGATATTATGCAATACCGACAAAACAGAAAGGATGTTGATGAGCGTTGGACAAACCTCGGCACACACGGCGCCTGGTTGCACGGTCTGACTTTCACTTCCGGTTTTGTGATATTGATGCAAAAGCTATCGTCCACCTGACCGCCTATCTTCTCGACGCATCGAGGCTTCGCGATCTCTTCTCCCGGACCGCATGGTGCGTTGCAACGAGTCCATTCGATGAAATCCCAGTCGAACGAAGGCTTTCTCGTTCCTTCGGGCTTCAAACCCAAGGAATATTTTAAAGTTACGTTTTCCCGCGGATAAACCTAAACGAAGTATCAAATTTTATTGTGGATGAAGACAAATTGATTTTTTTTTTCGAATGATTTTTTGTTTTGTTTTGTTTACTAAAACGACTAAGTCTTCGGTCACTGGTCCTGGTATGTTGAGAGCTTCTTGCTTCGCTCTGATCATCCCGAGCCAAGCCTTCGAACCCGGAACGTCGAACATTCCCAGTCGATTGCTAAAATCATCGAATCGTCGAGAAGGAACGTCATCAACAGACAAATGGAGTCTTTAACTCTGTTTATCGACGAGTATAAAAGGTTTACCGGATACCGGATTTCCGATCAAATGGAAACTTATACTTTAAGCGACAGCTTATGTCCGTAGATCTTTCTTAAAAAAATGTCTACTAAACTAAAACTTTCTCCAATATAAGATCGAAGAATTAATCATGGAAAAGAATATTAGAAACGTCTTATTAACCCGTCTATCAGGACATTTTTCGTATTCTTGCTTCGCACCACAATTCGCGATTTCGTCGGTTGAGATTCCTCGACTCTGATATTTTTCGCGCCTATCGGTACATCTATGACTTTCTTCAGTCCTGCGGGATCGATATTAATCATGTTTTTTGCTGTCGTTTCAGCGCAAAAGGGTGATTATCAATTGGGATAATCGGGTAAAAAAAATCGATAACGAACTTTGTTGCTCTTCGACATTCATAACTCCTTCTTTTAGAATGCACGTGGTGCTGTCGCCTTTGCACACGCCGCACATGTCCTCAACAGCTTCGGATTCCATATCCAAGTCGCACGGAATTTCTCGACAAACACCGCCGACGCAGATATCGCGAATGCCGCGATAGCACGTTGTACCATCGACGACTTTTGGTTTCAGCGATGTGAGAAGTTTCGTTTCACTTAAGCAGAAGAGAACGCAGGGATTTTCCGAAGCCTTCAAATCTCAAGAAAACAAAAGTGTAAGAATCGATAACCCCACGAATAATAATGGCATTTTGTGATGGTTACGTATTCTTTATTAATAATTCGCCATTTCTTACTTTCAGGCAAATTGTAACCGATCCATTGATGAACTTTTCCGTCTTCCGGAAAAGTCCAGTCGTTGAATTCTGCGCACTGGACATCCCGAAACGACGGTGCGCCGACTTCGCATGGCTGATCGCAACGAGCGTCAAGCAAGTATAATGATGTACAGTAAAAAATTGGACCGTTTTAAGAGAAAAAGAAAAAAGAAATACGCACTTGAGTAGCGCAGATCTTGTGTCGTTTCCAGTCTCCTCTACAATACTCGCCTCCCTTCGACGGCGGAGGGTGATTGCACTTTCTCACAGCGAAAGAAACGCCCGAACCGCAAGTTCTCGAGCAGTGACTCCACGGCGACCAGGAGCTCCAACCGCCGTCTATAGCCGACGGTCGTTCGCCGACCGTCAGACATTTCATTTGATAGCACCACTGTAAAAATTCAATCGATCATTTAGCTATCCACATTATTCAAAGGCGTATCGTATAACTATAATTAACAAAAGCGATTCATCCGGAAACTCAAAGTCTCTTGAAACACGAAACGGGTAGAAGCGCACGAAACGAAATATGGGAAAAGTAGGAGAATCGAATTATAAGTTCGAGTCAACGAAGTCACGAGAGCTCAGGATGTACGATGTGACGAGAGGGAGCGATCGCTCACTCGTCCTTTCGTGTTTGTCGGGCGATGCATCGCTTCCGTTCGTCGAGTCGATGGCAGTTTCGCTGGCGAGTTGCTCTTGCTGCAGCTGGTCAACTGCGCGAGGAGAGTAAGCACTCGGCACTCGTGCGTAATTACGTACGCGCTATAATGATACACGCGCGGGGACAAGTCGAAGAAATATAGTTGGGTTCGGTTGCCGTCGTGTTGTATACGGTGGGATGAGAGACCCGTAGAGTGGGTATACGGAGACAGGTATACTATCTACTGCAGTGCAGGGATCGGTGCCGTAGCGTTTCGGTGTTGCGGCTGAGTCCCCGGTGGCAATTAGCGATTGCCTATTCGGGGAATGCCACGCACAGGGTCTCCATATACCAGCGGCCGTTCAACATCCAATACCTCCGTGGAACGCGTAGGTACGCATGATTCTGCGAGGTTTCGTTGCACCAGCAACAACACCGGAATATATACATATATATATATGTATATGCATTCATATATATGTGTAGTACAGTGCAGCGCACTCTGTACGTATCTACTATGTTCTCTGCCACATTCGCTGGTCGCTAACGACTTTCATTCGTGGCCTCCGTACGCTCTCGCTTGGGGGTCCATACAATCGTCGCTCACCCGTGTACCACACGTCCGTTCAATAATATCGTCACGTCAATTCAATTGATCCGGGATGCAGTAGCCGTCGCGTGGGCACACCATTGTAACTACTCTTTTATCTGTCGATCCACGATAAACGCGGATGTATACATTGGCACCCAACCAATGGTTAGCACACCGACGAAGATTTCAAATAAAAGATAGTCAATGAAAAATTATAGTACTACTTGAGAAGAGAATAGAAAAAAGAAAAAAAAAAAAAAAAAAAACGAGAAATTATGATTATCATAATCGTCGGTGGGTCGATTCTTGATTCTTATTAAACATTTTTTTTATTTGTCGATTTGATAATTTAATGATTTGATAATGAAAATAAAAAATGATGATACTACTTGATAATGGGATAGAAAAAAAATAAGAAAAAAAAAGAAATTATCATTTTTTATTTTTTTTACTTTATACTCATAATTTTTGCTGATCCTTAAACCGATAGCTTATTTCTTTTTTCCTTCTTTACGTGACAAAAATAAATGTATTGTGAATTGCTGTTGATCGTGTATTTTACTTGTGGATACGTTTTTTTTTTTTACAGATCAGCTTTAGGGATTCCAGTGGCAAAGAATATCAATAGGAATTGTCTTTTTTCGGCACATAGTTAGTCAGGATGTGGTAATAATCTTATTCTCGGCCGCGTTGGATCGAGTATTCGCGTGAGTTTTTTTAGGACATCACGATGAAGAAAATGAAGAATTTCAAAGATATTTAATTATAGAAATTTACCCTTTTTTCGCCGCACGGTGTACCCTCGGCGGGCGGTTTCTTTCCCGAGATGCAACCCCTTCCCGGTATCGCGCACTTGAGCGTCTCGCACGTCTGAAAGGGGATGAAAATTACATCCGTTACGTGATAGAACGAAATTCTACATTTCGCCGCATGCGAAGATCGGATATATTTCGCAGTAGTGCAGCGTATCCCTCGCGCCGGTGTGTCTGTATATCGGTGTCTGTGTTTGCATCGACTTTCTATCTCCGTAGCGCAGATAAAGCAGAACGTGCGCGCAGTTTCGCACGCCAGCGACTTACCAAGTTTAACTACAGATGGTGCGAGTTCTCGGATACCATTCGACTGAATAAAATACAAGCAACTTGATGAAATAATATCAACGAATAAAAATGAATAAAAAACAAAAAAATGCCTTTATAAATCACGAAACATAACTTTCACAACTATCGGACAATAATAAGAAAAAAATGAAAAAAAAAAGCATCGACTTTATCGTAACGAGAGTCTCTCCACATCGACATAAATTTGAAGCTTTTTTTTTTCAATCAATAAAAGAATTTATTTTTCACATCTGAGAATTTTTTGTAATTTTTTACACGTGAAAACGTCGTCGTGCATGAGTCGAGTGTGTAAAACCGAAGCCGCGAGTTGTACGAAAGAAAAAAATATATATATACATTTTCCGAGAGCCAATGACGAGGTAATTAAAATTGTTTTTTTGCTATACACGTTATTCAAGGTGATTAATTATTTCGTGAATTAATCGGTGAGAATATGCGTTAACGGGATCTGCGGGACTTGAAGGGTTAACGAACGAGAGCTAAAAATTACGTGAATAATTGTATTTCATCGGTATTTTCAGTGGCAATTTTAATGAGCAGAGTGTACGCGGAACCATTAAAAATCGTAGGTGGGCGGGGGATGGAAAACGCTTGTCTGCCCGGCGCTGGCGTTGGATTATACCGATATTATTTATTCGCGCGCAGGAGTGGTGAGTCTCCAGGGGTGGCGAAAAAAAAAAATAAAAAAAAGAGGGAAAAACACTGTCGGTTATTTTAATGGGTACTTTCACCTCGACGAGAGAGCAACCGACGATAGAATATTCTTCGCGGAGCCTATCTTGATTGCAAAATGTAATAAAGCAATGGTTCCCACGGGAAAAAAGTGTACGCCGCGGTTGCCTTTACCCCTCGGGAAAGCCCCTTCGCTTTATCTCCTCGATGTTCACTTTGGTGACAATGGAAGCGGATACAGCGAGGAAAGGATCAACGAAACGACACTCGGGACTTGGAGCCCTTATTCGTCATTTACGTGATACAATTGTTGCAATGCACTCGCTGAGATGAGAAATGAACTCACAATACCCAAGTCGCATTGGCGTGCGTCCTGACGATAACGCAGTCGACACTGATCGTCACCGCTGTACATTACTCCCGGCAACATCTCGATCGACGCAAAGTGATGATCCTGCGCTTCGTCTTGCAAACAACTCGCCAAACCGGCACTGTTTTCAATTCGTAAAAAACATTATAGTCGTCAATAACTTAAAACGATTGCATCGACGAAATGCGCAAATTGCGTGAAACTCCGAACGCTAAAGGTTCGAACCAATTTGATATTTCATTGTAATTACTCGATGTATAGTTTCAGATAAGTCTGCGAACACTTCGACCATCGCTTGGTAACGTAATGGTATCCGGGATACATGACTGTCGTCTCAACGTAGCCGTTCTGGTGATACATGATTCCTGGACAGCCGTTGTCGTTCTCAACGTCGTGCGACATACCGATTCTAATAAAAACACAGAACAGGTATAATAATTCGGATCGAGCGATACGATGTTAACCTTCCATTAGTTCTGAGGAACGCGATCTCCGAAAGACCGTTTTCTGAATATGAATTTCTCGATGTTTTGGAACAATTTTATGAATGAAAAGGCGAACAGAATTTAACGGTGTGCATCCCTCTTATCTATTAAGGGATCATCTCAGTGCGACGGGCATAAAAAGTGCCGATTTTCATGAATTTTTTTTTGATAGATAAAATTCGCCAATAAGTCTGATTTTTTTATACCACATCAAAATACTCATGAAGAACAGAAAAAAAAATTTTAAGACGTTTATTTTTATTTGTTTATAGTTTTTTCGAGTGGTTGAAAACGGCTTGTAAAAAAAATTGACTTCTGATGTTGTACACTCCTCTAATCGTAAATATTGTCTAAAACAACATTTGAAAAAAGATTATTAATCAGTATGAAAGCCGTTATCGCGCTATGGAAGAGTTTTTATTTTTCTATCAAAATTGACAAAATGGCGGCGATTTGAAAGAAAAAGTATCGAATTTAGCCTTTTTTTTCGACAGTTTTTCGTTAAAAAAAATATGAAGATTTCAATAAATAAATAAAAGCTTCCATAGCAAGATGAAGAATAGTGTGAAAAATGTTGTGTCAAAATTTCAGACGGATCGCTTGGAAACTCTTCCTTTGAGAGTGTAAACCGTGTACACCGAGTATAAAAATATTTCTTGAAAATTTTACACTAAGATGATCTTTTAATGAAAAAAAATACGGATGGGTCGCAGTACGTGTGTCCTATATGATGAGCGATCTGGTATCCCGTCTGAAGGCCATTGTCCTTTACAACAGCTGCGCCCTTCAATGGATCGCAGGTTCCAGCGATGGTCGACATTCCGGTGAATCCGCACAATCCTTGCGTAGTGCAGATATCTATTCTGACATAAAAAAAATATATAGATCGCGTACCCGGATACAAAATGGACACATTTAATCCCCGTGGCTATTCCGCGAATAGATATATCGATCGTCCTATGACGGTTTTGAATTTCTCGGAATTGTATTGCACTTTCCGGAAAAAGCGCACGAGATTGATCCCCGTGAAACCGCAACGCGACTGTACGGTCCCCTGCAGCTTTATTTGTTTGTTTGTTTTTTCCGGCGTTATAACTTGTTCACCGTAGTGGAAACGTCAACAGTATTAAACTTTGAAGTAGAAAACGTTTGATTGTATACTTCGTCAATAAAATTGCGCAATCGTGATGATTCGGATGAGAATCGTCGCCGGGATTCATTTTTTTTTGCCAATCTTGAAAATACTTCATTGTTGCATCGGCGTCTTTATTAACTGCTAAATTCATCTGAAATTACGGTAATGGAGTGTACATATCGGGGTCGTTGGCACGACGCTACTATATTGTCAGATAAAAAAATGATTTACGGTTTTGTGTGCCGAATTAATCAAGTATGAGACAGGTATATATTTTCAATAGATTTTTTGCCATTTTAAATAAATTCTCTACGATATATCGAATTGGCGAAAATCGTCCGAATTTTTTTTTTTTTTTTTTTTCGACTTTAAGTTTTTTGCAAAAATTATATTTTTCAGCGTTTAAACCGTCTATAATTGATAAAACTTGACATATATGTTCTATAGATATACCGCTTTTCCACCTGAGTATTAGAGGATCGATTCCGAATGGTTTGCTCGGGTCGTTGATATTGGACATTGTAAGAAGCTTAACGATAGTACGTTACGCAAATTTCAAAAGAGGCACATGCAACGACGAGCAATTTTCTTGAGAGCCAATTTACCGAGAGTATTACAACGGGGAATGACGCAACGGTTTTATATTTGATAATATCCACGTACCTCGTCCTCTTCAACGTCTAGTCTTATGATCCTAACTATTACTAGTTCCATCTCGACTCCCAAGCTAATGTCTTGAAACAGAGCGGCTGCCTGAAATTATATGAAAAAAAAAAAAAAAAATCAAAAACATTTTTGTGTTTAATAAATCGAAAAAAGATAAAAAATGGCTAACCATATTGAACAGCGTGAGGATATAATTTTCCACATCGAATAATCTGTGATAGTCGAGCATCGGTTTGTCGAGTACAGCAAGTAGTTCAATCGTGTATGCGCGGCCTTCAATTTTCGGAGGATTTCGTTTGCCTAAATCCCGCGACCGCTTGGCAATCCTCCGCGCCAGATTGTCGGTTGTATTGCAAAGAGCCTCGGATTTTTTTCTCAAATCTCCGGGACTTTGTCGGTAAACAATATGGGGATGTTCCGTTTCTTGGTTGAAATCGTGACCGGCAACTGGTTCGATCATGTATAGAGAACGCTTCGTTCTGATGTAACCGGCCTATATATACATATATATGGACCACAAAATCTCATCGTTCGATCTTTTGATGCGACACGTGTCACGGTACTCGAGAGCGGAATATCGCGCAATCTAAATGATTTTATTTGCACGTCACATATTTTTTTCAGAAACGCGTAAACTTCATTTCTATGCTTTTATTTTTATTTTTTTATCATCGTTCACACAGTTTTTTTTACGGTGAATTTAAAACTCTAAACGACGTAACATGTACTATTATCTTTTTCGTGCATAAAAAATGTTTTATTATTGAAATAATACGATACTAACAAGACCGTAGCAAGTGGATAGGGCACTGATATCGCGATGGTCTCGAACACGTCCGTGATAATGACACTGGGTGTCCCGTAACCTGTGCAACGTTGTGCCCTCGAGACAATCCTCTTCGTTGTCGAGAGTCGAACGGGGTTGCGAGTGTCTCCTCTCGACCGCCGCTCCCGGACCAACGAGTCGATGATTCGGATAGAGTTCCAAGTGGTACTCCTCGCCGTCTATCGACACTCGATAGTGGAGTGCATCTTCGGGTGTGAATTCTGCTCGCCTTCTCCCTTTGTAGTACGATCTTTTGTAATGATGGGGTATTTGGTGGGACACGAACCGACCGAGCGTATCGACCTTTCGCGGTACGACGATCACGTAATTTTTCGTTAAACTTGCTTCCCTCGTGTAGCGACCTTGATCGAGGGATAAAAATATCGATACATTATCGGCTCAATACAGTGGGCTCCCGAGTCAGGCGTGCGCGCGCACGAGCGTTTCCCCGCCGTGCTTTCTCGGCGGCGTTCCCCCACTACGCCAATGGGCAAGGAGGGACCGACGGGGGTCTGCTGGTTGTTGCGTGTATTTTAGTCAGTGGTGGGGACACCCCGTGCGGTCGACTGTGTCCCCACTCCTCCGGTCTCGGCTGCAGGCCGTTTGTGTGGGTCCACTGTATCGAAATAACGGGAATACCGTCGAACAATATTCGACAAGAGAACATTTACGCGAATGAACAAAAATCTTACGAATCCCAACCGCCGCTACGAGCGAAATTGGGTTTTAAAAATAACTTCGAAAACGCACGTAGCGAAAGCAGAAATGCATGGGGTTAAATCTTTTTCTTAGTATCACGTAGAAAATAAAATGGACACTTGGGAGAAGCGAACTTGTTTTTTTCTTATACTTTTATACCTGAACGCTACAGACATTGCGTGTACGCGACAATACGGCGAATGAACGACGTGTGCACATTCGCGAAAAAAACGTCAAAGTTACTCTAAAAACGTAAGATACTCCGGACAACGGAGCGACGTATCCACTACACAATCGTTTGGCCGATGTGGAGTGCAAACGTTTTACAGTATAAAAGTGCTTCACAGTTCCGCGTCGATACATAAGCAGAAACGATCTGAAACTTGAAGATTTCGGGGCGCGCGAGTGCACACACAGACGACACGGGGGACGACGGTAATGATGTGGATAATGCTTTTTAGACTCTAACAGAGTGTACGAACTTTCTTGAATTCCTTTTCGCGAGTATTGTGCCAACGAAACGATGGCGATTGAACGAGAAATATGCTTTTGTGTGTATTTCTAGCATGGAAATCGAAACTTGAAGTTTTTCTCAGTGGACGCGAAGTATTCGTGACCTTTTTTTTGTTCGCGATGTATTACAACGATCGATGAAAGAAGCGGGTATCGAAAATGGACCGACGAAGGTAAAGCGATAAACGATTCTAACCTTTTTCTTCTTCACTTACCACAAGGTATTCCTTCACTTTTGATCGTATTCTCCCAAACGTCGCCCCGACAGTGTAGAAAATCAAGCAAATAGCTCGATAGAAAAATTAACCAGAATAGAAAACTACCCATTGCAATATTATTATTATTTATGAATTATGATACACGAGACTTAACTTGACAGTCAATTGTGTCAGATATGTGACAACAACGAAAAAAAAATTTCCCGATTGAACATCGCGAGTTTTCAACGTACAGTTTTTTTCGGGATATATCTATATTTTTATTTTTTTTCGAAAGGCGAAACAACAGCCAGAGAGCGCGTGGGGATTATAACGAATATTGAAATCTCATTCGCATCGGTTGTTTTATCGTTTTCGGCATTAATAGCGATTCGAATTGCATTGTAAAAATATAATGAGTGAACAGTAACGTTTCTGCGAAATTGGGGTCTCGTCGACATGGCTATTCACGCGGCTAAAATATCGTGTATCGCGGCCGCGTGGTTTGCTCCGCCATTATCCCGAACTATCGAAACGTTTATCCGGCGATGCACGTTTTTCATTTTTCACGATTGCCAAAATGTGGCTATCGTAAAAACTCGCATTGGGAGACGGGAATCGAAATATCTCGACTCATTACATTTATTGCAGATATATTTTTCCCCCTCTTACTCCGTCGGTAAGTCCATTCATCGCGAAATGTATTACAAATGTCCGCATGAAAGAGCATCGCGGAGGCGAATAGAAGAGGCAATAAGAATGACTCGAGTTTGTAGCCGCGGTAGTCACGACGAAATGGATTTACCGATAGAGAGTTATGATACGTGTAAAGTTGCGCGAAAAAAGTAAAAACAACAATTGCCCGACAACGATACGACAATTTTGTTTATCATTCGCGTTTCCCACGCGTGGCGTCGGGTATCACGCGCTTTACAAAACACCGATGCAAATTACACACGACACCTGTACGCGCAATTAGTATACTTGTACCGTGATGAACTATTGTGATGGTTTTACATCGAATTCGAAGAATTTATTCACGCGACACCGCGACGTTACGCGCGTCGTGTTTATTACATTCCACCCATTGTCAACGCGAGGAAGTTATGTGTATTTATAATATACGTCGCATTGTCAACGGGTATGTTAAATCGATGATTCATTGACACGACGTTCGAATAATATTTTATTGTCTTCATCGGCATTCCGAATTCAGATAGCGCTGCTTTTGTTAGTCGCGCAGATGACAAACAATAGTACCTAATGAAAGAACGCCGGGTGTTTTTTTTTTTTTTATTTCGACGATTATTCATCATCGTCATCGTCCTTGTCATGGAACGCACCATAAAAGAGTGCAAAGTATCGAACTCCCCCCCCCCCCCCTCCTCACTGTCCAATAAAGTGTCTCGAAAGATTTCGACATGTAGATTACGAGGTGCGGTGTCGAGAACGCTAAAGAAGCTAAAGATATAAGAAAGATATATCCATCATTCGAGTGGTACCGGGTTTCGTTTTGCGTCACGGATCCGCGTCTGGATTTGCATCGGAAGAGCCGTTATCGCTCAACCAGAAACCGATGTACCCGCAGTTGCAAATGCTCCCGATTTTCACATAGCTTATTCTGTCGGGGATTCTCGTTGTCTCGACCCTCGCGGTTGTGCGAACCTTTCGGTCCCGTCGGTTCGAAAGAAGACGGAGTGCTCTCGAAATAAACTTCGGTTTGCCGGAGTACCGAAACAAAAAACTCGAATGAATTCTTTTTCGAGATTTTTGTTCGTGAGGTTCAGGCGTTTACCATGAGAAATGAACGGGCGGAACTGTTTTTGATAAACATCGCAAAATGAGCGAAAAATATTCTGATTTTGGAGTTTTGACGATATTATTGCCGAATATGTTATATAGATGTGATTTTTTGATATTTTGATAAAATTCTATGGAAAAAGTAATGGAATATTATTTTTGGTTTCTATACTGAGAAAAATGTTTATCGATAATTAATAAATGTGGAGCTGGAAATGCCGTAGCAAATGTGTAGTAAGTTTTTTTTTCTTTATTTCTTTTTTTGTTTTAATTTTTTTATATTTATTTCGCCGTATTCGCCGTAAAAAAAACGGAATATAAAAAAAATAAAATATAAAGTATAATAAGCCGAAAAATGGAGACACTGTTAGAAAAAAAATAAACAACAGTGCGAACAAATAAGCATTGAGAGATAAACCGTAAGATATCGTAGCGAATCAGAGACCTTTGAATTTTTTTTTTTTTTTTTTTATACAAGAGGGTACGGCACCCCGACGACATAGCCAGTCGTTGGCTTACCGCGAACAGGAAGAAGATCCTCCGAGCGTTGAATATATTTAAAATAAAACACCCAAAGCTATCGCGCGTCGTTGAAAAATCCGCGGTACACCGAAAAAAAAAGCCGAGTATAGTATTTTTTTCTTTTTCTTTGACTTTTGTACTTTTATTTTATATCTCTTTCCACGCGTCCCGTTGGAGCCGCGAAGAGTGGAACGACGGTATACTATCCTCAAGTCTCTCAAATACAGCACTCGCAAAGCTCACCCACCGAGAAGACCAAACAATAGTTTGAATTGCTAAAATATCTGAGCTGAATAGGTCGCGCGGAAGCTTTGGTATATTATTATTCGGGAATATAATAAGTCCGCGAGCGCGCGAGCGGCACACTCGCCTTCGTAGTCGTTCACCACATCCGCCCGTCTGATAGTATACAGTGGTATATTCTATAGTAAACTCGACTCCAGTGGCAGAAAACTACGATCTTTTTTTTTTTTCTCTATTCCCCATTGCCTTTTGCTATCCGGCCGTTTGCAGAGAGCGAGAGAGGATCGCGAAGAGACGCGTCACTGAAAGTTGTGTTGCCGAATCCGCCGCCTTTCGTCGGCTCTTCTCGAGTCTCGGCTTTCAATTTGCATCTGATCTCCTTTCGAGAGTAACTTTTCCCCACTCCCCCTCGACGTCTTTCTGCTGTTACGAGTCTCACGACTGCTCATTCCGCTACTGAGACCGTCTGTATCTGAGGACGAATGAGTTTTTATCGTATGAGAAAGTGGAATAGGGACGGTAGAGTTTTTTTTTTTTTACAGCACTTGCACATCGTCCTCTTTGCCGAACGATATCGAATGTACCGGAGATCCACTTACGTAAATATATATATATATGATCATCGGAACGAAATGGAACGCTCCGAATATCTAACGAAGTTTGCAATTTGGTTTATTAGATGTTAAATTTTATTTTGTGATTATATTGTGGTGGTAAATTCGAAATTGGTAATGTAGTATATTCAACGGGGTCACGTGCCTCGGTACGGTCCCCGCGACTCTGTTTCGCGGACGTGACCGGCGCGAAATGAAACTCTTTTAATATCTAACAAAATTTACAAACAGGTGAAGGAAAGGGCGACAAAATGAGTATATATGGCACAAGTGAACCGAAAAGGCAAAATTACTCGGAACATTTTTTTTAAGTAGAGATACAATTTTACAAAAATAGGGATAAAATTTGAAAAAAAAGCGTTGTGCATTTTTTTCGTTTCAGATTTTTAAAATTGTAACGTAATTTATTAAAAAATGTCCCTTTTTTAATAAAAAAAATTTTCATTCAGATTTTTTTGCTTCAATTTACATGTAACATTTTTTTTTAAAATTTCTATTTCAATAGACCAATTTTACTCCGTGTGGCCATTTTGCCCCACACTACCCTCTTGAATATGAGATTTTCATATTAATTGCATAGGCAATACGCGATCCGACTGATACCCGATTTTGACGATCGAAAGGAAAACCAATTGCTACTCATTGATTGATTTTTGTGATTAGGCGTTACCCGGCGAGCGCCATCATCGAGAATTCTTGAAAAACGTTGTTCTGTAGGTGAATTTTTAATACCCTCCATGAACCACAAATTACATCTGAACTCTGCACACGAATCGTCGATCAAAATTTACACCGAGAGAGTGTGCGAGTCGGCGAGTCTGTGCGCTATCGCCTCAATTTCATCAGCTTGTTTTTCCCCCGGCGCGCAGTTTCGATAAATTCACTTCTCGAAAATATTCGTCCGCAAACATACTACCCTATGCATTGTTCTCAACCGTTGTATGTCACGGCGAGACTGAATCTCGTAGCACGGAAGTTTCGTAAAATTTAGCGTTCACGGCTGTGACTCGAACTTTTGCGAACGCGGAAAAGTCGGAATTCTCGAACGATTTACGCTCGCGCACACGATCGTCAGAAACTTTTGATTTACTTGGCTCACCAACGGGAAGTATATCTGGTTGAATGAAAAATTGGCAAATATCGGTTGAAGAACCGTCTTTTATTACCGTCAATGTGGTGACAACTGTGTACTCAATGCATCGAAGTTTCGACAACTTTCAAATTTTAAGTACGCGTGTCTCATTCGTAAATTTTATTTTTATGAATTTCGAATAGGTATTGTCGAGAATACATCGTAAAAAATAATAATAAATTTAATGTACTCGGAAATAAAAAAAATGGATAACTATTGTACATTAATCGGAAATCAAAGTACATACTTTGGGCTGTAAGTTTACAAAACGGTGTTAATATTATAAAATGAAATTACATTAAAAATTCAACTTTTTTTTTCCGATTTTCAATACATATTTATTTAAAATATGTATCACGGTTTATGCATACAAACCAAAAAGAAAATTACTGCACTTTTCGCAATAATTTCCAATACATCGGAAGTCACTTTACAGTGTTTGGTAATTAACCCTTAAAAATAATTAAATTTAATATATTGGACGTTTTTATGCCATTTTACGCCCAAACAGTTACCTTAAATTTAATATAATAACAATGAGATATTAATGCACTTTTAAAGTGAAATAAAAGTCACACAATGAAATATCACTCACAGTTTTTAACATACAACATACATTAATTTTCCATCATAATCGCGTATTAAATTTAATGCATAAAACAGTAGTAGCAGCCGTAGTTTTTATGCACTTTCTTCTTAAAAACTTTCACTACCAGTATATTAAATTTTCAGACATTTTTTTCCCTCCACGCGGATCGAAATAACCGCAAATATTACTGTCCTTACGACAAAAATATTTTCGCCGATCGTTTAATCAGTGTAATACAATTTTTTAAGCATCTTTACCGTTATTAGTTACGAAAATGTCATCAAATCACTTAGTCCGGCAATTCGTATTTCTTGCGTATTAAATGTCCGCGAAATTAATAACGGAGCCAATCTAATAGATTCACATAAAACAATGTTTACCATCATAGTGGTCCATCACAGACCCAGGGAACCCCTTCCTTCATACACTATGCATGGCACGTAACATTATTTTTTATTCGGGTTCAATGCATATTTTCGCGTATATATTCAACGTGGATGTAGAGATACGTATAAGTCTGTACTCTCCATCGAGTGGCGAAGCGAACATGTCGTGTCGGGAGAGGCAGACAGGGCGCGGCTCGAGAGAGCAAAGCCGGCGGAGATGCGATTCACCAGGAAATAGACCCATTTCACTGAGATTTGTAAGGCCATTAAAGTTGCTCGGGGCAAGAGGCAGCCAGCCAGAGCTTGCGACCCCGCGAAAGAACTTTATGCAGTAATTTTCTCAACCTCTTCCTCACTCTCGCGCCCCTTCTTGTCCAGTATAACTGTGTATTGGGTGATTCTTTTTCCGGGTTGAAAGAAGAAGGGCTCCGGCTCACGAAGTACATACTGCCGCGTATATCAGAAGGGCAAAAAAGAAAAAAAAAACGACTCATGCGGCGATAAGCGGAGAATGAGGGTTCTGTTTCTCCGAGTTATATTTTCTATTTTACACAGTATAGTGGGGCGTTCATTCCACTTGTATTTTTGCAACGCTTTGAATAAGAATGTCGCGACCCTCTTTCCCAGCCGCCCGCCGCCGGCCGCCTATCGATACGTTATCTCGACGGCGGTTCGCGAGACGACCGACTCTTGTAAATTTTCCACAAAAGCATAATGTAACAATAAGGAAAAGAATATATCGAGACCTTCTAAAATGTGAAGAGTATCCGTTTTTTGCTGCAAACATTAGATTAATTATAAGAAAAATAGTATTACACATTTATTAAAAAAAAAAAAAAAACGTAAATAATAATAAACCCAAAAATCATGAACAATCGGTATACCTTACAAAAATGAAATATATGTGAGAATATATAAAAGATATATAAAAAATTTATATCTCGCGGCGAAATCTTTAATATTTTGCATAAATCTCCGCGTATACTTCATTTCCGTGAAGCGTGCCTTCCGATACAAAGGGTTAAATTAATGGTATTAAAGTCCTTATTCGTAAGCGGATGGTAGAGATTAAGAACGACGTTTTTTGTCGCTGCTTGTAAGAAGCATTCTTGCGATTTCTTCCGCCTGCGTCGTCGTCGCGCAAGAAGCTTTAAGAGGTTTTCGGTCATCGTTAGAATCGGAGTACTGGGACGACCAATGGGGGAGGAGAGGGCGAGGGGGGGGGGGGGGGGGCGGCGGACGATGAAGAGAAACAGAAAGGGGAATGAAATGGAGAATGAGGAATTCACCCTCTGCTTCGCTGCACCACCGGGTTCTATATCGCCGCCGCGAAGTGAAGGGTACCGGAGAGCAAAAGCATCGGCAAAACCTCGGAAAGTTTTACGAACCATCAACTCACGGTGCACAAATACCATCAAACGGAAACGAGTACGCCATTAAGTAGCGCTCTCGGTGAGCGGGTGTGGGAAAAGAATGGGGAAGATCGCGCTGAGAAGACGTAGAAAAAAAGCGGTAAAGAAAGGAGACTCTTGAAGAGGCGACGTTGCGAGAAAACCGGGGAGCTCTCGTTTTCTCTCTTCTTTTGCTCCCGCACTTTCGCGATTCTGAATCGGTAGGATACACAGAGCGCGTGAAAGAAAACTAGAAATGAATTCCCTCGAGGGTAACGGTATAATTCCTATCGCGCATCTATACCCATCGCCCATTGGGCTCTTTTACACTTTTGCTTTTGTTCCCCCGTCGCAGTTTTTTAACTGAATTAATTCCTGACGGATTTGCGACGGAAAAATCAGCGAAAAAGTTCTTTCATCGAGTTCGACGATAACTGCAGAAACGAGAATGCGAACGCGCTGAGAGCAGAGCTTCGTAAGAATTTCATAAACTCGATAACTACACAATGATAACTTTCTCTTTCGTACGCCTTATTTTTTTTTATTGTGCAAAAGGTACGAACTATGCGCATCCACAGTGAATGTTATTCATTCAACTTCGATGTGGCTGTATTCCGATCAGTAGGTACTTCGAGAGCAGTTTTTATTAGCCGTTCTACGAAATTCAATGTGAGATTTGATAATGAGCAACCGATCGGGTATTGCAATGGACTCGTCATAAGCGGGTCATTGATGACGACGTATCCCCCAAGTTACGGATGTGTCATTTTTGTGTTATCTTGGAACATACATATTCTTGGTGTGTGTTAAATTTCGGAATGATTTACCGTCGTCTTTCTGAGAAATCTGCAATAAAAGTACCGAAAATTTTACTTTGCGGTTATACTTCCCATGCATTTTCAATGTCATACATCGCGAAAATTGATCAAATTGAACGAATTTTTTTAGAGAGTTATTTAGCATACAAAATAATTGCCGTGATTCGCAAATTAAAAAATTTAAATTAAAAAAAAATTGTTTATAACGTTATTTAAACGGTATGAATATCATAAAATATATCGATGATATATCCAATATGATTTCGACGAAAACTGGTGATTTACGGATATATTTTAGAATATATTTTCGAAAATATTATATCATTATACATATAAAAAATTATATGATTAATATATTAATTATATAAAACCACAAAATTTCATATATTTTTAATACATTTTTTTGCATACACTTTCTTTCCATGTGAACAATCATATTTTTCTCGGCTGTTTCTTCCCCCTAATATGATTCTCGAGAATTGGTCACGTATTCAATTAACCGCTACGTAGGTAAGAGAATGACAATTACGTGGTCTCACAGAAGTTGCCAAAGAGGTCAGAATGAGTACAATTTCGTATCGAATTGTTCGTCGGTCTTTTCAAGGGCGTAAGCCAACCGGCCGAAAGATTGGGTCTCGCACGGTAATATAGGTGACGCTATTCTTCTAGGGATACCTATATATGTGAATATGAATTTGTCCTTAAATGGCACTAAGTTATTTGGAACTTTGGACCAATCTACCCGCATTTCCTTCTCCGATGTCGTTCGAAACACGAGACGAGTTGTAACTCTGTGATTGCCGAATCATTAGTCGCCCGTTTACGTTCTAACTATCGACTAATTAATTACATACTTGCGATGGTTATTGACCCGGTCGGGGGAAGATCGCTATTACAAACATGAGAGAATCCCGATGAGGTGGTGCGAAACCTGTGATGAGCGAAGAGGGAAGTTTCACGGAGCCGTTGGAGATCAGATGATGTGCTGTTTACGTTGTACACACGAGAGTACAGCGTATCCAATACTCTCGGTTATGGACACTGTACGGTGTGCATACTATACTACCGGTGAAACTACAATACCGGTTACAGCTCTTGTACCTGATTCGTCACTCGAAGCTGACCAGTAATTTGCAACGTTTCTAAGCAGTGACCATGCAGTTGAAACTGAAGTGCGTCGGCTTCACTGCGCGTATACGAAATACGATGTTGCCTCGTAGTCCCGGATCTACGAGCTCAGGAACGGTACGAAACTCGAGAGGATACGCAATCGGCTATAGTCACCGTATTTCTCCCTCTGACCGCAAAGCTATGTTACCCTCTCAGAAACTCGAACCTTCATTAAGATCCAGTCGGTCCACCGAGCCTGCATCTTGCCTCGGGAAGCGTCGACTATAGTATTCTCCTTCCTCCACAGTTGTCTATGATGAAGAATCCATAATGTTATCGGATATGTTTAGGAGGCTTACAAATTATAATATATAACATACTAAAAAGGTTTCACTGCCGTGTGGAGCGAAAATATATTCTAAATCCCTCCAAAGGAAATGAAAAAACTAAGTCTCTCTAAATGGAAAGAAGTCCCTCTAAGCCGACCCCTCCCCTTCATCGATAAATTGACGAAGTTCAAGAATTGCTGAAAAATGAGATCCAAGTAAATATCTCATTCGATCTACTGGCGAGTTGATTTTGGTTAATTGAACCTCTATAATTCTACCGTTACGGATTCCCCGTGGGAAATGTTGAGAGACAGATACTCCATTCGAATGATTTACCAACCAGACGATCATGATAACGGTTTCGAAAGCAATTCCATATACATTACAGTTAGATACGTGAGTAACACAATCTTGTGAGCAAGAGACTGCTCTCTGTAGCGTCGGCTGATCCACTAAACCTCCCCCCTCCCCCCTCCCCCCTCCCTTCCCGCCTACTGAGCGCAATATCTGTAAGTGGTCCTGGGAAACTGGGAAGGAAATCTTGGAGGATGCCGATGCCATGCTTACTCCTCTCGTGAACCGGTTCACCTATAAAGTATCAGCGGGCTTTCCAGAAGGTTCCCGATTATCCTGTCTCCCATCGGTTAATCCTGACACTTCGAGGAATCTCCTTCGATCCCTGGCGTTCCACAGCTCGAAACACTTCGTGAACTTCGGGATATTAAGCCAATGTTTTGGAGCAGAATTTCCACAGTTGTATTCCGAGGATTTGATAGCGAATCATTTTCATATCGAGATATCGATCTAAACTATAGTGGAATATGGTTTTTGGCAGCAAAATTCTTATGCAAGCTGCAAATTAACATGTACTGAAAAAAAATGATGAATTCGAAAAACGAATAGTAAGTCGGTACTGTTATCTTTTTATAAAAAATGTAGTTTTACTGATCAATTATTCATTCTTTGAAATATTTGTCAGCTCTCCCAACTCATTTTTTTTTTATTGTATGACTTACTAGGGGTGCGTTCTGAAGTCGTGAATCTTCTAATTAGTATGTTAGAGCCGGAAAAGCGTACGGTACTTCGGTGAGAGACTGGCGAAGAAAATACGCTAAAGATACCCCTCTGAGGTCCGATCCTTTTGCTGTATCTACGGTAATATTAGCTAGTAGTTTAATACATACACGAGAGAAACCGGAATCCCGTGGGAAGTTGCGAGAGAGATTCTCGTGCCGGTTTACTGGATATTCTTCCCTAAGGATTCGGGGGTAATAGTTCTCATGGGTTACTACTTAAGCTTCGTTGTTAACGGAGTTTCGCGACGGTAAATCCCACCGAAAAGGGAGAGTTTCATTCCCCGCTATCCTGTAGCTGCGCTTGGACGCCGCGCGCTCGCGTTTTCCTTCGAGAAACCGCTGAGCAGCAGTCGTTCCACACGTACCTTGTTCTCTATGTACCTATAAAACGTCGGGCTTTTGCGTACCCCGTCTAGTGTTGATAAGTCTCTCGCGAATTCACGGTTCCCGCATAATTATACTGGAGAGAAACTTTAATCTCACCGAAATTTCTTAGAACGTTTAGATGGAAATTAAACGGCCCGGAGAAACATTCTATGGTACGTGTGAAGTAAAAAATCATTATGCCTAACCGGCTATTACGATGATACGATTGCTTTGGATATTGAGATATTTACGGTATTAAGATTATAACTACTTATTTTCTATGTTTAATTTACTCCGTGAAACTTTGTTCCTTGAAATTTTCATTCCCATTCCATTCTCTGGACACGTTGTAGAGTATAATTAAATTCTCGCGTCGTTACGTTTTTACAACTACGGTGAAGAGAGCGCAACGTGAAACAGGAGAGGAAGTAGAGCAAACGCTGGATATAGCGGAGGTTAGGATAGCTACTCAACGAAACTCGGCAAAGATTGAAGAGTAAGCGAATTAAACGTTATAGTCATTGGCACCCAATTTGCAACTTTTCTGGATAAAGTCTTCCGCATTTTGTCTACAATAGAATTTAGATGAGAACCCGTAGTCGCTTCCAGTTTACGACGTGCTGTAAAACACTGAAAATCGACTGGAAATCGTTTGGAGTCACGGATATGCAGGAATCGTATACCGAAGTTAAGTTTGCTGTGAGGCGAAGTCGGAATGACATCACTAACATGAAATTTTATAAAAATCCACCCCTTTGCTGATCGCTCTGTAAAATTTGAGAACGATCTACAGCATCGTTTTTTATTTTTTAAAAAACGAAAAACTTAAACTTAACTTAAGTATTCCGATTGTTTCGCATTGGCCGACTTGTAGCAGCAAATCCGACCAACGCACAAACATAGGACACTCCCCTGGGGTTGTATTTCAACCCCAACCACTAAATAGCAGGTAAACCTTAGGTGTCCTATGACTAATCGACTGATGAAAATGCTGTTAAAACGCGCAGTTATAGAAGTACAGGTAAAAAACGTATCCATTATTCTGTTCTCTCAATTGGAAGGCGTCGAAAATTTAATAGATCCATTAAGTGACGTTCCACAATTTGTTTTGCATTATAATAATACACTCAGGTCCCATGGCGAACCGGTGTTAGTATGTATTAAAAAGAATTTCATTTATGCGTATACAATAAATTCCGTACACGCTGATAGCACAACGTAACGCTACTCGGTTTCTACGTAATTCAAAAGTGTGGAAGTGCTTTGGATAGGAAGTATCCTGGATCACGATGCACCGGGAGGCATGTATACTTCGTTCAAAGTCTCTCGCGGGACCAAACTCGCGTTACGGTTCACCGCGAGAAAGTGGATACGTGTGCCACAACCCGGTGTGGATAAATATTTGCAAAGCTTTTTCCCTTCGGTCGCATCGCTTGCGTCGTATACGAGAGCTGCTGCGGGATTAGAGGAGTAGCGGGAATAGTGGCAATTTATGTATAAAACGCCAGGAACACGTTGCTCGGGTTTTCCGTAAAGAAATAAGAGCGCGAAGAGTCTTGTGCAGAGGCAACAGCCAGACACCGAGATTGCGTCGACGCGCGAAGTACCTTCGGAGGTGTTTCTTCGTCCTCGAGGTTAACATCGGTTTCGTGAGAGTGCAAACGCCCGGAGTCGCAAGAATAGACGATGGTCGTGAAAATTTTGCGATAATAAAAGATCAACAGCAGCAGAGCTTTGCTGGTCACGTAAAAGCAATTGTTCGAGGTGAATATAGAACGTATCTCGGTGCACTGGTGTTTATGTGTAATTGAAAAATTAATATTGCTTCCGCAGACAATTTTACGACTTTTTCATTGCAAAACATGCGATCCAATTATCAAATTCTCGGAAGTGAAAAAAATCCTGTGTCGCAAGTCATAAAAACATTATTCGTGTAGAATAAGAAGAAAAAATAATCGCGGTACCCACGTAGTAAAAAAGTATATTGCGCGATATATCTATAATATATTGAATATATTTTATGATATATCCATTAATATTTTAAAGAATTAATATATTAGTCATATAAAAACAGCGAATTTGATATATTTCATTTTTTGCATATACTTCTTCATTTCCATGTGGGAAACAATAGTACATTACGATACCAGTGCCATGAAATTTTTTCTGACGAAGGCGAGTGTTGCAATCACACGAGTTGAGAAAAAGTTTCTCGCACGAGTATCGTACAAAACTTTATTTCACGAGTGCGGGAAATGCGTTTTCTCACACGCGCAGCGAAACGAAGCGTGCGAGAAAGTGGCTTTCTCGCACGCTGTGAAATAAAGAAATATTGAACTATCGGGACGATCTTTATTGTGTGCTTCGAAACGGAATGTAATGTATCGCAAAATGTCGAAGATAATGGAGTCGCGACGAGACGTCTATACATCGAGTTGAAGTAAGGAATTCAGAACTCTTTTTATGCATTTACAGCAAACGGAAAAGGTAGAAGCGATGGGTGGATGGAATATCTCGTTATGTCAAGTAGCCGAAGGTTTACGGCGCTAGTCGAACGTGAGCTGATTTTCCATGTTATCGAAACTTTTGCGATCTCCCGAGAGCATCGCTTTTGACGTCTGACACTCGGAAATTCGATAACGATATAGTTATTCATCCAGTGGACTTAAAAAAAAAATGACCCTTATATTTGTAGACACGTCTGAACGACAAGATCGTTGCACGAGTACAGTTCTCTAATGTTAAAAAAATGTTGTGGGATGAAAATTGGTTATTTCTCCATTTTACCGAATTTTATAGCCAATTTTGCGAAAAGTTGCAATTTCAAACATCGATAACCTCGTTTTCTGATGCAGTTACGCAGAATTTCATTTCTACGAGAAAAAAATACATAAGATGAGGTGCTTTGCGGAAATACATTTTTTCTTCCATTATAAGGCGATGAAAATCTAAAAAAACGTAAAGGGAAATAACTAACAATTTTTTTAAATCAGATCGCGATACTAAAAAAAATGTTTCAGTTTACATATTACGATCTATTTTATCGCGTTAAATGCAAATTCAACAACTATATCGTTCGAAACTCAAGTGAGATGTTGTGGCAATGTCGAGAAAAAAAAAGATAATAAACTGACGAAGAATCGACGGGCATATAATTTGAGAAAATTCTTTGCTGAGATATATGTTACACTATACAGTACTCATCGGAATATTTTATAGACCCTTTTCTCGGACGTTAAAGTTTGACAATCGATTGTCGAAGAAAGGGGGCAATCTCCAGGAGAACCGGAGAATATATAGAGTTTATAGATCGAACAAGAATTTGCATATCTGGAAACGTCAGTCTGGGCGACAGACCGTGAAACTCCGATAGGATATCGCTAGCTGCTCTTCACTGAAAAATTCATCCAGCGAACGTACACTGTGGTTTATATGCCCTCTTCTACTACAATCTATCGCGGCCACTTCAACCCGTCGTTCGAGAATTCAAGCCGTTCAAACGACGGGCGTGTGGGCTTCTCGTTCTGTTGTAACTTCACCGATGCAAATTATCATTGAAAAAAATCGGTAGAAAGAGCCTTCACTTCTCGCGTCCTGACACTCGGGAAGTGTCTTATCGACTGTCGATTGAGCGATCTTTCGACCGACGCATGAGTGAAGCTTCGCTCCTCCGGTTGCTTTATCCTTTTGTAAATATGCACAACCGATCGCAGTCAGTCTCTCGAGAATAATAGTCGAACAAAAGATAGGGAGAGTTGAACTGTATGCGCATTTGTGAAAGAAACAAGTCCGACGAATATTATTCTCTATGGGGAAAAAAAAAAAAAAAAAATACATATATCTACCTTCAACGGTGGTGGTACGATGAGAGCGGGTGATGGAGCACTATAGCATGAATAGCCGCTTTGCTGATGCTCGTTCCACCGGAAATCGTTTCAATGCTCGTCCACGCAAGCTAAATATTCACTTCATGCGCGAATGGACGAAAGACAATGCATACATTCGTGCCTAGTGGGTGTCTGCTGTCGAGAACTATAGTCTCGTAACACGTTACATTACCGTAGTGTTTCCGGTAGATGTTTGATATGGGGACAGAACGATGAACAAATTATACCAGTTACACACCGTATTGTAATCTCCGAAGTATAACACGTAAACCAGATGGACAATAAGTTGCGTAGGGGTGGCCGGGGTTCGTCGAAACACGGGCGAGGTGAGGATTGGAAAAAATTGAAGATTCCACGAAGTGAGCAGCACTCAGTGCTGTAATTAGTTTTTTAACATCATGCTTCCGATTGGCCTCGTGTTTCAACGAGCCCCGGTCTCCTCTATACGATTTTAGATCGAATAATACAACACAATAATCGTGATTGTCCGGATGATCGAAATTTTGAATCGATGCGTTGATTTGCAACAACGATATGTTAATTTCATCGCTCCGCGAAGTTTGCTTTTCAGCGATTGTCCCTAAAACTTCGATTATAATTTTTCAATAGAATTAAAAGAAAAACACAACTAAAATCGATGTAATCTATCGATATAACCGATATCGATAAATCGCGAGGAGACTTCACCAAAATTGGAAAATTTAATGCATAAAATTACGTAAAAAATCATTAGAAGTAAAAAAATGCATATTTTCTTGCAATGACTCGGGTGTTCATGAGATCCATACGTGTGATGATTTCGGATTAATGGAGCGCGATTACATCGAGCGAACTTCCTTTTAAAAGTATCTCCCATTTTTCATCGGCGATGAGTGGGCGATTCGTCGAACTCAAGCGAACGACTCATTAGTGAAACCAATCAACGTGAACGGAGTATATTTCGCTAGTAGCTTTACCGAACCGCATATTCCCGGTAAGTGCTATCGAAGATCCATCATTCATGGATTAGAATTGTATCTCTCGTCTCTCTCGTTCTTCATTGAAGCTTCACGATGGTGTATCTTCATTGGACGTAGGTGGAGGAACTACAGACGATCCTCGGCGCGAGTAGAAACTCAGTTGCCGGTATGTATATATATACTATATATATGTGATGCCGGTACGGTCGAGGAGTCGAGCCTTCAATCGAGTAGTACACGTAACTCGAGCTCGTGACCGGAATCGCAATATACTGTTACAGGGTTTGTACCATTAATGGTGAAATATACTATACACTGGGGGTGTATAGGGGGCTTCTATTATAGGTTGAAAATGACCGGACATGAAACACAATTCTTTCGTGAAATTCGAGGCCCATTACAAGCCCTGACATAAATTATATATTATTACCGACGGTTTAATACGTCCGTCGATCAGAAACGATAAGCGTAATAATATCGGTGCAGAATTAAGATCCTCTGAATTTCATACGTATCCTCCTATATTCACCTGGGAGAGAAAACCGTCCCTTAAGAGCGATGAACCGGGGGTTACGGTGCAGGAGTTGTTTCCTCGGATGTGTCGTCTTGCGAGCACCGGGACAATCTCTCGTTTCTCCGGTCTGACAAGAAAAATAACCACTCGCCCTGTCCTCTCACGTTCTGTGCATTGCGCCCCTTTTCCCCCCGTAGCGCATCGGAGAGAACACGACTCCGAGATGGGCAGCTACGTCCCTCACACCAGTGTCGATATCCTCGCCCGGCATGTTGCAGACGCGAGTGCACGGGAAAAGCGGGAAAGGGAAAGAGAGTAACGAGGGGAGAAGAGGAGAACGAGAATCGACGGAAGTACAAGGAGACCGTATATCCCTTGGTACGGACTTTTCTCCCAGCGCAAGGCTGTCTGCGCGGGTTCGAGCCTTTCGAAGAGTCTGGAAGATTAATGAATCTTTTTTTTTTTTTTACGGCCCGATTGCCCCTGACTCCCGATACTCTGGAATAACAAACGCTTCGTTCAATCTTTTCGTCTATCCAAATTCTCGCAATTTTCAATAAACTCTATACACAGAAGGTATTTCAACATTACCATTTATGTTGTGTAGTGTGTTAAGCATTTTAAGGCGAAAGAAGCTGTCTACCACTCGAAATCTGGTTGTAAGTACCATTTTGATGGTTCGTTTTTTTTTTTTTTTTCTTTGACTCATCTCCATTTTCGACTAATTCATCGTCCTGCATGATTACTGCCATCACCGTGAAGGTACTCTGTTTAATCAGGCGGCAAGTACATTGGAAGAACGGAAATGGATTTTTTGAATTATTAATGAAATCTCTTCGTGGGTTTTCTCTTTCAGGTAATCCGTTAAAAAATTCATTATTCCGGTTTAGAGTGTTCGGTACGTCCGATTACTGTGAATATTTCGCGTTTATCTTTAAATCGATACCGCGTTTGCGGAAATCCATTTAATTCGAGGTGTTCAACGAAATCAACAATTTCTAGTCCATTGCGTTTTAATCGAAAAAAACTTTTGTTATCACGAATAAAAAAAATCATCAGTGGAAAAACGTCTCGATGTGTGACTTAAAATCAATTTTTTTTCGTTAGTCATCAACTCCGAAAAAGTTTTGTTTTTTCCACGTCTATCGGGTAATAAAACTTCTAACGAATAAAAATAACCGCCTCAGCGCCCCGTGGGCGCGCTTCGCCCTCAGAGCTCACAAAAAATATTGCTTCGGAAAAAAATTGAAAAAAAAAAAAATTGTATCTATGTAAAATTAGATTTTTTGGAACATATGCTGCGGAGTTTCCCCACCGACAGAAGTCCGAAGAGCAACGGATGGACATTATAATAGGCACTCTTTGCCTATTTTTGAGTGATTGCCTAAAAATCGGTTTTATTTGCTTCACTAATCCTCCAACGAAGATAAAATCCCCGAACCAAATAAGCGAAACGTCGACCGCTAGTATTTATAAGCGCGCAGAGACGCGATGATGGAAATTATTCGTTCGTTGCCGTAGATCCTCGTAAAAACCCTCAAATTATTATTTCATAAACGCATGGAAACTGGCATCTGGTATCTTGTTAAATACGTATATATACACACAAAGATACAATATTTCTACTTGCTGCCTCTGGCGCGTGGGGTTAGAGTGCAAAAAAATCCAAAAAGAAGATGATACACTCTCGCCTACGTTTGTTCAGCAGCGCGTGCTAAAGTTTTCATGGCCAACAGACACGAAAAAGAGTGAAGGCGCGTACGCGGAAGTGCTTGGAGCATAGGGCCAAAGGTAGAGTTTCGTACTTGTCGGAAGGGTTGAAGGGGTCACGGGCATCGTTAAGCCTTATCGGGCGTTACATACACATAGATAAGGGAGAGAAACCAAGCCAAAGGAGAGAGAGAGACCAAGAGGTGAGGACGGGATTGCGGGCCGGAGAATTTCGCTTCAACCAAAGGAGAGACCCCGGGGGTGGAGTAAAGGGATATGCGCACGCGTTCAGTTAGGCTATATACCGGTGTCCGAGACGTGCGAAGGGGAATGAGAGACGAGAATGAGTATGGTACATCGCTCTTGGGTCACCCCTGATGATGACGGATCGTCCCTGATTATTCCACGCAATTTATCTCGCGCTTCCTCGACTATCCTATTCGTCCTTCTCCTCTCTGCCTCCATTACAATATTCTCTCTACCCAGCGAACTTCGCGAGGTTATCGTCTGCATTTCCCTGGGCCGGCTAACCAGCTGTACAAACTTTCGAAAAGAGCAAAAGGAGAAATCGGTAAAGATGTCGTCAACTTTCTGCTGCTGCTTGATGATGAATAAAAGCTCAGCAAACCCTTTTAGGGGGATGGTGGTGGTAGGTAGAGGGAGGATTACGCGAGAGAGAAATCAACAAATTTAAGCAGAATCTAGCACCGACGCTTAAGTTAATTATCCGTCTCAAATAACCTCATTAAAAATGTGCAACTTATCCGGATCGACGATAGAGCGTTCGCAACGAAACCACGAGAATTTTTCGTAGCTTCGAGTCATTAAAATATTCCTTTTGATCGTTGTTCCGTGATCTCGCGATACTGCTTACGATAACAAGTTGACTGTCTCTTTGAACCTTTGTCTTCGTTATAACTTACTTCGCTGAGTCGAATAACTAGATGAGCAGAGAGAGGGATTAATTTAGATGATCTGAGTTTTCTCGTGATTTTTTTCTTTTTTTTTTTCGATTTTTCACTCGCTTCCTCGTCGTTCCTTTGTGCTCCTTTGTTTTTCATCCATTTCTGCAAAGGAGACTTTTCCGTTTTTCTTTTAAGCTTCTGACATACATTCACTCATTATTCCGGGTTTCAAAGATTCTAAGGCCTCGAGACGCGAAAGCGAAGTGGACAAGAGCGGGAGAACGAGGATAACATAGCGAGGGGTTTTCGCAACGATTCGGAATTGTTCTCCCACGAGCTTTCATCTTTGGTGTGATATTTAAGGTTGTTGTGGGATTTAGTTATCGGGGCTGACATACGGGGGAAGTGACCTATGCTGATGCGATGGGTCGATTTGCTGTTTTTTTTTGCGTGCTTTTGGACGATTTTTTCACAGATATTCATGAAATTAGGACTTTCCGAATAATTTGGACAGCTATTTAATACTAACCTCGCTGAACCATGATTCAGAAGATTCCAAAATACAATGCGATTGCTGTTCGACTATACATACTGTTTTTACTCGATAGAATTTTCTTAGCTGATAAAAAAGACGAAAAATACGAAAAAATGGACAGAAATCCTTCGAAAAAGTAGTGCCATTAGTGTACGAAACACTTCATTTTTTTTTTTTTCAAAAAACCGTTGCTGTAGATCGATATTAAATTTTGCGGGCGTTCATTAAAGGGATAATGTACATTCTTACAAAATTTGATGTTAGTGGTAACATTTTAACTTTGCCTCATTGCACCTTACAAAGGACTGTATTGTGGACAATGTATATACGACGATCATTAGAAGACTTGCGATAATTCTTTTCGTAATCTCACTATGCACTATCGTCACAGTTTTTATTCCTGTAAAAATAAAGTCCCATTCCATAGGAAAATGTTTATTGCAAACGTGATTTCTTAGCGGCACACAAGCTAAAGAACTTAACAGGTTATCGGTCTTTGCGCGATTAAATTTTTTATGCCAAAGTCAGGAAAAATTTATGGAACAACAAAAGTAGTGACCAAGAAATCTTCTCAGAAATCCGTGATAATAAAAGCGAAGAAATTATCTATGGAAATACTTGTTTTTTTAAACCTTTCGGAGTGGTTGTTTGTTAACAAAGGTAACTTCGACGTGTGTGTGTATTTCGTGTTTATAATATGCCGGTGAACACCGTTTGATTACCCCATCACTCTTGACCCGTCTCACCGTCACTCGACGGTTGATTCTCATCGTATATAAGGGAAAACGTTAATGAGAGCTCTCTATCGTTCTCTCGGTGCGCTCTCGAGCCCTTATCGCCGACACGCACAACGGTATACTTGCACTGCACACAGTGTACTTATACGGGAGTTGCATGCATGCATTGCACGCAACATTGCACCCGGACCTCCCGCTATAACTCTGATAATACGGTGAGAATAATTAGAATGCTTTGAGATGCGGATACAGACCATTTGGAAACTTAACGCGAACATATATTTCATTTGTTCCGCGCCTTATTCGTAAACTTCTACTTCTAGAGATAAATATCGGTGTGGTAAAACGCGAAGTGCAACACAGTCGATTTTTTATCAAACCATATCGAGCGAAGAAAATTCGTAAAGCTGAATTTACTTAACCCGTTGTGGGCGGAGAAATGGATTCTCTTGATAAGCCAATTTCGAATAAAATAATTATGATTCTTGGGTTACAGTTTTTTTTTTCAACATTTTCTCTGCCGGAAATATCTTTAATTTAAAATGTTTCACGAATACTCGAGAGCGCGTGTCATTCTTGAAGTACGTAAGCTGCATACGGGTGCACAGTAGGTAACGGCGCGGATACGCGCGTAGCGTCATGCGCGTTTGTAAGAAGTTTAGTTTAGATTGCCGACAACGATACGAGAGCACGAAGCTCGTTCGCTCTTTTTCGAGGAACACACACAGTGCGCCAAATTGCCGTTTAGTTAAATTGCATTTTTCACTGGCGTACCCGGTAGAGGTCACTTGGCATTTTGATAAAATAATGCGACACTCGAAAATTTGATGTCAGTCGAAAAAAACGAAAAAAAAAAAAAAAAATAGAAAATAAAGAAAAACCAGATGGGAATGCACGCGAATCAACGTCCGAATGCTACGAAAAACTAAGAAAATTTGAAAAATGCTTCCGACTCGAGAATCTAAATGGGAATCCAGCAGTTCCGCTAAACTGAAAGTACGAAATTACTCAACGAAAAACGGTGCACATTTCATCTGTGAAATGCGCTTTCGATAGCTATATTATTCTTTTCAATGGCTTTCGACGCTCCAAAAAGGGAGGAGACGATAAAACGATGACTTATACTCTGGTAAAAATTTCCGAGCGTTACATTGGACTTCGATAAAAAAGTAACTCTGCAACATTTTTTACAGGGTTCACTTTACAGCGAAACTCACTGTGACCCCTTTTTCAGTTGTGCATTAAAAATCATTCAATGTTAGAAAAATCTTCGGGCTTTGACACAGAAATTAATTAAAATCTTTCGGAATAGTCGTTCTCGTTCGCGGATTGACAGTCTCGTAATCTACTTCACTTCTCACGTTTCACGGGAAAGGACAGCCTCGATCAGCGACGTGTCACTTAAATTTGAAGTTTTCCACCGGTGTGAATTCCGCGATCGAAGCAGAGGCTCCTCTCGATGCTTCCTGCGGCGTTTCTTGATTCATCGGAGCATATCCTTTTACTCTTTTATCGACGTGCTCCAGATTCCTTGGGTGCGCGCGAGTGCGCGAGCTGCCGCAGCGAACAAGCGAGGAACATCTTCCTCGCGAGTGCGAATTCTCTCGGCAAAGCGACGTATTGCGAATAGCCTGGAGGGGACGATGCGGTTTCTGGCGAGTCCGGGACCGTCACTCTCGAATACCAACGAGATCTTGTCATCTTTCATTTCAAACATTTTTTTTTCCTTCCTCACTTACATTTTACAATAAAAATGCATTTGGCGACATTTATAATAATTAGTATCGGTATATAGTTTGAGTTCGAATTTTAATTGGCGTTTAATTTAGAACACAACACGTATCAATCCCAACCACAAAAAAAAAAAAAAAAAAAAAAACCCTCGACTGGAAAATGGTTATTCTGAAAAAAGTTTTTAATAATTTTATCGATCAGGAAAAAGTTCCCGATGCAGTTGGGGAACACGAATAAAAGAACTCAACAGGCGTCCCTCCAAGTGCGTCGGAGACTTTTTCGTAATCTGTAAAATCTCTTAAATCTTCTTACAGATTAACCCTCTTCTTCTTATTCAATCGGATTTTTTTTTCGCAACATTTTTATTTTGCTATTGATTTTTCCTGTTTATTGTGAATACGATATTTATCTTTCTGCAACAAAAAATATTTAGCAAAAAATGGTGAATATTTTACCGGTGGGGCACTTTACGATCTGTTTAGTGGCTTAGATGGTACGAGAGTACGTATACAAAAAGGATAACATCGCGGGATTATCGAACGCATATTACCACACGAAATTTTTTAAGATTTCGAAATGTTTTTTAATCCCCGCGAGATTAATAGATCAATGGTTCACGTTTTCGGATTAACAATTTGTTAGGCTTATTTACTTGTTTGTTTATATTTAAGATCATAGATTGAAATTTCTTATCCTCGGTTTACGGTATAAAGAGACACGCAAAGGAGAAACAGCGACTGCGGCTTATGGTTGTTGGATTTTCAATTACAGCCCCGCTGACGTAACTCCAAATTATCGTCGAAGCCGAGAGCGATTGCACAATCGCATCCACCACCGCTCTCGCCCTTCGTCGGTCGATGTATAATTGCCTTGTGAAGCCTTCCCAATAATTGCGATCCCTTCCTACACAATCGTAACTAGTTATCGCTGCGCGTTGATATCGACGAAACTGCAGGATCGATAGGATTCAATCGATTACGTGAATTTTCATGAAATTGGAGCGGTTCAGGTAGGCCTTTCGTAGTACAGTCCGACCCCACGTGAGATTGAAAGAGAATTAAGAGAATCGCGATGGGATAAAATTCTGAAAATAATCAATCGTATAGAAGGTGCTGAAAATATTGATGTTGCATAATAATAATTCCAAAATTTTAAGATTTAATTCCAGATTAATGAAAAAAAAAAAAAATCTTCCACAAATTACGCGGCAACCTAACTTTTTTTTCTAATGATTATAATTTATATATAAATCATTTTTACAAAAAAAAAGTTAGGTTTTCAAATCATTCAGAGCTTTCAACATGTTTTTTTTTATTATTACGAATATTTTTTAAAGTGTTTAGTACATAACCCAATAGTCGGTTAAACTGAATATTTAAAAAAATGATGAAGTAGAAAAAAATGTATTACTAAAGATTTAAACTCGTAGACAAATTGCCAATATTTTTTTGTCGAGCTTCAAATCCCCAGTGTGCGATGGAGCGTTAATAGATCTTCGTTGTTTTTCCTTCACCATGAAAATTATTTGAGTTTTTATCAAATAAAACTTCGTTCTCTGTGTCGAATTGAGTTTGCGACTTGATCTGTACAGTGCGGAAAAAAAAAAAAAAAAAATGCGAACTACGAAGATTCGCGAGAATCTCGGAATGAACTCGTATCACGTTTCGACGGAAAAATTGCATTTTATGTACGATTTGATGATTGTACAATAAAAATCGTCTAAGATATATGCGTTTTCACGTTGGCAGAACGTTGTGGATGCGCTCAGCGCGGCCTCTCACGCGTCACAATAAATCCTTTAAATTCGAAATTGCGCGTTCGGGTTTCGGGATTATATAGAGGCAAACGGCCAGCTGCTGCTGCTGCTTCTGCTGCTGCTGCACCGGTGCCATTTGTCAGATAGCTTCTTCTAGCAACTCGCAACTCGATGTGAGAAAGCGAGAGGCGGCAGCGAGATAGAAAGAAGCCAGGGGAATACTTTGAAGCTCGGAATAGGTAAGGTGGCAAGAAAGTAAAATTTATGAATTGCCGCTCGGTATGCCCGTCCGTATAGAAAAATTCGAGGAAACTAAAGATTAGTGGTTTCCTGGGAGAACGAAACCATTTTTCACGGCCAAATGGGCCCGTTGCACCGAAGCAGCGGATATATCGTTTCAGAAAAATGCACCAAACTGTATGTATACAGTATGTATGCGTGTATAACAAGTGCAAAAACGAAAGATCCGTAGGTAATAAATTCTGGACGAACCTTAATCCTTGGTAAGGCTGTCGGACCTTTTTTTTGACAATACGAAAAACGAGTGTATCACCGAATGGGCCACTATCAGCGAATCACATAAAGTAGTGCAGCTACTACTCAATTAACTGTAAAGATGTAATTAAAAAGAAAAAAAAGAAAAAAAAAAGGTAACCATTTGAAGAGAGTTTATGTGCCGTTATAGTTGAACGGTCATTCGCCGGGTTGGCAGAAAAACAATTGCGTAAACACTCCGCGGGGCTTTCAGTGATTGTAGTGTCAGTGTACATTAAGCTCGTCGGTAAAGCCCTCCTCGCGACTGTTCGGCATTACCCCCGCAAGAGCTTTGTGTACACAATCAATCACAAACGTGTAAATATTACAGTGAGATTTTTGTTGCTGATTTCGGGTCGCGGGCACTTTGGCACATATGCTCGCATGATTTATACGTCGCGGTAAACGTGCAACCGCGGATTAAGAGAGTCATAAATTCGCCCTTTAGCCAGTTGCTAAAGTTCATAACTTGGGTCGCGAAGGGTGCGCAGTATATAAATAGTCGTTGCGTGGGCCTTGAGAGAGATTAATCACATTTGCCTTTAACCTCGTATATTTCCTTGTGATCACGAATGAACGAATAATTATCATTCCTTCACGAAAGTTATCCTAGAATTCTGATGAAACGCGACACGAAGTGACCTTTTCTTTAAATTTCGATTGCGAGAGAAATTTTCATTTTTCGCATCCAATTCGGGTGCAATAGGGTGCGAATTTTGCGTCATATTTAATTTCAAAAAATTCTTTTTTTTTTTACCGAAGTAGAAAAAAAGAAAAATTTCAAATGTGAGCTTAAAATATGTTTTAAATATCATATTTCTATCTGTCTTCTACAGTTTGAAATTTTATATCCGTTTTTTTCCGAACAGCGTTGGTATTAAGTGTAATACACGACAGAGAAAGGATCGTCGTATTAATTACGCGAAATAGAGAAATGTCCAATGTAAGCTTAAAATGCTCGCCATCAGCGTCCATTCGATCTGCCTATCGAGATAGATATACACTCTTCAAGGTAAATCCGTCTCCGAATGCGACGATGCCATTGGAATCCTCGCATCGGGGATGAAACTCTGAGCAGATTGGGGGTGGAAGAGACGTTCGTAAATTCAAGCTAATGGAAAGCTATCTGGTCGAACGACGAGTATTCACAGAAAACACGCAGCAATGGCTTGGCTCGTCGAGTACCGCAGAGGGATGAAAAATCGAGCGGTCGCGTTGGAGAAAGGGGTGGGGAGGGAAGGGGAAAGGGACGAAATGGTACTGAAACGTGGAAGCGGCCAAGAGATGGTGATCTAGGGGTTGAAATAGGTTCGAGGGTCAAGGGCTCTCTATACGCTCTCTGTATACGCGGTCTCCGTTTTACCCCTACACCCCATGAGATAAGGCGTCGGCCCCTCATTTGTTCTTCTTTCTCGAAACGAATTTGCCCACTTTCCGGTAGGAAAATCCTTCCGGTGCTTTTCCCTTTTGCCATTATCGACGGGCGAACGAAGTCAGACATCGTCTTTTACTCGCTATTACACGACGAATGAAAAATCAATAAAATCGATATAAAACTTGACGTTGGAGTTTTATCCATAATAAAAATAAAAATGTAATAAAATTTAAAAAACAATAAAAAGAAGTATATTTTTTTTTAAACGAATTTTTTAACGTAAATAATTGAATAACGTTTCACGAATTTGGAAGCCGAGTCAAGGATACTTCGGAAAATAAAAAACGAAGGAACGAAAAATTCGATGGGGTCAACAATTTCCAATTTACTTTTCTGTTTTCCACTACATTTTTGCGAAATCCCCGAATCCACGTTTCCGTGCGCACGAACCGGTCGACCCGACTGACTAAACAATGGAATATTTGAAAACGTCATACAAAATGCGTCAGTGATTTACAGACAAATAGTATGTTCCGTACAGACTATGTAGAATCTCATATAAATCCGAGGAGGCAGACGAGTACGCGGAATCCACATGTCGTGTGCACATACATTTTGAAATTTGTTTTTCATACTCATCGAGTTCACGTCCCGGTGTGCGACTGCAAGCGAGAGACGGCCGGTGTTCCCGGCTTTCATTATTAATCTCGAGAAGCGCCATTGTGCCATTGCTCGTTCATGTGAAGTGTTTGCAAACTTTTTTTTTAACTCTATGCTATTTGAAAATATATTTATTCGCGAATGCAGTCACGCAGCGTTTGTGACTTTAATCGAGTCTCCGTTTTTTTTTTTGTATCTAATAACAACCAACGGGAAGTCAGTCGACATCAGAATAATCAACAGTGTTCTGGAGTTTTATAACCGAA
Source organism: Cryptus armator (assembly GCA_963971235.1). Lineage (NCBI taxonomy): Eukaryota > Metazoa > Arthropoda > Insecta > Hymenoptera > Ichneumonidae > Cryptus > Cryptus armator. The sequence goes on along the minus strand of OZ020242.1, from coordinate 10,345,501 downwards.
CATACGAATCACTGATCAAGTCAATGCAATTCCTGAAGAAGTTTCATCAGTGGAGTGGGTCTCCGCTTTGTGTGGGTGAATCGGGGATAGTTGAGAGTTTTTTTTCGTGTCTGATGTTTGTTGGGCGGGCATGCGAGGCGGAAGACTCCGGTCTGAGCAAAAACGAGCTCTACCACTGCGGCGAGCGACGGTCTGACCACTCGGCTCCGTGTCCACTCGCGCCGCACAAAAGTTCCGAGAATTTAAATGAAAAATGAATTACTTAATGGCGAATTGTATAATGAAATTTATTTTAGATAATAATTATCATCACTGAGCGTATATTATCATTGGATGAATTATTAATGTCGGATAAACATCGTGATTAATTCTGTCCTATTTTCGGAATATCCGTTTTCTTTTTTCAAGCAATTTATTTGCATACATTCATTATAAGACTAATCGCCACTTCGTTATAATGGAAATTATCCTGTTTTCTCTCGCGGTAAACAAATATGGAATGTTAATCATTTCTAAAACGTCAACAGCACACTTTCGATGATCGATGCTGCGCACGATTATAATTAACTATCGACATTAATAAGAGTCATCTAACCTGCAAAGGTTGAATATAAATTTAACGGAGGCAAGGGATCTCCAGTGCTTTCTCGCCACTTGGTACTTCGACAAACTTCGTCAATCTAATCTGCGCTCATGAGTGGAGAGGCGACGGGCGGTGTTCGAAAGGGCGAACTAAAGGATCTTAATTTGAATCCTCCATAATAATATCTTCCGGCCACCTGTGTCGCTGATAATCGCGACAGGAAGACGGGGGATACACTTGACGTTACTTCGGAGACTTCCCGTAGGAGAAAATTAGCCGCTCGTTTACGACCCTTCATACCTTCATTTTCTCCTCCGTTCTCCAGCCGTTTATACACCGATGAGACGGTTGTATGAACTTGAATTACAATTCTTCGGAGATTTTCCTCGATTTATTTTCCGTTAATTCACAAATCCAAAAATATTTCTCATTCATATTCATATCCGACATTTTACATGGATTACATATTCTTCCATGTTAATCCGAACTCTTGCCTCTGCCGAAGCGAAATTTTCAAACGTTTGCAATAACGTTTTGTAGTGCATACGAAACGAGTGAATATTTTGATGAATTTTTATTTATTTTTCATATCATGCGCTTCTCATTGAACTGTAAAAAATATTCCGTATCGAAAAATAGTATGAAAAAAAAAAATGTTTTTTTCATTCGTTCGCTGAAAGCACGTATCGAAAAGTAAAAATATCGAATGCCGCGGTCTCCATCACCATCGATTATGAAATGCCACGCGCGTTCATTTTATTTTTTTTTCGTAACCGTGAGCATTGGTATTGATATTAAAATGATATTCATATCGTTCCTTAGTTTTATGTGTCCCATTATGTATGATACATAACAATACATAACTCGAATATTTAATATTTAATAATCAATATAATATGTGATTAGTTAATATGATTATTGAATGATTTAAATAATTAATTAATATAATATACGTGTATATAGTTAGATACCCGATATCTCCGTTCATTGGGTACGTATTTTCGACAATAAAGAATTCTCTTCACAGTTCGTTTCTCTAATGAGCACCGATGTTTCTCATTTTACGAGAAAACGCGTCCAACACCGCCTCATACTTTACGCTCCGCATAGCTGCAATTAGGTACAGGGAGCTGTAGCAACTATGCATCTAATTTTCGTCTAATGTAATTGAAATTTCACTGAACGCTCTGTTGATTACAACTGGCTTTCTGGTCGCTCGCAGAGACAAAGCAACCGGCCGTTGGGACTTTAGTCGCTGCGTTATTTTCCGTATCGCTCGAGGCGATGTGAAGTTTGTCGAGGATGAAGTTCTCTCCTAAACGTAAAATCCGACAAATTCTTTCATCCGCTAAACCGTACAACGCTTTGCATATCCACGAGCACCCGACATGGAGTGAACATGCAGGTGCGTCGACATCTCCTGATAATTGAGCACTTACTGCACGTTATTTATTTTTTAAATAATAAATTGAAATAAAATGCGTCGGTTCCGTTTGCAGAATTTAACAATTAGTTGGTGTTATTTTTTTTTTTATTTAAAATAAATGCATAAATGAACGGAAACTGATTACAATTGGTAATACCAACGATAAGGGATAGGAGTTGCGGTATTTTGTTGCTTAAACATCTATACGTATATTTTTATCCTTTTTTCCGTATTTATTTCATCTTTTTTTTCGAAATCTTTAATACTCCGAAGTGATGTGATAATTTATCCTTTTTCCGTATTTATTTCATCTATTTTTTCGAAATCTCTGATACTCAGAAGTGGTGAGTTAATTGATTGGGTCAATCGATTTGCCCGCAATTATTAATTAATCGTAACGCATAGATGCGAGTCGAGGTTCGCTATGGTTATTAGCAAAGGCAGACACAGAGTCGAGAGGTTGTGTGAACCCTTCTCGTCAAGCATCGGCGTTAACCCTCAGTTCGATCGGTACCGGCGCTCCTGTTGTATTGTCAGATCCTATCGCGTTCAGGCGACGATTCGCCTCCTAATCAATTGCGAAGCGGGTAGCCAAGTATACATAGATACGAGAGGATGATGATGAGGCTCGTCGCCGTATTGCAATGCACCTTGGGAGTGGTGGCCGATGCTGGCAGAGCTTAATTTCGCGGATCTCCTGTCATCGATCATCCATACATTTACGGCGGGTTAACGCTTATCTACCAAATATGATCGATCAGAAATAATTCATAATCTCATTAAAAAAACAATATTGCATTTCTCTCAATATTGTTTATAACTATAATCGATCTTTTTGATAATAAAATAGTAATAATAAAAAAGTTTGAATTAAAAACGACCCAAGACATGAAAAAAAAAAAAAAAAAAAAAATTATGCAAATTAGATTTGCACAATGCTTTCATATTTTGTTTTTACCGTCGATTAAAAAGTTTCTCTATGGGTAACTTATTCAATCAATTGTAATTCTCTCACAGAGAAAGTTTCGTCATTGACGTTAAAAATAAAATGTAAAAAATAAAAAAAATATCATATAACAATAGTTAATTTATATAGAAATTTTTAGTCCGGTATCTCGAGAATTGCGAATTACCGTTTTTTATACAGTTCGGAATCGCATTAAATTCTGCTTTGTAATTTTTTTTGTCGATAATTAAAAACCTTCTCAAGTTATAAAGACTTCAATTTCCCGAGCGTGTCACACGTACACACACATTCAAACATTCCTTTATGAACACTAAACCCACTGAGATAGCAAAAAAAGATTGCATGAAAATAAAGCTTTCGCTATGAGGAAGCAAAAGGGATTTGAACGTTGGTGGTGTTCAATTTTTTTCTTCTTTTCAGCACAAGATAAAATGTTATGCGACCAAAAAAAAAAAAATTATAATCTCGTGAATATCTATTGTCAGTTTTCAGAAACACGCGTAATGGTTTCGGTTTCGTATTTTTTTTTTTTTTTTTTTGTGAAATATGAAATCCGGAGCTTTTCGGAGGATAAAAATTTCCAAAGTTTTTGTAGAGCAACGAAAATGTGTTTCTTCCGAGTAGCAGAGAGTATTACCTTGTAGGAAAAGGTTTAGTTGAGGTGGGGGTTCTAAGACGGAGACTACATCGCGGTGCCGAGTGCTTAAAATTAGTAGAGCTTCTTGTCGCAGGCGCGCCCATTCTGCAATGAAACCGAAGCAATGGGATGGGGCGCCTTCTTCTCCGGTTCTTTAGTAAACTGCACACACACACATACACCTTCTCAACGACTATGCACTATGCAACTATATACTACAATGCTATAGCTACTAGTCTCCGTGTTTATACTTACGAGTGGCCAGAAGGAGGACGTCGACAAATTTCCTTTATCGTCGGTAGCAAGCGGTACACAGCGAGCAACTAACCGAGACGCAGTGTTTCGCTTGTGTAGTATATACTTAAAGCCGGCGACCCGATAAAACTATCGTTTCCGTTCCACGAATATATTAGACAGAAATTCGAAAAAAAATTGAACTATAGTCAACTTCAACCGGAAAAAAAAATGATTTACCGACGATCAATATAACAAATTCTCGTATCAAAGAGTCAGTACGCTTCCCGAGTTAATAAAATCGTTTAATATCTTCGTATCATTATCGTATCAGCGCGTCACCGGTGAGTTCGAGAGAATCGTAGTCGAAAGTAAAACGCACCAGTGCGGTTAGTTTATGGAACGTTGAAAATGAAGAAAATCTGGGAAAGGAGAGCGTGGAATCTTGGAAAATTAGTGGTCGGCTCTTTCGTTTCATGAAAGCTCGGTGGTGTAATGAATACGGAGGAAGAGTGGTAAGAGACGTTAGAGATTTTTTTTTTATTTTTTTTTATCGCTGTCTCTCCTTAACGTGGATTTCCGGTGAGTGACGTCGTCCCCTTCGTCGTATAGTACGTATACACAGCATTTTAAGAAAGGACAACAAATTCCCTTCAAGCGTCGAGAGGGTTGAGGGTGCGACACGATACTCTCACCGGTACAGCGGAAACCAAGTGCGTCCACGAATTCAACAGCCAAGAAGGCATGTTCCACTTAGCCCCAGTGCTTTCATAAAACAATTAGAGTAGCTTTCAGTGCCTGGGGCGTTTTGCTTAATGAAAAAGCGGGACCCATTCGAGACGATGCGGCGAGACGCCGCCGACTACCGCTACCACCTTCTCTCAGCTCACCCTTCTTCTTCCGCCCTTCTCTCACGCCCCTTCGCAATTCGTTCCGCAGACTGAATTCTCACCCAGATTGGTACGTCCTCGTGTTCCGCGCGCCCTTCCGCTCATCCTGCTGTCTGACAATATTTCTCCTGGCGTCTCGGAGACTCAACGAATTGCCCGAGGACCAGTCAGCACACATAATTATAAGGTTTGCGTGAAAAGACGAAAAAAAAAAAAAAAAAAAAAAAAAAAAAAAAAATGAAGATAAAAAAAACGATTTTGGAGAGACAAGATGAGCTCAATGTCGTTGAGCTCTGGTTTTGGGAAGGGCTCACCATTCTGTAAATTGTCACGCGAAAGTTATATCTCGAAATTACCCTTCTCGCCTCTTAGATTATTTTGCGAAGTTAACTGGGGCTGTGAAAGAGATTTTTATCGGACACTTTTACCTTCCCTTCGAATGTCTTTATTGATACATCTGTAGAAATTAACAATCTAAATATTTTGTTACTTTTCCTGTTTTATTCATATAATTAATACACGTCAAATCCGTCGTTTAGGTCGGAGAAGTTTTCAATATCATTTTCTTTTTTTTTTTTTCGTTTGTCCATCAATTACAATTTCATGGGTATTATCAATCGGCCCTAAAAGTTCGTCTATCGTAGAGCAAGCAATCATTCTCGTCTTTTTTGTTTTCTCTTGATCACTCACACACGAATTCACAACGATAACGTAAATAAACACTGAAGTTTTTCACAAACATTAAACGGTTTCGTAGCCCTACCGATCTATATCACAATCATTGATAAAACGATGAGAATTTCATACAGCTTGAGAAATTCAATAAACTCTTTCGTGATCCTATTTGGATAACTTTTGTGTGAAATTTTATAGAATTTGTAAAGCATTAGATAAAACAGAGATTCGATACATTTTTTTCATTCGATATCAGTATATCGATCGATAACAATAAAAAAAAAAAAAATTTACGCCAAATAGACGGAAAAATAATTAGAACAGTTCTCTATATTCGGACAAAGTTTACTGAAAAAAAAAAAAAATTATAATACAAAAGGGCTCTGCCGATGGTCCCTCCTTTTACGCCGAACCAAAAAACTCTGTAGGAGATATTGAATATCAACATTTCTCTTGTTCTCGTCTAATTATTCAGCACTTAGATTCGCCATAATTAATGTAAATCGTTTACTGCCTAAAAACCACGAGACATCACGTTTTCTCTCGTGTATTCTAATAAAGTTCATTCATGGACCATTAAGCTTTCGGAAACCCCCAGTGGCTCGAGGACTTGGAGCAAAATAGATTTCCGCGCTTGAACAAGCCTTCCGTAACGAATATAAAGTTCGCCGCGAAACTTGAACCGCAATAACTGCGAGAGGCGGACGAATCGGGGAGCTCGCAACCGTTGTAGACCTCATTTACGGTACACTCGATGGAGCAGTGCTTGCAAAAGTGAACGTAACCGGGAATATTAAATGAACGCTCATTTATGCACTCCACAGATTGACTCAATAATTTTCGTCAGTATGTACGCGATCACGAGCTGTTCTCAAATCCCATCATCGTAGGAACTCGAATGCACCGATAGATGAGTTAAGAAATTTCGAAAAAAAAAAATAAAAAAAATAAACTAAATTGAAAAAAAGCTATTCAAACCCGCGAAAATCTTTTTTTTTTTTTATATTCGGGGGTTTTTCTCAAAGGGTTCTGCAGAGAATTTTTCGGATGTATTGTCTGAACCTCGTTTAAAAAAAGAATGGGATAGAATCGCTTTAATACGAATATTTTATTGCATGTTTGGTCTCTGATAAGAAAAATGAACTTCGGGTAATTTTCGACTTTTTCCATCGGCTGCAAAAGTTATTTCGGGTCCTCTGATTCAACAAATAAATTGTTTTGACAAATGTTAGTATGATGAAAGAATTAATGTTTAACCGTTTGAAGAAATATCGCGGGCAAAATATTTTAACAGAGTGTCTTTTGGTTCGATAAATAATTGAAAATGGGAGAAAATCTCTTTCAGTGTTCGCCAATTTTTTTTTGTTTCAATGAGTTACGAATGTGCTGCAATTGTTCCTCACAAAGTTTTGTCAATTACATCGAATGATATGTACAAAAAACGTTCGCACAATTATTTACAAATTAGGGTCCGCGCGAAATATCACGTAATTTTTATTTTTGTTCGCAACTATTCGTCGCCCACTCAAGGTGTTGCGTTATAGTCAAATAATCGATCATTAATTATTATACACACATTCATCGATATTTTTTTTTTTATAATTATTTATAATACGTGCCGACATGTCTAATCTCTTTAGCGATATAATAAAATACCTCAAATGTTATATAGCGTTAATGTTATAAATAATGTACACTTTTATTCTTTTTTTCAAATTTTTTTTTTTTTTTTTTTTTTTTTTTCGTATAAAAAACGTCACGAAATCAACGTGTCGAGATGGTAAAGTGCCAGTTGTGTTAGTCGCGAACTGAGGTGAAATTCGTACGTACGTTCAAAGGCAAAACTTTCGAAGTCTTCGATTTTCAACGCGATTACATCGATAGCCTTGGAATTGCTTGCTCCGTTTGAACAACTGCAGTCCCCCGACAACCATCTGCAACGACACTTTGTTTCTCGCGGTAATCCAATCTTGTTTGTCGATCTCTCGTTGCGCCACTCAATACTTGGCCCTTGGCTACGAGCTCTCGACACACGTACGAGCTAAAATATCATTCGAAGAAGTAGAACGACCGGAAGCACAGTCGCAGCCATTCTGTCGCCACTCCCGTGATGCATTGCAGCTGGGGTTTCTTCTGAAACAAATTTTGTGTTCTGACTCCGTCTATCGAACGACTGTATAAATTATAAATAACAAATATGCCGCTGTGAACATTTTTTCGTGAACGAGACTCGACGTAAGTAGAATCTTGATGAATCGCTGTAACGATCTAAAGGGACCATTATCATTCGATATCTCCAAAAATAGGCTCTATGCTTTTCTTCTCGCTAATCCTGAATTCAGACTCAATATCCTGGTGTAGATACGCACACCCTATTTCTCAGTGACTATCCCAATTTCCACAAAGTGTTTTTGTACAAAAATGTAATTATATAATTTTTATAACATTACTTTGTTTTTTTATTTTATTAGTGACCCTGCGACAAGATTTATGGAAATTCAATGCCCATTATTTTTCATGTTGCGTTTTGTGAGGGGAGGAAAAAACTGGTATACAGAAAAACTTATTTTTTGTTGACCACTTGGGTGACAGTCTATTCGCAAACTAAATTCAAGTATTTTTAATGTTTTTTTTTAAGTTTTTAAAAATATTTTTTTCGTTGTTTAAATTTTTTAAATTTTTTTTTCAAATATTTATTTTTCACATTTCAGATAAATAACTAGAAAACGTGGATGAAAAACTTTGGATTTCGATACCAAACTCGTATTCCACATATAGAAGATACATAGAAAGTTTCACAGCGATAGGAAATGTCTGCGGAAACTTATTGTGTCTACGCCAGAAAAATTGATACGTAAGTACAGACAGACAGACATCTTAGGAAAATCCCTTTTTGTAAATACTTTTGAGCAAAAAAAATTATTTGAGTCATGAAATATGATAGATTGAGTCACAATTATGAGAACAAAAGTGAGAAAAGATTTTTTATTTTACATCGTGCGAGAAAGCCGTTTTCTCGCACGCTTCGCTTTTCTGCGCGTGTGAAAAAACGCGTTTCTCGCACTCATGAAATAAAATTTTGGACGACACTCATGCGAGAAACTTTTTCTCAACTCGTCTGATTGCAACACTCGCCTTCGGCTCCTGCTGCAAACTCACACTCGTCAGAAAAAGTTTTATCGCACTTGTACCGTAATATACTATTTTTTCATTCTGTTATGTTGAAAGGAGTTATTTAGTTCATAAATTCGACGTTATTTTTTCCCGTGATTACAATACTTTCTCTTTTATTCCATACTTCGTATGAGATGAGAAAGTAAAAATCACATCATATCATACCTAGTTTTGTCTTGATAATGAGCTAATAGTTGTACTACTGGAGGGTCGTAATTTCGTACCATTTAGTATGTGGACGCGAACGCTGCTCGGGCTGGCATTGCTCGGAGTGCATGTGTAGAGCCCCGAATCCGTCTGTATAGCCTTCTGTATCAGCAAGCGACTGGTGGTTACGCGCCCCTTTTCCGTGACTAAGCTGATGCCTCCTCTAGGAGAATCGAAGTTAATTGCCTGCGCAAACATAAGAAATAAAAACGGACAAAAATAATTATTTTGGAATTTCACTTATCCTTATTTCGGAATCGATCGATGACAGTAAAAAATGCAAAACTATCAAAAATCATATTGGACCAATAAATCGTATAGAGAGTTTGGGATCATAATTAGGAGGATCAATGAGTTACAGAATTTCATTATGCATTTCTAGAGATATTAATTTTTTTTTTAATTTTATAGAAATATTATTTATTACCAGCTGATTGTGACTCCAAGTCATCATATTAGGCGGTTCAGGCGCGTGCTTCACCAAGCACGTTATATTTATAGTGCTTCCTTTGTTTATGAAGAGATCCGATCCTCCTAAAATTTCCGTTATTGGTTCTGAAACAACACAGTTTCTGTGAAAAAAAATACGTTTTTTTTTTGTTTCTTTAATCATTTTTCTATTGAATGCACGTCAAGTGCAATATGTTATTTGCATTCGGCTTATTTAATAAACAACGATCCATCTGCACGAAGATACTAAATGAAACAATTCATTAGAAGACTACAATGAATAGAGTTATCTTGGCAGCTATATCCGAGAAAGTTCACTGAACAATTCAACTTTTTACTAACAGCGGATAAAAAATATTATCGACACACTTCACTTATATTTCATCGATATGTTGACCCACCCATTTTTCTATCAATCATTCGTACGTTCCACGAATGCTGATTTATTTCGCCGTTGTTCGTTGGGTCATTGAAAAAACAATATCCCGTCATGGTTGGAATGCCAGTAACGTACCCTTACACCACGAAGGTACGGAGAGCATGACAAGAGCGATTGAACCTGTAGAAAGATATATGTCTGCGAGTATCGGCTCCACGGGATTTAGTATACCGCACACCGGCGGTAACACACGGGACCTCGTTCCTCCCTGGGCGCCACGCTCTGAATTAGAGCTTCACGTTGTGAGAGTACGAGCCAAAGCCGAGCCCCACGTTGGGGCCGGGGGCAACGACGGTCTTTGTTTTACTATCCGAGCATAGAGAAGGCGGGATTCTGAAAGGTGGTGTTCGTACCCCTGTCGGGAATTCCCTATCGCTACCAGTTTCTAACCCAACCCTCCATTCCATTTTGTTTCCGTCGAGAATCCTCCTCCGTCGACTTAAGAAATTATACAGGATGGACGACAAAACAATTTTTTTTTCACCCTTTCAGTGGTTCTCTATACCGTAACCACGTTGACGGTGGTTTTAAATTCTATTTTGTAGTTAAGCTTCACTGTATTTCATCGGGGCCTCTCTTTGCAACGAGGGCAACAGTGTCCCAAAGTACATTCTGATATTCCGACGAGACTCGGGAAAGGATCTCTTTTCATCCCACTTTACGACAGCCCGGTAGCTCTTCTCGGAGCACTAAGCTGGTATAGAGTGTGTGTAGTCGATTTCTCGAAAGCGTTCCCTTTCGTAGCTACTTTATATAGCATAGGATACCAAGAATATCGTAGTGGACAATCAATTATTTACTGCGCTTACCGACTCTTGAACGACGTACAGACCTCGTTGCGATGTTTCTCTACTTCACGGCTTATGCACAATATATCGTTGGTCTTGTAATACGATTCGTAAGAGTTCTTGAAACACTGTTTCTCAGTAAATAATGATCAATAAAGAATATTCAATGCGTTAGCATGTTTGCAGCTTCGTTCGTTAAAAAGGTTTTCGATTTTAGTTTGGATATCACTTCAAGAAAACCATTAGTTACTTCACTCGTTGAACATCTCTTACAACGGGAATCCACCACGATGGAAGATAATACTGGGAACAATTTGATACTTTTAAAGGTTGCACAATTCTACAGAAATTCCTCTTCTCCGCGTCATGAATCTTAAAACCTCTTCCATGCCTTGGGTCTAAAACGACCGATGCTAGAAATCCAGGGATCTCACTTCGCGTGGGCAGTTGAATAAATCGGAACCGTCGTCGTTCGTCCTCGTCATTCCGAGGTTTTGGATTGAAGAGGGTTGGTCGCTCTGGCTGGTGAACGATGTGCAGGATGGCCGGGTACAAGGGTGTCCTTCTGGTCAACCCAGTAGTGCGCGCTATATAGCGCACTGCTACGTATAATAAGGGTCATACGATGTGGCGACCTCTTCTACCTCCTCTCGGCATAGCAGAGAATGGATATCCCATCTCCATTTCCCCCGATAACGACGTAACTTAGCGTCGGACATCTGTATAAACGGGGGAGGGGGTCGTGTATTATCGTGTCTCAGATCTATGACGGTGGCAGCGAACAGCCAAGGAATTATGTATAATGTGACAGGGGAAGCGATGATGTGCTACACCAATGCCGGAACTATACCGAACATTCTCCAGCTTTGCTCTGTCGCTTTAGTCAGCTTCTGCATACCGGTGGGCTTCTGGGTTTGTGCAGTGACTATACGAGTAGAATGGGAGCTATAGGTCCCATATGTTACGCTCCATATCCGTAGGGACTCCAGGTTTACCATTATGTATCTAGCCTGTGGAAGCTAGCTGTCCTTTGTGGAAAGCTAGCTGTTCTGGACGTCGTGCCCAAGCCCTGGCAGCCGTAAGTTCTCTGGCAATAACTACCTCCATCTTTTCGTTATTCTTGACGCGGCGAAAAAACGCTGAACATTTTGCAACTCGAATATGTAGTGTGTCATAATGCTTATCCCTTGAGGTATGACTTATGTACGGTTACGTCTGTAAGCTTGGTGGTTGCTAAGCTCCTTTACACATGTGTACAAAGCATACATCTCTATCGGATCTGTTCTGGTATCAGGCATACATAATGAAGCTACAGCTGTTGCAGTCGGTAAACGTTGCAAAGATGTCTTCTTCGAGAAAATACATAGGACTAGTGTCCTTAGTATATGATTACTTCACCATGTATGATGAGTATCATAGGTCAATTGCCGTAGTGGGTTAATCATTGAGGAAGGCGATTCCATTGAGGGAGGCGAGGGGGTGAGGGGGAGGATTGAAGCGATTAACCTCACAAGGTGTGATTCCTGTATGGAACGCATAGCGGTTTGCTCAATTTAGACATGCACACGATGAGGACTGTGCGTGTGTCGAGAGTACTTGCATAGCTAAGGTATCAATTGCGGAGTACACAAAGCTGTGAATGGATGCTTCATCTGTAAACATATTGGCATAACTTGGTATGCGGTGTAATGAAGTTACGCTGAAAGCAATATGCGCTCTTCATGCTTTGCAGACAATATGAACGGGGCGTTGTTATTGCTTCTGATAATCTTATCCCGTGCTTGCCAGCGACGCATACGTAATTTCGAACATAATATTCTCCTGTCTAGAAATCAATGATTTTGTGTAGATTCTCCAACGTTTACGTAATCCACTGTTGATATTTTCAATATTACGTAAACGTTCGAAAAATATTACACATTATTTATACGATAGCATCGTATTGCTATGCTACATATCCAAGTGGATACAAATTCGTATGGAAAAAGTGAGACGCGGCTTTCGCTCGGGGAATACACAAATATCCTGAAGGCAGTGAACTGGAAATGGGTCTAACAGATATAGGTACGATCGTACCTCTGTGAGAAGACAGGAAGAGCATGAAAAAAGATAGCTAGCGCGTCCTGCATAAGATATTCCGGGACGCTTTCGATATCTGAAGGTGACACACATCGGCCGTTGCCTCTCCTGTCATATGTATACTACGTTATATTTATATATACATATATACACACATACGTAACGTCGAGAGAGCTGCGGAGGTACTTCGATTAAGCAGAGGAACGTTTCCGAGTCTAGCTGAGACCCTGGTACCGCCGACGGCATTCGCATTTCCGAGATGCCCGAAAGCGTAGCTTGATGGAACGTGAAATGCTGCTTCTATATTCGTATATGACAGGCTCGTCGATCATCCCATACGAGAACTCGTTCCTTCGGTCACCCTACCACCACTCGTGACGGCTACTCGCGCGACGTTTCATCTCTTTTATTTTTCATACTTATTTTAGTTTTTAAACATTCTTTCCTTTTATGGATAAGCGTCGAGCTCTAGAGATTTTGCAATGGGATGCAAAGGCTCGGACAATTTCTTATATGTCGGACAAGTGGAAACTTGCACTCGTCCAAACACCTACATCAGGCTTGACGGATTGCAAACACAGCAGAAGCCCTTGGAGGCCTTTATGACTGCAGTAATCAAGCAGTTGAATGAGGAGTCTGCGATTCAACTCGATAGGGAGAGAAAACGCTAAAATTTAACGAAAGATAACATTAGTTACTTTACTTATCTTACATATCGATAGCTCCAAGAAATGAGTATGGTGTAGGTACAGTGTAGTAACTCGCAATGGCTGCCGTCAAAGTCATAACCCGTGTGTAAGGATTGGAGTCGGATTGAATAATGACGCCTGGTGTTAAGTTTACATCGCTCAAGACTGACGCTAAGGCTTTGAGAGATACCTAGAGAGCTGAATCTATTTAATCGAAATTCAATTTAACTTCTGACGCGATGAGAGCGTGAAGATGAATTCAGCTTACTTTGCCCGGTTCCCGAGGAATCTTCCACTCGACCAGGTATATATATGTATATAATATATATAGCGTCGGCAGAGAAGCGTCTCTGCCAGCCATACGTCTACGGTTCCATGGCTCTGTCCTTCGTGATTCACGCATTCAGCTTCTCGTTGAATTGGCTATATAATAGGGGATAGCTGTAGTCAAGGGGCATAAGCTCAGCTGGATCACGATCATACTCCCTGGCCTTGCTACCAGTTCTGCTGGTAATGTCCAACAACGTTTACCGGACTGTATGGTCAATGGAAATTAATGAGATCCGAATGCGTGCTCGAGAGTACTACGCGATCCAGGGGATACCTGGTGTCTCGATATAGTTATAGGTTAGCCATCCAGGCATACTGGCTAGCGAGAGATCGCTTGGGACTTCCTCCCTGGCAAATGGCCCTACACGTGCACTTCCATAACGGAACTCGCTCTCCCTCTCTCTTTGTCTACTCTCGGAAACTGCTGAACAAGAGCCGTTAACACAAAAGGAGACCTATACACAGGGGAGAGAGAGAGAATAAGCGAGAGACCTTCCAATGCACCACGACTCCATGGTTCAGCCACCTCGAGAAGTTTCCTTGATTCCCTAGGGAAAGGAGCAGAAGCGGACTCGAGGAAAAGCTACTTACACAGAGTAGAGCATATACCGTTGAATAATACAGAATCTCGTGGACTGTTAATTTCATTCGACGTGATTAATTGCGTTTGCAAAACAGAAGTAAGAGATGGAGAATTTTCGATGTAATATTTTGCTAGAAATGACGCGTATAAAATTCATAGGAAGCGTACTTCGGTTTCAGCGTTTGCAATGTGAATCTTGAATACAAGAGTTCAACGCGAACCGACCGGTATATCTTGCCGATTATACTGTTCAATTAGGCAAAGTAAATTTGTCCCGGTGGTTCTCCTACTACTGTTGCGCGGCAGACTGATGCGGTGCTATGGACTCGTCTCCAACGGGTCCGCGCGAATTACCCGCCAACTTGTAAATTCGATAGGGGGTCAAACAAGCCGCTGGTTTAATTCCAATGTTTCATTGGGGCAGTTTCGTGTGCTACGGCTAGTTAAACTGCTGTACTGATCCAATATTTCGTCGGAGCATGTGTACGTCGTAGATTTGATACGATGTTGCCTGTTCGTCTATTGCCTCCACGGCTGTGGCAAATGTTTACACACCGTGTAAACTGATTGTCGGATCGAATTACTGTCTATAAGAGAATATCGTTGGAAATACACGATTAAATCGTCTCTTGTTTCACGCGTCGCCTTTGTGTCGGGTTTCCAACTCGCGGATATCTCAGACCATTAGTGTAACATTTCGTGTTAATTACATTTTGCCGTAGCTGTGGATCGTGTTCGTTGCATTTCCGTTTCAGACGGGCAATGATCATATAAAAAAATTTAATTAAAAGAGGAACTTTCGTAAGTTTAAAGGAAACGGAATGCGTAAGCATCGAGTACGATACCCATCAATTCCTATAAATCGTTATACGGTATTTATCTCTCCGTGTTATAAAAAGATCTCGCCGCCGCCGTCGTGCATGTTCAAGAATCGAAAAGACCCGGGGGGGGGGGGGGGGGCTCGCCTTTGGGTGGCTTTTGGACCTTTTTAAATGGTTGATCGAAATATTTTAAGTCCCCTTTAGAGAGAGCGGTGAGGCATGCCGGAGGGAACGGCTGGGAATGGGGTCTTGAAATATTCTACGTTTCCTCCTCCGGCGGTCCCTTAACCGAAAAAATTCTGCCCTCTTTTCAGCGGCCAATTAGGCTAAAATATTCTAAGTTCGCAAGAGGGATTAATATTTTTTATATCAATATTAGGTTCAGGGACTCATAGGGGGACTGAAAACAATTTATTTTCAGTGGAGGTCTAAGGGGTATTTCGGGGGTACTGACGTTTCTAATAATTGTTAGTCGCGGCAGCGATGAGGAATTTTTATAATGGAGACAGAAGAAACGCGAGCGCGAGAAGCGCGCGAGCCCGGGAAACCTCTATAGTATACATATATATATCACTGTTTACAATGCTTTGATCGATAACGAATGGCGAAGCGAAGCACGAAACAAAGAGAGTAAAAGTAATCGTTCGACCGAAAATTTTCCGGTTCAAAACCGCCCGTTCCAACTTTATCGACGATAATAATCGTGAGATGGAAAATCTCTGCGAATTTATCGCGATCGTTCTTAAAGTGCAATCCGGGTGCGACAAGGTACGGACCGGCACTCTCCATTCCAAAGAATTTTTCGTGTCGACGAGTTTTACCTCTGTTCTGCTACGGTTTTACGATACCTCAAGCTCTATCGATCATACCCGATATCGCGTCATCACTTTGTGGAGCGGATGGTGCGGTCTCGCCGTCAATTTCTCACCGGGACGCCAGTGACGATCGGAAATTCAACGATCACATTACGAGCGCGCGATCGCAATAGCCATAAGTAGAAAAGATGGCGGAGGGGGAGGGCAAATTCTCAATATGGAATCCTTTATTTCAGTTAAACTGAGTGGAAAGAAGTTTGGCCGGTAGCCAAGATTGGAAATCATACGGAGCGCCATATTGAGCTAACGAAACTTTATTTCATCCGGCAGTGGTAGCCCTCTATGAATGGGGGAGAGGGAGGGGGAGCGAAGACCAACGGCGTTAATCCTTCAAAGCCGATTCGAAGAAATATGTGTTCTCTACCTCTACCTCTTCCAGTGCAGCCGGTCCAGCGGCTGACTTCTGCACTACGGCGTATATAGGTAATAACGACGCCAACGATTGCAGCGAAAAGAATTAAAAAAAGAAAAAAAAAAAAAAAAAAAAAAGGAAGCGTAACAGTAGCGGAGAAGGAAAAAGTGGAGTGAGCCACAGCTCGGGGATTTCACCGATAAATTGACGGTAATATATGACTTCGCAGGAATTGTACCGATACTCCGACGCCCAGAGTTCTGTAGCTAACGCGGGGGGGGGGGGTATACGGCGGTGGACCACGATGCGATAACAATTTTTCGCAACACCTGGATCCCTATAAACTACCCGCCGTTTCTTTGCTTTTTTTCCCCCACCGACACGAATGCCGAATACGCAAGTTCACAGAGAGCAAACAACAAATCGTCCACGACTATCGGAAACTCAGGGTTTATCCCCGTCCCGTTCGCTCCCCAAAGTCGTTTCTGGCGTCGACAGATTCGTTTCTGGGTTGAAAACCTCATCTACTAGAGAGAGTTATAAGTGTACTTAATACACGAAAGTTCGGAGTTCGATCGATCGAAACTGCAGCGCGCAGGTATAGGCTCCCTATAAATATACATGATGATACGTTCGAAGAATCCACATCAATGCTGTGCACGAAATAATTGAAACGTTCCTAGAAAAAAAAAAGGAAAACATAAGGGTTATAAGAAACGTAGAGAAACGGCAAGTTTCAATGCAACAGCGAGTATATACGCGGAGACGCGTACCCGCGTGCAATGGGCTTCTTCGTCGTCGTTGTAATTACACAGTGCTTTAGCTTTCCGAGAGCTTACGGATCATCGTGATAACGATACTTCGACCCGTGAGCTGTTACGACGCCCAGCAGTGTAATTACACTGTGGTGGCGGAGTGCTTCCAATCCTCACCCCCATATTACCGACCTGTCGGGAGGGGGGTACAGACGGGAAGGTTATTTTTAAGAGCACTTGGATGAGGGCTGTGGTGTGGTCACCCAGCGTGCACTATTGCGAGCGAACCGAAGAACAGCAACAGCACGGAACCTAATCGCTGCCACTTAATCGTCCTTCGCCGCTTGACTCGCGGGATTGGAAAGGTGGTGGAGGGAGAGTTAAAAATTCTTCATGGTAAATTTAGAAGATTAGACGATCGCCTCACTCTCACGGAGCCGAGTAATTATATACCAACCCTTCATTCACTCTATGTCGTTGCATACTACAGGTGTACGATTAAGGAAAAGAGTTTATAAACGCGTTCGCGTGACAGAGCAGAAAACCTCGACGAACAAAGTACCGAACGCTCTTTGCACATGCTGATTTTTTTTGTAATGGAATTATATTCGTTAATATAATGTATTTATATGATAAATAGCATAGCGAACCAACCCCTTTTTCTTATGACTGTTTTCTATGTAAAGAAAACAACATCGCATGGCTATCGCTCTGGGAAAATGTATGAAGGTAACATAAATGGGTGCTATTCTTGGTAGAAATGTGAGATTAATGTTTGATGATCTCGTGACCCTTGACATCAATTAGGATCGAGAATATCTAAAGTTCAATTTTTCTGCATTTTAAATACGACGCGGAATATGGGAAAAATCTTGTAGAGCGATTGGCTAATGGTATCCTGGAATATTCTACAAATGCAAATGGATTAACGGATTCGGATAATCATTATCAATACAATTTTTCTACTGCCATTGTTTTCTCTCCTTAAGAGGAGGTGAAATCCTATAGAGTGCGAAAGGGATAGCGCAATCGGAACTTACGGCGGAGCGAGAGAGAGGCACTCGGTAACGTGTTTCACCTCCTCTTAAGTTTCGTGAATATGACGTATTATTCAGCTGTGGACGGTACAACGAATCGATCAGAATACGGTAATGACTATGTCGAAACAATATTTATTGGAGGAACTCTTGGAGTATTAAAGACGAAATTGGTTTTGCACGCTGCGGAAACTCAACTGGTTGTTTATCGGTGGACTGAGGTCTTGAAATTGTCCGATAGGGTATCGGGTTCGGAACACTGTAGACATCAAACAAGTGTCAACGACGAAGTACGGCGGTAGGAAGAATACCATTAGCGGCGGGTAATGAGTTCTTTTCTCATTAAAGTGCATGAACGGCTTTGACGGAGTAACCATCGTAAAGTTTGCTATTATAAGATATTTATTCCGAAGTAATGGTAAATGTCGCGAAACGATCATCCGCCATTATTGTCCAAAGGGAGCGTCGATCAGAAGGTTATTTTTTTCTTTTGACTTCTTTACTAATGAAACATTACTTTTCTCAACTACACGACATTTTTTCTACGAAAATGTTTTTCGAAAATGTCACCACTAGAAAATCGAGTTTTTCAATTTTTAGACACCAATAGTAAACGAAATGTAATGTGCAATTTTATTCGAAAAACATTCGTTAGGATGCTATACTATTGGTCAATGTTTTTGAAAATATTTAGATTTAAATTGAAAAATGTAAAACATGAAACACTTTTTTTTTTTTATAAAATAAAATTACATAGCTGTTTCACTAATGTTCCGAATATGGTATATTAGGCATAAAAGGATTAACGAAGTGAAACACTGGTTCTGAATGGAAACGTCGATATCTGACTATAAATGAAACGTTTTATGTTCATTTGGGTTCATTTAGGTTCATAAGTGCATCAATCATTCATACGAAAGCATCAATTGATCATTTTCTTATTTGCTATATAGAGTATCTAATTTACGTTTCATCACAACTATAGTCGTCCTATCTGTACGTTCGTTGCGGAATTTTCAGTATGACTTACAACATTCCATGACCAACATGACATACGCATTATTTTTATTTTTCATTTTTACGACGTTCGACGATATTTTTCCAGATGGGATCATTTTGGAAGCTCGTTCGTCGTATATCCGAGACTTTTTATTTCAGAAAGTATACAGGCCTTTCACGATAATACAAGCTTTACCAGCCCAGCGATCGTGAGTTCTATAACGGCTTTCGCGAAACCGGGGATGCTGATCAATTTAATGTATAGGATAAACGACCAATTTCGAAGAGAGTTTCTTCGGAGGCGCCATGAAAAAAAAAAAAAAAAAAAAAAAAAAACGAATGACAATTATCGGCGCCTCTGTTGTCCCGAGGGCTTTTACGAAGTATCCGACGGGAAGGGAACCATCGCACGGAAGGCTCAAGTTTATTCACAACGGTTATACATATAGTGCGGTATAAAGTATAGAGAAACTTTATTCACCGACAATATATCCGCGCGAGGGTTGCAAGCTACGAGCGCGCGACCTTTTACTCGACGATAGTAAAAGCGAGCTATAAAAAAAGCACACAAACTCAACGCAGAGAGAACGGGGTGAAGGAAGGCGGAAGTTGAATGTCGGTCGTTTACTCGTCGAACGCCGTCACCTGTCGTTTCGGAGAACACTAACTGGTTCGCGCGCCAGCGCACAACGGAGATGAACCTCAAAAGCCACGTCGAACCTCCGCGCTGGCCTCGACCATCAGAGAAGATCAATTTGTCCCTTATTCGGATTGGGCACAAGTTCACGGGCATCAATACTGAAAAAGAGCGATCGTTCTTTTCAGAACAATTCTTCGTCTCGATATTTTAGCCCGTAAATAGCCATCGTGTCCTCGATAAGACTTAGAATGCCTTTAAATTCCTCATTTGGATTTTGAATTTTTCCGGAATTCTTCGGCTCTAATTCGATCTTTTAGCTGCTAGTCGTGCGATTCGGATTGAGTCGACTATATACTTTGTTTTAATATCTAAAAATTCCTTACAGTTCCTGAATATGAAAATGTTTTGGAAATGCCTTTAAATCTTTTTCGGTTCTTTTATTGTACATCATTTATCGTTTTTTCTACGAATTAGACAATTGCCTACAGTGTCCATCCCATACATACAATTTTTTATGTTGATCGCGTGAAAGGATCGAATTTGAATACTCTAACCTCTCTAACTTACGCCCAGAGATTCACTTTATCGCACTGGGTGCGTAAAAAGTGAGGAATATGAGGCTCTGCGCATGCGTTGTGATTTTTAGGCAAATTGGTACAAAAAATGAAGTTCTGCGCACAGTTTAGAGATATAAAACGTTAAAATCGCAGACAGCACAGTAAATGTATGTTTCGCACACGCTGATTTTCCCTCGAAATTTGTTCCTCAAATTCTTTGTCTCATGACACCGAATAAAATTCACCTTTCTTATCCCTTTTGTGAATCCTACTAAAGATTCGTTCCCGCAATTTTCCATATGGTTGTCATATCAAAGGTCGACGTCATCACGAAAAAAAAAAAAAATAAAGAAAATAAAAAGCGAGAAGCAAGCCACAGTGTCGTGTCACGATTGCTGCACAATTCGTCTCTCGCTATCTCTCGACTGTGTGCTCGACAATAAGTTTTCGTCGCCGGATGAACAAAGGAATGATCGCTTTCAATTGGCGGTAAGAAAACTCTCGTTTACCAGGGATGGTTCCCGTTCTTACGAAAGCTTTATCGTGACTGCAGTCATTCGCTGCTTCTGGAGGGCGGTGCAGAGGTTCCAGCAGAGAGAATGATAAGTTAACCAAAAAAAAGGTACATGTGAAAAATGTAGCTATACGCTTTGAACGCCATGTTAAAAAAAGGATCAGTGTGAACGACGCGAAGGAAAGTACATCGTGTAAAAAAGTGGAATAAGCAACTATCGGGAGAGAGAGGTTCCATCGAAGAAAAGGAAGAATTGAAGCAGAGAATGATAAAGGGGTGAGAGTAGATAAAATGACAAAAGAAGGATGCCGCGAACGGTTTCTTTCTACCGTAGCTTCATTAGCAGTGCCCGATAATTGGCGCCGTGACTCGCGTTAACAAAATTTCATCCGCGCTTTCGCGCCCTCGCGCCTCCTCTCACGTCCGTCTCGATCTTTGATGTCGCAATCACCGGTTTCCTCCGGAGGTGTACCGGTGGAAAGCGAACGCGAAAGATCGCCAAAGAGAAAGTACGGTGACAGCTTTTTTTTCCTCTCGACGAGCTTTTGATGAAAGCCCCGGCTTTCTCTCTTTCCGCACGGCGAGAATTTACTTCATTTGAGGACACGAAATCCGAGTTCAGGATTCTCGGATGAAAACCCCGTTAATCTCTTCATCTCCTTGGTAACAGTCAATCTGCTTAGCGTTGAAAAATTAATCCATGAAAAAGCAAACTGATCCGACGTAAAGGACGTATTACACACCGAATTTTGAGGACTTCGAGCATAAAGTCGATATCCAACCCACTCAACCGTATACTCGCAGCTACTAATGGCTGCTCTCGACTTTAACGCTCTGTATGTCTCAGAATTTCGCTTCTGTCACATTTTCCTGTGATTTTTCAATGATGACGTTGGGACTTTATATTTACCCGAGGAATTTTGCCAGCGTTGACATAATGTAATTCTACAATCACAAATATGATTCGAGTAATAACAGGGTAGTCGTTTATTCAATGGAACATTACGTTGTGCAAATATTTTTATTTCCTCGAATATCAACTCTGTTTTTGAAATATCAAAAATACATTGATGCGGAGGTCGAAATCTTGGAAAAATGATTAATTCAATTAATAATAATAATTATTAATATTGATAATTTATAATACCTTCATTCATACTAAGCGGTATTATTATTTTTATTAATTATTATCATCGTGTTTTCAGTCTCATATCGTGAAAATAAATACAAAAGCTTCGACTGTATGCGTTTTATCGCATAACTGCGAATTTACGATGGGAATCGAGTTTTTGGTTTACATATTAGATGCATTACATTTATGGATCAAAATCATGCATTTCTAGTGAAATAAAGAATTTTTTTTTTTTTTTTTCGATCTTACCGACGATGGTGAGATAGACGAGATGTCCAACGGGCGGTGTCGTGGATATCTGACACTCGTAATAACCGGTATCTTTGCGCTGCGGATATCGTATCCTTAATGTCCATTCCTCTGTGAGAGGCGCGTGCATCGCCTCGAATCGCTGATCACTCGTGTAGGTATATCGCCCAACCGTTAACAAATGTATGTCTCGATGTCTCACCCACGAAACCTTCGAATAGATAAACAAAATGCAAGGTCCGAGGCTTTATTTCAACCATATTGGAAGAGATTAGCTGTCATATTAATTTTTTTTTTTAATGATAATAAAAGAAAAATCCACGAAATGTTGGACCACACATCTCTCTCGCATTAAATTCTATGGTTCCCTATCTGCGAACTCTGAGTACATTATACCGGGAGAGCAACGGTACTCGCGGATCGGTGTGCCGGTGTGCTATCACTGCTCACGCCCCGTCGCTTATATGATTGAACGATAAAACTTTACACTCTCTGTCTTATCCGGAAAGTTTACTGCCGTATACAGGATCCATTGTGGCCCGATTACTTCGTATTTTTATACCACCGCAGCCACCGCTGTTGCTATCTCCCCGGTAGTCCTGTTTTCTTTTTGTTTTCATCCTTTCGCCGCATATTGCTGTACACGCAAAGGTACATCGTAAACGCCGAACTCGCAGCTACCCACCCGCTCCCCTACAAGATAATGAGAGTAACGCGGCAGCACCGGAGAAATGAGTAAAAAAAAAGCTTACATTTTTAACGAGCAAATATACGAGCTGCCGGCGCGTAGATTCAACAGAAATTCAATATCGTAGATTTGATTACGAAGAGTAATCAGTGGCAATAGAATTACATATTCGTTATTTCCGACGCAGGATTCTTCAGAAAATATTTAACTAAAAAGCAAACTGAGACGCAGAATCGCGATCGGTGGGTGGGAAAAATACACCGTACTAAAACGACGAATGACAAAAATTTGTTATAACTCAATTTTATAGCCAATTTTCGAAAAAAAATTGCTATTTTTGATATTTTCAAATAGCCATAACTTTACTTTCCGATGGAATCTCATAAAAACTTATGTACCTATCGTGATTTGCGGGGAAAAAATGTTACAAGATAGGATATTTGATAAAGTTTGGAACCCATTTTATCGGAGTTATTGCACGCCATGTTTTTTTTTTTTTTGATAGTACAGAATGATGAAAAAATGTGAGCAAAACATAATAACGATTTATAATTATTTTTCGTTAAATTGACGGTTAAATGCATTTTTTGCGGGTTGAATATGAAATACGATAATCGCAAAAGCTTGTTTTGTATTTAAAAGAAATGCTCTTTAGCGGTAAAACGATTATCATTAAATGAGAAGATTTACTAGCAGTTTCGCGTTATATGCGAAAATAAAGAAGTTATCAAAGACAAAATTGAATCATAATGTTTTATCGTGATCTTTAATTGCACTCTCAACGTTTTCCCGAGCCATTAGTTATAAAAGTCATAATAATAAGTCCACGCCGTTTAACGCTTAGCTTTAAATTTTTTTTTTTTTTTTCGTGAATAGAATATAATATTTCAAAGTCTTGAAAATTATGTGCAAAGCGCTATATGGCTCCGCTGGTATCTTGAATCTCGCTGCAAAAGCCTTCGGGTCCATGCTTTCCGGATGTAAAACGACGTTATAAATGCGGCACGCGACTAAACAGTACACACGTACCCAACATATAAAGGGGCATAGAGTAGTGAAAGGTGAGCACATAAACGTCGCAGTTCGCGCGCTTTGCATGAAAATGAACTTTTGGAATTGAAAGCTTGGGTACCAAAGAATTTTGCATAGACGCGACCTCCGCCGGCGTTTTATGCCGTAAAATGGACAATCAAGAAAATGGTTTCACGCCTTTAAAATATCGGATTAAAACTCATCCCTTTTGTTTCGCGAAGGTCTATGGCGAATACGAATATAATTCGCTTTGACGATTTATCCGTTATTTCATTATTTATCATCGTTATATAGTTTCACACGATGAACATTTGGATAAACCCCCGTAACCTGTCTCACCGTGTGGGTGATACGAACGTCGACGAAGCTACAGTCGATTAATAAATTACCATTTTAATTATGGTTCCTGCAAACGTGGGTATTTCGCGTCAGGACTATACGCTATAAGCGCCCGAATCCACTTGTGCGAAAGATAATTGCCGAGATAATAATTATAACAAACCGTTCCCGCATGAACCGGGCGAACCCGCGCCCAACTATGTTAATTATCAGCAAACTGCAAATCTATGAACGTGATGCGCGCTTTATTCGATTATAAAATAAACGCAAATTATATCGTCCATCAGGGCGATTTATGGTAAAATAAAGACTTTCGTAAAAATTTCATTTGCATTGTAACGTTTTTTTTTTTATTATTTCACGTTTCAAGTGCGCGAAATTCTCGATGATCCGTCTTAAAATTTCAATCCGAGAATGAAATTTGTGAGAATCGAAATAATACAACACTTTTTTTTTTCATGAAAAAAGAACAGTCTCAAGATTCATTTATAGCTATGTCTTCGTATAAATTCTCGAGCGCATTAAAATAAAAATTTAAACGCATTTAAATTTCCCAATTTAGCGCGATGCCAAATTTTCTTCTTTTGTACTATAAGGATCTCAAATGTTTAATAGGACAGCTAAACTTACCGTGAGATTTCCGAGGTTCTTGACTCTGCATACTAGATGAACAGTTTTGCCAACCAACCCTGTTGTGTTCGACTCGACTGTCGTGTCGAAGTAAGGTCCCGTTTCCGGAGTCGGTCGATCTTGGAGAAAATCGCTAATGAAGTTTCCAGGATCGTGAGCCGTGCCTTCTGCAAAAATTAAAAAGAAAATCGTCACATTCTGCAGATAGTATATGGTATGCGTATTATTGGATATGGACTTTGCGTCTAAAATAACCGCTTGATTACAATAACTTCGCAAATTACTGCTTTTCGTCAATAAAACATTTTCAACCCCATTTCGCAATTGAAGACTGACAAGAGCCGCATATTGCTCGGTACCACGAAAACGCTCGGGGATAATATGGAAGCGAATTCGTTAAGGCGGAAGCATCGCGGCACTCGAATCACAATGGGCTTTTCGGCTCTCTCGGGTTTCTAGTTATAATTGGCCAAGCCGCTAAAATTCAATCGCGAATTTAATTATGAAATGCTCTGGTTTGCCTTGCGTGCGAGAAATCAATTCGAGTGTTCGAACATCCCGTTGACGTTGATACGTGCCTGTGAGGTGCGCAGAGCGATAGAGGGAGGTTTCACCTCCCTCTTCGGAGGGAGGAATACGATACATACAGCAAGCATCGAAAATACATTGGAATATAGGCAGCGACCGCAGATTGTTATATGGTGTACCGACTATAACGGTACATGTCGATGTTATATATTGCGTATTGCTTTGGCCAGTGGAGGTACATCCCGCGTTCTGTAATCCTGCACTGCGGCAAATGCAATCGCAGTCCAGTTGCGGATGGGGCGGGGGGAGGGAGGGGGTTTAGGGGGGTGGGGAGGACTAACGCTGAGCGAGTGCACGAGTGCATATAGTCTCCTACAATACCTTGACGTGTATAACCAGACAGAGTTTCCCTGAAGGTGTATCTACTCGTATAGACATAGTCCGTTTTAGCCTTAACGCTCCGCATTGCCAGCCAAACGGCGAATACCAACTAACAAATCCGTCTCGGCGTGTGCACACATTTTGCTATATCCATTCTGCGGTAGTTCGCTTGTATTTTTCCGCGGCATAACGTGTCCCAAGCTATCCTTGTACCGTTCCTCTATTCAAATGTTTATTCCAACCCTTACTTCGCTATTCGAGACAGTCGGCAACTGAGTCTTAACACAGAGAACAAGGAATTATTCGATACTTGGGCACCATCGAGACATTCGCGTTCATTTAATATGACATTCAGATACGAGTGATATTTCAAAAGTGTCATAGAAGTTCATTCCACCCACTTAATCCAATAGCTCGATATTCAGTGCTAATTAATTAAATTCGATTTCACGAACCAGAAATTAACGACCGTAATCTATCTACTCTGAGTCATGAAATTCACTTGAATTGCATTTTTGGAGATTTTGCAAAGGACTTAGGTGTGTTGTGACAAATGCTGAAGTTGAAAAGCCGAATGACGCAAAACAATGGAGCGACCGAGAGTTTTCGGTACCTTGGTACAACGGCATGACGGGGTTCCGAGTGTTGGACCGAGACGATGTTATTCAGCGCTGTTGGTTAAACAACCGTAATGGGTGAGATGAAAGGTGGGTGTCGGGACGGCAAAGATGAAGAATCTGACGAAGTTGCGCGCAGTAGGTACTATACTGGTCTGAGTGTTGAGTGGGTGTCATCCAGGGCTTACGAAATGAAAAGAAAATGTGCGAACGACAAATCCTGCAGCGTAACAGTGCGAAGGGAAAGGTACGACTTGGTGGAAAACAAGTTTCTTCCAGCGTAGAAGTGCTCGCGGCACTTCTTGCTTTTCAAAGGGCTGTAAGGTAGAGAGATATATGAAAAACAAACAAAAAAAAAACCAGACGTAGGTACGGAATCAGTGAGAAGAGAGCTCAACGATAAAGACCAGACATGCTGCGAGAGGTACGACGTAATGGCACTCGGCGAAAGGTCGTAGAGCAAGGAAAATGGTAGGTAGACGACGTGACTGGTACCGTACTTCGGATACCAGAGGAATCAACGCTCAAAAAAAATGTGTACAGGAAAAAAAAAAGGGAAAAAACATCGGAATGGTTATCGCGGTATACACCGCGGGTATAGGAATTGAGGTAAAATTCTGCGGTGACACAGAGGACGCGACGTTTCACAGCACTATTTCCGATAGAGATCACAGCACTTCTCCGCCGTTGAAAGCGTCGCGTTCCCCGTCGCAGTGGGAGGAGGATCGAAAATGTCGGAACAGTCAAAATGGCCGGAAGTGAAGTGTACAACGACAGAGGAAGTGATAAAAGCCCTTTTACGAGAGTACCCCCGGACCCATGAACGATGAACTTTGAAACGATGGACTGCGGGATTTCTCTGTGGACGTTAGCCGCAACTGCGCATTTCGGTGATGTGACTCGTAGTGAATTATACACGAAAACACATTCGAAAACGAGTGACTCAAATAGTTTCTCTTAGTTTTTATCGTTCTGAAGACTTGTTATTGAGGAAATGATTCGTTTTTCGAAATAGTCTCCGAAGAAGTAATGGATATATGTTAAAATATATGGATATATAGAATAAATAGAATATATATGTAACCAAATTAGGTATATAGTATAACTATCATTATTATTTATTATTACATAATAATTTAAATTACATAGAAATGACTTATAATTTAATAAATTATCGTTCTGAATGCATCGAAGTACTAAAAGGGATCTCTGGTCCTTTAACAAGTAGAATTATAATAATATTACGTAATACTTATATAATGAGTATACAAATTTTATATCTTGCATATATCTCAGAACATTCTTTATGTCGAAAAGGAGTAAAAAGTGCTTCCAAAATTATCAAACGAGTCAAAGATTCAGTAAGTCAGTACGCGAATGTTACAGTTGAAATGCGCACATGAATGGACGAGAAAGCGGTGATGAGGAAATTCTGTGAGACCGAAAAGCTCGGAGTAATTCATGGAATTTTCAATGTGCTTTCAATGGGAAGTACAGTAATGCAGTTAGAAGTGAAGGAGTTCCAATGAAATGGGATATGACATGCATTTCCGTTTCGCAAAACGTTTTGAAGCCACGAAGGAATATGTATTTCCACATTTTCGTAATACATATATAGCATGACGTTTGGAGGGGAGAGAGAACTATAACGCCAACGAGCTGCAATTTATATCATACATAAATGCACTTCTTAGCACGATCTCACGGTCTCGCACACTCGTGTCTCCTCCGAAATTTACTTAGTATACTTTCAGTAATGTACGGTACACATATATACGGATCTCAGTTCGTGAAGTTGCACCGGGAAGCAGCATTAAACGACATTAAAAAAAGGAAAAAGAAGGGAAAGAAACACAACAAAGTGGCCCATTAAAAGGCGAAGTAGGTAGGTAACCGTGCAAGTGGGTTCATAAGCCGGTAGCAATATCACGTGCATTTATGTGTGGTTCGGTGCAGTGGGCACGGTCGTTACCGAGCCGAGGCTTCCTAATTATGCGGGAGCCTAATTAGAAACGAGCGCGCTGCGCTCTGCTCTCAGCTCTCTCGGCGCTCCGGCAGAAGCAGCTTCTGCCCGTATCCCTCGTATACTCTCTTTGGAACGCAGACGGAAGCCTCTTCGTGTTATATTCCCAGACTCTCTATTCTCTTACTCGCTCACTCTACGATCTCTTGTCGTATAAACGAGGGATAGACAGATATATAGGACTCTTCATGTCGTGACGACGACTACGACGACGGGTATGGCGAGAGGTAGACGAGAGACAAGCGACACTTGTTTCGAAACGAAGCTGTGCCAGCAACGGGTACCGAATGCTCCAACCAGCTTGCACCGAATAATCGTCTTGGTATATCTTACCGTGTTCTGACTTTCGCGGTTGTTATATACTATTATTTTCGAGGCATATTGTACCATTGTGTAGTTTCCCCGCGAACGGGCTTAGTTGAGCGCAAGGACGGCGAGGAATAATCAGTTTCTTGTTCTCCCTGCGCAGCTTTCGTGCCTCTCGTCTCGTCACAATTCCTCGTTAGCGGAGATTCGTACTGAACTCGTATAATAAACTGTTGATTTTTATACTCGAAGATAAAAGAAAAAATTGAAGCAAAAGAACTGAAAAGTTTGAGCAAACGAACAATATAAGTGATGAAAACGTTATTTGTCTGTTAGTTGACTTCAAACGTCTTTTCGTTGTTTATCCGTTTCTTTGTGTATTTGTCTTGCGATTTTATTCATTTAGTTCGATAAAGTTTTCTCGCGCTGAGTGCGTGAGAAAGATACCGCTATTGCTCGTGTATTTTATCCATTGAGAGATATTAAACACGAGAAACGAAAAGTAAGAAACGAAGGAAGAATGGAAAGTACAGACAGAGCGTTTGGAGTCTCTGTGCTTTATGAAAAGAGGTGGTTCGTGTGTCCCGACGGTGGATACATACAGTCATTCTACTGTTCTGTACCCTAAGTTATTTCCTGGCTTTTCTCTCCTTTCCATATGCTCGCCCGCTCTCGCATCCGTATAAACGACGACGAAACGTAAATACGGAGGGGATTTTAGCCGCGACAAAGACACACCATTGTTCATTCCGGATGCAGCCACCTTGTTTCCCCCCCTCACTTGTCCCAAAAGTGTGGCAGTCCAGAACAGAACGTACAGCGGAAGCTGGTAACCGGTGCTTGCAGTGGCGGTGAAGATGGAGCATAAAAAATACACGAAGGATTTCCAACATTTTTTTGTCGTTAACTCGGTGCTAATACATTAGCAATTAGACAAATACTTTGGTTTCTAACGGATAAAAACAAATTGGATTTGCTTCTTTGACTTTGTTTTTAACGTCGTTTACCAAACTTCCCCATCGGTTAATTACTTAACCAAATTTGGTGTTTTTTATGGAGATATTAAAAACAAAATGAAGAAGTCGTTTGTAAATCTAATTCGCATAATTTTTTTTTATAACTCAGTCTAATCCGAAAGATGACCAAAGTACAAACACAGATCATCGGATAGTAACAGTCAATTTTTATCAAAAATTTTAACGTGATGTTTAAAAAATTGTAATATTTATCGTATTTGACAAGCATTTAAAAAAAAATTGAAAACTTCAATATTTAACGATTACCAACAAAAAATCGGAAAGAAAAAAACATGAATCAAAAAGTTAAAAATCAAAGCCGATCGAGTCATGAATGAAAAGTTTGTTTTGAATAAAAAATTCAGAACATTAACATTCGAGGGTTTCAGCATAAAGTTGAAACAAATGGAGAATTAATCCCTTTACATACCTTCTAAATTTCCGCAAAATAACGTAAAATCTTCTGAAGTTATGCAGTTGTAGAGGTTTACATTTTTTTTTGAGAAAACGAAGCTTTCTCCTTGAGAAAGCAAAATAGATAGTTGTTCAGTTTTTTTACACGGATTCAGCAATTTCTTTACTTCTTTCTCTCGCACTTTTACTTCCTTACACCCTATGGCTGTGTGCACGATAAATATTTCAAACAATTTTTTTTTTTTTTTTTCGGGAAAGATCACGTCGCTTTAGCTGAATTGCCACGGTCGTTCGCACGAAGGTTGTGAGAAGTATGACTGAGAGTCCGGCAAGAATAACGAAACATTCTCATCAGTGTGCCGGCGGAATTCACCCTCGGAATTCTCTTTCTTCTCAGTTTACTTTTTCCGGCCGTAAAGATAAAGAGAAAAAAAGAAACGTTGCGTTGCTGCGCCGACGGCCTGGAGGGATCTAATTTTGAATTATGAAAGAGAACGCGACTGACTCGTCTCCTACGGGTTCGCGAAGTCCGGGAGAGCCGGCGAGTTCTGCGAGCTCGAGAGTCAGAGATGAACGCGTGAAAAAAGGGGCGACGGAGAGACATTATTTTACATTATGCGAGGTGAAGCAAACACACCAACAACCGGTGAGACGAAGAGCGCACCACGGTAAATATTTTTCTGCGAATATACAACGGTCTCTTCCCCATAGTGTCCTCTCATCCGTGCGTTTCCTGCGCTTTTCAACTTCACCGCTTTTTCTCATTTTAATATTTTCTTTTATTCTCCTTTTTTTTTCACTCCGTCGTTCCCTGAACTATCTTGGTCTCCATCTCAGTTCTCTAATTTTTTTGTTTCGTTGTTTTTTTTTTTTTTTCACCCAGAGCTTCCTACTCGGCGTCGTGGAAAAGCTCGGACGTGTTCCCAGAGTGGCCAGACGAGAGATGCAAAAGGTGAAATCTCGCCTGCGGCAACGACAAAACAAATGAAACAGAACACCGACACGGTGAGCGCATATTCCTCGAACGAATTACAAACCATTATAACGTCTACGACGTACTCTGAATTTCACTTACGACGAGACGGAGCTTTTTTTTTTCTTGTCTCGAAGTGTCTCCTGTCTCGTTAAATTGCAACTCCAGAAATACGCGATTATGTATTATGCATGCACTCGCATAGAGAAAGTTTTAAATGCAAAGCTTTTGCGCGATTATACCTGTATGCGTGGTATATTTCTATATCTTTAATAATCCTTTGCATTCGCTCTCAATCGCGCGGTTTATAATTTATCGAATGAAAACAGCAGGATTTTCTCGCTGTGATCGGCGTTATTGCGTTTTCCAAGAATTGATATCATTTACAGATGATAATTGGCACATATTACATTTTTTTTTATTGTTAATGGGATGTATCTATATGAAATATCGAGCTAAAAAATATATCGCAGGATCGTCATCAGCGGGAAAAAATACGTCGGAAATAGTTTCGAAATAACGAATGACAATACGATGATGATTTTTATAACTCATCTTTCTATAGCCAATTATGCGAAAAGTTCAATGTTAAGTATTTTTTAACGGTTTTAATTTTGCATTCCGATCGAATTACGGGGAAATTCAGGAGTCTATCCTGTTCTACGGAAAAAAATAGAGAAGATAACATAATTTTCGGAGTTACAGAGTCATTTTATCGACCCGTTACAGGCCGATGAAAATCGTGAAAAAAAAACATCACGAAGTGGTATACTTGCATTTTTTCTCTTTAAATCGCGAAATTCTTACAAATATTTATTTTTTATTTATTTTTGCACCCTTAATATTATTCTTATGCTTCCGTTCCTCTCCGATCTTTTCTCTCCAATCATTATTTTTCAAGCTTTTGTTGCAAGTAAATGGAAAAAAATTAATAAATTCGAATCTAACAGGCGTTTGATTTTTCATTCAAAAGGAACATTGGTAATCGTGAGAAACAAAAAGAATTGATTACAGCTCGACCGGAATTTCTCTCGAATAGCTTCCCCCTTTCAATTGCGCGGCAAGATCCTTTGAATATTCCGAGATTTCTGTTTTTATAAATGAATTTTTTCTACATCACAAAAATCGATTACAAAAAAAAATGACTGCAATTTCGTCAACTTAAATAAACGATCTATCTATCGAGGTAAAACATGACAAATCTATCTAAAACTTGATGAATACGGAATGAGAGAACGAAAGTAGGGAACTTTCGTAAAGTCGGGTGTGTGCATTCGCGAGAAAAGCTACAGCAAACGTCTCGTCGAGTCTCGAGAGCGATGTGCTGTAGGTCCACGAACTTTTATGCCTCGAGCAGCAGGAATGGTAGCAACAGCGGTGGAAGTAGCCATAGCAAAAGCAGGACGAGTTTCTATTTCACTTTTTTTTTTCGTCTTTCGCGCGCGCTACCTTTTGCCGAGACGCGGGAACTGACCTCTGCACTTTTCTCGAGCGTGAACCGCCTCTAAGGCCGTCAAGGTGCAATCCCGCGGGAATCTCTTGCCGTTGGTCGGCGAGGCGCGAGCTACTTTCGGCGTTATATCCCTGTACGACCGCAGCAGCACCTCTACTACTTCCCTCTGGACCTACTATACACAGTTTTACTTCGCGCTTTTCGCTCACAAAACTTTCGTTGCAGCACTTTTTCGTCATTATCGTTATTATTAACAGTACAACGGTCAGCGTGTGGCCGCCGACACGGACGACGCGCACAGTGGCTATATACATATCTCGCGTCTACAAATGCGTTAAAAAAAAGCTGCGCAACCCTGAAACTTTCGCTCGTAACGCCATTTTTCTCGGCACTCCCGGCGGCTATGACTTTTTGTCACGAAAGTAAGACGTTGTTGAACGATAGTGCGAAAATAAAATGTCGAAAGATCAAGCAAAATGTAGAAGAGAGATTACACGCTACGACCAAATCATACCCTTGCATTGCTGTTATGATTGCGGCATTAAAATGAACACAATGTAATCTAGAATGACAAATCGTTCGTTAAGTTTTATTACCGAGGGTATTACAGTGAGCGAAATCAACCGTTTTGTTACGGGATGCTTGATGCCGTTCCCCAGAGCTCCAATATACTTGTAATCAAACGAACGATTACATGTAAAGAAATTTACAAAAAATCGTCGAATCCTGTGAGGCACCTCTGTATAGCTTTGCAACCAACGTGAATTTGGTGCACTTTACGTTCACGTAACTCCCTAAAGCTTTAAAGAGATTCTTAAGGTGCCTTGAAGTGCGCTTGGAGAAACGACTGCTGCCGTGGTGCAACCGCAGCAGGGGGTTGCAGAGGCTTTAATGAATCAAACCGATGTCGGTGAGGTTGGATTCACGTTGGCTTAAGCCGCGTCGTTCAAGAGGGAATACCAGCTCGCTGGCGAAACGTTATTAACACTGGAAACAGTGATGTACCAGGCGTTTGACGGTCCCCAAGGATACTGACGAGAATTTCAGTCGTTGATGAAAACAAAACCGAAGCTTACTATAGCTGTTCAGTACTCACGGGAACGTATTATATTGTCTAAATTTCTTTAATCTAATTTCGCTCTTCTTCAACATGTCGACTCATTACTCGAATTTGCATCGTGAATCCAATTCGAAATACGATATAATTAAACGAAAAAAAATATTAATTTTGCCTTCGTACAGAGGGAGCTTTGTGTATATTTTTTTCTTTTTCGATATTACAGTAAACACGTTTGTTTAGAATGTTCAAAAACCTCGGAAAATCATATTTCGAAAAAATAGATGGGTGTGGGACAAGTTCGTTCAATTATCATTGTTCGGTTCAAGTTCCATTGAAATCCCTTAAGATATTAAGATTTTACACAGTTTTGAATTTTTTTTAAACTTTGCTCCGCACGATAAAGATGACAATTTTTTAGATACGGGCTAAACATTTCTACGTCTATGAAATATCACAATTCGATTATTTATATTGGTTTTTTTTTGTACATTTTTTATTAGAATATTTATTAATGTTTAATACTATTTGGGCCAAAAAAAAATGATGCAAAGTACATTTGCAGATCGTTTCCGCATTTTGTTTTTAACGGCGTTTACAAGGTTTCCTTCGCGATTAAGCCGAAATTTATAGAGTAATTACTCAGACTTGCAGCAGATTTTACTAAACGCCATTGAAAACAAAATGAAGAATCATTATGAAAGTCTAATTTGCATGATTGATTTTTTGTTGCATATTTAACGTTTCAAAAAAACATTACGCGATATGTTGGTTCCATAAAAAAAAGCGGAATCGATTAACGACTACGAATTCGTTACAATACACATATTCCAATTATAATTTTACCTCTAATGCTTTATTAAACGTTCCATTATTAATTCATTCGTGCGGAAACCTTTCAAGCTTTTCTCATTAAAGTATCAGAGTATCCCGTACAATGCCACCGAGTACGAAACTATTTCCTGTTAAACAGCAGCTATAGAGTATCGAAAGAAAAAAAAAAAAAGAAGCTTTTGTCCATCAGCAAGTACGGAGGATTATTACTAATGCTCGGTACTGAATTTCGGTATCGTTCTCCGCTTTCATACGTGTTCCTCGTTCATTGGATGCGCGAGGATGTCGTAGTGTGTTAATGGCTCCGAATCAGAGAAATTAATGCCTACGTAGTCCAGCGATTTGATCGTGTACGATGCAATCTCGAGGCCAGTATACTGTTCGGTATGCATACATTCATAGTATTACGAACATTCGTACATTCCCGTTGTAATATACGATTCATATAGCAGAGTTTAGCGATCGCAATTGGGAATTCAGCAACTGCGAGCCGTAGTAGTTTGAAATTGTATATCACTTTACAAACCCCAATCGTACTCCATTGAGTGTCGTTCGATAAATTCGATTTTCCCGCGATTATAGCGTAATTTGGTATAGGAATTTAGATGCACCTATACAAGTACCTAATAATACTTCGGCGCCGGACTCCAGTCATGTCTCGTTGTTCTCGAAGGAGTATTTTGACTTAACGATCGATGCGCCAGATTAACATTTCACCGTTAAGTGTTTCGCAGTTCAGTAACCGAAGCTCTCGTGGATTTTAAATTATGTACAACGACAGGAACTGCCCGTAGACAGATCCTTAATGTAGACTGTAAAAAAATGGTAAATTCGATGTAATTGGGAATAAAAAAGTGACGACTCTTATATATTAATCGTAAATGAAAATACCGCAATCTGCAAATTTATAAAACATTCTTAAAAAAAAAAAAAAAAAAATTACACGAAGATTATCAAATTTTTCGTTATATTTTAAAAAGTTTTAAAAAATTTCAACACACATTTATTTGAAATTTATTACACGGTTCATGAAAAAAAGCTTCCAATACCAATATTGGAATTTTTTCAGTGTATATCGAAAAAGAAATTCGTAAAAAAAAAAGCTCGTAACGAACCAAATTAGAGAGATAATTTCTCATTGAATTTCTACCTGTCGAACAATGCCTTCGTTTCGCACCCACACCGGTAAGACTTTCCTCAAATAAAAGGGTGAGTATTTCCTGTTCTCGCGGTTCGCGCGTCTGGCATTTGGCAAAAGTCAAACTAATTAGAGCAGCTGCTGCCTCGGGTCATTCGTAAGTGCAAAGAACTCTCGCGCCCTAACGATCTTTCACCCCGCGAGAATTTAGCGACAACGAGCGAAATAAATAAAAGGTTTAGTTTATTTTCACTATGAACCCTTTCGCTCGGCCGCGGTAATTAGAAATATAAAGTACGTATACCAAAATGTAACCTCCGGGCATTGACGGTCGTGTTCATCGGTGCGAATTATACTTTCATCAGTTTTACTGAGCGCAAAAGTGTAGAGAGCCGTGAGGCCGAGCAGAATAGTGCTTGGAACGTTGGTTTCCTCTTTTGACCACTCATCTTTTCTGCTTTCTGCTGTTGCACGCCTACTGGTCGTTGGCAGGGCCTCCGCATGCTTCTTGTGGTCACCCTCGTGGTACGTTTCACCATTTTGCGGTTCCGCTATCCTTTTCATTGCTGTATCTCTCTCCGTTTTTCTCTTTGCTTTCATCACCCTAACTCTCTAATTCTCTAACTCTCTTTTCCGTTATCTTTGAAGGGATATACACGGCAACCGCACCAAGGAACCGCTAGCAAATCCCTCTTTCTCGGTTTCTCGTTAAGCCTCCCCTGGCCTCGTGGATCATGGTGAAAAGCTCTATCGAAAGTCGTCCTTTAGTACTAAAGTTGGTATCGCTGTAGTGATACTTTCAGGAAAGTTGTCGCCTGCGTATCAAAGCCACTAACTGAGTTTGTTAAGTTTTATCTTCGTGGACATTCGTCCAAAATTATCAATTAAACTAACCACTCGGATCGGAAGCAGGAAAACAATAAACTAGAATCAGATGTTCTTATTGAAGTGCAGATTTCCACTGTATCTTCCATCGAAGGCCATCGCCGGCCTCAGAATTCATTTCGATTCTTTCACAAGGGCAATATGAGAAGGAATCAGAGAAGATAGAAATAAAAGAAAAATGCCGCGATGAAAGCGCCGCTACTTCCTCTTATCCCGACCTATTCTATCACTTTGGCGGACTCGAAGCTCGGATTTTCACGTCCCCGCTACCGATCCATAGACTGGCTATATTCCTGGAGAAACATAATAAGATGAGATCGCAGATCCTTCTTCACTTGTGTTACCCCTCTTGGCTACTCCATCTTCTCGTACGCTTTTGTTCCCACTTGACAAAAGAAAATTTTCTTTTCCGGATGACCGATATCAGTGATATAGGTCTCTTCCCCGCAGTCCAGGGAGGTCGTTCTCGTCGAGCCTCCTTCACTTTCGCGTCCTGATAACGCGGTGATCTTGTTGAGAACAAATGAGATTTTCGTAATGGTTGACAAAGAATTATTGCGAGACGCCCTTCCGGCCTTCTTTTTTGCTTCACTATTTATGGCTCAATTATTACGCCTTATTACGTGTCAATGGTGACATCATTCCCAACAATCTCCATCGCTCGTTGCTACGTTTCAAATTATTCGCAGTTAAATTTATTCTTTTTTTGTTTATGTATTATTCATAAACAATATGTTATTGCGTGGTAAACTGTCAATCAACGAGTGGTCCCTCCCATAATTTCATGACCATGTAGCCATGTATATTGACAAGTGTTTACGAAGTTTGAACATCTCCCGTCAAACACGGAGTTGAGTGGACTTCCGTCGTTTGCTTCAGGCAAATATTTGACTTCGCTTCGCTCACAATCTTCCATCCATATTCGCGTCACATCGTCGCCTAAAGGTAATCACACAAGTTTAGATCTTTGACGGCGTGTTACGTAATATTCGCCAAATAAACTTTCGTATTCGCTAGAAAGTAAAACTCAAGGTGTGGCGCGTCAAAGAACGCTTTATGCCGGACGCATAGATCTTCTTACCAAGTGAACATTAAAGATAAAAAAAAAGATAAAAAAAACAGCGTCAAAGCTCTATCGCGTGTTTGGTTAAGTGGGACGATAGAAGGGCTCTGTGGTGGTCAAAGTAAAGATTTTTGTTTCTTTTGTTGGCTACGAAAAAAATTCGAAAAATGTTACGCAAGACTCGATAGTTAGACGAAAATCGTTGAATAATATAGTGGGATCATAGATATCGTCGTTTGAATACAAAACGATTCGACGAACGAATTCGAGGGAATTTATAACAGAGTAGTGGTTAACCATTGTCTATCATTCGTATACCTGTATATACTTTAGGGACTGTGCCGTCGTTCTTTCGTGTTTCCAGTTAAAAGGAGCTGTATAGGGGGATCTAACCACCGGGACTCGGCTTTCCCTCTTTTCTCTCTCGGGGAATTATATTCTGCTCTTCTCCCCCATTGCCTCCAAGCAGAAATGGCTTTGCACGCGATCCAGTTCTCTGAACCAACTTTAACACAAGCGAAGCTCGGACGATCGTCGTTCGAAAGAAAACCGCGAAATAACTCGCGTTGGGAAAAGGATGATTCCACGCCGTTTTCTACATCCCGGGGAACTCTGGGTGGATTTAATTAGTTGAATTAAATGAATAATAGTGAAAATGAACCACGAAGAAATGTCTCCCCCGAGGAGAGTTTGTACAGTGCTAGCAACGGGGTATACGAGTATTAATATTTTATAAATTACCGGGAGAAACATTGTTTGGAACTGTACTACTCAGAGCCGAGGAAGAACTTGTCTCTAATGTTTTGTACGCTCCGACCTCCGCTAAACTTGACTTTTTCGAAATTTTAAATATTAATTTGCCCAATTTTTTTTTTTGTGGTTTAATGTATTCAGCGAATTATTCATATTGTCGAATGCGCAAGTCGGCGATATTCGCGTCGTTAGCAAACGAAATTTTCTCCCTCGAAAATAAATTTAATACCCTGAAATAGAAGAGAACGATAGCTATGGATGGAATACACGGAGCGAAGAGAGAAAGCTTAAAGCGTAGCCGGGTCCCACTTTCCTCAGAAATTGCTGACAATTGCGGAGGTGTCTTAGCGATAAGAAGTGCAGCAATCTTAGTACTTAAGCCTCTTAAAAGCTTTGCCGCTTAATTAAGGAGTGGAAGACGAATGGAGAGCGAATCAGAGGGACCGAATCGATGCAAAGAAAAACGGCAAGGCAATAAAAAAAGAATTTCTTTTTCGAGTAACTTCTTCGTCTAACTAGAGGTTCCGTTATTCATTTTCTTTCTCCCGTGATGCATCCAATGCGACTCTATCTTTACTACCACATTTCTCATTAAACTGCAATCATAGGAAAATATTGAACGAACGCGGAGGTGTACGAATTATTCTGATTTTAGTGACAAAAGCATTCCGCTAACAGTCGGTATATACTTTGAAAAGAAAATCATCGAAACGAAAAATATGAAGAAAAGGGGAAATCGAACGGAAAATACACTTATGGAAAAGATTCTCTTCGAGTTTTATAAATTCTCTTCACTCAGCGTCCTCTCGATTAAGTGCACTATAAACTTTCGAATACCGTAATACCATCGTCAACGAATAGAGCAGTCGTACGAATTACTTAAAGAGGATGTATCGTTACGTTCCAAACAAAAAGTAAGAATCAAAGAGAATTTTGAATATTTCCCAATTATATAGCAATCTGAACAATTTCAACCATACAAAAGTGCGAAAAGTGCATTGATTATTCATAATAGTAATTTCAAACGTTATTAACAAATTCGTGGATAAAGAAATTGTTTAACAAATCATTTGATAACCGAACTGTTTTTCGGCAGAAATGAATTCGTAATTTTTCTTGACACATTGAGTTGAGTTTTTGGAAATTCCGTTATTCGAAAAAATCTTAATCGATATATGGAAATACATTCAAATAATTAACGGAAACTTCTTAAGTGCAATTTGTTTAACCATTAAACATTTCGTCCATTAAAGAAAAAAATCAAAAATCAGAAAACATTTTTTAAACAATTATACGTATTCAGAAAAATTAACCAATTGCTGCTAAAAAAAAATTAGTTTGTCGCGTGATTCCTTAAACAACTTCTTTTTAATTTTATTAGTAACTTTTTGGCACTATTATTATACAAAATTAAAGTTCTTAGCACCTTCCATATGGTTGATTTTTTTCCGATTTAAATCCCATGGAGAAGTGTTCACAATTCCCTGCGAGTCTCAATTTTGGTTGAGAATGTAACGATACACCCGCACCCTGTATTACAGAACCACTTGATAATGACAACGAAAAAGCAATTTATCAATGTATGCAGACGTCTAAGTACAAACAAAATTGTATTTGCAGTCTTGATGTAAATATTTTCTTCAATATCACGAAACATGAAAGGAGATTTTGAATTCTTTGTTCTCATTACCAAGCCAGCATAACTAGCTACGATTAAACTGCGTAATGTATTTCCTGGAGAAAATCTCCGACAATAAATGACGGGCAAAAGCTCTTAGAGGCAAAGTTACCTTGAATGATTCTCTGCAAGCGAGCATTAGCGGCAACCCCTCTACACAACAGCATCGCAATATCACGGTGACTAGTCAAAACGATCGATGTGTATGAATAAGAAAGTGCACGGAACCGTTTGGGGTGGAATCGGGTTTACCGTGTGGCGAATAAACTTTCCAGCCGACTCATAAACATCTTTCGAGAATCCGATAGGGGGGTTGGTGAATACGGTAGCAACTATCGGTAATGGTACCGGTCATATAGAGTGTAACATTCCGGTGAAGAGGCGGGGGTGGGGAGGGGGAGGGTTCGGGTAGAATGAAAAGCCGGGCCTTCGGATCAGCGAAAATCGTTCGGAGGCTCACACAAATGACGTTTATCCATCAAAATGCCGACGGCAGTGAGCCAGCAAAGCCCCGATCTACCATTGCTCGCCTCCCAAAAACAACCCCTTGCATGATTCTGTATACATTTTCGTGGTAAGGATACAGAATCCATTTCGGCATTCGGTTTAGCTTCGCGGCTACGTGGTCGGTGGAATACCAAAGGCCGTTTTGATAGTCACAAGCATTCGTTTCGACAGCCTGCATTTATTCTGCCGCAAAATTCTGACGTTGTCGAGGCTTCGTTGTGAGATATGCTCCGAACATTCATCACGTTACAAAATTGGTCCCCCTAAAAAATGGTACACGATACCAAACAGAATCATCGTGTGGCCTCCGTATAACAGACTGACGAGTAATACTATCGTCAATTCCGCATCGGAAACTTGTAAAGATGAAAAACGGTACCGTCATCCATATTGTCATTAATCGCAAGGAAATATTACCGCTCGAGCGTATTTTACAGGCCTCTATTCTTGCATAGAGTGTTTACCCCTATTAATATATATTGTAACGATCGAGCGATTGAATACGCGGGTATTTGGTTTTGGGACGAATATTATTAATAATAAAAAAACGTTAATTATCCCAATCACGAAATGGCACACGTCTGTCCGCTTTAAAAGTCCCGTCAAGAGTCTTGTCGTGACGATCGATCTCGTATCGAAAAATCGAAAAAAAAAAAAAAAAAAAAAAAAAAAAACAATTATACAGACAAAACAAGTGGAATACTTAAAAAAAAGAGGAGTATATAAATATAATAAAATGTACACAAAATAGGTTCGAGATACATAATATACTATGTATTTCTTGCATATATTTCCGATAGCACAATTCTCATCGTAGATTAGTCTGGTAATGATGTGCTCGATAGATCGCAGTTGCATCGACGATGATCTACTGGGGACTACGACTATGTAGGGTGTACTATTTCAGCTATGAGGATATAAACTGATGCTTCTATGATAGTACATACCACTACCGCAGTCCCTATTTGAGTTCGTCAATTTAACGGTCGTAACGAGAACGTTCGTATTGAATGGAAGTATAAGCCCCCGAACATCGAGGATAGATATAAGCACTGGTATTCCAGGACAAACATCGATTTCGGACCGGCAACGAAGTCCTCACTCCGTCTCTCTGCATCCCACCCTCTTATGCTTCCACGTACTATAATTTCCCGTAGAGCGAACGCAATTGGAAGGTATAAGAGGACTTTACGATGCCAGGCGTGCGGTTCACTGTCAATACAGATTTAGTCGCCCGATTCTCAACGATCGTGGTATATACATACACACAGAAGATCCGCGTTGTTCGAAGGATAAGAGAAACAAAGGTGGAGCAGGAGAAGCGTCAAGGTAGAAGACACACGAGAACAGGAGAAGGAGAGAGATAGTCGGTGCCTCTAGGTATATGAAATTCATAGAGTTTACCTTGAGACTATGGAAGTTCCGGATTATTCTACACCCCCTGACTACTCCACCTCTATACCTCGTTTCATCTTCTCTAGTCAAGCATAACGTTACTATATCTCTGTGAACACTTTCGGAAGCGAATCGAGAGCTTCGTCGATATACATCGGCGTGAGTGGATACTGAATCGTTGTATCAAAACCAACGGATTTCACACACGCTGCGAGTACGAGCAGACGCGCGCGCGGCTGCCGCGCGTTTCGACGGTAATTGTTCCAGCAATCTCGATCCACGATCTACGGAGAAACGTCTCGTACGTTATAACACGAATGCAGAATTCGAACGCGCGATGTTCGTTACTCTGCAGTGATTCTGGAGTTCTATGCACACCCGTCCCGATACGATAAATCATTTCGTCCCTCCCGCAGAGTGGTATATTGCCGATAGATATTTCTCTTCGTTCGATGTTTCGCCGAAACAATCGAGATTTTCTATCTCGAAACCTATGCATCCATATTTCTCGACGGTAGGTTTTAAATCCGTTAAAACTAATATAACACTGTATATTGTGCGGCGCAGACGATACACATTGCACAAGGCGTTAAAGAGCTTTTTGAATGAAATAATGCGGGTACGCGCTGTGAGGGGATTTATGCATTGGAATTATAACACGCAACGCAGATACATCCATTGTGGACATTAGGTATTGTTACATTGTGTTCTACGGGAGGCAGATAAACAGTTAATAAATAATATTGCAACGTACATAATTTAGGCTGATTAAATTTAGTTTATATTAATTTTGGACGCTTGCCAACACGTTCTCGAATTTGTACATCGAGAATAATTACTATAATATTTTTATGTCAGTATATCTCTGATTATATATAATAAACTAGAGGCTCCCCGGGTTCGCGTTTCTTCTGTCAACATTATAAAAATTCTTCATCGCCGCCGCAACTACCAATTATTAGGAACTTCAATACCCCCAAAATCCCCCTTAGGCCTCAGGAAAGCTCTCTCTGTTAAAACAGAGACGGAAGGTAGAATCGATGGAAAGAATAAAAATGCTGATAGAGAATCGCGTGATATCGAGAATCGAGGCACAAGGTTCGTTGCACAACTTTCGTGGAAAAGTCGTACGTGTTCGCGGCCTCTTCGCGAACGGATATGCATTGCCGTAATTTGAGACGGAATGTCCGGTGTTTTGTGTTTAATTAATGAATACCGAGAGACAGAAATGAATGGAAATAACACGTTTGGCACGGAAGGACGTAACACTTGTATTATTCATATGTAATACTTTATAATACATTTAAATTATTAAACGTAAACTATCGACTACACTTTTAAACTAAAAACTGTACTACACATTTATTTTTATCATAGTTGTACATTAAATTTAATGTACCAGTTTATGCATAAATACTTCGAGTACGCGTACATTAAATTTGCAGAAAAAGTTGTTTACAGTGTATTTTTTTAATCGTTCTCATCAAACTGGCTTCAGGTATGATTAATGACTACTTGGTAGCGCTCGACGTTGCTGCGCCTATTATTTTCTTTTTAAACTACTTGGCGTCGAGATGCTACGGTGTTTCTTGATTGGTCCTAAAAATAAAAGTGGCATCAGACTCAGTGTTTTGCTGCTATCACGTTACGATGCGATATCGTGCATTCGGGACGATTTCTAGTTCGTTCGTCGTGTGACGCATTCATCGAGTGTATCATTAAGATAGTGATTCTTCAAGCCTCAAAGTACCGTTTTAAACTGTGCATAAATTTACCCGGTCGTCCAGACGAGTTTAAATACATGCTTATGAAAAGTGGATGCCAGAAGTTCGCGGAGCGTTGATATAATTCGTTTAAATATGAGTCAACGAGACATGGAGGAAGACAGAGGAGTCAACGGAGCCTGCAAACGAGCGAAGAGGAAGTGCTCGACGATGCGATGCGGAGAGGGCTCTTGAGTTACCGCGACGCGAAGCAACGGCCGGGGCTTGCCGCTGGTTATCGCGACGAAAACTTGTGAAAACCCGACGAGGGAATTGTATGCTGGGTGAACTGTGGAAACAGCTTCGCTATTCGAAGGGAAGGAAGGGGAAGGGGATGTACGATTAAACGTAAATACAACCGGGATTGCAAGCGAATACGAGAAGTAGGAGAAAAAGAGAAGAAATCTCGATGGAGTTTGGATTTCCTATAGTAAACTATTCCACAGTTTCAGAGGATTCAAGTGAAAAGGTACATATTGTGCTTTACTTTGGCAACACTCCAGTGGCTGGTGCGAGAGGCCGGGGTGTAACTTTCTCGTTTGGAATTCAAACAGCTACATCGGCTTATCGACGATGTGAAATACACTAGAGGCCATCAGCAGCAACAGCGGGAACGGTAGTGGGGTAAAGCAATGGGGAAAACACGATCGGTTGGGAATGATGCCGGGTATTTCGGCGGTCGACGACCGAGCAACGGATCAATGTTGAGAGAAGCCGAGTGAAATGCAGGAATCGAGTGAGAGCGAGGAAATAGTAGACAAAGGCTGCGGAATTTACGTTGAACGCATACTACGTGTCGTTCACGTCAGTTGCCATTTTCCGGTGAACCAGCAGTAGCAACAGCAATAATATACGTAAGGTAAAAGCCAATGGTTTGCAAGAAGAAAGAATAACAAGGGAACGTAGCGTTTGATCCATTGATTTCTCAATAAACCGAAACATCTGTATTGGATATCTCTTCTTTCAACACAGACCTCGTATCTATATTGACATCGAGGTGCGTAAACAAGACATGTGGGAGCTGCTATTTCAATAGGACAAACAAAACAACGATGAAACTATAGGTTATCGGATTG
Source organism: Cryptus armator (assembly GCA_963971235.1). Lineage (NCBI taxonomy): Eukaryota > Metazoa > Arthropoda > Insecta > Hymenoptera > Ichneumonidae > Cryptus > Cryptus armator. Next base: position 10,300,870 of record OZ020242.1, on the reverse strand, counting down.
AAAGCGATGTCACAATTACTTTTTTAATTCTTTTTCATAACATGAAAAATTGATAATTCTCTAATACCATATTTTTCTACAGGGATAACGACATTTTATTTGTTTTGAAATCATCTGTGTATTGGTTCTTATTTATGTGATCCGTAACCCTCCGTCAGCAAACATATTTGTCAGACTTTCCCTCTGCACACTGAGGATTTGAAGTTTTGCTTAGCTTTTCAAATTATCACGATCTTTCAAATTTTGTTTGTTATCAGCAATATTTCTCAAAGTGTTTAGTAGAAAATCCAATAATTGGTTAAGTCAAATAATTACCGGTAGTCGGTATATTTTTATTTATTTCATTCTCGTATGTTTAAAATTCTCTTCGGTCTTTGAATTTCGGAGGGGACATCTCTTTGTGATGCAATACATAAATTGTGCGAAGGAGGGCCAATTTGGATGATCGCGTTGGGGGAAGGTAACAGACAGAGTCCCTTGGAAATCGATTTTAATACGGGTCATCCGAACATTTTTTGTGGAATACAAAAAAAGGTTGAGTGCTCAGAGAGGAATGCGAAGATAACGAAAAGCGTGAAGTAGAATTCTCATGAGATGGGTTTGGTTGGGTTGAGAAGGGACCTCATCTCCTTGATCGTCAGCAAAAGATGGTTTCCCTTAGTAGAGGTCAAGAAGGATATACGTGCTCATAGCCGTCATAAGCAGGACGAGGCAGGATGGAGGATCGTTCGTTTGACACAGCCGAGGTTAAGGATCACGGGAACTACCATTCCTCATCTTCATGGACCCTCGCGGACGTGCCGCTCCTGTTCCTGGAGTATTGTCATTCGGCGGGCACGATATATCGCGGTCAGTGAACCGGCCAAAAGGGATTTTGGAGTACGAACGAAGGCAGAAGGAATTCTTGAATGCGACGAAACAAGTAATGCCGAAGAAACCTTCCCGCTTTGTCGAGAAAGACGAATCCTGCGTGGCGGATCGCACTTTGCTTATATTTTCGAATTCGCCAAGTGTAAACGATGAGAAAGCGTTGATCTCGCGTTGTGTGTATGGGCTCTTTACCTTATCCGACTACGCGCTCACTCGCGGTTTGATAAATTACCCTTGAACGAAACGATGCCCAACCATCCGGATGGCTTGGTCGTGCGAAATGGAGCGACCCAGCATACACTGTTACCCACCCACAATGATATTAGCGGTATCGATGAAGGTACACCAAGGCTCCTAGCGCCTCAAGGAGTTTAAAAAAAAAAAAGGAGAAAAAAAGTTTAATGGCTTGTAATCTTTCTTCGAGGACATTCAGTATTACGGTAGCTACGGCGAACTTGGAAACGGCAAGGTTGTTATCCACCACAAAGTTCTCATTTTAAAAAAATTACATAGAATTACACGTTATATTGTTATAGTAGTTGAAAACGCTTATCTGCACGAAGAAAATCTAATATCTAAAGTTAATTTGCGCTTTTCACTTGGATTATCAAAGAGTTCACGGCTGTCTGAAGTACGCGGGATTGCTCCCAACTCCGTACAGCAAAGCTTCGTGTGCTTTGCACTGGTGCAAAAGGGAATGTTCAACTAGAGCGTTAACTCGGTCAATTTGGATGCCGTTGATGTAGATGATACTTGGCTTTTCCACGGAAGGCAATGCGCAAAGGGCGAAGTGTAAACGCCTGTGGTAACTTGCCACGTTCACGATTAAAGTGCGCGTGTGAAACTCTTGAAAGAGCAAATACGGCTTGCTTAGCTGTTGTTACATTCTGTAATCAATACATTAGTGAATAGATCAGCATTCATGACCATTGATTTATCTGACAATGGCGATGAATCCCACATGTTTGGCATAAACTTTCAGGAAAGATCCAAACATCCTACAGTACGTGAATCGTCCATTGAATGGACACTTAAGGAACATGTCAAGTTTATCGTCTTTAGAATAGTAGACCATTCGAATCAATAGATATAAAATACGTAATGTTGATTCAAAAGCTAATTAAGTATCAAGACTATTTTTTCCAATCAATCAAATAAAAAACGTCTTCTCTCGATAATCAGTGACGCGAAAGCAAAGTCAAGGTTATCGCCAACTTTCACTCATTCATTGTTAGAATGAATCTTTATCATTCGTCTTCTAACCCGCAGAAAGTGTATGATCATGACCCGCACAGAGAGAGAGAGAGAGAGAGAGAGAGATCTGTTTGGAGGCTTAAGATCAGCTTATCCCCTTATAAATTTCGGATTTTTATTGCTCCGGATAGGACGATATATTTTCGTGTTTCCAAGGAGCAAGAAAATTACGACGGGCCCCAAGAACCGTAGAAAAACGGGAGTAGCGAGGTGATAAAAGAAGCCGGTAAATTATTGGCCCTGACGTTTGGTTATTGGCCGGGTATCGAAGCTCGCGATTTCGATGTATCGAGAAGTCTGGGAATGCTACAGACTATACACAGATGGTATAACGTGATAAACTGACTGCACAGGGTGGGGTATGAAATGACATTCAACTCGATTTCGACCGTCACGCAGTTGGTGGTATCTGCTGTGGCGGAGTATCATAAAACTATTAACACGCCCTTCGCGTGCATTTCAGCCCTCTCAATTTTCTCCTACCCACCGCCTCCGGGTTCTACCGGTATCCTGGGTGATAACGGTAATTAGAGTATCTCGCGCCCCGCTTGCCCGCCCCATTATTATTCCCAGCGTAGTCACTACCTCGCGTATGCATGTTACGACACGTCATCCATCTCCCCATCATAGGGATTAAAAGACCTTCGCCGTCGAGTTCCCCTCCTCCACCTTTTCCAACGTTGAATATTGCAGTGTCATACCGTCGTTGCGTGTACTCTTCGTGAATAATAATTCTCCCCGTTGGTGGTACGCTATTCCCTTGTAACACTACAGTAGCTCCTGTCATTATTATCCCATTAGCCGGGTTAATTATTGCATCGCAATTACTGAAATCGCATAATTAATAAATCCAATCGTTGGAGAAAAAGATGCATTCTGGAATGAAGGGGAGTAACATTGCTAGTAGTTAACAAATGGATCGAAAGAAAAACCATCAGTGAAACAATGCGGAACCGGAATGGTCTGATGAGATAATGATAGAATTTCCATTTGGTATCTTGTTTCGAGATTCGAGTTGCAAAACTCGGACTCTTCTGTGCAGTGTGTTTCGACTTAGCAGTAATCTGAGATTCTATAGAAACAGAATGCAACAATAAGGATCCTGAAAGCACGAAGATGCGGTGTTCGCTTGGGCGGGAGAACATTCCAATTCCAGGCTGAAAATTTAATTATTTTCACCGAACATCAGCAGCAGCAACTGACGCTCGTTGAAACCACCGGTAGCAGGATCTTTGCTGTCGGTACCGGTCATGGGATGATTAATCTCATTCCACACGGCTTTTACCCCTGTCGCCCCCTACCGAACCGAACGATGTCTACAACTGGGTCATTTTCGAGAGCACAGCGGGCTTTCATCATCCTTAAATCCTCTCATGTTCAAGCCAATGCAACGAAACTAACTTAGTATATTAAATTACCGAGCCGCGACTTCAATTAATTAGTCACCTTAAAGGATAATCCGTCTTCCGGCGAAAGCGGGAGGTACGTCTAGTTCGAATTTATCGGGTGTATAGAGAGAGAAGAATACCGACGAGATTAAATTGCACAGGACGACGGAGAGACGTCGATCGCGAGGGAGCAAAAGGGCAACCTGCTGGACGGGCAGTCCTGACGGAAGCGTTAATTTTTCTTCCCTTGCGGCAAACCGCTGGCAGCCTTGCCACCTCTCTCTGCGGTCAAGATATCCTAGGGTTTCCACTTCAATTTTTCAAAGTGTTCTCAGTTTCATTGATTATTGGAACTTCATGAGTTTTTGCTGGCTGGAGTCCACCTTGTAAAAGGACCCTTGTATTATACCTTCGAATAGCATTCAATGAGTGCTCACTTCGCCGCGAAGCAAAAGCTCGTTTCAACTTGGATTCGAGAGTTAAAAAAAAATATAGCGTCCATAGAATTGATGGAAACTTTCACAATTCTCATTTAATAGAAAAAGGAAACGATCTTTTTCTGCTTATCGGACTGTGCTTGCGATACATGATATTAAAAGGATCGTATGCTTGGAGACATTGCGGAATATGTATTGTTCGTTGATTCATAAAGTATCCGCATGTCTCTTATTACTCTCTACTATTTTCTAGTTTAAATTTTTTCTGCGAAAGAGTTTCTCGTGAAAAGCAGTTTAGAAGAGGAGATGTACGGAGGTACGAGCCACGAAGAAAGCGCAAAGGGACCGCACCTTGTTTCTTGTACAATATCGTTTTCTCTCCCATCCACCGTCGTCGTCGTTGTCGTTGTAGCCACCAGCCGGCTGAGCTTCTCTCGTGTCCTTCTGCGCGTTCGCGCTTATGACTTGAAACTAAATTACTCGGCTGTGAGACCCTGAGGCACTTTACGGTTTCACCGGAGTAAACTTTATACGTTGGTTGGTTCAGCTCGGCAGCCACATCGATACAAAACCCCCGAGAAACTCGAGATCCCCTTTGGCCCTATCCTTCGGCTATACTTTTCGCAATTTTTACAAAGTTCGACTTTCCTTCGCGACTGCCTTTTTTTTTTTTGTACGTTATCATTATAGTCCTTGGACATGTAGCAAGTGGGATTTTTTTATTTATAGCGTAAAAAAAAGAGACACGAACGAGAAAATAAAGACGATGCATTCGCTACTATCGTGCGAGTGCATTTTTTCGATATTGTCGTCGTAATAGCGCTCGTGTCACTATCGCTTTAAGAAAATGAAAAATAAAAAGTATATCCTTTTTTTATGGATTAAATATTAAAAAATCTAAATGACTTCATACAAAAACAACTATATTTAACACCTGAAGACTCTTAGGCGCTTGACATTGCCGTTCATTTATCATTTATAAAGTACTGTTCAGTCGCGGATCGGAACAATGGTGTGAATGGCGATTAAAGGCAATTCGTGTCGAAGATAAATATCAGCAATAAAAAGAAAAATTTAAAGTTTGCAAACAAAACCTCCCTCCCTTGTAAAGTCGGAAAGCTGCAGAACGCATCAAATAATTCACAGATTAGGAAAAAGTCTTCGATGCAGTCGGGAAACGTCTATTGTATGCTAAATCATTTTTCAGGGCTGTAAATTATTTTAAGGTTTCTGCAGATTTCAATTCTGCTTTTAATTTTTAATCAGTTAATGAACAACACGAATTACAATCTAATTTTTTATTATACTCATTCGTAGGCCGCCAATAACGTGAATTTTGCATAATACGCGCGCTTACGCGTATTTTCGTAAAAAAGTTATGGAAACAATTGAATTTATCGTTTGACGATTATAATAGCTTTGAAATTTGTGTATACTTACTGTCGAGGATTATCGAGAGAAGAACGATGTATATCATCGTGAGTGGCGTGCCTCCTCCATTTCCCCGATAACAGTCATGTCGTAAATACTTCCGGAGTGCCTTTGCGCTGCATCGTTTCCAGTACATTTCACAAGTGATACTTCAGACTCTCGTCGCACTCGCGGTTTTCCACCAGCGCCACTGCTACTGGTATACGCGGAAGAGTTATAAATCTTCAAATGCACAAACCATCAACTTGATGTGTCTATTATCTATCGGAGCCGTAATACCGTATCGCGGGTCACTTTTCTTTTGCCACATTCAGCGACACTTTTACTTCGGTATTACGGCAATTCAACTTGTTTCAACATCACTTCCATTATTTACATAAAAGTTATTATTACGGAAATTTCAATGAATGCCGTATAATATTTCCGGATGATGCACTGTGTTATGTCTGTATTGCGTTTAATATTTCAAATTCGTTGAGCTTTTGACGACTCGCTGTTTTAAAAGAAAAACACTTTTAATATACAATGGAAAATCGTACTTTATCTTGACAATTTTATACGTAAAGTTTAGGAATAAATTACGGATACACAAAGGTAAAATATTATCACAAAGAAATTGCGAGTTTGTGACATCAATTTTATGCTGTAAAATACTATTTTTGGCATCAGAAATATGAGTCACAAAAATGATTTTTTTTCAATGCGTATGCGTAATATATACAATTTTAATAGAACGCTCGCAGAATTTCGTTTCGTGAATTTAATTTTAACATTTCGGCATTATTTCATAATTTGGTGAAAATGTAACCGAGTGTTCCACGCATCAAGCTGTAATTATTTACCATTGTATAACAAGGGCGCTCGCGCGAATTATATCAATCAGAATTAATCATCGCGCACGAACGTTCATATACGTTTGCGCATACATGCGTATAGTACAAAACATGAATTGACTCTCTAGCGTTATTAATTTTCCATGTCAACAGATTCTGACCAATTAATCCAAAGCTAAACATAATTGACGTTCTATAGTGTGAACACGAATTGTCCTAATTTATTTGCCATTGAGATCGAATCGTCTGTATGGATGATGATGAAGAGATTTACTATAAATTCCGCATCTTTCCGCGTGCACTTCGAACCCTGCGTTCTGCATAACATACTTCTATCCACGTTGATTTATCATTTCGGACAAATACGCGAATTTTTCGCGGAAAAAAGAACCGATCCGATGGATTCTGCGGCTTCGCGAAAAACGAACAACAGGCAGGAGAAAAGGGAGAATACTTAATACCCAGTAATTACAGTGTGGCCATCAACCACATGCATATTAACAATATTCCACACGGATTTGTTTCGTATTATGGAAATGAAACTGCAAATACAACGCGCGCGCTCGTGCTGTAGACACCGGAAAATCCATTAACCGGATTTATGAGTTTTATATCGTTTCCCACGCAAGGGAGACCGCAATTCAGTTAAAAGATTGCACGTTCCGGCTTAACGATTTACTTCGGATGCTTAATGACGCGAAATTAGGCCGCAAGCGTATGATTCTTTTCGTAAATTGTAGCGAACTGCCTCACTGCTCGTTAATCAGATTGATATTGCATGGACCTCTCCCCACAACGGTGAATGCGCAACGGTATCACCCCATTTCATAGATCGATAAATTAAATTGCGATACTATAATATTCCAATTCATGCGCCGGAATAATGAACGCGATAACGCGAAATTACGCGTAATCAGCAAACATCCTTTATCGATAATTCATGCTGCAATCGTTGTCGTTATTCATTAAAACGCCATTCTCTATACATAATCAATGACGGATGTTGTTGGTAATTCATTGATAAATAGCCGAACTTTGTACATTCCATAAACGGGAAAAATAACGTTTTGGTACAGTTTCTGTAATTTATATTAAAAAATGTTACGTTATACGAAAAAAATTCCGAATATGAGTTTCCATGGCTACCAAGTCAAACGCGATTGCTAAAAAAAATTGTTTTTTTTTTTAATGAAAATTATTTAAAATGTTAACCCTCCGTCAGCATCCATATATTTCAGACATTCCGTCTGCACACTGGGGATTTGAAGTCTTGATTACGTTTTCAAAGTATTTCGAGTTTTAAACAAAAAAAAAATATTAGGGATACTTTTCACGGTGTCTAATACATATCCCAATACTTGGTTAAGTTAAATAATAAAAATATTTATTAATAAAATTTAAAACCTATAGATAAAATTAAAAATGTCAATATCGATTCTTTCGTCGATATTTTGGATACACCGTTCTGCTAACGATCGATTAATTAGTATGCCATATAATATGCTTGCCTCTCAATCTTCAATCAATCCAAAAAAATCGTAATAATTGCTGCCCTCCCCCGCCCCACCGTCCCCCGATATGCGTGCTTTTTCACTTTCAAAATCCCGAAAAAAATTGTTCACCTTAACACTTTTTTTCCGTTTCACTCGAAAAATCCTTCACACTATTACGGCTGATTAAAATTTTTTCTAAACGTTATTGACGTCGATTGCACACGCGCGGCGCCCGTTAAAAGTCGCATTCACTTTGACGCTGTAGCGTCAGCCGCAACGGTCAACACTATTCACACATGTCGAAGTCATCGATCGCACTGGTCAGTTGTGCACCATCAGCATCCGAGCTGCAAGGTCCACGGATTCACCGCTCACCCCCGTTAAATCTCCACGTGGAAATTCTCATCCCGCTGCACAAGCCATATTTCTCACCCTATATTTGCGCCGTCAACGTGACTCAAAAGGAATTCCTTATCTCTCATATCCCGTGCGCTCTTCATCGAGTTATCGATCACTCTTATCGTCATTGACATGGGCCATTTTCTTTCCCGTTTTATTTATTTATTTTTGGGCAATTTGCAATTTTTAACAGTACACCCAAACACACGAAACCCGCATCACATCGTCGAACATCGGTATTTAATTCTCAGAAAAATAAAAAAAATTAAACGATCGAATGTCAGCGGTTTTTTTTTCGTTTCGGCTTAACTTTCAATCTCGCGCGTCCGGCAATAGCGAGGATTGACCGGACGGTAATGAATTCCCACTTGCCGCACTGAATTTTTCGCAGCTCCGCCAATTCGTCATCCGCACGCACGGCGTATCGTCGGTAACTGGCGAGGGTGAAGGCGCGTGAGTTGCGTCGAATATGCCGGCAACAGAGTTTGCCGAGCGAGTGAGAGAGCGAGACGAACGAAACACGAATCGTGAAAGAGGGATGTGAAAGAGAAGGAGAGAGAGAGAACGAGGGAACGAATGAGGATGAGTGAGGGCGAAGCGTGCTGGTTCTCGTGGTGCGGAGACCGCGAATCGACTGCGCGAGCGCTTAGCTAGATATCAGCCCCCGACCATCGCCGTCAACTCTTACCACCTCCCGTTGGCTCCACCGCCGTGGCGGCGGCGGCTGCTGCCACCAACTACTCTCTACCGCTACCCCTCTAAAGTATCTCTCGTATCGGACCGGCCCGCGTGCGCCGATCTCTGGGTCTTTTGATCAACCTATCTGTTCTTGTGTTTCAATGGTAGTTTAGACCATTTTTGATACTTGTGCTTCAAAAACACACTAAATCAATGGACATTACTGAATGATTTCGTATAGACGTAAGACTAATGATGCTAAGTGTAATGATACGATTGTACGAGGGAGAAACCAATGTAACAGTGGTTCCTATTCAGATCTGAATATGGATCATTTACTATCTGGATAATTCATGTTGCAATCATATACTTACGTGAAGCATCAAGGAAGTCCTGTCCCTATACGTAATATCCGGAAGACATTCCATCATAACTATTTGAATTGGTGCAAAAAGGACAAATTAACTAATGAAACCGTCATGTTTTTTTCTGTTTGATGTCTTGTCTTTGATCAAATGCGATCTTGAAAGGAACTCGGAATAACTAGTTACCAAGTATATGAAAAAAATCTGAAAACATGATGAGTTGGATTGTAGGTATCTTCGGAAAGAAAAAGGGAATCCCCCAGGGATCCTGCTAAACTGCGGTCCATCGCTTTGGGATCATTTCTGTATGCGGTAGGTTTAGGTAGTTATTTAGTCGTTTGTGGCAATCGGCGATTGTTTACAAGAAATCGTAATTTTATCGATTTTCAAGCGGATACTTGGCTAACCGCCGCTACTATAGAATAGTTAATAGATGTCGGGACCATCCAACTATCGGCAAAAGCGTAGGACAGTGCTCGACCAATGCGCTCCGTCCCGCATACCGTGGCGCGGGTGAATACCACTCTCGTACCTCTGGCACGATGCAATAAGTGCTCGACGAGAGGCACGTTGATTGGAATGGCTCTTGGGTTTACCACTAGGGGGTTATTACTGGTCAGTTGCAATGATAACGAGGCTACACCCGAGGTACAACGAGCTTCTCGTACCTCTTGCGACGCATTTGCTTCCACTTGGAATCCGCAGCATCATGCAATATTAAATCTTAGGAAAAAAAAGAACCGTATCACAGATTTCACGCGTTTTGTGCGCTACAAATGTTTGGTACAGTATCTTTCGCTGTTTCGCGTAACAAATACTGCAGCAGAATATAGAAATTTTTGGTTGGATGGCGAAATATGATTTTGCGCACATTTCGGCTTTGCGTACACGAACCCTCGGTAACGCAGGCACATTATACCACAATGGACTTGTCTAACACCGTTGCGTTGCACAGGGTTCCAGTACTATACTTAGTTCAAACGCTATGGACGCACCGGAGAATCGCTCTATTCCCCAGTCAATCATCGTGATAATGGCACGGTATAGCAACAATGGCGAACCGAACGTCAACCATACAACGCAGCGCCCCTGTATCAAGGGTCGCGCTATTGATACAGTGTATGGAGTTTACCGATTGCGATAAGCTATGAACAATCAAATGGGATACGTCGCACGCAATAGACTAAATAACAAGTTTCCAAAGTTGAAACTATAAAATAATAAAGCCTCTTTGACCGCCTGACTTTGTCTGAATATTTGAAGAGGGGGTACAACAATTTCAGGTCAAAAAAAGGGTTCTATTTTTTCTTATCGGGAAAAAAAATCTTATACGAAATTTCATGCGATCGATTGTACGTTTTCTGATCATAAAAAAAGTCCAATGTCCGAATGTAATAATATCTGGAAGAAGTCCCATTTTTTATGCACTCACAACAATAGGCAGACAGGGCCCACAGGGAGCAGAAGCGCTCGTTCTCTATAATAAAAAAAATCCTACTTGTCGAAAAGAATTTTTAATATTTGATTTCGAGGACTTTTTCGTATAATCAGAACACTATTGTCAGTGAATAATCGCATAGGATTGGTGATAAGATTTTTTTTCACCTATGAAAAAATTTGAAAAACTTCCTGAAATCGCCGAACCCGTCCTTCGTTAATGCAACGACATCGTTTTTTACTCGGACTGTTCACCTCGTCACGTTGAGACAATGACAGAAATTTGAGCGCTTCTTTGTTTTTTTTTTTTTTTTTTTTTAATTGGGATTTTTATTAATGGGAACATTCAACAGGTATCACTTTCAGTTAACAATTGTCAGTACAAATTAGTTATAGCGCTTCCATAATGTACCGCAGAGTACGAGGATCGATAGTTTTCGAATTGCCCTCTATCGCTGTCTCGGTTCGGTTACACCGATATTCATGGAAATCCGGCTTTGAGGCGTAACCACGCCACCCAAGCGATCCGTGCCATCTATCGTTCTCCAAAGTTTGCGCCTCCGACACGGGTTTGTCAACAATTTCACGTCGTGTAACGTTCTGAATTTCAGCCGTTTACACGAGTTTGCAAGCATCGAATATCGCTCTTGGCGTCTTCGATGCACTCGAGGGACATCGATAGTTAACGAGTTGAGTGAGCATTACATCGAACGGAATCGATACGATACGGAGAACGAAATTCACCGAATTTCGCGAGTGAATAAAAAATACGTCTGGCGAAGAATGTGATTAGTTTCGCGTAAATCACGAACGGTCGAGTAAATCAATCAATCGAGTAAACCAATGAACAATCAAGCTAAGAACACTCAGCAAAAAAAATCCCGAACACTTTCTTTGCGGGCCATTTTACGATCTGTTCAGCGGCTTAAATAGTAGAAGAATACGATCACGAAAAGCATTACTTCACGACAATGTCAAGCGCATCCCACTTCTCCTTTTTAATCCGCTATTAAAAATGATTGGTACTTGAAATAAAATAAAAATGTTGCAGCGCCTGTTATTGTAGAGTAAAAGTCCACTCTGTTAAAAAAATAACGATACTGAACAAATATTCTATTACGAACAGTATCAACGTCGCTTCTTACTTCCGGTGACCCTTCGTCCTCTCTGTGGTAATATTGCCCGCGACGCAATACGACGCGTACGAGCATTCGTCTTGTCACTTTTCACGGAGCGGAAGTAGAAAAATGAAAAAAAAAAAAAAAAAACAAAAAAAAAAATAGCGTAAAAGAGCAGCGTGTGCTCCACTGTCTCTCCAGCCACTCGCGACGTCGCTCATTAGCATTTAGAGTGTGTGAAAAGATTTATTCTCCCAGTGTACGACTGGTGGATCAAGACGCGGTATGCATAGGATTATATTCATAGTCCCCATACTCCCGGTCTTCTACGCGAGATGCTCCTTCTCACGTTCTCTCATCGTCGTCCACTACATACCCTGCGAGAAGCCACCACCATCCCCTTACGAGATAATAATTAACAGTGTTCTTCCATGTATTCGCGGAGGGAACGATCCGAGAGACAAATTATTAATGAAATGAAAAATACAGTAGAAGCGTTGGTACGCAGAGTTGTTAACGCGAGATGCTTTCGACCGGTAAATATGAACATTATTCCCAGAAATACCGAAAGCAAGTTGAAAGATAATGAGAAGCAAGAGGTGCGAGAAAGGTTCTTCTCTCGGATTTCCTGAAATATAATACGTTAACTCGTTCCTAAATGTCTACTTCGTTCCTTTGTGTACCTCCACCGACCGTCCTTCTTTAGTTGCAACGTTCGAGCAAAAGCCCGAATAGATGTTACATTTATAAAGATGTATATCCTAATATAACGGGATGTAAATTAAGCTCGTCGTTCATCCGTATATTATAATAAAAGACGAATTATCCACGATTATTTACTATCAAATGTCTCCGTTTTTTCTTTTATTTTCCATGTTCTCGACTTTTAAATTAAATAAGAGTTTTCTTGGGTTTTATAGAGTAGTGAAGTATCTGAATTGTTCCGAAGCGCGTAGAGCGCCTTTGCTGCTTGTTGTTATGAAAATCTCAGTGCGTCATTATTACATAAGGCTTCCCGTGAAAACAACGACCTCTATTGAATCAAATATTCTTTCGAAGTCGCAGCTTCGTACACAGGAAAACAACTAAGTCCCGTCGGGAATCTTACTTTTTTATTTCTTTCGACATGCCAAAGGAGCAGAAAAAATCACATTTATTTATTTTTCTTCGTTATCGGTCGCGAGTTCTTTAATTTTCGTAATTTTTTTTTTTTTTTTTTTTTTTTCGTTTGGAGATTCGTAGGAGTGAGTGGGAAACTATTGTACGTCTAGTTAGCTACTGAAACGCTATGGTGGGATAGAATCATTCTTTGTTATTCCACTATTTTTTATTAATTAAATTGATTTATCTCATTTTATTCTATTTGAAACGATAGTTTTTCAATGAAAAAGAAAAAAAAATTGTGCGGTATAAAGATATATAGTCGTGAGTGTGAGACAACTGTAAATCTAGTTACGGAAAATCTACATTCAGATAGACATTGCGATGAGCCTTCGACTCATTGAATCGTCGCGTTATCTCCGTTGAATCGGTGGAAAAAAGTCAATCAGCTTCGAAGAATTTGCAGCACAGAGACGAGGTTGGAAAACTTTTTTTTTTCCGTTCTTTCGTCGTCTCATCTCGTATCCCCGTCTTCGCTTTACTTTTCTTCCAAACTCTTGAAGTGTTATCTCGAGAACTGTCAGAGCGCGGAGTATCGAGAAGTTCATCGAATAAACAACGATTAATCTGTGTCTCTCCGTCGTTTGCTATCAAAGTCCCGATAAAAGGAGACCTTTGTCACGAGAGAGTAAATAATATATATTTAATTAATCACTCCGTCGAATGGAACGAAGGCTACCGGCGTTCGTCGACGCGTTACCATCGAATTTATTCGATCGAATATCAGCGCTATTCGACTCTTTGCCTTAAATCCAATGAGTTATATAGATACAGTCATTCAGCTCAATAAGAATTTCATTGCTATAGCTCCAGAGAGTGCATTAACGTTTGTAATAATATCAAAGTAAATGGGACTACGGTAGAGACTTGATTGAGCGAGAAAGTAATATTTGAAATGAGTTAAATTCTGCACGAGATCTATCAACTAAATGTATTCGTATTTCTGAATCGCATTTTCTTCTTTTTGCATCTCATCCTTCTATCCGAATGGCTTTCGGAAACTGTTGTAACGATATTGGATGTCCCCTTCCCTCTTCCCTCTCCCTGTCCCCACCCTGTGGTGCAGCTGCGAACTGGGCAAAGGGAGACCTTCGCTCGCGCTGTTCGATTCAATTTCCTCTCATTATTCCGCAGGTTTCGTTTCTCTATTTATTCGTTCGCTCGAAGCTTTCGTCTCCCCGTACCCTCCAGCGGTTCCGTCCGCCGGACGAAGGGTTTTCAAACGTTGAAATTCCTATCTTTGTACCACAATGCTTAATTAGTGCGATTGTCATCGTTCCTCGGTCCCTATTATTTATCCGTAGTACCGTTATTATCTCTTGACTCTTGAAACCGCCAAGAGTACCAAAGTATATTCGAAGTATTCTCGTCGGTAACGTGAATGCGCTTCACTTGTTAATTGGGAATTTTTCCCTCCGTCGGGAATGAGATTTCCAATTAAAGTTTCCGATGAAACAAACACGGCGTCATAAACACAATGAATATTTTATATTTTCCTTCGAGATTAACGACTGACTCGTCGCCATTCTGTCGAATAAACAAGTTCGCAAAAATAATGAGATAACCGAAGCGAAAAAATCTCGTCTGAGCATATGATTTCCCACTGGAAACAAAATATACGACGGAAAAATAATTTTATTACGGGATTTTACTTCCTCCGGTCTTCAACCCTACGAAACGAGAATTATTAGGTTTCCGGACATTTATTGGAAGTTTACTCTGTTAAATAAACGATTATACACGAAGCTGAGTATACGGCAAGTCATTCGAGACGAACTCCAATGTAATCCGTCCACGTAAATCTGAGGTAACGCCACCAGCATGTGAATCTGCTAAAGCGTAACGAGCCGGATTCTCTGAAAACAGATTGTGGTTTTGAGGTACTAGCAGAGGGTAGACATAACCTTCCCGCGAGTGAGAACTTGCGCAGTTGCGCGTATGTATGCGCATCAGGAGGAACAACTTGGCCAGTGTCAGACAGCGCGAATGTGCAAAGTTCTATGCTCTTCGTCCCTTGTCTTGGTCTCACCGTGCAGATTGTTGGCGACAAATCTGAAACTTGCGAAGGTGAAACCCTCTCTCTGCCTCTTGACGGTGCCAAAACTTTCTGGACTACTTGCCGCTTCTGTTACGACTGCATCCATACCTAACCGCTATCGCGATGGTCGGATCCCGAAGCTAGTTATCTTGACCTCCCGTCCGGGAGTTTACACGGTCAGCTGGGAATTAAGGCAGTGGGATAAACAAGAGACTCGGCGAAACTGTAGAAACTCGGGGCGTGTCTCGCGAAACTGGAGGGGAATTTGTCATCAATCTCACTTGAAAACCCTTTACCATACCCTTGGAATTAGGAAGGGAAGTCCTCTTAGAGACGACATCCTTGAAAGGGTTTAATGTAGTAATTGAAACAGAATGTTGTATTTTTGGATCCTCATTTGATGTGGATGTGTTCTTTGTATATGAGGTTCTCTCATATAACTTGAGGTTTAGGAAATTATAGTATGCGGTGCAATCGACAGCTTGGATTAGATCGATCAAGTACCATCCTCGTCACAAAGTGCTAGTCGCCGAACTTTGGTGATTTCTGACGGTTTCTCATCAACCTGTATCCGCGAGATTTGGAACTTTCTGGACAGTTTTGGATTATTTATTTTCCATTGCTGTGGCAAGCGTTCCTCAGAGTTTCTAAATGCGCCTTCTATGCCTATGGCTGATAGGTAACCCTTCTTCTACTGCTTGGTGCGGTTTCGGAATAAGAAAGTAAAATTCAAAAAATAAAATAAAATGATGCCAATATTTATTAAAAAAAATTCTAAAGTGAACTTTGAAAGGGCAGCGGGAAGAAAAAAAAATTAAATAAGTTTGTCGGAATATTTTTAAATGACGATAAAATTGTTCGTAGTTTTCTCAACATCACTTCGGAATATCGTGTCTATCTATCGGAACGAGGAGAACAATAAGACGCAGAAATCGAATATGTGTTATCCAGGTCAACGTGTCAGGGGAATAGCCGCGAATCCAACAATCCACTTCTCGCTCTATATCGAATTCAATAAGAAAATACTGAAGTAAAAGAAAAATGGAGTACGAGGAATCCTTTATTTCTCAGCTGCTCGTGTTCCATCCTCACGACACGAAGCGTAAGGCCATTGTGCGATCGCCTTGACTTCCATTTTCTCTTCTCTCCTTCCTCCTTGGCTTCCCTCGGCTTTGATGCAATTCCAAAGACTCATACGTGACGTTTAAAAGAGCGTACCAAACGCAACGAGAACATGGCCATCATGAGGAGCGAATGGTACATCTCCTGTATGATACCGCTTGGCTAACGTCCAGCCCGGCCGGTTCGGTTAAACGAAGCGAATTGTCCAAGCTGGCCGCGAGACCATGGCCAGGGCCTCTCACCGGAGAAAAGCTCTGACCGTCGACAGACCGATATGTCTCTCTTTTCATCGTCATCCTTCTCGTAGCGGTTCTTGTGGTCGGTTCTTTCTCGTCTATCCTTATCAGTCTCGATTCTTTTATTTATATTTCTATATATATATATATATATGTATATATCTTTTTTTTTTTCATTTCCTTCTCGTCGTCATACTGTCGACTAGCCCTCTCGCTTATCCGCCCCGTACTCGCGAGAAACGAGCGAACGTCCGGCTCGACATTCGAGCGTGTGAAGTGAAACGTTGAAATGGCCGAGTCCGGAGGTTGGCAAAGAGTGAGAGGTATAGCTGGAGTGGGATTCGCTCCGATTATCGTTAATCCTCGAAACGTTGCTAGGGGAGACTGAAAATAGACGAAAGCGAGGGATAGAGAGAGGATTCATTGAATCGATGCGCCCCGGTAACGGTAGCAGTAGGACGGATTTCGATATTCCAGATCGAACCTTCCCCCGTTATCGTATCTGCCATACGATTTACGCAACACCTATGCTCACTTCCCTTGTTCCCATAATCTGTACACCGAAATCGACTTCCGCAAAATTCAACGATTCTATCGTATATTCTTACGAGCATTAAATTATCATTGAAAATAACTTGAATCATAATATCCGCTATCTTTCAATCCCATTTCGACTTTTTGTCCTTTTTCGACCACTTTGACCTTTTTCGATAAATCAATTTTACCTCGTCAGCCGGATTTTTATTAATCTTCGTGCCCAGTCTCGACGACGTCACTCTACTTCAACGTCCACGTCGAGATTATTCAAGAAAGAATTAAAGAAGAAGAGCGAACGAAGAAGAAGAGCGAGACTTTCGTTGGCGCTCGTTCCATCGCGAATGAAAAATTAAGGGTCTTCACTTTTTTTCGGGCATTTATCAAGCACCCCCTCCCTCCCCTTCTTCCCAGTCTAGGTGAACGCGCGGTGCTAGAGAAACTGCACGGTTTGCAGAACGTAATCTTGAGCAATTCAAAGAATACCACCCTCGTGACCGAAGCTCTTGGCCGCTTCGTTTTGCCCGATGGAGGGGATGAAAGCGCGCCGGGATTCTCCACGTTATTATCTCCTCAAATTCATAGACATATATATATATAAGAATATATAGACGAAGAGGCCCTCGTTCTATGGACTAATAACTAATAATATTTTCTTCGCGTCACCCCACTACTCGTGTCTGTGAACGCCTCATTTAAGTCTTTCCGTCGTATCAGATACGACCAAACGCGGTTTATTCTCACATTTTTTTTTTTTTGGCGTTTCCTCGGTGCTCTATGCCCTCCGCCTCGTTCTATCTTTCACCTCTTTTTGTTCCGAAAAATCTCTAGGTCCGTGTTCCACGGTAACAAAGACTTTTATGGCTCCCCAATGACGAGAGTTCGTGATATGATTATTCTACGAGTTGACGATTTCTCGAGCGGTGGACCGCGATACGGCAAAGCGACAAAGTTTTTATACAAAAAAAAAACCGTTTCTCTATCTTTATTCGACGCGCAAAAACTTTTTTTCGCGAAGTATGAAAGTCCAAAGTAATATTCGTTAACAAAAAAAAAAGTATATTCACGATTTTGAGTTATTTTTAATTTTTCATAATGAAAATAAGATTTTTTAAATTAGCGACGTCTCCTCGCAATGACTAAGCCAATTGTTGTGATGCCAAAAAAAAAGTGTTAAGTGTTTTAAGGGTTTGTCGACTAAACGAACGATGGCAAATAAAAAGTGAGGGAATGAGTCTTAAATGTTCGATGAGAGGTTATTTTCCATTGTCTCGCTTTATGTTCGAGAAGAAGAAGATATATACGTTTTTTTTACTGTGCCGAAACGAGAAGGCCACGCGGAGATCGACGGAATAAACTGGTCTGTATACCCTTGACGCGTGTAAAACGCGCCGGGGGTTGAGGCGGAAGGGGAGAGGGATGAAGTGAAACACAGCTGTTGTTGGTACGTGGATACGATGTGATAAGAGGAAAGCCGTAAAAGTTACACAGCCATGAGAAAGCGCGAGAGGGAAAGAGGATACGAGAGTAAGCGAATATATAGTACGAAGCACTACAACAGCGAGGATATGGACACTTCGCACCCACTTGACAGGTTTATGATTGTCGTGGTTGGAGGGATGAGTCTACGAACTCGAAAAAAAAAAAAAAAACCATAAACTACTAACATGAGCCGCGATACGAAGGCGCAGAAATATACATTGTAATATTAAAAAAAAAAAAAAAGCCGTATCGCGTGACCTTAATAACGTCCGTTACCCATTTTTTTTTTGCGCTATTTTTTCAACTTCTTGGCTGCACCGAGGGTGCGAAAGTATTGAAAGAAAAATATGCGACCTCCGTGCACTTCATGGTATAACGGCATAGCGGCCTCTTGAACTGAATCCCTCTCGACATTTACTTTATCGGGTAAATCCCACTGTACTCTACCCTCTTGCCCTGTGCTCTGGACTAACGCGTAATCGTCTAAAACTCCACCGCACTATTATATCTAACCACGAGGTAGAGTGCGCAGTACTGAATACCTTTCCCGCCTGCGTTCGCAGTAAACTTGAATTATAAACCTCCGGGCATAGCAATGAACCGAATGGAGCAGCAGTAATGTTGTCTTTTGCCATGAAAAGCACAGCTGCAATTGCATAGCTTCGCTGTAACGGAGCTTTTTGTGAATAGAATAATAACCGCAGTAGTCACAACATTTTTGGTTTTTTTTTCTTTTAGTATTGATGACCGGTTGAACCGAAGTATCGAATAGTGATAATATCAATTATCATTACGCAGAAACTTTAATTGTTAAAAGTTCACGTGAAATGAACTTTTAACTGAATGTGAAACTGTTTAACTGAATTTAATGAATGTGAAAGTTCATTCCCAAGCAATCTACAGAATCGAAACGAATGAACAGAAAATAAAGTATATATCAGCAAATATAAATGATATATCATATAACGAAAAATAGTTTTGTATCTTATATATCGCTGATTATATGTTGTATATGTTGCAAATAATGTCTGAAAGATATTATATATAAAAAAATGATAATATAAATATTATCATAAAAACGATTTAAAAAAAAGTAAATAATAAAAATAATACCGAATGTAATTATTATTAAAAAAAATGTTAAAATATCAATAAATAATAAATTATTATTATTATTTATAAATGATATTTATTCGTATCTACTTCACTATACATATTTCAATTTCATGATGAATTTCGTGAGTGATAAACCGTCAATCCTCTCGTTAATGGCTTCACTATAGTATAAAAGAAGCAATTAGATAGCATTAGACACGCCGCAATGGGTTTACAACATCCTCCATATTACGGTAATTCGACATAAACCAAATGCATGATATCTACATACAGGTAAATTGGTAGCGGAACGAAAATCGTGGCGTGATTCGTAATATTGCCTCGAAGCGATTGTTTCAATCTATCGCACGACAGAACGAGGCAAGGAAGGGGTGCGAGTTAAACTTGTCGAAGAGTGTAAAGTTTTCCGAAGCCCCAGTTTCTATATTACACGATCTCGCTCTTTGCCCTCGATTTTCAACTTTCCAACGCGAAAGTTTAAAGGCCGAAAGATCTGTTAGGTAGCGCGGCGGCGGCATCCATCTGGCCTCGTCCTGGCCTACACGTGTCCGGCGTTCCATACCATACGCGAAAGGGTAAGGTATATACGCGGAAATAGTAACAGCCCGAGAAAATTACTCGCTAAATCGAGCTCCGAGAAGTGAGAAACACGGAGGGAGACAGAAACCGCCAGCCTAGCCGCCCTGTACGAGCTGTTATACGAGGAAACGAGTCCAGCGAATGAGAATCGTGATCTCGTGTTGCCAGACGAACTTTCTGAAAACTTGGACAGCCACGTCGATCCGAGTGTGTTGCATGTCTCGCGAGTTCTTCCTCCCTCCCTCCCCTTCTCCCGTCTGGGTGTAGATATACATTGCAGTTACTATAATACGAGATCGAGTTGTATGCACTAATATGCAACACGGTTGCATGATCTATGCTATTTTACCCGAGACTTCCCCTTCCTCTCTCGTTACTACTGTTCCCGTCATCGTGTACCCTTCCGCATCCGACCCTCTTCAAGTGTTAGACGTTTCCACCCTTTTCCTAACTCTACGGTATCATCGATATTGATTTTTCTTTGAAATTGAAATCATTTGAAATTTTATTGAGTTGTAGATATTTAAAACATCGTAAATTGAGGACATTTGAAATCTCGTAAACTTCGAAAATTTTTATGAATCGTAGCGTGATAGATCGAGAATTATCCCAGAAAGAGGGATATTTTGCATTTTGAAAGGTGTCACACTGAATTTTCATGAAATAGAAATGTTTCATGAAAACAGATCGCGATAAAAATGAGGAAACAGGAAAGATTGGGAAGAGGGGGATATAGACACTTTACGCAGTTCTATCGACTGAATGATTTTAACAATGCTTCCAATTATCAGTTGAGAGTTTGGCGGATAGAGAGCAGCTTAACGACGAAGATTCAAAGGTGTGGGACCGGGTAGAGGGACAGCAAAAGCAGTATTTCCCCGAGTTGCGAAGAGGCGAAGCTCTTTCTATGCCCTCACACCCGTCGAGCACTGCTTCGCCGGCCGCTTTAAATTACGTGCTGAAACTGGATCAAAGGCTCGCCTTTCATTTGCCCTGCCATCCCCCTTTGGCCCTTCGCATCCGCCTGACATTCGCCATTTCATGGTAGAGCTACGATTTTTAATGAGTACACGACGCCCCGTTCCGAAGCTCTTGAGAAAGATCGAGTTGTACGACAACGAACCTGAGCTCGTCACGTGTCAAGTACACGTCTATTAACTTTCGAAATTAACTATCGTACTAATTACGTATATACATATCGATCGTATTTATCCTGAAGAAGCGCAATCTGAGTCACGATTCGAAATCCGCTCAACCAAGAAAAAGCTTCGATGTTTCATGTAAAAAAATTGGACACGAAGCAGTTGCTACTGGCGTATTGCGACTCGTGACTTTCTCATCACGATCGTTAAACTGCATGAACCTACTGATTTTTTTATTTCAACAGTTTCGGTAACTCTGACGCAACCGGCTTGACTATGAAATATTTGAAAAAAAAAAAAAAAAAAAAATGAGTGGTGTAAAATGATTAATAACGTGAGCCGCGATATTGAAATTTCCGCTAGAATTTGCAATTTACGTTTCCCTCTGGAATTTTCGAACATTATATCATAAGCCACCGGTGGCGTGTCGAACTTCCGATGCTGGTCACGCCTCTTGAAGCTGGAGTCTCAAGATATAGACGTTACCTCTAAATATGTACGTACATTCAGACAGATGGGTCGGGAAAATCCCTTTTTTTAAATAAGTAAAAAGTAAAAAAAAAACTATTCGGACCATGAAATACGATAGATTGAGTCACAATAATGAGGACAAAAGTGAGAAAACTATTTTCTTTTCTGTGATGTTTAAAAGAGTTATTTAGTCCATAAATTTGGAGTTATCTTGCCGAATGTTTCGGAATGCAAGAGACATCGAGGACTGGAGGTATCGAATGTGCACCGAGAAAACTCTTGCGTGTGAAACTAAATGACAATCGATTTGTTCACCGAACACAGGAAACAAAACCACATAAGGATAATAATAACTGTTTACATAGATAACATTAATAATCGTACATTCAACGTGAATATGTAAAAAGTAATTTATTAGTAATTGTACGCTAGAATTATCCGTTTCGAAAGCTTCTCGAGTCGTCTTACAACATTGATGCCTCCCTCAAGGTAGTAAAACTCATCCCCGTCTCTATAAATCTCGGGTACACTCGTGGTCCTCGTTTCTCTCCGTCCGCTCGTTTTTCTTTTCTTCATCTTTTCACGGCAGTGCTCTCGCCGAAGTTGGGATTTCTCGACTGTACGTGGCGAAACACTTCTGGTCGTGAAGGATAGAAACTCTCAACACACCGTGTGCTACCCTTCCCGTATTATTTAGCGCAAATTGCATGCTTGCAATTTTCACTATCATACTTCGCGCTCGAAGTGAGAGTAATAAAAGCGAGTGAGAAGAGAAGAATGAGTAAAACGTATGGCCCCGAAGTTCGCATGACCTATGATGAATTATTGTGCTCGTCATGTTCGTGATGAAAAATGTTTATCATCGCGAAACGAACAGGGGAAACGCCTATATTACGCTGCGATAAATTCCGTGTTCCACGCTTTGTGTCGTGTTAACAATGTGAATTTGATCGTAATGTAAAAAAAAAAAAAAAAAAGAAAATGTCGGAACGCAACACAATGTAATGAATCCAACGAAATGGGTGCGCAACCACATATACGTGTACTATTCGACTTCGAATACCAATACGACTTTGCAAACGTGTACAAATGCAATAAATTAAATTATGCCGCAGTTTCCAATCATCTCGACAAGTTCACATTTCCAGAAATTCGATCGCGGATGGACAAGAACGTTTAAAAATATTATTCATTGGCATACTATATGGCGTCCGCGGTTTGATCTATGGGCGAAATACCGTGGATAATTAAATTCGATTGAGTCAAAGGCCCTTTTATTGCCAATTCCCAACGATCCATGTATATTTAAGCACATTTAGATCGGCATTTTTCGGCATTTCAATGAGCAAACTTGATAATGTAGAAACCTATACTCAACGGTTTGCACGATAAAGCCGTCGTTTTCGTCTCTACCCGTCTCGATACAGATTCTCCATTCTCTCGTATTTTTTTTTTTTTTTTTTTTTTTTTTTTTTTCAGTTCGTGTTTCATTCTTTCCCACGCGAGCAATTCAATATTCTTGCTCCGTACCAGCGAGTGGTTAAGAGCTTAAAGGATGCCGCGGTACATCCCTTAAATATTTAACCCCGAGATTGCTGGATTCCCCGAAAGGAGCTGTACAAGCAAAAACACCGGAGTGAAGCACACGCCCGGAAATCCCAAGGTTAGCTGTACACTCTTTTTCTATACCTCTTTCCATTATTCTTTTGACCTCCGGGGTGCAACGGTCTCGAAAGCACCGAAAAGCTTATAATTCTTTATGCAAAGCGCCAAGTCTTTCCCCGCATTTGAATTCACCTCGTATTAAAAATTCAAACAGATTGGCCGCTGTGTTAAAAAAAAAAAAAAATGGCAAACAAGCAAAAACATTTAACCTTCAATCCATATCTTGTGATGGTATTTGTGTGCACCGGATATCAATTAAATATTTATTGACCGTTCCTGTCGGCAATCTCGTTGCACAGAGAGAATGCGGCATACACGCTATCGCATAATTTATTCCTTCTGCGCAACAGCGCTTGCCATCGAGAGAAGCTATTGTAAAGATTTTTATTCGATTTGTTTTGAAATAGAAAAATTGCATCTATCGACACATAACGAAAGAATCGGACAGAGGAGAAAAAAAGAGAAAAATATTAAAAAATCGATGATATTTTACGATAACCGATGCCAAGAGTTCCGTTAATAAGAATAAAAAAAAAATTTTAAAAAAGCTCCACTACGCGGCTTACGACATGTATAACGCCCCGTGGTCCGCATCGGTCCGCATGTACATACGTACATGATACGTACGTTGTACTTTTATTCGGTCGATTCTCGCGTTCTCCTCTCGCTATCGCATTCTCGGGGCCCCGAGGTTTCGCAAAAAGCTAGATGGCTTTCGCTCGCAGCCCTGACGCGACTCTGAAACCCATTGGAACCTCAGGCGAACCCTCGCGCTGTAACCGCTTTTGCACCGAGTATCCGGGGCGGAGGGGGGGAAGGTGCAATATCGAAAACAATGCGATTTTACTGCTTCGAACTCGAGAGAGAACGGGGAAACGCGAATCCGGCATGCAACTTCGTTGGTGAACGCTTATCGTGACTCAAAAACTATTTGCTTTGCTTTCCCCAACAAGCGAGCAGTTCAATATTCGCGGCAAGCTATGCTGCACTCGTTCAACTAGAGTTAACGATCCAAAGCTATAGAAGCACTTGCCATGACGGTGAAGTTTTTCCATGGATACGAGGAGCTCGTGAAGCAATCGAAGGAGAATCGGCAAGACTCACTTCCATCGATGCGAAAGAAATTTTACGGGTAAAAGCTCGTTGGGAGATTCTCGACGTTTGACATTGTCGACACGTTTTCGTCGCGACTTCTGTGAAGTTCTGAGATTTCTCCTCGTTTACGATAACGCCGCACCTCACTTTCGAGACAATCGACGATTCTCGATAGTTGGAACTTGAGAACGCGTAAATGTGAGAGCTTTCGATATGAACGAACGGATTGCCGAGGTGACGAGTACGAGCGCTTTTCAGAATCGTTATTGCGTCGACAAACTTTGATGTTGCTGTTAGTTGCTGTTATGAACAACTTTAGATAACCACGTATACGGGATATCGCGAGCTTTGTTCACAATTTTGTTTGATCGCATGTGCTTTTGCCTGTGTGAAAAAAAAAGCGTCGCATCAATTTTTTGATACAATTTTCTCGATGTGACCGGTGTGCAATAGCCCGAGCGACTCGAGCTTCGTATTGCGATTCCAGAGCGAAATTCTCGTTTAGTCGAAACCCGCAACAACGTGTCTGACAATTTGAACGAAATTAAAAAAAATATATATATATTTTCCTCGTGCGACAGTTAGCGGCGGCGTTTGAAAGCGTTCGGATGCGATAGACGGTGATACGGGGTATGGCGAACGTTAGTCCCCGCACTGTGGACACACGATGAGCCGTGGGCATCAGCCGTTTTCCCCAACGCCCCGCGCAAGCTCGCTGCTCCGATGCTGTTTGGCGCAAGATATTGGAGTTTAATTTGAAACGCCCGTGAGATTCTGCTTTCTCCGTCTGCTCGGTCGTTCGCCGATAATAACCACAGCCCGTTCAGATCGACGCTTAATTACGCAATAAACGTCGAGCACGGTATTCGAACTCATAACGGCGCCGTCGAGGAATTTTATACTCGATCCCTTATATCCTTCGATATCCGATGCCAATAATTAAAAAGTTATTAGGGTCACATCAAGAATAGCTTTCAAGCAACGAATAGCTTTCGATTGATTCTCCGACTCATATCGCCCTTTGCAATCGTTTCCCTCGTTTCTCTCGCTAATCAACGATATTTTTTTTTCCATTGTCGATCGACGTCGACATCCAGACGTTTCCGATTCGGGGCAATCTTGTCAAATATCGTTCAGCTTTGCGTGATTTTTCCATCGCGAGGATATGATATTACAATATGGTAAATCACACAGAATTACATTGTAACGAATATATAGATGACTATTCATTATGACATACGATATTACATAGACTTAACGATAGACGAACGAATGGACGATCAATACGAAATCGATTGTCATGATTTGTAAGGAATTTTTTCAGTGTAGTAAAATTAAAGGAAGTTATCAAAAATAAAGTATCGACTACAGGTTTTCATACATATGTATCTATAAAAAAAATGTATGATAATCGTACGTTAAATTTAATTTAATTATGCATACAAATCCCAGTAACAGTACATTAAATTTTTTTCGACAGTGTCGCAAACATCATAGAATTTAGCTGCTCAGTGTCTACTCTGTTGATCTCAAATTCCGAATATCAATGCCCGAAACTCGAAATTTCCTTACAGTGGTGTGATTTTAACGTATCTTGCAAACAAACACCTTAAATCTGTGAGCTGTGAAACGTTGGATTCAGAAGTGCGGTTATACCGTCAAAGATGCAGTAACCGCACCAGCGTAACGCATAAATGGTACATAAACAGTATCGTTGCGGTTGGTGTACGGTACTGTGTACACAGAAACGAAGGAAAATCCGAAGGCGTTTGAGGTAACGAGTAGAAGAGCGCAAGTATAAAGGGGAGTGTGAGATTGCCGTATAGGTAACGCCAAAACCCCTGAGCACTCGAGCTAAATAAATACTGAAGTCGCCGAGGCGCATCCCCTGCACCACATCGCCTTCTCTAACCCGCCCTCATCCGCGCGGCTTTCGACGAATTCTCGCTTTCTCACATCTCCAACAAATTCGCTGCCAGGTAGACACGCACCAGATGGCCCTGATGTAGGTACCTAACAGAATGTTGACAAACACGAAACGTGCACACGAAGAGTACACTTCTCTATCCTCCTATGTGTCCCGGGACCGCGCCGAGCAATGGATCTCTCTTCTATCGTGAACTCTCGGGAAGTTAAAAAAAAAAGAATTTGTATATTAAGGGATCATTCTAGTGTGACGGATCGAAAAATGGCTGATTATCACGATTTTTTTCGATGGATAAAAAATGCTAATCAGTCTGATTTTTTTAATGTCAAATCAAAGCACTCATGAAGAACAAACAACATTTTTACTTTTTTTTTTTGCGCGGTTGAAAATGGCGTGTAAAAAAAAATGGCTACTGATGGTGTACACTCCTCTAATCGTAAATATTGTCTGAATCAAAATTTGAAAAAAGACTATTAATCAGTATGAAAGCACGAATATCACTATGACGTAATAACGTGTGCCAATAATGTTTATTAACAATGCTGGAAAAAAAATTTTACACGAATGCGGCTTAACCCTTCCAATCAAATTTTACTAATGCATTCATCAATTCAGCACCGGTCCAATTACCAGGGGCACCGTCGTGAATGCATTTGCCATTTGGTACAACAATAGCTGCGCGTTCGTATTCGGGAGATTTTTATCCCATTTTGCAACAACAATTGCACAACGTTTGTTTGGATTGGTACGGGTTCGTGTTAATCGATTAAATGACGCGATAATTGATTTTTTTTTCCGTTTCGCATGAACCGTTGTCCTGACGAAAATGTATTGGGTGTCCGGTACCGTGTTTACAATATTCGAGCCGCTTGATTAGTTATTTTATCCGATTCTATTCTCGTCGTAATGAAATTGGGTAAAAGCGGTTGAATACTCGTCGATTTAACTTCCACAAATTAACTGTGTTAATCGGAAATATCTCGTGTTTAGTACTTTGTTGATCATGTCGATTTACATATCGATCTGATAGTTAATTTGTTCAATTGACAATTAAGTATATCAATCCTCATAATTATAGAATTAGTGTCATCATGAAAACTTATCACAGAAGAACTATAAGCATATAATGAGTCATAATTATAGATCAGTAATGTCATATAACATATACCAGATATAATTTTCATGTGTATTTATCTCGCGCATCGTTTCGGTCTTTGACCGGAGGGAACGTCAAAGAATTTTCAATTAAAGTTTCGGATCGGCTTGATAAAACGAGAACAAGCAAAAACCTTTGGCAAACGAACGTCGCGTGCCTCTCAGTCCACTTAATCGCACGTTAACCATTCCCTGCCCTTCCGTACCTAGATAATGCTTTACACCTGCTTTCACAGGCATCGGAGAGCTCTCAACATCGATGAAAAGAGAACAACAAAAAAAGTTTAACCTTAAAGCGTACCTGACGTTCCGTTTAAAAGTATTCGCATAGTTTCTCCGATGCGGAGAATTTTGCTGACCTACTAATTATATATTCGTTCGATAGAACGCTTGCACGCTTTGTGTTTAAATAACAAGTTTTCCATGATGTAACGAACGATCGTGTAATTCGGAAGTGGGGCCTCGAACCCTTTGTTCCTCAAATTAATTCCAGTTACGTTGCAGTACTTTAATAGCTCCGATCCTCGGTTACTTATCCATCCCGGGACGCAAATGAATTGGGATAAAACTGGCTAATGCCTCGCTGGGGCTACATCGAGGCAATTTCTACTGTGAACGGAGAATTGAAAAATCTAAGAGCTTCGGCTGGGCTTATAACGTTACCTCGGTTGGATAATGAAGTTGAGGATCGTGGGGATTCAATGTGTACGGGAAGTGGAGCTATTTATGTGTGTGCCTACGGGAATGCATATATATACCATTGGTTGAGGGTGGAAGAGAGGGGGTGGGTATAAAACCAGGCAGCAGTTGAGGAAAAGCTGCTTAGGCAGTGAAACCGCGGGCGCGAACTCGTGACTCTATATCCCGTCCACCTCACTCAATTCTCCGGTGAAGTTTTCCTCCTGAGTCCTCCGTCGGGGCTGGTAGCACAATGCAAACTGTAACTTATGCGCCAGTCACCACTACCCACTGACGGGACAGAAAACCAACGTTGTAGGTGCAATGTTACCAGAAATGCCCGAAGGATCCGGCATCGCAGTGCTAGAAACGATGAGTAGAACCGCCACTACCACCCACCCATTTTCATCACCAACCCACCCACCCACCCACCGAGTACCTTCCTCGGGACGAGTCTGTATGCTTCCAAAGCACCGCGGTTGCCATTGCATTGCCCAGCACGACCTTCCCTGCGGCGTAGCCGTCCGCGTGGCTTAATTAAGCGAGATCGCCGAGGATCCCCCGTAGAGTCGAGCCATAGCACAACAGCAAAGATAAAAAAGAAACAAACACTATTCTCACCGAAATATAACTCGACGTAAAGCAAATTTTTGAGTGGAGACGAAATTTTAGATTCGTCAGAGGGATATGGAGGGGAATCCTGCGACCGAAACGATGCGGGAGTATCTTGTCATTTCATTTTTACTCCAGTGTTTCAGGAAAATAGAAACGTGGAGCTTCCGAGACAATCGGGAATAACGCATATTTGGGAGTTTTTCTCTTCGTGTATATTGCAGAGGATTGCCGGGCGGACTTGTTTAAACTACTTGGCCTCCAGACGCTACCGCGTCTCTTGATCAATAGAATTCACCAAAAGAATCATAAATCTGATCGAACCGAAATGAAAAAAAAAGATATCGCGAAATACATGTATAAAGTATCTAATATATATATTTTAATCGTAAAACTGTATATTACGAATATATTTAAAAAAATATTTCTGCAAATATAGAAAAAATTATATGCTAACGTATTAATTATATATAAAACGCCGATTTTCATATATTTCAGTTATTTTTTATTTATTGATTAAAAATATATTAAATATATTTTTAATACATTTTTCGTATATACTTTTTTGCATGTAGAGATTCTGATCAACTATTCATGAATTTTTTTCGTCGAGTATAATTGGCGCTCACATGCGAGCTAAGCGCAAATTCCGCAGCTTATTGGATAACTCACTTGATCGAAATTTGCATAATATTCGGATTATAAAACTCTCGAAAGAATGCATGCAATCGTAAGTAAAAGTTTAAATGCTTAATGATGCATAATATTATTTGCTTCAGGTCGGGAATACTTGTATGAAACATATACCGTATGCCACACGCGACGGTGCATTACGATGCTATGAGATCTCAGAAGGTATTTATTGTTATTGAACACGAGTTTTACTGTTTTACGAAACATATCTTCGCCATTTACATTTATACTCGGAAAAGGGGAAACTGCGTATAATGCTTCGAGGAGAATTACAGTAGCGCCTCGATTATCCAAATCTCGTTTATCCGAATTCTCGATTATCCGAACGACTACTCGATTTATCCGAACTCTCGGTTATCCGAACGATACCACGAAACACACATTGTTGCCGGGCGAGAGCAACAATGCAGCGTCGCGGTTCCGGCTATTACGGGAACCGCGTGCGTTAGAAAACGTATTTGACCGCCTAAAAACGTGTACCCACCGGTCGCCAGTTGAAGATCGATAGTTTTTGAAAATCCCGAACAAAATAAAACGAAATAAAAGGAAAGTCGCGCCGGGTACGACGCGAAAGTCAGCAAATGTTGGATGACTACCAGCAAATATGACCGCCGGTATAATAAACTGAGGTACGGCGGGGGTGGAGGTGGGAAAAAAAAAAAAAAAGTTTTTGAAAATATATTTCGATTATTGCACATTGTATTTATAATAAAATTTTTGTTTTTTAAATTCCGCGATAAAAATTGCACTTCGATTATCCGAATCAGGTGCGGTCCCAATTAGTTCGGATAATCGAGGCTCTACTGTACAGGTGTTTCGATCGTCTGTAATAAACGTCTCCAACAGAATATGTGCCTTAGAAGAAAAACCTAATGCCTCATATCTCTCCTCAGTCACAGACACAAACAGACGACTGCCACTTTATTGCTTCAATTAGTTATTGCGAGCCGTATTATAAACGCCGAAACGATTATGAGTCTCGAACATAATCTCGAAAGTTCGTTGAATTTTATTGTTACCTGCCACCAGCCGCTGAAAGCAATTCGTGTGTACGACCGTCACGATCGTATCGTGTCTCTTTTATACGCGTCTTACGATCCAATCGTGCGTCGAACGATCGTCCCGTAAAAATAACGAGATGAAAAAGAACAACGACGGGACAACATTCGCCCGCTTACCAACCCGATATACGATGACGTAGAAACAAAAAAAAAATCGAACGATTTTCCATCGAACATCAGCTGTTCCGTCGATTATGAGAATAAAACAAAAACAAAAAAGAAAAGAAAAACACCGTCGATCTCGTCCCCAAAAAAATAGGCCGAATAAACGCGAATCCGTGAAAGTAGCCAGACATCATTTCAGTGGCAGATGTTACGAAACTTCTCGAAGCTGAATTGTTCCACGGTATATAATTGCGGCACTCGTGAATCCACCACTTTCCATATTTCTTCTGCTCTCACTCGGCTCTCGCTCCTTGCCTCTCGAGAAAACGTTGAGGCCGTACTTTCGCTTCTCCTTTCCTACGTTGACTATGAGCGCTGATTCTATAGCAGTGCTCATGGCCGATGGTTGGGTGCAAGGTCTGGATGTCTATCGAGTTATGATAACTACTTCTCCCTCGCAGTGGTGCCGATGTGCTACTGCCGCCAGTTGCTCGTTCGACTGCGGCGCGCACAGTTGGACGGAGTTGTTCGAGCTTAGAAACAGTAGTGCTTTCGCTCGTTCCACTTCATCCTCCATCTCCCCCTTGCATTCCCCTTACTTTTCTCACTCTTCGCTCTTCGCTCTTCCTCACCGTTCCCTAGCGCCGAGCTAAGAGAGATCGAAGGGAGAAGTTCCAGTGT
The DNA here is from genome assembly GCA_963971235.1 of Cryptus armator. Taxonomy (NCBI): domain Eukaryota; kingdom Metazoa; phylum Arthropoda; class Insecta; order Hymenoptera; family Ichneumonidae; genus Cryptus; species Cryptus armator. The sequence continues at coordinate 10,269,614 of OZ020242.1, read as the reverse complement.
TGACCTTCGTACCGAGTGCACTGTTTGCTGGAACCCAATTTTCCACTTCGACCGTTCGAACCACCCCTTTCGCGTTCCCGCGTGTACCACCCTCCTCTCTTACTCTGACTTTGTCTGGTCTTACGCTCGCTTCGCTGTCTCTTGTACGGCGTTAGATGGAAAACTTCGCTTTTCTGGTTGTGTACCTCCCGCACTTCTCTCGCAATCCTCTCTTTCATATATACGGGAGAGTATGTAATTTTTTACTCAAACTGGAGATTACGAATTTCAGCTCTCATCGTTCTTTTCTTGTTATACGTTTTACTATGACTTTTCATTAATCTCAGAAAATCGGAAAGATTATCAGATACAAATTTCCATTCGTTGAAACAATTTCGGTAAAATGTCTCCCTGCGAACAGTGGCTTCTTCGTGAACTCGTAGAAATGCTTATCTTCAAAAAATGCATACAAACCTTCACTACCTTTAGTTTCAACTCTGATTGAACCGATTTCTGCAGAAGAGGCTTTCATAATTCTGAATCGCGTTGAGATGAAACGATTTTGGTAAAATCGCCTCCGGTATACAGACAGTCGCATCTTTATGATCTCATAAAAATGGTTAACTTCGACGAATCTATGAAATTAACGATACCTTCGGTTTATTGTCTGCCGTTGAGATGTAACATTTAGCACCTACGTTTCGTGCGCCAATGTCGGAAGCGTTCACATCAGCGAGAAAATTCACACGTACCGTGAGCTACCGGTTCGGAGAGGGCAGTGGAATTGTTGGATGCAACAGCAGTAGGATAAAAAAAAAACTGCAGACTCTGCGGTCCCGCTTAACGACCCGTGCAAAACACAGCATGGACTCTACTAGAATGCGCAACGAACACGTTTCGCTACTATAGTACTACTGGTACGGTAGAAAGAGTAGAGCAGAGCCCGTTGAGTTGCGGCGGTGGTATTCCGGAGCCTGCTGCGTTCGCTAGAACGCATCCAGAGAGTACCGAACGCGGCACGTACCAAAGCAAGAACCAGTAGAAGCAGAAAACCAGCAACGAGAGAGGAGTAAGGAGAGAAAGAGAGAGGCCTTACTCTGCCGGTACTCTCAAAAACTTTCGCTTAAACGACACGCTCCGTGTTCTCTTACTCTCACCCGATCGCAACAAGACCAACGACGATGATGACGACAACGACGAAAGGCTCTCATCTCGCTGAGTAATCGATGCTCACTTCTTTGATTTACAGTCGCGTGCTATCGGTCACGTTGACTTTGATCCGAACTACTCGGACTCTAAAAATCTCATCGACGAAACTTTCGTACTCTCGAGTAAATGGTTCGAAGTGATTTCGGAAGAATTTTTTTTTCCTTCGTAGAAAAGAATCAGACTGAAGGCGATGATCGCACGAAATAATGTAACAAAATGGCGAAAATGATGAGTGAAGAACAATCAAATCGAATATCGTATTGTTTTCTGCGCAAATGTCAGCATCGAATGATTAGCCATTCAGCATTTCCAAAAGTTGGTCTTTTCAAGGATCAAATGGAGTATCAAGTTGATGCAATTCTGCCGACATATACGGAGCGGATGAAGAAGTTGAAACTAATCAAACTCTTGCGAATGAAGTTTGAACGGTGACGAGGTTATACGTCGAAAACAGGAAGTCGATCGCTTAAAGTTAATTCTGAAGTCTGTCAAGTTGAGAAATCGAGATCGCACGGAGTTGTTAGAACGGAGTTATTTTACCACTCGAACTCCTTGGACGAGGTAAACTTGCGTTACCTTTTGAGTGTCCTTAATGGGTTTTTTTTTTTTTCTACTTTTTCAGGGAAGAAGTCAAGTTTTCGACGTACGTTTATGATGAATCTTTTTTATTTTTCGTCTATAAAAAAAAGCTATCACTTTGTTGAGTACGAGAATAAACGTGCGCCGTTCTCATTTCAAAATTTCAAATTATTTGCTGACGTTATAATTATGAAGTCTAAAGTTTCTGGCGCTAATCTAGGCCAACGTTATTCATCTGAACGTCGAGCTTTTTTTTTTTTTTTTTTTTTTTTTCGTACACCCACGGCAATTACTTTCGATTTTACGCTCGGTCTTGCGCAGTTTCCATGTCATAAAGTTTGCTTACTCATGCATTCTTAGCTACACACACGGGAACCTCGAGAACCGTTTGCGCATCGATTCCACCTGTACGATCTTTGACCCGTGACCTCGAAGTTTTCCGCATAAAACACACTTTTAATGCCTCAAACGATGCGACCGATTTTGCGTTTAATTTTTTTTCCCTCTTCGTCTTTGACCCCAATTTCCGATCGAGCGGATTGCAATTATTTGCCCCGAAGTAACGAAAAAAAAACTATTATTCAACGGGAAATTGCGTCTAAGCCGTAAAAAGTCATTCTCCGTTGGGTTATACATCGTTAATACATCGTTAATGGAAAGATAAATACTTAAGCCGATCTGCAAGCTCGAGGCCACTCTTGTTTCGCGTAATTCTCTCGCAAACGCATCTATTAATCCGGCTTTCAATTTCCGCAACGATAAGACCCTCGCCGACGTTTCAGTGCAATAAAGAAACACGGGAATTATTTATCACACATTAATATAGATATTAATGATTTTTTTATTTATTTTAATTACCATATAAAATGAACCAAAAATCAAAATCACATCGGTGCTCTAATTCTAGAAGGATGCTATGCTATGTTTATCAAATCTCGAAACACCTCTTTAAGCTCTAATCGATAATCCGATAAGTTGCGTTCACATATATTTACAAAATTAATTAAAGTCGGGTTTACGTAGTGAACGAAAAAAAAGTGCTATTTGAAGACAAAGTACAAAATCGCGAGGATAATACAAACTAAGAAAAGTCGTGAAAAGTTTTTCACGATTTTCAAATTGATCTCATTGACGCAGTGCTTTCTCGCTGATGCTGAGGCACACATGATGTAAGACTCGACATCGATTTCGGGACAAATAGGAAACGTCTCTCTGTCCTCAGGCGCGAGACTTTCCTGTAGATGGTAAATTCGATTTCTCTCGACGGGCCACGGCTTCGATGCAATTGACTCCAATGTTCGCAGAGCTTTTCGTACTTTGTTGTGCTCCGCTACGCATCTGTGTGCAAAACAATTCTTTACTGCGAGATAAATCAATGATTTACACTGTTTTCACGAATCGTTCGATCGCGAAGTCTATAAAATAACAAGTGAGGAAAGAGAGATATAAATAACATTTTATTACGATTTACGATGCAAATTTCTTGACGATTATAGCCTCGTGGCCTGCCGTTCGAGATCTTACGAGTTCCGATAGTTCAATGTGCATCTAAATCATCAACGCCGACAGAACAGACTTTTTTTCTTCGCTTCTACTTCGCGAATTGCGTAAGAATGCGTCTTACAGATTGCATTGCCGTGGGGTATCCTTTTGCGTCATCGTCACGGCGATGCGTTTGGAGTCTTTCACGAGTGTTTAACTTTTGCAGTTGGACAGACGGACATTGTGACTTTGTATACTTTACAAATTTGATTCTTCTCTTTAAACTCGCGAGTGTTTCATCAAACCGTTTCGTTTTTGCAAGCTTTTCGGTCGCAGAACTAACATATTGCACATGCCGCATCGACCGTATACTTCCGCGGATTGCAGTGACTGTTTTTTGAGTTTTTTTTTTTTTTTTTTTTTTTTTTTTTTACGATCGCAACAAAATGTTTTAGTGTCTCGTATACGTTACCTGGGTTTTGCACCGCAAGTCGAAAGAATCGTGTCACAGAGAGCCGACGGCATCCACTCGAGGAACAAGACGACTATCCATTTTAACAAACCTACGGACGTGATACCGCGGATACCAAATGTCGGATAGGAGAACTTGCGGTTTGCCAAGTAGCCTTTCTCAACGAGCTCACCCCAGGTGCAACCTAAGGTCGGTACATTGTACACCGTTGGCTCAGCAGATCGAGTTCTATAAAGCAAAGTTAACATAATAATCATTGCGAACACAGAAATCTATAACACTTGGGTACAGATTTATATATTCCATTTATGAAAAAAATCCAAAAAAATGAATGGAATGAAATTAACGAATTTTTTTTTTTTTTTCCATTTATTTATAGATATAGTTTACCAACTATAAAAGTTGTTGCTAATCTCATTTTTTTTTTAAATAGTTACCGCGATGAATAAACAAATACATCATTGATATATTCAATATATTTTCGTCGAAAAATGATATATTGCGGAAATATTTTAGAATATACATGTATTCTAAAATGTGTTTTATATACTTTGTTTCTATGTGGTTCTCTCAACTAATGATTAAGTCTTTCAGCGAATTTTTCTCTTCAGTGAACACTATTATATATCTTGTTGAGTTGTATAAAATAATACATGGATTGCGGATCTATCGTTCAAGATTTCCGTTTATTTCGAAAAAAAAAAAAACATCCTCGCTGTTCCAGTACAGTGAATTACCCATGATTTACGGTTATTCAGGTTCATCGATGAACAAACGTCTCGCGATTTATTTTTTCTTTTTTTCGATTGAATATACGCAACGCGAAAGATATGGGACCGGTTGAGAAAAGGTTTCATTCAATCAGCTATGCCATCCATTACTCCCCGCGGATATCCCTTGATCTCGTTGACCCAACGGAACTACCGGGGGCTGAAGTATACTTTGCTACAGAATACCTCCCAGCGGTAAAGTCTATCTATATACGCGCCACCGCTCCCCTCGCTCGCGATCGCTACCGAGACGGAAATTACAAGCTCTAAGGCTTGCTATACTATCTAGAAAAATGACTTCGCAGCAGTATACCATACCATATACAGTATATAGCGTACTAAATGGGTCCTATTTTGTAAGGTGAATAAATGTTGTTTTTTTTTCCCTTTCCAATTTTTCTTTTTTTTTTTTGCAAACTTCGATTATCGCCAAAAAAAAAAAACAAAAGAAAAAAAAATAAAGAACGAGAGAAAAATATCGCAAGACGCCGGAGCAAAAAACGGTGGGGCATTGTTCCTTTTGGGGGTTAGATGCAATCGGTTTATTTGCCGTCCAGTGAGGCGAAAATAGTGCCCGCTGGAGAAAAGCCGTAGGAGACGAACGTTAAGACCGGTAAATAAGCCTTTCGGTTGGTCGCCCAATAAAACTGCCGCAACCGCTACTCGCATCGAGAATTTCTACATCGCTGTGGTTGAGTTAAATTGAGACCAGAAAATACCCCTTTCCTCTCCTCCACCTCCTCTCTCCAATTCTTCGGTACAACTTGACGGTCCGATACCCTCCCCACCCTGAGAGTTCGTCTAGACGAGCATGAAAAATGCACGATTGGCACTTGAATCGACTCGATTAGCCGTAAATGAATAACAAGCAATTTACTCCACACATAGTTCGGTATCACAGACGATCAATTAGATACGCGAACGCTGCCGATGTCGTGGACTTCGCACGTTGCTTATCCTTCAAGATTTATTAATGCAACGCGAAATTCTTCTTTATACTCGCTTCACCATTCTCTTGTAGCTTTCACTTATCTATTCAATGCACTCGAAATGCTATTACCTGTTGCAACATTATTGCCAATTATATTTACGACGGAGTTTACAGCTGTGATGAAAAAAAAAAAACAGATCTAACACGATAATTCTTTATTTCGCTTCTGTTACCGTGACGAGGAGTTAAGCAATATCGTTGATCGCAGCAGGAGAACGTCGCGAGGATTTTCATGTACAGTCTTCCCGGAAAACTCTTAATACTTTCATTTTTCGCTTCCTAATAAACGAAGCTTCGTTTTGATGAGAAAAAAAATGTTGCGTGTAATTGCGATTGTGTGTATCCGTCGGGAAAAAAATTAAATCTCTATAACTTGGGAACGTTTTGAGTTATACAATTTTTTACGAATATCAAAGGGTCATTATTTTTTTCAAATTTTAGAAATACTTCGATATATATGCAGTCATTTCGTATTATTTTTATCAATTAAAAAAAATTTAAACCATTTTTTTATTTTGTTGCTTGTTTTTTTTTTTTTTTTTTCATTCTTTTAATTAATTTATAGTGTAGATTACTAGAGGAAAAAAAAATTATGGATGAATTTTATTCGTATCGGTTTTTTTCTAATCTTCACATCGATTATTTTTGCATTCGTCCCGATGTGATCGCACTGACAAAATATGTTGATTAGGTATATACCGCGAAAAACTTCCGCGAAAGGCGACCAATAATTCGAATGTTCTTCGGGACTTTAAACAGTTTTCACGTAAATACGGACATAAGTGTACAGTAAAATTTCGCGGAATCTCGGTAAAGTGAACGGATTGAGTAACGCGGGCAGTCCAACGTGAAAAGAATGCTTACACCGTAACCGACAATGCTTATCTGTAAGACATTGCAGTTGCGAGTTGCATATTTCGTCTTGTGTACAAATAGTTGGCGCTGATAGTCACCGGCGAGCATTGAACGATCCGCGAACGTACTTCACGACTACGAGTACCCGCGGTCGCGAACAATTCGCAAATACAACGTATGCGCGTTTACTTTCACTTGAGTACAAAGTAATCAGCCTGAATATACACGGAGAGAAGGATCTGATAAACATTACCATGGCGTCTGGAAAAAATTACTATAGTGTCTAGTAATAACGCGGTGCGACAGCGCCACCTATGGTAGAAAGTACAAAACTTATAACCATAATTTTTACCATAAGTTCTGACAAAAAGTCCTCATAGTTATAGAAAAAATTCTTATAAGTTTCGTACTTTCTGCCATAGGTGGCGCTGTAGCGCCGCGTTACAAGGCACTCTAGTAATTTTTTGCAGACGCCATGGTAATGTTTATCAGATTCTTCTCCCGGTGTACTAAGACGCATTAATAGATACGCTGATCTACTTACTTGATACCCCTGTCCCATGCCGCAACAATCAAAGCGTTTGCAGCGATATCGACCGGCAGAACTTCGGCTGGTAGATCCGATCTTCCAAGAGCGAATCCCGCTCCGACCATAAGAGCCGTTGGACCTCGCAGAATCTCGACGAATCCTGGAATCGGTTCGGTGTATGCCGGACCCAAAAACGGAATTCTTACGAGAGCCAAAGGTATGTCGGGGATACATTCGTTCTGCAAGGACTCCCCAATTTGTCCCTTGTGTCTGAACAGATTAGAGGCCGCGGCGATCGATTTCAAATTCGGCAAATGCGTGCAAAACTCGAAAACGTCGTTGTCGGGTCCAGCAGCGTGAAAAGCGACCTCGACGCTATTTAATTTATCAGCATCCTCCTTGCTGAGGCCAAGACCCTCGTACAGAAGATTACCCTCTAATGCCTGCACTCGGCTTATCGCCTTCGGATCTTTCTGGCGTAATCTCTCGAATCTGAAAATAATTTTAACGATTTTTTTCATTTTCTCGGTACAAATTCGTTTTTTTTTTTCTTTAAAGATGAAATTAAAATAATTTTACAAAAAAAAAATGTTCAAAAACATTTTTGCAGATAAAAAACATATATGTCTTTATATGCAAGAATCCTTTTTTTTTTGTAATAAAGAAATTGTATTATGTATAATAATAAATATCCCGACTACAAATAAATCTCTTGACTATACACGGAGAGAAAGGTATGGGAATCATCTCTATACATCGATTGAAGTATATTCCGGAATTTAAGCTATTTTCCCCATACTTCTGGTTATATACAATAAATTTTTAATCGCATATTGCCGCTCCATTTCCTTTGACTACAATACGCGAAGAATTTTTTGTTACTTCACGCTTTTTCGTCAATACAGTTTCTGTATTACACTCCTTTATCGATCGGGTTTTTATTAATTTTTGTAAAATTGATTTTCATCATATCGTAACGAGAGTCCGTGTGCCCAACTCTTTCCGTCACGTGCTGAAATAATCTTCGATATCCTATGAGCGTGCAATTTGTTGAGGAACGTTGACTGCTTACAAGCCGTGCACACGCCCGTACACGGGCAACAAAGGTTCGCTTCTCCGATCGTCCACGCCTCCGCGGGTTATTGCTTCCGGTACAGAATAGCGTTGTAAAAATGAATTTCTCTTTAAAACAAAAAACAAAAGGAAAAAAAATATTGAAGAAAACGGGTACCGTGCAACCGTTTTTCCAACCTCACGTCGCTCGCGGCTTTCCGCTTCGTGTGTTGCCCTCGTTCAACTCGCCTCGTGGGAGGGGAAAAGAACGGTATATGCGCGGTCTAGATATCCTCGACGTTACGAGGGGGAGGATTACGTGATAGAAAGCGATTCAATAACATCCCTCCGTTCGTACATTCGTTTCGCTTTCTTGTTGCATCGATTCTTCATTACACATACTCTTCTTACCCCCCGACCTCGTACACAGATACGCACACAATGCCCTCAACTATCGCGTCGATTTTTTTTTCCGCAATTCTTGAGAGCAACGAATCCACGGCACGTTTTCCACTTGCAAATCAAATACGGAAACGACAAAAATCAATGACTCACGTACGCAAAAATTACAAGCTATTTTCATTGTTCGCGTTGTTTTTTCCGATCTTGAATTCTTCTGTTGCTTTTTTTTTTATTTTTTATTATTATTATTGGATTTTCGCTATACCAATGTAACTAAAGAGTTTTGGAAGAAATGGATGTTGAATTCGTATTTCGCTAGAAAACTACATCAAGACATGTTGATTGAAATATTGTTTTTTAAATCTCCAATTTAGGGAAAAAAAGGTAAAGCCTTTTTATAATATTTTTCTTTCAGCTGTGAGAAATCGAACAACAAGTCCTGCGGTACCGCCAATTTTCTCGCCTTGTGTATATTTTCTCGTAGAATACCACAGACATCTGGGGATATCCCGATATTTCAACGAAAATCAAAGATATCGATGTTTAATAAAAGTATCGTAGTTCGAGAATTTTGCAAAATTATCTGTACAATATCGCTAAAGGTTAGAGACAGACCTTGAAAAAAATTAAATTGAAAAAAAAAAAATTATTGAAAATTTAAAGAAAAAAAAAAACCCGAAATGAATTCGCAAAGTGTATTTTTTTTTTATAGATTTTTTCCAAAATTTTATCCCAAATTTTCTTATCCTTCGCATGAAATTTGTTAAATATGTTCTCAACCATTTTCCTGTTTTGCTTGAATTATGTTCTTTGCCCATTCAGCCCTTCGTATCTGTCGCGTCCCGCTCTCCCCATCAAATTTGTATAATTAATCATTTTCGCGCTGTGTCCGTATTATTCTTCATCGATAACGAATCCGCCACTTGCTTTACTCACAGTTCAATTTTCTAACTCTTTCATTGTTATTTTGCAAGTGTCACCATTATTTTCCATCTATTTGCATAAAGTGCATGTCTCTTCGTGAATTTCTGAAAATATCGCTTCTAAAAATGACCCAAAGTACGAACTTTGCACATTCATCGTTTGTTGCACGCTGTCCACCGTGAAAAATGAAATTTTTCAACGCATTGTCTCTCGCAGAGACATCCGCGAAACGCCGGTGGAATATCAAGAGGCAATGTGCAGACTTCGTTCGGCTCGTTCATCATTTTTGCATTCATACCCCGGTGAAGCGAAGATCCTTTTGATTCTGTCGTCCTTGATGAGACCATTGCGTGATCGTAGAATCGCAAGTATTCTCACATCGGGAAATGTTCGAAGTATCTTCTCCAACAATGCACGTCCCAATTCACTTGTCACTCCGGTGAAGAGTATCGGACGGTTGTCGAACCACTCGGTCAGAGACATGATCATCGACTATCGACTACCGTTCGCTCGAGCAAACTGAAATAATACAGAGTACCGTCTCGAATAAACTCCCGAATGCCGCGAAATTCTTCGATTCCCGAGGATCCCACTGTCTCTTTTCTTCCCTTTCCTTTCCACCCCTTCTTTTTCACTCTCTCAATCGGTCAGTAGTTTGTGCTTTGTGGCGGGGTATACCAGCCGGCTAACCGTGAAACGACCAATCGTTAACTCTCCACTTCGTTCGACATTCCCCCCGACGACTTTGATTTAAACTCCAGAGAGGCTGCTTGGCCGTTCACCGTTCACGAGACTGGCGAGCGGCGAGTGTCTTGAGACACGCGGATCCGCGCGGGTTCATCTTATGTACTTCAGAGCTCTGTACGGTATACATTACTTAAGGATCCTTCAGTCGTAGTGAAAGCCAAAGTTAATGGATTATACGCGACCGTGAATGCTATACCGACCTCCACCTTGGTCTCCGCGATGATACAAAGAAAATTATCATAATATCTATGTATATACTTTCCCATATCTTGACGATTTTTCGACTACAGATCTTTGTTTGCTTTGCTTTGAAACCCGTAAAAGCGTTTATTTTAGAAGCATTTCAAGTGTCCATTTTTTTTTCGTTTTTTCGCTCCCTTTAGTTTTTTAATATCATTACATGTGTATAAAAATATTTAAAAAATGAAGTTAGTAGGTTAGTTTACATTATAAATATAATTTACGTATTGTTATTTAAAAATAGATATTTCATTAGTAAACAATAAATGAACAACCGATATACGATACATTAATTAATATATCGTTATTATTAATATTTGGCCGAAAATTAAATGTATTTATTATTATTTAGCACAATTGTTACGATATATTGAAAAAAATGGCACCAGCGAATAGGATTGAATTTAGTGGACCTTAATGATCGGGTGATTCAATCTCAGTGCATGAAATTGAATAGAAATCGTTTGAGTTAATCAGGTTTAGGGATTATACTATCGTGAATGATATTGCAAGTGAATGCCCTCGCTAACGACAGTCCACGCGTCTGCCAGTCGTATATAGTCATGCAGCGCATTCAACCGGTCGCCCGGGCGGAACATCTCGTCGTGTGCAAACGTAGCGATGGTCGGCTCTGTGAACCATTCCAGATTCCAAGCGCTCGTCCCTCCATCTCGTGAATATATCAGATTCGCGAACCTCGAAATAATCTCAATGTAGTGTCCGGAGTCCGATGCCGAGATCGTGTTGACCAATTCAATCATAACACGATCGCCAAAGCAAACAACTTCGTTGGCGGTGGGTAATGAGTCTGGAATGATGCTGCAGTAGCAGACGACGTCAATTTAGACGAGAATATTCCAATCATTTACGGTTTACCAAGCCGACCAGCAGAATTACTAATCGATATATTTCGCTCTAAAGAAATATTGGTATATTGTTTACCGCGAATAATGTTCAATTCTTTTTATTGCGAAATTTGGATACATTGGTAAAAAAATTGTTGAAACCCAAAAAAATTGTTATTCGTACAATTTTTTTTTTTTTTTTTTTTTTTTTTTTTTTAGGTCGGCAAAGTTTTTTAGTTCGAAAACAATAAGTTTCCGAAACATGAATGCGGTAAGGAACTAATAATCGAATTGCCGTGTTGCACATTTATTATCCCAGTCGCGCCGTCGAGGCGGGTAGCAGCTACACATACTATCACTTTCGCAACCGGGCGAACTTGAGTTACTTCGCCGATCCAGTCCTCCTCCCGTCGTTGGCTCCAGTCAATGGAAAAATTCCATAATTATCTATCCAATGTGTACCACGGAGATATGGCCAATTCCAATGGCTGCCGGGAAACCGAATACGAAGTGATAAACTCACATTTACGAGTGGAAGTTCACTGAACACAAAGGGTAATTAATTCAGATGCGCAATCGGTAGTACAATCAACATTCCGTATTGGAATAACTTGCCGTCGCAATATCGCTCCCAAACACCGTCTTCGCGTGACTGAACATTATGGAATTGAAACTTAGCGGAAACTTCCATTTCCCAATAAAACTGTAGCCTTCAACTTGCTAATGGACGAGGAACACTTTCATTTTTTTTTACGTAGAATATCATTAAAAATAAACGTTTCAAGCGCTCCGCGACCTGTCGATATATCGAAAATGTAATTCAGTTACTTACCTAAAATAACTATTATTCCGGATGGAAAAACTTACGTATACTTTCACTTCCTTGGTGCATCGTAATGCATTTATAATAATAATACAAAATGGTCACATCCATTGAATTTTTAATACAATTTAAATTTTATTTGTTAATTGTCATTTGTGCTTCAATTTAATTCTTAATCGCAGAAGCAGATCTCGTTGATCTCAAAGCAGGAAAATAGATTCGAAATTCAGAAGACGTTTCGCGCGCGGGGCCCTCGTCTCGCCTCGTCGTCTACTCGCGTCTCATTGCGAGGGCAATATATACTATAGTCTCGGAAAGGCCCTGCGGAGCTCGCTTTTCTTATCTCTCCATTATGCTAAATGCGGCAATTGGTATGTAGAGTACCATTGTTTTTCCCTGAGCGTGGAAAACGACCGTTAAGGGAAAGAGTGCCATTCTCGCAAAGCGGAGTGCGAGAGAAATGGAGCACGCCGCGCGCTTAGAGAGACGAGCATTCGCAGGGCGAAATAACAGAAGGAATCGCGAGACCGGCAGCAGGCTCGCTGCGCCTCGAACGAAGATTAAATTTCGAATTGCCGCTGCGGATACTGTGCGTCAACGATTTCTTTTTTTTTTTTTTTTGCGGTCTCCTCGCAGCCTCCGCTACTTTTAATGCGATACTTTTTTTTTTTCGTATCGTCGTTATCGCGTACTGATGTGAGAATGTAAACGGTCGTTCGAAACGAAATATCGTTTTATCGCCGGTTTTTATTCGTTCCTTTATTAAAAAACGTAAACACCCCGGTATATAGCACATTAATAATATGACGAGCTGACTGTAAAATAATTCTAACGTTAACTCACGCGACATGTATGCTTTAAGTTGTCACAATAATAATAACGAGCGTGGAGACAACGTGAGAGAGATAAACGGAAATGCGAGAAAAGCGTCGCGTTGATGCTCCAGGGGCGCTCACAGCAGACGACCTAGTTAAAGCCTTCAGGATCAACGCCAGTACGCTTTTCTCTTTTTTACCCGACTCTTCGCCATCGTCGTCGTCGTCGTCGTCCGGTCGAAGCGCTCTCTCGAATGCCGGACTCGAAACACAACTACGACTCTCGGTACTGTACACGAGACCCAAGCTACAGACACAATCGAAACTACCGGGAAGATTGATGCAGTTCTGTCCGGCGTCCAAGTCGCAATTGTGCAAACCTTTCGTACACTCGTTCACGTCTACGCATAAGCCGAATCTTGACGACCACTCGTAACCACTGTCCCGACATTCGCAACTTATATTTATTTGATTGCCGATTAGTGAATGAAGATCTTCATTCTCTTCACGGTTCAGCGAACACTTTCTATCAGCTAAATTTTTTTTTTAAGAAAAAAAAAAAAAAAAGATCGTCGTGAATGGACTTACGTCATCGAGACAAGCGCATCTTTAGAAAGTTTCTGATCTAACCGGGTCGATTCGATTCGTAACAGGGATTCGTTCGCGACTGAAAGCAATCTCTCATGTACCAGATGTGTTTCATCGGACAACAATGATCGGGACAGAAACTGTACAGCGCGCAAGCGAAAGGTTTCGCGTCGTTTGCTCTCGGATCCTTATTGTTTGTTCCATAAACGTCCAGACAGTTTGCATGATTGTCGCAGGATTCACCGAACTGTGCGAGTTCTGGTGTTCCAAGCATTGTATACCAACACATGAAATAACTCGCTGATGTGCGCCATTGAAAACGTTCTATAAACAATTCAATATGCTCCAGATATTCGTTTTGGCGATTTAAAAAACTTATTAGTTGGGAGAACTAATAAACTGTAGGTGAATTCAATCTTTTAAATTTTAGCATTTAGCATAAAACAATTTTCAAAATTAAGGTAATTCTGTCGCTTGGTGTTCATTTCGCATAAGTTCGAGAAAAATGAGAGAAAATTGCAAATACTTCTCAATGGTATAAAAATCTGAAAAAAATCATACATATTAAAGGTACTGAAAAGATTAATTTTGCATAATAATAATTCCAAAATGTTATTAACAAATTGATGAAAAAATTAATTGGGCAACAAATTTGCCGGAAACTCAACTTTTTTTTTTAATCAAAATGATTCGTTCATTTTTCGGAATGCTTATGAATTTTTTCAGATTTTTCAATTTCCTTTGAATTTTGTGTTTTTTCACACATTTTTTCCGTATTAAAAAAAAAACCTACTTCTCCACCCCCATCCAAGGAAGAGTGAGAGAGAAATTAAAAAAATTATTCTCAAGCCGCAGAAAAAAGGAAAAAAAGTGTGTCTATCGTTCGTAAGCTACGAATTTAATATCTACTGGTTCTCCCAACTGATAATTTTTTCCAGTGTATTAATATTAAAAGAAACTATATAATTTCAAGAATTCCAAGAGCAGGTAGGATCTGATGAGAGAAGTAAAGAATAGAAAGGAGTACGATGAGCGTTCAGGCAATTACCGATAGGTCCTTCAAAAGGAACTACCGTGAGATTGTCCCGTCTCTGTGCCATCTGGCAGTCTCGTTGAGCAGCGAGGATTTGCTGGGTATTGTTCGCCAGGTTCCACTTCTGATCCTTCATAATCGTGACGGTGTCGTCCTCGCGCCTGAGGCTCGCCATTCGTACGATTTTCTCGAGATACCTCAAGCAACGATGAAATCCACTGTCGCAGTGTTTGTGAACTTCCCAGTGCATCGACCTGAGCGGAGGCTTTGGAAATTCTTCGTAAAGGCGCCTCGGGGCATCTTCGATACCTTTATAATATCGACGATCGTAATCCTGAAACTTGTGAGCGCGAAGGAAATATCCGAGATCTCGAATCGCCCGTTTCGCGTCCCAATTCGGATCGGATGGTTCTTCGTCAATACTTTCATCCGATTCGGCTTCGCTCGGCTCGCCCGGTTTGTTCATCGTTATATTCGGCTGCATAACCTGTTCGGTGACCGGACCCGCGTCCAGTTCCGTGTTTTCATCGTCGCTCGTGCGGGTCTCATCTGTCTCTTCCAAAACATCAGCCACGTAACCTGCAGCGATCGTCAATATGCACAACTGTTTCAAGATCAAGCAAAAAACCCGCATGATTCAGACATGCGAACAAAACGGAACACTAAAGTTGCGGACGTATTTTGTCGGGGACCAAAACGAGTTTCCCAGAGTGCGCCATGTTCGTGAACGTCGAAACTGGTTTGGACGCTTCGAGAATTCGATTCAAGGTTCGTATTTCGCCCGAAGGTGAGACGAGAGACGAGAGTTCTGTTGTTGTGTTGGCTACGAACGCAGTCGATGTGGCCAATACAAATCTTTGTTGAATGAATGTAGTCGCGAACGGAGACGAAAAAAAAATGACGCAAAAAATGTAAACAACAGACTGTTTATCTTTTTCACGATTACTGATCGAATTTCAAGGATGGCGAGCTACGTTTTCAGGGTGAAACATTTTGCCTCACGTTTCATCTGTGAAAACCGTGATTCACGAGGAATTTGCTCGATAAAAGGCAGAGACGAGTAATTGGCGCAAGAGAAGTTGTATGTGGCGAACGAGCTATTACGGATCCCACTGCTGTTACTGACAAGCCCCGTACTCCAGGACACGTTTCAAACTTCGGAGCTTTTTCGGGGGTGGCGCAGGGGGAGACGGTACGCGTTACAGTCAGACACTGCGGCGAGTGGTCGCATCGCTCCAATATAGGTGGATCATAAATATAGCAGACGTGAGATGAAAAAAACTGCCGAGGCTTGCGCGTGTGTGAGTGTAGACTTTTGTGAATGGTCTGGAACAGCAACGGTGCAGCTTTGGACAGATGCAACGCACGTATATATACGTGTCTGGGACTCGCTTTGCACGAATGAAAGAGAAAGCGTTAGAGCTTTTTTTTTTTTTTTTTTTTAGGAAACTGCGCGACTTTTATGATGTTATGTCAGTCGCTCGCACGGTTTTCTGTACCATTTTGTCGGTTATTAATGGTTGCCAGTCTGATAAATGAGCTGCTTGCGGAAGGCACGCGAAAAAGGGATTGAGAAGGGTGCGAGTATCCAACATAAAACTTTTACTGTATAGAGCACATAGGCAGGATAGTTGCTGTTGTACTCCCTTCGTCCTCATCGTTCGCTGTAATGTCTGCCGCCTCCAGGAGTTTAAAGGGACAGACCAGAGGCTGTATGGAATACAAGACACAAATCAACCCTAAATTCGATATTAATGATTTCACTTGATGCCACAATCAGAGATAATAACATTCATCAAAGGCTGATGAATAATTTGGATCAATTGTATCAATGGTTAGAGGCGATGACTTAATGTATGGTCCGAGTTTAAATAACTGACGCTAGCAGATCATTTAAAAAGTATTTTTATGCAAAATCAATTCGAAATTACTCTTTTGAAACATGTTAACATCGTTAATTTAATCATAGAATACCACACATGGATCTATTACACCGAAGCTGTTTCAAGCAAAACTTGAATATATTAAATTTACCGTTTTGGATCTCATTTAAAAACGCGTAACTTTTATGATTTTTCAACGGACATCTTCCGCCTAAAAAAAATCATTTTTGACAAAGTTTCGCAACATTTTGATAGGCATTTTAACATAGGAGCTCCCAGACTCATGTGTGGCCTTAAAAAGGTGCAATAATATATTTGGTGTTACGGGGATAATACGATTTCGTATTACAATAGGCACAGTTTTCCGGGATATGCTACGGTAAAAATTGACGATAATATATGGCCCGTTCCCGTATACTTTAGCGTACTATATATAGTTGGGTCGTTGAACTAATAATTAATTCCGAGATTAATTAATTTTCTCTCGCAAAAGCTAACAATAAAATATTGGAAAGGGGAAACATTAAAGGGCTTTAGTTCGCATGAGTTGCAACAGCGGGTTCGAGAACATTTCACATACCGCGCAGAACAGTTGTGCAAACCAAACATGCGTGAGTGAAAAAACGTAATTTTTTTTTTTTTTTCTCGTACAGTTCGTGAAGTACATTTGTTTTCGGCAGCACTTTATTTTCGAGGTTTGTTAAATGCACCCGACAACGACTTTCGTAATTGCCATATCCGCGAGTAGTTGGCCACGAAGTGGTTGATATTTTTAGCGCGTATTCAAACTTTTTCGGTCACGTTTCACTTTCAGTATCTGTATGTATCAGCAGCAGTACACGGTGACCACGACAATAAAAAAATAAAAAAAAATCATCCGCGCTCTACGAAAATCGCCCCAATCCACGCTGCGCGCTAAACGAATCAGTTTCCGCGCTGCCCGAATTTCAAATTTAGCGTCTCCCCCGCCTGGTGCATGCATATGAAATCGAAAAATTGATATAACAATTCGGCATGTACCTACGCCGGGAGGCAACACGACATGGGATGCTCTTTCGTTTGAATACGTGCTAAACAATTATTCGCCACGAGGTGAAATCGAAATAGACTGTTCAATACCAATATGGTACCATTTTGATATTCTTTGAAATGGTCGCTCTTTTATAAAAATCGTGCGAAAGATCAGAATAGTATGCAAATGGTGTAGCCGAACGTGGGATAATATAGACATAGCAGTTATATGTATTGTCGAGTAAACGAAACTTTAATTAACTACCGGAGTCATGAATGGAAAATAAAATTCTTTGACATAACCAGAGTCAGATGAAAATTCTCAATCATGAAAATCGAAGCTTTTCAAATTTCATTTCACAGCAAAAATTAAGGATCACTGAAGCATTACTAGATATAGACCACTCAATAAAAAATAAATAAATAAAATATTACATAAATAATAACAATAATAATAATAATAATAATAATATATTTAAATATTCTCTATTAACTAAATAATAAAAAGAAATCTTCGTTCGTAATTGAATATTTATTAAATAATATATTTGAGTTTGACTTTTCGTTAATTTCGTTCGTCGGGAATCCGTTATCACATCGAGAATCGAATTGCTTATTCACCGTCGCGCGCACGTTTACGATCGACAAGGGACGCACGACCGGGACGGCGAGAGAAAGGATGGGGAATTAAAGCGAGAGACCGAAGCGAGACGAACTTTGTGATGACGAGATGTCATTATCGTGCGATTCGACGAACGGAATGATCTCGCAGTCTGAGCTTTCGTCGTCGAGACACACAGGTCCCGGGGCGTCGTGACCGGAATCCAACGGTATTAATTGGAGTTGGAATGTTATAACGCTTCCTTCCACCCCGCGCACCTTGCTGTACCACTGGCTTTGCAAGGAGACAGGAAACCATCTAAGAACTTGATTAGTATTCTCAACGGTGTGCAATCGCCCCCCCCCCCCCCCGCCCCCGCGTCGACGCCCAGTGTGTTCGACGAATTGTCTACGAGGATCGAGAAGATCGAAGTGGTCCGGGGAACACACGAGAAACATCCATGTACGCGCATGATCACTGCAAATCCTCTCAACTTACGCCTATTATACGTTTTTAAATCAAATGAGACATTGGCAGCGCGAAGTTCTGACCGAAATAGACTTCAGCGAACGATCGTAGAGCTCCGATGAATCTCTAATAAAACTTTAAAAATTTCAAAACTTCCAACTGTAAACGCATTACAGTAATAAAAATGTATTAACAAAAAAAAAAAAATTATTCGCATATTACAGTCGCGAGATTTATTCTTCATGGAGCATTGTAATCTTTTTTTACGCGCAAATTTATTCTATGATTTATTGGGCAGAGCGTTAGACATTGTTTCGTTAAAAAATAATAGTATTTCTATTCTGAAAATTCTTAGTATCTACTATTTCTTGTCGTGCTGAGATTTTTCTTGGTTTCGATTCGACCGCACGAGGGAGAATATTTTACGGCAACGATTCCCAAAGTAAAATAGCGAAGTACAGAAATATGCAAACGATTGAATTCCACATGAGCCCAAAGGAATAAAAGTCCGTGGACACAGAGGAGAATAAGAATTAGTGTTGGGGAATTCGATCGATCGGAAGAATCACTAGTTCTTCGATGCGGATCGAGCGAGAAGCTGAGAGAGGTTTTCCAAAGCCGGTAGAAAGTATTGAAGGTACACCTTTACTCCTTCGGTGAATCGTGGCCCGTAGAGCTTTTGTCGTTCTCGTGACCGTGGCTGCCCTCTCCGGTGACTGTAAGTCTCTAGTCAAATCCTATGCCGATGTCGTGGGTGTAGAACGCCGAATGGTAACGCCGGCTGGTTCTGTGGATGGGTACAGTGCGGTACTGTGAGCTTCCAGAAGTTGGCCGAGCTTACGTGCTCCGTCAGACGGAAGCTAAAAGGGAGAATGGAATTGAACGCGGCGAGAAAGCTTGAGAGACATTTCTGGTGGTGGTTTGGGGGTTCTGCGTCGTTTTGTCGTGCGAAGGTCCGAGCGAGAAGGGTAAAGGGTACATGGAGATAGAGAAACCAGGCCGGTCGGCTGTTAGGCAGATGTAAACGGTACGCTTCATTAACGTGAGTTACCGTCGCATCCATTATTCGCGGTAACCGGCCGCCTAACACGATCCTCCTTGCTCTCCGGTCGTGGATTTAGTAGGTATTTCGCATTACGCGAAAGCCAGTCCCAGCTTCGCCCATCCTCGTTGCTCTTCCGATCTCCAGGTTCCTTTATCGCAGACTGTATCAGTGAGAGTTCAAGCGGTCGAGAAGCCACGACAATTTCGTACTGTATTGCGAACTGTCTCTGAGCGCTGTAACTGCCTTTTCTTTTCCCGAAAAGGATAATTAACTTTTTGTTTCAATGACAAATCAAAAAGGTCGCACTGCCGTTCGGCCCAAATACTGGTTTTCGCAGACGAAGCACGACGGTGTCGCTTCTATTTGGTGGAAAAAGTAGGAATACATCTATTGAATTCTTTCATTCGCGTTCCCCCACTGCATCGGAGACTTTTCCTTGTCTTTAAAATTATTAAAAATTTGTTGCATATTAACTTTTCAGGTTGAGGTTTTTTGCAAATGTTTATTTTGCTTCTTTTTACCATTAGTTTGCCATAAAGGATTTTACAATGGCAGATCCACTGGCTGAAAAATCACGTTCGTGACAAAGGACTGAGTGAACAAAAGTCGTTGGATCGAAGCACAAGCTTCAGTTTCGATCTCCGGCACGTAAAAGACCTTTGCGTTGTCCAGTATTCTTTTCTGCTCTTTTCTACCTTCTCTCAACTAGGAACTTTAAACTTTTCTTTTATACATTAGTTACTTAAGTTTTTTTTTTCTCCAAGAACCGCGTAATGCCCGGAGGACAGCTAATTTCATCATCGTAAGGGTAACAAGTTTTTCAATACTTTGTCGATGGATCTTGTGAATTGTAGCGTAATAAAAAAATTCCAAAGGATAATCCCTCTGCGATGTGAGGATTTTCGTTTTATTATAATAAGACCAACGTGTTATCGCCACGGAACGAGACGAAGGGAGTGGATTTTTTATGGTCCCGAATATCCGCGGTTGTACGTCGACGAAACGCGAACGAAACTACAGAACGAGGATAGTACTATAGCGCAGCACTCTATAAGTCATTCACGGGGAAAAGGTGGCCAAGTCGTAAATCAAAGTGTGGCTGGCGATCGGACTACCCTCCGCTCGTATATACCGGCCCCGCGCAATGCATTCGCCATACAGCTACACACGTAGCCGAATGGAAACTTGATTTATGTCGTCATTGTGTACTTGCGAACCGTTTCGAGTGCCATACGAAGAAGCAGAGACTCAACGCTACGAGCTGAACGAGATGACTCTTGTAGTTTTCAATTCTCGAGGAGTGATGAAACACTGTGAAACAGTCCTTCAAGGAAAAGTCCTCTAGTGGGGAAACGACAATAAAAATAGTCCCGAAACACTTGACTCGCAAATTTGTCTCATTGATCCGATAAAAACGTATACCTTCATCGTTATGAATTATGAATAGTCTATCGTAACATTAAGCTGGCAAGGAAGAGACACGTCGAGAGTCAGCAAAACCAGTGAAATTTAAATACTTTAGCGGAATCAAACGAATATCGAATATGATGATGTGGAATTATATTATCGAACTGTTAGGCAGATGGGTGTGGTATACCTCGACCGCGTCGTCAATAACGACGCGACCGAATTCAGAGACGCCGCACAATCGAATATTCGATATTTCAATTACGAAGCAATAGCTTTCCTGTTGACCTCTCCTGATTTGCTTATTTTCTCTTCGCTTCCCACGAGAGCAATGCTGATTCTTATTTTCGTTGTACAGTATCTTGTTACGTAAAAAATAGTTTTACAGAAATTGACGATCACTCGGTTGGAAAAGAAGCATAATAAACAAATTGATTTAAAACAAATAGGGGAATAATATATTAAGAGACGCGGTAGCGTCTCGACGCCAAGTAGTTTAAAGAAAAAGTCTGCGTGGCGAAGCCGCGCACGTCTTGCGCTACCGTGTCCTTATACGCCAATATCGTGCCCCCTAAACTTTGACATTTTTTTTCTTATGATAATTCGCCAATGTGCGTCAATGTGCGTAGAAATCGTTTGACAATATGCCAAATTATGATTTATTATTTCACACTTTACGTTTTAAGGGCGGAATTTTCATTTTTTTTTTTCTGAAAATGTAAATCCCTCCTTAATATTTTATTTAATAATTTAATACAAAAAACTATTTAAAAAAATCTTACTGATCCTTTCTGAAGTAAAAAGTAAAATCGCACGAACGAAATGACATAACATGACCTAAGGTTACGTGCCGTGAGAACAGCTCACTAACCTATTGGCCGACTCGACGTGACTCGGTACTCACGCGTACATTGTATTTTAAGAACGTAGTGGAATGTATATCGTCTATGCGGCATTTCCGAACAGTCGCGTTTACGATTTTTTTTCCGTCTTTTATTTCCGCACGGACACAAGAAATATTGAAAATACATGGACCAAAACCAATTCTCCAGGTATCAAAAGTGATTCTTTCTCGCTTTGACAAACATCAGAGACAATCTTTCGATGTGAGACCGCAAAATCGAAATCAAACGCTATGACTCCCGACCGTTTGCCCTTTGGGCAGTCGATAGTTAAAAATCAAGAATACAAAAAAATTGTAGATTATTTTTTGATAGACCATCCATTTGATAGAATCTCTGTGAAAAATAAATGGCTCTGGGCATTCGAAGGATACAGGAGAATCAGCCAAGAAAGGGAGCGTTAAGACGATTCCGCTCTCTATAACTTTAGACATGCATTACACTGAGAAATATGTTTGCAAAGTCATCCGGAACTGCCGATCCTCATGCATTATTCAAGCCGCTAGAAAATCTCTCGCCCCGCAGCTCAAGCCTTTGTGAGAGATCTCTACCGGCGCTTCTCTTGTGTTGCATGTCTACTGCGCCAGTTGGATACGTGTATTCGTTAGAATCCCGAAGAAATCGAAGATTCGCACGTGCAGCTTTCGCACACTTCCTCGTTGCTCTCCTCTCCTCCCTGTTTCCCCCGACAACCCACGGAGAGATGCTTAAGGCATAGCCTGGCAAACAAGGTACCATCTCGAAGAACTTTTCTTTATCTCTAAATCGATTTTCGCCGCTCTTCGACATTCGTACATATCATTATAAACGAAAATCGACACTCTAATGATAGTTGGACAGAATTTATACTGAATCTCGATATCAAACTTAATCCTTTGAGTATCTCGAATTGACACGCTAAATATGATTCCAATGGTTATAATAGCTCCGAAGGTTAATGTGTTCGCGAAAGATTCGGACAGACAGACGAATTGAAATTACTGACGCTTTTTACGATCTATTGCTTACCTGTTAAGTGGAAGTCTGGCTATTAGTCTGTCGAGACTCCCATGGGATGTAATGTTTCGAAAAAAAAAAAAATATTCATACATATATTGCAACGGAATTGTCGATAAACCCGCTTTACTCGAGAATTAATTCATGCAGCATAAATTCTTCATATATTACGCGTTTCCACAATCGAGAATCGATCGACTATTTTTGTATACGAAGTGCGAAAGATGAAAATAATCAGCATACTTAATGTAAGCCAAACTGTAGCCAAAAGTTCTGCTATACAATGCAATATAACATACCTACTAATAGAATTCATTATATTGTGCATCGGAGAGCACTTAAATCTAAGTGGTTAACTGAATTACGTTCACGCTACCGTTGCCGTCTGAAATATCGTTTGAATATTATTATGCTAATTCATGAGACGTAGAGGAGAAGAAGATGAAGAAAAAGGAAAATAAGGGTAGGAGTGGTAAGATATAATACAGTAGAGAGGTGGGGGTGGATATTGCACTGTAATACGGAAACTTTTACGAGACTCCGGGTCCCGTAAACATTGTACCCATTATTGTTCTCCAAAGAAATTCTATACGAGGCAACGTGCGCGGTGGAAAGTAATTGCGGCGAATGAGAGAGACTCCGAACGTAAGGATCTTGCCAACAGCTCAACCCCGTAGCTCAGCGAAACGGTCGCTTCTAAAACAGTTGTAACAGCACATCGATGCCTGTGAGTTCGGACAAAGGCTTTTGCAACTACGACGCCCGATCCATTCAGCTCTCTGTTTCGAAACTTTTCCACTTTGCCCTCTCGTTCACTCAATTATGTACATCCGTTCTTGCGAACCGAGGGGGCAGAGACGGGCACATCGACGTTCCAAAGATTTCATACATCTTCAACCACGGAAGAAAAAAAAAAAAAAGTTCCCGGTTAAGTACGGAAACTTTTATCGTTCGTAAAAGCGAGCAAAACCTCACTTTTCCGAGATAGGCCGGGAATGAAGAACGATCTACTTAACCTTCTTGCAGAAAATTGTTCGAATCTCTTGTCACCGGGGGGCATGTTTACTTCTAATAAAAACCCTGCGAATCGGAAAACAGGATTTTATCGTATTGTTCTATTCACAGAACTTGGAAATTGATATTTTCCATCGAAATTTACTTTTTTTTAATATCAGCACGAAGTAATGTGTGTAATGTATAATTTTTTTTTTTTTTTTTTTTTTTTCCAATAAAAATCTTATATTTTGATGCGTGAACACGTTGACAATCGTGATTGATGAAAATTTTAAAGTGCCGCGACATTGCGTTCAACGCATTGATGAATTTTTGCATTTTGGGTTCGTATCATCCCCCCTTCATCAGCGGCACCAACCGATCCTCTTCGAAGTGTCATGAAAAATGATGTTAAAATCCCGCCTTCGACACGAGCAAGTATATGCGCGTATTAAACCAATCTATGAAAACGTGAGATGAATTTTCATGGAATTGTTGATAGCAAAAGGTTGGTTTACGGTGTTACGCTTTGTGCGGGTAAAAAAATTCTCGCGGTAAACCCCGTCCCTTGTTCCCTCCTCGCGCGAACTCTCGGGGCGTACTGTCGAAGCCTGTCGCAATAACCTGTAACGAAAGCCAATAAATAAAGGACGACTTCTCGCCGCGGAATTAAAACGCATACATCACGATGTCCCGGATATAGGTGAGCCGGCTGTCCGCACTCCCTCAACCCCTCCCGCAACTGCTTCGCGATATCTATGCCTTTTTTTTCCTCCCTATTTCATTATTTTCTCTTTCTATTCGAATTCTGCTGCTGTTCCTGTTGATCCAGCTACGGTATGTCACAACGCCGCTTCTCTTTCCCTCAAATTCCTCATGTTTCCTCGCTTGACTCGTTCCGTCACCGGGAATTAATATCGCCGCGTTTGGGGAGAAGGGGGTACGTTTTAAATTGCTTGGAATCAATCAGCAATCGGGGGGTGCGATCGATATTTCCCGACCAACCGCCCTGTGACGCGAAGACGCATATTTCTCATTGTTCTCTTGCACGTTGTCGTGGCGTGTCGATTATCACGTAAATGTTTTTACGCTGAGTACGCCAAGTGATTTTCGTCGAGTACAGGGATTGAGGGACTCGAGTACGGTGTTTCACACACGTACTGGGTGTGTCAATCTCTCGGTGACCCAGTCCCGGTGGCGCCCCGTGTACCATAGCAGGATATACTCTGCCATCGAAGCATTTCGATGCTGTGCTTCGCATCATGAATATTTAATCGCGTAACGACGCGACGGCGGCGTACCGAATAGCGTCAGCATCGATACGCGAATACCGAGAGCTTTACAGTCGCGGGGACGAGAACTCGATCGACCATCCGTTCACCCAGCTACCCAGATAACCTCCCCTCGCGCTTCAAGTGTTCCATACGTAAATAGTTGGGTTACAGGTACCGGGTAAATACAAGACATCACCCGGTGCCGCTGCTACTGATTCCACACTGGTGACATTGTATGAGGACACAACTCGACGACGGAAATGGAATGCTATCACTCTCACCTCTAGTTTGCAATTTCAATGGACTGCATGCAATGCAAAGTGAAAGGGCGCGGCGAGTGTTCGCCTCGCAGAATATTGTTAAACTTTCGATTTTTCGTCACCTATAGGTCGACGTGGATCGATATATTTTTCAAACGTTTTTAACCCTTCGGCTTACCCGGGGAAAAGGGTTTGAAGAAAGGTTTAAGCATTTCCCACTTTTCACCCACCGTCAGCACACTGGGAATTCAAAGGCACAGTCGATATTGAAATAAAAAAAAATAAAAATTGTTCGCAATTTCCAATTTTTATTAATATTTGAACAAACCAAATATTGGCTTATGTACAGACAGTCACCCTGAAAAGTTTCTCTGATCATTTTTTTTTTAAACCTCAGAATGCTTTGATTACCTAACCAAAACTTCAAATCCCCAGTGTGCAGACGGAACACTGTAAAAAAAAAGAGTAAATTTAATGTACTGGTACTAGAAGTTTTTTTTTGCTTAATTTGGTACATTAGATTTAATATATAATAGTGATGAGAAAGTACTGTAAAAGTAAAGCAAATTATTACGAGTAAAGTATCTCCAGGGTTTTTAATACACCGTATATTAATTTTTCATTATAATCGTACATTAATTTTATCGTACCAGTTTATGCATAAAAATTCGCAGTACCAGTGAATGAAATTTCCAGCAATTTTTTTACCGTTGTCTCGAGACCAATATTCGTTAAAAAAAAATGTATATTTATTAAACAAATGCTTAACTATGCCAAATACAAATCAACGAAGAAACTTTAATTCTGACAAAGTCTATTGCCAAAATGATCGCGCGTTTCTACAACGGAGAAAAAAATATGACGGCAACGTGGAAAAACGATGGAAATGGAAAATGAATGTGTTAGTTTGCCCGGCGTTGTTCGGGATCAGCCTCGGCTAGCTTCGTACCTTCTCGTTGTTTTCCTTCTTCATCTTTGCCGTCTCGATCTCTTCGGTTTTCGGATCACCTCCCTCCTCCTCGGGCCGCATAGTTCCTCCGAACTAATTAACGAACAATTAAAATTAATTTCACGCCGCAGCGAACCGAAGTTATTCGCGTGCGATCGGTGCGCTGCCGTGTTGCAAGGGGAGGGGGGTTAGATTTCGTGCAGGAAGCGCAGGAGAATGTATAGTAAACGTACAATATAGTACTATAATTCGGAACATAAATCAGCGGACAACCTGGTATTTCGCAGGCGCGCCAAGCAACGTATATCCAACTATGTGTACGCCATTACGTACGTTTGTACTACTCAGACAGCACGCACCGCCGTCGGTTTCTATAGATATAGTACTACTATCTACGATCTACGGTAATTGTCGGCTCAGCGTATTACCCCAGCCGTGTAGTGTACTCTGGAACCTGGTGGCCTGGTGAACATCATGATCCTGGTACATACCTAGTATAGTGCGTAGTGTTAAGCGAATATTGGAAATGCAGATAGCCGTAGCCGCCGGACCACCGTGAGAGACCAAAACTTCGAACGACGATCAGTTTCTCGAAGCAAGTTGTGATTAGGGTTTGACGTCCGCGGGTGACAGGACAGCTTCTCTTAATGGCGTTTTCAATGCGATTTTTAGCCGATAGAAAAGCAGTTACTGTTCGCTATTCTTCGACATTATAGATCGCATTCGCGAGCCGATAGTTTTGGTTCGTAGACAATCCCGCCTACTGATACGAACCATATCGGCAATTAACAGCAAATAAGTGTATAGAAATCATGAAATCTCACCACTCTAAACAATCATTTGCAATCTCATCTTTCTAACTCACCTATTTTATTATTTATTTGTTTATAACAATAACTTTGGTTCCGTTTTTTTTTATTAAAAAAGGATTAAACAAAAATCACTTTACAAGTATTTAATTTTTTTTTTTATTGTTTCAATAATAATTCATTTTATCATTATTATTATTATTGTTATTGTAATTGTACTGTTGACGTTGCATTGTATTTTTTTTATTAACGATTATTATTCGCATAGTATAGCGGGGAGATTCCAGCATTCAATGACGAATAAATCTCTCAATTATACACAAATAATTATTTGTTATTACACTCCTTTTTCAAGTTTTTCAATTTTTGTAACATTATTTTTTCATAAAAAACACTTATTAAACGATATGAACATTACTGACGATCCGCATGTAAGAATCTCGTAATAGTAACGCCGTTGAAATTGCATCAGCGAATAGCCGAACATCATGTATGCACACGCGAGTAAGGATCTTAATTACGAATGAAGGGTAAGATGTGACTTTAACAATAGACGCGTACCGAACTCCTGAACTAAGAATGTAGACTTTGCATGGTGACGACGAGAGGTTGTTTCGCACGTAGTCATAGAATGGATGGATGAAGCGAATACGAATTGCCGAGTCTTCAATTAGTTTGGAATCTTTGTTAATTATATTTTGAGAAACGCGCGTCGTCGTGAGAGTCTCGGAGAGAGAGAGATTGGGACCGGGAAACGCAGAACTGTACGGGGTAAGAAAACCACGACAGGTGGTACCGTTGGCATGTAATACATCTGGGTATTTAAGCATTCCGAGTAATTAAGCGAGCTACGAATTTCGGGTTCAGGTATATACGCGCGAGCGTTTCTACGGCGAAGCTTTCACAGCGAATGGTATAACACCAACACTAGCGCCAGTTCCCGATACGTCTCTAATTGCTACTCACACCGGTTGCAAACTACTCACCCGACACTTACCTCATTCCCAACGTTGTGCGGGGCGCGCATCGTACTGTGATAAATTGCCCGTGGCTTTTCGGAACATACCTAATTGCTCCCGATTTATACCAGAAACATTCCTATTACTTCGTCGTCACGAATACGAAAGACTTTCAAATTGCTTGCGTCCTCATTCTTTCCATCGCCGATGAAACTCGCTTCATGACAGTGTGTTTGTTAATTTTTTCATTCCCCCGCAGACAGAGCTTTTTGATCGACAAAATGAAATTAAGAAAAAATATATACATTTCGTTGGTTGTCTTGTTTTTTTTATGTGAGAACATCTTTAGCGCGGCTCTTTTAATGTTAAAAAGCGTTACGGACCGTGTGGCGAAAAAGTGAAAAAATGCGAAATATCCGCAAAAAGGGTTGCGGTTTCCTTAAAAATTTTCGTGAGAACCCGCACTTTGCTCACTACTGTTTTTTTTTTCTCAACAGATCGATTTATATCGTAACTTTTTGAAACATTTTTGGTGCGCTGAGAATTGAAATTTTCAGAAAAAAAATTCACCATCATAAGAAAAGTCATTTTACAAACCAATGAAAAGAAATCCAATTGTTAAATCGAATAGGGAGAACGATTCTTTCATGTTCTGCTTCCGGGACGAACTTTCATTTTATTATTGTCCCTTAATCTTTCGGACTATTCAGGCGTATACACTATCATGTATTGATTTTTAAATCCGTAATCAAATTTGTCTTCTACCCTATTTTCTCTCATACCCCATCGCGATTTACAGAGACTTTACAACCAATGCTACGCACCTAAACCTGATATACGAATGTTGACTTCCAAGCGGAACTTTTCTTTTTTCATCGAATTCACGATTCACCTATTCCGTTATCCCTTCGACATATCGTTTCCCATTCGATTTTCTAGATTCTCCTTTCGTTTCTCTTTGATGAAATTTCTCGCTTATCGGGCTCTGTCCCTTTGTCACGTGACCCTATGCAATTTAATTTTCAAATGTTCCAATAGAATCCTTCGGTAATCCCGTTCCCGTATCATCTAACGTATATTGCCTGTGCCATTTTTATTTTCTACTCCGGTATTCAATTTTCCGAAAGATGAGTATACGTAAAGGGGAAATAAGTCAAAAGGGGCGTTTTTATCGTGAATTCTTGTCACGGGGGATATAATACTCGTATCCAACTAGCTGCCTCACCGAGGTAGATATTTACTTCGCCCAAATACACAATCCCGAAAGAGAGGTTCAAAGTGCTCGTAAAGGTGATGTCGGATCTTCTGCGGCACGCCGGGTGTACCAACGGAGTCGGTGTCGGTGCTCGGCGTTGTTGCATCCTGCGAGCTTCCCGGCGGCCACAAACCCCGGTGGTTTCACTCTCACGAGGTTATTAAATCTTTTATTGCCAACTTCGCTAAACTCGAGGCTCTCGACAGCCGTCACATCTCTCGGCTTCCCTACACACGCCTTCTCGTTGGCACTTGTGTTTTTTTTATTTTTTCCACGATACACTGTAATTCACAACACCGCGGCGAGAAAAAGCGACGGAGATAAAGTGAAAGCTATTTTCGTGACTTTTCACACGCTACTTGTGTAATGAGTATTCCAGAGCTTCGTAATCACTTTTTTCAGGACATTTTGAAGTAATAGCCGAAGCAAGTCGATTATTCTTCGATTATTAAGACTCAGGTGAGTGGAATATTTACACGTTATACTAAAAACTGAATACCTTTTTAATTCGATAACAAATGATCGAAGCTGTATCGCTGTTTTCAACTTATCTCTACGTAATTTTGTTTCATAGATTTCAATTATTTATCCGGTTTTTAATAAACGTAGTTAATTACATTATCATATTAAAAAAAGGTAATTGTAAAGACTAATCGTATAATACCAGGAAATTCAACATCGCTGGTTATTTCGCTACAAAAGTAGATTTTTAAAAAATGTTTAATATAAAAATAAAAAAAAACATAAAAACAATATTTTTTAAACGAAAATAAAAATTTTCATATTTAACGAAAGTATTTCTAATAATGTACTACGAAACCATCCTCTTAAAATTACAATAGCTCGACGACCGTCAATCAAAGAATATGCAAAAAAAAAAAAAAATTGATAAACCACTCTAAAATTATATACAAACGGGTAATCACTGTACAAGACATTACGCCAAACCTATATCCATATAAATAATATGCAAGAGTTCATGTAATCCTATAGGGAAATGATAAACGACGTAGATATGTCCGGTATTTTATTTTTTTTAATTTTTACCGTTGATACGTCCGGCATGGAAAGCCTTTCGTGTGATTCAGTGCTAAATCTCAGTGGACCGCAGCAATAGGATACCGTATATACTGTATATATCTCGGATAAAGTACAGTAGCGTTTAGAGTGGCCAGTTTCGGTATGCATATAGTGCTGCAACACAGTCGGAAGCTTCGCAACGGGGAATACCCGTCGAAGTTATACCGTTTCGTGCCGAAGCTGCCTGCCAGACTCTCGGTAATTTACATACAAACCATATTTCACTCGCTGCGGTACGGCAGCGGCAGGCAGGCGTCGCGCATCATTCGGCAATGTTTTAATACACACGACGAGGCCGCGCGCGTTCGCCATCGTGCGCTGGCAGAACGTTGGGTTCTCGGTTTGACGTGCGGTAACGAGTACAGGCCGCATACAAAGCAGGGCACGAGCTTTACTGCGGTGTGTTCTTGCATTGAGTAAACCTATACGTGCACAGCTGTTCATTCGTACCGCGGCCGTGTGGCCATTGCGCGTCGGAGACTCAGCATTGCGAGGTAAAGAAACGAGGCAAGAAAATAAATTTACTTCGACCAGCGAAACACGTGCGACCAGTAGCTCGAGAGATCTTAGTCTCGCCTCGTCACAGCATCTACTCAGAGGATCCAAGTAACACCGAGGAATCCTTCTGAACATTTCCGTCAAGATTTCTCGACTACCGTTTTCTTAATTAAAGGAAATTCACGGAGAACAAGCGAGACGAATAATAATTCTAGCGCACTCACGAAACTTTTACGGAGTGTTATTACGCAAAAACCTTTTCTTACATTCGCCATTAAGAATGGTTATATCTTATATACTTTCAAAATTTTAAATTGTCACATTAACAACCATTTTACGAAGAAATTTCACAACAAAGTCGCAAATGAAATAAAAAATAAATGTCGATTCCTTTTTCGAGTCTTGCAACAAAGTGGACATTTCTAAAAATTTGAGATCGCAGAAACATCATTACAAGTTCCTTGTAATACAACTCCACTCTGTTCCATTAGAGTTGTGCTGATCTCCCTTTAGAAATTAAGAACATATCAAACTTTTTGTCGCGAGATATATCATTTATGTATTATTATTATTATTATTATTATTATTAGGCGATAGTACTGCCCGTATATACTTTGAAAGTCAATGAAATTTCAAATGTCACGAAATCATATTTTCATTATCCCGCCGTAAGAAAATGGTGATAAGATCCTGCGAATTGTGAACACTGGAAATATGGTGTCATTCAACTTTCTGTGCTTGAAATTTCAAAGTTACATCCAACACATAGTTCATTGCACCGTGAGTTGCAGGAAGAATGCACTTCACTGATGTCTAATGTTCGTTGGTTGGAATAAACTCGTGGGACGTGAGGGAGAACGCCGAAGCGGACTTCTCTTTCCTCTTCTGTATTATCCATGTATCGGATAAGAAGCTATCGGGCCGACTAGCGGAAAATCCGCAGGAAACGCAGAGCAGCTGCCTACCTCAGCACCAATAGAACCGAGTTGTAGCGAACGGCACCCAGTGCCACGCAAAAGCGAGAGACTTCTTTGGAGATTTACGTCAGGTTATATATTCCGGGCGGGTAGAATACCCCAACCCTCGGTTGCTGGCTTCTGCTTCGGCAACTTCCCTCTTGAACTATTCTGCACGCTTGGATGGTGGGGCTCTGGAAGGGAGGTGTAGGGAAGCAGGCTACAGCAACTTCCGGAAAGGAGAAGGAATTTGCGTTCTCGTTTTATCCTTACGCGCCACGACCATTGCCAGACGTGAAACTGATTCATACCAACCGAGATCATTGTTCTCAGTGACGTATATTACTCGCTCTCGGCGGGATTGCTGGGCTCTTCTATGCATCTCTCGTCTCCCGTGAAACTATCCCATACTTCCCGCCCTCTCCCTTTCCCTTACTCGCGCGTGAAACGCGAGTTGCATTCTCCAACAGGTATATCTGTAAAGCTTCGTTTATACTTACACGAGCGCTCTTACTCGACTTACTCAAGACAAGTGCATGAGGTATCTCGACAATCAGATGTCAAGATAACCTTGAAATTCTTGAAGTGTCGTGTAAGAATTCATTTTATTTGTGTCTGCTAGGCACAGGCGCGATCAGTTGCTTTTTAATTTTCTACGATCATTTCGACATCGAAAGATATTATACAAACAATCCAATAGTTAATTGAGAGTAAAATTTATTCATATTATTATTATTAGTTAATAATAATGTTATTATCAATAATCAATAAATAAAATAATAATTAATAATAATAGTAAGGATTAATTTCACTTGCATAGTTAATTCTATTGGATTGTATAATATCTTCAATTTAATAATTATTATTATTTTGCTATTAATATTATTATTATTTATAAAAAAATGTGTGATATATCTTTGAAAAAAGTAATTACCTATTTGGCGAATGGTAGAAAAAAGTTTTAACAGCATTTACATTATTCCCGCGTAAAGCCGATGACCTTAATACCGAATTTGCACTTAAACAAATTCTCGAACTCGAGTGCAGATTCGACAGAAGTTCATGTCTCGATTAACCGCAGAAATTGGAAATTTTCGCATTAAATCACACCTCATGTATTATTATAGTAATTGGAAGTAATGTTTTCATTAGTTTGGTTGATACCAACTTCTGCAGATTATAGTCAATGAATCATACTCAATTATAAATTCCGTAGCCGATATAGTAACAACTTATCAGGAATCCGCGATCGTAAGCTGCTGTACACGTGCTTTCGCGTGCGCAATAAATTGTCGAAGCAGTTTCCAGCAGTACCGCTATATCGGTTACAGTTGAAACCGCACAAGGAGTTGGCGAATTTAGTGGGTCTGGAAAAAGCGATTCTCGCGTGCCCGGTGTAAATACCCGTTAAACGAAATCATTGGGAAAAAAGTGCGACGAAGTTTAGTGCAGAGGTCGAGAGGGTTGCTGGGGGGTAACGGGAACCGTGAATCATCGTTTGGACTCCATTAACTTGGGTAGTTTTTCTTTTTTTTACGATTCCAAAGGAACAGAGGCCAGTTGTCTCTCTCACGTTTTTTCTACATTTTTTTTTGCCTGGAAAGCTATGTATATTATAGCGAAGACGATACGGAAAGATGTCATCGTCCGTTCAGAGTCTTTGATAAATTGAAGCCCAGGAACCTAGCGTAGGCTCCTAGCTCCGTTATACTGGCGAGAGGGGCGAGGGAAGGGGGAGGGAAGGTTTCTGAGACTGTTGCTGCTGGTCTGCTTGCCTCCGGAAAGTTCCTCGAACAGCTTTTATTTATGCAAACGTTATATACAGAGATACATTATTTACTCACCCGAGAAAAATCGGCCGTCTACTTTCCGCGACGCTCGAGTTTCTACCGACAATTTATATTCGTCGTCTTTACATAGTCGTCATGGTGAGGTATGAAAAGCCGCTACCGCTGCCACCGCGTCTTACGTTAAGGTGAAGTGCCATATCTCGGTCGGTAATGAAAACCCGTAATGCCCTTTTTTTCAAGGACGATGGAAACTTTGACGTTGAAGGAAAATAGGATCCCATTGCAAAACTGATGGACGCCTTAGGATCCACGGATCCTCTTTCCATTGGACGCAAAACTTTCAGCACCGTAGAAAAAAAGGGCATTACAGTTTACATTACCGACCGAACTCGGGTTGGGAGGTGAGAGGTAGTGTCACCTCACCTTAAGGCAAATTTTCATGGTTAAAAGTTTTTCTACACTATACCTTCGATGAACATTATTAGTTTCGATATTCACGCATCGAATGCCTTTCGGTCACTGTATTCGTCTAACTTTAAAAGAATTATTTTTTTTAATTTCACATACTACAGAGTAGTATACTTTACAAAAATCATAAAATGAAACGAAAAAAAAAAAAAGTTTCAATATAATAATAATAATTGGTATTATTACTATTATTATTATTATTAATTATTTATTTATTATAAAATGATTATATCAAAAGATCATTTTTTTTTAAATATTCGTTAAGTATGTATATTTTACTTAGTCGCAGATATTTCAAAAGCGTGAGAATTTTTCGTAATTTCCGCGGGTTTAAGGTTTTTTTTGCATCCTCTCGAAGTTTGTGTAGAATTTCCTGATCGAATCTCGCTAACAGTTTAGCGATTCACCGTGACTTTTCCGTACTCGGAAGTGGAAAATGCGCCAGCACCGAGCACCGGTAACAGCGAGAGGTGCTTTCGAATCACGTTCGTTCGCGGACGCCCTACCGTGCGAGCCACGACCGCCACCATAATAAAGTGCTTGGCGAGGGTGAATTTTTCTTTTACGTTTATTTCTCCACCGCTAGCTGTTTTTACCCTCACACACAGCTTCGAAAGTGTCTTTTTTTTTCTTTTATTTAACGGGAATGAACAAAAAAAAAGAAGGTGAAAGAGTGTAGAAGAAATTGAGGGTGTCGGCGTTGAACGCATGCTCTCTGTACTGGGCAAACGCGAAATGCGGGCGAATGGTATCGGTCGAGCAGAGAGGTTCCGGGTCACGATAAATCACGACAAAGGTAAATTATACTTTGCAATTCAATACTGTTCCTCTCCTCTTTTCTATCGCTCGATCTTTTTCCTTCGCTATTCTATTTTCGCATTGTAACCGAAACATCTCTTTCTTCGTTCTTTGCTCTCGCGAATTTTTCGATTCGTATGCCAGTTCTCTGAGGGTGAAACATTCATCTTTCTATCTGGGATTTGGATCGGTGCTATCCACCACTGTGAGCGGAATACGAGACTGAGGTTAATTACACCGCATCCCCCCTGTAGGCGGCCCAATGTTCTCAAGACTGGTTGAAACATTTCTGACTTTATCTCGGGAGACATACCGAAATCGTTAAGCGACTATGTCCTCGTAGTTTCCATCACTCTATTGAGCAATCGAGTTCAAAGAGGCTCGCTTTCTATTTTCCAGCTTCTTTTCTTCGGCATTCAAGTAACGGACGCAGTGGCTCTCGTACCATTGTCAAAGAATTTCTTTGATACTCTTGGGAAGGAATTCGGTGTTTTGTCGAATGTACAATATAGCACGCGGCACATTGTCTCCGCAACTCTTTCATGTTTTATTCGTCTTTCTTTAAAGTGACATTAGAGAAATGCGACGAATGGAATCGGAGATGGTAAAAATGGTTGACGGTGCATAAGGGAGGCCGGCGATAAAATTACCGAGCAGCGAGAGGAAAGCTTCGAGTACACGGCTTCGGTAGCTCCATTTAGGTCTAAAAAGATGAAAAATGGCGGTACCGAGACATTCAATTTATTACGGTGTACGTACAGATATTTAATCCAATTAATAATCATCAGACAGCGTGGTCCTGAAACGCCACATCTATTTTTGCACCTTTTTAACATCACACATAGGGCTGGAAAGCTGAAAGGCGTTGTCGCGAAACTTTGCCGAAAATCAATATTTCCTAGTTAAATCGTACGTAATTAGAAATGCCAGAATCTAAGAATGATTTCTGTTTAGACGAAATATCGAAAGAAAATACAAATTAAAGAAATTGAAAACTGTAAAAATTATGGATAATTAAAATAGTAAAATCATAGAAATTACACGTTTTCGAAGGAAATTAAAATTTTTTTTTTTTTGGCAAATTCAACATTTTTTTAAACGGCTCAGGCTACTATTGTGTGGTGTTCGAGAGTTAATGACTCCTGGAAGTCTCATTGACCGCACTAAATTCCGGAAACCGATTTGGAACGCTCTCGTCGATTCAACACAACAGCTCTCCACAATGTGGCATTATCGAGATTAATTGAATAATCATAGAACCCAAGCAAAACCGTAAGCGTGAAAACCGCGTCGCGGCACGTTTATCAATTCACCAGATTCTCTCACGCTTCCTCGATTGACATAACAATCACACTGGATTTTCATCGTTAATGCAGCAGCGGCGGCGGGGAATGCGAGAGATCGTTGTAACAGCCATTGCTCGCTCTGTTCTGTATGCTTCATCAGTATATATATACATCAGTAGTAGCAGATGAGTTGAGAACGAAGAGTAGGCTTTTCGATAAAACGCATTTGCGATGTGAACGCGAACGAGTGCCCGAAAACCGCAAATTCGTGAGTGCATGCGAGTGCACTTGAGTTCGGTTGCAAGTGATTCAACGCTCTCCGCATGCAAATCCATCTGCTCGTTAAACAATTACGTTTCAATATGGGGGTAAAAAAAAAGAACGAAGAAATACGAGTCCCGTTAATCATAGACGATCGGTATTTTCAGATTCGCGGCGAACGCAACGTTATTCCGAAGTGGTAGTAAATTAATACAATCGAATTATAATTCAACGCATATTAAAATATGGACCAACGAGCACATAATTAGAAATCGAATCCCCGATAGTCGATCGTTTGTGGTACGACTCGAGCGCTGTGGCCATCCAATTAACCGTGAAACTGTAAAATACAAGAATTCATGATCGGCTCATCGAACCAACGAGTAAAGAGGAGAGAATTATCGGTGAATATAAATCGAAAATGATTCCTACTTTTGGCAACACAAACAATCCCCGGATACGAGATTGCGAAACGAAATATGAAACATACATATAGCAAACAAATGGCATTACTGTACGGTACGCGTTACAAATGAAATATTGACCCGCGCTTTGTTTTTCATACTATCGATGTCATTATCAACAAAAGTCTGGTTGTACGTTTTAGTTAGGATGCTCGTTTATTGAGTGGTAATAGAAACGTGAAAAAATTCCGCAAGAGTAGAACACAATCGCGCCGTACTTTTAGTCAGATCAGTGTGCGGTCGCTAATTGATGGAAGGAGACATTCGATAAGGAATCACTACCGATGGCGAAATCGTTTGTTTTCATTGGGCAACGAGCATTATTATTATTTTTTTTAATAATTGCTTCTGTTTTGATATTCTAACATTCTTTCTACATACAGTCTCCTTGATGATCATTGGCTGTTGATTATTTTTCTCGTGAATAGAAAAAAGCAATCGCTGAAAAGATTCGCTGAATCTTGGATCTTCGTGTCTGATCGATATTGCATAACATTTTTTTGATATTCTAACAATTTTTCTACATACATTCTCCCTGATGATCATTGGCTGTTGATTATTTTTCTCGTGAATAAAAAAAAGCAATCGCTGAAAAGATTCGCTGAATCTTGGATCATCGTGTGTGATCGTAATTCCATAAAATTGAAGGAATAAACGGCATCTATTAAGGTTAAGTTCGAATCGAAGTTAAGGGGACCATTTAATGACTTGATAAGCAATTAGCCGGCATTAGTACCGATTGGTATAGCCGCACTATGATTTATGCTGCCCTTCTGTGGTTGCTGTATAGATCGGAATACAAACAACCCTTCCTGGCCATCATTCATCGCCACCTATCAAATACGGACGGCATGAAAATAGCCTGAAGGATAGATTAATGCGTCTGTACCGTAGCTTTACTTCGTTATACGATCAGATTCTGCGCAAACAATATATAGCGAAGTATATAATATTTCGTACGACAGGGGCGCATAGTAATAATAACTATTCCAGGCTTGTGCGCATCTCTCCAACCGTTTCCGGTGGGGTTTGCCAATTACTCGGAACTACGAACTTGGTTGAGTGGATCTGTATAGGCCAAAGTTCGATATTTTGACCGCATCGTTGGGGCCGATTAATATTCATATACGACGAGATTACACAATATTGTACGAGCGGTCACTACCGCCGCTCTCTCTGATCGCGTAAACATATTATACAAAATGTGTTGGACCGAGTTAATCCAGACTCGTTCGTTCTTTACAGTACCTATAGTTATTATTTTTTTTACGTACACAACCACCATCGTCCGGCTATAAACGTTAAACGGAAGTGAAGTATCGTTCTACGATTATTCATTGACCTTTGATTAATTAATCTTTATTTTATTGGTGTAATATAATTTTTTATAAAACAAGACATTGCGATGTATATTGATATTTTATCGAAATCGTGAAGCCGGTTTTCGTAGCCGATAGTGATCGGCCATTTTCGATAGTACTAAGATAGACCCAACCGAACGCACCTAAATGCGAGCGTGTTAATGATCAATCAGTTATGCGATGAGAACATAACCTGAAAGAGCACGAGGAGTGAAACGTGGACAACCGTGAAAATGAAATGTATCCTGCGATGTATGCAAGATTCAGACTTTTCATATTTAGGATTCAAATCTACAACCTTTTATGGGAATTTTTTGGGAAATATATCATATTCCGCCGTATTATATAATTGACTCTCCGTCAGCACGCATATTTCTCAGATCCGTCTGCACACTGGACTATCTGTTCGAAGTATTCGGAGCTTTCAATATTTTTTTTATCGGGGTTACTTTTCAAGATTTTTCATTATGTAACCCAATAATTGGTAAAGTTAAATGTTAAATATTGATATACCGCCGAGCATACATCGAGAATACGTCACGTGAATTCAAGTTTGTCGACCGTTCGCCTTGCTTGCTCATTCGTAAGCCACAGCAAAGCTTTCATGCCCGCTTATTTCGCACCGTGTCTCGCTTCGGTCTGTTCGCCGAATCATTCATACTTAGCGGAATGTGCTGGTAGCCGCAAGCCTGACGTGCACGGAATCGTTCGACAACCGCAGAGTCCACCTATATAGCGATATGACATCAACAGCACCCATGTTCCACATACGATCGGCCGGAATTCCGTCACACACGGCGAGGGGGCGTCGGGGCATGGGCTGCGTCCATGGGCTGCGAAAGGGATTCAGGATACGACAACGATATTCATGCCCAGTAGCGTCGAATCGAATGAATAATGTTGTCCACTGTCACAGACTCAACGGAATTAGAATTCCACGAGGATTTTGTTGAAGATAACCTACCAATGCGAAACTATGATCCCCTTCGATCTTTTCGTACCCCAAAACTTCGCGTTGAGTCTATCGAATCTTCAGAATGGTGGAAGGAATCAACTCGTGCATGCGGGTCGATGTAGGTCGGCGGAGTTCTTGTGGGTATATATTTTCGCGGTTTTCATTTTGCCAAAAGCCCTTCTCGTCGGTATAGATAAGTGAGTATTATACGAAATGAAGATTCTTCCAGAATTTCTCGATGGAAACAACCCTCCTCAAGTTTCTGTACACCTTTCCAAGTTACGTGTATCGTAGCATAGGTGTAGCAACTGCGTATAAATATAGCTATACCTAAACAGCATACTATACTGTACTGTAGAGTATACATTCGACGATGGTGGAACCAACTGGAGTTCTTGCCGCTCGATGTTCTGGCTCTACTGCTTCTGAACATACAACGACGCAGGAACCTGCCTCCCCCTCACATACCCACACACGAGTCCAACCAAACTAACGTACGAGAGCTTGAGAGAAACGATGAGAATTCGTTGGGAAAACATGGTCAAACGCTCATTGGAATTCTGTGCTGACCCGACACGTCGAGCAAGTCGCTTGCGAGTGAGCAAGCTCGCCTCGCTTCCGCTAGGCTATTGGTCTCCTCTGTGCTGAGACGACAATGCTGCGCTCGGCGGATCCGGTGCTACCGTTGAACGTACTTGCTACAGTGGACAGTAAATTATTTTCGTTTTATCAAAAGCGGCGAGAGAAAATCTCGGCACGAAAAGCTGCCAGGCTTATTCGATCATGTGGGAGATAATGGAAAGAGAAGAATGAAAAAAAAAAAAAAAAAAAAAAACGAAAAATTTTCCAATATTGATGGAATCGAAACCAGTGTATGTAGCGTCATTAAACTTTGAGAAAACTGTTCAATCATATAGAGCTTATTGTACGAGAGCCAACCAAGCTATACGGTAAAAAAAAATCAATATAGTAACGCTGTATTACGGTCGAAATAATTTTTTATGTCAACGACATTTCGACAGGTTTTGTCTTCCGACTCGAAAACTTTCTCGATGCTGATAAGGTAACAAAAATAATAATAATAAATAATTGTTACCGGACACGGAATGTTTATATGATTCTTACGAAATAAAAATTAAAAAGTATTTTTTGAAATTTGTACTAAATCCGTGTCGTTAATCGTGGCGTTTACCGCAGTTTGTCTTACATAGGAACGTTCTATTTTTATTTACAGGAATTTTTTCTTTTTTTATGAGACCGATTTTTTTCCGGGAATTAATTTTCGTCATATTCATTTCGTTCCAATAATTTAATATTATTCCATATTAAACATATGCTATTTTACTTATTTTTTTAAACTTCTGATGGCTATTAAAAAAAAAAAAAATTGTTAAGAAAAACATACTTTTGAGGTAATAGAACATAAATCCCTCCCATTGTACTGTTAGGACAAATAAATTGTATTTCCACTGAAGTTTGATAGTCCATATTGTCCAAATACCTCATTTATTCCTTTATACGTAACCTCAATCTTCACCGCAAGTAAATTCTAATAGGATTCTCGAACGCTGTGACTCACAATGGGTTAATCATCGCGTTACGTAAATTATCTTCTCGTTTATATACGTGACGAAAGGGTCGTTGAACTCGTGCGATTTAGCGACGAGAGTATAGAAAATTTTGCGCATATATTTCATAATACATCGGGGTAACTGGGTACGATACAGGTATACAGTCTGCGCTCTGATAATTCTCGCTGCCTAGCAGATGTTACAAGTTAAAGCGAACACAGTATCAGTGAGGTAGTTGGGGTAGATCAGCAGCCGGCGTGCTATGAACACCGTGAGTTGAAGCTTTCCATGCGTCCCCTGGTGTTAGAAGTATAGTAGAACGTAGCGAAGGGAAGTAGAGCAGGG
The DNA here is from genome assembly GCA_963971235.1 of Cryptus armator. Taxonomy (NCBI): domain Eukaryota; kingdom Metazoa; phylum Arthropoda; class Insecta; order Hymenoptera; family Ichneumonidae; genus Cryptus; species Cryptus armator. The sequence continues at coordinate 10,228,633 of OZ020242.1, read as the reverse complement.
AAGCTCGCGAGGAAAAAGCTTTGCGAACTAAATTACCGATATTATCGCGTGCTCGCGCCAACCAGGGAAAGTGAAGCGTTCAAGTGGCATAGGAAATATTGCGCGGTGTCGAGAGGACGATAGAAGGATATATACTATATACGTGGGAGTGTGAGAAAACGTGTGCAAAAGGGACGTAGTTCATATTCATGGTAATTGACGTAGCTGCGGGCCAAAACGGGCACGAGATGTCGAGCGTACTTTATAATTAATTCATTGGAAGTAAACTTTAGGCTATGTATCCCTTTATATATGTATATATACACTATATAGACACAGAAAGAGACCACCAGAGCATAAGGAGAGAGTGAGGTCGGGTGAGGTTTCTGTCGTCTAGTGTTAACCGGAGCGGTACGGACTGCGGTACTGAATACATCGCAGATCGACCACATTTCGGTGCCATACGGACTCTGGCTTTGCGACGTCGTCGCTTCGTCCGTCCAACATTCCGAATCGAATTGGGGAATCTCGATGAGATTTTACGACGTTTTGAATTTCGGTAAAATTGTCTGTCGCCTCGGTCTCGAACCGAATACATCGAACGAGTTTCGATCTATTCGTCTATATTGTACGGTGAAAAACGTTCAATTCCAAATGATATCATTTTCAAGAGTTTGTTCGTATATTTTAGAGACGAAAAAACTATAGAAAAATATGTATATTTTCATTTATATTCTTTAATTTTATTTGTATAATGCAATTGTATGATTTTCGAGATTTGTAGAAAATTCGAACTCTATTATCTATAAAGATGTATGATAAATTGTGTAAAATATACAGTTTGCTACAGAGTAAACTCACTACTTATTGAAGTGAGCACTCGCGTGTGCGTCGTATATGCATACAAGCATCGCGCTCAACACTACACTGCACGATCTCAGTGTGTACACGGGACAGAGGGACCAAACAAATTACGCAAGTTCAACGGGGTATCCGTGGAGAACACGACGAGAACCGGGAACAACCCCCACCTTCATCTCCTCGAAGTTTACCGTGTCGACAGGCATCCACCCATCCCTCCCCCTAACGACCTCTTCGCACGGATACATCTACTTTCTCCAAAAATGTCCCTACATTAAACAAATCTGTGTACATTCCTTTTTTTTTTTTTTTTTTCTTCGTTTTTTTTCCGTATGTGAGGATTATTTTCCAATTTTAGTACACATGGACTATTTATCGAGAGCGGAGCGATTTTCTAAATAAATTTTCTGAAAAACGTGTTTTGCATCGAATGGAAAATCTAATAATTACACAGATCGGTCGATAGCGTTGAATTGTTGGGATACGAAATGAAAAAATTTGATTTTTTTTTCAACCCTTGCATAATAAATAAATAGGGTACATAAGATAGGCACATACCATATCCTCGGGGTATAACACAGTCAACAGGGTGAGTTGCGTGTACGATAGAGACGATCAGCCCCTCTTATTCTCGATTTCGGGCGGAAATTGAATTTTCGAAGTATACGCAATTCGCGATGTGAGCAAACTCTTTTCTTTAATAGACTCCTACGGCTGTAAGCAAAAGTTGAACGGGTACGGTAGCTGAGGGAGCGGACAAGGTTGCTAGAGACGGCTAAGAAAAGAGGATGAAGAAGGGTAGTAAAGTCCATAAAGTTTGCTACTATAAAATTCTACTTGTTTGTCCGCGCAAGCGACATAAATAAATCATACGTTCATGTAAATCGTCCGGGCGCCAGTATACACACGTATACATACGCAGCTCACCCACCATCGACGATGCCGCCCGCCTTGTGTTACCGCTGTGCATCCTTTTCGTAGCTTGTATGTACTATATATCCGAAGTATCGCAACTGCCACATAACGGAAAGTACGTCGAGAAGCGTGCTAGTATCTCTAAATAATTCGTGCACGAGATATACATAATGAATACGTGATAAACTTGATAGAAGTTCCACCGTTGTCCTCGTTGCCCAATAACTCTACCCACTTCGTCCTGTACGTTCAACGCTCAACTTTACCTCAACAAGATATTTATCGTCTAATGTATCTTCCGCTTCTCTGACACGCACTTTCCACCTTTTTTTTTATAATAGGTCTAACTATCTTCCGGTAGCTTAAATCGATTAAACAGGAAACGCGTCTGATGCTTTGATGCATTGGAAAAAATTATTAGTTGATATAGCAAGGATTTTTTTTTTAAGTAGGAAAAACAACATTTTTTTAATTACCTGAACTTATAGTTAGCAATAGAAAATGGTTAAAAAAAATTCTTGTATGTGCACCAGAACATCGAACAAAAATGAGATTCCATTAACTTTAGAATGGTTCTATCTTTAAGTCTCATTATAAATTAATAATAATAAGAATATTAATAGTAATAAATAAAAATTAAAAATATATGAAAAGATCAAATAGAAATGTGTGTACAATGTACACGTTTCACATTCCTCGGAACGGCAAGAAATCGTGTGTTCAATTCCCGCACCTCGAAGTTTATCGATCGCACTGCCCAGAAGAAAGATTCGAACGATGGTAAACTTATTTCGATCGCCATTCCAGAAGGCAATTTTTTTCATTTTCTCGCAAAATCGGTCTTCTGGACCATTTATACAGTATCGTATCGAGATAAGGGAAAAAACCTCTTGGCGTAGCGATATAATCTCAGAGACGGTGTTTCATTCACATACGCACACCGAAGAAAGGCGACGACCTCGGGAACACCAAGAACCGTTGGTCTCGTATGAAACTCCGGAACGTAGTATAAAATTTTAGTGGGCGATAGAGGCAAATCGGTTTTTGTAAGCTATATGGCCAAATGCCATTCAACCAGTTATTGGTGTCCGCGCAAACGGGTCGAAAAACGCGTCGCTTCTGTTTGTCGCTTGTTTCATGAACAAAACACGACGACGAAAACAGGATATTGCCACTTTTCAAATTCACACGCAGAACCGAATTGCGGTGCCCGCCTCGCTAACAGACATCGTCAACGTTGGAAATTCCAAATTTCGTGCTGCAAACGTTAAGTGGACTGTTCTTGTGGTTATCGCTGATTCTCACTATTCAACATGGCAGCAAGAGACTCTTCGCAGTCTCCGCACTGCTGAATAGATTCAATGAGATCTACAGATGAATCACACAACTACAGTCATCTGGAAAGGCGAGAATAGACGAAACCTAACACACTTGACCTGTTGGTGCGTTAGGCTTCGGGGATTTATGCCTTGAGAGACGAGATGATGGACTTAACTCCTCCAAACACTCTCCCGCTCATTCAGTCTTGCGAACGGCGAGACCGACCCCGGGACACCGGTTAGCAGGTTGGATAAGTCCGATAAAGCTCTGCCAAATATAGCGTAGCGTGTCCATCACTTGCCGTTGCATCCTTCTTGATTTTCTCACTCTCCACTACTCCGCCGGCTTTGCTGTCTACGCTGTTTCCGCCTTCATGTCATTTATCGTCGCCTTATATACCCATCGCAAGTTAACAAAGTGAGTCCAGGATTTAGTAACAGTGACAAACTTTCACAACATGTAACCACCTATCGTATCAGCCGTGGGGCGTTCATTTGTCATCGAGAAAAACGGTAATATCGAGACGTGGAGTTCTTTAATCCGAAAACAACACAGTTGGGACTGTTAAACCCGATCTGTTACAAGAAAATCTTGAATTAAAAAAAAATGCCACGTTAGATCGCTTTTGAAAAAGTGTTACTTCGATCATTTTTACTATATAGATATCGCGCTGCCATAAGCGTTTTGCGTTTTCCGCATACAGTCACAAAAATGGTGAATTTAATTTACTCGGAAACTAAAAACTGTAAACCAACGTACATACATTAAAATATCTTACCTTGCAAATTGACGAAACTTTCGTAGAATAAAAACTAAAATTTTGCGTTGAAAACACCAATTTTGAAAAATATTGATTATTGACAAAGTTTCGCAATGGTCTCCTAAATCCATGTTCGCCGTTAAAGAGTTGTAAATATATGTGTAGTATTTTACGGTTGACAACGCTTATCAAAACTAACACTAGTAAGTTTGATGACGACGTAAGCTTCTCGCGGCCGCATGTAACAAATTCATTATAAGTAAAAGTCGCCTACGGAATTGTACGACTTTATTTTATTTTCAGTGTATTCTATTTGTTTCATACAACGGTTTTAAAATTCCAATCACAGTGGTTAAAAGTACAGGAAGGAAGATACCTCGTGTATTTTTCTCACATTTATCCCGTTAATAATTTTAATAATGTGGGGAGTATCTAATTTCTATGATTCTTTCTATAATTTTCACTTTTCCAGTACGCTTTTGAGTCACTTTTAGTACGTCTTAATTAATTAGGAATTTTAGACCGGATTTTTGTTTATACTTTCGCAGCCGTGAGCCTCGAGTGTAGAGCGACGACACGAATTAGGGATTTTACGACTTGAAAACACTTATAAGTACCGGATCTCGAATGACCTTCGATACTTTTTACGATATCGAAATCACAACGATATACGGCATGCGATCTTTGCGCTGCATGGATTCCGTGCGTGATGGATCGAAAATTATTTTGTTCTTTTATGCCGATCGCATCCCCGAGCAACCGACTCGAATTCGAAGGGATCTCAGCTCTTTCCGATACTGTAGCCACAAATATACCCGCAGAGTTGTCAAATCCCCTGCGGCATTCTCGGTTATCATGAAAATCGTTGATCTGTGAAACATTCTCGACCGACCCACGCGAACAGTGCACGCGAGTGTAAATGCTACAAAGCAATAGCGTAGTGCAGGATTTTTGTAAAAGTGTTTTTGCTTCAACTATTGAAATCGCGGCGGCGATGAGTTTTCGCGTCGTCTTTATATGGGATCGTCTCGCGAGGCGAGAAAATCACTCGACGTTTCCACAGTGACTGCACATCCTGTTAGCAAGGTGTGTGAATAAATCGATACGTTCTAAAGAATCGATATCTCATTGCGATATGCGTTTATTTTATTTGCCATCCAAATCGCTAGTACACAAGAGCGATGAATAAATAATTTATGCCGAAAAAAATATCAAAGTGTACTGTTGTCGATTCATTCCGACGCCAAATGATGTACACGGAGGCTGGAGGCACAAGCTTTTCATGGCAAACCACTCCGCGTGAACAAAAAATATTGTAACGAATATAGAATTATAGAAAAATATAATACATTTTTCACGAACATCACGGTATATCACAGATATATTTTTATTTGTATATTGATATTTTTTGGCCCATTTTGTGTTTTTTCACCCAATTTTTCCATATAAAAAAAAAAATTCATACGTATTCAGAAAAATGAACGAATCATTTTCATGAAAAAAAAAGTTGGATTTCCGGGAAATTTGTTGACCAATTTATTTTTTCATCAATTTGTGAATAACATTTTGGAATTATTATTATGCAAAATAAATCTTTTCAATACCTTTAATATGCATGAATTTTTTCAGATTTTTATACCATCGAGAAGTGTTTGCAATTTTCTCTCATTTTTCTCGAACTTCTGCGAAATGAACGCGAAGCGACGACCTTAAACACAGAGGACACTTCAATTATTTCGATGTGCCATAGGTAAGTAAAACTACAGCCGTTTGAAAGTACCTAAAACTCCTATTTTAAAAGCCAAAAATTGGCTATAAAAAAATCGGCATAACATCTTTCATCGCTTACAGTTTCAACGGCATGTCTATTGAATTTTTGTCCTGATCACGAAACTGCAAATTGTTTTATTACTCACTAAGTACTCAACATTGCATACAAAACGCGTCTAAAGAGTTACAAAAAAAAATACAACTTAATCCAATCTCCAATTACCAGCTTTAAACTATTCCGGAGGTCGCGAATCGTTAATTTATTCGATCTTAACTTCAACAAGCCCCTACGGAAGGTTTTCCAGATTGGGAAGAGAGGAACTAGATGAATGTGGAAAACTTCGTAAAGGCAGTCGTAAGTTCTGTTCTAAGAACTGCGACTACGACAGTCCCGTGAAGCTAAGCAGCAGCCACACGTAAACCCCAGAACCGTAGGAGATAGCACACTTCACGAAGTAAAGAAGTAATAGAACCGCCGGAAGCAAATGTGAAGGAGAGTTTCCGGTTCGTCGGAGATGCCTCTTTCCGCCTTTACTCATCTTCCTCATAAAGTGTACAAGTTTCGCTGTACGGATCTGAAGGTAGAACTCGAGTTTTCCCGAAGAAACGAAGAGATGGAAACGTAGAGCGAGTACGAGAGTTCTTCTTATTATCTCGCACCCTTTCTGCGCCAAGTACCAAGTAAAAAAATTATATAAAAAAAAAATAAAAAAAATGAAAAGCAGCAGCTGAATATCTCTCGCGCTAAAGATTGCTGCCGGCGCAGCGGTTTAGTAATATAGCAATTGCGGGCACGCGGATACAGCGCGTCGGTAGCGGAGTAACTATGGCCCGGAGGAGTGTCGCGAAAGAAGATCGTGCGGTATAGAAAACTGTGTGGGAGAATAAGATACGACTTCAACAGAAAGGGCGTCGCGCACGGTAACGCGTTGCTCGTTGTGCTCAACGTTGGAAAAAAATTTCCATAAAGTCGTCGTCTTTCGAAATTTACAGGGAAGCGTACTCTCGGCATAGATTCAACGCGAAGGGCACGAAGTTTTCTGACAAAAGTCGTAAAACTTTCGGGAATTAAGATAATAAGGAAATACCTTCTTTTTTTAAGGCCCACGTTGTTATAATCGTTTAGTCAGTAATTTATCCTGAGGAGGCCCGATGGTGGTTGCAGTATAATGGGCTCTCTAAAGATTTTTTTTTATCTTACAGTTCGGATCGTCTTCCAGCGGAAGCTGAATGGAATTCCATGCTTCATCTGTACTCTTTTCGTTGTTAACGATTCAGAACTAAAAAGTTACCTTTCGCTTGAGTTAATTTTAAATTCAGATACTTTATAAAACAAATTTAGAAAAATAAAAATTGAGATAAATTTTTTTATTCGTATAATATTAAAAAAAAAAAAATGCCAATCGAATTTGCAATACGAAATTTGATTTTTTTTTTTTTGTACCTAAATTTGTCGTCAAATATTTTATCCTGGTTGCGTCAAGTACCTATTTTGTCCCATTTTTCCATAAGACTAATAACCTTAAAATTAGTGTTGCATCGTATTTTCATCGTCCATAGAGTGTAACGTACGTTCAGCAGATCATGTACGACTCACTAAGGGTTTCATCACACGACTAATCACACATGTCAAGTGGCGTGTAATTCCGGGTGTCGTCCATCGTCAAGCCTAACATTTCCCCAAGCTGGTTCGACCATAATATATTCCTTCGTCGAGTAACCAAACTCGCAGGCAGAAAATTATCGGCCGTAGTTAGGGGAACATTGGTATCACGGCAAATGCGTGGTCAGTATGGCTGTGATCCGTACAAGCGGATAAATATGTATGAGAACATTGGACAGGGGGGGCGGAATCTGCGCCGTTGCGACGACGGAATGAACGACGAGCATTCATAAACAAATCGTGTTCTCGCTCTATGCCTTTTCCCTTCCCTTTTCCTCTCCTCGCCTCCTTCGTTCTATATCTCTATCTTGTATTTGCAACACAATGGCAGGGGAGTAAACGACGTGTCAAGCGGGAATACTATTCCATTCGTGCGACCTATGCGTCAATGTACTTTGTCGAAACCTGCAAGTGCTGTGGGTAACAGAAACAGCAGCAATGCCGGTGATGGTATAACGCCTCGCATCATTATACCATCGATGTGTTGTGTTTTCCCGAAATGTGGTCGGCACGTTTCGCAGCTAAATCGCGCCCTCTTCTTGTTGTCTATTGGCAAGCGTGATTGTACCAGCATGATGCACCAGCATGCGTGCCGCAGGTACATTGGTATAATATAGAGAAGTGCATTGCGTGTTGTACGTTATTTTGTACGCCCTGTTGGAAATTTCTCCACCAGTGCGTGTCTCGTTGCGAGTCGATTACACGAAAATGTAGTGAGGACCGAATCGGTCGGCCGGCTATTTCCGACAGCGTGAAGTACACGAGCTGTTTTGGTCGAACGAGTTGGGTATCAGAGAAAATTCCGGGATTCCATCATTCTGTCGGATAATACATAAATTCCTACTAATCTGTACAAAACTCCGGTGAATAACTTCTCGTTTTAGTGAGGCATCAATGATCTCTGATCTGAATCAATGGTACGCGATTATGGAATGCTAATCATTCAGCCATTAAGTAACTGCTACAATTATAGAGAAGGGAGCTTTGCCATGAGAACATCAAAGAAATAGCTTCAAGTTCAGGATTTTTTAAATATCTGACGATCATTTGTTGAAATGCTCTTTGTGTAAAAAAATATCAATGTAAATCTCGTGTAGCATTTATCATTTTAGCGATATTTTAACTACTGTATTAGCTATTTGCTATTATATCGTAGCGATATTCGCCACAGCAGCCATTTGCACATCGTCTCGAAGTTATCACAATGAGTACAAGTGACGTAGTTTATTCTATTTGAGATTCAGTATCGGATTATACAAAAGTCCAAATCTGTTCTTCAACGGCAATAAATAGAACTCCGAGAATCATGAATTCCTTGAAGAATGGTTAAGTTCTTGTAGAATTGTTTTAATACTATCTATGATCATTCATGTAGTTAACAAATAATTATTTATTACAGCATCCGCTTCCAAGAATATTATGAAGTAGAAGTAGAATTGAACTCGGAATGTTCAGCTGCATAGCTGACGTTTAATTAAATGAACTCAATGCAACCGCTTATCTCCAGAGTTTGCCTCGGATTTCCGGATTTTCGAATTGTTCCGTTGTCGTTTAGTAGTTTCACGTCATATTATTCCGTATTTTACGGGCCCTATAAATATTATTTCGCGTTGTAGTACTGCGAGGGTCAAAGAAGGATAACGCGAGAATTCCAAGCGCGGTATGTAGGAGACTCCAGAGACTCCGATGTCCTCGTTTCGTTTTTGAAATTTTTGCCAAATTGCGGATTTTATGATTTCAGTAACACCAAACCAAACGGCTTGGCGGGAGAAATGAAAATTTGCAAGCGTTCCCCTCCCTCTCGGCTCGGCTCGTTTCTAGTCTGAAAGCGAAAAGCTGTCCGCGCATTCACAGCGACGGATTATTGATCCCTTTAGAACGTGACTGAAAAAAAAAAAAAAAAAAAAAAAAAAAAAAAAAACACGAAGACGAACGACGGGTAAAAAAATAGAATAAGATGAACATTTTCAAAATACCGCATCGGCGAGTAAGCAACGAACTGTTAATTAGTTTGTCATAACTGTCAGAGGGATAATGAGATTTCAAACACTTTTGCATAGCTGAGAATACTCGTTACGGTGTTAAAGTAACTTTTACCAGATATAATTATAAGATTGTCCAATCGGAGGAGGCGAGAGTTTAATATAGAAAATCGATTATTGTATTGCGGCACAAAGGAAGGTTCGAAGAACTGAGTCTACTCGGAATATTGAGTACTTTTTCCGACGCTGAATACCGATGCCGGGAGATGTTTGAGAGGTTCTCCGGGTCGTCGAAGCAATTAAATCGTATCGAACGAAGGATTTATTGTGAAGCACCCGACAAAACCAATGCAGATTCTTAGAATCCGAAACTTCAATAACGGTGAATCAATTTACGGTAAAACCTCTCCAATGGTCCTGTCGTTATTAGGGTCGTTAGGAGTAAAATTCTGACGGGCTATCGGGCTAAGTTTGCGGTAAAAAACGTAATTCGTTTAAAAAAAAAAAAATTTATGCAAAAAGCACGCGACAGAAAAGTGCAAAAGCGCACGCCTGTGGGATTATTTTATTTGCATTCCCCAACTACATTGGGAATCTTTTCTTAATTTTTAAAATTATTTAAAACTTTTTGCTGATTAACAACTCTAATTCGGAATTTTTTTCAAATATTTTCTTGCTTTTTTTTTTTATTTACGTTGTCTATTGAATATTCGGTATTATCCGACGCGAAATCTTGCTTAATCCTTTCCTCGGTTAGGTTATTTAAATAACCCATTGTCTATCACTGACATATCAGAGTGCAGTTGACGTGACATTAAACTCAGAGATGGCCATTTTTTTGCGATTCGTATTGTTTCATTACGATGTTCAAAACGTTGTTCCGATCCGCGACTAAACGGAACTCTTTGGCATAACGGATGATCGAAACAATGAACAATCGGTACTCGTATATGTGCACTAATTCGAACGCTGATTCTTTACACAATCAACAGTAATTATTATTTTTGTCAATTGACTAAAGTGCCTTCGATTTCTATTGATGAGAAATATTAAGACGGATAAACCGTTTTGAATACACGGATATGTAGTAATCGCAAAAGCGTATCATTGTGAACTCCGCACAGAAGCTCCGATGTGTAGTTGTAGTCAGTGCGCCCTCCAGCATTTCGACTAAAATCTGGCAACTACGGCCATATATTAATGCTAATTACACGCCGGCTAATTTCACGAATGAAAAGGACAGGTATATTACAACGCCGCGAGACACGAGAATTAATGGTGGTATATTCCGAGCTACATTGGCTCAACGCAAATGAAAATGTCTGAATTTCCGTAGTAATTGGACCCGCATTTAAAGTGTACCGAAAGAGGCCGAGCTACCATTTAATTGTGAAAAGCATGAAGATCTAAATAGGTATGTAAGTAACCTGTAAAAAAAAAATAGGTATGCAAGTTCGAAAATGGGCGATTTTACGGAATAAAATCTAATTGAAAGGAGGGTACGAAGTGCTGTGAAAAAATTAGAGAATCTTCACCATGGCGTTATAATTTATTAAATGACTTTTACAACCATTACCAACATCAGTAAAGGGTATTTTCTGAATACGCGGAATTAGGACGAATCTTGGAGCATCGGTACAATATTCTTGATACTACCGGAGTGGCATGGCGAGGTTGAAGTTGGAGCATTTCCTTGGCATAGATAACAGGTAGACGTGTTATCTGCCAGAGAGTTAATTAAATTTATTAATGGATTAGCTACCGTGTCGGAGTTTACTCAGTGGCGCGGTCGTTCGACCTAAGCAACTACCAAAGCTCAAACGTGAGCAACGAACATTAAAGATAAATCGTTCAAGTTCTCCGGACAGCTTATTGGGTTGCGCACGAGAACTCGCTCTTGGTAAGTCCCGACTTCGCACGGCGGAGAAAACGTATCTTCAGAAGAATTTAGCGTGTTTGCAAATCGTTTGCAACGAAACTTACGTCGAACGTGTATGGGAAGAGCTAAGCGATTCTTCCAAACACCTAAACTTCTCAAACATGCAAAAGCTTATTTAATAATTGCAAATATTATAAATTATTTCCGAATAAAAACGACATGAACATGTAGATACTCTCGAATTCAAACATTAATGTTCGGATTATTGAGATTATCGATTGAAATATACGACAATGTTATTTAGTAATGATGATCAATTAAATAAAACAACCAATCGAATGATCTATATGAACAAATTTTCTGCCGTTTATTAAAAATAAATTTAAGATTTCACAATCGCAATTTATGTCCGAGACAATATTACGCAAAAATGTTATCTACTGCAAGATATATTTGAAGAAACGAAACCTGATTTACTCCATTTTTATTTTTAAGAAATTAAATAAAGTCATCGATCACCGCGATCTTAATGCAACGCAGTATATTGAAAGACAGAAAAAGCTTCAAGTTCATATCCATGACACATGATTGAAGAAGGCAAATTTAATGAAGATTGAGAAGCATATAAGATAATAAACGAAGCGACGAAAGGAAAAAATACAAATTTGCAGAGGAATCATTCATTCTTGAAGGTCAACAACAACAAGCTTTCAAGAGATATACTTTTTTTTTATAACCGCGGTAGGGAAACCGCCGGAGTAGAAATTAAACTCGGGTGCTAAGCAGGTTCATATACATTGGTTTCAAACCAAGTCTTGGGTAATCTGCCCGACCGGGATCGTGTCAGTTCCATCGCGTGTTGTCGCGGATAAGGGTCATCAATGTCCCTGCTTGACTACAACTGTAGCCCGTTAAAGACCAATGTTACACCGGACCTTTACCGATCAGATTAATACCGGACTCAATCCAGATAAATAATAGCCCCCCCCCCCCCCCCCCATCAGGCCCGATAGGGCACCACTCGGGCCCATCGGGCTTCGATAGGGCATAACTAAGTCAATTTCTACCTGAGCGTATGTCGATTAATAACTAGCGCATGGCATGCAATGCGAGTAGAATAACCAATAATATAAGAACGAACGAGTCTAAGATGCTAACAATGGTATGGAATAGAATCTTAACGGATTATTAATGCAGCAATTTATACGAGGGTCCGATGGAGTGCGGCAATGGGCCTCCTCCACCAGTATTCTCCATCTTCGCTACGAAATTCAAACTAATAGATGGTTCGAGACCACAATGCACCCCGATGCCGTTGCAGTGGATGCTCCTTCGCGATGGCATAGAATCCACAATCGACGAGAGAAACCAGGGATGCGTCTTAAGACAAGCCTTATACCGTTATGCGAGCTTGCGAGATCGCGAAAGCATTAGTACGTGCTCGGCATTCCGCATTCCCGCGATCGCTTAACTGATCGTTAACCCTCCAGAGTCCTGTGATAATGAATGGGAACGAGCGCGCACTAGCGGCAAATCGAAGGGGAATCTCCACTGGCAATCGTCTGTAGTACGCACCCGGCTAAGGTGAGACCTTAAGCTTCGTGAGCCAACATGCAGCCTTGTATGATAGGCGACAATGATGGGATCAACTTACCTACTACACTATTGTATCCGATTCTCAGTCCAGTCAATGACTATTCAAATACCGTTCTATATATTGTGACGCGTTTTTTTGGAACGCCGTTTTTGAGACGATCGAGAGAGATCGGAGTGGCGTGCTTCACCCATCGGGAGTCCCTTGAATACGATCAAGAACGTTTTTTGTGGCCATTGGGGTACCGGTTCCGTTTATTGCCAAAGAATAATTCTTGTAGTTTCGAAAATTACGGTCACAATATACATTTTCAAAGAAATGTGAAAACTTTATTAACCGACATGTCTAAAAATATCTACAATCTTCAATAAGAATCAACATTCCTGCCATTCAGCCAGAAAAATTGTTCTCAGTTTTACCGACTCACTGCAATCTCAACACGAAGATTGGCTATTGAGCTGTTGTGTCAATTTGACGAGGAATGACCCTAAAGTTGTGACGCTACTATACGCTGAGCGGCATGGGGGAAACTCCGTTATCGAAGGATATGTCCGATCGCTAGTACTACGGGTGTTCAAATAGTGTACGAAGTGGTCACGTATAGCAAGGAACGCAAACGTAGGACATACAGGACACGATCGATTCGAGCGAAACGACGAGGCGCGCAGCAGTTGTTGGTATGTCGGTAGAGCGTACCTACCTGCATCTGGAACTAGTTTAATTCTGGGAATAACTCGGCGGAACGTTGGGTTGTGCAGAAGCGAGCACCGCGAGGAGAAGCAACTTCGTTCAATGGCTAACTGCCGTCGAAAGTAGAACGGGGGCGGTAGAGGAGTGCTAGCCTGAGGACGGAACAGGGGGGCAAAAGCTGCTAGTTCTGTTGCCGGATCTGTTAGTACTGCTGGGTGCTGCAATGATGCGTAATGCACTTACCGCTTCTGTACGGCAACCGACACTATTTCTGTTTCGCTCAGAATCACTTTCAAGTTGTTTACTGGTATACACGTAAAAGCTACCGGCTCCAGGGACGTCTCGAATATCCTACGATACTCCTTTTACTCAACGGTACACTAAGCTCAGAAACTACGATTCTGTAGGATAAGCACGACTCTAGTACATGTTTGCAATATTCGAAAACTTCCCCATCCTCTGATAATTGAGCGCCGTGTAATCAAATTAATTAATTTACCTTTGCGATGTAGCTAACAATTACTGTACCGGAGAACCTATACGGGAATCTATGTGTGGTATAGTTGTGTAGGTCGATTTTCAGTTAAGGGAGGACTCCTGAGAAACTCTAGGGAAACGTTGCTCTCTTTACTCGGAAGGAGGAACACAGCCCTGAAACTTTTGTCGTCTCCGACATGGACAATCAGTTATACACGTTTTCATGTTACAGCGAAGTCCACGGGACTAACTTCATCCGGTATTCACTAAACAATGTACTGCGTGACAATTGCATTGCGTTAGTTTTGATAGTTATGAGCCGCGATAGATCGTTAAGAAACTGTTCCAGTTGATTCATAGACTATTCTAGCAAAGGGTTCAATGGAACTAAATTCATGTAGATTTACAACAAGAATTCATTGAGGCAGTTGCAAACAAGCATCTTGATTCAAACCAGTAGCAGCCATCAAGGCTGCTAAACGGAATTGCTTAAAAGCAGCGACAATTCGCTCGCTCGCTCGCTCGTCGTATCTAATAATCATTGCACGTAAGTACATCGTACAGCGTCCAGTGTAAACGGTTAACGGTCACTCACGTCCATTGGGATCGCCCCGAGGTTGGATTACGAATACTAACGTTAGCCTAGACACCGGACTATCTCGAGCAATGCCTTTGGAATCGAAGTTAAGGTAGCCTGCGACTACTTCCGTGAAACGATCGATCCTATCACACCCACGGGAACTTCTCCCCCACGCAGGCCAATTGCGGCCGCGAACCGGACGCCACCCGTAACCGCACTGGATAAAAAAAAATCTCCCTCTGCAAAATACAGGTAGCAGATATTCCCCAAGGGAGTGGTACATTCACTAATGCCGATTCGAGCTCTGTGGTTTTCACTAGTGCATTTTTTTATCTTTTTTTTTTTTTAACAATTTCCGCACGATATTTGCTCCCATCTACAGGAAATTGATCAACGCTGTAGTTCGATAATTGTTCAAATGATCGAATTATCAAAGTCCTTTATATCGGAACCGAATCAAGCGATATCGAATTCGTTCAACGTAACGAGTGTGAAATAAAATTCGTTAAACGAAGCGCGTCAAGCTTTTACTATTCACTCGCTGAATCAGTCTGCTGGAAAGAATGCTTTAAAATATGTATATTTTTTTTATATTAACTGTTACACGCGACAAAACGATGATGATGTTCGTCTAGTGCGTCGGGGCTTTTTCTATTAGTGCGAAAGATGACTTTGAGTGAGTGAACCGAGTTACAGAACTCTTCTTCTTGGAAGATGAGGATCGAACCTCGCAAGTTGCAATCTTCTGATATCTTTCACGTCACGAGTCTGCTAGAACCTAAACGCAGCACGAGGAGTCTTGTCCGATAACGAAAAAGAGAGGGAGGAAAACATCGACCGTTCGCGTTTGCCAACGTCTACCTCACCCCCCGTTTATATGCCGCATTCGCCAACGTGAAAGCAAGGCTTTCTGAATGGAGGCAACCCCGGCACGACGGGCAACTTCGTTCTCGTGGATCGAAAAATAATTCGGAATCGAAGAGTGAGAGGGGTGAAGGGGGTGCTGCGGGGGAGAATTCGAAAATGAGGACAGGGAGAAAAGAGTGGGCGGAAAGCAAGAGAACCCGAGAGAGGCCTCGCTACTCCTGGTACATTAATCATCCAGCGAGCGACGTGCCGAGCAAAATGTGTTCAAGGCAAAAATAAGAATCCGCGGCTACGGCCAGCACCGAGTCTAGCCACCGTGGTGGTATTATACGCCGCACGTAGTAAATATGTAGTTGCAGAAAGAAATGAAAAAAAAAACGTCACGAGAAATGGTACGGCGCGAGGTGGAGAAAGGGGTTGAAGAATAGATACAAAAGTACTTCTCAAGGAGAAAACACCTCAAAGATGATGAAAGTAAAAGAATAAGATTCAGACTCGGAAAAACGAGTTTTTGGAAAAAGCCGGTCATCGAAGCATGTATGCTTCATTTATTCCGATTTCGTATCGTTCATCAGCTTTTCATATAGTCAATCATCTTCAAGTGAATCTCTTCGACGTGCGGTGATAGTAGATATCTAAGCGACGATTAAGACTGAACGAGAATGACGGAACCAAGGGCGACAACTTTCAACATTCGGAGCTCTGAAAGACGAGTGTATGGCTTCAAATATCGTGAATGACGTCATACGCGAGACTAGGAAAGAAATTATGGATATCTATGTTAATTAAAAATTGATCCTACTGAAAAAAAAAATGCGATGCAATTGTGTGTAGAGACAGACTACGTGAAATATCATTGACTACGTGTCATCGAAAATATACGACAGCCTAATTAGCGGTGTATTGACGTCAACACGACGATGGCGAGTTTTGCGAGAACATTCACGAGAAGTTCGTTAGCGAGGTAAATGTTCGGGTCCTTGGCTCTCGCAAGTCGTTACATGCGTCAAGTTATAACCAACGCCTTCACGAAAGTTAAATGATGACGCCGATGTCGACGTCGTCGTCGCTTAGTGAACCAGCTGGCAAGACAAGTCAAAGGAATTGCGAAGAGTAGCGAAACACGTCCAAGGTCTACATTAGCCTTATTTAGGTCCTTACACGGCTTTTTGGCCTTTATGAATATGTTCCCCCTTTCTAGTAGCTCTTCACACTCTTCTATTTGCCAAAAGCTCTGCCGTCCGCGCTATACCAGGCTTTCAACACACTTTACCTTGCATCGCAAGAACACCGCGTGTGGGTTGATACAATTCCGTATTCCCCGGACCCTTTTGCGCAAATCGCACCGACGTGCGAGGAAACGCAGCGCATGATTTTTTTCGTCCCCTATTTCTTTCTACTTCCACTTCCTTCTTCCCGTCGTGAAACGACACAACCTGGTGCCATAAAGACCTGCGTGAAATTTTGGTCATTGGTATACGTGAGGGGCATGAGAAAAAAAAATGAAATCCCGGTGATGGCTAGCGAAGAAACGAGCGGTGTAGATCAGCTCGAGGAGAAAGAGAAGATCGGAGAAAGTTAGGGACAACATTTGGGCGCAATGCCATGAAAACGTACGAAGTATAACTCTTCTTCGAAAAGGCTATTGCGCGCTCTTACTTGTCATCACCTGTGACCTCCAACGGAATATCACGTAAATCGATCTCTCGAAGTGTTGAAGAATTGATTTGTACGTGACATGCCAAATCGTTGGTAAATTATAACGATTTCTATATAGGGGTACATTATGTTTCGGCGCGACTGTTTCGACGTGGCCTGTGCGGCGCGTATCATTTTGGCGCCAGGATTTTTAGGCATCGGGACGTTACGGCACGGAGACATTTTGGCGCCGGATGTTTCGGCGCGAGGGCCTCTTATTTTTCAGCGATGGGGATTCCTGACGAAAAACTCTTAAAAAAAAACGCTATTTTTTTTGGCACCCAGAAAATTTCCCGAAAACAATTACCTGAAAATACAATTTCCCGAAAGTCGGAGTGCAGAATACGACCGCGTGATTATCAAAAATGCTCAACACTCTGAACACAGACAGTACAAAGCTGTTTTACCCGGTACATACATGACAACTACTCGCCGCGGTAACCTCTGTTAAGGAACGAACACTTTTGCGACCGGATAGTAGGTTAATTCGGGGATAGTAGTCAGGTAACCTCTTTCAAAAACTAATTTCATTCACTCACGCCATCCACGATTGCTTCGACGAGAGATTTTAATCATTAATTTACAACCAAAAAAATTAATATAAAGATAAAGGCCAAGGATTCGGAATCACGTAAGCGGCGAGAACTTTTCGCGCGATTCAGTGTGTTATGTAATCATTTTTGTGTGTATTTTTTTTTTTTTTTTTCGCGATAAAATGTTCTACACTGAAACTCCCGTCGTACACTCTGTTTTATCCTAGACGCTTCGCGAACACGCGAAGATACGATCCATTTAGCAGATTCTCGGCTCTTGCCTTCCTTTTTTTTCTGTCCCTATTCACGGCCTCTTTCCCGTATCGATTGAAGACTCTATTCTTCGAAGCCCGTGGGTTCTTTAATTGCGGGATTATTTACTTATCCGAGAGTTTTACCTTGATCCCGGCAATCCTCCCATCCGTTCGGCGGAAAAAAAAAAAACTTCTTCCACCGTGTGGACCCTTTTTTTTTATTCGCATAGAATCGGAGCGAAGGACCCTTCATCGATTGATTAACGCCTGGGATAACACGTAGACAGTCCTTCTTTCACTCTCGAGAAACACTAAGTAGAGACGAGCAAAAAAATATTGACGGGAAATAACGTCGGCTCAACGGAGCAATATTACATTTTTACCATCGTATGCCGTGGGTATACGATAATAGGCCCCGCGTGACGCTCCTCGGGACAAATCGCTTTTCATGAAAAATACATCAAAGCTTGTCAACCCAAAGCTTTTTTTTGTTTTCCAATCTACGAGACCATGATAATCCTCGTGCTTTGAGATTTACAAAACGTGTGCTGCGACCACTGCAGCGCAAGCTGCGTGGATTAAATTTTCGGTCATTGAGTATTCAGAGCTCATCCCTTTGTCAACCATGATTTCTATTAGCAGAGAAACTCGTCCCCTCCGCCCACCGGTGAGTGTAACGAACTTGGCTTTGAACTATCTTTTCGCTAAAGCACAAAGTAACAAGCAATTTTTATTCAAGCTGAAATGAGCAGCAGCTTTTGTTCGTGAAGCAACAATACATGCAAATTTTCGTGATTTTGCCCGATTTTTGTACAAATATTTTCATGGATAAAAATGTATTGAATATGCCTTGAACGTGTATCGACATTTTTTCGGAGCTTTTGTCCCACGAGAAGCTTCTTGTAATTGCCGAATTGCAATTAAATGCCGCGGGACATTTGGACGCCGAATTACCGAAAGAATCGGAACAAATTAACACAAAAACAAAATCTTAGCGTCTACTTTTTTTTTCTCTCGTAAACTGATCAATGTTTGATGAAAATTAACGAAAACACTGAGAGCCAAGCTGCGAATTCATTTTTTTCTTTTTTTTTTTTTCATGTTTTGGCGTCGGTAAATGGATAAAGTGAAAAGGTAGACGAAGGTTTAGGAAAAGCAACAGCGATGCTTCGAGCGGATATTTACCCCATTGAGTAGAAAAAGCCGCGGCCGCTATGCCCCGAGCTTCGAATTTTTTTTTTTTCCTCCAACTGATTGATCGTTCTCTCGCCGACGCCGACCAAATGCACGAAAAATGTTTCCATCGCGTGACGGAAAACCGGTGCCGATCCTTCTTTTTTTTTTTACACTTCCTTTTTAAGACATTGCGTCAGTAAAGATAGAACGTCTTGCGGGAAGTGGCTTAGCAAGAATGACACAGGTCTGTCCCTACCAGTCAAGTTATAATGAAGAATAATAGGTCGCGAACGCATTTTCGTCTGTATAGTTGACTTACGGCCTAAATTATGCAACTCTATTCGTCTCGGTCATGAAAATCTACATGAAGTGCGTTCGCATCTCGCGCCCCGTGGATTGGCCAATAAATTTCAATTAATCCGACCTTCCGATATGATTTTTACCTTCATTGTTATACTGCCGCGAGACGAGAAGCTCGAAATCACATTGCAATCTCGCGATTGATTGACAACGCCCTATACAATACTATAAGTTGAAAATCAATCAAAAGCGCGAATAATACCCCTCCTCTCCCCGATTTTCCATGCTTGGACCGATGTCCCTACGCACTTTCCGCAATATTCCAAAACGTTTTTACGCCTCTCCGTTTCTCTCACTTGTTCAAGCAGCGATTGCCTGGGTCGACCGTTTCATAGCGTGTCAATGCCAAATTCAATCAAACTTTGCGGAGCGTAATCATTGCTAGAGAGTCGAACACGCGCGGGAACCGAACGATCCAATAACGGCGTGTAAATTATCACTGCAACCCGGTGAGTTTTGACGGGGGAAAAAATGCCCCTGGAATATGCCGGGAAGTTTTCATGTCTGTATATTTTTTTTTAATTATAGGTATTGCATCCAAAGGACGTGTAATTGATGTTACGAAGAGCTTCGCATATATCATTTTTATAAATATTCCATCTAAAATTTTATATTTTTATTATTTTTAAATTTTTTACATAGTTTTTATTTTCTTAAATTGCCACCGTTCTTTCGCGCAATACCGCTGAGCCGACAGAGTAAACGTTGAGTCGCGTGAGTACGCAAATGTTGAGAATTCCGAGCTTTTTTTTTTTTTTTTTTTTTTTTTGCGGTCACAGCATCGTTTACGGCTTTACGTGACGCCGAGCAATATCGTTCGATATGGTAATCGGAACACACGGGCTTAGAAAGTGAGCTGAACTCGCGCTCATGACGACGACAGCCGGCCACTCTATTGCGCCTACCCTCGTCTACCGCACGATCCGTCAATGACGATAGGTTTTCTTCTACATCTACTTTAGTTGGTAAAACGCTCCGACATTCAATGCCGAACGGGGAAGGAAGTATATATACGTACGGTCCTGACCATCGGTTATAACTTCTAACCTCGACGCTATCAGCTATCAGGAAACTCTGACCCTACTCACCTTTCTTCACTTACGACATCCAAACTATTAATGTACTTACAATTTCTTTTTTTTTTCTTTTCAATAAAAAATTATATTATTAAAAAATTTAATGAAAATTCTATCGAAAATAATAAGAATTTCGTATTCAATGAAAATTGACTTTAGTATTTAATTATTTCAAATTAGACACCCCAATCATATGCCTTCTTGTCAAGCAAATTTGTGCAAAATTCATTGTTTCCGCGTATAACTAAATTATAAGCGAAATTTATTCGGGTCTCTCGCGTATGCTGAAGTCAACCTCGATGTCGTGGTTATTTGTTTAATTAACAAGGTTTTGAACTTTACCCTGAATTATCGGAAAACGTTCTTATGCCACAACCTAATATGACTACTCGAGTTGCAAAGTTAGTTCCTTTGTCGTATTAGTTTACAAAAGTGATAATGACGGAGACAGAATACGAAGAGAATACGAAACAAAATACGATGACGCCCTCGCGTCCAGTAGTTAAACACCGCAACGAGAAGTGAGAGTACACCTCGATAGTACAATATCGATCTCTTCGATCTAATTTAATCTCGTTGAGGAAGAGGATTAAGTGGGTGTAGTTGAGGCCATGACACTGATTCGATAATCGCGGCGATCATTATCCCGAGTATATCATTAACATATTAATTTTCGTTGAAAGTATAAACAGCCTTATCTTTTAAGGGTTAAAATGTTCGTAATTTAAATACCCCTGTTTCGTCTTTAACTCTTTGGGGATTTTTTTTTTTTTTTTTTATTATAATTCGCGTATTCGAGCTTCAATAACCGATAATGGATAACCTTAACCATAGCCATTTTCCGGTACGATCTGAATAGGAATTCAATATCATCTTATGCATTAGGAAGAACTTTCGAGAACCCTGAGATCCAGTGGAGGAAAACAGAGCAGCGAGAACAAGACCTTTCTCATAGCTGTAGAGAGGCGCTCGTAACCGATTCTAATGACCGTCGTAACTGTCGAGGGGTTGCGTGAATTTACGGCCGAAGAGCACTTTTCATGTCGCCCATCCCGCCCTTCTAGGTATACGCACATCAAAAGTACTAAAGTGGCCAAAGCTCTTCTTCTTTAACTGCATTTATTTTCCTATTTACAAAAGATCACTCAAATTCTTACCCCCGTTGAAAAAAAAAAAAAAAAAATCTTTGCCAAATGCTTTCTTCTACATGCGAAAAATCAAATAAATCTCTACTCAAACTAATTCTCCGACTGTGAGTTTCGACAACGTGCGGCAAACTTTCGGATAACTCAATGAACATCTAGGGGAGAAAAAAACTGATTAACGAGCTTTGAAAAATCTCAAACCCATGACCTTTTTCTGATTCGCAATTACTCCGAGTCTGCTACCTCCCGCCGTTGGTTTACGTTTTTTGAAAAAAAAAAAAAAATGCGGCTCATTCGGTGCAGCGGTCGACGCCTACAATTAAAGATGTGCGTGTTAAAAAAAATGTGCATTCGCGTAAGTCACGAAAACCGAAAAATAAAAAAAATAGTAAAAATAACAATAAAACAATAATTAAAATAGTTAAAATAATAAATGAAATTGTTAAAAATTCTCAATTCTTTGATGAACTTCTGACTCGTGGTAATTAAATTTCTTAGTCACTTCGGCTCAGTTGAGGCGTTGAACATGTAAATGCAAAGTTGTCTCGTCACCAATTCTTAACCCTTCGTAATAATTTTTAGTTAACCTTGAAACGAACAGTTGATCATACAAAGTTGTGTTAATACGCCGTCGATATGTCTACAAAAGTCAAACGAATGACCTTTAATTCTTTTTATTCGCAGCCAGACGTTTTTTTTAGTTGTTTTCTCGCTCTCAAGACAACCGTAGGTGGGGTTAGTGGTTACCTGCTCTACCCCTTCGTCGTTATCCTCGTTTTCGCAATCGTCGTCGCCCGCTCTACTCTCGGGGGTGACCTGACGGGAGTAGCCTCGCGGGGGTGGACTGCCTCCGGTTATCTATATATACATATATATATATACTATATTGTAGCCTGAATGCGGAGCGGCTGCGTGCTCGACGACGGGGGCGGCGCGCTCGCGCAATGTAGTCCCTCGGCTATCCTTGACGCGGGAGCATCGCGTTTCGAAAGAGCTCTGCACGGTTCTCGCGCTCCTCCTGCTCCTGCCGCTGCGCTGGTGTGATATCGCTCCTGCCCGCCGCTCTTTCTCCGGCTCTCGCGCGCGCGCTTAATTTTCACCGGCTAAGAATCCTCTCTAACCCCCTTTTCTGGTCTCTCCGTTCGTAATTAACACGGTGAATACAATGTGACGAAATCCACGACCGGTTATCCGACGTCTGTCCGGACGAACCTAATTAGCTTATCATTGTTCTTCGCGAACGCACGAGGATCTCCTTGTCTTGTCCGGCTAAATCTTCGCGAACGTCTACGATTTCAATGAAATGGAATACGATAGTTGCGTTGATGCGTTATTCTCAAATGCCGATTTATTCCGCGTATGGACTTTTGTGAATTTCAATTAATAAAAAGCCGAACCAGTGGATGATCGTTTAATCGACGAGATGACCAATATATTAAGAGCCAATGCAGTGACGATAAGTGCGCGATAATCGATGTTAACGAGAGTGAGAATGTGAAAATTATCGAGCAATTCGTAGGTGGATTACTCGTGACGAATTGCCGCGAATTGGGACCGAAAGAAAGAACTGAGTATTTCTTTATCTAAATAGAAAAGATTCCAGTGTCGGACGGGAGGAAAAAAACTTCCGTATCTTCCGAGAGTCGACGGTGTGCACATTCAGCGGTTTCCCTGTCGTGAGACGGTAACGGAGTGAGATAGGAAGTTGAGATGAACCAGTGAGCAGAAGAGGAGGCCAGTGAAAAGGAAGAAAGGGTGATTCACGAGTTTTTAACGACTCGAATGCGCGCGGGGTTCGAGGTTAGAGCAAAAAATAATCCGTCCTCTCCTCGTCGTGAGAACGAGGCTTCGGGGGTTGATGTTTTTTTTTTTTTTTTTTTTTTTCTTCTTTCTCACCGCAACGAATAAAAAATTTCTCGAGGGTAATCAAGAGAAGGTCCATTGTGCGCTCCTTTTTTTTAGTACGGAATGTAAATCATTTTGTTTCAACTTACGCGACGTTAAAAGTTTTTATCACCTCGATCTCGATGACTGAGATTATTCATTTATGCCACTCGACATTCGCGCATGTGATACATCTTCATCGGTGTTCAAGAAAAATATAAAAAATGTTTTATTTATAAATGACAAACGTTTATTTCTACACGTACGATTGTGTAATATCGAGCGTTAAAGTTTCAACTTCGCGACAAGATTTCATTCACGTCGTTCAATGTGTCGTCTCGAAAGGAATATCGTCAAATCGCGCTGTGCGAATAGCGTGAAAAACGCAAAGTGGAGCGAACGCGTAGTGAGACCTGTGAATTTGCAGCAACGTTACACAACGAAGAGATACGCTAAGGAAGCGGTGAACGAACTTTCGAAATGCCTCGTGCGAGATAGTAGCAAAATTATGTGAAAAAACTCGCCGAAATAAGCGATGTCTACCTCTCTTCCCGCGCTCGTCTACTTTATCATTTGTTTTGGTAAGTGTATCAAATTTCGTCGGAACAGAATCCTCCTATTTCGTTATAAGTTGCCGCTGTGAAAAAAAAAAGAAAAAAATTCCTGAAACTTTATGTCCTGGTAGTGGACGTTTGTACGCATAAACTGCTACATTAAATTTAACGTTCAATTACGATGAAATATTGATGAAAAATGGTAGTCGATACTTTATTTTATTTTAAATAATTTACTGTAATTTCACTCTAAAAGTAATAAAATTTTTTGTCACTATCGTACTTTACATTTAATGTACCCGTTTATGCATAAAATCATCCCCTACCGGGACATTAAAATGACTCTTTTTTTACAGCGTTTATTGTAATTTTAATGCCTGCTGTCGTTTTTTTATTGAAAAATGCAAATAAACGCGGCGGATTTTCGAAAAGAGATATGTCGGCAAATTACAGATACAAATCTGCTGTTTTATTTTGAAATATTCGTATATCGGTGGGGGTGGTGGTAATTTTTATTCTTTGCAACTTTTTTGCTTATATTCTTTGAGCAGAAAAACTACTCTACGCAGCTCGGGGGTAGATTACACCCTAAATTATTACGTGTACTCACCGTGGCTGCAACTTGCACCTGCCACCTGTAAGCGAAGAAATAAGTATTACTTACACCGGCTAATAAATTCATCCTTATCACAAAATCATAATCGTTGCATCGGGCAAAGTGCACTTTGCATTGAAGCAAATACTATTTTGCAAAGTCATTTTCTGTATCAAAAGTTTAATAAATTAATTCATTTTTTATTTTTTACAAATTCAACTTTTAATTGAAATTAATGCGTACGAAATAATTAATATCTAATTTTCTAATAACAGTACACAATCTAAAGTGCATCTGCAAGCGTTAACCGAGTCTCTTGATAGCATCCTATTTGTCGTTCCAGACGGCATTTCACACGTACATACTATTTGCTGTTGAATCCCTATACCGCGGTATATATGTATTATGTATACTACGTAATAAAAAAGAAAAATTCTTGGTCCATTCATCGAGACGAGAGGGTATTCCCCACCGATGCATTTTGAGGAGTTCCCGCGCAATAACAAGTGCACCGAGGAGGAGGAGTTCTCTCGGTCAGTGAATCTTTCGAATGTATCTCCATATCATTGCCACTCCTCGTTTCACCTCTGTGTTTTCGTGGGTGACGCGAGCGCGAGCTCTCGACGGTCTCTCACATCCCGTCGGCACCGTGTGGGACTAAAGGCTCTCGGCTCATTAAAATGTCTTGTCGTATAACAAAAATTGTACACCTCAGCAGGTAGAAACAGAACCACGCAAATTACGACTGCTTCGCTAATTTCACCAGCTGTTTGTCTTATTCTCGTTTGTGTCATTCCGAGCTTTCGTTCTCACTGCTCTGTTCCTTATATATGAAATGTACGCTTTTCATGAATGAAAGTAATGCCATTCCAACGTCGACGTTGACGAGCGACAAAATAATAAATGGATATGAGATTCCTCTTGCGACGCTTGAAAGCTTGGAAATCATTTTGAAGAAGAAACGTTCATATTCTGATTGTATACTCGACATAGCAGTGTAAAGTTGATTTCTTCTCTCACTTTTTCATCAAAAAATGATTATCCTCGAGAACGAAGCGTGGCAACGCAAAGTAAAATTCTCTATCGTTTATCAAAGGCTTAGACTACGTAACCGAGAACTATCGTGAATCGATTTCATTAGATCTCCACCAAATTCCAACCGAATCCGATATACCTTGAACCGGGATATATTTTTTATTTAACATTCCAGCTGAAGAGCCCATGCAATATATAGATATACCATTATCGACTCTATGGCCATTATACGTGAATACGTGAACGAGAGAAGTACCGAGTTTTTTGCGTTCCCGCTGGGATGTCTCTGTGAACATATATATGTGTACATATATCCACGCGATGTACATATATACATCGCGTGGATATTGACAGTATTGAGAGCCAGTGACGCTAAAGGGTGCTCCGCCCAAAGGGAAAGGCTTTTCTATATATTTTCATCATTCTTTTTGTTCAAAGTAATTCCACCCCCGAGAGGGATTTAAGGTGAGGCGTCGCGCAGGAGAGACATTCTGTACTATAGAAATAACGTATTTCACTTCGGTGGTAAAATTTTTCATCGTACATTTTTCCGCTTCATCTACGCCGGTCGTCTTTATCGCTGAATCCTATTCGTCTTCGTCGCTGGTACGGCTTGCAAGCGGAGCAAAATTTACCACAATCCGTACTCACTTTTATGCTGTGCGCGCGTGAAAAAGCTCTTTGAATCTTTAAAAATCCCTACGGCACAGCAATAAATCGCGCAATCATAGTAAGCACATTGCAACAATGTGAATTATGCAGAAACAAGAGTCGACTTCCGAATTTGTAGACAATATCCGCAATAGACATCAAAAATTGCATTGCATACCAGTTAAAAAAAAGGGTTTTATGTTTATTTGACGACTTCGAAATAGTCTTTCTAAATCAAAAAAATGTGTTATACTCGATGCAGCCTTCAATTTATAAATGTTATGAATGATTTTTTTTAATAATAATTACGCTTTCTATTCCTTTATTTCATAGCTTTTAGGAACCTCTTTATTCATTTTTTTCCGTCGAGAATAAACAAAAAGGACTTTCAATAACGCATTGAATATATTATGTGACTCACCTACCAGTTAGAATGAAATATTTGCCGCGTTCTATATACGCTGAGTGGCAAATAATCACTCGTTCAATCGCGATAACGGCGAGCTAATGAAATACTTGTATCGTGTGAAGGGAGGGGGGAGGGGGGGGAGGTAACAATCAGCGGATAGTTTGCCGTATGCCTTTGTGACGATTAATTCATCGCTGGTGTATGTCGATGTTAATTGCCTGCGAAAGAGGATCGAATCAGCGAGTGCCTATGCCATATTCCCAGTTCGACTCGTTTTATAATAATAATAATATAATATCGATGATCGAAACATGACGAAAACAATTGCCTCAACAAAAATGTATATCTGATCGAAATATGGAACATCGGCCTCAATAACCAGTATTCCATTTAACCATTGAAAACAAAGAATCGCCAAAACGTTTTAATTTTTTTACGACATTTTATAAAAATGATGAGTTCTCAGAACTAATCGTTAATTGGTACAACTCTTTTTCCCCTCTCAGCACATATTTTTTTTCAGTTTAGTTTCCTTAAATACAAAAAAAAAAATGCATGTCAAAGTAGCGATAAAAAAATGTATCAACGTCAAGGGTAAAGACAGATCATTAAATACGTTGTTTCACTCGCAATGCGCAATGAGCGATAAGTTACAGAACAAAAATGGGCGTTTCCATACTTACATGTGTTATGGAAGTATGGAAACCTTTGGTTCCGACTCTGGACACAATCGCGAAGCTGACTAGCGCCTTCGTAGTACTGTGACTTTACGTCGTTTTCGCATTAGTGCACTACCGCTTTACAACCCCCTGCATCATATATGCACATATACTCAAAGTATATTGCGTGCACTAAACCGTACGAGTACGGGGCGGGCTATTTTAAGCACCGTGCTATGGAACTGTTGTATTCTCGGCTACTGCTGTGCGGTATATATATTTATATCATATGTACATATATGCCGTATATATATATATATACACACACGGTATGTCCGTAGACATACCTACGTATACATTTGCTCTGTACCCGACCGCAACCGACTATTTCGCGAAAGAGTTCGCGGGAGTTGAAACGAAGTTAACGCGGCCGGTACAGAGAGCTTGAAACACCAGCAGCGGCACCAGTAGCAGTAGCAATACTAGCCACGGTCACGGCACAAGCACCAGTAGCGTGTGGGTATAGGATTTTGCGGTATCTATCCTGGCAAACCACTTCGTCCCTCAATGTCCGAGAAGCATGAGAGTACAGAGGGCATATAGTCAGGGGAAGGATTTCCCATGGCAGTGACCCATGACGGACAGGCGTTGGGTACGAGTTACTCCCACGCGGGCTGACGCCAAACTTGAAATAATTATACCGGGTGGTTGGGCACCCTTCGCACATCCAGCATTAGAATCCCCGCGTAACATCCCAAAGATCCACGCAAATTCTCTCGACGTTTGTTCATGTACACTAGAGTTTCAGACAAGTTTATTCACTCGAATAAATATCACAAGGCACGCATAGCCTTGTTTACATATCGTGAATGACACGCGCTAATTCCCGTAATATACGATCCTCAACGGGTTAGCATTAACGGCTCAAATGTGAAACTCGGTTCAAGAACTTGCGTTATATATAGCGTTTCCGAAGCGTTCGCGTGTGAGGGAAATGCGTAAATGTTTCATTACTACACGAGTGACATAATACCATTTTGTATATAACGCCGGTTCAGTCATCAAACTAACTTTGTTTTACTAACTTTCTGAGACGAGAGCGCAAACATGGAAGCAGTCGCATCGGTTAATTTTACCCCCTCCACTTTTTCCTTCTTACTTTGCAATGATCCTCAGCAATTATGAACTTCCCTGAATTATTATAATTATCAAAAATTATATTATTATTGATATTATTATTCGTAGTTTCATCGATTTCTTTCGTTATATGCTTAGAGGTTTGTTATTAAGATTCTATCGAATATCAATAGTTATATGTATGACAAGGGAGCAAAAAGTAGGAGATTCTGCATGAGTGTGAAGGGGCGCGCAGCTGAAGGCTATTGTGGCAGTTCAGACGATAATTTTTTGTGCTAATTGCGTAAAAAGTTCGACTTTGAGTGCCTTAAGCCCACTGACCTGCGCGCAAAAAGTGACAAATATTGCGTTCTGCGCATGCGTCGACATTTCTACGCACATTGGCCAAAAAAGTGACTTTCTACGCACTGAACGTACACACGAAAAGTCAAAGTTCTCGCACAGACAGCACAAAAAATGAATTATTTGGTTACACGTCGATAGCAACTGGAGTCAATGAAATAAGTTGTTCCAAAGGTGAATCATTTTTTTTTTCGGCGAAATACAACAATTACAACTTACGTATTATTTTTTCATAGAATGAACCGTTGTTTTTTTTTTTTTTTTTCATTTTTCTTGTCACTTATATTTGAATTATGTACGATTTTTATCAATATTTCTACCGTATACATCATTCGCGATGACGTGCAATCAAAGTACTTACCGGTCCATTGTACACTTCAGAAAAATCTACGCATACGCAAAACCATGGTGAACTATGCTCTCTACTCTCACGTACTGGACGGTGCCATATATCTAAATATACATGTGTACGTGTAATGCGTATGTGAAAGCAAACTCGACGTGACGAACTTAAAAAGGCCCAACGGGCCAGTGAGCACCATGCCGTTATGATGCATTGCCGGCCGGACTATCTCGCCGTTTCGCGAGCGATGTCTCTCGTTGAAATTAACGTCTTTCATTTCTGGTGGACAGCTCACTGTCTCGTTTGCGGCTACCGGCTCATTTCACGAGCTCATCTCGGTCTGTGTTCTCTCGCTCTTTCACCGTCGCGCCCGAACACACACGCGGCTCGCTCCATCATCCCTCGAGCATCTCCTCCGTTCCTGCAGGACCTCGGCGTTATATCCTCTGTGAAAATACTTCACTCTCCACACTTCTCCCTTCGTTCTTTGTTTCGTTGCTACATTTTTTTGTCTCGACGCTCTTTTACCCTGGATGCTCTTTCGTTTGTCGCTTTGTCCGTTTTAACCTCTCCCGCTGCAACTCGCGAGAATCTCACGGTTGAGGGGACAAAAAAAAATGGTAAATTTACAATTTGGCGTAACGAACACACACCAGAAAAAGAATTGTAACGAAGACGAATTTGTTGCTTGCGAAAGAAATGACATTCAAGTGCGCTTGTCGGAGATTTTTACTGAAAACTATATACTGTAACTGTGAAAGTATATATACTATATGATATCGTCGATCAACTACTCTTTTTTCCCTTGTGGCAGTTCCCGCAATTTCATCTCCACCTGTCCCGAGACTCGGAACAATTCCGAGAAATGAAATGAACGAATCTTCCACTTTTCATTATCGCGAATCTAGAAACGGCGGATATCCTTATTCGTCTTGAAAATAGAATTTCAAATGTTCGTTGGACGCGACGGTTTCATATTTGAACGGAAATTAATTCGCAATTATTATATCATAACTACGGGGTCGTAGTGGGTTGCTCGCTTGCATGAGGGAATTCAAATAACTTTATGATCTCTTTGTTATATAAAAGTCTCGCTGCTAACTTCGCTTCGTTGTTAATTTCACGTCGTTGCTAATTTCACATAGTTGTTAATGTCACGTAGGTTAGGTTTACGTTAGATCTCCTTTAAGTTATCTTAATTAGGTGAGAACTAACGCAGACTAAACTTAACTTAAAGCCGATCTAACTTAGACTAAACCTAACTTAAATCCCATCTAAATTAGACCAATCCAACTTAAAGCCGACCTAACTTGGACTGAACTCAATTTACTTACATCCGACCTAAATTAGACCACCGTAACTTAAATCCGATCTAAATTAGACCAAATCTAATTTAAAGCCGACCTAACATGGACTAAACCTAACTTACATCCGATCTAACTTAGAGCAATCCTAACTTACATCCAATCTAAATTAGACCAATCCTAACTTACATCCAATATAAATTGGACCAATCCTAACTTAAAACCGATCTAACGTGGACTAAACCTAACCTAAACCCTTACTTAGCTTAGTCTTACGAAATCTAACTTAGTTTCGACCTAATTTAGATCCGTCTTAACTTACACCCAACCTAAGTAGTGACCCGATCTAACTTAGATCGCAAAATCTTCTTATATATACAGAGGGAGATTATAATTATAAATGGCTATGTTTTGTTCTATTTCATTCCAGGTGGCGCCGTTACCTGCCTACGTAACTTCCGTACGGATTTCTTAGAGGAATGGCCAACGCCGGGCACAGGACCGCACTTCGATACTTCGATGCCGTCAAATTTCACTGGTCTCGTCGGCAGTACCGTTCACCTTGTTTGCAAAGTCAAGAACTTGGGTAACCGGACGGTAAGTGATTATCGAAAGGATAATAATGATGTAGAGCAATCGAAGAGAAAATTACATGGCAAAAGTGTGAAAATCGAGTCAAAGTGATTGGTCAAAAGCATATATACCGCAGATGCGTATATGCATTTATAAAAAATAAAAAAAAAACCTTCATGGAATACTCGAGCGTGTAAACTACGTTCAGATCAAACAATGGAAAACTCGGGATAGTTAATACCCACCGGGGCTGTAGTAGATATCCACAGGTCTGTCAGATTAATCCTCGATTAAAATGGCATGTCGAATTGTTAATTTGCGCTCTGTACGCTTTTGTGGAAACCCGATTAAACGCTATTTCAAAGTTATTTCCAGATCTTTGTAATATATTTCTATGTGCTCGAACATGAACGTGTGTGTGAATGAAATACGTATAACTCGAAACATTGCGAGCAATATAAGAGATGGAACTAATCGTGGATTCTCTGTATATTCTCGAAATCTTACCAGTTTGCAGGCAATTTACCCAATTTTAATAGAAAGAGGAGCTGTTAGAGTTAACTCGCTCACTCGTTCCTATTTCGCCGTCTCTATTATCCATCGAGCCCCAAGGCGAGCGCGCGCGCAATGGTCCCAATTCCGAGATTAAACCTTTCTGAATCGTTTAAGCTCACTTTCCTCTTTCCCCTCATTCTTAGCCGGGCTAACGCCAGCTATGGCGTCCCTCCCCCCTCTCTCTATCCTTTCGTGGTAGTTAATTATGTGTAATATCTTTCCGGTTATTCGCGAGAGTGCTGGAACGACGAGTCTCTTTCAATTGCCCCTTAAACTTACTGATTACGCGGAGAGCTCGCGAAGAGAAAGAGATGGAGTTTCACTCGCCCCGACGGAATGAATTCTTTCGGATTCCGGTGCGAGATATATTACATTATTCCTCAATTTTCTCACTCGCGGATAATTATCGTTCAATCGAAGAATTTCGATGGTCGTGTGAAATCACTGCTCAAACAATTAGAAATATTGGTAATATCCAGGGAAAGGAAAAAAAGATAATTCCTACCGCTATTAGGAACTAACTGCCACTGTATAGCGTAACGTAGAATATCGATTCAAAACGACCTAAATTATCGACGAGAACTAAACAGTAAGTATTCGTGAACCAGAAGTGCCAATAACGATCTATCGAAAAGAACTAGAATATTCCGAGAGTGGTTGAAGGAAAAACATAACGCAACCGGATAGTTATATGCGGTATTTCCCGGTCAACTATTCGGGAGATTGCGAGTGCCGGTTTCCCGTCTCTCACGACGATCGGAAATCCTTACGTCTCGTTTCCGTCGAACTGTTTCCATCTCCCCCCCCCCCCCCGCGCTGCTCTCCCGAGTCTCCGATTTCGACCATTTCACAAACTCTTATTTTTCTCTCCAACACAGACCGGATCGAGTCCAACCCCCGACGTACTGCATTCCCTGGGTTCGCTTCCTCATCCAATGAGAGGAGTTTGTAATCTGTATCTCGAGCGCGTTTTCCGCGACCGTCGACGCTCGCAGTGTTAGTAGAAGAAGAAGTAGTAGTAGTAATAGTGAGTTCGGTAGAGTGGTTGACGGCGGAGACGGCTCTACAGTTCCGGAAGTGGTGAGTCCCCCATGTCTGGTCGGCCGGGATGCGACGCTAGTCGCGTACAGTTTCGTAGTGGTGCGCCACTAGTGGGTAAGCGAAGTATCCGTACTCCGCCATGGGAAATAGAAGAAAAAAAAAAACTAAAAAAATAAAAAGGAAGACGTCGGAAGGACGGAAGCGACTGGCAAAAGAAGGAGCTGCTAGAGGTACCCGTGACGGTTCACATCTAGTCGAGAAAGATTGAACCAGTGCTTCAACGAGATACTGAGATAGAACGTCGGGGTGCGAGACTGAGGAGGAATTTGAAAGCGCGCGGGGGGAGAAAAGTCGGGAAGAGACTGGATATAGTGAAAGAAAAAGAGGACACACTCCAGCATGAGTCGTCGTGTACCTCCGACCTAGATTACGACTCCGGGGGAGAGGAGATAAAGATACAGAGTTATATCCACCCCCCTGTATATGTTTGTTTGTATGTTCCGGAGAACGGCGGAGTGTCCCCGCCACTACGGAATCCAGAGATGATATGTGACGTGTACGGAGAAGGTGAAGTGGGGGAAGGAGGACACAACTGCAGTTGCATCTGCGCCCTTGCCACCCCGTGCCGGTGCTCGAATCCCGTGGGCATAGAGCCCAAGAGCACATAGATTTCGGGTGGCGTTCCCTCGCAAACAATAGCCCGGGCCAGCTAATGCCGATGACATAGTCGTGTCAACCGTGTAAATGCCTGTATCGTCCCCAGGCGGGTGTAGATTGCTAGATATATATATATATATCGGGGCACATGTGTAGCATGTATACGCAAAGGATGATTTTTTGTAGATAGACGAAAAGGCGACCATTGCTCGTTCTACAGAGACTACTGTCCATCGTAGCAACGTTACCCCCATTGACTTATTTTTATTTATATGAATTTTCTTTTTCTATAGATGTAACTCGTGTTCGAATCAAGCGGCCAACAGTTTTAGTGCTCTGGGAAGAGCGGAGTGAAAGATCTGCAATGCACGCAAATATTTATGTCACCTCGTTGCGAGAAGAGAGCACAGCATATAGTGCGGATATGTGGTGGTAGGGTTCTTGTAGGTAGTAACGTATCTGTATGGGTATGTAACCTGCCCGTCGATGTGTTGTAACAACGTACAAGTGTGATATAACGACGCACGATGGTTTAAGGCTCGAGCCAAGAGCGCTGAAGCTCTCGAAGAGCGGAGGACGCGACCGATAAATTTGAGTTCGGTTTACGACCACCTATCGATCTTTGACGCAACACCCCTCTCCCTCAACCTACCCTATTCCACCCGCTGGATCGGTACATCACCGGCATCGTACATCCTCTGCACGATAGTAGAGGAGGAAGAACAAGTACGATATCGCGTTGGTATGTTGCCCGCGTATAGTCAATATCCTCTCTAGATATCGTGCTTGAGATTCCTAACGAGATTCTCACTATGTCAGCAAGTATTCCAAGTTCGTCGAAGTATTATCGTATCGAAACAAAATGATGACAGGGGTGGGGAGGTGGAGTAGCCGAACGAGTAAATACATCCCACAAAATTGATATATTGAACAACTTTGAGTTATCGGCGCGACTCCCAGTAGGAAAATCCACTTTTCCAATAATGCGGTTACTGAATTATTGGAAAGAACTTACGTTGAATGCAGAAAAATATATGTATATGAGAAATTCTAATTGGCAAACGACGTAATAGGGTTACGCGATCGATTAACATCAATTGGCCGCTGAGAAATTCCGACGATACACGATTCTGCGAATCCAAACATACGCGCCTCCTTAACCGGGAAATCAATATCGCTGAGCACTTTGCAACGTATTTACGTGTCCCTATTGTCAGTCGTTTGAGAAAAACAAAATGTTACAACGGAAGTTATACGACACTGTAAACACATAGACCCGCGGGAATTCAACGAGATGGCATGCGAGTCAAATCGACTGTGTGAATAATAAAACTTTTATATATATAGCGTTTATTTCTCTGTTTCATTGTACCAATTTGGCTTTCATCGTCACTATATTTGTGAAATTTCAGGTATCCTGGGTGAGGCATCGAGACATTCACTTGTTGACGGTCGGCCGTTACACTTATACGAGCGATCAACGCTTCGAGGCACTGCACTCGCCCCACACGGAAGAGTGGACGCTGAAGATACGTTATCCTCAGCGCAAGGATTCCGGTTTTTACGAGTGCCAAATATCCACAACTCCGCCGATCGGACATCCCGTCTTCTTGACTATAGTGGGTAAGGAGCATTTTGTCTTTCTCGTCAAACACACGCCTCGACGATGCGACGAAGTTTATTTATCGGAACGATAAACATCGATGGTCTCGACGACGATAAGATCGCATAAATGACGCTGATCTAACGGCATTAAACTTTTTATGGGAGCAGTATATCTAAAAACCATTAGAATTGATGAAATTTCCCGTGTGTCGTTTTATCGCGATTCCCGATTAATATTTTCGGCACATAAAACTCAAAAAAAATCGGAAAAATAGGAAATCGATTGGCTTTAGAATAATTTTTTTAAACAAATATTGTTGAGCTTTAGTTGGTCCAATTGAATATCGCTAACTGATATTCGTTAACAATGACTACATTTTTATTTCGCCATTTTAAAATCATATATTAAACCGCTATTAACCCATTTCTCAGTGCACTCATAAAGAGTTGATGCGAATAACGTTGCAGTTTTAACGTTCCGATATGGAGAGTTACCCCTTTAATACTCCCCCGATTAATCGAAGCGCGAGAGGTTAAGCTTGATAATCCAAACATTGTCAGCTCTTAATCGCGGGGATAACTCCCCTTTCGCTTTTCCAACCCCAAGCCTCGATGTAGAACAAGCTTCAGCATTGAAAGCGTTAACGACGGGTTGGGCTTTGCCGCGTCCCGGTAACTCTTAACGGCAGAGAGAACTGCGTGTCAAAATCTCGGGCACAGTGCGAGCACCTTGACCCAAAAGCTTCGCACAGCCTCGGGCTTTTTTTTCGCTGGTTATGCATAGCGCCGAACGTATAGAATCTATCGGAGAATGGAGAGAAGAGAATGAGAGGAAGTTTTGGCGTCACGAGCCCTCGGGGTATCAATCCTACAGGAGTTGCAAAACTCAACCCACACAGCAGCAGAAGCATTGTTAGAGGGTGGCGTGTGTTCTGTCCTCTGTGTTCCAGAGCCAGTCACCATTATTGTCGGAGCCCCGGATCTTTTTGTGAATAAAGGAAGCACCATCAACCTTACTTGTTTGGTGAAAAATGTTCCGGATCCACCGCCAGCTATGCTCTGGCGTCACAACAGCGTGGTGAGTGGCTCAATCGTACCTTTTTTTATTCCCCCTTTTTTACCGACTTTCAATTTTCATTCCGCATTTTTATCGTCGATGGATTCTTTTATTGACGAAAGAAAAAAAAAACGAAGTGAAGGATATATCCACAACTTGTATGATTTGCACCAACGAATTCTGATTGCCAGTAACTGCTTGGTGTTTTAATCTCTTATCTATTTATCGTTGCCTCTTTGTATTTAATCTCCGAAACGAAGGGGTGCTAAATGTTAACACGCGGATAAAGTAGCAACCGCAGTGAGCTTGTAGTGGATATAACGAAAAGCTCAACGTTTGGAATGACTCGTATAAGGAGCTCTAACGAGAATAGCGATAGAGTACGTACTCGTGAAACGTGTTGTGCCGAGAGCTACTGTGGTAAAATGGCGATTTAGACGTCTCTACGGAGATACGATGGCGCAAGGGAAGGGTAAGAGAGACGAAACGCGTGCTGTGGAAATAAATTTCACCACGGGTAAGACCGGCAGCAGCTTCGAAAGCGCCGAGGGTTTGGTGGAAAGGAAGAAGGAACTGGTTGGCCTCGGCTCCTTCTCGTCGCAGTCGTCTTCCACGACCGCGTAGATTGCTCCTTGGAAATGCGCATCTTGAGTGGAATTGCACACTCCTTGTAGAAGCAAGCGCCGCGTCGCCTCTCGGAGGCATTCGCGATTCCGCGATTCTGTCTCACCCACCCCTCCCCCTCCCCCTCCCACTACCTTCCCTCGTTCTTCATCCCCCATTCGCCAACTCCGAAGATCTTTCTTCTGCTCTATGTACTATTCCCTTTGAATTCACGAAACCTGCTTTCTATCTGCTTCAGGACATTAACTTTGACTCACCGCGCGGCGGTGTAAGTCTCGTGACTGAGAAAGGACGAGAAACGTCGAGTCGGTTGATGATACAGAAAGCAGTGCCAAGCGACTCGGGCGAATACACTTGCGGTCCGAGCAACGCGAATCCTAGCAGCATAAGAGTTCACGTCGTCAACGGTGAGTTTGTTCCAACAATTGATGGTAAATATTTATGAAAGGTGTCTCTATCGTAAAAAAAAAAAAGCAAAATAAAAAATTTTCGATTGAAAAGCGGCAAAAAGTTTTAAATAATTTTACGGGTTACGAAAACATCTGCGATGCAGTTGGGCAACGCGAATAAAATAATTCAGTAGGCGTTTTCCCGACCGCATCGGAGAATTTGTCCCAAACTTTTAAATTGTTAAAAACTTTTTGCAGATTAACCACTTTTCAGTCAGAAGTTTTTTGCAACATTTTTATTTTGCTTTCTATTTTTTCACTTTTATTGTGTATTCAATATCGACATTTATTCGACGCGAATCTTTCTTTTAATCTTTGCTTCAGTCAGCTTATTGAGATAAATTTTCTTTTTTTTATTAAATTAGTTTCTCGTTTGTAAATTAGTAGAATGTATTCCCACATGAAAATTAAATATATTGCATATATCATAAACATTTTTTCGTCCATTTTGTCCATGTGGAATTTTGACGACATGTTTTATCGACGAATTATCAACCTGTAGCCAGTTTTGCATTTACATCTCTCGATTATTGAAAAAATAAATAAAATACAATTCGTGTTTGTCGGCAACAGCTATTGTTTTTGCATTTATTATTTCTGCCTGTCGAACCATCGGGCGGATAATGGACAGTCAATGTGTATTCGCGGCTCAAATATATTTCTATTTTTCAAATGCTAGAAACATATATATAAATGAGTCGAAGCGCAAACTTCGCGCTATATCGCCACAGGCAGTTGTGGCGAACATCGAACGAGAGAACTTTCATTTATGCCGCGTGTTTGTTCATGACTCCCTGTCCGCGAGGGAATTGCCTCGCGGAAACTAGATTAATTCTCTCTCATCCTCTCTCTCTCTCTCGATCTCTGTTTACTTTTCATCTGGATTATCGCTACGAGACGGACGGGATTGTCATAGCGGAGCAATTCATGATACTGTTAACGAGACTCTGAATGGATTGTTGATACGACGATTTCCCGCAATAATAATATACGTCTTTTGCGTTTGCCGAGTGACTGAATAAATTTACGTTGGAAAAATGAAAAAAAAAAAAAAAAAAAAACATTAAAATAACGGTACTGACGTATATGTTGCAGAGGAACATCCGGCAGCGATGCATCACGGTGACGGAAGCACGTCGTATGCCGACAAGCACTCGATTTGTTTTATGATTTTTATAATAGGTAGTGTAATATTTCTATAAAAAAAAAAAAAACAAAAAAACAAAAAAAAAATAAAAACAGTTATTACCCTTCCAAGCGCGTAAACTCGAGTCGAACGGTGTTGGAACTCGTCTCTGATCCCTCCAACGTTACGAAAAAACTTGAAATAAAATGAAAAAAAAAGAGTTTAAGAATGTAATAAAGGGGAAGAATAATTGTGCAGGGTAAATTCCAATACTAACAATTTATATTGTACCACCGTGACCAAAGGCGTTTCGAATATCAGCACAACAAGGACACACGCACGGCACAATAATCGATAAGGAGTTTAGTATTTTGTTAAAAATCTGTCTCGATCTTACGAATGCAATTAATAACGCGAATGATTATCGAACTGTGTAATTGCGAGATAACAAAAAAAAAAGTAAGAAAATTTAAAAAAAACCACTTGTAAATAAAACTTATTGTATGTACATATCAATAAATCAATTGTCTTTGATCGGCTGTGTTTATATATATATATATATATATTTTTCAATTTTTATTTTTTTTTATAATTCCTCCAACAGTCCTTTTCAGCTTATTCATGCAACGATATCAATATGGATTCCATTTCAATATTTAATTTTTTAATTCATAGACGCGCCTTTTTCATCCGTACAAAACGTGCGGTTGAGTTATTTCGTTTCGCATGTACGTCGATAAATAAAAGAAAAAAATCATCGACGCGAGGGATATGATTCAAGTATAAAGTCGTCGCAGAGAATAAAACCGGTGAGTTCGTCAGGTATTCAAATAGTTCGGATATTTGCGATAGTCACCGATTGTACAAACATCACACCGTTTTAGTGCGATGAAGGATCCGAATACGAGAGTAACGATTGGACGAACGTATACGCGAATGTATTCACTGCTCGGGGAGGGCGACGTGGTTATACGCGACAAAAGCACAGAGGCTCTCTTTTCGTCAACGAGCGATCGTGCAACGCGAACTGTTGAGATAGTCGATGAAGTCTACGACCTTCGGATCTCGTCTACGGGGACTTGTAGGGGGAGCGGTCCAGGCGCGATTCTGATGTTTTCCCCATGGATCGTAAATGTTTTCTCTTCTCTCTTTGACGTTCTTCGCCGTTTGTGAATGTTGTTCGTGGAGCGTCATCTGTTTGCCAAATACAAAGAGACACGGACCGAGATACGGCTGAAAGTCCAGCGGTGTGTTTTGCTTGTACGCGAGACGAAACCCACCGGTTTCGCTGGATGGATTCAGCGGTAAGTCCATTATCACTGTAACGTCAGATGTTACCGTATTGTCACTCAACAATTATATTTTTTAGTCGATGAAACGCTTCTAATGAGAACTTTTATTGTGAGACTGTAAGGAATTTTGTTTGAAATTCTATTCCGAGAGAAGATCTCGTGGTCGAGAGCTTTCTTATCCGATTTTTCGTATCCGATAACGAAACAATTCGCGTTGCGGTTCGCGAACCATTTGCTCGATACTGAGATGAAAAAAGAAAAGAAAAGAGAAGAGATAGTTTGGGAAGAAAGAAAAGAATTTAACTCAGCATCTTCTTCCACGGCATGGACCAAAGTCACTCGGAGTCCTGTTTGATTAGTGGCCGATTCGTGCCGTCAATACAAACAAACCCCGTCCCACCGAAACGTGCAAGCACTTCACGCAGAGCTGAGCGAAACGTCCGAGTTTCCTTCCTCGTCCAACCAACCACCCGGGGAATCTCCCGAACGCACACCCTTTTCCGATACGCGAGCACGAGACCCTCTCTTTCCCTTTCCCTCTCCTTCCTGTCGGTCTCAATCGGCATTGCGGATCGCCCCGTCGAAGATCGTGTGTCTCTTTCGAAAAACTTTGGCTCGGCGATAGACCCACTCCCACCCAGTAAACTACCGTGAGAAACTACGAAGCAGTTTGCAAACCTTTAACAAGACTCTTAAGTACGCCGTCGTAGAGACGCTGCGTTATCCTCGAACTGGGCGGATGCATTCGGGGATTTGTATTTATCTCGATTAGCCAAACCGACAGATCATCCATAACCATGAAGTCCGCGCCGTAGAGCTCGAAGCTGCAACGACGCTTGTCCATGTAGTCCTGCGAGGCCAGCATCGTCAACACGATTGCCTGCGACATCTTCGGATATATCTCGTCGTAGTAAGGCTCTCCTTTGTATCCAACGGTTCTAAAGATTTTTCGGAAAAAATAACGCGCTACAGTGACAAGGAAATTGCGTCCTCTTAAACTCATCAATTTCAATGCCAATGCTAACCCCTCACGTAAGGAGGACGTAAATATACGTCCGATTTTTTTTACCAGTCGGTACCTTCATTTGCTCCGTTTAATTATAAAAAATCGCGAAAAAATTCTGAAAAAAATTGTAAAATCACGTTAAACTGTTGATTTTTCGATGGTTCAAAGACATTTGTTTTACACTCTTGCGAATTGTTGTTACGAGCAAACGAAATTGGCGTTCTACGTGGCCGGTAAAAAATCTCCCGTACGTGAGGGGCTAATTGCCGCGTGTGGTAATGATGCGAAACAAAAACAAAATGTTTGCTGACATTTTAAATAAAAAAAGTAATTTACGCAAATTAAACAACTCACTACTGAGAAATAAGTGTAATTAAGCAATTGTAATAACAAGGCGAGTGAAACAATCAATAATTATTTGCATGTTATTGTCGGGCGATTTATTCGTTAATTAATACGAAAATCTCCCAACTGTAATATGTAAATTTTTTTTTGTTATTTCACTATTTTTTTGTCAATATAATTTCTTTATTACACTCCTTTGTCAGTCGTTAGTTTTTTAATTTTCTACGATTATTTTTATATTATTATTTTTTTAATACA
The DNA here is from genome assembly GCA_963971235.1 of Cryptus armator. Lineage (NCBI taxonomy): Eukaryota > Metazoa > Arthropoda > Insecta > Hymenoptera > Ichneumonidae > Cryptus > Cryptus armator. The sequence continues at coordinate 10,187,553 of OZ020242.1, read as the reverse complement.
TTTTTTTTCGAAGCTAATTGGACGCATTGCAGATCAATGAAATTGCAAGAAACTGTTCAGCATTGAAAAATTACAAAAATCTGAGACTTATGATTTCTTTTTACTTTAACGACACGAACGCTTTTACAGTCAGAATGCATGTGCGCGCAAAGCTTTTTCAAAGGAACTCAATTAATATCGAGAAATCGAACTGAAACATCGCCGACATAACTCCGACTGTGAAAAGTCGGGGTAATCATTCTCTCTATTGCGACCGTACCGAGAGCTCCAAGCTTCGACATATATTTGAATATTTTTCAATATTTGAGAATAAAAATCGTTCGTTTGCTATTCCGCGGTACGGCGAACGAAGAGTGTCGAAGCGATACTCGCGGGAATACAAAGAGACGAATAAGTAAGAAAGGCTTTTCTCGTTTATACTCTTTCGATCCATCTGCGCGGCTCCTTAAACCCAACGGAAATGAGAATTGACCCCAAATTACTTCAAATATTCGTTCAGTTTCGCGCAATCCCATCCTTGATCGCGAATAGATTCAACCGCCGTCGTGGACGTTCGTTCCTCTGAATTTCCCAACTGAATTCTTCGTCTCCTTCGCCTATTCTCGTCCGAGTATTTTTGTTGTATAGCGGTATTGCAGATATGTATAGCTTCGTGGTAAGTCGAGAATGTGTAAGGCTTCGAACTGAATCGTAATAACGCTTCTCTGTATGCATTAAAGGAAGAAGAATAAAATTTCGATTTTCGATCATTGCCCGCCACGATTACCGCCGTAGTTATTTTTTTTTCGTCTACTCTGTTCGAACGATTTTTGCGCTTCCGCTGTCGCGCGATATGCCAATCAAATGTATTTGTGGAGAGTATTCGACGGGAATACTCGACGAGAATTGAAACTGAAATATTATTTGAATAAAGAAATTCGGAACAATTGAACATATTCCATATACGTTTTGATGAAAGAAAAAAAAAAATCTATAAAAAAGTATAAAATTATTATCCAGTCAACGTGACCTGGATGAACCCTTTCAACGTGAAAATTCGACGGATGGAGGACTCGATTCGAAAAGAGATCACGGAGAAGAAAATAAAAAAAATGTCGTTCCGCTGGTCCGAGTTCTCGCGCGCGTTCGCGAAAAAAAAGTAATTGCATTTAGAGAGCAATGAAGATACGGTTTTCAGTGTTCATTGCACCGCTCTCCGTGCCAATTAGCTTCTAGCGACCCAGCGAATGAACCTCTCATACCCCCAATTGTCCGACTTCGGGTTATAATTTAAAAAAAGGTTTTTAACGCGGACCGATTTTCAAATCCAAAAAAAGAAAATGGCAAATAAATGTCTATTGGGATTGGCATGTGGCAGTTAAAAGCTTTGGAGTTTCAAATTGACTGATATACTGACTACTGACGAGACAAATATATTTCGGGTTTAGTCCACAATTTTACGCCGCGCGGGCGTATCATATCGGAGAGCCAATGAATAATCATGAATCGGCATGCGAAGGATTCGGCAATTTATACATTTTGTATATAAGACACCATAAAGGAGACGAAAAATCAGAAGAAACTGAATAGACGAAAAAAAGGGTTATAAACTGAGAAAAAAATGTTTAGTTGGTACAACACAAATTTTTGTTGAAAAAATCACGAATATCGAACAATTCATACATTTTTTGTTTTACTAACTAAACATTCTTTTCATCGCGGGGGAATGCCGATTTAGTTCATCCGAACATTGCTTGTTCTTAGTAAATTATTACTCTCAATCGAACCGACTAATTCTGCTAATAATAAAATATTTTTTTACTGGAAATATTAATAAAAATGAACAATTACTCGTATAGCCATATCGTCAAGGGAAACGTATTGGTTACGAGATACCACAGTCGAATGTCAAACTTCGTTTCCTTGATCAATAATGGTTTTTCTGTAAATCAAATAGCAATAAAATTATTAAATTGCACTTCGGTAAAATCCTTAGAGGAAAAAAAGTCCGACAAATATTCAATTGACAATTAATAAAGCGACGACAAAAAAAACACCGTTCTCTGTACATTGAAAAAAATGTATTAAATTTAATATATTGGCACTGAAATGTTTTATCCATACTTAGTGATATTAGATTTAATATACAATAGTAATAAAAAATTTAAATGCTCTTATAGTACAATTAATGTAAATTATTAAAGGGAAAGTACCTCTAGCGTTTTCTATATACCGTGCATTCATTTTTTATCATAAATTACAGTAAATTCAATGTACCAGTTTATGCATAAAAATTTCAGTACCCATACATCAAATTTCCAACAAATTTTCTTTAGAGTCTAATTTGAACCATTTTACGCGGCAAATGTAAGTGTATTCTTGGCTAACACTCAATAAACGTCCTAATTGTAGACAATGTAATATTCGCAGGATCTCTTTTTTTTTTGGTGGTGATGCGATTTTTTTTTTTTTTTTGTAAACGAACCTATATACTTCTGAACGACAAAATAATCCTTCGGTTTACTGTCGACCCTACGAAGGATATCTTTAAAGTTGTGTGAGATACTGATACCAGTGCCGCAGCATAGATCGCTCGGTTTGAGAATCCAAATGTTTCTCATACCGTTGAGTTCGTATTGGGGATCGAATTCCTTCAATTTCTTCAGAGTACCGCTCGCCGATAGATAACATTTCTAGGGAAAAAAATATACATACTTACGTTGAGCACCCGATCGTTTTTACGGTAGTTCACTCGGAAATTCCGTATATCCCGAAGGTTTCGTTAAACGGATGTGGACACTGAATAAATCGGATTCGCGGAACCGTGTGAAGTACGGTGAGAACTGAAGAGCTCGGGGGAGAAGGGGGGGGGGGGGGGGGGGATGAAACTTGAATGGAGCAATGCTTTAAAGTGCATGTGGCTAATGAATTTTAAGTAACCTCGAAACGGGACTGTGCTTCGTTCCGAGGGCTGGCTATTCCATTTCCCTTGTGCAAAACCCTCGAGTAGTCATCGAAGAAGATGCTCCACTGATCTTCCGTCGTCCGTTCCATAGAATTCACGTCGGAATCTATATTCTCGTCTCTCGTATCAGCCAAAAATTCTTCGCATCGCTCTATCGCAAATTCCAACTGACTTATTGGAATTGGTTCGATACCAAGATCTACGAAGCCCTCGCCCTTCTCGACCCTCGAGACAAACCACTTCAATAACCCCGTCGCCGCGGTAATACGATAGTCCGTCGAAAAAGCATGAATCTCGCGGCTCACGTTGTAACTTCTTGGATATTGAACGTTTGCTACATCGTTCTCATAGAGCCAGTGAGATTCTTGAAGAATGTGTGCCATTCCAAGCTGAGACGTTATTAAAAAAATGAATAATAATAATAATAATGATAAATGTGGAAAGCGAAATGATGGGTTGGGAAGAATTTACGAACCTTTGACGTATAAACGTAGGCTCTTTGGAGCCGATTTAGTATGACATGATTCCGAATCGAGGAATCCCATTCGATAAAATCATTTCGGCAATCCCAGATAAAATCCGGCGGGTTGTGACGCAGAAGAGCGAATATAAGAGCTTTTTCGTTTATCGTACCGTTCGGTTGTTTGATACTACCGATTGACTTCGAATCCAAACTTGCTACGCTTCCTGAGTAATTGAATTTCACGCATAATGAAGCTCAGCAAATATATTAAGGCTCCCGGGGTACTATTTGACTGATACTTAACGGTGACGGCAGTGGCGAGAAATAGCAAAAAAATTCGTATCACATGAAGAAAAAAAAATCGTTGGTTTCACCAACTGAGTGGTTAAATTCGCTTTAAGCAATTAATTGGATAACTTAAGCAATTGTGTCAACATATTGGTTAGTTAACAATCAATTATTGGGTTAACGTAACCACTTAATTGGTTATGTCAATGTATTAGTCGGTCACCAAACAATGAATTGGTTTTGTCAATATATTAGTTGGTCACTAAACAATTAATTGGTTGGACCATCGAATGTATTTGTTAGGCTGTGATTAGGCAACATATTTAACCAGTTGGTTGAAGACACGATTGATTTTTCTCGGTGTACACCATTGTATAATTTGTTTTCAACCGAATCAACTGATCAAAGCTGTCTGCTAAGCTGATTGACATCTATGTCTATTCTATTAGCAGATCACACGCCTCCTAAATCCAAAGCGTTTATGCACCGACTATATTGACAGCGAGCAGTTTCAACTTTTATTTGCTCTGCGTGATTCAATTACAACTTGCGCAGCCTTTGAATTGAGATTCATCCGTAAACATTTGTGAATTTCCTCGCTTCTGATTTCACGATTCAATTTTCGGCTCAAAGTTGCAACCCGCGGAAGTCTCGGGTAAACTTTGTTGAAATGTTGTATGACGAAAATGAAAATGCTGTGTACTCTCACCGTATGGAATCATTCGAGTTTTTACGGATTCGTATTTCTGGATCCATCCTCTTTCCTCCAACGCTGTTGCCAGCTTCGGCAGATCACCGCGTATCAAAAATATTTTGTGCCTCTGTGGCGAACAACGTTATTGTAGCATTAATTAATTGTTTTTCCAATTTTTGTTGAGAAATATGCAGATAATTACAACAGTCTGAAGCAATCTAAATAAGTTAGGGACTCATTCGTTCGATTTCTCGAGTCTAAATGATTTTTTTTCGTTTTCTTTTGGTCGTTAACTGCCAATGACAGAAGGTAAAGGGCAAACCTTGACCGCTCTTGCGACTCGAGCTTTTATCTCGTGGTACAACTCTTTTGCAGCGAATCGCTCTTTGCAACAACCATTCTCCTGTTTGCCCGTTGGACAACAGGAACACGACTCCAAGGCGGACTTTGGTGAGCCTCCGTACTCGAGCGATTCAACGCTATTGACTATCGAAGGTTCTCGAGCCGCTTCTCCTGGCCACTGAGGCTGGACTTTCGGGTACTCAAATTTATTGTACGGGTTAACGGGACTTTCGGGTCTTTCCTGAACGGTCTTTAGAGGCAAAATATTGCCTTTGCCATCCGGAATGATCGCAGATTCTTTTGACTCTCCTGACTCTTCCGTTCTTTGCTGTACCGTCTCCGAAGACGAACAATCGCGGTTCGCCAAATGGTCAAAATTTTCCCTGCACCAGATGCAACTAATTTAGACGCACAATGATGTAATTTCACACGCACGATATATGCAACTTATACGATTGATACATTTTTTTTTTGGTACCTACGAAAGTTAAGGACAACCAATAAAATACACAAATTGTAAATCAATTTTTCTTCGTAAAAAAAAGAATTCGCATTGATGCGCATTGATGTGAAAAACGTCTATATATATATATATACAATAGAATGCAACTGTGAATGCCGTTAAAAAATGTCAAACTCCTCGCAACCGGGACGATTCATCGGGTTATTTTATATCCTCGTATTGCAACCGAGCAGTTAAGCTCTTGACGATCAAAGCGGAAATAAACGTTAAACGATGGAACTGTGTAAAAAAATACTGGCGACAATTTAAAACGTTATCGTTTTAACGGGACTCGAAGAGCGAACAAATAACCAAAAAAAATGAATACCTCGAACTTTCATTTGCCAAAGCCGAAGCTCCATTTAACTGAGAGAAAAAAAAACTTACCCTTCAATTCGTCGTGAAAGCTTTCTCGAAGCTTGCTTTCTACGACGCGGTTGACCGCTAGATTTCGCGGTGGCATTGATCGTGACGCTCTGGGAGGAAGTCCGAGCGGAACTTTCGGACTTCGAATCGGTGTGCTTCTTCATTGGGGGTTGGGATCTCGCGACCGGATCATCAGAATTTATGTGGAGAATTTAGCGGGGATTCCAGTTTCATTCTCGCAATTTCCTAGCGGTCAATGAGCCAAATCGAGACTTCCATTTCATCAGACAAAAATGACCGGAACAATTTTGATATTTGTGATCGAAAATAAAAAAAAGTTTTTGAACAGCGAGAGACTTGACTTTACGAACGTGACATGTTTTTTCTACTGATGGAAATAATATTTTTATTATTATTATTATTATATCGACAGACAATCGATCGATCGATTCGCTTACTTTCGGCATCATTCAAGTCGTTCTTGAGCTGTATAAAGGCTCTCGTATTAAATTGAGAATATTTTCGTGTCGTTTCGGCATCTCTTCAATTAGAATTAAAGTTGTGAATATCCTCTTTAAAATATAATTAGAATAATGGATGAAGGTAACGCCAACGGTAGAGAGTACGTTGGGATATGCTGCAAAGCAGAAAATGTAAAAGCATTGTGGACAGCGCAGAGCAGTCGCAGTAATAGAAGGAAGAGCACCTTCGGTGATTAGAGAGTGCGGACGGGGATGTGACCGCGCCCCAGTGCAGCCGACTGTATATATGTAGTCGAGTGAGCGTTCATTCAACCGGAAGGATTTTCCAGCACGCAGGACACATGTGCGGGATGCTAAGCTCGTTGTTTCATGCAATTCGAATTAAATTAAAAGAATGAAACGTAGTACCTCGCCTCTGTACCTTTGTTACCGGCTTATTCTCTCGGTATTTCTCGCCGCTGGGAAGCAGTAGAGTTTAATAAACTGTACTGCCGCGACGATTTGGCTCTTAACTCGACATCCAACGATTTTTCATAAAATTCCAATTTAAGATGGACAAAGCTACTTACGTGATAAAACAATAGACGCGTAATTGCAATAGTAATTTTATCGCGTAATGATTAATCGTAAAAGGAATAACGAATCCGAGTCTACAAAAAATCATTTCTCAACGGAGTAATACATTTTTTTTTAATCAAATTCTCATAACGAAGCCCCGGAAAATGAGCGAAAGTCAGCTGAGATCAACAGATGCACGATTCGCTGTAAAACGAAAACTTTATAGCGATATAATACCCAGTAATGGAATTATAAGCTTAGACGATAGTTTCTCGTTGGTGGTATATATATACTGTAATCGCAAGAATTTCACAGTAGCAAAACGAAGCCTGAACTGTAGAACATAACGGCAACAGTTTGATCCGCTTCCCGCGGTACGGTCGGTCTACTTCTCGACGATCAGAATCGTGCACCCCGTTACACTATATACAGAGATTTTCCGCTGCCTCCACAATTCCAGAAGTCTACTAATTGTACACCGCAAGCGAATGCGTTGCTTATCCACTATAACCGTTTAACTAGAAACTGCATAAAGGCAATTTGCAAGTCAGTTAGTGGGCAACGAAATAACTGCGACGGTTGCCGGGCGCGATTTCTAAGCCCATCCGTACCATGGTAGCGTCCCTCCTGCTTCCCTCTGCAGTGGTGCGGACTGCACCGGAACGGTGCTGATGACCGCACGCTATCGACCATACTGTTACACGATAACGCTTAATCGGCAAGTTTCCGTCCAGACTATTCAACGTGCGTAGCCGCAAACAATCGAAATTCTCAATTGTTTCAGACTATATTTCACTGGTTTAACCCCTTTTCTCGTAAGAAACGAAGTCTTCGTACTTTTTCAAGAATAAAAAGCATAAGACGTTCGGCATAATTTCAGGTCGAACCCAAAAAATGAGTTTTGGGGAATAAGAATATATTTTCTGCTACAAGAATAAATATGTTGTTTATTCAGCCATTTTTATTCTCGCGGCCAAAAATATATCTATAGCCCGAATAATTCATTATTTTCGATATCGCTTTGAAAAAAGTGTAACTTTGATAATTTTACCGAGATATGAATAAATTTATCACATTAAGAAATTCCCGACGAAAAAAAAAAAAAAAATTACATTCGAAAGAATTCACATCCAACGATCAATAAATTTCCCGACTATGATATGCGAATAATCATTTGTTTCGTTACTTTTCTGGTTGATACAATTTCTTTATTACATTCTTTCTCCAGTCAGGCGAATATTAATTTTTATCGAACGATTTTTCTTGAAAGAGATTCGATATCGATAAGCCATAAAAAATTAATTATCGTGTACCATCGCTTTAAAGGCAAACGTCGATGTTATATCGCCAGACAGCCCAGCATAGCATACGTGTTATTACAAACTTTGAACAGAACGGACTAAACGTTTCAGAAAGGACTTCGAAGTTACAGCGAAAGCAGTGTCAGACATGTAACGTTGCTAATGCGAATAAAGCACACCACCGTATCCCGGGATAGTTGCTGTAACCCGTCAAATTGAATTTTGGTCAGGAGACCTTGTCGCACCGCTCAGCATGTACCACTACTGTTGCACGTGTGTATAATGGGTACATACGATGTACTATCATCGAGATACGTAGGACGTAACTCGGGCTGTTGAAAGGATAACGATATTGAATTATCGAACAGTGTCCGTACCTCTCGACGTTCAACGACGCAGAGTGTCGGTCGTCGTGGTTTTGTCACTCCGACGGCAGACTCGCAACGTTTCGTCGCTTAGGCCGGAGGGCAGCATATACCAAAAGTGACGAAATACGCGAAACTAATGGTGAAAGAGAATCAGCTGCCTCAGGCTCTCCCGACACCAATACGAATCGAGAGCCCATTGAAACACCACGAAGACCGTCCTCGACACTCGAACGAAAGCGGGAAAGTAACGGCACAGGGAGCTATACATGCACCAAGGATATAGGATATCCTCTATAACCCGGTCACGTATCAATCGAACAACAGACCGGACAGTTTCCTCTTGTCGCTATTCACTCACTTTCTCACTTTCTATTTTAGTTTTTCTTTTTCTTTTCCTATTCACACCACTGTCTGCACTCTCTTTTCGGACTGTTCACCCTTATGCTTCGTCGTTTTCGGTCATCGCTTGCGCGATCGTATATACAGAGTGAACATTCAAGTGACCTGAGGTCCATTCACATTTCTATTTGTTGGAAAAACGAAAGAAAATCGATTGTGTAGAGTAGATGGGCTGATAAGACAACATTTATGAATTACTCCTTTTCGGTTGTTCATATTTCGCTCGTATACAATGCGTAGACTTATGTATTGCCTATAGACGCATGGTGTCTATATATGTATGTTTTTTTTGCCGGTAAATGGAAAAATGATGTTGCGACGATATCAGCCTTGCAAATTGCCGAGCGTGCAAAATAATTCTCGAATTCGACGAGGCCGGTAAAAGCACTCCGAGGTGTTTATTCGTCTCGAGATTTTTCAAGTCGAGAGTGATATATGTATATATTATACGTTAGACGGATTGATAAGTTTCGAGAGCTAAAGCTTGAGAAAAGCAGGCATAGGCTGTGGGTGAAAATGCACTTTTATTTTATACTCGAGGCACGTGAATTTTTCGTTGTGGTAGGGGAGTAGTAGTTTTCAGAGGAGAGAAAAAAGACGAAAGAAGAAAAAGAAGTAGTGGAAGAAGAAGAAGAAGAAGAAGACGGAGACGAAGTGGTAAGAAACCAGGCAGCGAGGATTTGCGTTGTTGAAAGTTCGTACATTAGGAAGAGCTTTAACAGTGAGGTCACGTCGCTCCGTTGAAGTCGCTGCCGAGAAGGCCTTGCGATGAGTTCATTGTCACGCCGTGAAAGCGAGCGAGAGAGCATGCAAGAAGGGTTTCGCCCGTGTGGACCAGCGAAAAACCGAGATACCGAAAGTGTACCGATTCTTCTTCAACTTTCTCGTTTGACAAATCCGAATTATCAGCACTCCGAATGTATCATCAAAGTTCACATCGGTCATCTCATTAATTCGAATGAAAATTTGATAAAAACGAAAAAAAAAAAAAAAAAAAAGTATTCATCGCAGTTGAAACAACTGGTGAAAATTGAATTAAGTTATTTTGAACGTACGTGCGCATTGTTTTAGTTCAGTTTATTATAATTTTGTTCTCGCAAACTTTTCGGCGTGTATACTTTTCTTATCTCTATATTGCTCGCGTCTCTTGGGGACTTGCGGGACCAGGGAGGGGGGTGTCTTCGTGAATCTATTATTATAACCAGAGCACCAGCATACGGAACCATGGAATACTTGGGTAAGAAACTTTCGGGGCGGGGGACCCGAGGAAAGGGAGAAGCTTGCGGTTTACACTCGCAGCTTTCGCCGAGTCGAGAAGCTTCGAGACCTGTTCCTTCTGTTCTCCTTCCTTCAACTTCTCATTCGCCGGTCTCCTTCTTCCTCCTTCTATTCTACGACCGCACGTCTATTGCTTCCTTCTCTTAATTACCGTCACGAACTTATAGATACAGGCATATAGTTCCGTCGCAGTTTACTATAATGGTATAGCGATGAGAGCGCCCATGTGCCAACACGAATTTCTCCAAGCGTGCAACAATTAATCTCCGGAGATCCCTTCGTCATTCCTATTCGTGATGTATTCTCGCGCTACTTCCTCCTCGCTACGCGAACCGCTACCGTTGTCTTTTAACGCATGACCTATCGGAAGACAGATTGGTCGTTTGGTGAAAGAAGCCTTTCGACAGTCAATTACGTACTGTTATGTGCATCGATTCAACCTATTCCGGCACTTCTTGATCGATTATCATCCGAAGATAATTCGAGGAAGTGGATGAAACAAAGGCCTCCGAAACGTCTCGAGACCCTAATTTCTTCCGAGATTAATTAACCCGCCGTCGCTCATGCGTAATTTTATCAGACGTCGACTAGTCGAAGGGATACATATTCAGATGAGCACCCAAGCGCAGCCTCCGTTGGTCAACTCACGCGAAATTGACACGTTTTATGAGAAAAACCACTTTACACTTTACACTTCGCCAGGGAATCCCGAAGTCACAGACGAATAAATCTCTCGACTTTAATATGCGAATAATTATTTGTAATTTTATTCTTTTCTAACTCCCGACTGCCCGCCAAAGCAAAAATACGTGAGTTATTCGTTTCACGGAGACGAGCGATTTATTTCTTTATTACACTCCGTTTTCAGTCGGAAGGTTATCAATTTTTGTAATGTTTTTTTTTTTCTTTTAAATCTTTTGTCTTTAATAAATCGAGTCCCTCGAAGAGTTGAGAGAGAGAAAAGAAATAAATGTTCAGAAGTGGAAAGCACCAAACTACAATAAGATATCGAAGTTGAAGAGTCGCGAGAAGCGATTTTCCCAATCTATTTGGTCCTTATTCTCTTTATCACAATTGCGAATTTCGCAATGATGGCCAGCGCCCTTATACCATCAATTGCAGCATCGTGAAAATTTAGGATCGTCGTGCCAAGAACTCCGACAGATATCCGCAAGTGTTCGGCCAATACAGTGTATAAGCAATCTTATCTCGAGTATAACGGCAAGAAGCATCGAGGATGAGAGAGGATGTCGAGTTCGAGAATGGATACCTATATACACGAGGTATCCACTCTCGTTGTTTCCTCGATCCCTATTGCCAGGTATCAGAAGTGCAACGATAAAATCGATACTGAGGAACTCGAAGAAAATCTCGTGGGTCCTCTCTGCACTCGCCAACGCCAATCCCGGAAATATTGCTGGACATTGAAAGGTTCCTCTTCTTTTTATGTTCTTACGTTACAGATATTGCCCGTATCTTCAAAAACTCCACAGAGTTTTTCACAAAACGGCAAAAACGTATATACCAAGTTTACCAATTTTTTTTTTCACGAAAAAAGTGCATCTCTCGAGTAACTGAGTATCCAGGATTTTTGGTGACCAGTAAAAAAAATCGAAACTGTTAAAGTATCGATTTGAAACTAATACCGATTTTTTTTTTTTTTTGTAATCATACCGCTCCAATTTTTCGTATTTCCTGTTTTTCCGAATCCTCTTTGACGCAGAATTTTATATCGCGATCGTGAAAACCTATCGGCTTATATTTTTACGAATGTCTGTACTGAAATTCTTTAGAACTTGGAACACGACTCGGGCGCATAAGCTTCGATGCAGGTTTTACGATACTCGCGCAGACTGCCGCAGTATGCCGCTACGTAACTTTACCCTGTTACATCTTACATCTCGTACTCACGACGCACGCGGTACCATTATATACCGTACACATAACTATACTTGAAGATGTAGATGAGGGCACGTAACGTAAGGTCGGAGTATAGAGGTTGAGAGAACAGAGAACTGAGCATATATTCCTCAGTGTCCGGGCGATGAAACTTAAGACGAGCTACTTGGCTTCCGTGAAGTATATCGCCCAGTAGAAGGATAGTAGAACGTATCAGGAAGATGAAACGGTGCATTTGCATGACTCACTTCTACAAATGGTACAGGCGGGGGGATGAATACGGCAGTCACTCTCAGCAAGTAGCGAGAGAATCGTGAAATGAAGAGAGAAAAGCAGACGAAACATATATAGACAAAGGAAAGGAGGGAGCAGGCAAAGTAGACGTAGAAACCAGAGGAACTTACGTGGTACATGTGTAATAGGTACGAGACAGGAATGACGATGAGAGAAAGGACATAGAGAAATAGATAGCGTATACGAGGGAAAACTTTGCAACCTGCACACCCCGGTAGAAATAGCCCCCTCCCCCGAACGCTAGGCACCTCTTGTGCGCCGACAGAAATCCAGGAAGGAGAAACTAAGCAGCGCTAAGCTATTCGTAACCGCAAAGCGAAAGCACACATTAATTCTTCCTCCTTTCTGCGCAACTTCGTTGTACATGCTTAACCCTACTTTCCTCTTACTTCCTATCAATATCGCAGGAAGACTCCAAGTTTTCGATCCCCTCGAAAGACTCGTGAATTTCGAGAACTTGCAAAACTCAACGGATTTAAATAATGCATGAAACCGCAAATTAGAACGATGTATGAATGTGTTGAACTCGCAGTCTTAATTATATATGACTTTTCAACGCTCCAATGAAGGTACTTAAAAATTTGTCAAATGATTTTATTTTTACTGTCTATAGATCGTTCGTTTTTTTTTTTACTTTAACGACTGCAGTAATGTGCTATTACTGCATCCTGTACCTTTCGCAATCATATCCTTCGCAAAAAAACACACTGCAATTTTCTACTTAAGGTTGCTGAAGATAAAAAAACAAACAAACAAGAAAGAGTACAGAGGACTCGTAGGGGTAAAGAGAAGTAACCGGGTCTCACGACTGCAGTCTCTGCCGCATAATAACCTCGAGGGTTGAAGCACACGGCAGACTAACGTACGGAGGCAGAAGAACAAGAAGAAGAAGGGCAGTATGACGTCTAAGGCACTTAAGACGATCTATCGACTACGCGAAAGCTGTGTGCCTCGAGGCCTTCGACGACGAAGAAAGACGAAAGAAGAAGACGACCGCGAGAGGACTCGCTCGATAAAACCATTCTTTTTCGGCTCTTTGACCCATTTCCTTCTGATCTATCGGTTACCGGCGTCTACCGCGGTAAGGTAGGGGAAAAAAACGTACAGAAAAAACGATTTTAAGAGAGAAAAACGATAAAACTAAAAGGACTCGTACTTCGATTTTACCTCTGCCGAAAACTATGTACGCGCGCATGCCGTAGATGCATATTCTGTTGGATATATTAATACGGAACATGGCGAACTAAATAGACAGAAAAAACGGTTCAATCGGGAGAATTAATAGTTAGTGGGAATAACTACTTCAAAAAAAAAAAGGTTGTACCAACCAACTATTAGATCTCTCCACGAATTGTGAATATACTGAAAGAAATTATTAATTGGAAGAAGTAACGATAAATTGAGTAAATTAATAGTCAGTTGGTACTACAATTTTTTTTTAAGTCGTTCAGCCAACTGATTATTTTTTTTGATGACCTTATAATTTTTTTTCTATCTTTTTTTTTATCGGTCGGTAAAACTAATTTTTTCTTAACAAATAGTTGTTCCAAGTGACTAATTAGTTCTTTAAACTTTTTTTCTTTTCAGTGAATTTTTTATTTTGTTCACTGTATATTAACATCGATATTGCAACGAAAAATGTCGAATTTTTTTTTCGATATACTGCATAGTATGTGCACTCGTATCATCGCGGAGGAACCTTTCGTCAGATATATTTATGAAATGGAGTACGATAGGAAACGGCTCGGTATTTCATTTTGGTCCGATATCAAGTGTAGATTTTTATTCCAAAGATGTTTCTCCCACTTCATTCTCAACGATAGGTATTATATACAGCGTTACGGTAGCATATCGTATCTCACGCTTTACTCTGCAGAGTCCTAATCCACGGATAAGGTATCGAGGAAAGGAGAAAGAGAAAGGTTAAAGTCGGCAGAAAGACAAAGTGTCGGGACATTCATTCTCTTTCAAAAGGAAAAAAAAGAAAGAAGTTGGAGAGATACGGGAAGAGCGGCGAGAGATCAGTGACTCTCGACATGCAAATTCGTAGCTTCCCAGTGGCCTCGCTACTTGCCCCTGCCGTTCCTCGTATTTCGCGCTATAGTTCTATGTACCACGAACGATGTAAAGTGTCGGCGACGTCTTGCAATACCGGAATTATGAGTCTTCCGAAATCGCCGTTGAAAGAAAAAAAAAAAAAAAAAACAACGCAAAATACATCGAAGGAACAGAGTGAAGGACAAAGAAGAGGACACAGTCTTCGGGGGATCTCCCGTGAAATTTCATTCCCGCCACTGCGAAACTTGTTTCTACGTGCTGTGATTTCCCGCTGGCAATTCGCTCTCGAGAAGCGTGGATCTCCTAACGTGCTTTCTCAGAAACTTTGCACAGTTCGAAGTCTCGAGTGAATTCGCGTAGCTCGCGCGCGCGGCCGGGTGCCCGACCGTTGCCGTGTTCCCGCCGGTTGTAATGCCCCCCGGGGTCACGATTTGCTCAGTAAACTTGGAAATTTCATTACCCAATGGAAAAAGAAGAAGGCGTGGTGATGTTTGCGCTAAAGCATCTTCCAAGCACCGCGCTCGCGCGTGCCGTGAGTTCGACAAACGGGTTCGTCGCTGGCTTTTCGAGACGGGCAGAGCCCCTGAGGGGCATTCGGAGATCTGAGGCTTGTTCAGGATCATCGATTAATCGATTCATTTTTGGGGCGTGTGTTGAGTTGCAGCGTTTATCGTTACATACTTATATGTGATCGTTCTCTTACTATTTAGAATCAATGCAACTGCGTTCAATAAAGAACATTCACGTGAATTTTTTTGAATAAAGTAAATAATCGTTTTTCTTACAATTCATGTCCGTCGTCTGCAACGACAATGTTAGCCAACAGCGAATCTCGAAATATTAATAAAATCTTTAATTTCTTCGTAATTTAAATAACATTTATTTGAAACAATGCCGTTAACGGAAGGCACCTGTTACGAAATTAAAACTATTAACAGGATGTACAGGTATCAAAAGATATGTAAGGATGGAAACTTCAATTGACCGCGAAGTCACGTTGTATTACGAAGAAATTTAAGTTTTTACGACCCATTTGGGAAACGTGACACAGAGACAACGAGATCGTTGAGCGTTTGGTGTCGGATTCGAAGAAGCAGAGCAGTTACCGAAGTAATGGGAAAAATGTTCAAAATGCATTAAAAAAACATGTAAAAATTGCATAAAAATAATTTTCCAAAAATGCTCAGCGTTTTATTAAAAAAATACCAAATCTTCAAGTTGAAATAAAGTTTGTGTACACAGCAAGAACACGAAAAGGGTTCTGAATTTCCGAAAAAACAAACAAAAAAAATTGATGTAACGTAAGAACAGCTTTTTGTGGTGAGTTCACATGTGATTATCGGAACCCTAAATTACTAGGGGAAGTATAGTTCCGATATTAGTTATGCTAGTCTCGTTAAAACCACAGTATTTCCGGTATTAACAATTTCATCGGACCGTTTGGATGCATCAGCAAGCAAACTTGTAGCGCAAAGTAAGAGGGATGTGATAGTTTGCAATTACTTCACTCTTGTCAAGCGCCACCGACTGATGAAATATTTCGGTAACAAAGTTCCGAAATCCTTGTGTATATACCTCTATAACTGGTCCTTCGCGTAGTCGAGGGTATACGGTATGTATGGCCGGATTTTCCTCTGGCACAAGAAGATCACATGCTGCGCAAGATGACGCAGACATTATTCACGCAGAGAAGCAGAGAGGATGTTTCGCGGAAACGCGGTAGAGTAACTCCTGGAGAGTCGTGAGAGCACAACAACCAGATAGGGACCATACATGGGTTACCGTCGTCGTCGTTGCCGCACTACCACCGTCACTGATCGATATAGATATCGCCTGTCGCAACGGCTGCAAATACCAGCCGGAAGTTCGATGTATACAAACTACAACAGCTCAAATTTAAACTACTGCTATACTAATACTGAGACATGAGGCACATCCGGCTATAACATTCCAAAGCTACTTCAACTGATTTGTAACTAGCAGAATGCCTGAGACTCTTATGCGTATGATCCTTCAACATTACGGAAGTACTTCAATTAATGACATAATGGAGAGGATTCTATCCAAGTTTAAGTCGCAGGTACTTACGCGGAGTTTTGGTTCGAATGAACATTATGACGTTGTTCAACTGATTTGTAACTAGTAGTATGCCTGAGATTCTGATGCATTTGATAATTCAGCATTCCAGCAATACTTCAAGTAATGTACGTGTTCTACAATTCAAAGTTTAATCCAAAGGTGCTTACATCGACTCTTGGAACGAACCACCATTTTGTTCTCCGGGTTTTGCGAAACGAACGGATTGGAAAAAAAAAAGAATTCGGAAATCGGGGCGCTAAGCTTAATGGATGGAAGTACGCCGTTCGCAACTTCGGTCGATAAAAAGAAAAAAATCGCAAAAATGAAAAAAACTTCTGACGGAAAATTAAATGTAATGAAGAAAATTGTATTAACGAGAAAAAAGTGAAATAACAATCAATTATTCACATGTTATTGTCGGGAGATTTCCATACTCAATGCCGAAGAAATCGATCGACTATGACATGTGAATAACTAATTATTATTTCACTGTTTTCTCAGTCGGGAGTTTTTTAATTTTTGTAACTTTTGTTTTATTGATTTAAGTAATTAGAAGAAAATTGTAAAAGTACCTCATTGGTCGTATTGTTATTATTATTATTTCACATTTTCCATCGCTTCGTAACAATTCGAAAGTCGCTACTCAAATTTTGTCGCCCACTCAATCTCGTGAATTTTTTCCTCTCGATCGCAATAGTTACCTGAATCTCAACGACATTCCATCGGAAGCTGTCGTGTTTGAAAATTTTAAAAATCACTAAAACTACGCAAGATCAGCTATGAAGAATGCGTACAAAAAAATGACGCCATTCCTCATTCCAGGGCTATGTTCGATGTATAGAAGAAGTAAGGAATACATTAAAAGTTACACATTTTTGGTGTGCATATTATCGTTGTAGCAATACCAGATCCTTATTAAAACGCACATTTTCTCGACGGCGCAATGCAACCATTCTAAGACAACAGCTCCGGGTAGTTTAGAAGTCAAGCGGACTTTATCGGCAGGTTATATTACTGTACAAACACAAACACTGAATGCACATATTCTCTACACATACTCCATCCACTTCGCTATCGTCTACGTCCCTTTTCCTGGGATCTTGTCCCTCAGCACCTGTTCTCCTTCGTTTACAATGTGAACGTGAAATTGACGTCGAACAAAGAAGCAACAACCAACAACGAAGACAACGACGACCAACTACGATGCCTTTCACCACTGCGCCCGAGAGTTGGCCTCTCTGTTATACACGAGTAGTTCATATACCATATATATACTGTACTTCATACCACTGTGAACTGCACACCGTTAACTTCGTCCTGTCACCAACGTTTCCCGGTGTACTTGCCTGAATTCACAACACGTTGTCCTCCCGGTGTTCTCGGGAAATAGACGCGCATGCAAAACCGACCCCCGAAGGGATTCCTTCGTAACATTGTACGTCGAGATGACTCTCTGGAAGTAACACGTTCGGTCCAGTACACTATCACAGTCCCCAGTGTATATCTGCCTGCCTCTACTGGCAAACTTGCTATCCTCGTGTTGGACTCTTCGTACTCATGAGACACGAGAAATACATGTATAAGAGCAGTGTGCCTCCGAGGTGGTATTTACTTTACGGGACATCATATTTGACTAGTCGATAAATTTTGAAAGATAACCAGAAACCATCAGCGTTCGCTTCGTGCGATGAGATAATACGGTTTTATACTATCTAATAAAATGTATCTTTCAGCTAATTAGAAGTGTTGTTGTGTATTTGACCCGAAAACATACGACATCACACATGGATCTGCTGGACCCGAATGGGTTTAAGAAAATCTTCAATTTTTAGCAATTCGTCGATTTAGGTTTTTTTTATTAACGGATAACTTCCATGATATTTACTGCATCGGTTTCGATTTCACTATAAATAACCTTGAAAACATTGATTTTTCATCAAATTTCGCAACGATAAAGACATAGTCGCGAGATGTATTCGTCGTCGAGTGTGAGATAAAATAATTCTTTATTACACTCTTTTTTCAGTTGAAAGTGTCTTAATTTTGGTATAATAATTTATTTTTTGCTCTTCCGCGCGAGAGATCTATACGATTAATCAGGTCCGTAACATTTTTATTTCTACAAGTCGCACCGCCGTTTTGATACAGTGAAAAAAAAAAAAAAAAATGACGGTCAACAAAGATATTTCTATGCAAAAAAAAAAGATAATCCATCAGAAGTTTAAATTCATCGAAGAATTTGTGGTTGAAGGAATACCGAATCGCCGACTCGGAGTTTTGCAATTTCTTCCTGCGCGGGAGGGGAGAGGGTGAAGAAGAGACGATGACGACGCGATGAGGAAAGTAAAGGGTATATAGGTACGTTGGATAGAGGAGCTGTGAAAACGAGGATGGCAAACTTGGTGCGGAAGCCGGAGAAACGACGACGAGCGAAAGAGGCGAAAAGCGCGATGAAAGCACCACCATCCAGAGCGGGGGCTTTCGTGCTGACGTCGCAACTGCGAGAGGGAAATCCTCAATTTCGTTTCCAACGCGCCACACACCGCTTGCCCTCGGCCCCGACTACGTTCTGCGCGCAGGATACCTCGTATCTTCGTTACTTATCGAATTCGTTACTTATCGCCAACGGGCCGCGTGCACAGTCCCGAAGAGAGCGGAGCACAAACTCAGACATGCAAAGAAGATCTCTCTCTCGAGTTGCTTCTACATAATGCCTGCCACCACCAAAAGCCCTGGTTGATTGTATATACTATATCTCTGACGGCAGTGCCATCGACTGAGCTGGGAAACTGTGGAAGGATGCTGTCCGGCACGATTTGCCGCTTATTCGGCAATTTCGTTTTCCTTTTAGCTTAATTCTTTCCCTTTTCGAGGAAAAATATTGCTCATCGATATTCAGAATTGCTGAAAACGAATGTGAGCCTCGATAAGAATTGATAATATGAAAGAGAAATGATCCACCAAGAGTATTATTCACCCACGGATTCCAAATGGGAAATTTCATAAAAATCTCCAATGTGCAAAAGACGACATCTAAATTGAACGACACGTTATATCAGTCTGGAGAAATCTTTTATCTCTGCGACAATGAGACACCGTGCTTTTGCAGAATCAACGATGATTTGAATTGCAAAAAAATCATTCTTTAATAACGCGCGGTCAATGCTTATATAGAAGCAGTGAGTTTGAAGTTTTTGTGCCGAGTGGCTCTTGTCGTATAATGGCAAAACCAGCAAATCCAATGCGGGGGTTCGCTGCCGCGGTTAGCGTAGATCGAGAGCATATAAGAGAGACAGGGGCACATATAAAAGGGTTGCAACTCACGATGATGAACGAGCTTTCAGCGCTCGAGGAGGGACGGTAGTCCGATGCGATCTACCGAACCCCTGCAACTGCCCGATTATCGGGCAAATATTCAACCGCTATAGATAACCCCACCGGCACGAGAGGATGCCAGCAGTCGAGTACCTCTAACGTGCTATTGCCATGCTTTTCCTGGTATATACTGCTACTGCTGCTGCTGCCTGGACACGAAAAGAACGCGAGGTCGTTAGCATACTCGCGAGTTTCTCGAGTTTTCTCTTCCGTTATTTTTCCCCCACTAACTCGCGTCGACGTCCATTCAACCGACTATATCGACTAACTGCTATTTCTTCTAGAATCTCGCGGGTCCGCGTGTAAGTACAATAGCCCATAGTTCAAACAGTTCATGGTATATACTTTTTTTATTTATTGTTATTATTATTAATTTTTTTTTTAAATAATTATTAACGACCTCGTACCGCAAAAGCAAATTCACTTAGCTTGCGCTTCCTTGAGTTAACGACTTTTTCTTTCGTACTCCCGCACTTTGTAATGCGCCGATACTTTAACTTGAGACGGGTCAGCTGCCGGGTGTATTTTACATCACGGTACGACAAAGATTGAAGCTTTACGTTGGTAGCTTTGCGTTTTTTTTTTTGTTTTTTTTTTTTTTTCATCGATCGCAGTTTTTTGTTTAACTCTCATCGCTGGGAAACTTAAAATGACGAGAATAAAGTGTCTCTAACCAACACGACCTGACGCTAGTGTTTGATCTTTTACAAAGGGTGGACGATATTCTGCAAGAATACACTTACAATGAGATCGATGAATTTCGCTATACAAATTTAAAAAATGGTGTCTATTGGACCCGGAAATTCTGAAAGTTCTGAAACTACTTTTTTAGTAGTCCATCAATTTATTTTCCTCCTCAAATACCGACTTTTTCATCATTTTCAAAGTGATTTCCTGTATTTTTTTAAACCTTCGGCTCTATTTCTATTCTCTATTTATATACTTCGTATTATTGTCTAAAAACAGAAATATATATCATTAATTCATAATTTCATCTGTCTTCACTATTCTAAAAGGTTCTATATTCCGAAAATGTCCTGGAAATGTCCTTAAATTTCTTACCGAACACCAGATTATTATTTCGATGATGCAAAATTAGCATTACAAGCCATCGTCTGAATTTCCAATCGACATTGCGCACAGTAAAGTTAATCCGCGAGGGGATCCACCAAGAAATTACCGTGACATTTCGAAACTTTACATATCTACGACGAGATGTAAGCGAACAACAGTAGAACAGTACCAGAGTTAACACCACACGCTGGGGGGGGGGGGGGGGGGGGGGGGGGGGAGAGAGAAGATCGAACATAACGGTTTCCTCAAGTTTTGGTAGGCGGCGACGATTTCCAAGATAATCTCGTGTATTCTCGAACTCGAGAGACCGCGAGGTTCGAGAGCGGGAGGAGCGAGAATTGTGCCGTCGTGGAACACTGGTGGGGTTGCCACCGCACGATCCTATTGCGTGGTTCAATACGCGATTCCTATCTCGCTTTCTCTCAGATGGTTAGGGAAGGTAATCCCCGCAACCGCATCACCTGTCTCAGTTTACGCTAATGCATTTGCATAATCTTCGTGGTACGCAAGTATTATGTCCTCTCCGTACCTATGCATAATAAATGTATATACTACTGCAGTATGCATGCAGGTTGCGTGTATGCAAGGAGGTTTCATCATGACTTAAATTTTGTCTCCCGCGAGCTTTTGGGTACAGCAGTGGCTTAGATTTGACTTGATTTTAACCTTTCGAGACATGTTATTATTATTATTATTATATTTTATTTACAGAAAATGAATTGTAGTCTTCATTTTATCTGCTTGTCGTAAGAATTTTTAAAACCTATTCGGAATAGCTTAACATTTAATTAGGATTTTTATGTTACGAGACATTGCGTATTTTGACTTTGTTCTGCATCAGTAAGCAATCGATATTCTACATCTATCTAGAAGATTATGGATCAATTCATCAACGATAAAACGTCGAAATATATTCGGAATGACGCGATTGCATCAGAATTCCATAGACATGTTTGCTCATTGTGGCCAATTATGCTAATGATGTAATACGATAAATGGTCCATCAGCGGCGGCGGCACCTGCTGAATTCCTTAATGATAGCCCTGGCCCAGTGTCGCGTATACCCAAGAGTATCATTTTCCACCTTGGCGTATGCGTTCAGAGGGTACGGCGCATAATGCTAGCCTATAGGTGGATGTCCCCTCTGCTCTGCCACCATAATTTCTAACGATAATGCAAATTACTGCGAGAGGCGTGCATCATCGTATAACATTATATCGCGGGATGCCCTCGGTGTTCACCTCTCTCCATGCCACACGCCAACATACCTCCGGGCGTACGGACGGATGTCCAACAGCGTGTAGTAATGATAATGTCATCGCAATCATGTACCCCGGGGTCGATGATTCGAGAAACGAGAATATGTTCACCGTTAACTATCGCTGCACATCGATTAAAGATGTAAAGAATCGCTGACTCAACATTTACGAGTAAAAAAAGGCATAACTTCGATTGATCAATGCACAAGAAAAAACGTCTATCGAAAAACCTCCACGATATCAGCAGACCTTGCCATTTCGAAGTGGCATGTCATTAAAGATACGCCACTCATTCGAGCGTAATGAATCACGGTTAGTTAATGAACGACTCTAGCACGCTCGGTGGTTGATGAACGTAAATGAAAAATACAAAACATGCGAAAATGACCTTAGCGAGAGCCAAGATGGCGGGCATTGTTACAGTAGAAATTCTCGCTGTGTAATCTTGAGAGGCAATCAACGCCGTCAGAGTCAGAGTGTGTAATTAAGGTACACGGGTACGCAGCACACAACACCGGTCACACAACTGTGAGAAGTGAGCGCGCGGCAACGGCACGAGATTATCTCGGACATCGTTCTCGTGTCATGGCTCTCACCACCCCCATTGAACATGCCATACATACACGTCGTCGCAGATCTATGTGTGTACGGGGAACGTATATACCCGACGAGGACTCCGGAAACAAAGGCTTTTGGCAAACACAGGAAGCTTCATTAAGCTGTCCAATCTCAATCAAGACGTTGACCGTCGAGGCAATGATATAGTACGGATTCCTTGATCTTCCTGTGTTCGATGGTCAACAATAAATTTCAGTATTCGACGCGAAAGTTCCAACGAATTCTCGGGTGTATACGTGGCTATTTCCTGAAACTACATGGTCTGGTGGAAGTTACGAAATGAATGTTAATTTTATTGTATGACAGTTGAGCATTCCCTGGTAGAAACTGTATACGGGTGCTCAACAGGGCCACAGATGGGTCGGCTAGTTCCAAATCCGATGCAGCGGAATCTGCCCCGCTAGGGGTGTGGCAAGTGCATCATATTTCCGCTGATCAGGATCCAATTAATTGCCTTGCTTGTTCGCAACTGTAACCCGCTAGGGTCCGATTTTACAGCAGGACTTCGCAGGTCAGGCCAGGACCGGGCGGAGCCCGGAGATATCGTAGAATATAAATCATCGGATGCGCCGAAATAAGCCCGATCAAGCTCTGGCCACGTTCGCCCTCTCGTACCATGAGAAATAAATAATCGAACATGCTGCAATAGATTCCTAACAGGTCCTGGTCTTTGATAGGGCATAACCCGGACAATTTCTATCGGGGTCTTATCAAAGATTTTTGTGCAGTGGCCGAATGGCGGAGAATTCAGAGAATCGAGTAGACGCAAGGACGACGATGAAAGTTTAGGTAGAAACAAAGGAGACAGTTGGGATAATAGATATAGTGAAACTGCGGAAGGTCGCAAGAACAAACTTTTCAGGGAGACAGACGTTCCTCAGGGCAAAATCACTTTGAATTCGCTTTGTTCCCGTATCCATTACCGACAATCTTGTGAACCCCTCCGCACCTACCGGCGAATTCGATTTCTCGCTCTTGACTTTAAAGGAATATGAAATCAGCTTCTACCGCGCTAGCATCGACCTACATCTCTCGAAGCGTCCTCACCTCCCGACAAGGGAAAAGTGTTAACTCTAATGTCGTAGAGCCCACAGCTTGTCTGGAGTATTTTCACGATAATGACTTTGGAAACGCAGGTACACAGTTCATTTAACGGTGAACTCAAATTGGACGAAAATGGTTACTCTGTTCGACAAAATGCCATTCATGAGTTTGTTGTTACTTTCTTCATCGATCCGACAAACGACAGATATGTCGACAAAACGCCAGAACACAGAACAAAACGTCAATTAGTCGGTCGTAGGATCGACCATTTGCGAGTCTCATCTATTTTAATCAACCGTAACTGTTCGTTTCACGCTCCACGGCCTTGTCAAGATCGGATTATGCCTTTTCCAGACCGTGTGAGAGCTGAATATGACGCTTGAAAATGTTCACTATAACGTTGTTTCTACATAAGTAAATTAAATGCAATTTAAGAGCGATATTTCGGCTATAAAGAAAACTGCTTGACGGTCGCTGATCCTCCATGGAAATGGAGTATATACTGAGATACATATGTACAAGAATTGATGCAAGTTAGATTTGCGACATCGCTTTTGCAAAAAAATGCAGAACCTTTTGCCGCAACATGTATTACAATTTATATATACATTTTTTAATTATATTATGTTAGGTATTTAACTTTTATATGATTTTTTTGTCTGTATATTTTATATACCTTGACATACACGTTTTTTTGGATCTTCCGTTTTTGTCTGTGTTGCCTCTCAGAAATCCATTGACATTACATTAGATTGATTGGATACGGAATACATAGATTGGAAATCATGCATGACGCTTTTATAGGCGTAATGGAAATGGCAGAGTAATACCTCGCTGTTTCACTTCTCCTTTAAGATTCCTATCTCTTCTTGACTCTGAATTTCTCACAAAGACCAAACCGGTGACATAACTCACACCGTCGTGTTCGTCTACTGGAGCTTGCAGATGGCTGCCTCAATCAGACTACTGTAGCGTCTTCCAGCGCTGTAGGTAGAGTGCACTTTTCATGCTCTGTTCCGCTTTCGACGAATGCACCAGACGCGCGAAAAAAAATGAAAAAAAAAAAAAGAAAGGAGCAGAAGACATAAATATCTCTCGTTCATTCTTCCATCGCGTTCAATCGTTCTTCTTGTTTTATTTTTTCATCGTCCCATCTCTTCATCCTCCCATTTTCTGAGTCGTTTCTCCGATCCCTTTTTTCTCCATTATATCTCGCTACCCGACAAATATATATCGGCTGAAAGTAAAATAGGAAAGAAACTATCATATGGAAGTTAAAGCTTCGAAGACCCTCCCTCGGCCAGCCTTCAAGTGCCGGCACAACCCGTAACGGCATAGCGGAAAAGAGAAACGCGCCCCTCGTAGAGAGTACCATGAAGCACCGGCCATCCACTCAGCAATAGTCGGCAGTGCTACCAGCGCGACGATGAGACTCGTGAGAGCGGAAATTGCGATTTTCAGATTGGTATAGAGAGGAACGCAAGCCCCTTCCCCGTCCCTATCCTGGACACGAGCTTTTCTTTTAGCGCCGGTTTCAACGTCAGTACGACGCAGTGGAAGGTAAAGGCGAAAACGTGGAGGAAAGGGAGAGAGGGGATTAAAGCATTTCGCGAATCGCTCGACGTTCCCGTGGGTGTAGGTACCAGAGCACCGTCATCATCCTTCCTCTGTGCTCCAGTATATAGAACAGTATAACATATAGCATCAGGAGGGTACCTACTCCAGTGAGACTCTTCAACAAGAGGAAAAGCGTCATGTCCCTGTCGCGCTGACGCTGGCTCCCAGCTCTCGTTTTCCACGGACGTATCACATACATACCGCATAGCTTCTACGTTCGTCCTGAATTGTCTCTATGCTACCCGCACACTTCCGTTCCCTCCCCAATGTTTCGCTTCTTCACCTATGCGACTCCTAACCGCGTATCTCCACTGGACGTATTCCCGTGACCTCGGCTGTGGTACACCGGAAACGGTCTCCTGCTAACCGTTCGCTTGACTCACAGTCGAGCGAAAACGAGCCCCACGACTTTGGTGCCCGACGTACATTTATTCTCGACCTCCGAGCTTTCATGCAAGCTTTGGAGGCGAAAAAAAAAAAGGAAATCACTCCTCGATTTACGGAAGGATGAATGTAAAATGACATAGAGACCGAGTCTGAACCTTGAAGCCGTAAAAACAGACTTGCAGAGTGAAATTACATTAGCGTTATACAGTGTTTTGCAACATTGTATTTCGCCATTGTTTATTATGATTTACTTGTTATAAGTAATATCATTATTTTTTTTACTTTAACAATAATAAAATCAAATTAATTTCACAATAATTAAGAAACTCCTGTCTAAATGAGGAATGTAATAAAAAAAAATGGTATTAACAGAAAAACGTAATATAAAAAATAATTATTCGCATATTATGATCGACAGATTCCGACACTCAATGATAAATAAATCTCGCGACTATAATATGTCGATAATTATTTGTTTTTTCATTTTTTTTTTGTGACTTATTTATAAAACCCTTTTCAATGGGAATTAAAAAAAAAAATTTGTTATTCATCGGAATGTTTCGAATGTAATGGCGAATTGCATCCTGTTATTGAAGCGTTTCGTATGCAGTGCCGCGCACGGGATGGGAAAATGATGCATCTATACGTGTTCTGTAACATCTCCGTATAGTACATTGTATCAATATATCGAGCCGAGAGCAGGTCTATCGTTTCAATGCGCTTCATCCGCCCCACCGCTGTTGAGGTGTTTTGAGGCCACAGGGCTCGAGTTTCAAGCTTCCGGTACAATATTATATCGATCGATTGAGGGCTATCGCGGTAGATGGATACTGGTAGCGGTACGAAATTGGCCCGAGGCGTCTAGTGCTCGTAACCCACTGGAGAGAAACAAGTCGACGGAGATAGACCTCCAACTGGGAGAAGACCTTCCACTCTTTCGTTGCCTCTGTTTCCTTCGCGGAAACCCTCACATTTCGATTCCCTTCATTTTCGGTTCCTATTTTTTTTTACTCATCGATGTGAACTATGCAACGAAAAAAAAAATTGTTCCATCGTGTTTCACCCTTAAGTATTCGTGAATTCAATCCTACAGTTCGAAACAGATTTCTATATATCGGAAAAAAGTACTTTTGTATTTATACTTTCTACGCGATTTGACCAAAAATAATATTCAGGAAAAAAAAATATATGTATCATATAAATACGACAAACAAACTCGGAAAAAATTCTGTTAATAAGATTATGTATTTAGAGAGGTGAAATAACATTTTTATGACAGACAGAAAGCAAAAAAAAAAAAAAAGAAACAACTCTTTCAATGATGAAGAATACCCGATAGAGTTGGTAGCGGTGGCACAAGGTGAGCTATCGGCGTTGAACAGGAAGAAAGTGGGTGGAATTTTCCAGCAGACCGAGCGCGTCTTTCGCACAGTTTAACTTCACCTTCCCTCTACCCTCTCCTCCTCCTCCTCCTCTCAAAAAAAAGAGTATAGCTAGGGAAAGAACGAAGGAAAACAAGAAGTCTATAGAAAGAGAACGAGAGCTTCTTCGGGTTGCCTTGCGCCATATGAGAGGAACAGCTTCGGCACTTCGCTCGAGCGTTAAGAAGCTTGGAAAAAGAATAAACGAAAAAAAAAAAAAAAAACGTATAGAGGAACGCGAAGTACGCGAATCGATCGAGAAGTAAAAAAAATGAGAAATGTGCGTTGGAAAGCAATCCTAACTATCTCCGTCATCGGTGTCGGTGGTTTTCTCGTCTGCCGACGAATACGCGAAAGCGTCAATCGACATGTTGACAGCGACGTGGGATACTTGTGGGCGAGAGACTCTTTGCACCCGAATATCTCGTGTCAAATATCGTTCTCTTTATACTGCGGTATGTGTATATATATAGGCAGACAGAGGGACGTCTGGATCGAGAAGGGAAGAATAGAAGGGGACCGCAGTTTTCTCGGTGAGAAAAATTCGTCGAAGGCGACATGATCGATCTTAACCACTGAAGTACATATATATATATATACAGAAAAATTGAATTTTATATATTTTATGCAAATAGAAGATGGGAGGGGAGTTCTTTTGGGCATTGGCACTTGTCGATAATGTCGCGAGAAGAATCCGAGAATAGTAAACGAAAAAATGCACGAACGTACACCAGACATTCGAAGCCGTCGCATATATGTTTCAAGCAAAGAATTGGAGCTCTTTGCCTAACGCTTGGGTGTAAAAAATGTATTGACACTCGATCAACCGAAAATCTCAAATAAAAGGAAAGAACAAAAGCGCACAACGCTTCTCCTCAGTTGAAATAAAGCATATCATTGATTGACCCAATTTCGAGGATTGAGCACCAATTACTTCGCGCATTCTTGACGAACCGTTGCAAGTCATTACAGGTAAAAAAATAAGTTAATTACGAAGTAGGATACTCGGCCAATGGGATAAATGTTTCATATACTCGATACGCGGGAGACATTGATCGATAAACTTATTTTGACCTCTGAGTTACTGTATTAATTTCACAAGACCAAAAAATAAAAGAAATCTGAGAACAGAACTAGAAAGCAATAAGATTCAGTTGCGTAAGAATTCAGTAAGAATCTGTAACCCGCTGACTTGGCAGAAAAATCTGTAACTACGAAATAGATAAGAACTTTCGAAGCTCCGAATAATATACGATTGCGTTAGAGTTCATTCTGGAAGCATTGCGCGGTATATAGAACGAAAAAAAAACATAGTAAATTCATGTACCGTAGTGCGGTGCTGACATTTGTATTGTTTTCTTTCGTCGTTTCTGTCGTCGTGGCCCCCTTTGCCATTTTCACCATCACCGAGTACGAATATCGCGCACAGGTTGACGGTTGCATCGTTAACGCGAACTCGCGGTCTCGAAAGACCGAGACCAGCTCATCTGCGGAACTACGCAAGGCGGTCGCGGTAACGAAGGCAAAATGAGCGAAAGACACACACATACACACACAATCTCGGTAATGGGCAACCGCAAAAAAAAAAGTGCGAATGCAGAGAAATACACACTCTGCACACGCCTAGCGGAGAATAAAGAAGGGCATGCAGAAAAAGACAAAGAAAAAAATTCGCAGCAAAAAAATAGAAACGAAAGAAAAAGAGTTAGCTTCGTTGGCGTCGTTGTCGAGAGCTTCCAGTCCCTGCGCTATGCGAACGCCCCGCCGGTTTCGACGCCACTCCACGCTATTGTAATTAAAAAGTTGAAGCGTAGACGGAAATTGTTGACTCCGTGGTTCCCCGGACGCAATTCGTGATCTGGGTGGTTAGCAGCAAGTTGCGACGACCCCGAAACCCCCCCCCCCCCCCCCCCCCAACCCAACCCGTGACATTCTATCGTCGTTCTTTTCTTCACCGTCGTCACGATTTTCGTCCCTAACGAGGTGGAAAAAAATGAGATACGAAGAACCGCCGAGATGTGGTATAATTGAATTTTTATTGTATTATTTTTCCTCAATGGTGTATAGTAACGATTGTCTCTTTGTACTCGTCACTGAATGTAATTGGTTCACAGTGGACGTTACTTTATCAAACGTTTTGCATTGATGTTACATTGAGTTGTACGGCCAACAAAGCGGAATCGT
Source organism: Cryptus armator (assembly GCA_963971235.1). Taxonomy (NCBI): domain Eukaryota; kingdom Metazoa; phylum Arthropoda; class Insecta; order Hymenoptera; family Ichneumonidae; genus Cryptus; species Cryptus armator. Next base: position 10,158,259 of record OZ020242.1, on the reverse strand, counting down.
CGACCCGGTTAATGAAAGGGTAACTTGTAGCAAACAATTAATTTGTAATGTGAAAATTCAACTTGGCGAATACTCGGAAAAAATACATTCGCCGGAAAACACATTCGCCTAATCTATTTATAATCATATTTAAAAAACTCACCAAACAAATTCAAAAGCTCTACAGACATTTTTTGTCGTCTGATGGACGCTAAACAATAGACATATTATGATTATTTTTTTTTATCAATAAAATTTTAGTGCACTTTTTTGGATAATTTTAAACTACTGGAAACCGTTTAAAGTCAATAAATTTGATATATTTTTCAGATTATATAAAAAAATATTTAGGATAATTTTTTAACGTAAATGATTTGCTGCTTCGATGCCGGCATTTTTCTTTATTAATTCTTGATTTCAATAAATATATGTTGAATATTGAGGAAAAAAAAATTTAATAAAAAATAATTAATTATTTGAAAAGTAGTCAGTAGTAGTGATTATATTAATGTCCTGAGCAATTATTCCACTTCCAAATAATGAATATTTTCCAATGCAACGTTTTTTTTTCCTTAACACAATTACATTTGTATAATAAGAATGATGTCGAAAAAATGGATATAATCTCAAAAATATATCAAATTCATCGGTTTTCAATAGTTCAAAGTTCAACAAAAGAGATTTCATTGAATTTTTTAATTATAAAAAAAATAATCACGACATGTTTATTATTAGAATGACTCAGCATTTTTTTCCCACCTCTGAGATTCGTGTGAAAGATTTCCTGAAATGCTCTTTCTCTCTTCGCCTTTATCACAATTAAAAATAAAAAAACAACAAAACAAAACCGCATAATGCGTGACAACATACAGCCGCAAGAGGAAATTGTTGCGGGCTCTGTCGGGTTATTCTCAGGGGGGGTGTCTCGGGTGTACAATCTCTGATTTTCGTACCCCTTGGTGAGAGCAGCTGCGCGCTGCTTCTGTCGCTGCTACTCGAGCGAACGACCTGCTTCGCCCCAGCGACTTTCTAACGAGTTGCATGGTACGAGTGTATACTGTCCAGCGACGGAACTGAGAGGGAGGGGCCGTTAGGAAACGGACACCACAGCGATGCGCCAGAACCAGGAGCGAGTGTACAAAAAAAAAAGGGAAGGAAAGGTTAAAAAAAAGAGGCCGACCAGAAGGAAAGACACATGGAAGGATTTCTCTCGGACGGTAGAAAAAAATAAAAATAAACTCGTGAGAAAAAGGATAACGAATTTAACTGGCTTCCGCGACGACCGAGAAATTGCAACGCGAAAACCAGCGGAAAAAGCTGACCGGTGGTCACTACCTGGACCGTCACAAGCTCTCGGGTTTATAACCCTCCGGGATGCTTTGTGGTCCAAGATTACTCTCTCTCACTCGTCTCCGAATTAAAATCACACTGCCAAAGCCATTCGAAATTGTGAAAGGAAATTATTCGAGTTCATTCCCAACCGAGACAGGGAACAAGTGGATAAAATTCCAAGAATAACGAGCATCCATAACGTCGAATACGTTCTCAGCTTAATTCCCTCTGGATGGCAGTAGAAAAGGCTATAAGAAACGAATGCGACCTTTTTTTTTTTTTTAATTTTATTGCGAATCGATCTTTTTACCCCGAGAGAAGGAATATAAAGAACGAAGAGCACGTGGACGGAAAGCCGAATGAGAGTCACAATGCGGGCGGTTATCTCGTAGCCGGGAATCGTTGCATTATGGTTTCGACTTTCTAAGCTTTATCGGGTACCTAAAGTCGGAATAGTCGCATTGCAAGCTCGTCTATGCTGCGGTACGATAAAAAAAAAAAAAAAGAAACATTAAGTCCAGAAGTCTGGTGTATGCTAAAACGAATTTCTTGGGTATAGACGTACTGGAGAGTTTATTCAAAGCCTTACATACCTTACGTGTAAAATAGCATAGAAAATATGTAAACGAGAGTGTAGTGCCTATGTGCTGAAATGACTACACTACCCTAAACTGTATATAGTACGACTATTCAGCTAGCGAGCTCTGTAAAATACAGTGTTCCATAAAGCCTTCCGCTTTTCGAGAGACGGTGGTAGGGGAGGGAGGGAGGGCTTTTAATACTTTAACGGGGGCGTTTAAAGCCTCGCCGCGTTGGTCGTTAATAAGTCGTCGCAGTTGCTGCGCCGTTTTGGGGCACGAAGAGAACCGAGGCGGGGCTCTAAATTAATTCGTACATAACTCACCCTCGATTATCGCGTTAGTCGTGAGGTATTAGATAAAGGGGTGGGAGAAGAGGGGCCGAGAAACGAAACGAATATTCGAGGTCGAAAGTCGCGTCGCGGGCGAGTTGGGAAAGAGGAAAATCGAGAGGACGGTGTAGTAGGCAACAGAGAAATTATCGCGACTGAAAATCTCTCTCACTAACGGTGTCTCTCCGTGGGCTTCGCGAGCCGAGAAATAAGTTTTCGGAAAGTTTTCATTAAAACGACGAAGATTTCTACTGCAAAAGTACATGGCAATTGGAACGAGAGAACGGACGATAGCTTCAACGAAGAGGAATATTATGTAGGAATTCAATGCGAAGAATGGAAAACTCCTTGGAATTATTGGACAAGTAGTACAGCTCGTACATCTTAATTTCTCGGAAAATTTTCGACAAGTTACACGAACTTGTCGTATTTCCATTGTATTTAGCAGTAGTTTAAGGATGAAGGGTATAGTTGAGTATTGGAAATTCGAAGAGACGCCTTTCTCTCGTTATCGCGAAGATTTTCTACCGACTTAAATCTCGAATCGAGTGTAGGCGCAAAGTAGAGATAACACGAAAGCAACTCATTCGTCGAGCTTTTGCTATTAAAGAGCAGAGGTAAAAGCAGTCTTGTGGACCTAACATGGAGGACCCACCCGCACTCTCAAGCATCAAGAGATGAGACGCCTACTCAGCGAAGACGAGACATTAAACGAGGAGACCCCGAGCCGCTAACTTTTCCTCGCAATCTCCTATTTCGTATCAGCTTATACTTTAGTCAAATAATATAACAATTTCTTCATCACGAAATTTACAGGCTCTCGCTAATGAGAATAAAATAAGAATACCATAAAATGATTTTTTTTTTTAAATTAAAAAACTGCCGACTGGTATAACGAAAAATTGTATTATTGAAACTCGCAAAAAAAAGTTTTTCTCGTTAAAAATACACTTTCAAATTAATAATGCCTCGTCGAATATTCCCGACTGAAAAATAATCAAATGGAGAGCAAAAGAAAAATAAACATCGAAACGCTGACGATGGAAAAAGCATCAGCTTTTCGAAAATCGAAAAAGTCGAAAAAAGGCGATGTGATCGAAGCTCGAGAGAGTGAACTCGAGTCAAGAACCGCGAGAAGCAAAACTAGAAATAAAGGACGTGTTATGCAACGACACGCGTATACAAATGAAAACACGCGCAGTCGGGTGTGAAAGTGGCGAGGAAGAAGCCATGGTGTGCGTACACGAGGATAATCACGTCGTCTTTCACCCCCAATGAGAGGAGCCCTATTGTAGTTAGAGTCTCTCAGTGCAGCCATATTGTTGCTACACAGTCAGCGTTACGAGGCGAGGTCGCCATCCACTTGGAACAAGATATACAGCAGTACAGTTGCGTTAAATTCTCGAGGTCTACGATTCTGGTGTCGTGGATGGTAAGCTGAGGTAAGCTCGCACCTGGCAATGGACGAGTTCGGTTCTCTTGCCGCCACTCCCTCCTCCCGCGTTTATAGCATTAACCAAAACTGGCGTTCCATATAAGACTCACTAGGGAACGAGACATCAAACGTGACAATGGAGTTACCACTCCGCCACGTTTCCCTTCGTGTCTTTGCTTATTCTACGCATATACATAACTCTATTCGGGTAAGATGAGCAAACGTCGACCGCGACGAAGGCCAAGAGGTATAGAGAAGCGAAGGGTGGAAGAGCGAACAAAGATGAGAGTAGGGAAACATGCGGATGAGCGAAGGGGTAAAGCCAGCGAGAGACCAAAGTGGATGAGAGACTCACCTCCAGAGTTCTCTTCTCCACCACTTCTATGGCGAAATCTCCTCTCCCTCCCTACCTCCCGTTCCTCCTCTCCAACAACCCTCTCCGCACCCTTCGACTGCGACTGCACACTGCGACTCCGTCAAAGCCGTGTTGAAACTCTCCGTAACCCCGACGACAATGTACGCTTACCAGGACGACAAGACACGGACGCAAAGGAAAACTATATGTATAGCCTGAGTCCAGATTAATTTACTCGACGCCACCTACCACTCGACTTTTCGTTGCCGCTGCGGTGACGCGGAACCCTGTTGGACGGAATAAATTTTGGACTGCGTGGCGTCAACGTTGTTATACGTTTCTGTAGTGGAAGATACATAATTGAATACATTATATAGACGACCGCTGTGTCGACCCCCTACGTGCTCATGTATGTTCGCTTTTGCTTCCTCGATTGCCGTAGTCCTGTGTCGTTTTGGAAAAAAAAAAATGTTGCTAATATTTGATTTGATTTAAGATCTCGTATTCAGGATTTAAAAAATGAATGGTAACCCTTGCGGTATAGTCGTGTCAATTGGATACTAATATAACGTTTCAAAAGACTAGAAAGACACTTTATACGCACTAGTGTGTAAAAAGTGACGAATATTGCGCTCGGCGCATGCGTCGATGTTTCTGCGCATGATGCTGGTATAGAAAGTCACTCTACGCACTGAACATAGGCGCGAAAAGTTCGACTTTTCGCGTAGGGCTGCACAAAAAGTGACTTTCTACAGACTGAACATAGGCACGAAAAATCGAACTTTTCGCGCAGATAGGCAAAATAATACTTTTTCGTTTGTATTGTGAACCAGATATTTACGTTTTTAAGTCAGATTCCCGTTAATCGTTGCCTCGGTTAGATTGTTTAAATAACCTACTGACTATTACAGATATATCAGATCGCAACTGATGTCATTAAATTCGAATGTAGGATTTTTTTTGGTATTTGTATATTTTCATCACGATGTCAAATCTTTGTTCCGAACTGCGAGTAACCGGAACATTATAAACGAACGACTGAACGAATCAATCGACAACCGCGCTAAGAACACGCAGCAAAAAATTCTGAACACTTTACCTGTGGGGCATTTTACGAATTGTTCAGTGGCTCAGATGGTAGAAAACCACGAACACGAAATGAACTTCACGACAATGTTAAAAGCAAACACTTCTCCTTCCCAGTTGGTCGTTAAAAATACAACGAAATATAGGAAATCCCTGAGGCTAAAAAGGACTTCGATCGATAGCCAATTGGCACTACGCATCGAGTGTAAAATCATGTTACTATATGTCATGTATGTAATCCTGTGCTATGTCATGGGTTGTCACCAAATCCCTATTACCTCTGCTATAATGAAACGACGATTCATTCTTCGCACGAATTCCTGCGGCGAATTTGCAACGAGGACGGATAATAAAATTCGCGTTTGAGGATTCGCCGCGCGTAATTGGTAATCATGGGAATAGAACTGACCCGGTTTGGTACCACTTCACTTCGGTACTTCGGGTACTTTAGCATGTGTGTGTATGTAGGCGATGTCAGTATCGGAATTCGTGTGTTTCATTTCTGGTACAACCGTGAGTTTAGTTTATTTTTCACTCGGTGCCAGGAATCCTCGGAAAGTCTTTATATATGATACATGCCCCCCAGAGGATTCTAATGAAAATGGCGGTTTACCAAGCGGGCTACCATCCATGTTCTATCTCTGCAAGTCTCTCTAACTAACGGACTGCCGAAATATTAAAATAGCGAGGGCACGTAGTATTTGGCCCCTCGGCGGAGTTAGTTTCTCATAATAAACCACTATAGCGCTTACCACCCCAACTACACCGAATTTCGTACAACATGCATAGACGGAATAAATTCAACCCCTTGGCTGGTACACCGCTTTTTACGTCGCTATCTCTTACATTCGTCATACCATCGTGATTCCAACGGTCAAAAAGTTTTTTCATAAAAAAAAAAAGCACTTCCGGTGAAGAGTGACCATCATTGCTTTCAGATGCATGACGAGATTCGGTATATACTAGAATTATGTTGACTCTTATTGCCTCTCTTTTTAACTCCCGACTGCCCGGCGGGCAAAAGACGGTAGTTATGCGTTTCACCGTGAAATCTGAATTTTCGCGTTTTCTTGGTATCCAATGTTCTCCGAAACGACAAAAAATATCGGGAGATTCCCATACTAAACAACGAATAAATCTCCCGACTATAATATGCGAATAATTATTTGTTATTTCACTCTTTCTTCAGTCGGGAACTTTTTAAATTTTGATAAAATTATTTTTCTATCGTACCTTTCAATGTTTCACTATCGATAGACGTCCACTTAAAAAAAAACCGAACACTTATGAAAATTACCCCCCAAAACAGTGAAATTAATGTAAATTATTAAAGGTAAACTATTTCTACGATTTTTAACACTGTGTGCATCCATTTTTTATCATAATTGTACACTGAGGTAAATGTACCAATTTATGCCCAAGAAACTTCCAGTACCAGTAAAATAAATATCCCAGTATTCGTGTTTTACAGTATAAAGATCTTTTGGAAAAAGTCGCACGAGAATTTTTACTCATTCATATTATCTTTGCAAATATTAGAATAAGGTAATACGTGATGTTTTCGTGTCGATCGAGAGTTTTACGAAGAGAAAAATAAATAAAAATCGTTTGGTAATACTACTTTCACGATCGAGTCAAAACTTCCCCTGTGAATAAAAACATTACTGACTCATACGGCACGAAGAATCCCATTGAAGTTTCTCAAGTTATTCGAGGCTTGACCGTGGGTCAACCGTGTGGCAAGTGGCGAATAACTTTTTTTTTCTTCTCGTTCCCCCTTTTTTTTATTATTTCATAGTTGAACTGCCCGGGACCAATCAAAAGTTTCGAGGGTAACGCGAAAGTTTTCTGCAGATGTGAGGAAATACACGAGTCCATGGGGACGTCGGAGAAACGTTATTTCGAGTATGTATAGTGAATTTAGTTTGACTATCTGATTTGTTTGTCGAGGCCGGTGGTGCGAGAGAACTCGTTCAATTTCAATGGTCGACGAGAGTTACATCAACATGTAGAATATAGTATATAGCGGACCGCATACAAATACAAATGGTACTACCGAAGTATACTGCTCATTCCATCGCACTTTCTCTTTTCACAATTTCCCAATTCCTAACGTTTCTTTCTTCCTCTTCGCTATCGTACAATGGGCATCGCCGCTGCTCGCCTCTGTCGGATGTTTGGCACACGTCCGACTGTATGGAAAAATCCCTCTCCCAAAAAAAGAAGGAATAAAGACCGAGGAAATTCTTCCTGTGCGAAAAGAAAGTTGATTCCCTCGGTGGTATTCACCCCTCCGACGCTAGTCCGCCTGATCCCCCGGAGGGAGGAAGGAAGCGCGCGCCTCCTTCAGCATTCAACGGTCTTCTCGCACCCGTAAATGCTAAATACTTTTAAAAGCCATGAGAATAGGTTTGTATAGTGGGACTTATAGTATACGAAAATTCGCGTAGGAGGTGTCTGGTGACTGGCGAGAGATATTTTTGTTGAATGCGAGATTCGCACAGTGGGTGTTGTGTACAGCATATACCTGCAACCCAAATGTAAAACCCACGCGAAATCTGAATTCTTCGTACCACCGGTGCACACTTATTGTAGAGTATGTTATAACGCTTATTCGAAATTACAATTAGTAAGTGATATGTTGAAATATAAAATGAAAAAAACATATTCATAAAATAAAATACGATTTTGATAAAATTTTTTACCTTTTGAAAGATATATCTCGCAAATATGATACATACTTTTTTCATTCCTGAAATAAAGATTTCGGACTTATAGCTTAAACTTTTCATTTTTATCATTCAGATAACTTTTCGGTGGTGTCTTGAAAATTGCTAATCGTTGATATGAAAAAAATATCGTACAGCACAACCCCTCTTTTCTTAACTCGACGGGACCGGACGCATTGGCTATTCTGTATTTCCCCTACAGTCCCCACTCCCGGTAAATTGCTGTCGGTAGGGGTAACGAGTGGTATACGCGTCCATAGATACAAAGCGTTAGTCTGCGCGTGCGCAGTTGATATTTGCGTACATATATCAACAGCGAGCGGCCGCAGGGGAAATACAGTTAAGCAAAATCGTTGCCATGGTAACGAGTTAAAATAAGCGGGCAATTGAGTTAAGTGAAGTTAAGAAAAGAGGGTTTCCACTGTAGTTAAATATTCAATATTAAATAATATAGTAAAACAATGTTTATACGATTAATATGAATTTTAGATTATTTTACCATTAATGTTACATTATTATCATTACATTATTATTTAATGTACTCTTATAAATATTTCGTTTTTTTTTTTTGTTTGCTTTCATTTTGGTATCTGTATTTGTACATCGTGTAAAGTAAACCGTTAAAGACGTCAGGAACACCTGCTCTGCTCGGTCCAGCTTGGCAGGACAAATAAAAATAAAAAAAAAGATAAAAAAGAAAATCCGTTAGTGAGTCAGGAGGTTTTGAGAGCTCATTAAAGTTTCTGCTCCACGGTTGAGTCCCCGTGTACACACAACTCCGGGCAAAGTTTGCCCACGCGACCCCCCGTCACGACCAAGTTAGTGACCGGGATTAGGACAAACTCTGCTTCACCGCTAATGCCGTGTGCTCCTCGCACGGGAACGATGAAGCGCAAGCGCAACGTAACGACAAAGATACCAGAATGTCGCAGGAATAAAGCATCAACGACGCTTTGCTATTTGATGCCCTCTCGGAAACTCGATAACCTCGCTTCTGTGTACTTACACATCAACACTCCCCTCGGTACCACACCGATATTCCTATGTTGAAACATCCGAGAGCTCCTTTTAATAACGTTCTCCCCACGCTTCTACGACACTTCGTACGCTAATCGCGTTTTACGCCTTCGGGATTTCTCACCCGTGTTCCCGGAGACACCCCATAAGTTTTCCACCATCTCCCAACCCCCTCTAGTCAAATTTCCTGTCAAACGACGAGAAAGGACATATAGCTACCGTTTCTCTACCCGTATTAAAACGGTGCCGGGTCACATCGTCTATCCGATACAAAGGATCCCCAAAGGCTAAATTAACTCTCCTTTATCCCCGACAATGTCTTCACAATGTTGCCACAGGATAATTTTTGGTTTTTTCGAAGCCTTTAACTTTTACGTGTTTTCTTTACTTCGCGTATATCGTACAGATATACGCTCCTCGTTTCTCTCACAATCGCGAAAGGCTTTGCCGTGATTTAAGGCCAAACCTTGGATCGCGTAGGATTTCTTTTTTTTTTTTTCTTCTTCAATGGGCTAACAAGTGTAGCGTGACGACGATAGCCGATTTGGGAGCGCAATCCTAATTTTGTATTGCCAAACATCGATAAAGATATCGAAAACTAATTTCAAGGGGTTTCGGAGCCTACAAATGCCGGAACTGATAATGTGAACCTATCGCATCCCTTTGTTCCAACGCTTCGAGACCGTTCCCGCTCGCTTTAACCTTTTGTATTTGTTCGATCGAAGGCAGCCATAAATCCACCATGTGCCAACCGATGAACCCTAAAACCTCTTGGCGTTCGGTATGTTCGTGATCGCAATACACAGACACATACACTGTGGACACACGCAGTGTACACACACAGTTTTATTCCTCGAACAGGCAACTTTTAGCAAAAAGTTTTGAATTAAATTTCCACTCCCTTTCGTTTGCTGGCTTTTAGAGATAAAAAAAAAGAAAAAAGAAGAAGTGGAAGAAGGGAGTTGGAGCGAAGCCGAGGAATTTCCTCGACCGCAGGGTGAGGGGAAGGGAACTATAGGGCAGATTCCTCGACTGGCACTGGCAAAGCGACCACCGATTCTCTTTTCTACATCCCCCTTTGTCGCACACACATCGACTGTGGTGGACAATAAAAAAAAAAAAAAAAAAAAAAACCGACTACGTACGTGGGTGAAACGAGAAAAAGAGTAGAGAGGAAAAATATCTCGAAGATCGCTGTGCGAGAAAATGCTTTTGTGAATTTTCCGCGACGATCCACGGAATCTTTCACTCAACCTTTCCTCCTCCATCGATCAAATTTACGAAACTTCATTTTTACTGTATGATGATTTGAAATAAATTTATATGGAACGAACTTGAATTTGACGGATATTCTGAATTTTTTGTAACAAAAAAAAATAATGTGCACGTTTCACCTTAATCTTTTTTTTTTTTATTGTTATGGCGGAGTTACGGCGTTTCACGGAGATAAGCGATTTCTTTGTGCGGCATGTTCTCAAAAACAGCTGAAAGCTGTTACTTAACACAATTTGACATAACGGTTCTATAACGTACAGTATTTTTTTTTTTTTAATGGCTCCCCTTCAATACGCGAACTTTAGACAATTTCATTCCCGAATTTTTTTGATTTTCTTACAATCTTTGGGCAATAAAAAAAAATCATAGTACATACCGATCAATTATTCTGTTTTTGGTAAAAAAAATCGACTTCTCCGAATCGCGAGAATTTTCGATATCTATACAGATGACGTCGATCGGCCGAAAACATATGGGTTGCCAAAAGGGAAATGAGCCACCGCGAGACCCAGAGTACATTGTAGAACCCCGCGAGGCAGACTCCGGGATTCGTCGAATGGAGAGATGGGGTGTAGTGGTGGATAGGTAACTCGCGAGGACGTTAAATATGGTAATGAGTTTCGACACGTAGAGGCTACCAATAGTCATCAATTATTCTGAATAATGACATGCAAATAGGACACAGTGTAGGCAATTAATGTCACTATTTGCGGAGGCTTATCCCTCGTGCACGTTGAGCGTAGAACCACCGGGCAACAGCAACAGCAACACCGTATACTGAACGGGTTTCGAGAGGCCCCTCTCTCGTTGCGTACATAACTACACTACATATTTGTCGTTGGATGACCACCGCCCTCTGACCAACACGTACGTCAGGCAGTGCTCGTCGGGATATTCGACAAACACGTTGATACCGATCGAACTCACGTTGTAATGTAGGTCGCGAGGTGCAACTATCACGGCTATGCCATCCTCGCAGCATCTCGTCTATGTGTGTCAACACACTGTTAACGCGTTTTACCAAAATGATGATAAACTTGGAAAACCGATGCTGGGTCAACGTCATTACGCGAACTATACATATGACCTTTGATCCGATCGAATGATTACTCACTAATTCCCATCACCAGTTATAACGTTCGAACACATCGAATCTGCTTATTAAATGTAGACATCCCGAACTTCCCTATTCACTGGAGTATTCGTCGCTTTCGTTCCTCGTAAAATGTTTAAATAATTACATTCGTTATGGTAATTTGATAATTAAGATATCAAATCTGATTGCGAATGATCTCCTTGTGACGCTTGTTACAAATTAATAAGATTAACAGTGATGTGAATTAAAGAGGGAGGCGGCGTTTCTTGGCAAAGAGATAGGAGGAACGCTCGACGATAATTTTGGCTCGTGCCTCTTCTCACCGAGACGAAATGAGCGAGACATCCGTCCCCAGAACCTTCCTTTCTCCATTCTATTCGTATTCCTTTCTTCATGTCTCCTTCTACATGTTTCTCTTTCGCACTTTCTACTACCTCTCATTTACTCGAATTTTACGTTAGCTACGCGAGACGAAAAAGTATTATGCAGTGTAATTTATTGCCACCGATATATCAGAGCCGGGCAGAGCCTCGTCGTCGCTCCCGGACCAGAGGAATAATTTCACGTAAAAGAACATTTCAACCCTCTCTCACTGCCGAGGGATTTAGCACTTTTCTGTATTTACGATGTACCGAACTCCGGTATCTCGTCTTTTTTTTTCTTTTTTTTTTATCCACTGCTGTAACGTATAGCTTATATGTACAGTATTATTATTCGGAGAATACAATATACCGACAATGGGAAATCATATTTCATTTGAAGTTAAAACGTCACTTTCAAACTTCGTTGGCGGATTCGCCTACCGTAACGGTGACTGTGTCATAGCAGAATTCCTGTGTAAAGATCGGTCGGCGTAATTCATTTTTATCACAAAATAATGAAGCCGTGAATGCAAAGACTAACGTATAACTCGCAATGCATACATTCTCTTCCGGGTCGACGAAGAGTCGCATCGCCCATGTTGTTACGGAAATAAAATTTTATTGCACCGGAGAATTGCGCGATTTCACTCGGAGCTGTAAAACAGCAGAATAGTTTACCCAATTTTAGCGAAGTAGACGCCCGAGTACACTTCCGAAGGGTTTTTTTACTCATCGCGAAGATATTCAATCTTATTGAAAAAAAAATTCAAATAACAAGAAAACTTCTTCCGGTTCAAACCCCCCGACGTTTCGAACGTCGATAATCTACCATATCGTTGAAATTAAAAATAATTTTTGTTTGTTCGTAACAAACAATTTTTTTATTTTTTTATTTTATTATACTATTATTTCATTTCATTATTAGCAGCAATACACATCATATGTAAGAAAGTGAGTATTTAGCGAGTTTTCGATATTAATTTATTATCCGTAAATAATATGGTATTATCCTTTCCCGACGACGATACTAAGATCAGAGAGGATAACTGGAAATTGAAGGAATAAGCTTAAGCACCTATGCAACCCCAGCTTCCGAGTAATTGTAATCAGATAACAAACCCAAGGATGCTTGCGAGCAAAACGAACGTAGGATACAGGTCCGGGTTTCGAGTCGCTCCGGGCGGCGCTCGAGTGGGTATTGTATTTACGATATTGCTATCCCACACGTCCAGACGTGTGTCCGCTATAGTTACCCGAGATAGTAGTTCTCACCATCCTGAAATTCCATTACAACGCTCCTACGCGCGTGCTTCCTGGGATACTGTTCTTGCTGCACAAAGGAAATAGCGCTTCGCATTTCCAATTCTTCCGGTCCAAAAGGTTGCCGGATCGAAATGTCGATCGACAGAAAACACAACAAGGATATCATCTCTTGTCTATCCCTATTTATTTAGGGATAGAAACAAACGTTTTGTAACGATTGAAAAATCGAAAATTGTTTCATGAAATATGATATTACAAGATTGTTTTTACATCACGTGCGCAGAAAGTGGTGCTTTCCGTGACAGTTTTGCGGAGCGAAAGTGACTAATTTCATGCCGCGGTCGAAATTTAGGTTCGCGCATGCGCAGTACCCAAATGCATCACTTTCGTCCTTAAGGAATTACGTTTTCCAAACGCCCGGTCCAAAAATGTACAATTGTTAAAAAAGTGAAAAAAACATAAAAAACTTGAAAAAAAAAACATGTATATATACATAAATACATATGTTTTTTGTGTTTTCTTTTTTTTTTTTTTTTTCACTTTTTCAACAATGGTAAATTTTTTAAAAATTGTTCAAGTCAATTCACTTGTTGAGAATCGTTCGTTCTTTTCTTTTACTCCTTTCGTCTTTCACGTATAATTTCATGTAGAGTACCCGCTGAATTTCTTTCGAGAGTTTTGAATAAAAGTGAGATATTTCGAGGGAAAATAAAGCTCCAAAATACAGTCGATTTCCTCTTGTTTCTGTTACGTATGGAAACGTTCGAAGGGGGAGATTTGTCGAAGGAGAACGGCATTAACAGCGAAATCAATATTTCTTTCACCCTCCGTAGTTCCGTCTGGCGTTCTTTCTTTTCTCTCGGTAAACGTCAATTGCGCGGAGGAGGTGCCCCAATACTGTATTTTTCTTTCTACTATATGTATCGACATTTTACATCCACCCCCCCTCCCCGCGATCCAAGACAGTTTCGAGCGAAGGGAGTAAAGTTATTACCGAGGCAAGCAAGTCAGCCAGAATCTTCGAAGCGGTTACATAAGTTTTTCCCCCGAGCGACCTCAACTCAGCCCCTTCAGCGCCACTTCTACGGGACACGAGAGAAAAATCGTGGAACGACACAGAAGGACGAAATAGTTTTGAAAAATTTTAAACGCATATTCGATCGAGTCGATGGAAAAAAAATAAAAAATAAAAAAAAATGTTACCAACTTTTTGTAAGTCGATCGAAAACATCGACACTCTATAACGTTTCCGCGAGCGAAATCTTATCGTAACGATATCAAAAGTTTTGTGCGAAAGCGAAATCGTTATATCGGCTACAGAGCTATAAAAAAAGGAGGCAGGAAAGAGAAAGTATCAGTTTCTAGAGTTCCGGCTATAGAAACCATTTTTTTTTTCAAGCTATCAAGCTCTTGGCGCAGTGATAAAAAAAAATCACTAACCCGTACGAGTTGATGGAGAACTCCATAGTCCGAGCAGTAAAGCCGCAGTAAAACATAATACTAACAGTACTAGTAGTAGTAGTAACACTGTTACCGGGTTACATCTGCGAACAGTCACCAGAAATAAAGTATCAGCTATTGCCCCACCTTCGCTCTTTCTCTATCGCGTCATCCTTTATCTTCGGAGCCTTTTGGTGTGAGAGTGGGGAGGTTGAGCGGTAAAATAATGGTCGAAATAATAGAAAAAAATGATGTATAGTAACTGATAACGTGCACAGGTCTTTTATTGCTGCAAGGGTGAGCCTCGCAGGCAATAGCACCTCCGCAAGGACCACCCGGCAGGGACACCAAGTGACGGCGACACAAGGTAAGAGAGAAAAGAATATCAGGGGTCGAGACAGTGGTTGAGCGAGTGTTCGGTATAGGGTCACACGTTGTTGCAAGCAGTTTCGTAGGATCGAGTGGCCGGGAATAGGGAGAATGACCGAGTGACCGGCTTCGTCTCGGGTTCATAAATTTTCTTCCTTCCTTTCGCGCAAAGAAGCTCGTGATTCTCTTCGGTCGGGCCGGCGAGTGAGTAAGCTTTATTGTCTGGACACTACGCTCGCTGTGATATCACACAGAAGAAAGTAAACGAAAGGAAGACCACGATAGAACCGGTGGTAGTGCACAAAAGGCGGCAAAAGGTCACGGAACTCTTCGTGAGTACAGAAAACCCGAAGCCAGAGAGAAGCTACCGTAAAAATTGAAAAATCCTATCCAATTCCAATTATATCTTGTTTTTCTTCGATTTATAAGGAAGAAAGACGAAATCGTGGAAAATGGTACACTTCATTTTTCTCTTATCCTCAGTCTTCTTCGATCGATAGTGAAGAGATAATAATACGGATGATATTGGAATGGAGAAATTAATCCAAACAGTGATACGAATTCGTCGTTTTATTACTTCCGTTGAAGTTAAGGATATATCCGAATTTATGAGGAATTCATGTTTATATATCGTGGCAAATGACTGAAGACGGCACGCATATTTTTACACTTTTTCAGACTCTATTTCAATGAAATCGATACGCTTTTTCTGCATCCCGCTTTACCCACAGGAGGATCTATTGCAGTAGGATTCTTTCTATAGTGAACCTTCGGAATTTTTTTTATTTATTTCACGCAGGAAGGGTTTTCGAGATTGAAAACATCCCTGGAGATTCTTAGATATCTTCTTCATTTTTCTACCACCTTTACGATTGCGCTGCATCCCACATGGAAAAAAGTATATCGTAAAATATATCTACAGTGTGTTCAATATATTTTATACGAAAAATTGTATATTACGAATATATTTCGGTAAATATATCGACGAGTACAGAACAAATTATATAATTAATATATTAATCATATAAAAACGTCGAATTGTATATATTTTTAATATATTTTTTTTAATCTCCGATACAGATGTTTCTTAAAAGCTTTGAAAGCTATCGACTGCTTGCCTTTCAAATGTTCATTGTCGCTGAATTTTCCTTGGATATTTCATGGAAATTGCACTTAGCGTAATTGCTGTTCCAATATACTATCGGAGAAACATTACGACGAATGACATAACATATGTAACTTGCCACTGTCGCCTCCTTTCGTGCTTTGAAGCTTCGCCGTGCTTCGGCGTGCTTTCGTGGGGATATGCAGTATCGAATATTTTAACGCACAAAAGCCTTTTATGTGTAACATTTCCGCGGATACGTTGAGAATAAAAAAATATTATACAGAATAGTATTCGAATATTTCGTGAAGGGATGAGACCGTATTATTGCAGTGATCAATTTCCCACCGAATCCATTAAACGTATATTAAACGCAGTAATACTCGAATAGCGTAGTAATTTCTAAATAAAAACTATTTTTTTCAGGTATTTTATATCTCAACAAAAATCAGTAAGCGGCTTTGTATCGATGTTTTTTTTTTTTTTTTCGTCGGCTTGTAATTTTAAAAAATCATCGCGATTTGCCCGGAAAATACGATATGCCCTATCAGCCACCGAATTTAATATCACGCCGCAATGCTCTCATCGCATTATTTGATCGATTTATTACGTGGAATTTCATTTCATAAACATACTTTCAGTAATATCAAATAGAATTCCAATTAAATGTTTAATTTTGATCCCTGAGTCAGCAATATTAATTCATAATTACACATTACACATATTTGCATCAAGTTGCAAAAGAAATATATTTATTAACGATCAGCAATTGGCTCAATCGTATTTCATACTTTATTTTTTCATTGTCATCGCTAAGCGTAACGACATCTCTCGTTTCTCAGAGTTTATGGCTTACCGCTGGCCGACGGCGTGGAAGCTTTTGAAAGCACACGGAGTTAGAGATTATATAAGGAGTTTTTTATTCACGGAGTTTCGTTTAAGGTACTCGTAAAAATGTAATCTCCTTAATTACCGTGCGGCATCTTAAAGTAATTAACTTTCCCGTGATGGTTCGCACTTTCGACACGATGATCTTTTTACTTTATTTTTTTTTTTCATTGTCCGAGAAAAAAAATTTTAACGACCTTCGTTCATCGAACATTTAACGAAAGGGTCAAAACTCGACGCGTGTTTAAATTTTCCGTGCAAAGGGCAAAATATCCAAAAAAAGAAAAAGACCACCGACGGTTTGGCTTCAAAAATGATTTATCACTTTGAAAAAAAAAATATATATATATATATGTATTTTTTGCATGAATTGCCGCCGCGCTTAATTGACCTAATTACGTCAGCGCGGCCACCGAGTCGGGAGTGGGAATCACCGTACCTTTTGCGAAACAGAGCAAAATAGTTCGTTGAGACGCAGAAGAATGCTTAAACAGCAAAAGCACGACTATGAAACGATTCTCTTGGGTGTCGTGTGTGTGACTCGGGTCCTAATGCGGGTTTTTTGCTTCGGCTGCAATAAGCTGATCGTGGATTTTCGCGTATAAAAATGTTGCGTTCCATTAATTAATAAGCGAAGCTAAAGACCCCCGAGATAAGTAAATCGTATCGCATTTTTCTTTCCGCCTCGAGGTAATTATTTAACAAAGCGAAAGATTTACCTGATTGCCGGCAACGCGATGGCGAGAGAAAAAAAAATTTATTTGTGAGAATAATACGAAGAAAAAAAAACAAAAAATTGTTACAGTGCAGTGCAATACAGACTCGCAAGATCGAGTATCCTCGTTCTTCATAAAGATTTCTCGCGTCCCTCAAAGTTGCTAAGGTTGGGAGGAGAGAAAAAAGTATAACGAGGTCAGAGCCTTGCGAAGGAAAAACCGTGAAGCGAGTTACGGTTATGGAGGAGTATCTACCGCGGGTTGGGAAAGAAGAAATAAACGAAAGTGGCGGAATCTCGGACTTGACAATTAACGGAAATTTAGAGAAAAGTCAGAACCGAGGCACGGGGAAAAGCAATGAAAAAAAAGCGCCTCGCAATACTTATCGCACGTTATATATACTTTTATATATCTCGTATAATAATGATGAAAGTTTCGCGCTATGTCTTCAACTTCTCGCGAAAGGTCAGCTTATACGCAAGTTAAATTAGACGGACTTTTCAGTAAGTGAAAAGAAAGGATCTTCCATCTTATATACCGTGTGTATATAAATATATATATATATGTATATGTATATAGGTGGCCAATTCAACTTTTGTACAATTTTTTTTGCTCGGTTACCCGCCTTTAATAAAAGTATATAAAGTATATATAAGTCAGTTGCCAGTTCTCAGAGTCTGCTGAGGTAGCGAAAAAAAAAAATACGGACCGAAAGACACCAGTCACGATACAGCTGGAAAAGTTTTAAACGTATCCAATTTAGTTTTTTACCCCTCCGCAAGTTTCGTCGCAAAATTATTTCGAGTTAATAACGGATCCGTGACGATCTTCGGTTAACTCGCCAAGGATACGTCGAATTTAAGAACGGTGTATCGTTACATTCTCATCCAAAAGTGAGATTCAAAGTTAATTTTGAATACATCTCAATTGGATGAAAATCTGAAGAAAAAAAATGAACACTATGGATGGTGCTAAAAACATTAATTTTGCATAATAATAATGCCAAAAAGTTATCAACAACTTCGAAAAAAATGGTTTAACGAATCATCCGGCAAACCAGCTATTTCTTTACTAGAAACTGATTTGTTAAGTTTTCGGAATAATATATATGTATAAATTTCTTAAAAAATTTTTAACAATCCTCAATTTTTTTATTGATGAGAATTCACTAATTTTGAAAAAGGGTTTTTCGAAAATTATTGTAAAAAAATTTTAAATTTGTATGAATTAGAAAAATGTACAATTCATTTTTTGCTAAAAAAAGTTCGATTGCCGAATGATTTTTATTTGACAAAATGGTTAATAACATTTTAGAATTATCGTTATGGAAAATCAATGTTCTTAGCACCGTTCACATGATTATAATTTTCCAGATTTTTATCCCATTGGGATGTATTCGAAATTCTCACTGAATCCGACTTTTGGTTGGAAATAATCAAAAGCTCTCTTTAAACCTTCCTTAACCCAATGCTCCGCCGTCTCGATTTGCCTGTGCATCAGTCTCAATGGTAACAATAGAATTCTGCTGCAGCAACGAAAAAAAAAGTAAAAAAATAAAAACGTTGATTATTCTAAACGGATTCAACTGAAAAATGTCGACTCGTTGACTGCAAGAAGTATTCCAAGCGAGTTTTACGCAACACCGAATAGAACGTTCGTATAATTGCAAAGGAAAACGTAACGGAAGCATTATTTTGTCGGGACTGGTAAATTAAATGTATAGCTGTATTAAAGTCGTCAGGAGGAAGGGCCATCGGAGAGTAGAAAGCTTCGAAGCGAGTTTTGAATCCTGCGCTGTGTGTTGCTCATGGTACACGCAAAAAGTCATAATAATAACGTAGAGCCATTTGATCTCTAGAAAGGCAAGAAAACCCCTGAGCGTGGAAAAGCGCTTCTTCTCGGTATAGCAACAGCATCGAGCTATCACATCAAGATAGCGAAACTGCACACCTATATTCCAACCAATAGAGGCGTTTTCGCGTTCCTCCTTCCCTGGTATCTCTGTATCTCGGGTTCACTCTCGAGTTCCATCGCTTTTTCTTTCTTCACCGACATCCTTCCCGATACACAAGATACCCCCTGCTTCCGGTCCACTAAACTCTCGGAAAACGATGATACTCGCTTTCTCGCTATAGCTACCCCAACACTCTGTGACTCTCACTCAGAACAAAAATACTTTTCTCATAAATCAAGCTGATACTCTTGACTCGCCCACTTCTGGTTTCTGTGTCGCCATAGAGTGTACCGTCGTACTTACGTACCAGTGCTCCTCTCTTCTGCCGCTCGCACTCGTACTGTACTGTTTTTCCTACCGTCTTTTAGGTATTACAGTAAACAGAATTCCTTTCAACCCGCTATAGCTTTTTCTTCTCTCCGAAGGCTTTATTTGTGATACCAACTAATAGCGGTACCGGTAGCGGTAAAATACGGAGTAAATGAAAGTAGTAGCAAAATGTTAGCTTTGAATAATTTGAAAAACACGCAAACTTTACTTGAATCGTAAGGGTGGCGACTAAATCGGACGAAAAAAAATCCCAGACATTTCCCGGATATTTTCGAAACTTTCCCTGACAATAAACCATTCGGAATTGTAAAAAAAAAGAAACATTACATGTTTATTATTATCCATTCTTTGGTATTTTTGATTACATTATATCTTTGGAAGGAATAAGTGAGATAACATGAGAATTATAATGAATTTGGTAATCGTGATTTCGGCTTTTCGATTTATCTGTTTTTTTTGTATTCGAAAAATAGCGCAGAAAAAAAATGTTCGCCCATACATTTTTTTTTTTTTTTTTCGATTTGATTCGAGAATGCAATTTTGCAAATTTTCGCTGACTAATATTTAATTCCCTGAAATTTCCAAGTTTTCAAGGTTTTCCCTGACAGTGGCCACTCTGCATACGCCGATAAAAAATATTTCAAATTGATTTGCAAATATAATAATATAATAACTTATTTACAATGAATTATTATTATTATTAAAACAATAAAAAAATTGCAATGGTTATCGTGCATTTAGATATTTTTGATAAAATTTTTAAAAAATCATAGCACATAAGTTACAGAATATAAATAAACAACTACTAATGAAAATTGAGAACGTACGAAGAAATGTGCAAAGAGATTCGAGCCGATGTTTTCACGAATTGCATACTATAGATATACATAGATGTATCAAAAACTCCATTCGCGAGTTTTATCGCTACTTTAAATTCCGCAACTGTGACCATCGTGCGATTCAACACCAGCGTCTGTTCGCGTTCGACGGGCGAGAGTTACGTTCGCTTGAAAATCCCCGGTTTGACACGCTCGCTCGTCGCTCTATATCACTTTCCGGCCTGCCGAGCCGATGTGATTGAACGCGTTAAATGTTCGCGCTCTAAAAACCTTCTTCCGTCTCTCGGTCCGCGAGCTGACTTCACCCCCGCCGAGGGAAGTCCCAGCAACATTGTTCGACCCTTCGTTTCGTTGCGAATGGGAAAACTTTCGTCAGAATGGGTTGGATGGTGATAGAATACATCCCCAGACAGCAATTTCGAGAAATGGACTGGAGCCTTAACCATACGTTCTTCAACTACCATCTACCGAGGACGGGGCTCGTGTGCTAACCAAACTTCTGATTCACGGGTCTCGGAGTATCGATACTAACACGAAAAATTTCGTTTCTGCTTTTCACCTTCTTGTTTCATACACGCGCTGCATGTTAAATTATTTTGTTCCGCAGAAATAAGCTTTCCATTACGCAAAACATTGTTGTTATTGTTGTTATTGTTGTTATTGTTGTTATTGTTGTTATTGTTGTTATTGTTGTTATTGTTGTTATTGTTGTTATTGTTGTTATTGTTGTTATTGTTGTTATTGTTGTTATTGTTGTTATTGTTGTTATTGTTGTTATTGTTGTTATTGTTGTTATTGTTGTTATTGTTGTTATTGTTGTTATTGTTGTTATTGTTGTTATTGTTGTTATTGTTGTTATTGTTGTTATTGTTGTTATTGTTGTTATTGTTGTTATTGTTGTTATTGTTGTTATTGTTGTTATTGTTGTTCGTAAATATCATTATTTCGTCATAATACATGCAATTTATTCGATATGATCCAATGTAGTTTGCTTACATCAACTAGCTTTACTTTATCCCTTTATATTGCGAGTCGGATATAATAGGTGAACCGAAAGGAATACGTAATACTTCGGAGGGGAAGAGCAATTCAAGGGCGGAAAGTTCAGTGCACACGTAACCACGAGTTCGCTCTCGGAAAAGGATGACCGACCTACGGGTTGATCCACGCGAGAGGCTCAGAGTTTGGATAACGACGCGCGTGAGTTTGCCGCTCGCCACTACCGGAATACTGTAATGTTAACGCTACTGCTTTACCTGCTACGCCTCTGCTACTGTTGGTAGCGACGATATACGCGTTCAAAGGACTTATGATGCCGCACCTGCGGTACGTGTGGACTTATGGAGACCAATCTGTTACCCGTTGCCCGACAGCGAAATAGATAGAGGTGTTCAACGATCTCCTTCCCTCCCTCCCTCCCTACCGCGAAGCTTAACCTTCGTACATGTATAACCGTAAGTGAGAGGGGAAATGCGACGTTGTGGTCGTGCGGTCGTTTTCGTGTACATAGATTCAACCGAGATAACGCGTGCGCTTTGCTCTCGCATGCTCACCGACACCCCGGAGAAAACGACTGTGAAAGAACGCGCGAGAAATATCGATGAACGTAACGTCACCGCGTCGTGTTCGCGACAAGTGATTTATCATAATTTGGGTGAAACACCTCCCCACGCCGTTGCTGGCGTCGATTATTCCGTTCGATATCGCGACATACGGGGTAAAAAATTTGTAGGTAAGATTGAAAAAAATGTGGAAAAAAATGGCAAAGCGCAGTGTTGAGAACGCGAAATGTACGAAAAATGTCGATCGAATACGTAAATAAACCGTTAGCATCGATTGAATGCTTGAAAAAAATCGATCAAGGATACTGGGCCTACGTACCGTGTGTGTTGTTTTTTTGCTATACAGATTTATGTATTTGTAATACTCGAACTTATTCCTCTCATAAATCTTATGCTCGAAACTCGGTTACGTAATGTTTCAGCCGAAATTCTTGTCGATAAAAATTTGATGGAATAATTGTACTCACTTCAATGTTTTATCGATGAAACTTCACTTCAGTTGTTCGTATCGAGAAAAACAATTCGAAGCGTATTCTCGTATTAGCGTTAGCCATGAAATGATAATCTTCGGCAGCATTCTCTCCGCGGACTGTCAATATTTTCACTTTTACCTTCACTCGTCACTCACAAACGCCGAAAAAAATGGCGTACTCTTCTGTCAAAAACGAATTACACTTGTTTATTCTTCGAATTAAAAACACGAACGAATTTACTGTACTCTCGAATATTATACGATATCAAAAAACAAAATCGAAACGTATCGCGAATTCACTAACGGTGTAGTGATTAAAAGAAAATCAATTAAATTTGCCTGTATATTTCGATATTTCGAAAGCTTCTACTCCGAACTCGTTTCGCCATATTTTTTAACCGAATTTCGCGTCGATAATAATATTCCCAAAACGAAGTTACTTTAATTACAGTAATCACGATATTCGCTTGAGTTTCAAAATGATAATCCTCGTTACAATAATTCGCGGTCCGTTGTTATTTCAGCAAAAACATCACTCATCACTCGCGGCCGTGAAAACATCGCAAACTTTTTTTCAATAATGGAATCGCACTTGTTTATACTTTCGAACAAAAAAATACGAATGAATTACTATCCCTGCACCTTTGAGGGTTCTTTATTTACAAGTATACGGTGGATTAAGTATGCGTGGGAGACGATGTTAATAGATACACGGCGATTTAGCGGAGCGGCGATCGAAACGTGGTATACTCTACCGCGCCATGGCGTACAGCTGATGCGCGATCAATGCGCGCGGGGGGTACAAGGGGGCGCGCGCTCTCTCGCTACGTAACGGTCATTGTCATTCATCGGCTTCATAAAACGACGCTCTTTCGAAGTTTTTCAACGGATCGACCTAATTCAGCTGATCTAATAAACGTGACAATCTCTTTTCCACCGTAATGTATTAATAATTCGAATAATCAGCAGCGGAATAAACGCCGCAACCTCGGATACAATTAAATTCTATCCGGTAAAGTTTAATCGCTCGAGGTACTCTCGCGAACGTTATAACCTGACAATCAGCAATCGGACACGTTGTTAGAGTGTGAGATTGGAAAGTGTAGCTACGTTTCTAACGCGGACCCGCGAGTGAATGTGATAAAGATTGGTAGTACGAGAAACTCGAAACATCGTCAAAAAATTGCAACGAGAAACCATTTACAGAAAAATGAGTTATGGGTTAATCTACAAGATATTCGGAGATCGCTCATTGCTTTTTCATCAAAGAAACGAGATTTAAGGTAAGAATAAAAACATACAAGTTAATCGCGATACACCTTTTCGTCGGGATTTTTTTTTCGAGATTTCGACAGACTCCGTGTTAATAAAATAGTTGATTAAAAGTCCCCAACGAGAGATTTCGTATTGTTTACATCATATAATCGCAAAACTCTCCGCGACGTAGAAAGTCGGTGAAAAAGCAGGCAGTGTCATTAATTAAATTACGAGAAATTAAACTTTGCACCCATAAATACTTTCTCTTCCAGAGCTGTCGGAATTAAAATTTTATAAAAATAATAATTTTCATACACGGAAATTCAACTCGAAAGTAGCCGTAGTGAAGTTTTAGTTAACCACGTTAATAAAGAATGCTGCTGCATTTTCGTGAAAATTTTTGAAATTTTTTAACCTCCAAAAAATGCAAATTAAGCTTATATTTTATTTTTAAACTTATTTTTTACGTATTTTATTAAACGCAAGAATGTTGCATTTCCTTTTGAATAAATGCTGTATATTTGCCATTAATGTGAAAATTGCGAGTGTGTAAGTATAAATTTGTAACGAGAGTTGAGTCATGATGCGTAAAAAGCTTGCGGCACACGTCGCGTGTGCAGTATAGCTTTGGGACATACAGTACACGGTGTCGAATGCGTCAAAGCATAAAGGAAAAACTTTTGACGAGGTATAGGCGCTCAGCTTTGTCCACAATTTTACATTCTGAATACGGCGCGCGGGAGGCTCTCTCGTGAGTACGCACCCGTTCTCTGTGTGGATGATGGTTGAACCGTGTGTGCCTCTCATTTTTTGCGTAGACCCGTCAAAGAGCTTATAACGTGAGCAACCGTTGGGTGGAAAAATAGACGGTAGACTGAAGCTGTTGTGTATATACAATATGAAACTGACGGACGTCCCGGTACGTTCGCACAAAACAATTAATTCAGCTTTCAAAAAAAAACAAAAAAAGTTAAAATTTGGTTAATACGAAGCAATAAACTTTTTTTTTCGTTAAAATTGATGTAAAAATGTTTACCGACCGTAAAAATTGTTTGTTGTGCCTCCCTTCGATATCTCGATTTCTCCGAATCACGAAAACGGAAAAAAAAAAATTGCCAATTTATTTGTCGTCCCGACGTTATGTTTTTTGTATCCCGAGGCGTGAAAAACTGAAATCGATTTTACATCGAAATGCGTGTACACACATTGGCGAATTTCGTCTACTTTGACCGGTCGAACCCGAACTGGACACATAATAATGCGTTCCACGCAATTTGAAAAGAATTCGTTTGCCAAACACGCAAACTCGCCGGGGGGCAATCAAGCGCCATTCACCGAAACTGTAATAAAATAACATACGAGACCATCGTGTTTTGCGTACCTACACAAGGGTCGGAGTGCAAAGAGAAGAGAGAAAAGCAGAGAAGCCCAGAGAGACAGAGTGCATTTTTTTTTTTTTTTTTTCGTCTTTTTGCAAACTCCCGTAAGCTCGGTGTACCGTATACAGTATGTAACATGTTGATGCGATCTCCCAACGCTCGCTTTAGGGAAGTATTCTATATAGCTATGACATGTTACTACTATTGAATCTCTGCAGTTTCGTCCGCGAGACAAAATCTGGTATATATCGCTACTGTTTTTTTTTTATACTACAAGCTTCGGCCATTGTACCCAAACAACCGCCAAACAACTGGCGACCAACGATTTGGTTAACTAAGGCTATTCAATGGCGTTCGTCGCACAATGAAAACTGACCAAGCGAAAAAAGTATAAAACTATTAGAATCCGCACAGATTTTGTGAAGCATCTGATGCAGTGAACGAAAAAAAAAAAAAAAAAAAAAAAAAAAAATTATCGACTGTTGCATTGTAACATAAATCGAAATCGAATTCGCATCGATAATAATATTCGAATTAACCAATCGATTATCGCAAATAAAGGATAAGGCGTATCGTTAATATTTACGAAGACGCATCGATTCTTTGCTTTACGGCTTTGGTTTCTGCGAGAACGTCGATTCTTTTGTTTTTCTTGTCGTTGAAACTCAGCGAGATGTAATGTGTCCTGAGCCTTCGAATTCGTGCGAAAGATATGGGGATAAACGATCCAAACCATTTGAATCGTTTTCGAAAGTTTCTGAAAAATCGTAAAATCAAACGCGCGCTGCAAGCGGGAAGGGGATGGAAACCGAGGAAGATCGGCTCAAGCGTTGTATCGCGAAGTAATGGGATATTGCTTCGCTTTCCTCTCGTAGCTTCGTTTACAAGAAACCCGCGAAAAAGTAGCTGCTATACGCTTCTGTGCACCGAGATGGTTCCTATCTCGGGTTCGGGAAGATTCTCTCTAAAGCTGAGTTTACGCTCAGGGAATATCGTAAAGAAGTTTATAACGCTCTCGGTGATCAGAAGGTACGTAACCACGGGACCCATACAGCATAACGCACTCAAGCCAACTTAACGACGGGGAAATAGCTATATCCGGAAAAAAGTTTGCGAGTTCTTGAAAGCCGCGGCTTCTCTTCCTTATCGTGTGCTCCTTGAACGCTCCTGTTGCTACTCGTCTTATCTCAACAAGAGCTGTGGATCTTATCAAATTTTTTTTCACGGTGTATACGGATGATCTCGCGATATTTTATGGATATACTAATATATATATTCCCCACACAATTCTTTTGCAAAACTGCGACCAATTATTTTTTTCACTTAACGATCATTAGTGTGTCATTATCGTTTTTTATTATCGAGAAATACGAAAATTTGTAGATCCATCGGCGAAATTATTCAATGCAATATATGATGCGAAAAAAAAAACTGCTAATTGTTGGTTAATAGTATTTGTCGCGAGTCACTTAAGATATACAATTTATTTAATTATATAATAAAATGAATACATAAGTAGATTTCATTTAATGAAATTTTCATCAACGAGTGAGGCGTCGATTTTTTTTTTCGCAATTATTTTCATAATGTAGCAGACGAAAGTTTTGCAAAAGAAATGGAGGAAAACCAGATAATCGATGCCGTAACGGTTGCACGCAAGATAAGTATTACGGAAACGAATGGCGATCAATCTTTTGGATTGGAAACGTAATTTCACAAAAAGATTATCTACGAGTCTCACATAGAGAACACTTTACTACGGCGTTTGATTCTCAGGCCAAAAGACAGAGATTTCGCGTCTCTGTTCTTTATCAGTCCCACTCTCCGGTAATGACAAAAGTTCAGTCGGTACTATACTCGTTACGAAATAATGCCAAGTGGTTAGATGAGCCATTGCAGCGCTCAGTCTGATTCCTGTCCTCATCCTCTTTCATTCGGTACCCCTCGTCGCCAAATCTCCTCCCTCTCTCCGTACGGTGCCTTCAGCTCTACCTATTCGAGTTCCTACAACATCGGATTCCTCGGGATATCGGGGCGCAAATATTGCCGTAGCAAGTGGTCCTTTCCCGCTATAGCAAAGTGAGCGCGCGCTCTGGCAACATAGCGAAATGTCTTGCCGCCAGTATCTACGGGAGGAATCGTTCTTAGAACTTTCGTCAAAGGTTAATGGCAAGTAGTCTTGTAGAGAAAAGTCGAGGACGACGATCGAGGGGATGGAACCTTTAGCTAACGGAGTAGCGGAGTTTCTCCGAAGTTTTCAATCTCGCGGAAACCCTCTCGCGAAACCCAGTGGCTAATTATTGCACTCGGTGACGATTCTATGTCGCGAAAGAGTCGTCACAGCGACGACCGTCCCGGTAAGTTATTTACGATCGAACGTTTAGAATGCGAAATCACTTTGCGCCGATCCAATAATTTGCCTCGTGTCTTAAATTCAGTCGAACGAAATTACATCGACGCCATAATAAATTCGACTATATATGATCCGCAGAACATTTATACGCAATTTCAACATCGAGTTTTTCTTTTTTTCTTTTTTATTCAAACTCGCGCCTCCCATTTCCAATTCGTATGCGAGTCACGAATTGGGGGTTGTTGAGAAAAGTTGATGGAGAACCAGAGTAACGAAAGGTCCTTCCATACTTTACTCGGGTCTCGTTACGAAAAAAAAAAAAAAAAAAATAACTTTGCGTTATACTCGACGCGATATACAAGACGAGATTTTGAAGGCGGACATTAATCAAATTTACGTTTTCAACAAGTTTCTTCATTTTTACGTCAATTTCGCTTCGTCTCGTAGTTATACCGTAGAGTAAGTTCCCCAGTTGCCAATTTTGATATGTAATTGGATATAACTGTGGAACACCGTAGTTGGTTTTGTACTTTCTGATTCTTGTTCTTGAAAAAGCAAGGAAATGAGAAAGAGAGGTAAACCATTATTCAACTCTTGGGCGCGCGTACGACAGATCGTGAAACACCGGTATCATTAAAGAAACTCTTTTCTAACTTTTTACGAGCGACCGTGCGAGAATGCACTATGGCACAGCGTAGCGAAAAACTTTTGTGCCCTTCCCATTACAACGTGCTGACGATCTTATGCTGCCGTACCTGTTTCTACTGCACGGTATGCACTCTTCTACGTCTGTTGTATGACTGCAAACTCTACGGTCAAGAGAAATATGGTGAGAACAGGGAGGAGTTTGTGCCGTTTGTACGATCGTATAGTCGCGAAAATTCCGTCGCAGCGTCGACGCGCGGAGATATGCAGTGACGAGAGAATAACAACAACGTAACTTCGATAATTACAGATAAAATTCTTTCCCGGAAAAACGTCTCTAATATTCGTGTAAATCAACGAGTAACTTCGACAAATCGACAAATCTATCGCATAATTCTACTCGTCATCAGCGAGAACATTTAAATGCGAATAATTGTTTAATGCACCGCATGGATACCGCATTTCGGTACTTACTATTTTAATTGAGTACCAAACTTCGGCTATTGTTCATCGTTTACAAATTTACTCATTTATTAGAACGTATTTATTAAAACAGGGAGAAGTTTGAGCGGTTTGTACAATCGTATACTAGCGAAAATTCCGTCGCAACGGCGACGCGCAGAGATATGCAGTAATGAGAAAATAACGACAACCTGATTTCGTTATTTACAGATGAAATTCGTTTTCGGGAAAATATCTCTAATATTCGTGTACATCAACGGGTAACTTCATTCCGAGAAATCTATCGCATACTTCAACTCGTTATCAACGAGTACATTTAAATGCGAATCATTTTTGTGGATACCGCATTCCGGTACTTACTATTTTAACTGAGTGACAAACTTCGGCGTATTGTTCGTTTATAATTTTACTCATTTATTAAAACGCGTTACATGCGTTTGTCATTAAAGAAAAACTCAAGTAGTAAACAAAAAATGGGACAAAAATTAAAGAACTCGCGATTTGAAAAAATTGTATTGATTAAAAAGATTTAAAAAATATATTTTTATTGGCATAGTAAATTATAGTCGAAAGATTCATTCGTCATTGTGAGTAAATCTTCCAACTATAATATGGAAACAATCATTTATTTTTTCACTCTTCCGTCAATCGGGAGTTCATTAATCTTTGTAAAATTATTTTTATTTCATCCTTTTTGAAGTAAACAGCAAAATCAAAATTTTGCAAAATCTTCCAACTGAGAAGCGATTGATCTGCAAAAAAATTGGAATAATTTTGCAGTTTAGAGAAAATTCTCCGATGCGTCGCGAATAAAAGAATTAAATAGTCGTTTCCCCAATTGCATCGGTGACTTTTTTCGAAACCGTAAAATTATTTAAAATTTTTTCCGATTAACTGCTTTCTAATTGGGAGTTTTTTTACAAAATTCGCATTTTGCTTTTTTTTTTCGTTTTTATTTCGTATTGGATGTTCATCTTTTTTCAGTGTGAATTTCCTTTAAAGTGTGAAATTTCCAGTGAAATGTGTTAAATAAAAAGTATAAATAGTCACTGAAATAAAAACCTCGTAAATAGTCTGATTCCACGTTCGTGAAAAAATCGTGATAAAGTCGTCGAAGAGCTTAGTTCGATTACTTTTACGCGAGCATTTCGTGCTTTAATATTGAGCAAAAAAAAACGCTATCGAAAGACGTGCCAAGAGGGTTCGATAATCACAGGGCATTATTCTTATTATCTCTCCCTCGCGATATTCCTCTCTTGAACGAGAATTTGGCCGACTCGAAACTAAGCCGCAGAGAGCTCGTTGATCTATTGTCTTGGGGACGTATACGGAGTGTCGCGATGGTCAAATGCCAACCCGCAGTGAATCCTTATTGATCTCATAAATTAATCGTACTAAAACTTGACTTCTGAGTTCGGAGCCTCGTTTCTGCGTTATTCAGCAGTGACTACAGCTTACGTTACGAAGTACAAACTAAATGTATATAGCGACAACTTCTTTTCAACACCATTCGAGAATAACTGAGTTGTCGTAAACGCAAGAAGTACGAGAAAGGAAATTATGGATTTTACAATTTTGCGAATATAATTGTTACTGCAAAGAGATAGATTCGCAAAGGCTGGACGTCGATTGCAGGCAAAACTGTTATAAGAACGAAATTTATATTTAAACAAAGAAGTAGAAAAATGAAATAATATTTCGCCCCTCGAAATAAGCGCATTGTATAAACCCGTATAACATGCATAGTTTTGGAAGCTGAATAGGCGGAAATTTCCTGAACGTTATTTATAGTGGAATATCCATATACCGCAGGATTCCATACATATTATCAGAGAGGAAGGGCTTTGTAACTATTAAGGGGGCAAGGAATGAGGTTCCTATCGATGCGAGGAAACCACCCTGTACCTTGGCGATGTATTTTCCGATCGCGGAGCAATTTCTTGCAGCTTGGGGTCAAAAGAACAGCAAGAGAGGGGGGGGGGGGGTGGAAGTGGGTGGTTCGATAGGAGGACATTGCATGAGAAACCAAACGGGAACTATGCTCGCCGACAAGAAGAAAGCAAACTATATATAATGTGTCCTGAGTGCTCCACTGTTTACGTTCGTGTGTTCGTCGTGTTAGTGCACTAGTATGAGGGTAAACGTGTGTAACTCGGGAAAGTCCTGAATGGGGCATTCAAACTGATGTCCATAGAATCCTTAAGCGCCCTAATGCGTTCGGTACATGGAGTACATAGCCCAAGCAAGCGGACTAAGAAATGCAGCGTTCCAAACACATTAGTCATACGTTGACAACATTCCCCGATAACGCTTCGAAATCTGAGTAACACTCATAATCAATTTAAACTATTTTGACAACGCAAAGTTGCAACAGTTTTGATTTCCACGTAAAAAAAAAATCAGAAAAAGTCTGAATCGTCTTCATTTTTAACTACAAGTTAATTACTATTAATTTGAATTTCCGATTAAATTCACTTTACAAAAAATGAATTTGAATCTATACGATAACGTTTGACGATAAGCTATCAATATTACAAGAGTGTCGGAATAAATTCATTCCATTTGAAATGCAAGAACATATTTCGTTCACGGAATGTAAATGAGGCGAAAAAATAATCGAGATGAAGCATCATAGAGTCGTCCGTCGAGTGCTCAGCTGGTGCTGCTGCCTTCTCGATGTATCATTTCCGTTATTGCTCTTCTCTCGATCGTAGGAAAAATTGTCCGAGACCAATGGTGCAGTAGGTGAGCACCATAGCACACGTGTAAAAGACGAGAACGATAATTTACTCGAAGAGAAAAAAAAAAAAAAAAAAAGATGAAAAATTAAAAGTAATAACGAGCGATGCAGCGAAAGGAGGATTTGGGAAAAGGAAAAGAATGCGTTATTACGTGCCTACGGGTATCTAGTCGCAACCCCTCTCCGCCTCGGTAAATATGAATGGTTTTAATATTCCGTAAGCACGAAGCCGCCACTTTTTAAAGTTCATGCATATCCGAGACGTGACTAGAAAATATTAGAAACGAAGGAGGAGAAGGGGGAGGGGGAGGGGAAGGGGGAGGCAGGCGTGAGGGCGCAGTACCGTACACCGGAAACCAGGTGAGAGAGTGTTCTACTGCTATTGCTACCGATGGTAGCACAGTACACTCCCGCGAGTGAGAAAAATCGTAAAAGGGCACGTGGGCGTCAAATAAGAAGCACTGGTCTAAACGGACCTCTTTTACATCAGTATTTCGCATATGCACTCCGAAGCAACGATCTACAGTTATAACATTCGCGTATAACTCAGTACGACCATAGCCCGCGATCCACGATCCACAATAGCGTGTTAAAAATAGGAAAATAAATTTATTATTTTATTTATTTATTTTTTCAATTTTTTTTTATCTTTTCCGACTGAAAACGGAGTGTAATACAGAAAATTTATTAACATACTAGCAGTTCGCCGAGCGCGCGCTCGCGTTCTTTTTATCAACATTACAAAAATGCCTCATCGCCGCCGCAACTTTTCACCAACCGGCAGTCCCCCTTAGAATACTTAGAATATTTTGGTCCCCTCCCCTCCCACGCCCCCCCCCCTCCCCCTCGGAAAATATTCTGTCCCTCTATGGGGGACTTAGAATATTTTTCTCTCCCCTTGGCCCTTACCCCTTCGACCAAAAATATTCTAAGTCCCCCTTAGAGGGACTTAGAATATTTTCGATCGAAGGGGTCTCATATACCGGATGTCTCATAAGTAGGTATCAATACTTGTACACGGCGGCGACAGCGGCGAAATGTTTTTATATATATAAAGAGATAATATAGAAATATTGAATAATTATTTTCATATTATAGTCAAGAGATTTCCACACTCCATGACGAATAAATCTCCCGATTATGATAAGCGAATAATTTTTTTATGTTTTTCTCACTTTCATTAACACAATTTCTGTATTACACTCCTTTTTTTTGTAACATTTTTGTAAAATAGCTTTTATTATAACCTTTTTAGAGTAATAAAAAAGGGGTAATAAAACAATTTCCGATACACTTCATATAATATATCCAATATAATATCCTATATAATATCCTCTGCAGGGAACGGCAATGTAAAAAAAAATTATATAAATGCACCTCTGAAAATAGATATCGACGTAAAGAATGGTCTGCGAATATGACGCACGTAAAGCTCGCTTGTTACAATAGAATCTACACAAGGGAATGGAAAGGGCAGATAGAAATGTATAGTAACGGAGGAAAAGCCCTATACGCACGATCGCGTGGGTTCCTGTATCACGATGTAACATATGTCCGTCTCTATACCTATATAGTGTCTATATCCAGAGGCTCTGGAGCGAATATTAAAGTGCACGTGTTGGATATAGTGTACATTCGCCGTTGACCTACAGCCGCTCGCGTATTTTCACTCGTGCGAGAATGCGCTACGGCTCTGTGTGTCTGCGCCATCTCTTTATCAGCTTTCCCAACGCTGCGATATGGACAGAGATATAGACACTATAGGGCGACCCCTGTCGCTCCAGGAAAGACCTTATATGAGACTTTCTTTCGGGTATTTCGTGTTTTCCGCAGATAGAACGAAGGAACCGAACAAAAATGAAAGCTTGAAAAACCGAAAAGTTTTTTTTTTTCCTTCGGTACCTTCGTGCGAAACAATGATGATTCGTAACGCTACGGAGGTTGCATTCATTTCAGTTTGCAGTTTGAATTACGAGACGTGAAGCGGAATAAAAATGAATTTATTGCGCTGCATGCATTTTAAGGGACAAAAAGGAATATTACGCGGTATCGTTCCGAATTTGGAAATCGGCGAATAACAAATGAAAAAAAAAACAATTGATCTATCGAAATCTTCATTATTAGATTCGTATATATTTATCGATTATAACGACCTAAGGAATTATTATTATTGAATATTTTTGGTGATCAAATAACACATTTTTGAAATTTTTTTGTTTCCTCTCTCGACCCTCTCTGGGGTTCATAAAGTTTGTCGTGCTAAGGGAATGACGCTTTACGAACGGTCTATGAAATCCTCATGTTCTCACAAGACACTATACATAATCCGCGCTTCGGAGATGTCGGTGTGTGAAAATGCGAGGAAACTTGCGGTTAATCTTAAAATTTGATTTTCCATTGAAATATACGTAGCCGCGAAGGAGTAATGAGATTCGGGGTGTGAACGAGACTCATCTTGCGTCTCGTACACTCAGCCCTCGTCTACGTGCGTCGTTTGCATGGTGCATTACATAAACGGCGCTATTATCGAATTATTACCGCTTACGATTCTTCAACTATTCAGCGATGCGCGGCTTTTGCCGTTTGTCGCTTTTATCATTTAAGTAATGTTTACGAGAACCGAACACCACGAAACCAAATAATAGAAGCCGCCGCGTCCTGTGCCGTGAAAGACTATGAAAAGTCATTGCTCGGGCGGCGGATTCAGGTCTGACCATTCCACGCTATTACTACTTTTGCGTTCGTAACGGAGGCGACCACTGAAAGCAGTTAAATATAACAGCATTGTATATCCTTTTTGCTTTGTCATAGAAGATTCATTATAATAATAATGATGTTTTATACGGTAATATTAAACCCCCGTATTATTTAAACGTACATCCGTTTGAATTGTACCCAAGGAAGTTAGTATCATAAGGAAAAAATAACGTAAGCTACTGGTATCGATTTATGATGACATCGCGTGTTTAAAGGCTAAAGGGCTTACGCGCTGTGTATAAGCGTACGACGTTCGCCTTTTAGCCTTTAGTAACGCGATATGTTGCGAAAAATTCGCGATAATACATTTTAAACACGTACGGTATTAACAATAACCGTATCAACAACAACAACGAAAAACTCGATGATATTTTTCGAAGTAATATTAGTGAAACTAAGTTATCGAAATTAATCACTGAATTTGATTTTTTAATTTTTTTTATTTTCATTCCATAACGTTCACGGCAAATATTTAGCGCCGTGTTTTATTCAAATTTTCTTAATTTTAGATGCATTCACAGATATCCATATTACCAGCCAAATTGTGTCTATAAAAATTATGTTTATAGTGCGAAATTTTTTTACGCAAATTATTTCAATTTTCAACGTTTTATTTTGATTAATTTAGAATGCCTAACATAAAAAAAATTATTTTGCTCAATTTTTTTTTCGGTCCTTACTGGGACACATTTTTCCTGAGAATTAAAAAATTTCCTGATTTTCCTGACCATTTTTTTAATTCCTTGACTTTTCCCTGATATCCAGCTTTTTCCAGTACTGACCACTATATATAATATATAATACATAATTAAATTAATTAAAAAGGCATTATACAAACCATATAAAAATAAAAAATAAAACTCGTAGATATTTTCTCAAGAAAAAAAGATTTCGCAGTCACATAAATAGCGGAGAACAACGCGATTTTTTGCCAAGCGCTCATTTTTTCAAATTATGATAAAGATTTTGAAATCATGACGACGGTTGGGCGAACCGTGGATTATGCGGGTATCATACATTACGTTGATGTAATTAAAAACGTAATGATCGTAACAAATTTTTGTATAGTTGAGAACTCAACATGCGGATTCGGAGGGGGGAAGGCGGCTCGTTCGGTTGGTTACGTAGATTGTATGGGACCGTATTTATATATTAAATTGGTGCTGTGCCACCCTTTTTACCCTCCACACCTGACCGTTTCCATGCTTTAATTCAAACTAATTTACATTTCACATGTTCGCACCCCCGGCTGGCTTAGCGCTCCCATTTATCTTGGTTGAATTTAATTTCACTGCGCCCCCGAGTAAAGTGGCACTTATTCTTACGAACGCCAGCGCATGGACCTCGGCGGTACTTTTAAAGTGCTAAAGAACGCCCTTCGTTCCACTCGTACCGGTACCCTCTCGCCTACCGTCACCCGCTTTGGTTAGAGTTAGACATTATTTCTATTTACCTTCTCCAGCCCGCGAGAGTCCGTTCTGTAATGTCGCGTAAGCCACAAAAGGAATAAAAAGTTTACGGTGGATCCTCTCACACTCAAGTTTTCTTTATCCTCGGCTCTACCGTGAATTCAATCCTATCGGACTGCAGACGCATTAAAAAAAAACTACAATCGAATTTTAAATCTCGAACGATAGCATACGGTTTACAGTATCGTGTATAGCCGTCTAAAGAGGGTGTATCGTTTCATTCCCACCGGAAAATGAGATTCAGAGAGAATTTTGGATACTTCCTAACGGAATAAAAATTTGAAACGTTACAACCGTATAGAAGGTGTTAAGAACATTGATTTTTAATAGAAATCATTTTGAAAAGTTATTAATAAATCGGTTAAAAAAAATTTCTTAACCGACCTTTTCTTTCAGCAGAACTGGATTCATTTATTTTTCTGAATGCATATGAGGTTTAAAATTTTTTTTTAATTTTTTCGAAAATGCCGTTTTTCGAAAAATGGTTAATTGATATTTGCGAATATAGTCGATTGACTTCCGGAAGGTTTTGTGTATAATGCATAGTCTTTTTGTGAAAAACCAAAATTCGTTCATCAATTTTTTTTTTTACTTGATTAATAACTTTTTGCCATTATTATTATGCATCATAAATGTTCGTGGGACCTTAGGAATTTTTTTTTTCTATCCCATTGAGTGGTGTTTAAAGTATTTTCGACTGGGAATGTAACGATACAACCCCCAAAAATCGATTGATTTATCATTGGACTATATAGACTCGGAAGAAAGTTAGAGAAACGCTGAGCAAAAGTGAATATTTAAATGCAAACGACGAGACGAACCATATCTCGTTTTCTCTTTTCATCTCCATCTATCGTCTTATTCCTCGCGGCAGGAGAGTGCAGCGCAGTAGAATCCACCTATCCGACCGCTATTTGATTAACATTTTCCGTAATATTCTACAGTCAAAAGTTTTTCCCTCGTGTGTGTGTGTGTGTGTCCTTGAGAAAATTCTCGGGGCCCAAGATTACAAATTTTCATTAAAAACTTTCGACGTTCCGATTTGCATAACTTCTCGCCCTGTTGTCTGAAACACTACTCGGGCAATCTAACCCACGGGGGTTTTCCACCAAAGTTCCTTCGGCACCCTCTGTATAAATATCTACGGAAGTTTCGTGTTTCTATAAATTCCGTAAGCTTTGCTCTATTGCGCTTTACATTCGTGTACTGCACGATCGTAAAATATTATTAAGGAAACCCTCAATTATATAATAAAAATACAAAAAATAAACAAAATAGGAACGTCATAGTAGACCAGGGTATACGCGACATTTCTCACCGCGAGTAAGGACGACGCTGGAAGCGCAAGAGTATGAGCGAAGCATATCGTGGCCCACTAAACTTTCATCCGGGAATCTTGCAGCGAACAAGCGGCATATATACACACCGAGAACAACTAGAGCGAAATATACCAGTCCTCCGTCCTATCCACCTTTACCTCCAATTCGAGTGTTTCGGTATTTACATTCGGTCGAAACCGCATTTCGCGGATCTCTCTCCGAACGTTCGGCGAGAGGAAGCAAACATTGAATATGCAGACCCGTCACCTCACGGTTCCGTTTACGGTATATCACGGGTACCAAGAGGAGAGGAAACGCGGACGGATGTAACCTGACTATACATTATACCGCACGAAAACCGACTGCATGCTATCCCGTCTCGCCGGGATCAACTGATCCGAAGTCGATAGTCGATTTCGAGTTGGTAATTAGCAGGGGATGGTTGTTATTCTGCAGAGCGTTACATCGTGTTACTAAAAGGCAGAAGGGCGTACCTCACACAATGGCCCCAAACATAAAGTACATAACATTCCTGTTATTTCAAATGCGCGACATTTAGGAGAGAGAGGGACAAACGCGCATACGGGGCAAAATGAGCACTTAGAAACAGAAATAAATGAAAAAATAGACATAATATTCAAAAGAAATTAAAATGAAATTAAATTAAATTCTCTGAATTCTCTGAAATTAAAAAAATTTAAATATGATTTTTTTACATTGTGAGAATATCATTTTTTCTTTGTTTGATGTGAAATATGAAAAAAATGTTGAGTTAAATTTTGAAAAAAAAAAAAAAAATTATTAGTGTCGGGACAATTTTTTTTTTCATTTCACGTTAAATAAAAATAAATTCTCCGTAATTTGGTCGATTAGCTCCGGTTGCATCGGTTTCCCCGTTTTTTCTCTGTACCCATTTTGCCCCGGTGTCTCTCACTTCGGTGTTTCCGAAATCAATGAGGTACATAAGCACCACTTCGCTTGGTATTATCCTATTCAGTATGTAAGCATCGATCGGCGCGCTACCCTTACCTATGCTAACACAATGAAAGACAGGCGTCCGTTCTCTGTTATCGAAGAGAGTGGGGAATCGTACTAAAAGCCTTCTATTATGTATGTGGGAAAACGCAACACACGCGATGCATCGGTAAATCGAAACCATGTCTTCCAACCACCAATTGCCATTCGTATCGTTACAAATCGTAACGGTAATTTGGTAGGAACATCCGACGAAACATTGTTGAAAGACGTTTCTAATAAATTATCTTATTTCTCGGCTCATACATTTTCCAATAAAAAATGTTTAAGGACAGTAAAACAGGCAAATAAAAAAGCAGAGAAAATTTTCATTACTTGCGAACGGCTTGAAAATCTGAAAAAAATCAAGTATATAAAAGATGCTGAAGACAAATTAGTTTAAAAAATTGTTTCACAAATCATCCGGAAGATGAATTTTTTTTACAGTAGTTGATTCGTAAATTTTTCTGAAAACATACAAACTTTTTTAAAAAATTCCGTTTCTCGAAAAAATTATTAATCGGTATTTGCAAATATGTTCAATAAATTATCCGGAAACTTCTGGAGTGTAATGTGCAATTTCTTTACAAAAACGTATCGAAAAATGGTGACTTTGTCGATAAAAAAAAAAAACATTTGTGAATTAGAAAAATATTTACAAAAATGTTATGTATTCAGATAAACTAATGACACAATGAAAATAGAAAGATAAGCCGAATTAAAATTTTGCAAAAATGGCCGGGTGAGGAGTTTGCATAAAGCTTAAAATAATTTATAGACTAAGAAAAAGTCTTCGAAGCAGTCGGAGAAACGACTATTATATTCATTTATTCTCATTCCCAGCTGCACGGAATACTTTTTCCTATTCTGTGAATTGCTTAAAACTTTCTGCAGATTAACCACTTTTCAGTCAGCGATTTTTCAAAAAAAAGTATTTTTTTTAGCAATTATTAGCACCCGAGCCTTATCGACAATTATCAGAATATCGACATTTGAAGAACCGAATGTCGTGTGTACGCATCAACCTATCGAGCGTAAATGTTCTTAATGATGCAGTGCACGTCGCCAACAACGAACTTACCCCATAGACTGAATAGAGAGCTTTCCCGTCTATAACGCTCGTGTAAATGTTTGCGTCCCACTGTGTCGAATATTCCCGATGCTGCAATGTGTAGATCCACATCAGCGAGCTGGCGGGCAAGCAATCTAGCATAATCAGCATCAAAAGCAGTCTCAATCGATGAACGCTAATGTCGAAGGATTATACACGTGGTTAGCGAAAGTTGGAAATTCGCCAATGATCCGTTCGCGACGACCTGGCTGGAGGCCTCTGATGCTCTGCGATTCGCTTCTGGACTTGAGCATTACAGTCTCGATTTATCCGCTTCTGCATCGCCCCATCGTGCAAGTACTGCCGGATATATACAGGTATTCACAATCATGAGGGGATGCGCGCGAGTCCAAAGTCAAAGGCGATAACGAGAGATCGGAAGGGGACAGAACGTTGTAGAGGACGCGAAAGAGGGTGTGAGGATCTCGTCAGCAACGTCTTCTGAATTGGAAAGCCCCTCTGGTCCATTAATCAACATTGCGATCCTCGAATGTTTGGTACAGCATGACGTATGTGTGTCGCACGTTCTCGCCTCCATGTAGTACGAATTTATGTAGATTTAACACGGTATAGTAATTGGCACCCCGACATTCCACCGTATGCGAGACTAACTGCGGACAGAAGGACACAGCCATTCGGAATTTATATCAGCCACATCCGACCACTGAATTTTCATTACAATCATTTTTATACGAATTCCTATAACCCAATAGACCAATAAAAAAAATACCGAACATTTTTTATGTCGGCTATTAAATCATTTTTGAATTGCGATCAATAATCGCAATACGCGCGAAATCGGCTGACTATAGCATTCTTGAGTCATCAGTATATTGGTTACAAGCGCTTCAATTAGCATACACGAGCTGAACAGTTTCCACACTTTGGAACAATTACGTTGAAAGGGAATAGATTGAAGTGCCAATTACTGTACCTTTAACCATCTAAAAGGTACTGTGCTATGGCAACGAACCGATCCGGAGATTTCATAAGTCAAACATCTTCCTCGTTACGGTGGGAAGGCAAGACGAGCGTAGAGGTTGAACGAGGACCTCCAGGATCTCCTCCAGAAGCACATCCAAGGAGCTTGTAGAAGCCGGAAGCACTGCGATGTCTCAACTCTGAAGGGGTTTGCTTACAAGGAAAACATGTCTGCACAGAGTTTCTCTTCGATGTACGTAAGCTACAATCTATGCGCTAACATAGATATAGACTCTTCCCGATCGTGGACTCTCAAATCCTCCGTGACTTCTTGCCGATGCAGTAGTTTCCCTCTGCCCATTTCTATACGACAGAAATATTCTCGGCGTCGAGAAAGCCCAGTCGTCTAAGATTCTTCGAATACAATTTTCCTTGCGCGCCTTCATCTTCCTGATCTGTATCTCCTTGCCTGTGTCCTTTTCCACATGGCAGCGAGTACAGGGAAAAGCCTTGCAGAGATACGTATATACGTATCGCTGCTCTTTTTGCTTCCTGTTTCATCGTCTCGTTCTTCTGACCGTTATACTCCGTGTCTATCCCAGTTCTCGTTCAATGATGCCTTCCGGACCCCTCTCCGTATGACCGGAACTTTCCATGTTTCCATTGAACAAATCTGTCACCGTAATGGAACGTCAGTACGAATCGGATCGGGAGAAACCCGAGAGGCCTGTTATAGGTTGTCAAGCACTGGCAGAAACACGAGACCCGACGCTCTACTCCGATCCACTTCAATATTATACCGTACTCGGTCTATCCAACGAAGCATTGTCCGATACGAAAATATAAATATAAAATAGCTTTTTTTACCTCTCGTCCATCGTATGCGTGCATCCAGCGTCCTATCAAATTGTGCACCTGTTACCACTGCAGCGTTTCGCGAGTTTTGATACACCTCTCTATACGGTAGGTCTCGTATCGTGCCATTTTTTTTAAACTGACAACAAAAATACTCCTCTCGGAATCGAATCTCTGAGCCTCTCTTCCAAACGAGTTTTTCACACTGAACGCAAAAATCGATACGAGAATATCTTGTAAATCGAAAATTGTATAACGAAACAACGTTGTATTTCTTTTTTTCTCTTTTCTTTCTTTCTCCGCGAATAAATAGTTGTTGGTTTTTTCAAATGCTCCTTATTTGGCGCAATCTTCTGCTATTGGAATCGGACAACGATGTACAATTTAGTTATTCTCTTATGCGGTTTTAGCTTCGCTACCCACCCCCAGTTAATCCCGAACTTGATTTGACCCACTTTCCGAAAATTCTCACACCAGTAACACGCCAATCTCTCGCGATCATTGGGAAAACGGCAAAGTTCTCACCCTTCCTTCCTTCCTTCCTTCCTTCCCTCCAGTTCTCAGTTTCTCTATGGCTATGGCGCTATTCTCTACTTCCCTGCTTGCCGATTTCACTGCTGGATCTAACGCTGTAAGACCTTTATAGATATCCGAACACACGCCCGAGCTAAGAGGGTGCTTACCCACCTTGATTTACAATACCCGAAGGATATTCTTATGCTCTGATATCCTACGGTATCAGAACCATTTATCTGGGCCGAGAGGCGCCGACTGTCTTCGTGTCTAAGCAAGATCAGTTGAATCCCCGACGTTGGATGGCCATGCCTGCCCCAACTTCTACTGTCCGTTAAATTTCCCTGCTACAAATGTGTCTAAAACGTTCTTCCGAGCTTTTAGAGTGCACATTAATTAATTTCTCCGGTAAGCTGATTTTCCAACTCCGAACGAGACGAAAAACGGTAGAATGACCTTGTTAATCATTTATAATATTCACATCGCGAGCTTCGGGAAAATCCTGTTCTTTGTAGAATCATACATTTTTGATTCTCATCGCGACGTCGCATCTGCATTAAATGTTCTTTTCCGAGTTGAGCCCAATATCCGTCTCTATATACTTACGTCACATCAGTGAAAAATCATGCATTAATCAATAAGATCTTTCGAGGATTGGCAATAAGTTGACGTTTCGCGAAAAAAAATGTTTTAACAATGGAATAAAAATAAATGACAATGGGATGCAATAGGGATTGTCCAGAATGTAAAAAAAAAATGGTATCTTTAATTTAGTCGGAAATGAAACAAATTGACAATCATTTTACATTTATCGAAAGTTTGAATATCATAGCCTGTACATTTAGATAACGTTCTTAAAATAATAAAAAAATAAATAAAACTACCAAATTTTTCGTTACATAGCAAAAAATTGTTTACAATCTAAACACCTTTTTTTTGCAAATTTATTACTCGGTTTACTCGTAAAAGCTTCAAATACTGGTATTG
This sequence comes from Cryptus armator, assembly GCA_963971235.1. NCBI lineage: Eukaryota > Metazoa > Arthropoda > Insecta > Hymenoptera > Ichneumonidae > Cryptus > Cryptus armator. Next base: position 10,115,963 of record OZ020242.1, on the reverse strand, counting down.
GAAGTAATGTTTTTGGGGTCTCATGGGAGAAAAAGTTTGGTAATATCTGATGATATGCAGTCGCGAAAGTATATACCGAGAAAAATGGATATTCTGAAATTATTTCTGGATATGACGTATTTGTTATCAGTGATTTATTAATTAGACGATGGAAAAGATGACATGTTTGACGTGTTATACGATATGATGACTCGGTAGTTTGATGCAAAGATGAAACAAAACATACAAACAAACGACGTAACTATGTAAACCGAGCGTAACATACTATTGGCGGTTAGTCACATTTCAACAGTATGGGGATAGAATTCATTGATGCTACGCTAACTGATGCTACGTATAAGTATCTGATTGCAAAAGGGACAATCCAGATACTAGAATGTTACAATACATGATACTGAATGCAATATCTGACTACGAATCAGTGTTATGTTGAATCATCCCTTGTGCAACCACATCCCTGCGCATGACATTGAGTCCCATCCCTATATACATAATATCAGGATGCCATTCAGTACTATGCATTTTTTCCGTGTGTCTTTCGACTGTGATGCGAAAAAATGGTCAACCATGCGTATAAAACGAAAGAATGGCGAATCAAGAGCTTTTCGCCGGAAAGCCACATGCCGCAAAATTGTGTCTCATATACATTCCCTCGTTCGTTGGATGCAATGAAATTCACTCCCCGGGACTCAACTCCGCGCCACTGGCGAGCATCAACTTGGTACGCTCTGCAATACCGCCGTTGGGTATTAACCACGGTTATAAAATTTGCCATGCCGGGTTGCACGGATTTTCTGGTTGTAGTGCCAACTGCGCGAGACTCAAGCCATGGTACGCATAAAGGGCGAAACATCGCGGGATAGACCGGGAACGGGTGGAGCGAACCTGTTGTAGTTGGAGGGATGAAAATGGCAAGGGAGGGATAATAGAGGTTGGTGGCGAAAGAGAAGGCGGAAGAAAAGGCTCAGGGTGCGCATTTTCGGTTACAGAAAGGAAAGAGTAGAAGTTAGGGTGTAGCAGGAGAAGTCCCGAAGCTCTCGGGTTGAAGCAGCAGTCGCGGAAAACGAGGTACTTTTGCGGAGAAATAAAATAATGGGATCAACGATTCTTCAACCTTTCGCTGGCCTTTTTCCACGGGAAACATAGGTCATGCAAAGCACCCACGGCCACCCCTGTTACGATACCCTAGTTATACGCGTATAACGCATATATATGATAACAGTAAAAATCGGAACACCCATAACTACTTTTTTCATAGATATACCTACGATATGAAAAAATGGTAACACTTACGAGATTAAAAAAACGTTAATGGCAACACCAACAATATATTCAGTTCATTGCAGTACATCACATCGATGGATGAACTAAATTTCATTTTTTTCAATAATTGTGCTCGTCGTTGCATTGAAAGACGAAACCGCGTCAAATTCTTGGTGGTTTCCATTGATCGTGTGGTCAGAACTTCGGTTTTCAATGATAATACTAAATTGATTTTATGATATTGCGGCACATACCACCAATCGCGGAGATGAGGAAGAAGAGAACGAGAGAAATGTGAGCGCGATAAGCACTGAACGAGAATGAGTAAAGGCACCCGAGGGGCGAAAATTCAATCGATAATATTTTTATCGTCTCACGTTGGCTCCGTCATTCTCTCTTCCGTTTCGCTACCAACGAGCTGAGAAAAGACGAAAGACCGATAAATAAATATACTTTTGCGTTGCGCCGAGATCGTAAGAGGATCAAACGGAAAACCCGAGCGAACAAAAGACGAAATGATAAGGGAGCTGTCTATCGCTGCTTTTGCTCTATGTATATACTATATTGGGAAAACTGGCACAGGACGTATATATTCGGTCCTTCTGAGGTGTATATATTCCTTTAGCGATGCCGTCTTTACCACGGAACTCTAGCAACATCGATACTTTTCCGATTCTCATGATAATAAGAATTTTGTTATTCCGATACTTCCGCAGTTCTTCGTGGGACTGGATATACCGATACGTTAGCGATCGTTTTTCGCTGTTTCGCGATTGTTTCCGTTTCGTTTTTCGAAAGCGGTCTGAAAATCTTCACATTTTTAAAAAGTTTAATTCAAAAACATTTGGTTTCATTTATTGTTCAATAATAAAGATAATAATAGTAATAATAATAATAAATTATTATTATTTTTAATAATTTAATTGAAAATTAGGTTTTTTTTTTTTTAAACGTTTTTTTCTTGATGCTGAGACTCCACCGTGTCTCTTGATACGCAATATGTATATACATCGTATTCGTCATAATGTGTGGGTTGCTATCGCCAACCATTAATTTTAACATCAAACGGGAATGTAGATTTTTTTTTCTCGCCCGTTAAGAACTTCTACGGTCATTCGTTGAGCTCGTTAGCGCAGCGACACGCTTAAACCCCGCGGCAGATTTAACGTTTGACATTCCGCGAACCCCGCAAAGCAATTGGCGTCGATATACCATTTAATTGCCATCTCACCACAGAAATTTCAGCTATGCACAGTATATCATGGCGCGAACCATAATAATTGCGATTCGATGCGAACATATGATTACCAAATTTCCTAATTTTCCCGGAATCCCATTAAATTCGCCCGTCAATGTAAACCCGCGTCGCGTGTATTCCGAAATAAAAATTGTTGAAACAGGTGGACACGAGTTCGTAGCATACAAATAGGCGACGAATGAACAATTCAGTTTGTTTTTTAAACACCACAATATATATGCAGGATGAGGCCGGTAAATTTGTCCTGTAGCAGCTATTGGCTTTCCCGACGAGTGTTTGCGTTTCGAGCTTTTGATATTACGTATACACCCATTGGACTCCATTTTCAGTAACAATGTAGAACCACCCGGTTACACGATCAGAGACCGAATCGTGTCCAGAGAAATTGCTCCGATTTTAGAGTGTATGTATATAAGTGTAGTGTACATACGGATATACGGTACGCCACAAAGGTATCCGTGTTTTGTACAAATATTATATAGATATACATATGCCTGGTAAATCGTTGGGTTAGGAGAGGATTGGTGGCACTTGTCGTTCCGGATGTTCGACCGCACTTGGTATTTTCGAAAACTGAAAGAGACCGATCGGCTGTGTCCTACCGGGAAACGTTTAAATAATGCTTCTTCCAATATATATTGCAACCAACTGCAGCACTGTAGTGCGCAGCAACACCGAACGTGCACTCTCGCGGGAGGTGATAAAGTTCGATTAGCCGAAACTCGAGTCTGTCTATTCGCTTCCCTCCGGCTATCTATATACAAAATAATTTGATACACATTATATCTATTGCGTTACTATCAATAATTTATATTTATTTTTCAAAATTAATTTTTGAAAAATATATTTAAACAAAATGGCTATCTGTATATAGAATACATACTTCAAAAAGTCGTATATTCGTTGTTTCGCTGTCGACAATATATATTAATATTAATTCAATTTTTTTTTTAATACGTTCACACAATATATATCCCATGTATGTTACTTACATGAAAATACGTATTTTTGTGGTATCAGTACGAAAATCCATTTGAAGCCAACAGATCAGCATCACTCTGAAGAGTGATCGCTCACATGTATCACTGTCTTGAAAATTGAACATGTAACTTTTCAAAGCTTTCACTTTTATATCTCTCGTCTTGCAACCTCTGTCGACGAGATTATACTTTGGAAATCCTTTCTGTGTGTTCTTTCACTTTTTTTTTACCATAGTTTCCTCGGAACATCCCGCGTCAAGCGAACATCATCCCTCGTAACCCACTCTGCGTTTTACTACGGCTACCAGTTTCATTCTGTGTGCTTCGCGTTCGCAGAAACACGAAAGTGTTCTGAGAAAATTGCATTTTCGCGCAAAAGTTCACACGACGACACAGCAAGGATCTCGTATGAAAGGATTCGTATTCTTGATTTATAACTCTCTATATTAGCATTTGGCTCCTCTATGCATTACTGCTTCAGTATAAATACGTGAATAATTATCTAACTTTGGATTTATTCATTGGTATTCTTTTTCAATGCTGACGTGAATAGATTGTACACTTTTTTCAGGATTATCGATACACAGGCATTTTTTAATTTCTGGGTATTTTAACGAATGAAATTTTCCAAAATTTAACAACCTTCCGACTGACGAAAGAGTAATTAAGAAATTGTGTTAACAAAAAAATGAACGAAACAACAATTAAATTCCCATATTATAGCCGAGCGATTTATTCGATTCTTCGTCATCGAGTATACAAATCTCCCAACTATAATATGCGAATAAATAACCATTATTTCATACTTTTGTATTAATACAATTTTTTATTACACAATCAGAAGTTTTTCTATTTTTTTTTGCTCCAGCAAACAGTCGGGAGTTAAAAAAAACGTCAATGAAAAAAAAAATGTATATATTCCGAGTATAAAATCGATTCATCGAATACCAGATCGTTCAATAGACTCAAAAAATATATAAATTCAGTATTAGAAATCTCCCGAATACGTCGTTGCGTGATGAGCGATAATAACAACAATGAGACAAAATTAAAAAAAAATGAGAGGTCGGAGAAAGCGGCAAAAATAATGTAAAGGATAAAAATGCGGTCAGTACTGCACGAATGCGGTATGCCGTTTGGTCTCATATACCATCCTGTTTTGTGGTTTCATACATACACTCTGATACATAGATAATATATATTTATATATATACGTGTATATAATGCTATATACAATAACACGCTATACAATACACAATACGTTGGATACAGTAGAAAACGAAGCTGCATCTACGATGTACAGGAACGAGCCTCGTATGTACTATGTACAGTATAATATAGGAGACCTCCTACATGTATCCGAAACTACATTGGAACCAAGTGAACGAGGGGTAGGTAATACCGCAATGCAACGCGCAACCCCGACGTCGCCGCCACTGGCTGGTTGCCTCCAAGTAACGTAGTTTTACTGCGCCGTTGGGTCTCGTCTACCTACTCAAATTCGGTCAGCACGTATGCCGTTACGTGCTTCTGATTTCCAACCTCCGTAGATACGTAAAGTATACGCCGAAACGTAGCCCATTGCCATTTAACATTGAACTCAGCACACGAACTCCTTGAGTTCTTGAGAAAACGTTGAAAAGAAATCGAACCGAGTGTAGACAATATAACTTTATCGTTTCTACTGGATTACGAACGTCTGATTCGGCAGGTCCAGTAAAAAAAGAAGAAAAAAAAGTTCCGACCGTATCGCATACATAGACTACTTGTAAATGACAAAAAAATCGTCGTCTATACGCGCAATCATAGGTATTAGAATTTTTTTTACGATTACAGATGACGAGAAAAAAAAACAAGCGATGATGTTTTTTTCCTGATAGTACGATATGATGATATTATGAAATTTATTAAGGAAGATAATTTGCTGACCGTGGCCATCGAGGTCTGCGACAATGATAAGTATAACGCGATAAGTAAGCGCGGATGAGTGAGCATTGTAACAATCTTACTGACTGTCAGATCATAATATTGCTTACGGTACGAGAGTCACGGAGAAGGCTAACCATTGGCATAAAAAGGTATATATTGTCGTCGCGTTATTAATTTTCATTATATATTATATATTATATATTATATATTATATATTATATATTATATATTATATATTATATATTATATATTATATATTATATATTATATATTATATATTCACTGTTAGTTGGTAAGAGAAGTGGGGGAGGATGTAAAAGGCGAAAGAAGCCGTACATTGGAATAAATCTATCTATCTATATTATATATTATATATTATATATTATATTTCTACGCCATTATATATAATTATCAATGACCAGCAGTTTTTCATCACACGTCGCGAGATGAAAAATTATCTCGGCGAAAGCAGACGTTTAACAATGCTTGACCCATCGGCTCTCAAGCCGAACATAATTATTATCCTGTGCCTATCTCTTCTCACGTTAGGTATGTATAAAGCTTTACCAGTAACGGTTATCGTAGAACTACAGAAATGTGATATTTTTCGTTCATTCTTTTGGACAGCCAATGCCGAAATCTGTGTTCCCCGCAGTTTCGGTTACGGAAGCATCGTATGCGTGTGTAACTCGACTTATTGCGATTCCGCTGCGATCAATGTTCCCGCGTTGGGTCAATATCTGTCTTACGAATCTGACAAAAATGGAAAACGTATGATTGAACGTTCTGGTCGTATCGGCAACGATACGAGTGCCGACAACGATGCAAACAGAATTACCTTCGTTCTCAATCCCAATAGAAAATTCCAAAGGATCCAAGGATTCGGCGGCGCTTTTACGGATGCCACGGGAATTAACATAATGAAACTCAGCAAGGATACTCAGGAACGAATAATGGAGTGAGTATTGATTTCCCAATTTTGCCTCATTCGGCACAAATGGTACGCAAGCAATGGTACGCCAAAAGTGTACAAATTTCTTCTCATTTTCATATCGATCGATGTGATTGTTTATCCAGAGCCTATTTCGGTGTAAACGGCAGTAGATATTCACTCGGACGCGTACCCATCGGTAGCACCGATTTTTCCACGAGACACTACAGTTACGACGATCACCAGAACGACGATACGTTAGAACATTTTTCGATCGCTCGCGAAGATTTTGAATACAAAATCCCACTTATGCAAAAAGCCTTGAAATTGAATCCTAACTTAAGATTTATTTCCGCCGCTTGGACCGCTCCACTTTGGATGAAGACGAACGCTAATTATACTGCAGGAGACGGTATGTAATCGTATGCAAATGTTCTCATATTTTTGCAGCATTGATAAATAAAGTTAATAATAATAATAATAATAATTATTATTATTATTATTTAATAAATTAGGTAAAAACAACTGTAAGGAACGCTTTCACAGGTTCTCCAGGTTTCCTGAAGAATGAATACTATCAGATATACGCGGAATATCTTTTGAAATTCATTAGTGAGTACAAGAAAAATGGATTGAAAATTTGGGCGATATCGACGGCAAACGAGCCGACGTCTGTGCTTCAACTTGATTTAACTGAGATTTACAAGCGTCTCGGTGTCATGGGATGGAGAAGCGTTACATTGGCGCACTGGATCGCTAATAATTTGGGGCCGACTATCGCCAGATCGGAATCGAACGACACTCTTATCGTTGTCCTCGACGATCAGAGATCGAATCTTCCGTGGTTCGTGAACGATGTATTCGAAAATTCAATTGCGAAAAAATACACCGCCGGAATTGCTGTCCACTGGTATAAAGACAACAAAATCGGACCGGAAGTACTCGACGTCGTTGGATCTTCGTATCCGGATAAATTTCTCATTTTAACCGAAGCTTGCGAAGGTAAGTGTACGAATCGTCGAACGATCGAAACTTTACATCGTTTATTATAAAAAAAAAAATAAAAAAAAATTGTAGTAAATACAATGTGAATTCCTAAAAGGTGCCGATAGCACCGATTACCCGAAAGTACGTCTTGGCGACTGGAGTCGCGGGCAAAAATACATTTTAAATATAATGGAAAATCTGAATCACGGCGTAAGCGGATGGATAGACTGGAATTTGGCTCTCGACAAGAAGGGCGGACCTAACTGGATCGAGAATTATGTCGATTCGACGATAATCGTCGATTACGAAAACGACGAATTTTTCAAACAACCGACTTACTACGCTCTCGCGCATTTCAGTAAATTCGTAAAACCGGACTCAACGAGAATCGATATAACGCACAATGCCGATGTAAAAACAATTGCTTTTCTCACACCCGACGATGAGATTGTTATTGTTCTTTACAATCAGTAAGTATTAAGAATTATCACTCCAACTTCAGTCCATTATTTCGATGCATATAAATTTGCCGTTATTACAGGAGCAACGAAATCAAATTATTTACGGTGAAGGATCCCCTCCGAGGAAACATTACGACGAATATCTCGGCGTATTCGATGCAAACTATAATTTACAAACGACGATAATCACATCATTACATCATTCGAAACGTAAATCGACAATTAATTAAACGTCAGCGTGTTAACAAATGTGTTACAAAGACACTATACAAGTTTAGAGACGAGATATCGAGACGAATTTACATTTCAACACGCGAATTCAAATACAGTTAACAAGGCAAAGAATAAATGAAATTCCGAGGACGATGAATGACAGTATCTTGACGGGGAAAAAAAAAAAAAAAATGTTCTGCAAGTCGAATTACTTTGAAATTTTTATGCGGTCGCTTTTCGAAAAATCTCGCAAATCGTTCGACGATAAGAGCCGTAATACATACGTAACATTCGTTTTACGACAGTGAACGGTATTGATGAATATTAATTACGCTAAAAACATTCGAGTCACAATGACGCTTCGAAAAAAATTATAACAGCATTTCTATGTTCTTTTGGATAAAAAGTGTAAAAAAAAAATTAATATCGTAATGAAAGAAAGTCTTACAGTTTTTAAGAATTATTTATTTTATGCTCGCGATTACTGTAGTCCATTATACCGATGCTGCATCGTCCACGCATCGCGAGATACTCCGTTAATCTATTCTGCCTGCGGATGTATGTAAGTCGAATCGCAACGCTCACACACTTCCAATCCTCTATTCTCTCCCACCGCGCGTTAGTGAAGCCAAAGTTCCGAGTCAAAGAGGTTTCATCGGCTTTCGGCATTGTGACTTTAGAGAAGCAACACGATCAGCTGTCCGGCAATACGCTTTCTATCGTCGCTTTGAATCCTCCACAACGAGATCATCACCGCTTTTACAGTAAGTCGAAGAATCCTTCGCGCGCATTCGTTTATTACGCTTGTAAAGAATACAACGGGTTCTCACGGTTATTGTGGACATTCTGTTGCGTGCGCAATGAAGCATCCGAATGAGGAAAAGACCTATTGCGCTCAACTTAAGGTCGTTCTGTCGCTTCGTATTCATTTCGCATAAGTTTGAGAAAAATTAGAGAAAATAGCAAATACTTCTCGATGGCATAAAAATCTGAAAAAATGCATGCATATTAAAGATACTGAAAAAATTAATGCATAATAATAATTTCAAAGTGTTATTAACGAATCGATGAAAAAATAAATTGGTCAACAAATTTTCCGGAAACCTAATTTTTTGTTTAATGAAAATGATTCGTTCATTTTTCTGAATACGTATGAATTTTTTTCGATTTTTTCAACTTGCTTTGAATTTTCATTTTTTTTATATGAAAAAAATGTGAGAAAAAAACACAAAATTCAAAGCAAATTGAAAAATCTGAAAAAATTCATACGTATTGTGGAAAATAAACGAATCATTTTTATTAAAAAAAAAAGTTGGGTTTCCGGAAATTTTGTTGAACAATTTATTTTTTCATCAATATGTTAATAACATTTTGGAATTATTATTATGGAAAATTCATCTTTTCAGTGCCTTTAATACGCATGAATTTTTTCAGATTTTTATAACATCGAGAAGTATTTGCTATTTTCTCTAATTTTTCTCGAACTTATGCGAAATGAACACGAAGCGACAGAACTACCTTAAGATAGCAGTTCGTTAAGATAGTTATTCTTATTTTTCTTCGAAGAAAATTGAAATTTCTCTCCATCGTTTCCAAATAATCGTTTTGACGATTCATCCGTTTTTTCAACGATGTTACAACATCGTTGAAAAAACGATGTTACAACATCGTTGAAAAAACGGATGAATCGTCGAAACGATTATTTGGAAACGATGGAGAGAAATTTCTGTAGAAAACAAGTGCTTAACTAATTAAGTATTTTATTTAATGAATACTTTACGCATTTGAGACTCAAGATTTACTGTATCGAATAATTAAATTTGGAAAACTACTTAAACCACAAATTTGGCATTAAACCACCGCGCAGGTTCAGCATTCATGTTGATGGATCTCAATATTATGGACTTAAATGATCGTATTACGAGACTGTGGTATGAAAATCAATTTAATCTATAAATCCATGGTAATTGCTTCAAATGGAAAATATCATCCTACCGAAGATAGAAACAGATATGTGCACAAGAGAGCCCAACTAATGGCTATTAATTTGCTGGAATTTCCAGTAAATAAAGATTTGATTAAATGTCGGCCATCGCATGATGGTATTCGAGTTCTCGTGTCGTTGCATTTACGAATATACCGTAATAATGCAATTAGAAGGAAATGCATTTCGTAATCGAATAATTTAATTATTATCAATTGAATTTAATGAATGCATGAACAGCTTTAATAGCTCATGCGAATGTCGAATCAGTGGGGGTGAATGTGGAAGTTTATGTGAACGTGCAATTCACCAAAGTCTCGACATGTTATTATATACGGAGCCTTCAACAAGACGTGAGACACCTCTACAGGTTATAACTATACTTCGTACGCGTGCACAGCGGTGCAACATGCAACTCCTCTTAACTCTCGCGCTCTTCTATTTTTCGTCACAAAGTTATGTAAGCTTTTACGAGAGCGTCGGGTACGGCGAGTGCGACGGTTCGCACGGTGTTATACAGAGTATACAGAAAATTCCGAATAGTTCTATACCCTCCGGCCGCACGCTATATGCCGCACCACAGTGACGTTGTACTTCTCTTCGTTCTTTTGCGATGCATCTTTAACACGCTATCGTGAAAGTAGAAAATTTTTAGAGTGAAAACTTTCTTTTGCAGATATTCGTCGGAAATACGTACGACCGACAATGTTGCGGATGTCAACAACGTGGAATTCCATAGCCATTCTCATCGTTGCTCTTCTCACGGTCGGTGAGTTTTAACATACGGCAACGAGAAATTAAAAAAATTACAACCGCTAGAATTCGCTGCATTACTTTTCCAGATGTTGTAAAATATCTTTTTTTTTTTATTAATTTTGATCTTTTTACAAATTTTTGTGAGTCGAGTTTTATATCGAATTTTTTTTTTTTTTTTTCAATTTTTATACTCGAAAAAAAAGTTGCTTCCATTTTTATTATTATTATTATTATTTTCTCGAATTATAAACGAGAATAACAGGAATTACGATTTTTTCCGAAATTGAACCAATTTTTCGTGCTGAAAATTTATCAATACCCATCGTCTGCTCATCTGGATCGCGATAGCAATATTACGTTTCACCATAAATTAATAAATATTCCAACGCGCAGAAACTTCGTTCGCGGGATATTGATTTTAAAGTAAATCAATTGAAAAAAACGAATGACTATTGTTTTCAATTGATTTCTTCTCCAGTCGATGCAACGGGCGATCATTGCATTCCGCGAAATCTCACTTACGGAACGGTTTGTGTCTGTAACTCGACTTACTGCGATTTCGTGGCGGTTAACGTACCCGCGAAGGGCGAGTATCGTATCTACGAGTCTGGAAGCAATGGCAAACGTTTGAGTCAACGAACAGGTCGTATCGACAACGGCACGAGCGACGATAACGATGTAAATACGATTACCTTGACTCTCAGTCCGAATCAAAAATATCAAAAGATTCATGGATTCGGTGGCGCATTTACCGATTCAACGGGAATCAACATGAAAAAACTTAGTCAAGGTGCTCAGGATCTCATATTGCAGTGAGTAAAAATCGTAGTTTTTTTTTTTTTTTTTTTTTTTTTTTAATCCCAACGATTTAAAAAGCAATCGAAAACGACTCAGCGACTCCAATATGTGACTAAACTGTGACAAACGATCATAAATCATTTGTTCGTCGTTTTCAGATCGTATTTCTCGCCAAACGGCAGCGCATATTCTATCGGACGTGTGCCAATCGGTGGAACAGATTTTTCCGAGAGGCCGTATACCTACGATGACTTCGACGGCGACGTAGGATTGCAACGATTCGAACTCCCGAAGGAGGATCGCGAATACAAAATTCCATTTATGCAAAAAGCACTGAAAATTAATCCCAATTTGAAATTCTTGTCTGCCGCTTGGACGGCACCTCCGTGGATGAAGTCTAACGACGAATACGGAGGACCCGGTAATAATAATTAAAGTTATTTCAGTTATCTCGCGTTTTTTTGCACTCGTTGAATGTGTTAATCATAGAAAATTATCGATATAGGATTTTTGAAAGACGAATATTATCAGACATACGCGGATTATCTGATGAAGTTTCTTACAACTTACAAGGAAAACGGATTGAAAATATGGGCGATAACAACCGGAAACGAACCGACCGATACTTTGGTACCGATGTTAGTAAAATTCGAAACAATGGGTTGGTCACCGGCGACTATGTCGAAATGGGTTGCGAACAATTTTGGTCCGACGATCGCAAAGTCCGAATTGAATGACACTATTATTTTGATGCTCGACGATCAGAGATTCGATCTTCCGTGGTACGTTGTCGACGTATTCGATAATCCTGTTGCTAAGGACTATATCGCTGGAATCGCTGTTCATTGGTACTTTGATACTCTGTTTCCTACGAGATTAATCGACTTAACTCACGATCAGTATCCGGATAAGTTTCTTATTATAACGGAGGCTTGCATAGGTGAGTTTTCTGTGCAAAAAAAATTAATAATACTTAAAAAAAAAAAAAAAAAAAAAAAAAAAATTTTTTTTTGGTTGACTTTACAACTATCGCGCAGGCAGTGGATTATTCGATCATCCGAAAGTGCGTCTCGGCGATTGGAACAGAGGACAAAGATACGTTTTGAATATAATGGAAAACTTGAATCACTGGATGACCGGTTGGGTTGACTGGAATTTGGCTCTCGACAATACCGGCGGACCTAATTGGGTTCAAAATTTCGTGGATTCGCCTATAATCGTCAATCCCGAAACCGACGAATTTTTCAAGCAACCGATGTACTACGCTCTCGCGCATTTCAGCAAATTCGTGAAACCCGGATCGACGAGAATCGGTATGACGGATCATCATCACGTTAAAACTATTGCGTTCACTACACCCGACAATGACAATGTGATTGTACTGTGCAATCGGTGAGATATGACTACAATTTTCTATTGTAATGCGGTCCTTTTTTTTTTAATTTTTTTTTTTACCTCAACGAATAATTTTATGCGATATTTTGTTATTACAGGAGCGGCAGACCGCAAACGGTCAGAATAGTCGATCGCGAACAAGGAGTCCTTTCGGCACATATGTCTCCGTATTCGATACAAACGTTAATCTACAAGCGATGATTGCATCATTGCATAAAAATGATCGGCGAATCGTTGGAATGCGGCGAATATATAATAGAATCCAAATTTTTAAATCGGCTGATATTTCAATTGAGAATTTTTTATATTGATTAACCGTATCGATAATAAACGTATCGAAGACTTGACTTATCTATGATCACTCAATGTCTCTATATGTATCTGCTACCGAATCAACGATATGTATTTTTCACGTAAAAATACGACCGATTTATGTTTTTTAAGCGTACAAAATGGTATTCATATTACGCAAAAATCGGTTTTTTATGTATCGATACGTTGCATAAGCGTCCTATCGGCTTCGTAATGTTTTGTTGAAAAAAAAAAAAAAAAAAAAACAGCCGAAATAAAAAATGCGAAAATATCGATAACGTTTGTTCAATGATTTATAAAGTTTCATATCTACATTGCGATATCTCGATGTTTATTTTGGATAGTAATTTGGTGCGAATTTCATTTTGGGATTCTTGCGTAGCGCTTTCGGAACGTATTTGAGCGCGTGATCGTCCATTTTTCGATGCCAAACGTTTATTCCGAATTCGAATGGCTCTCTCTTCTTGTCAATCGGTCGCGTTTTGTTTTTTCGTAAATAAATGTCTTGCCAGGCAAATATCTCCGGAATTCGCCTAAATGAAGAATCAAACGATTTGTATGCGTTAATATTTGAAAAATAATGAAAAATAATTGATAAACGAGTACTTTAAACTCCTTTTCGATTCGATTTAATAACTGACCTGTGACGCGGTCTATTGGAGGCCATCCGTTTGAAAAATTCTTCGAGCCAAACGCGTCGGTTGGGACCGGTGATCTCTGCGACGTATTTCATGTCCGGATGAAGATAAGGCTTCAGTTCAACACCTTTTCGCTCGCGAGGTTCATTCGCGTAGAATTTAACAATATTCTCGAGAACCGCGTTATTCAACCCGTGAACTTTGTTGCCTTCTATTTTTTCGAACAACTGCATCGGTTCGGTTAGCCAGCATACGTTGCGTCGAGGATTTTCGTCGATGTGATTGGTGTGTAGAACCGTTGTGTTGAGTTGGTAAACGCAGAAGGTCCACCATTTGCCGTTCGTTATTATCATCTGATTCGTCAATGGATACGTGACGTCGTTGAACGTCGAAAATCCTTGAAAATACATTTATTTTCGTATTAATTTTAGTTTTCAATAACATTGAGAACATTTTTTCAAAAAATATATATTGAAAAAAAAAAAAACAATCATTATGAAAAAAAAAAGATTTTTTACCGACATTACAGGCTTGCGACAGCAGCCAACCCCATGAGCCCAACACAGCTTGTACCTTGAGAGCCTCCACCGTGTCGTTAAACGGTTTCAAACGAACGGCTAAATGACCGCAATTATGATACGATACAAAACCAAATTCGCTCGTATCTCCCGGCCAAAAACCGGGAATATTTGTCCCGTGTCTTCTGGTCAAATCGAGTCCCATTGTTCGCGGATCGTATTTGAACTCCGGAACAACGAAATCCGGATTTTCGGACTCCGATAAGGAAATTATTTCTGGCAATGGCAAGGAATGCCTCAAATGTAAATTTGGTTTGCCGACATATTGGATAGCTCTGTCCACAGGGACATCTATCATTTCTTGAGGGAATTTTTGCCACTGTTGTTGAAGTTTCACAATCGCCGGCGTCGGCAAACCACCGGCAAACCAAAATGCTTCAACTCGAGGATCGTAATCCACTTCCGTTTCCAGCAAATATGGATTATCCAATGCCATCTGAGTCATCAGCGATCTATGCATTTGCTTGGTGATTGCTTTACTCATTACGTTGTCTGTTTCCATCGGACATTTGAGAATCGATTTGTCGAGCTCTTCGGAGCGACTAAAAAAAAAAATTAATGATAATTTAGTCACAGTAAATAGTAAATTATTTGTGATTTACGGTTGTTAATGCGCAAAATAGAAAACTACAAATGCTACAGGGAAATTTAAAATTCGATTAATATCGAATTTTTCGTAAATGCAAATTTTGTCAATAAAAACGAATTAAGTACTTTCTGTTGGTATATTCGAATACGAGGCCCTCCTCCACGGATTCTTTGATTTTTTCGACAGTAGCCTGAAGTTTTTCGGGTGTAATGACATTGTTGTAATATGCCGGAAGTCCGGGCTCCTTGATAACATGAGTTCTCGTCAAATATTGCATCTGTTCCGTGCTGTTATAAGGTATCATGCCTTCCTTCAGCAACACCGATCTCCAACCGTGATAACGAGGCATGTTGATCTTAATCATTTTTTCCTCGACTGTACGCAATTTTTTCACATCGTCCGCTCGTGCTTCTCGCTTTCGCAGCATTTTTGCTTTATGAGACATATCCAGTATAGGTGGATACTGAACTTCGGTTTTTTCATGTTGTTGCACCGCTGGAACACTGTACTTTCGTTTGTGGCATGTAACGACCGATGCCGGAAGTCTTCCGCCGACTCGCGTTTTTATTGTAACGAACAACATTATTGTTTGTTTGTAGAAAAATAAAGAGTAACAAATTCGACGCGGTTTTGAGGTTAACTTTACAGCCGCACCGCCATCATCACCTCACGGCAAGCACGAGCAGACGACGACGAGAGGAGAGGGAGAGAAGAAGAGAAGAAACAACAATCTGAAGTTATTGAGGAACGATCATTCGATATATTTCTACCTATCGATTATAATACGTTGCGACTGTCTTCAAGCTGGTGATCATCCCCCCCCTCCCACTTCGGATCCCACCTCGCGTGATAAGAGAGAAGAAGGGAAGATTTGACAGTGAATGGATAATGAGGGTTTCTTGGAAGCGTTTTTTTTTACGCACCGGGGCTACGGCTTGTTCAGCACGTATCGCAGTCTCCGATCTGTGGTATACGAGATAACAAACACGTAGCCGGTTTTTATCGGTTGTATGTATTTTTTCGATAGTACGTATCGATTCTACTATTTTATAATGTTTCATATTTATAGTGTAGACAAAAATATTCTTTCGAATAAAATGTTATTCCTAGTTGAGCGCATTACAATATAAATAGTAAAAACGTAGATGAAACATTAATATGTTCCACTCGATCATGGATTTTCGTTTTTATAATTGGCCCCGTGAGAATTTAACTATTTTCGTTGTCGAATAATGTAGACATTGATAATGAAGGTTTTTTGTTTTATTTTTTTATTAACTCCCGTTTACAGCGACTCGTAAATTTTGTTAGGAGTTCTATCGATATTATATCGTCCTATATGCGACAGAGTGCAACGTACGTGACTCAACAATTCATTCACAAATCGCAATGTCTATCACAACCGATATCGGATTCCATTGCATAATATCCTTATTTCGATAAAAGTTCAGATCGGAAGCTGGATGATCGGATATTGATAACGTTATTTGTAATTAATACTAGATCGATAAGATTATAATGAAAGCGGGGATTTCCGATCGCATTTACGCGAATGAAACAGTATTTTCTGAAAATACACAAGTTTATTTCGGTATCTATATTTCGTTGTTCGTACCCCCAATATTATACGATAAATTTGTGCTATGTAATGAGCTGAAGATCCAAAGTGTATAGATCTCCGTTCGTTCATTCTCCTACCTCGTGGTATATAAGGAGTAAATTTGGAGCGGTCTTGTGATTCATCTCTGTAACACTGTCGAAGGCAGCACAGTCGATCTCTGACGTTCGGGAGTGTCGTCATCGCGTTTCGTATTCGTCCGTGACAGACCGCGAAGTGACTTTCGGGAGGACACGAGGTTCTCTTACATTCCTGTGATGTATCTCGTCAACGCGTGATCAATTTCTCTATAATAACAATCACTAACCCCCGATTTAACCAATCCTCAAAACTTCGTACGTTGCTCAAAAAATTGTGGTAAGTTCGTATTTCCATTGATACAATGCACTATTGTCGTGTCATTCTCGCGGCAGCCGTTGCACCGAAAATAGAATGACATAAGGGCTAACTGACAAAAGAACAATATTAAATAACAATAACATAATATTGCACCTGATTGCGAAAAATTGCCCTCTGCTCTGACATCAGTGTTCCTTCCCTTCTGACCTTCGGTCTAATCGGACAGTATAATGGAAAATTTCAAAAATTTTCAAACTATTTCGTCATCCGGCGTAAATTATTTTTACCAAAAAAAAAATTTCCTCTCGGCGTGTTACTACAATGTTCCAAAAATTGCTGCAGCTAGTGTTCGGGTACCCCAGCTGTCCCCGATAAGTTAGGTTACGTGTTTAACGGAAAAAAATTCCACTCGCCATCCGGTCGCCAAAATTGTCAACTCTTTTTCTTTTTTGTCAATTTCTCTTATTTTTCTTTAAATGCATTATTGCATCTGATTTACGTGCCTTTTATGTCAGGTATATGAAAATGATAAAAACATTTTTAACGCATCTCGAGAATGACCTTGAACTACACGCGTGTGCCCCGTGCACGATCGATCCTCGCCCCCAGCTAACGTTTAGCACAAGGGGGTTCTTTCGAAATTGTTTAAATTAATGATTTACGATTTATTTATTTATTTTTTACTTTTTATTTATCGTGCATTCACATTCACGATTTATCATAAATTATACAGTTTATACACCAACGCCAAGAGCCATTAATTTCTAATAAAATTTATGCTGTGTTATTATTTTTATTCACGTATTATTAAATATTACGAAAATAAATAAAT
The DNA here is from genome assembly GCA_963971235.1 of Cryptus armator. Taxonomy (NCBI): domain Eukaryota; kingdom Metazoa; phylum Arthropoda; class Insecta; order Hymenoptera; family Ichneumonidae; genus Cryptus; species Cryptus armator. Next base: position 10,098,102 of record OZ020242.1, on the reverse strand, counting down.
TTGATAAATAATTTAAAAAATTTTTAGGTAGAGCAGTTTCATCCGATTAGCTAAACACGAAAAAATGGCTGTACAACAGGATAATTTCGGTTATGAAGACGAAGATTTGGGATCCAGAATTTTGGCAAAGGCTAAACGGAATCCGTTCCTCGTAGTCGGTAAATGAAACTTAAATATATTTTAATGAAAAATCAATAGTTTTCAAATATTTATACGGATTTTGAATTTTTTTTAGGTATCGCTGGATTTCTGACTACCATTGGCATCGGAGCCTACAGATTCAAAAATCGTTCAAAAGCGTATCCTATGTCGCTGTTCTTCATTCAGCTGCGTGTCGCAGCGCAATCTGTGGTCATAGGTAGCTTAACGGTCGGCATGGCTTACGGTATGCTGAATGAATATGTACTTAAGGAAAAGAAAACACCAAAAATTGAAGGAAACTAAAAATAATTCCCATGCTATAGGCGACAAATATGTAGTTTATAAGGACAACAAAATTGTCAAACGCTTTGCAGATATTGTCATCATGACTCATTACAAAATTATGTTATTTTACATTACATAAGATATGATATTTTACGAAAGAAGCAATAAGTTTCACGATCTTTAGTTTTCATTTATTATTTTGGCGTATAATAATTTATTTATTATACTTGACATAGTAAGAAATTTCATCTATTTATATACATTATTTAACAAAAGCTGGTCTTTTGGTCACCGACCCTATAGAAGCGAATTATAGATAACTATGTAAATATTATATTTTCCAATGCGCGATCCGTGGGCGTTGACTATGTCTCCGAATACGCGATTCTGCTGAGAAGAGAAAGTAAAAAGACGAAAAAAAATGTATCGAGTTACATGGATGCAATCCATGCAGAACTCTCGTATTCTTGAGCAGAAAAAGACCTTATAATTGTATTCTACTGTGATTTAAATTGGAGCGTTGATGAATTGTATTGACGCGATCTCAGTGTACAAATAAACTCATTAACACATAATTCACGGAGTACTACGTTTATTTCGTATCAATAGCAGATACATGTACCTTTTTTTTGTATATGAACTTCGAATTTCAAGGGATTCTACGAATAATTGGTGTTTGTCATCGTTCAGCTGCAATTGCCGTAATAAAATTCGTTTTAATGATCGTAATGAACTTTTCGATTAGTGCGTTAATTTTCATCGAGAGTAGTTTCACCGTCCATAGCACACAGATACACAGTCGGCTTCGCGTGTTAAAACATATATAGTTATCGAAACACTCGAATAAACTACGACACATGTTGAGTTTTTTTATTGCATATCGTTTTATTCTTATCCACTATCAAGTCGCATCTGATGCATATTAGCGCGTGCGATTAGAACGATCCCCCCCCCCCCCCCTCCATTCCTCCCGCGCACTTCGGTGGAGTTTTTCTTCCGATCGCGCGAGAGGCTCACAAATGTCAGAAACGCAAAAATGGCGGAACACGATGATAGAACGCAGTTGCCTCCAGGTTGGGAATGCAGATACGACTTGTGCAGCGGTCGCCCGTACGTAAAACATCGATATAATCGTTTATTCATCTTTCACGCATTCACGAAAATCATATTTTCTCGTATCCGCGATGTTAAATGTATCGTAAACGAACTTTTTACGTCGGTCCACTTTGCTGTGTTCACTGACACCTGCTGTGTGCGTGCGCGCGTTGTGTAACGTTTAACGCGATAAACGATAATCGCGAATGTTTTTATTCGTTCATTTGTTGCATCTGTCCCACTCGTGCGCTTTTTTTTGTTCGTTAGGTACTTCATCAATCATTTCAGCCGCTCTACAACATGGGAAGATCCCAGAGTGCGATACTGGCAGTACGCCCAGTATGTTCAGGCGCAGAGCTCTTCATCAGCAACGAATCCACCGGAGTTTATACCGCTACAGGTCAGTTTGTCAACAACGACCGATAGATTTAAGCTTTTTTTTTAATTTGGGAATAATCAAGTCTGAAACCGGACGCCTACGCTGCGTTTACGAGATTTGCTTTGCTTTACATTCGGTCGCCGATGCAAAACATTTCAACAAATCAATTAACTATGCGCAACTCCATGGCATTAACAAAGATACTGCTTATCTTATACTTACATTTTTTTTTTTTCATACTTTCCCAAAAATTCAAAATCTAAATTTGGTTTCCCATTTCGTGTTGTTATTTTTCATTAATTTACCGATTACTCGATTTTTTTGTTTTCAAATAGTAAAAAAATTGTATTCAGAAATTCGACATCTGAAATTGATTTGTTATTCCATGTTATTTAAAAAAAAATGTTTTCCCTGATATTTTGAATTATTTCAAATGGTTTCAAATTTATTTCAAATTGGAATATTCTAAATGTTTATTTTAATTCTTTTTGTATACTTGAATTCTTTGATTTTTCTCGACAATCATTTTGTATTCTTTCCACTATTCTATTCTATTTATTTTCTGAATAAAATTTGAATGAAAAACTGTTATTTCACCAGATACTCAGATCGTTATTTTATATTTCCGGCAGAAAAAAATAGGATTTGTAATACACTTTATTTCGAGATTTTATTATTTGCTCTACAAAACAATAGATCTGAAATTCTTTTATTAGCAATGTTTTCTTTTTTTTTTTCATTTATTCAGTCAGTATATCGCTTATAAATGTTTAATCGACAAGAATTCGCCATCGTCGCTCGCCATGATGTACAGTTCAATTCGGTACAGAGTTGAATATCTCCCGATTTTTGTGTGTTCGTTTTTTTTATGGAATACGTTGCTCGTACTATAATGATCTTTGTACACGCAGTAACGTCATTCTGTGTATTAAATCGCTGTTTTTACGATCACTTTGTCGCACATAATACTGCCACTGTTCAGCAGTGTTTAAAAAAAATATTACGATGTTACGCACGCTGCACTTGGACAATCATATCGATATATGCAACATAGACGAGCTTAGGGGGCGGTGGTGGAAATTTTGTTTATACCGGTGGCCACAGAGCCCTCCAAGTATATCCAACTCCATCGCCGTATCACAATCCGCAACTTGCATTTTTGCCGCCGAGCATTCAGGTAGGTCGCCGAGGACCATCCCGCAATAATCTTATTGATGTTTGACGTGCCGTAGTATAAAAAATATTTTCTCAAAATCAGTCATTTATTTTCCAAATGAATTTCATAAAATCTGAAAAAAAAAAAAAAAAAAAAATTATTTTCTACGTGCGTAGGATTTGAAAACACCGATGTCAACTCGATCGATCAGCGCGACGACAAATCGTTTCGGCGAGATGACTATAGGATCTCCGACGCCGGTTAGAAATATGGAGACCAGTTTGACACAGAGCGCCGATACGGAAATACAAGTAGCAAAAATCAACGCCATGTTTCCGACCGTCTCTGACACGCATATTCGACTGTTACTGAAAAAGTGAGATTACAGTTTACATAAAATTTGTCACAAACAAGGATTTCGTGCCATGTTAAGCTTCGTTCTCAGCTGCATAGATCGAAGACTCACTTTTTATTTAACTCTAATATACTAACAAACACTTTAACGGTAAAGATTTTTATTTGATTAAAAAAAAATTGGCTTTGCCTATCGTTATCTGGATTGGCTGCAAATTGGCTTCGATTAACACTCATCTTTTCATAAGGATTATTATAATGATAACGAGCGCTACTCGCACGCGATCTCTTCAAAGATTCGAGTTTTTGGAGCGCGGAGGGCCGTAAATATGAACAAAAGTAATATTAAATGATGGAAGTCAGTATCGAGAGACGCAGCAGCGGCTCGACGATAAGAACTTAAAAAAAAATATGTTTAGGTGGCGTAATGCTACAGGACATACGGCAATTTACCGGAAGTGAAACTTTCGGTCGATATATCTCAGAAATTAAAAATCGAATCAAATTTTAGTTGATTCTTTCGTAATATAATTTGAGATCCACTTGTATCCTGAAATATCTAAACTTTTGCGCAAATCATTTTTTACTCATACCGCACGCGGGTTTCAGAAATTATTTTTGAGAATAAAATTTACATTTATGTACGTCGGCCGATATATTAAATAGTGAAATTCGCTGAAAAAAAAAAAAAAAAAAAAATGTTATATTTTATAAAGTATAATATACCGAAAGTAAAACTTTCGATCGACATATCTCAGAAATCAAAAATCGAAACAAATTTTAATTAATTCTTTCACAATATAATATCATAGAGCTTATCTCGGTCCACTTATATCGTAAAATTTTCAAACTTTCGCCCAAATAATTTTTTTCTCATGCCGCACGCGGGTCTTAGCAATGATTTTTAAAAATAAAATTTACATTCCCTTTTTTGATACGTCAAAAAAATATCGGCCCAACGCCCTCGAATGACACGAAAGATGAAAAAGAAAATTGTCTTTTTTGCAGGATTTAGATTCTAAGTTTTTAGCCAATGTATTTCAGGTACCATAACAGAGCGGCTCTGGTTGTGAGTGCGCTACAGGTCGAGAAGAATCCTCTTTGCGAACCGGGACCGTGCACTCCCGTCGGAGTGCATTCAAACTATGCGGTATCGAGATGGCGACTACCGGTACACGCGATACACGCCGCACTTACGTTGAGTCCACCGCGAGGGGCGAGGCCGGCCCCTAACTCCCCAAAAATGAAACTTAGGTTTATAGCATTTTTTTCAAAAAATGTTTTTTCAGTCACACCAAAGTCTGGATGCTAGATGTTGATACCGTATCTCGTAATAGATAGAGAAGTACAATTTACAAGATGCAGTTTTTTATTTGCTAATAACGCATCCGCGCGTTTATCAATAATCCTGTATCTCGTAAATCGTAACGTGTAAATCTCATTAAATGTACAGAATCTCTTTCAGCGCTGTGGTAGAAAGTAGCATGTGTCGAGATTCTCTGCCCGGTTTAGTTCACTGTGAACGCCCCCATCAAATTGTTTTTTGAGTGATATCTTCGTAGATTAACCCTTTGATTTCGTATCAATTGCGTCCTATAAAAGTATAAATACACTTTATCGTCGTTTTCTTATCGTTGCTGACTCATTGAAGAAACATTTGTTTCGTGTTTACTATTCGAAGTTTTACAGAGTCATCGTTATTTCGCACTATCGGGGATAATATGGAATAAAATTTTACAAGCTATTGATAGATATCGATATTCATTATTAAAATTATTTTTTCTTTATTTTTCTTTTTTCGTTGAGTAATACGCAAACAATTTTTATAAAAATCAACAATATCGTGTAATATTCTTGCACGTTGCACGAACGAGTCAAAGGGTTAATATTAATATAATGATTGATTTATTAATTGAATTTCTTAGGAAGTGGAGTAGGATAATTGAAATTTATCGATTATTTTACAGCAAAATTTCGTTATCCGCTAATTACCCTTGACGCTTGTTTGCAATGCGGAAATACGCAAATAAAATTACATTGCCGATTGCAGATACTTTGGAATATTCGGCTGTCATGCTACCGTAGAGAGGCGACGTTGCGCGACCCATGATGTATACATTTTTTTTCTTTTTTTCTGTTACATGTATTTTATTTGAAATTTATATTTTTTTTTCAGTTTTCGTCATCATTATTTCCATACCGTTTATCGTGGATTTAATAAATTACTCGAAATATTCATAGGTCAGTTTTTCTTTGTGTACTCTGTTTGTTTTTGTTCCGAAATGTATTTTTTTTTTTTTTTTTTTTTTTTTTTTTTTTCGTTAAACGGATTTATTGGTATCGATCGATTCGCATTGTGTACTCTCAACAGGTTCGCGAGTAATTACCGGGTTGCGTAAAAAAAAAAAACGACCCAACGCATGAATGTATATCTGCATGTGCATCGGTCACTGAACATCCTACATAATGTAAAATGTTATTACGAAAAAAAAAAAAAAAAGGAATGTGTCCCATTATAGTGCAGAGTGTGAATGGCTAACATAGCGAAGCACGCTGATACGAATCGATTCTCTGTACGAAAAACGTCTCACGAAGCGCACAAAATCTTGTCATTGCCTTCAAACCGATGGTTACTTTCGTCGAACAATTCGCAACAATTTTATGACTCGTATACACAATATTGATAAAGAAACGAGAAAAAACTGTGGTTAAGACTTCCAGAGTAAAAATTGGACTGTTCCGCAATTTTTATCGTTTCTTATACAATAATAAATACTTTGAGAATAATAATTGTTCGAATATTTCGATGAAACTGAAATCTCATTTCAGGCAAAAATGAACTTTTCCCGGTTCTGATTTTAGACTGGTAAACGATCTTTTATCTCCGTGCATTCATAAGTGGAAACGGTGTTTTACGAGGACGAATTTTTCGTAACTTCTTCCCGCCCCTTCCCCTGTAATAACGAATAATTAAATTAAATTGCATCTTTGCCTGTTCCCGATATTTTGTAATATGAAAAAGTGTAAAGAAAAACGAGGGACTATGTTTTCCGTTTCGAAAACCTACCGTTCGGGATAGTTATCGTAGAAACATATCATATTATCGTATTAGAATATAGAATTTTCATTGTCCGATATTGCAGTATTGTTTTGTATATCGTAATCGTATAATGCACCCCGTTTAATTGATAGTTTCTAGATATCCATCGATTAATGGGATGCATTATTGCGCATGTTAATTCAGGTACCTGAAGAATGTGTTCCCGAAAGTCGATGAAACACTTTTACTCGAAATTTTGGAGCAGAGCGACAACAACGTTCACAAAGCTTCCGAAAAGCTTATCGAACGTGGATACGAGAAACGCAACCCTACCGGACCGGCAAAATCTGCTGCACGCGTCAAGGAGGAAGCGCAGGTAAAAATTTAATTATTTTTTCTCAAATTTTCGAGTTTTTTTGTTGGGAGTCTTTTGAACGATCGATTAAACTGTTTTACTCGTAGGCGCAGAGTGCACAGGTTGCGCCAACACCGCCGCCACGGATGAAGAGTTTCGAAGAAAAGAATAAAAGTAATTTTTTTTTTTTCTTTTTTACCAAATCAATTGATTATCTAATCTTTAGACCGGAGTCTCAAGAGTGCTGTTTATAATTTTAGTGAAAAAACGTTTGATGGACAAATTCAAAACGGTACCAGAGAGAGTTATCACTCTGGCGATGGATAGCGTCGATTACGACGAGGAACGCGCTAATCATATACTCGACATAATGGTCGCCGAAGACGCTATACAGCCCACGCGCACCTGCAGCAGTCAAAGGTACAATATCTTTATTTATTTTGATTTTAGAGATTTATTTCAACGCCTATGTGAATTAACTTTTTTTCTTCATTCTTCACAATTGCAGCAGCAAAAGCGACGATCGCAAGGACTTCCCTCCCATCACCGAAGCCATCAAACTCACTGCATCGCCGATTAAAAAGATAATCAAGGATCCCGATGCGGAAAAATCGAAGAGATCGAAAAATAAAAACGAAATACCTAAGTAAATTTTCACGATTTTCAACCAAATTTTTTTTCATTTTCTTAATTAAACAAAAATCTTTTTTTTTTTTAAATTTTTTAAAGAATCTTTATTAATATTTTATTTGCTATTCAATTACTTATTACTTACCAATTACTATTTCTTAATATTAAATATTGCTTCAGTTTAAAAAAAAAAAAATATTTCGATAAACTTTTTAGACATTCGTAATTACTTCGAAAAAAAGAAAACATTTGATGATTTTGCGCTTTGCTTTTGATTAATTTTTTTATTTTTTTTGCTTTGCAGAGTATCTCGCGGAACGAGCACTACTGAGGACAACAAATACAAGTCTCCTTATCTGACTAAGCCGACGGGTGCGAATTCCGAATTGGTTAAAGGTGCCAACAACGATCTGCTTCTGTAAGTTTACGCATAGTTTTTATTAATTTCTTTATTGAACTTGAAAACAGTTCGAAGCGTATGGCAATTCGCAATATGGAAATTTTAGCCCCGACTACGCGCCGTGGGCCGGTCCCGACCCGAATTTATTGACAACGGAGACATATACGAAATCACTGGCGCTCGGTAAAGATTCCTCGTTGATTTCCGCTAATCGTAGCTTGGCAAAGGGTCCAAACACAGAATTACGCAAAGGACCGTTAAGAGGATTGGCGCAAGGATCGATATATTCACAGAGAAACGCATCTAACACCGAAAGTCGTGGCAAATGAGACACGTTCAATTGTTTCTTCTAAATCTCCTCTAATGCTGCATCAAGTAAGTGCGCTTTTGAAAAAAAAAAAAAAAAAAAAAAAACCAACAACTTTAGTTCCCATTCTGCAATGTATTATTTACGATGGTATACAGATTTTATTGTTTTTCGTTTCGCATCTAACTATTACTATTGTTCAAAGAACTTTCGTTCGTTGTTAACTCGTCTGATTATTTAAACAAGTTGATTTGTTATGCGTTACCTGTACGTTACTTTTTTTGAGATTATAAGGCAACAAAACCTTCGCGTAGTGTGTTGATATATTTTTTTTTTTTTTTAACTAAACAGTTAACTAGATTATCGAGTACCTTTCTGCAATTATACAAATATCGAATGATTTCGTATGTTCTTCGATTTTTTTTGTTTTTAATTTTCCTTGACTTAAGAGTTGATAACTTAATTCTCGGTAAAGATTATAGCAATTTTGCTGCAATACGAAGTTTTAATGTCTCAAATGTTTTCGTCTACGACATATCCAGAAGAGTTGGTGTTGTTTAACATTTGAAAATGTACCGCGTGATCTGCTTAAAAAGCATACGCGACGTACGCTTCACTTCTTTTTAGTAGAAATTATGTGTTGTCGAAAAAAAAAAAAAGAAAAAAAAAAAACAAGTGTTACAATACTTAGTTTGAATCTACGTGTACTCGAGGATTTTGTGTACCAAACGCTCATCCATACAAAAATTTCGTCATAATATCGCGAAATTGAAATAGTGAAAAAAAAAAAAAAAAAAAAAACAAAAAACAAATCTTGTAGCATATAATCCTCTAACGCTAATCCCGCGTACACCGAATCCTCGAAATAGACTTCGAATAACTGCATTTGTGAATATTATAATAGCATCATCAGGACAATAGGTTTAGGCAGCGTGAGATTGGAGCCATTGTAACCAGTATTAAAAAAAAATGGATAGTTTTAAAAGTGGCCGATCTCATCGTAACTTTTAGTAAAGATACGAGACATTTGCGTCCTATAATGGATATCACGATAGCTGAGGGTCACATGGGCAAAAAAATATTGCTTCGTACTTTCCGGTCGAAAAAAAAAAAAAAAAAAAATGGGGATACGTCGCCTTGAAAAAAAAAAAAAAAAAAAAAAAAAAAACCGTACGACGTCGGTCGGTAAAGTAATATAGAGGACGAATTCTCTAGTGGCAAACTAATACTATACTAGTACTTGAATGTGCCATAATTAAATTGATATACAGAGGTATTTTCATAGCTTCATCCAAAATAATGAAAAAAAAGAAAAATAAAATAAATAAATAATAAAAATAAATAAAAAAAAATAATCCTGCCTTTGAAAAAACCTAATATGTGAATACAGAAGTAATAAAAGACGGGCTGTGGCTGAGAAGTTAGTTGAGAGCTATTTTTATAGCTTTTTGACTGATGGGGAGATGAAAAAGGTGGAATGAAATAATATATTTTCACTATATTTTACGTATCGCCGCGCGCAGGTCGCGGAATACAAGATATAATGGTATAAACGAATTTTACGTCTCCGATTAAGTTGCCGTTCGCGACTGTGTATCATCGATGATAAAAAAAATTGTGCAACAATCGCCGCGTTTGTTTCTTACGAGAAACTCGCGAAACATATTATCGAAACAACAAAAATCTTTAAAATCGCTTATTAACGAATTGACGATTCGCTATTGCGATATTTAAAAAATATGAAATACTTGTCGAGATACACAGTTTGCTGTTAACTCTTAGGTAGAACGCAGCCCCATTCAATTATCCCGATCCACGTGTGCTTCGTCCATCTCACATATATCACTGAAACATTCATTTTGCCAAAGATATCAAACAAAGATATTGCAATATAAATAAATTTGTAGGACGCTTTTCTCGCGAACTTATTTGTATTCGTCGTAATGATTAAAAAAAAAAAAAAAAAAAAAAAAGATAGACGTGACAACTTGTGTAATAAACTGATAGATGTTTGTCATCGATATCTTGTGCTGTTCCGTGAATGTTCGATTTTTGATTGTGAATTATCGTCGTTCGAGAAACAAATGTTTTTGTTCGTTGGTATCGAAGTTCTCTCGTCCATTACTGAACTTTCGAGTTCAGTTGCAATTTGTCGGTTAGATGAAAAAAAAAAAAAAAAGATAAGAAAAAAAGAGACTCAATGCAATTCCAATCACCTTGTGCAATGTATTCGTAACGAATAGAAAATGAAACTATTTTTAACAATGTTTAGCATATTTGCTGACCTTGAAACGATCGATGAAGAACCAAATATATATTTAGATATTTGCCAAGCTATTGCCAATTTAGGACAGTCGTTAATAATCGCGTACCCATCCCTCCTGCTATTGTGTCAGTAAGTGAAAACATAGAAGCAAAGAAATAATCGAGCTGATGAATTTACATTTCCTAGGAAAGGCTTTACCGTTTAGGCAATTATATAGAGAAATATCTGTGTAATCGGAATATGCCAGACCGTCATGAATAGCGATACACGACGAACATTCAATAATGTGTATGCTAAGTATCCAAAATGAAAAAAAAAAAAAAAAAAAAAAAAAAACCAATGTACCCCCTCTGTACCTATACATATCTGTGCAATAAAGTCATATAACCACACAAACTTCCCCGATGACGATTTATTAACACTTTGGATTCTGCCATTTAAGAAGACATCGTTACTTTCGGAGCCAAAACCGAGCTTCAGAGATAATTTCGAGTACTTCGGAATGGAATGAAAGTCTGAAAAATTTCAGCCATAAGGTGCGATAAAAATTAATTTTTCATAACAATTCCAGAAAGTTAGTATGAAATGAGTTTGAAAAAAATTGGTAAAAAAATTATCCGTCAACCAATCTTTTTCTTTTTCGATGTTCGATTGAGTATCCGGAAATTTGTTAAGTGGGATACGCAGTCTTTGCGAAAAGGTATCCGGAATTCGTGACCAAAAAAAAAAAACATGTTGGAGATTAGAAAAAATTGTAAAGAAATTTATATGTATTTCGAAAAATTAAAGAAACCATTGCTGCTGAAAAGTTTCTTCTACATGATTGATTTTTTTCAGATTTTTATGACATTGGAAAGTTTTCAAATTTCTCTCTGAATCTCACTTTCGGCTGTAAATGAAATGCTTTCCTTGAGCCCATTAATTTTTTAATTATCAATAACTTCAATTGATAGTTTTTTTTCGGGTTAAACTGAATAATAATGAATGTCGCATTGCGCACAACAATTTGCAATATTTCGATGTTCAATAATTTAATAATATCACATTTTAACGCTACAAATCTATCATAGAATTATTAAATGTGTTTTCTAAAATCTATTATACAGCGAAGTATGAAATCTAATAGTCATCATTCTTTGGAACTATAGATAGTCAACTGGAGCTAATTGTTCCAAAAAAACAAAAAAAAAATCGATGAATACCTAATCTAAGGTACAATGTCGATTGGTCGATTTTTTTTTCCTTGTTTTTTCGTAATTCTCGCTAATATTATCATTCTATAGCTAAGAGTACTCTTAAATATGAATTGGAAATATTATTATTTTTTCTTTGAGAAACGACTTGACGATTCTACAAAACCTGTACGCTATACAGCGGATAGAGACGATTGAGTCGGGACGCTTTAGGTGAGATGAGGTGACATAGCTTATTAGTAAATTCTACATGTGTCCTTAAACTTCATCCTCATTCAACAACATGTTGGGTATTCCATCGTTTATTGGAAATTTTCTACCCGATTCTGGACACAGCAAATCGCCGTTCATCACTTCGACTTCCAACAGTACGTGATGAACTTTCTTCAAAAAATCTTCGTTCGCCTCGAAATCTTGTATCAACGTCTGCGGCAATTCGCCGACGTGACCAATCTGCAATAACAAATGTTAATTACCATTAGAATTAATAAACATATTTTCAAACAGCGGTTAGTTAAAATTATTTCTTCGTTTGGCACGGTGCGCGTAATTATTATAGTGAAATTGCGATTAAATATAATTGAACACGAAAAAATAAAGAATTACGTTTACGATTTTTTAATTCATAAGATTTTTGGGTTTACATACACTTTCAGCCGCTTTCCACAGTGTCGCCCAATCGAGTTTCGGAATGATTCTCGCGATAAATTCCGAATTAAAATCTACTTCGGACACTTTGATATCCTTTGCCTGTAATGTAATTGTGCATTATCCGAAAAAATTCTCTCGATGTGCGCAACAATTAACGGAGATAACTGAGAAGAACTGTAATTCTTGCAGCACGTGTTTTGTCGATAGCATTTCGACTGGCGTGTACCGGATTAACCTCGCAAACACCAAAATATCGCATATCTCTATTGTTTTATTAAACTTACCACGATACCGAGGGGATATCCAACGGTTACCCCTTTGAGACACTTCGACGTCAACATATTGTGCGTTAAAAGCTTCATATTGTGATAAACACACTCGTTAATTTAACGTGAATAAAGAGCGCGTTGAACACTGATCGACGTTCGAAGAGTGCACTGGAAGGCCGACTACGTACGCTACGGTCTCCTATGAACTATCTTTGAGATTTTTTTCTTACAGCGTATTATCGTCCATTCATAAAGATCGAAATGAAAAAAATAAGTAATTTTTACGATCGAGTATCACGAGAGACATAAATTGTCGCACATTTCATACCGTTATTATATATTTGATTTGTACTAATGTTGATACTCGACACGTATTATCTTTTTTTTTATACTGTATGAATCGACGGATAAGATTTTTATTCACTCGTAACTATTCTAACTATTCGGAAAAATGATTGAAAGGAAAAACTGCCATTAAAACTCGAGCGATATATCAATCGCTTTCTTTTTATTATTCATATATAATAAATTAAGTTGATTTTTGTTTTAACGCCGCACGTGGCTCTTCCATGTATAAAGACGATATAGTGTATTGCAAATATGTCCCTTTGGATTATCGTATGTTTTAATGTCTACATTTGATCATTATTAGTACACATGGTACAAAATAATGTAAATGTTCTGTGTAGGTGACCTACTAACTTAAATTGTACTTTTGTACAACAATTTCTTTCTGTCGTCAATTCCCGGAATCGGGAAGGGTTTTTCGCGGATTCTTTCAGATTGGGATGCAGAGCGCTAAATCGATTAAGCATTTAAACACGAATGCGGCCTTGCAGTATCGACCTGCTTCCATTGCCATAAAATATCATATTTAATTATTAACCTCAGTGCATGCAAAACGAATCTTTATGTCATTCAAATTCGTTTTAACCCATTTAAGGGTAAAACAGTTACCTGTTACGACATAATCATATTATTGACGATTCAGAGCGAGCTGCGCTAAATGCGTTCCATTAGAGACACTTAATATCGGTTATCTAATGAATCGACAAATTAAATGTACAACATGCACTCGACCAAACATTCGAACTCTATTCTTTAACACGTAGCTATGCAATTGTCAACTGAATATTTAAAGGCATTGCAATCAATTATCCGGCGGCTCGATGTCCCAAGGAACCCTTTAAACTTTCATACCGAACGATCAGCTGACGCGGATTCGAACGTGGACGATCGATAATACCGTCTTTTTTTCCACACGATCGATTCTTCGTCGTGTAGAAGATACTGAGAAAAATAAATGTGTCATAATCCTCAGAGATTCGTTTAGCGTTGTTAACAAAACAAACAATATTAACCATATGTCATCCGCGTCATCCCAATAGAACGTAATAAGCTTCTACTCGACGTATCATTTCCGATATAATTCACGATAAAAAAAATTTTCATTTGTACAATACAAGTGTGTGGGTACGTGCGTGCAGTGCGCGCCGGCGGTTTTGAGGGTTCTTATCGACTCCGAAGGCTCGCGCGGTGTGGCGCTTTATGCTTCTCGAAATCGCATGACCGTGTGTGTCTCTCGACATCTTCCAGTCGTGATGTCGTGCACCGTCGTGAGCTCCAGTTTAGGTTGAGAATTTTTTTCGCGAAAGTTTTAACAACGAAATTTTCGACGTAAGACCCAGTTTTTTTTCTCGACAATCTTCGGTGGGCCACACTTGGCTATACAGCGTGGTGCAAAGAATTTCGTGGGCAGATAATGCCCATGGCAAACGGAGCTGCCGGCGTGGTCGGTAGTCCTCTGCCGAAATGGCAACTCGCCCTGGTTGTCGGTGCACCGGTTGCAATAGGTCTTGGATATATGTACTACAGAAACACCTCGAAACCCGATCGTGGAAGCACCAAGGGAACGGGAAAATCAAACGGCACGAGCGGTGACAAGCAAATTTCCATCGATGGAGAATATCCATTCAAAACTGGCACACCCTCGGAGTCTGAGGTTAGTTCATTGTTAAACATGTCTCTACAAATTTAGAGATCGTAACTGCACCGTAGATAAGAGGATTCGTCGTTTTTCAAATATCGAAATAAACATATTTTTCTACGAAGTCACATCCAATTTAATTTTCCGGCTTATTACGCCGTTCGCGAAGAAAAATCGTTAAAAAAATTATTCCGAAAAAAAAAGGATATTACGAAAATAATTTTTCGTAATTGTGGCATAGTTTTGTTTTTTCTACCAGTCATATTTTTGCCGTTTTCAGACTCCGAGCGAAAGAGCGCAGAGATACAAAAATTTGGGTAACACTGTGTTCAAAGCTGGAAAATACGACGAGGCCATCGCTCAGTACAACATGGCCATCGAGGCCTGTCCTAAGGAAAACAAATCTGATCTTGCGACATTCTATCAAAACAGAGCGGCAGCATACGAACAGCTTGTAAGTTTTGCGATTGATTTAAAAAAAAAATTGCAAATGCACATGAAAAAAAAAAATCGATTTTTTTTTTTTTTTTTTTTCATAAAATTTTATTTTCTTGTTACTTTTTATTTTTTATTTAACTTATTTTGATTTTCGGTTGCAGAAAAAATATAGTGCAGTTAAGGAAGACTGTACAAGAGCCCTGGAATTGAAGCCAAGGTACGCGAAGGCGTTGCTTCGCAGAGCCCGCGCCATGGAGCGAATGAACGAATTGGAATTGGTTTTGGAGGACGTAACAGCCGCGTGTATTTTGGAGCAATTTCAAAATCAAACAACGCTTCAGATGGCTGATCGAGTTCTCAAACAACTCGGTTAGTATGGCAAAAACTGAAAAAAAAAAAAAAAGATCGCAACTTTTTTCGGAGATCGAGAAACCCTCGAAAACGAGTGTTAATTAATTTGATTTAAATCGTTGAAATTCGACAGGGAAGCAACACGCGCAGGAGCACATGGAGAACAAAATACCGGTGATGCCGAGCAAACATTTTATCAAATCATATTTTAGTTCGTTCAAAAACGATCCATTCGTCACTGAAACAACGGAAACATCCGGCGATACCGTCGATGAAGAAGAAAGCAAAGGTTTGGAAAAGGCGAAACAGGCGCTCAAGGAACAAAGATACGACGATATAATACCGATTTGTAACGAAGAGATCGATCGTTTCGAGAACAAAGATAGACCCGTTACAATGCAATTGTATCTTATGCGCGCGACTTTCCACATTCTATTGGGTCAACACGAGGAGGCGATGACCGATCTTGAGACTGTAATCAGCAGCAAAACCGCCAGCAAAGCGGTCAAAGTCAATGCGCTGATAAATCGCGCAAGTCTCTACATGCAACTGGAGAATCACGAAAAATGCTTCGAGGATTATAAATTGGCTGTTGAGATCGATGCCAATAGCAGCGATATTTATCATCACAGGGGACAGGTAAATTAAAAAAATTCTAAAGTAAAAAAAAAAGCATCGCGATCGTTTGTCAAACTATTCGCACGGTTACAAATCGTGTCGCGAAAGATCTTATAAATAACGGGGAATGTCGCGAAGAGTTACGTTTCTGCTCTGTGGAATAAGATAATATTTCTACAACTTTCTTACGTTTGCAAAAATTATCTACAGAGATAATTTAGTAATAGTAAATAATAGTATAATAGTATTCTATAACAATAGAAGAGAGATATAGATCTCTAAGAATAGAATTCATAGGTAATCGAAGTATTCCTTAAGAATACTACTTTCTCCTATAGAATACTATTTTCTCCAATAAAATATACTATTCCTTACTATAGAATACTATTTCGTCAGGAATACTATCTTCGAGAGTCCGCAACAAAATGCATTGCCAATAAAAAAGTTGATATACATGTTTTTAGATGAACCTTTTGCTCGGAGAAATAGACGAGGCTAAGGAAGATTCCGAGAAGGCATTGAGTCTGAATCCCGAGTTCGGTGTTGGAGTCGCGCAGAAATGTTACACCGACTATCGTTACGCGGTGACGAAGCGTTCGGTGCACCTGGTTAACGCCGCTATGGCGAACTTCGAAAAGGCTTTCGAGAAGTTCCCAGACTGTGGTGAATGTTACACATTATACGCGCAGGTAAAGTTCACGAGTAATTTTTTTGCTCCATTCGTCGCAAAAGTGTTTCATCGTCACACCGAAAATTTCCTACAAATCTTCTTATTTCCCAATCGCAAAACAGGTTCTGGCCGATTCGCAAGAATTCGAAAAAGCTGACAAGCATTTCGAAAAAGCGATTATGAAAGATCCGAAAAACGCGACGGTTCTCGTACATCGAGGACTTTTGCAGCTTCAGTGGAACGGCGATGTACCGAAGGCAGTTGATTTTATAAGAAAAGCGTTGGAAATTGACGACAAGAGCGGATTCGCGTATGAGACTCTGGCAACTATCGAAGTTCAGAGGTACGAATATCGATTGTTCAATTAAAGTCAATTTTTTCATTGCATCAGATGGAATATACTAATTTTATTATTTATCGATGAAATACGACGCAATTTTGGGGATATCGGCTTATTAATTAACAGTATTGCATCGTGGAAGTTCACCTTATTCCGCGTTCGCGAATTCGAGGAAAATGGATACTGATGTTAATGATTTATTTTCCAGGGGACACCTCCGAGAAGCCATAGACCTATTCGACAAAGCACTCGCTTTGGGTCGATCCGCAATGGAATTGACGCACATATTCAGCTTGAAGGACGCAGCGAAAGCTCAACTCAAAGTAACGGAGCGTCTGGGCGCCGAATTGATGTGGATGCCGCAGGGAATGTCGTAAAACTTTCGTACATTCAAAACTGAGACGAATAAATTCAAAGATGTATCAAATAAACAAAGATATCGGCGTTTAAAGCGCATTTTATGAATTGCTGGTCATGAAAATTGGTTTATTTCGTCTTAAGGCGAAATCGCGTCTAATCGAATCGTAGCAGAGTCCGCGAGCGTAACGCGAAATCACCAATTGTCGAGTGCCTATTTCCGCTATCGCATTACCATAGCCTATCGTCGAATCGCTGAAATTACGACACCCATTTCCGGATTTACTTGTCGTTTTTTTTTCTCTTTTTTTTTTTTAAATCATCCTATTGCTCAGATCTCGCAAAAGTATTTTCTTTTTCATTGCAGAATGTTGAAAAAAAAAAAAAAAAAAAATCGTAGTCTGTTGTATATTTTAATCGGTCCTATTACTCATTTTGTTACACACTCGTCCTGTATTACGTAAAAAAAAACTTGTACGTACGATAATCGACAAATAAAGAAAAGTTTTGATCCACGAGAGTTGCAAAGATTGTAGAAAGAACTATCGCTATCACGGAATTACGTTACACGAGACTTGTCGCGCTTTGTATTGTATACGATGTGTGTAGCGCTCCTTATGATAATTTATATTACTATATTGTTTGTTGAGGCTTATCAATTACATAAGAAAACAAAAAAAAAACATTATAATGGCTCATTTATTTTTTTCCCTGAGTATATTTTCTTAATCAAGGATATCGAATTGTCGACGTAATAAAAATTCATATACAAGAAAATGGTACGATTAGTATTTTACATAATTTTTTCTTTAACCCGCTCGGCAGATTCTATTAATCGCGGTATTGCTTTCTGAAAAGCATTGTATCCATTATTGCCTCTTGTCTTTTTTCTTTTACTCAACGACTAGAGGATAATTTGGTTTTTTTTTTTTTTTTTTTTTACAATTGCACCCTTAAAAAACTGTATAATATCATCCATTGGATTCGGCACTCAAGATATGGAACTCCTGTTCCAGCGAATGCCATATTTGCCACTCAAATTTATGCACCTTTTTCCACATTTATCGGTGGTAAGTTCGCTTGCGTTTTGAGAGAAAAAAAAACTTCTCAAACGTCGTAAAACAAAGACGCGAGTGGATATCTTATTACGAAAGCCAATAAGCTGCCAGCAGCCTGAAATAAATAAAAACAATCGATAACAAGAGTAACATCGGTAACAATCGATTTAAAGAGATCTATTCGATTAAAAGTTTACGAAAAAATTGGTATTGTGAATTTTTATTCTATAATTACCTGAATCAGTAATAGAATCCTTGTGAGATCTGCTTCCCTCGTTGGACCGATTTTTATCAGAACGAAATTTATCAGTGTTAAATTATTGCACGTTACCACGCCTTCCTGATCCTCGTGCCAATTTACCATCCTTAGACTTCTGAATAGCCACATTATTAATCTCGCTGATTGGGGAGTAAAATATATACACATAAAAAATAAAGTCTATCGAAAGAAATTTATTTATAATAAATAATTTATGAATTTTTTTTCATTCAACGTACCGAGAGCATTCAGTTCGGATTTTCTGAAAACCGTGACGCTGGGATCGAGTTTTTCGCTCTGTTTGTTGTATCTGTAATTTTGAAAAAAAAAAAATCGAAAAATTTGGTACGCAATACTCGTGTTTTCGAGTTCTCGAAAACACTCCCTTGTTGATACGTTTGATTTATTACGTACTT
The DNA here is from genome assembly GCA_963971235.1 of Cryptus armator. NCBI lineage: Eukaryota > Metazoa > Arthropoda > Insecta > Hymenoptera > Ichneumonidae > Cryptus > Cryptus armator. The sequence goes on along the minus strand of OZ020242.1, from coordinate 10,079,087 downwards.
TGGTAATCTATGTCTGGGACACGGCACGAGATGAAACAGCTGCGGTACGCTGTACAAGAAATTCAATATCTGCGGAATGAAGAATAATAGTGTCGTTTTGCTAAAATGACCGATTATACCGACAACGGCGAACGTCATTCCTGACAAATAGCAAAACGTATCGCCGACGAAAACTTGAGACGGATACCTGAAAAAAAAAAAAAAAAAAACATCGATGCTAAAAACATTAATTTCGAATCGCGCGATCCTGTGTAACGCGAACTACGAGTTGCGCTCCTGCCGTTAACACGAAATCATAGCCCGGATGCTGCGCTCGATATTGCTACTCGAATCAGAGATCGCATGGTACACCCTTCGGCATCAGGTCAATAACGGGCGGTAGAGACACACCTGCGGCTTTCTCGGCGCCTACCATTGTGCCGTCGAGCAGATGTTTCGACGGCGGACTCAAGGATGAGATTCGGAAAAAAAGAAAACCGTAGAAAGAGATGAGAGTTAAAATAAGAATGCTGCAACTGAAGAAGTAGGAGGCAGTCAGTCGCTTCACTCGATCGTGGGGAATCGACCACGTGCACTGGAGAAAGAACTGCAGTGCGGTGGAACAGATCGTATACGGAGCTTCCGAAGTTTAGTGCATTTTATAATCGTATAAAACGCAATAAATTTCGAAAGTACGTTTGAAATTCTTTAAAAAACTGTTTAATTTCTTCCGAATTCCTTGAATTTCGAAACCAATAAAGATTCGAAAACGGTGAACAATGCAGGTGTGTGGATTTTGTATTTAATTAAGATTCTTCGAACGAAAAGATTGCTGAAGTATAAGTAATTGCGCATTGATTCAAATATCACGTATCGATAATTCGTGATTCCGTGTTTTTTTTTTTTCGTACTCTTAACATTACACGCGAGAGATGACTTCGATTATTGTACCGACAGCTAAACTCAGTCTGTTTGATGTTCGTGTATCAATTCGCGAGTTAAAATTTTCAAAAATAGAATAATTAAAAACAGGTCAGCGAGCAGACGAAGCTGTATTCCGCAATTATCTCCGATACGATTTTTTTTTTCACGACAATAATACATCTCTCATAAACGTAACAAAAATCCAATAATAACAATTCACTTTAGAAGATTGCGAATTATTATGAATTTTATTTTATCCGCGTATTCATTTAATTAAAAATATATAAAATAAAATCGGTATATTTAGAGACTCCGCTTTCCGCTATTCACGATACGGACTCCGTTATCAATCATATATGTAAATAACGATCGATTTAAAAAAAATGGGTCGGTGAAAATCGCGAATCATCATTGCAATAAGTTCCTCACGCCCTCAATTTTCGTCTCTCGCAGAAGTCCGAGAAAAATAAGAAAAAAATTCGCGATAACGCAGCCTTCGAAGATTCCGTACTCCGTTCATTCAACCTAAACGTGCACAGCGTTTCCGTGACTCATCAACGTGACTACGACTTGGCGAACCCATTCCTCGCGATTAAAGTGTACAATACTCTAAACATTACGACGATATATATCTCATTGGCCAAACGCATGCGCTTCTGTTGTGCCGCGAACGCGCCTGTCGTCTATCGTTGGGTCGACGATTCCGGCCGCATTTGGTCGCGACGCGAAGTCGAGACGAAGTACCTACAGGGGCGGTTACATCTCGGGTGTGGTATTTAATCTTTTTTTGTTACTATCCGAAAGAGACAAATCCAAACGCGAAAAAAACTTCCGGTCAACGAAATCGAAAACTTCGGAAATATATCGAAATAATTTTTGGTACAATATCTTCGATTGCCGAATGTACAAAACGAGAATAACGCTCGTTATAGCTGAAAACGCTATTAATATGCGTGGGAATGCAGCGGGAGGTCTCGGTGCCGGGAAAGGGTCTCGGCGCGTTTAGCTACTATCCGTCGGTGAGTCTGACCGTCGCGCATTTACTATCGGTGCCACATGAAGCCGGTACAGCCGATGACGTCATCGTGGCCAGTGTTGTCGCGACTCCAATGACGTTTGACGACGTCAAACGCCGTACCGGCAATAGAATTGCTCCGAATTTGATAAATCATCCGGTCTCCGTGCTTCGGAAGAACGCAGCTTCCCATCCCCACCCCCCTCCGTCTGGGTACCGGGCGAAGTTGTACTTTAAAAATCGATAACGTCCAGAAATCTTGAAGAAGTTTTCTCCCGGATAAGAAGCGGCGCGCGGCCGTTTGATTCAGAATTGGGTGGTACCGGAGAAAAATTATTATATCGCGCGTAACAAATATTACTAATGTTGCAGATTTTCGAATACGGGGAATATAAGGAATTGGATGATACATTTGTAAGGCGTTTGAGGAGAGAAGTAATATGACTCGTGAAATTTCGAAGACGTTCGGGTAAAGTTGGAAAAGAAAGGGTGGTGCCATGCAGACCCGCATCGATGGAAAGCTCCTCGTGCTCTACACGCTTCTCGTTCTTCAAGTTCTGATCGTCATGATATATGTCGCATCGACACCACCATCCGAATTCGTTGCATCGACGACCGGAACTCCGGTCAGCTTCGTTAACGTTGAGACTAATCAGGTAAAGATTTGACTTCAACTTTCGTTAATTTTTTTTTTTTTTTTTTTTTTTTTCGGAAAAATGTTTGATTCTTAAATTTTGAAAATATGATAACTCAGTTACTTTAAATTAATTGTTTGAGAAAATCATTGGTGTGAGCGATTCTGTGACATGCATTTTTTTTTTGCTTTTCTCTCAAATATGTTTTTAATATTCAAGAAATATATTTTCCGAATCTCAAAATTCGACGTTTTTTTTTTTGTACCAATCGCGATTCCGACACAAGTATTTGCCTAAATGTGAACCGTTCAATTCGAATACCCGAAAAAAAATCGAGGAATAAAAAAAACTATTCAAACGTCCGTCGAAAATTTCTTTAAATTTAACGATCGCAAAGCTTTAATTATTCCGAGAAAAGTTGCGACGTGAAGATTATCTTAATCGAAATTTTCGTTTAAACTTTTTCAGGTGCTTCCAAATGCGAAAAGTAATCGCAAGCCGGTCTACCAGACAATTATCGGAGAGGCGAGACTGCAGTACGTGAGAACGTCGGATCTCTTCGAGACGTACAACGCGACGTTGTGTTGGAAAAAGGGCGTTGACGACAGGAGGATGCGAGAGGAAAAGGATCTGAACAGATGTATCTGTAGTCACGGTTGGCACGGTGCCGACTGTGGTCAACCGGAAGTAGTTTGGCGCGCGATAATGGCATCGAAGCAAAATATCAAATTGAAACTTCGCCGCGCAGCAAGAAGAATAATATACGCGTTCAACGTGAACGATTATAATTCAGCGATCGCCGAAGTAATAGTCGAAGAACTTTATAACGTAGTCGATTTCTTCGTTATATACGATTTTAGTAACGCGGAGGACAATTTTCGTCACAAACTCGCGAAGGGTCTTCTCGGACCGCAGCAGAACAAAATAATATACGTTAACGCTGCGTCGAAAGCGCGAAAACCATCGCGTATTATATCAAAGTATATCTGGGACAGGGTCAACGGTATAGTGAAAAATATGAGAGACGACGATATTTACGTGACGACGGAAGTCGAACAAGTGTTGAACTCACGGGCATTGATGTTCCTCAAAGTATACGACGGTTGGCCGCAACCGATAGGCTTTCGTTTAAGATGGTCGGTTTTCGGTTTTTTCTGGCAACATCCGTCGAAAACAATGATAATGGTGGGTGCGAGTACCGTTGGTTTGACGAGGGAAGCTTATCGCACGAACTCGATGGTGCTACAACGAGATTTCGCCGGTGAAACGAGCGAACGCGATGTTCTCGGTCTCGTGATCGGTGACTTAAACCACTACGGGGGATGGTACTGCAACTATTGTCAAGCACCGGCGAATATAATAATCGCTCTTCATCGCGACACCAGCAAATCGAAAGAATTGAGATTCGAAAAAAATGCGGATGTTCCTTTCGTCGAGGATCTTATCGGGACCGGCGTGTGGTTGGACGGTAAGACGAATCTTCTCAGAGCTTACAAATCGCGCGATCCCTATTTCGCTCCCGAAACGGTACTCGACAATACGTGGAAATACGATTGGTTGGTGGAGAATTTTTACGCCAAGTTAGACTACTACTGACACAAGTGGCGATAATAAGACTGTGATATTAACTCATACTCCGGATACTCGATGTACACTAAACCTCTACATATTATTATATACCGAATTTATATACACTATATAAATCAATATGTTGAATTAAAAGTATGAACGTTGAATAATTTATACACATATATAGCATGGAAAAAAAAATCAAGGAATACGTCGATATATCGTTTTATTTTTTTTCCCGCTACGAAACTTAGAAAATATATTTTAAAGAGGGTGTATCGTGACATTACGATAAAAACTTGAAAAAAAAAAAATCATTTATGTAGGAAGTGCTAAGACCATTTATTTTGCATAATAATAATTCCGAAAAGTTATTAACAAATTAGTTTTTAAAAAATTATTCAACAACTCATCCGGCAAACGAACTTTTTTTCAGCAAAAACTAATTTGTTAACTTTTTTGGAATATTTTCTATTTTTTGAAAATTCTCTGAAATTTGAAAAAATTTTTGTCATAATCGGTTAAATCGAATATGTATAATGCGTAGTCTTTTTGAAAAAACATATCCAAAATCCGCGACTTTTCATTCATAAAAAAAAAAAACAAAAAATTCGATTAGAGAAAATTGTAAAAAAATTGATACGTATTGAGAAAAATTAAGAAATTAATTCCTGTTAAATAAAGTTTGATTTCCGGATTATTCGCCAAATAATTTTATTGAAACTGATTTGTTGATCGATTTTCAACATTATTGTGATGCAAAATTGACGTTCTCGGCACCTTCCATATGCTTGAATTTTATCCAATTTTTATCCCATTGGGAAGTATTTGAAAGTCTCTGCGAATTTTTGACTGAAAATGTAACGATAGTTCCTCCTTAAATCTTATTATACGTCTTTACTCACCAGTTGTGCTTGAAGAGCGCGAGAGACGTCGATATGTACGGAAGCATAAAGTAGAGAGAGAATTGATGGGCTTTCCAAAGATTTCCTCCCAATTCAACGATATTGAATGCTGTGATGCTACCAGCTATTATCAAACTCTGTCCGACTTCCAGGCCGTTTATTCCGGCCAAAATGTTGATCGCGTTTGTACAGAACACGGCAAGCATTCCCATATATAGGTAATACAAGAGCCACAGATCAACAGAGAAGCCAAACCACGATCTCAGCGGTTTAGGTACGATAATCAGTGTGGAATTGAAGTTAACATAATAAACCATCAACAGTGGCAACGAAGCCACCGTTGGTAGGAGCAACTTGTGTCTCCATCTCAGATCCAATACATCGTCTGCAAAGCCCAGGAGCAGCATACAACAGATCGAGAGGAGAGCAGCCAAAAGCTCGACAAACTGAAAAATAAATTTATTCTCGTTAATCTTATTATCGAAAATTTCAAATAAAAAGAAAAAAATAATTCTAATTTTTAGGGAATTACCTCGCTGTGCGGAAAACTCGCATTCTTGACAATATAGTCGGCAAATGGCACCGGTATGAAGAGAAACATTGTTATGAGAAATATACAACCGCTCACTACTCCCAACGCTTCAGGGCTGTGAAAAAGAAAAATTTGAATCTCCGTGAAAATTTTAACTGGAATCGAAACTAAAAATTGGAAGTTTTTCATTTGTTTAAAAAAAACGAAAAAAAAAATTGGGTATTTCGAAAAATAAGTTTATGTTCCCATATTGATAATTTGCACAGGAATTTGTCGGCCGAAATAAGTTACTTACATCTTATCACTCTGTTTCTTGTTCATGTCGACCCCGTAGAGGTTAGCTTTGATGAACATATCACGAAGTTTCGGTATCAAGCGTACAGTTACGAAAAATGCGACGACCGACATAACGAAATTAATCGCGATCGGCAGGCCGATTTTCCACGTCTCTTCGCGTTTTTCCATTTCGACGTTTATTCTTTCGTATTATCGAAATAACTGTGGAAAACAAAAAACAAACAAACACCGGCTTTCCAGATTGCAACGCGGTTCCTCACGCAAGTCCGACGTGGCTTAACATGATTGACTTCACTCGATTGTAGTTTTTTCTCAAATACGAAATTTTAAATTCATAACGCGATGGATAATGAAACTTTGAACTTTTTCATCGCGTCGCGTAAGTTAAGAGTTATTTTGCTTTGAATGGGTTACAAATAAAATGAAGAGATTCACGCGCCGAGACATACAACGCTAGAAAAAGCAAACCGTAACTGTCGGTAAACACTGGTGCACCGAAAATTTCATGCACATATACTATATATAAGGATACAAGACTATCAGCTGGTTGCTGATCGTGATGCAAGTGTCACACAGGCACTGGCACGAGGCGCTTTTGTGAAGGTGCTGTTACGCGTGCAAAATCGCAATTTTTTCCACCGGATTTGCCTATTACTACGACACAGAGTTAAAAATTGTCATTAAGTAAGTAAATTATTAATAGAATTGCGTTCAATTCTTATTTTGTTTTCTACAAACATCGATCGATTGAACAAAAATAAAATATTGTCGTCTTTCCTGTCCAGTGTTCTACACAATATTTTGGCTCCAAAATTCATTAAATCGAACTATTCGAACACAGCACGACCCATACGTATTGTACAATCGATTGACGGGTCACTTTTTCCATATTTTATTGGCAATAATTATTTTTTCGAGAAACTTATTCAATCGGTTGTCGTTGTCGGTGAATCATCGTCATAACCTGCATTTCAATAATAATATTCTGTTGTCTTAACAGGTTGTTTAACGAAAAAATAACTTAATGCCCTTTATTTCTGATTGGATTTTACGAAGACCTTTTTTTAGCTAAAGTTAAAAGCCCCATAACAATTTAGAATCAATATTGACAGTTAAGATGTACGCAATTGCAAAAACATACAAAAATATTGAAAGCGAAAAATGTTTACAAGTACTTTCCGTTGCATCGTACAGTAACAATTACAGAACTTTGATTCTTCGATGATAAAGTTCACCATATTCACTCAATGTAATGCAAGCGTTTTATTCTTACTGCGGCAAACAAAAAAATCAAAATAATTGACAAATTCAAATTATGAGAAGTCAAATGTTTGACATGCATTTCTGATTATTAATTTTTTTTTTCATTGAAGAACAATTCTCCCAAAACGGAGAATGTTTTAAATCATAAGAAATTTCAGAGAATTCATTTAACTCGTATGATCTCTACTTTTGTTTACTCGCAATGCAAAAGCAAATAATGCCATTAAGAGTTACCGCAGCAGTTGCAAAGTTTGCAGTTAACACAGAAAATGATTTCTTCTGAAATAGTTATTTAAAATGTTTTGATATTTCATTATATATTATTTATTTTTATTTACATTATTTCTCTGAGATAATCATTTTTTACATTTGCATTTTTACATTTACACATTTACATTTACTTTAAAATTTTTTATTTTTATTTACATTATTTGTCCTGAATAATCATTTTTTTCTTATACTCAGATATTCAGTATCTCATTATTCTTCATTCAAAGATTTATCCACCTCTGTTCCCTTGAATCGTCGAATGACAACATTTAGGTACAAATTACAAGTAAATAATAATGTTTCACATTATTGCTTCATCATAGTGTACGTTTTGTTCTGAACATAAAACGGAGCGTTTAGAAACAGTAAAATAGCGATAATGTACCGCGGAGATTATATCACAAAATGTAGGAAATGCCGCGCGTAAATATAGTCGATAGTTGCTTCGTCCGTTTGCACCGAGTTTTCCGTAGTTTCGCGTTGATTAAAGTTAATCAAAGTCCGGATAAAGGAAATTTTTTTCTCTTGTGCGTATCTTGTTTACAAAATAAATAAAAAATTGTCTTTCCTTTGTTTTGCCACAATTATTAAATAGTCAGAATATTACTGTATTAAAAAAAAAATCTGCATAAATCTCATCTCTTTGCTTTTCTCGTGTTTCGCTTAAAAAATTAAAAGTTCGAAAAAAAAGGGGAAATATCCTGTATATGACAAATTTACAATTTTATTCTTGTGATGCGGAATTTTTAAAACGGACTTCAGCTAACAAAGTTACAAATCATTTATTTATTTAATTGTTTTTTTTACAGAAAATGGATAACGAAAAGCAAAAAGATGAAATCATAGCTCTGGAGAGTATATACAACGAGGAAGAATTTTCGTACCAAGAAATCGACGGCAAGCGGGAATGTACCCTAAAAGCTTTCATTCGTTTACCCGACGATTTTCACTTGAATTACAAGGATACGAGAAATCACGAGCAGCCGGTTACAAAAGTTCCTATATCGCATCTGCCGCCTGTGACGCTTTACGTATCCTTGCCGCTGGATTATCCATCGAAATCGCCGCCAAAATTAACGCTGTGCTCCTCTTGGCTTCGGCATTCGATGCTTTCAAAATTGTGCAAAAAACTCGATCAGCTACGGGAGGAAAATGAGGAACAAGAGATTTTGTTCACGTGGATGGCATTTCTTCAAAATGAGACATTTGAGTTTTTGGATATTAAGGAACATTTAGACATAAGTTACGCTTACACAATGCACATAGCTGCCTTGGAAAAAGTACAGAATTCCCCTGTAAATAAGAACACTTCCGACGAACAATCAAATACGAGAGCGGAGGGAAATACCGTTGTAGTTTCGGAGAACACGAGATCTCACGTTGATGGAAAATTGATGCATCGTAAACGTTGCCGAAAGCCGAGAAACAAAAATCCAATTGACCAAAGAGCCGTCGTCGATAGGCCGAGCAGTAAAAATCTCGTTCAACTTCTCGTAGATTACAACGAGGAGCGAAATCGCATAGAATTCAAGAAGAGTTTCTATATGTGTAAAATTTGCTTCATGGAAAAATCCGGCGAACACAGCACAGTTTTTACACCGTGTAGACACGTGTATTGCAAGGAATGTATTACAGGATATTTGGAGATAAGAATTAAGGACGGTAGCGTTCAGAATATCTGTTGTCCGGAAGAGAAATGTACTTCCGAAGCGACACCCGGTCAGGTAATAGAATTGCATATAAAAAAAATTCAAAAATCTTTTTTTTTTATTTTTTTACGAATTTTAATAATTGTTGCAATTTCAGATCAAAGACCTCATTAGTCCCGAATTGTTTGCAAAGTACGATTCCATTCTCTTGAGTGTCACGTTGGAAACGATGACAGACATCGTATATTGTCCGCGTCGACATTGCCAGTACCCCGTGAGTCGGGAACCCAACGAACAAATGGCCAATTGTCCAGCGTGTCAATACGCCTTCTGCGTCTTCTGCAAAATGGTTTACCACGGTATCGAACCGTGTAAAGTCAATTCAGGTACGACGTTTATTTTAAACTCTGATAATCGATGTTCGAATAATATATTACGATTTGTGTCGTTATTTAACAGCTGAGAAAGAAAAACTCGTAACTGAGTATCAGGATGCATCGGCCGAAATGAAAATCAAACTGGAGCAGCGGTACGGCAAGAAACAGTTGCAAATATTGGTGGAGAACACGATGTCGGAAAATTGGATAACGAGCAATAGCCATCATTGTCCTCATTGCAATGCGGCGATCGAGGTAACGGAATTTAATCGAAAATTCGCCAAAAAAAAGGGAAAAAAATATTAGCGTTCGTAAAGTTTAGATTTGTGTCATTGATACACTACTTATAACAATACTTTGTCGTTAGAAATCGGACGGCTGCAACAAAATGACGTGCGGTCGTTGCAACACTTACTTCTGTTGGATATGCGGCGCGCGACTGAATCATCAACTTCCTTATTTGCACTATCGAAATCCGGAATCAAAGTGCTTCAACAAACTTTATCAAGGGCTCATCCCGGACGAGGATGAGGACGATGACGATATCGATTTTCCGGCCGTCTATCTCGACGTTGACTCCGAGGACGATGAACTTTACGACGATATTCTCATCGATATGGACATTTAGTCGGTGAAGAAAAAAAAAAACGAATTATTGGAGGAAAAAGCGTTATCTTAAAGCGAAAAAAACATCAATTGCTAACGTTGTTTGCTATATATTGTTTTGCATTATTTGTGTTATCATCGAGACAAGTTGATGATTTAATATTTATACTTAGAAGTCATTAATTTATACTTGTATCGATTGGGTAACTCGGTATAATTAAAATACGCTGAGATTACAATAAAGAAAAGCATAAGATGTTTGTAAAACGTTGATACTATTTTTTTAAGCAAATTTGTAGCATTAAAAAAAAGAAAATACGTTAATTTGCGGATTCAGAGGCATTGCGAAGTATCTATAAAGAGCTATAAAAATTATTTGATTCAGAAATCCACATTTTAGTGCAAAATTTTTATATTAATTACATAAATACATATATTTATAATCTCAATGGACCCATTGCCGTTTGTACAAAATCTGCGGTAATAACTATTTCAATAATTAATATTGAACCATTCGTTTCACCAGCCACCCGTAATATTCACTTTAGATTTTAAAAAATCATAATTTAAAATATAATGTGGTGCTATACCCGCTAGCGCCGTGTCTTAACCGATATATCGCGAATTTAATTTATCATAGTTTACTCTTTCCCGCGCCAATAAGAAATGCGCTCACGTGCGGAGCGACGTATTCGGGATTATTGTTATGAACGTCGTGATTGCCCCGAACTCTCGCAATTGTATAATTACTCGTAACATTTTTGATTACCGCTTCCAACGTCTTTACGCTGTAGGGTCCGTGAAACCACGACGATTCCGCCAAAATGACTAAAACCGGAATATTCAAATGTTTTATTATTTCCGCGTACTGACGAACACCGAAAAGTGGATTGAGAAATATTCTCAATCTGAAGTCGCGATTGAATTTGTACAGTTCGCCGACTTTCGTTGTTCCTCTGACGAACAGAGCCTCCGCAGCCGGAGAATTCAGCGAGAAATTTCTTTTGTTTTTCAACGCGTACAAAATTTCGTCTTTGGTGTAAAGAGGCGCCGATTTCGCGGCGTTCGTCGCCTGTACTGCGGTATCTTGTAGAGTTCGAATTTTTTCGAGAAGTTCGTCGTTCTTCACGACAGTCGGAATAAATCCGTCGATGCAGATAAGTCGCGTTATTCTATTGGGATACAAAATACTTGTAAAAACTCCCAATTGAGAACCGAAACTGTGACCCATATAGATGCAATTATCCCATTTTAAAGCGTCGAGAACGAGTCTTATGGCTAAAACATAATTAAAATAATCGAGTTGTATGCCAAGCGGTAGAGGCGACGAGAGGCCGTGTCCCGGCAAATCTATCGTAACGTAATAAAAACTTTGCGGTAACAGTGGAATTAGCCTATCGAATGATCCTGCATTGTCGAGAGTTCCATGGACCACCAGGACTCGGGTCGCCTCTGACGATCCCCACGATTTTCCAGCTATGTATCCCCATGGTACCGTCAATCTTATTTCTTCTATTTTTCTAGTAGAACTCATTGTAATACTGTGCCGTTACCTACGCCACGAATCTGGAATTAAATTTTTTATTTAAATTAAATATACTTTAGATTGTTATTTTTGCAGCAAAGTATCGAAACACTAAAAACGTTACATACATTTTTTTTTTTTTTTTCTGATATTTTGTAGTTATTTCACGGATACGGGAAAAAACAATTTAAACATTTTAATAACAACAACAAAACAATGGAATAAAATTAATTACTTTTTATATTTTTGTTTATTTTTTACCGTTTTGTTTTTTTTTTTTGTACAGTTATACTTTAGGAATACTTTGAACAATTCATACGATGACTCGAATGAATTCGTAGAAATAAAAAAGACGACGTCAACGAACATCGTTAATCACAGTTGACTGTCAATCAAACCGTTCTATTGCGAAATTGTTAGTACCTGTTGTCGATTCGTTTACGCTGATACCGCTGATTTTCTGGATGATTGATTCGAAAGTAACTGCAATATTTTCGTTTGAGGATGGGAACTATTGTTTTCACCTGTTTCGGATATATCATAGAATAAACACTCCGTATTGTCGGAAATATAATAATTGTGATGGTGACACTGTCGCAACTGAATGATTACTGTTCGCAGAACATATCAGGGATCAAAGGTTTAAAGTTACATGACTATTCATAACTATACTTTATCGCAATATCAATAAAATGTAACCAAGCAAAACTATGTAACTTCATTCACTCGAAATCCTTATGCCGAGTTTACAATGGTCACACGTGTTACGGAACTCAGCATTCATCGGATACTCAACAAGGCGTTTCCACACTATTCAATTAGGGTTATCAGGTATAAAAAAAATGACTGATGAAACAATAATAAATGCCAGACAACGGTTGATAAAAATAAATTAAATCTTCCACGACCGGTGTCGAAGTTTATATGTTCGCGATAAATAATTATTTGCAAAAACTAGTTGAAAAAGTTGGATGCGGTCATATGACTATCAGTAATGAGAAATTACCGATAGCTATACTATATTTTGTAAAATGATCGATTCTTAATAATCGATTACTTTATTTACCCTCTTACATTAACTTTCTTTCAGCTATCCTCGATTTATGCGTTTATTTTCAATTGAAATTATTAAATTTTTTTATCAATTAATCGTGAAAGATCAAAGAACGTCCTAAAGAAATTCCTAATTTGTCCCCGTCACAGAAATTTTCCTCCTTATTTGAATGACGTCACAGGACGGTATAATGACGGTCAATAATACGTGTGAAGGCTGTCGTCAATTACATGTTATTATTGTGTTACACGCAATCAGTAATCCGTCAAACAAGCAATAAACAAAATTTGGCAAACAACGAATTGAATACATCGAATATTTGGATATATTTTTTTGCGTGAAGAACCGCAGTTCTTGAAAGATTGTCGGCCCTGCGATGCTAAAAAAAAAGGAGCGGGGAGGGGGCAAAGCAAGCAGGCCTACCGCCGAATGTTTTGCCCTATTGTTCGGTAATGTCGTGAGAAGACGATGAATTTTCGAGTGTGTTTTATCAAATCAAGACGAAGTTATATCGTTGATAATGTTTAACGCGTCGAACGGGATGAAGTGTCCGCCTTGTGAGAGACACAGATTGCGGTAATACCGGGTGTAAAATAGAAGATATAGACGACGGGAACCCTTTGTCATGGACATGCAGGCTCCCAATGGTTCGTATACTGTTTTTCTTCGCAAACGCTATACACAAAGTCCAAACAGCTTACGAACGCCGGCAATTTTTTATCATTTTCTTGCATGAAATTCGCCAAACTTTTTGTGCCATTTGTATCATTTTTTTTATTTTTTTCACCGTGTTACACGGACCCGTCGCAAAACCTGCGAAATTTCTCTCGTAAAAAAGGTTAAATAAACGAAATTTTTTTTCGGGGACGCCTGGCGTCGTTTCCAGGAACACGATTCGTTATCTTTTGCCGCTCGTCAAATTCATCCACATGATTTTTTACGAAATTCTTTGACGTTCACGCACAGTCAATATTTTGTCACGTGTTTCAAACACTCTTTTCATGTTCTCCAAAAAAAATGTTCATTAACTGACATATCTTTATTCCATCAAGGATACGAATTCGAGTTCATAGGAAATACCGCTCAATGGTTTTCTAAAAATTCTAAACATCGACTGTTATATTGCACTTAAGGAGAGTCTAGAGAATGAATTTAATCTGGAAATTTGCTACGTGAAAACAGCTTGTATAAATCTTAGGAATACAAGTCGTTATCATTGACTGCTCAACGATATTTTGCGTCTTATCAAAATATCGAATTGGATTCGGAAACTGTTAAATTAATTAAAAAATTCGATCCGAATGGCAAAATCTTTTTTTTTACATTGTGTTATATTGTTTTGTTTTAATTTTATTTATTTGGAATGCTGAAAAACCAACACGCTTTATTATCTCATACCTAAATGATTGATTTGCAAATCAGGAATGGGTCTTTCTATGAATTCAGTTTACGCATCCATCCCTGGGATGCCGGAACTGGGGATGGTGTGGATGGGAGATATGATGGTTCACGGAGAACCGACTCACGAACTTATGTTGGATCCTCGTCAAGCGGAGAGTCCTTTCTTCACTCACGGCTCGCATTCGTTTGACGACATTAGAAATCATCAAATAGCTCCAACAACGATGGTGAGATACATGCCGACTCAGTTTTCCAACGAATGTTCGGAACCCGACGAAGCAATGGAAGCCGTTGATACGCAAGAGATGCAACAAGTAATGTGCCATTTGATTAACAGAAGATAACGAAAAAAAAGAGGGAAAATTTCAGTAAACAAAAAAAAAAAATTTTAATTTTACGTTTGAAAACTTCGAATTTTGGAAATATTGGAATATTTACAAATTGATTTATAGATTTATAAAATTTGTATCGTTTTTATTAAAAAAATTTATTTTATTTTGAATATTTTCAATTTTGCTTTTATTTTGTTGATATTTAATATTTTTAACTTCAATTACTGATGAATAATCGAAAATATCGATTTACAGGAATACGATCCTCAAGTGGAAGGTCCGGAAATGAGCGAATATCTGACCCTTGAGGATTATATGGGTGACGAAGAACAGGAACAGGTGGTGAATAATGCCGCGACGCAAACGACGCAGGACAATCGCAATAGAAAGATCAAACCGATAAAGCATCCTGGATTAGTCCTCAAAACGCCGATCGCGTATCAACCACATACAGATCTGAATTTTATCCCGATACGAAAGGACGGCATCGGTAAATACCTTCTTCTCTAATGATTCTCAATTTCCTTACTATTAGGTATCGAAACATTTTCCTTTTTTTTTTTAACACTCCACAATGTTTTTTTTCCAACAGCTGTTTGCGAGAAATGCGGAGCTATCGGCGTGAAACATGCATTTTACACGAAAGAACGGAGGTTCTGTAGCAGAGCTTGCGCACGATCGTCGGAACACGCGGCGCCTACGGCCGATTCCACCTACAGTCCGTCGCATTCGGTCGATCAGACAACGCTAACGAACAATACTGACTCGCTAAACGAAGCGAAACCGTCGAAGGACGATGTGAGTCGACATGAATGTTCCCATCGACTATAATCGATGTTCGGCTCTTCCGCGCCGATTAATTATTAATATTCGTTTTTTTTTTTTTTTTTTTCAACGCAGGAACCAATTAAGCCTGTTAACGACGAATCCAACGATTCCGTGTCGAAGAAGAAGGAAAAGGAGAAAGTCGTGACAGAACCAGTTATGCCTGCGGATTTGCCAGTCAGGCGAAAGCGAACCGCCGAAATGGCAGGTTCTTACGATTGGACACCGCACTTGACGGAACCGGGTTTTTGCGCCGCGCCGGTTTCGTGCTTCAAACACGTCAGTACCCCTCATTTTTATTACCAATCCTAAGGCAATATTTCAACGTTAAAACGATATTTACACGTTAATTGCATGTTGTAAAAAAATTTAAAAAAAATACAGGCGCCAATATCCGAGATTTGGGATAACATAACGGTCGGCATGAAAGTCGAAGTTGAGAATACGGATTGCGACGAGGTATGCGAAGCATTTCCCGACTCATTTTGGGTCGCAACGGTATTGAGAATAGCCGGGTATCGAGCGTTGCTCAGGTACGAAGGTTTCGGCCACAACTCTGACAAAGATTTTTGGGTATCTTTGTGCTCCAATGACATTCATCCGGTCGGCTGGTGTGCGACTATAGGAAAGCCACTCATACCACCGAACAGTGAGTATCGGAAAACGATATTTGGCAATAAGCCGCGTTTCGTGCTCTGGCGCTCAGTAGAGTTTCCGTGTGTATCGTTATTACGGAAATAGTACACATAGAAGACTATAATCAGTGCGCACAAAATTCTTGTCAATCAAAGTTCACCGCGTATACATCTTAAAGCTCTTCTGGCAATTGTAGAACAAAAATAATATCCCTCAGTATCGTACAACTACTCTGAAGTTATTATCTCCTTCTTTATTGATTCTCTGATTCATTTTATCCTCAGATCAATATTTGGTACAATAATAACTCGCGACAGAAATTTTTTTTAAATTATTTTTAGTCATCACGACTTTTGATTTATTTTTGCGCGAGCGATGCCCACTGATT
The DNA here is from genome assembly GCA_963971235.1 of Cryptus armator. NCBI lineage: Eukaryota > Metazoa > Arthropoda > Insecta > Hymenoptera > Ichneumonidae > Cryptus > Cryptus armator. Next base: position 10,062,905 of record OZ020242.1, on the reverse strand, counting down.
TCGATACTGTACCCGATTTACTGAGCGTTTAAGCATACGACTTCGAAGATCATAAATAAAAAAATTTCAAATAATCATAAATCTGTTGTTTTTCAGCGATCGCGGATAAATACAAAGATTGGAAGGACTTTCTGACAAGACGTTTAACCGGCGCTAGAACATTGCCAACGAATTTTTACAACAAAGTTAACGAGAGTATGAAGTCGCGATTCCGTTGCGGTTTGCATCTCGAGGTGGTGGACAAGAATAGAATATCACAGGTGAAAGTAGCGACGATACAAAGAATCGTCGGCAAGCGTTTGCACGTGAGATATTACGATTCACCGCCGGAGGACAATGGTTTTTGGTGCCATGAGGATTCGCCGTTGATACATCCAGTCGGTTGGGCCAAACGAGTTGGTCAAACGCTCGACGCTTATCCTGAATATATGGAACGCGTTACGCACTCGAAACTGTGCGTCGACGATGCGATGGAGAGTCTCTTTCACGTGCCAAAGAATCATCATCTTCATCTCGGCTACACGTTTCGGGAAGGAATGAAAATTGAGGCTATAGATCCGCTGAATCTCTCCTCAATATGCGCGGCAACGGTTATGCAGGTCCTGAAGGAAGACTATATAATGATAAGGATCGATAGTTATGACGAAGACGCGAGCGGCGCTGATTGGTTTTGCTACAATGTCAGCTCGCCGTGTATATTTCCTATTGGCTTTTGCGCTCAACACGGCATGCCACTCACACCGCCGAAAGGATACGATCCTACGACCTTCACATGGGACACCTATCTTGCAGAGACCAATACCGTACCCGCACCCGTACAGCTCTTTAATCGGGTAGATAAACATTACGCAAGAGATATATCATTTGATTAGATTTGAACCCAAAAACACTACAGATATTTGTGCGCCTTATCAACGCCACGCATGGGCTCCGAGAGACAGATTTTGTCATTGGGAAACTTGACAAAAAATCAATTTTTTTTAGTTTAATTATAGCGAAATGAAAACGCCAGAATGCGAGAAAAATATCAAGAAGAACTAAAATGAAGATTTTTTTCTTAACTGACGATTTCCTCTCAGAATTTGTGGTGTTTTTGGGTTAAAAGCTTTGTGTGATATTCGCAATAATCACAACAGATTAGTGGAGAAATTGCTTTAAAAAAATAATTTTTCAGACTTTCAACTTTATGAAAGCCGGAGATTCAATGCTATTTTGGATCGCAAATGCTTTTTTATAGATTATATTTAATTTTTGTTCATTTTTTCATGTACAGGAAGTTCCGCAACACGGATTTGTCGAAGGGATGCGACTCGAGGCCGCGGATCTCATGGATCCGAGACTCGTTTGCGTCGCAACGATCACCAGGGTTATCGGAAGGTTACTGCGAGTGCACTTCGATGGTTGGGAGGATGAATACGATCAATGGTTGGATTGTCAGAGCCCTGATGTTTATCCGGTCGGTTGGTGCGATCTCGTCGATCATAAATTAGAAGGGCCCCGTGTACTCACGAAAAACACTAGTCCTACCGGTAAGTACAGCCGCAACTACCTGATTTTGGCTTCTATCGAGCGTTGAAAAAAAAAAAGTGTTGATGCTTTGTTTTTTGCATGTATGCTTATAAAAACGAAAAGTTTCCGCACGAGATTATCACGATGGAATCAATTCTCACGAGACAATTGGCTCATTTTGAAAAAAGTGATCGCACAGCTTCCGCAAAAAAAAATAGTTAAATTTCAGCTATAAGATGAAAATAGAACGCACCATTTGAAAAAAAAAAAAAAAAATTTAATCCAACAAATAATTACCGTGGATAAGTATCTGTACATCGCGATTACTTTGATCGTTGGTATTATGAGTAAAAAAAATATAAGATACATTTTTCTATTGCGACAGTTCAAAGAAAGGTATAAACTGAGGTGTTAAGTGTTAAAATTGGTGAACATCCAAGGAAAACGCTGTAGAACGACGCGAACAACGAACGATTGCAGCAAATGAATTATTTTCATTCCACGAAGAAGTAGAAAATCCGATTACCGTAGACGATTTTCTTTATTATTTAAACATTTTCTTTTTTTCTTGTTTAGACCTCATTTGTCATTTAAAATTTTCAGTTAAAACTCCAAGAGGCCTTAAACGTAAAGCTAAGCGAAAATTAAAGAAGAGCGGCAAGTTGGCTTGCGCGAAGAATATATTGTCGCGTCACAGTGAACGCGTGAGCGCGACGCGCGATCGTGAACGCGAACTGGAACCGGCACAGGGCACGAAAATTGAACGCGATCGCGAACTCGAGAGTTTGCCAGAACAAGGCGGTAGAGAACCCGAAACGGCTCAGGAACCGGCAGGTCCTGATCAGACTTTGCCGAGTCCGACGAGCGGACAGGGTCAAGCGTTGAACGAGACGCAGAGCGAGATTCAGAGTCCACCCCCGCCGAAAGAAAGAACTGCTACCTCCTATATAAACGTGAGTATTTGGATACACCTATTAAGGCGGGAGATACCTTTAGGCGAGAAAAAAATTGCTGATCTTCATTTTTTTGTTTTTTAAGATAATATTTTTTCAACATTTTCAGAACTTTGGGTATTTTTCATTACGACTTTTGGTTATTAAGCGGTATTTTTTTTTTTTGTGTCGGAGGTATGGCGCGATCTTCTGTACAGGTTGCGGCGAATGTCGTCAGACGGTATCACATGTAGCATCGCCTGAATTAAGGATGTATGTTGCATCTTCAACCAAAAGTGTAATACGATCAAACTTTCACTACTTTGTGATACAGTAAAAATCTGAAAAAAATATTAAAGTATTAAAGATATCAAGAACATTGATTTTGCATAATAATAATGCCAAAAACTTATTAACCAATAAGTAAATAAATAAATTATTCAAGAAATAGCTACTGAAAGTTCTTTTTTCTCATTTAAAATGAATTTGTTGATTTTTTAGAAACCGTAACATTTTTTTCAAAATTTTCTTACATTTTTGAAATTTTTCTTTTCGAAATTTTGAAAAACGAATATGAATGCACGAATTTTTGATATTTTTTCGCAGCAACATTCCACAGCACACTCGCGAAGTTTCGAGGCGATTGTACTAAAAGTTACATAACAATAGCGTTAAAAAAATGTCAAAAACGAAACCTTCAAAAATGTACGAAAATTCTGAAAAAAATCATATGGTATCTAAAAAATCAAAATATCCATTTGAAATAAAAGAAAAAAGTTTCGCTGGTTATTTTTTTAATTATTTATTCATTTATTTATTCCTTCATAATATCTTGGCATTGTTATTGTGCAAAATCAAAGTTCTTGATGTCTTCAGTACGTTTGGTTTTTTTTTTTTTTTTTTTCAGATTTTTATACTATCGGTAAGTGTTTGAAATATATTTTGCAATAAAAGAAGAATTTTTTTTTCTCTTTTTTATACCAAAAATTTCATCGAAATCGGTCGATTAGTTTCTTAATTATATGCCACACGAGTTTTACCGGCTAATCTGCGATTCCTGCGCCATACAATATGCCTTCCGATTCTTCGAAAAGTCGATTCTCATGTTTATTTTATGGAATAAAAAAATTTTACGATTTTTTGAAGCCGACAAAGGTATCTCCGTCCTTAACGAATGTAGAAAGTCGGTAGAGGGGAAACGTTCATAAATGAACACACACATTGCTTCCTCGTGGAGGAAAGTTAAAATCTCTCAGGAAAAATAAAAATTTCCGGATTCAAATCGACTTCGTTAAAAATCGATTTCTGTGGATTCCGTATTTACGCGTATAACGTGCCGCAGCTACCGGACTGTTAACAAAAAACAGTTGTTAAACCGACACGCTGAGCGCTGCATTTTACTCAGGTGGCCGGTAAACCCAAAATCATGGAATATTCGAACTCGCAATTCGATATTTCCCCGTCGTTTCCATCTCTTCCATTTTATCGACGATTTTTTGTCGAATAAAAAAAAAAATAGATTCCGCAAGAACTGAATTCTCACATCGATGTAACAAATCATCATCACAAAACACAGGGGAGTGACTGTTCTATATGTATTCGAAATATAACAAACACACAATACACACACGAAAACACACGCATACTTTGTTAAGCACAATGGCATTGAAATATCGGAATATTAGTCTTAATAGTCACCAAGTTGTGCCTCTTTAAGGAAGCAAAATACTATATGTTTCCTGATGGCATGTATTTGTAAAGTAAATCTGTCTCTGATAAACGAAAATATCATTAAAATAAACAAAATTCTAATGTGTTAATATGCGTTCTATCGGCAGGTAACCTCGGCAAGTGGAAAGTACATACCAAGGTTAGCAGACGGACTGCACAGAAATTCGGATTCCGGTGAACTGGTACCAGCCGAATGGAACGTATTCGACGTCGCGCAGTTTTTGCGTGTCAACGACTGTGCAACGTATTGCGACAACTTTAGTAAACGTAAAATAGACGGAAAGACATTGCTGACCCTGACGAAGGACCAAATAATAGACCTGACCGGTTTCAAGGTCGGGCCATCATTGAAGATATACGACCTCATTCAACAGTTGAAAATCAAAGTGAATCCCGCTCAGGAAAGGTTAAAATTAGGACTGAAAAAATTGTTATAACAACAGAGGTAGTAAACGGACGGCGGTAGCTAAACATGATAATCGGTAAGTCGACGATTAATCGTAATAGGCTAGAGATGGATTTACAGGTAAGGCGTGTGACTACGAATAAGCTTTCGTTATTTCGTCTTTTCCATTTCATTTTTCTTTTTTTTTTTTGTCTTTTTTTTTCAAATCATTTTCTTTTGTACGCAACATGTACGCCGTTTCGATATGATGCGATTTAAGGGAATAACATGTACATTCGGGTGATCCATGTCACGATTTATTAAACTTCCGCTACCCCTCGAGGCAACTCGACAAATTCACGCCACTCTTCGCTTTAATTTGCTACTTGTATTTTGGATTTACGAAAATAATGTTCATTCTGCGGAATCTATTATTCGTTTTCGAGCAAAAAAAAGAAAAAAAAATTCTCGTTTATGAAAATATGTTTGCGGAAATGAAGATGAAAAAAAAAATGGAAATTCAATGAATTTTTTTTTTCTTTTTTCGTATTATTCGTGTTCGAGTTTAGTACAAAATTCCGTAGTAACGTTATTCACGAATGTTGAAATTGTTTCTGAGTAAAATTATGAATGTTTGGGTATCGGAAGATTAATATTCTTGCGGGACCCGCGCGAATTTTATTATCATTTACGAAATGATCCACTCGTTCCTCAATGACGTAGCTACTCGTTGACTCATATTCGAGAAATCACGTGCCACGTACTGATCGACAAGAATAATCGACGAGAGGTTTTTTTTTTTTTTTTTTTCGTGCCGAACAGTAGTTTATAGAAAACGCCATTAATGACAGTAAAGTACCAAAGTATACTACGCACTGAGACACAGTATACTTTCGTAACTACCAAATTGGACGCAATCTCGGAATGAATAGATCATTTCCAATCGTCAAAATTATTACATTTGACTTCGAATAAGAATCAAATTTATAAAAAAAAAAAAAGAGAAGAAATATTTTTTTTTTAGCGTTACTTTTTCGTTCTTCGTGTATAAACAATAGATACAATGTATGCTACGTACATTGCACTCGCATACATCCACACATATATACATATTAAACATATATATATATAGCATATATATATTTATAAATATGTGAATTATTTTTAACAATATCCTCCTACGTACGTCTCTTGAAAATAACACAATTTCACTAAAATATAATTTCGTATAAAATTCTGCGTGCTTTAAAAAAAGAAAATTGTACGAAACGAAACGGAGATACATCGATCGGGAAACGATTATCGAATGGATTTTGATGAATTTGAGAAAATTCGATTGGCTTACGGAAATAAGATACATCGGTTCGCTTCGTTGCAAATATCGTGGCAATAGGAATGAAGGATATCATTCCACGACGCGTAATGATAATATTAACTTTATCGCGGAGTTATGAGATGGAATGCGTGAGCGTATATATCTGTAAATATTAATGAGAAATTGAAGCGAATTTTTTTTTTTTATTTTTGATTCTGTATATATTATATATTAGCGCAGTTATCGTATAGAAATGCCGCGTTTTGCTATCCCAGCTAATAATTGCAAGATTCGAACTATCGAATTTCCGTGAAAAATTAAACCGATCGCAGTATCTCCCGTTAAATCTTTTCGTACAATTTTTTTTTACACTGTTTGTCAATAGGAAGTATTCAATGAAATGTTTTTGTCACCGCGCCGCATATGAGTTTCGATGTCAAGTGGTCCAACAATAGATCGAAGAAAATCGATGACAATTACAAAATCAAACCGGAAGTTTTTAATGATTGAAAAATAAATTTTATCTCATTTTTGATAAACAAAAATGTACAAATCTACTCACTTGCATATTGTTTTCTTACGATTTTTCGTAAAATCGACAGTTTTTTAAAGTTTTGGATAATAAAAATGATTATAAAAATAATGAAGATTAATTAATAAAAATAAAAGAATAATTCGTTGATTCTTCGTAAAATTATATTTGCCAACTTGACATCGACTTCGAACTCATATATTTTAACTATTTATTCACAGTCGAGAATCTCTCCCCATCACAATAAATTTGGTTCAGCAATTTTCCCAAATCCTGTTTCAGGAAACAAAAATCGATTCAAATTTATCGTTATATTAGTGGCGTTGAAATATATATTTTTCTTCTTTTCATTACGATTTACTCAAAGAATACTAATATGCAAATATTTTACGATTAGATTGAGAGAATTTGTGCTATTCGTTTATGAAATTATGCAAAGAATTTTCTTTTTCTTTATTTCACAATAGTTGATAAAAATGTTAGTTGTATTAATCGACGCTATAGGTTACATTTACGAAAGAATTAATATCTGATAAATTGTAGGATAGTCGAACAAAGAAAGTATATGTATTGCAAGGAATTGATAGCTGTATATTTCTCTTAAAAAAGTCATTCCGTTCGAATGATTATTAATATTTCATTAGATTTCGATTATTGACTGGTCAACGATTTCGATATTGAGACGATGCATTGCATCGCATTGCTTGCGATCTTTGCGCTATTTGATTTGAAGGAATTTCTAACTACACAGATGCGACATTTGGGTTTTTATTACTCGCTGTAAATCCGAATGAATTTACGGGAATACAAACTCAGCAATTGTACTCTCGACGGGATCGTGGAACTGTCGATTTTTACATTTATCCGAATGATTTAATTCGCGCGAATATGTTTGAATCGATTTTTTTTCACTGTTTTCCCCGAAAATTCACCGATACATCAACGAATTTCGATCGAATCACCGTTAGGAGAAACTAAAGCAATTAAAAAAAAAAAAAATACAAAATTAACTGCGTTTTATCTGAAATACCAATCACGGCAATAAATATTCTAACGATTACTTGTTCGTTTCGTTATAATCGAATCATCGCAGTAGGGTACAGTAAGTATAATAAGGCTATGCGTACCCCTGTGGAATCTTTGAAATTGCGCAACATAACAATTTAAGAGAAAACAAAAAAAAAAAACAAAAAAAAAATTATAAATCATATAAAGAATATTCATGAAAAATTGAAATCTCGGAATTTTCGTTAAAAAATGTCTTTACTCCGCAATATTCGTGAGAATATTTTGAAGCGACGCCATTTGTGCACATAGAGGAGAAAATGTTTGAAGAAATGTTTTATCGTACGCGAACGCCCAGGGAATGCAATGTACATGTATATCTAAGTTGTATTTTAAGTTAACGCTAATTTTCATCTAGAATTTTATCCCGAAGTGATTATTAATTTTTTCCTCACAGAAATGGCACTATACGTGTGTAGGCCGCGAAGGGTTACAACTGCAGTATTTATGAACGTTTTAGGATAAATATGAACTGTACACCCGATACTTGACAACCCGTTTTATTCGTCAGTTTGTATATCGTACATTTTTTTCCCCCCTTTTTTTTATATATGAAAAGAGATTGATCCAGAATAAATGTTTTACACTTATACTGTAAAGAAAAAGTTTGCTAATAATCACGAAATTTCGTTCTTTCATGTTGTTAAAAATCAACGAAAAAAATATACGCCCCATTGCAGATTTTTCACTTAGCGGCGTCGATGTTTATATTTCTCGCGCTCTAAGTATCTTCGAAAAAGTACCGCAAAATTCCGCCAGAGAGCGCTCATGGTACCGTTTGCAATTTTTTTCTAAATTCGCAATATCGTTTTTTTAATTAAAAAAAAAAAATTCGCTTGTGCCTATGAATCCAGAAATATCAATTTGAATATAGAATCAGAAAATTACCGCCCACCATGATTATCTATCCTTTTGCACGATTTCGCAGATGATACTGCGAGCAAAATCGTTCACTTTTTTAAAATGGCAGAATCAGCAAATTCGTAGAAACATTCTGTTTATTGCAAATTACTGTACATCTACATGCGTATTATTATTCTCCGACCAACGAGAATAAGAAGTTCCTGCAATCGTCGTTTAAATTAATTATTTTTTTCATAATAATAACTCTGAAACAACAGTACTTTTCATCGGAGTTTTAAGTTTGTTCACAAAACAATAATCAACCAAAAATCCGATTGACGAATAAAAATCTTCAAGGTTTCTTATTTTATTTCAACAATTAAAACGAAATTATGGAAACTCCATCGATAATCTCAATATATCGAAACGAAAAAAATAAACATTACGGTAATACAATTCGGGATTTCTTTGCCGTACGAAAAAATAAGCGCGAGCCTACGTATGGATAACTGCTCAATAGGTGAGATATCATGCCGGTATATCGTGTATGGAATACCAGCGCGGTGGGGGGACGATGGAAATGAGAATTTTTTCATCGTCGACTTTCGTGCCCATAGGGCTACATGGTCGTCGACGTCGTAGTAGTATTCGATTCCTCGAGAAAAGGTGTGGGAGGGGAAACTGGCTGACTGGGTGGACGGGTTTTGCTCTCAGACGGACGAGTCGTACGGGTTTGCGCAAACGCGCGTACTCGAGAGGACGTAGTAGTACTACGTATTTCATCAGTAACATGAGTGTACGTGTGTGTGTGTTTCGTAGCGACGATGAGCGTGTGGAACGCAGCTTACGGTGTGGCGAGTGGGGGATGTCTGGCGTATTGCTATGGGCGGGGCCTCCGCCAGCTGGCAGATGTTTCCCGCGCGGCCGTAGGATTCCTCTAGCGTAAAGCTACGCGACATTAAAGTAGTCCCTCGTACTCTTATCGATATTGCTAAAAATAAATCATTCTTCTTACCCGGTTTACATCGAGTCTCTCACGGTTAAACTTCACGAGCTTTATCTGCGCGATTACGATGTTATAAATATTAATTTTCTCGTATTATCGAGTGAACGGAGTCGTGGGATTGGCTCGGAAGATTCTAGTGCTCAGGGAAGAAGCATCGTTCGCAGTTCGCCCCCCTCTCCTGTTATCGGTCGCGCTTGCTCTCTTTCTCTCTCGCACACTATTACCACTCGGAAAAGTTGACGACGAGCAACTACTAGCCACTCTCGCCACACGACGAGAGCAGCGTGCGCCGGTAGTGCTCCGAGTGTGGCATCCCGTATAGTATTTATTGATACTTCTCGTGTTCTTCGCGCTGTTTTACATTTGGACAGTATCGCGTATATGCTCTTCACTTGAAACACCTGCTGCGAAGTACGAACGAATATAACGCGATATATCGTATACGTGAATACGAAATCCTTGGTGAAACGTTATTTGTAAGAGTCGCATCCGACGAACGGCTCAGTGACGAAAAATTTCACACGTGTTTCTCGCGTGTCGAACGACGACAATTCGCCAATACTCTCTGAACGATGATGCTGACGGTGTATGAAAAGCTGATTGGATTGAAATTTCGACCGTACGAACGAATGCTTGAACGACATCGAAATTATTGAGGACGAAAAAAGAAAAAACATTTTGCGACGAAAATAAATCTCGTACTATTGTGTATCGTTGACAACACAAGCGAGGAAAGGATTGAAACATTTTCGTTTTGTTTTGTTTATTTATTTATTTATTTTTTCATGGGTAAATAAATATAAAAGTGGATCGCAGTGCACTCTCGTCTCTTTACGGTGTGTGTACAAAGTGGTGTGTAGTGTGTCGACGGTGGTTAGTGGCAGCGGCCTCTGTATCGTGCAGTGGTGGTGGGGAAACAAAAAAAAATAGAAGAAACAAATATCAGCGCCCCGTGGTAGAACCCGGTCAGGTGTTACGCTCCTGGTACCGGCGGCGGAGTGATCCGCGTCGCGTCGTGGGGTCCCTCAGCTGTTTCCCGCCAAAGATCGCCATTGCAAAACGCGTTCGGGCGTTGTGTGTGCGCCGCGGAGTGGCTGTCCCGTGGACGAATCTCGGTTGCGCGCCGAATAAACGCAGCTGAACGGGCAAATATAATACATTCGACGGCGTTAAATATTTCCAGTAAATAATATATAACGATCGATAATTAATAGGATGCGATATTCGAATGACGAAAAACAAGATATATAAAGAAAGTGAAGTAAAAAGTGACACGGATTTCGGTCGTCATTTTGGGAAATAGTTACCGAGTGGTGGGTGTGCGCGAAGTGTGCTACCGCTGTTGGGTCCCCCCGTGTGTAAGAGAAACGCGGGGCACGCGGCTTTCGCAACCAAAACGGCTGACCGTGCGAAGAAATATTTGAAATAACATATATATGTATATATATAAAATTCGTTAATTCGCGATAACGCGTTAATACGATTGTGTAATAGTGTGATAAGCAAGATTAAACGAACATATATATATATTATATACATATAATAATATATATATATGTTATAATCGAATCTCGTGATTGCGCGATTTGGTTATTAATACGGTGAGACACGGGTCGGAATCGTGTGTTGGTGCGGGTATTACGACGGAATATAGTATGTCAGTGTTTGACTGTAGTGACGAACGGATTCTGATCGAGGAAATCGTCGAGGCAACGACCGAGGAACAGGAGGCCGAGCTGTGCAGGTGAGTGAGCTAATCGACAGTTTTTTTTTTATTATCATGTTTCGTAATTATTAATATCTCGCTGTCGCGTCCGGTATTCAATGCGTCAAACTAGTGATCAAAATACGAAACAGCTGGAGCTTCAGCTCACCGACGGATTTCCATAAATTTCCGTGTCGCGTCATAAAAACAGTCAAAAATGTTTCCTCGATAAAAAAACAACGTGGGATTGTGTTGGTATCGCGTGGATGTGTGAAGCTTTTTTTGTTTATTACAATTTCGAAACAAAACGGAGAAAGATGAACGAACGCCCGGCGAAATTTTATTTCTTTTCTCGTGAGAACGAACGAATGCCGACGGCCGCCGTGGCTTGTCTCTCGCGGCCGGCCGCCATGTGTGCACGATTTACCGAAGCCGGTTTCTCTCGACGATTCCCCGACTGTCGTTACATACTTTTTTCGGGCCACCAAATACACATTTTTTGGATAATTTATCGAAATACTCTCTCGCAATAGATTGCCCCAATCGCGTTAATGTTTTTTGCAAAAATGCTTTTTGCACTCGATTTTTTTTTTCGCCATAATTTTTATCCGTAATCGCGACAAAACGTATCGAAGTATTAATTTTTGAATCGCGTTGATATGAATGCCGGAAGGACGCAACATTTATATTTAGTCGCGGATGACAGGCTCTTGTGGCTTTCGGCTATCGATATATAGCGTGCTGAAAAAACACGATGAAAAACGTATTTAATGTTTTTTCTTTCGTACCAGCGATTTAACAATAGATCGATGAAAATTCTTTGTAATCCATGGAAAATTATTTTTTTATTATAGCGGGTATATTATTATTTTTTCAAATTATTTACATGCCCTGTCAGGAGTGTCAAAGTCGTTGCATTTCGGTATTACATTCAGTTTTTCATTAAATCCACGCATTTTAATTGATTTCTTCCTCAAAAATGTATACTTCGCGATTTTTTTGACATTCTTACGAAGAGCGAAGGAAAGTCGCGTTCATAATTTTTTTGTTACCGTATCCAATGGCATCGTATTCTCTTACCTCGTGTCTCGCACGGTATTACGTTACGCTTACGTTTCGCTTCAGTTTGAATTCCGACGAACTCGTGGTTCACATATTGGCATAATTTATCGAAACGATGCAGTTTTGCGTCATCGCGTCGATACTTCAGGAAATAATAATAATATAACGCTTCAAAATATTGTATGAAAAAAAAAATTGTTGAATACGCGACAAAATACCAACGATTGAGTTCTGCGTTGAGATTTTTTTTCTTCCGCGATTGATTGCCACACACTCGCGGAATTATTGAAGCATTACTAACGAGCGAGTGTCGCGTTCTCGCGTGTAATCGTCAGCGTCCCAATGCTTGTCGCGTTGTCTCCGCGACTTACGGATAGTCTCCGGGAATTACGATGACGCGTCGGCCGGCGCCCGCTGCTTCTCTCACAGTTTAAAGGAAATATCTTCTCTTTCGTAGTAAAGTAACGCCGCTCGCCTCGGCTCAGCTGTTGGAAGCCGGCCGGTGGCCACCAGACCAACGCCGCAAGCTCTTTACACGCTTAACGTCGAACGAGCGCTCTCCCCGCGCGTACACCCGCGCGCGCGCGCACACACCTTGTAGTGTATTGACTCATACATACGTATATGTGGACTCGATGCTCGAACCTCGTAATTCGACGTTTCCTGCCTTACAATTGCCACGCGGTTACCACCTAACGTTCCGTACCATTACTGAATCGTACGATAAATCTTCTCCATCGTTATATTATATTCGCAATCTATACTTCCTTCCGCATAAAACGAAACTTCGTTCTTTCGAAATATTTTTTTTTACGCGCTAATAGATCGCAATGTTGGACTCGTGAAATTAAAATTTCTCGAACACGAATTTTATGAGATTAACATTTTTTTTTTACACAGTAATTTTTTTTTATTCGCATCATATATTTTACATTATATATCACATATAGTATATTATATATATTTTTTAAAATATTTTACGTATCGAATTGCGATCTTTAGTGAATTTTTTTTTGTTTTCGCGTGAAGTGACGCTGAGGGCATACATTTTCGTTTGTATCTCCTCATGTTTTACGCATACGATTTTATGACCATCGGATTTCCCCGAATGGCAATCAGAGCCTCGAAAGCGTAACCACGCGCGTGTTTCAAAGGTTAACATGAATAAAGCTTTGAAAACGCGGCTCGACTTGAGATTTAATTTCTCAGATTATAATGAAATCGCGGTTTGTATGCTGCGGCTAACTTCGAACGTTTTTACATACATTGCATATATAAATGCAGTTAAATTTTTTATTTTTACAAATTCTGCGAAAAAAAAAAAAAAAAAAATTTACCGAGTTACCGATTCGTGACGACGATAGCGAGGAGACGATAGCGAAAAGTATGAATTTATCGGTAAATAGCCGCTTTGTTGTTCGGCAATTGCGTTTTCGCTGTGACAAAAGAAAAGTTAACCGAAGCCGATAGAGGCGTTGAGCGTTGTGCAGATCTCGTAATGAGAAAGAAGGAATGAAAGAAAAAAAGAGAGTAGGCTGTCGCGCCGGTTCGCCCCGTTGCCCCGAGAGTTTCATCACGCGAGTGAAATCCTATCCGAAAGTTGGCACCACTTTGCATAGCCCCGCCGCGCCGACACCGAGCAAAAGAACGCTGTATCAGCTCTCTCGTGCTGCTGCTGCTGTCTTTCCGTGTTTCCCCGGTATGTCGTCCACTATGCGATGCCGCTCTACTTCCCCTATTGTTTTTTTTCCCTGTATTCATTTAAATATTTATCGCTACACCTCTGATATTTCCGTCAACGAGCAGTAATAATCAATATCGTTTCTTTATTTTTCTCGAACGAATGTAATCGTTTTAACGGACGTTGATTCGATGCATTATCGACAAGTCGATGAACATTTTTAATATTTTTTTTTTTCGATTATAGTATTTTCATAAATTTATCAAATTTCTCTTGTATTTATTTAAATATTTTTCGCTAAACTGCTGATATTTTCGTCATCGAGTTGCAATAACGAATATAATTTTTTTTTTTTTTTTCAAACGAAATATTTTGCTTTGTCGAGCGATGTTTCGATAAATTTTCGACAAATGGATGAATATTTTTCAGGAAAAAAAAAAAAAGTCTTAAAATCGATGCGTAGCCTCGTAATTTGAAATCATTAAATTTCGTATAATTTTTCAACGATCGACGAATAACAGTTAAATTTCTTGATAAAAGACTCGTTTTAGTTTCGAAAAAAAAAAAAAAAAAAAAAAAAAAAACTTCGAAAGATCTCACACGCGAATCTCGAATGATTAAATGTATGAAAAATATATCAGAAACGCCTCTCGAATGAAAATAACGAGGTCAATGCACCTCGAGCGTTCGAGAGTTATTATAACCGCAATACGAACGCACACACGCGCACACGAAAGGCATTTTGTCACGTGGCAGCTACGTAATAATAACGTTGCTTCTGAAACGCGTCTTACCGCTGGCCATACTGACATAGTTATATTTACGATGTGTAAGTAGATACATATACACAATGATCACGCTGAACGGGCGGGTAGAGGGTGGGAGGGGGGGTTCTCACGTGTACACACATATTTATGTCTCTCCGATGTCCCCGGTGTTGCGAGTCTCGATCTCATGGCAGTCGCCGCTTCTGCTCGGCTAATATTGCCGACAAAGGCCGTGAGGAAAGTTCTCTTTCGTAAATGGCCGAGTGACCGACAGGCCGGTGTGCCGCTCAGCGACCGCTCGTCGTCCCCCGGTCGGTAGGTTACTTCGAGCGTTGGGTGGAAGAGGTGGTCGTCGTCGTCGTCGTCGTCGTGGCGCGTATGAGTTACGTAAACCCGGCGTTTGTTGCACAATAATCGACTTCTATAAATAACTCGTGTATCGCATGCTGGTATATAGAGCTTATAACGCCAAGCAGCAACCACTCGCTCGAGGACTCTCCTTGTTTACATCTTTTCATCACCGCGACAGCGCACTGCACGCTGATCCACTTCACACCTCTCCTCCGCTCTCTCGCCCCACCAAACCCTTTATTTTATCCGTATTCTTCGTCCATCTATCGAAAACGCTGCGGTCGTAATTTCTTGGACGTTTTTTTTTCACTTTCGATACACGGAAATTCGAAGTTCACGAGGATTTCTATACAGACGATGTTGCGATTTGTTTTTTTTTTTTTTTTTTTTTTTTTTTTCATCGAATCGTTTAGTTTTTCATAAAATTATTAGTTATATTGTAGGAAAAGAATTATTAAGTAACGAAAAAATGAAGATTAACGATTTTTTTTTTTTTTTTTTGACGTCGTTGGGGACTTTGAAATATTACGGGAATTCGATATATTAATGGTACAGTAACGAAGGCGGAGATTTTTTTAAATTTAATGCGGTTGTTTTTACTATATTTTCACTGCACCTTCGGAAACACTGAGATTCCGTAGTTCACGCGACTGTGACGACACCGAAGTATCGTAATAGAGGTCGGAAAATAAACAAAGAGGAAGAGGTAGTGAACGCTGCTTCGGGCAAAGGGTATCGCGCAATTTTGTCTTTGGTTGTATGAAGCGTAAAATGAAATTATCGATGCACGCTACGTACCCGGTGTCTCGACTTGACCCGTATTTCTCGTCAACTTCCGACAAAGCTTTGCGAGATTTCCCACCGATGACTATAGACGCGCAGATTTATCTTTATCACAATGTTAGCTTTCGATAATTTATGCGCTCGTTGTTCAAAACATTCCGATAAGACGAAACTGTGAAAATCGTGTAATTTACCAAAAAAAAAAAAAATTCTCGTAAAAATGATTTTTTAAAAACAGCGAAATATAATTTCAAAAATCCAATCAAAACATCGAGTAAATCTATGACAATATTTTTTGATAAACTATTCCGATAGTTTAGAATACTTTATACTCGTAAAGAGGTTATAAAAATGTGTCGCATGGAATTTTTAACTTCTCGAGAAAACAAAAAAAAAATAAAAAAAAGTCGATTCAATGCACAATGAAAAGAAGACGATACGTGCAGTGTAAACATTAGATAGCGGAATTAGTAACACATTTATCAATTTGGAATTCTCTGTTACCTGTAGCTGTGTCTGTTTACTCTGTGTCGGTTGATAACAGAACAGGTATCTGAATCGGCGCAGCAGTGACTTATCTCGCGTGAGTCCGCATCTTTGCCGTTCCCCTGTCTATAAGGACAGAGCGCGTCATCGCATTATCAATAAACTCAATTATCATTGACGTTGTGTGCGCAATTATAAAAAATTTATAAAGACGGCACTTTTAATGTATTTCCTCTATTAACGTCGTAATATAACGTTAACTCCATTAGTTAAATATCGTCATCCAATTTTTTTTTTTTTTTTTTTTTTTTTTTCTCGATTATTCTTCAACATTAAAAAATAATGAGAGCGATGCCCTGAGCACCTGGTTAGGCGTATCGAAGTATTCAAATACGTGGGCTGTCGGGCGTCGTACGGCTTGTGAGCTCCGGCACTACCACAGCAATAAACGACTTTCCTTCTTTACCTGTGTATCTTAATACGCAAAGTCAGGTACTCGAAGCTTTTGCCGAACTCCGAAAATAATTGATGCGCCTACCGCTCCATATTTTCACGTGACTTGAAAACTTTGGTCGCTAAAAGTTATGAAAAATCGCGTGTTTCGGTTTATAAATAATTCTTTTATTACGCAATCAATGCAGATGCTAAAAACATATGTAGAAAGTTTTTTTTTTTTTTTTATCGCCGTGGTTTATACATTGAGTTCACGCAGTTATAACATTTGGACAGTAAGTCGGGTTTTTTTTCGCCGATATACGCGCTCACCTGTCCGTCACACGGGGACAGCAAATCTTTTTTGTTGAATCGAGGCTATCGCAATTTAGTAGACTTTAAGTTAAAAAGTTCACGATATGTGTTCCTGACCACTCTCAACGACGCAACGCTCTGCATCGGCGATGCGATCGAGTATTTTTTTTTTTTTTTTTTTTTTTTTTTTCACGCTATAGTCGCGTAGTATGGAAGAGGCGAGAGTGCGAGGGTTACAGAGAACCGTTTCGTTAATAACGACTGAAATAACATCTTCGGGTTTCTTTTTTTTTTTTTTGTCACATTTTTATTATTATATATCCTTTTCTGTATTCTGTAAAAAAATCAACTATATAGAAAGTGTTATAAACATTAATGTGTATAATAATAATGACAATAAGTTATTAACAAATTTGAAAAAAAAAAAAAAATCATTTGTTCAACTATTCATCCAGCAATCGAATTTTTTTTTATTATTATTGTTTAAGAGAAAATTTTATTTTTAAACAAATTTTTTAATGACTTTTTGAAATTATTATTATGACAAACAAATGTTCATAGCACCTTATGTATTGTTGAAATTTTTCAGAATTTTATTCCATGTCGAAGTATTAGAAATTTTCTCTGAATCTCACTGTTAGCTAAGAATCTCACGATTCACTCTCTTTAAATCCTTAAATTATCGAGATAATTGATTGATCGATCGCGATACAGTGATATTTCGTCTAATTAATAAATTTACGACGATCACGAAACAGTTGTAAAATACTTCTGTGTGTCCGAAGGACGCAATTGCGCAGCGTGTGTATTGTAAGGTTGTTGGTCTTGTGTTGTATATTATCAACAGTCCTCTTCTATAGAACGTCGAGGTTACTACGCCTCGCGTGCAGCGTCGTCTCTTGGTCGCGGTCGTTATAAGTTTACACGTACATATAGCCCCCCAACATGATACATTGTACTATATAACGAAGTAGTGGTACTATAGTGAAGAGGGGGAACGACAGACCGCAAGCGTGTATAACATATTACGTAGTAAAACGAGGAGGAGCACTGTAGGTGGAAGAAGGATGAAAGGGTAGGAGAAGGGGGCGGGGTAGGGTGGGGAGAGTGGAAGAGTAAAACGTCGTGGCGTGCATCGAGCAATGTACTGCGCACGTCGACGTGTCCACGTCGACGTTGGACTCTCGCGGAAAAAAAAAACTTATGCACTTTGCCGGCCTCGTCTAGGAATGGGCTTAACACCTGCTGCCCCCGCTGCTTAACATTTAACAATCTTGTTAGTTGACACGCGTACATTTGTATACTCCATCGAGAATGCTGTCTCGTATTTTTTTTTTTTTTTTTTTTTTTTTTTTTTTTAACTATTATATTAGTACAATGATGCAATCCGGGAAATCCCACTGGTAAACTCCGAACGTCGAACGCGATTGGCTCCGATGTTTTGCATCGTAACATTTGTATCGCGATGTATCACAGCGTAATATGTTGGATTCACTATCCAATCGACTGCGCGTTCGTGTTAATGAAATTTAAAAAAAATAAATAAAAAAAAATGCTATTTTTATTATCGCGTAATAACGTATTGAATTTTTTCGAAAACAAAAATACTTCGAGAAGTAAAAATAATATTTTCTGAACGCTTCGATTATTGCACGAACGTCGAAATAACGAGTTACGTGTCTTTGTCGGTGATCGCACCGGATGCATCGCAGCTGGTAATTCCGTGTCCCGCAAACCGTTATCGCGTGATCTTTTGCAGTATATATATACCACTGGGTACAGTAGTTCTTATCGGTGAACATTTCGTCTCGTGAGCGCTTCCACTCGATTCTCCTTCTGCTTGAGATAATGCGAAAAGATCGCTTCCTCTCCTCGTCGGTAACATAAACTTTTTTCGAATGCAATGCACTTTTTTCGAAAGTGTCGAAACTTTCATATCGAATAAAAATATTATTTTACTGCGTGCAGTAGCCAAGAAAAAAAATTAAATTGCAATATAGTTTTTATTATTCACGGCGATATTTCGCGTGTTCTTAATTCGCGGATCGAACTCTCGCGGCTCGCGTGATCCGGTGCAACGGCCCGTCACCCAACGTCCAGGAGAACTCGATTCCGCCAATTTTCTTACGCGACACGTTTCCTTCATTTGCTTTCCGTATAATTCTTTTCTTGCGATACTTCTTTTCTCGCATCGTTCTATTAATTTTTTTGTTTTTTTGTTATAACTTCCGGTTTTTTTTTTTTTTTTTTTTTTTTTTTTTCTCGACATTAACGTTACGATCGATGAGATATTTTGGGCAATTAATGATAATCGTAACCTTCACCGATGCATGAATGAATGAACACACCGCGATTTCGTTCGGTCGTCGGCCCCTCTTCGTTCGAATCGAGAAGCGATCTTTCGACTCTTTTTTTTTTTTTTTTTTTTTTTTTTTTCGTACGTTCTCTCGTTGCTGTTGGATAAGTTTGGGATAAAAATAGCGCGAAGGCCAGCTGCTCAGTCGCGTGTTCCTGTATTAACAGTGTATGAGGCAAAACTATCGAGAAAGAGAGATTATAACAGCTGTGGTGTTCGGAATTTACATTGATGGAGTATAGGAAAATCTTTGATGCTTCAGCTATATCCGAGCAAAAAAAAAGGAACGGAGTCTCATTCGCAAACCTCGCATTTTTATTCTCTCACTCGTGTGATGTTCGCCTCTTCGTCTCAACCGACAATCGCCTTCGCTTCCTCCAGCCGCAGCCAGACAGCAGACAACAATGCACTCTCTTTATGACCTGTGTGTGTTGTACTTGGTGGGCGCTCGCTGAAGGATTACCGTCCGAAAACTGCAATGCGGTGTGCTAACCTCGATTCTCACATCCGGTCCGAGATATTGCGTTTTGTTACGTATAAAATAATATCGATTTCTCTATCGGAAAAGTGCCAATTATCGATGGTATAATAACAATATTTTTCAACATTTCTCAATAATATTAAAAAAAAAAAAAAAAATTTAAGTATAAAATATAAAAAACGTATTATATTATATTAATATAATATAATATTCAATTCAATATTATGTTTATTTTTTTAATTATTTCGTTTTTTATTTTGTTGTCGATATATACATTTAGTTTGAACGGTTCCGTCGAAGTTATGTTTCTCAATAATATGTTTTAAAAATAAAAAAAAAAAAATAAAAAAAAATCGATCGAATAATTTTATATTTAAATTTATTTTTTGTATTAATTTTTTTTTTGTATAAATATATATTTAGTTTGACCGGTTTAGACGAAAATATGTTTATTACTTCGTGATTCTCAGAAATACACTTTTTTCCTCGGCGAATACGCGTTTCTTCTGTATTTCGTTTCGTTGAAAATTTCGAAGGCCGCGGCAGGCAACCAGGCAATTCTTCGGGTTTCGCGTTACCGCCGAAAATCCTCTTCGTTCTCTCTTGAAATTCTACCTGAAACGAAATTCGTAGAGAGGGGGGAGAGAGAACGTTGGGGACGCGGAGGCTGCGCTTCTGTCGTACCTTCGTCATCCTTATTTTGTCGAGGGATTTGCGCCTTTATCCATCCGTCGCATTGTATACCTGACCCTTCCAAAAGCTTCGAGTCGAAAACTTCAACAATAATGAAAAAAAATCTCTCCGAAATCGTTTCTTCGCGTATAACGACGTTTGAAAAAAAAAAAAAAAAAAAAATCGCGAAAACGAAAAATTCGTTCTCTTTTACACGACGATTATTCGACGTTCTTGCATTGTGTCGTCAGAGAAGGTTTTGTGCTAAAATTGTTGTATGTTGCAAAAAAGAAAATTGTATTCCGTTACGTAGCGAAATACAAACGATAATGCTAAAGTCGTACGGATTCGGTATTGAATACATTGATTTCGGGGTTAAAATACATACAAAATACGGAAATTTTTGGATAGCCAAAGGTCTCCCCTCGGAGGTGCCAATATTTCGTCTCCGATGAGTCGATTCGTCTGATCGCTCGGCGGACACGTGGCTAACACACGAAGCACAAGGATACGAAACGAAAAAATATGTATAGAGAGAGAGAGAGAGAGAGAGAGAGAGAAAGAGAGAGGGGGAAGGGGGGAGAGAGGAAGACAAAAAACGAAAGAGGGAGAGAAGAGTCATCTGCGTTACTTCGAGAGGGGCGCGCCGATGCCAGGCGTCGTCTTGCGTCACCGCTATCCATTCGTCGTCTCTAAATATATATGCCCAGCCGTTCCGAAATTCTCTTCCTCTTTCTTTCTTCCCTCAAATTTTTATGCCGCGTTACGATATTTACCAACTGCTATTTACTCATTTTCGGCTTTTTCGTCTTTCGCATCTTTCGTCTCTAATCGACGATTCGACTTTTCGTCTCTCGTAAGTGAAAACTGAGTGCCGAGAAGATTAAAACTTTTTGGTCGATGGATTTATCCTTCGTTTTTATTGCGCTAAATCGTTAACTAAATATTTTTCAAAAAATTGATACTTTTCCCCGAAAACATATTTTGGCTAATTATAAAATTTAAAAAATATAACAATATTAATATTCATAATAATACATTATTTTTATTATTAATATTGTTATTATTATAAAATGAATATTCTATTTGTTCAAAAATATAAATTAACATTTTTAAAATCACACAATTAATATATTTTATAAACGATCGATGTGCGTTCAGCGTAATGTCAATTGGTTCGGTTTATTTGCACAGATTAATTTTATTTAATCAGTCTACCGTCGCAAAATGTTTGCCAAAACCGAAATAAATTTGAATTCTACGACAGACTCCTTCTACACCATTCACAATCTTCCAGTTCGGTTGAGCGAACAATGGGAATAGAAAGAAGGAATGAACGTACGAAAGAAATAAAGACGAAGAGAGAGGAATGGACAGTAAGCAGAGGAAGCCGCGGTAGCGCCGACGTCGGTCGCGAAGCAGTGATTCGATTCCCAGCGTTTCACCGCGGCTTTGAAGTCTGTATTCTGCCTCCCTATACATTTTGCTTCTTCTTCGGTCGATGCTTCTTCTCCCTTCCATCCTTCTGTCGGCGACAGCTTCATTTATCGCACAATTCCCACCGGATATTATCGC
Source organism: Cryptus armator (assembly GCA_963971235.1). NCBI lineage: Eukaryota > Metazoa > Arthropoda > Insecta > Hymenoptera > Ichneumonidae > Cryptus > Cryptus armator. The sequence continues at coordinate 10,040,921 of OZ020242.1, read as the reverse complement.
TACTGCTATATTATCTGACGTCGTCCATCTTCATTTCATCTTCGAGACTTGTATCTCAACGCGAAAAATCAAAATACCGCCATTTTTTCGCTACATATCGATATAATTTATCGACGAAATCGAATACAAGACAACGTCTCAAAAATAAAAAAAAATAAAAAAAATAATCTCAAAATAATAATAATAATAATTATTATACTGTTTTTTTTTTCTTAATTTTTAATAATTACAACGATACAATTTTATTAGATCTCATTGAAACATTACGAAAAATGTTAAGTATTAACAATATTTAACATTTTTCGTGGTTTTTGTTACTCCAAATTTTCAAAAAATTACTGATTGCACTGATAAAATATCTCTTTTACGAAATTTTATTATTAATTGCAGCGATTCGTAACGTTTTTATGAAACATAATAAAATTGCATCATTATTTTTTTTTAAATTAAAATAAAAAACAATATAATATATATTATTTTTTGAAATTTTTATTTTTTTATTTTTACGAAAGTTACAAGCTTCGGCGCACGTGCGATGTGGACTGATTTTCAGTGTCCCTCGGCCGGCTGCAGCGATTTGCGCGGATGTGTGTATAGGATCGGGTGCCATCGTGTGTATATATAGCATAGTCGACGAGGGTGAAGAATTCTGTGGCTCGTGTGTGGAACGCATCGAAAACCAAAGCCCTTTTTTTCTCCCTCTTCTTTATTTCGTACGGAAAATACAACAGGGGACGCGATCTCTTCACAGCTTTCTACCCTCTGCGATGGTGAAAATAACATCGGGGAACGCATAGTCGCGCGTAGATGCGTAACGCCCACCCAATTCCCCCCCGAAGAGTGTGCGTACCGGTACGCACGCGGTGGCATTAGTATAGCAATGAATAACGCATAGTGTGTAGAAGAAGAGACGAGCAGAGAGGAAAAGAGAGAAGCCGTCGAGGCGATTCACAGCCGGCGAACCTGAACTTCGACTCCGGACGAGGCGGGAGAGTCCCGCGCTCTCGTGGCCTTGAAGGCCCCGCGCTATTATACAGGGTGACTCGGAAATTGTGTTCTCCTGTTCGCGTTCCCTTCTCCAGAACCTTAACGGACACATTCACGGTGGACAACATATTTGAATTAAAAATACATACGTTAAATTCGTTCCGAAGTATTTTTTTTTTATCATTATTTTACTACCGCCACATTGAAAAAATAATATTTTTCCAATTTTTTATCGTATTTTTTTTTTTTTTTTTTTTTTTTACATTTTTAACTCCACGTGTCATTGGGGATTCTCTCATCGAGTCTTTCCTTTTACGCTTCGTTATTACGAAAAAAAAAACTTTTTATCGACTATTGAACGGAAATTCCCTTCGACTCGCTATTTGTATTAGCGGTCTGTATATATATATATATATACACATACATACGCGAAGAACCAACAGGCAGTTTCTCTTCTCCATCCACATCGGCTTCCGTTGGAAATCTAAAAATAGCATTATTCACCCGCGAGATAGAAAGAGAGAGTGACTCGAATCGATAATACTTCTATAGATCGTGCCGCGGTCTTCTTCGCTGCTATCCTATTGCCTGCAGACATCGAACAGTCACGATAGGTATCTCCGTACTCTATATTTACCAAAACATTGCGTAACATTGCGTATATTGCGAACAACGACATTGCGAAACACCGTTTGTTTGCATTAAAAAAAATAGACGAGTTTTTTTTTGGTCCCTTTACGCAGTCAGTATGAATATAATTGGAAAAATTACGATTTTAATTATAATTTCTTCGAATCGACGTGAAACATTTTTTTTCAAACATCGTCACTTGACTTATTCAAAGGTCGATTGGTTGCTCGAGCAAAAAAAAAAAAACGCTTTTTTTCCGCGTTTATCAAGGACACCTTTCAACTCCGGATAAAACAGCTGTTGAATTCGTTAACAGCGCGCAAAAAAATCCATTGAAATATATATATGTTTCGAAATATTTTTTCGCGACCCTTCGATTTGACCCCAAAAAAAGATGATCAATCGTACCCCTGTGCCATGTTTTTTTTTTTTTTTTTTTTTTTTTTTTTTTCCCGTTTTTCATCGTCATGTAAAAGTCGAAAAAATGCTTTGGAAACTACGTAAAAAATGTTATCGTGTATATTTTTTCCCCCATACGTAACGCGGACACCCGGATTTCCCCGATTTTCATCGGAAATCGAATTTATCGCAGTCTAAAAATACCCAATATCGTGATATTTCACAAAGTAAAACTGTAAATGTTTGAAATATTACGTTCGAGAGATTCCACAAAACGAAGTATTTCGATGACTATAAATAATTTTTTTTTTTTTTTTTTTTCGAGATATCCGCGCGATTTATACAATTGCGTATGATGACGTAATATTTCGAAAAATGTGATTCTTATAATAGTCACTTTTCATCGTACATTATACACAATTTTTCGGGTAAAAAGGGGTAAAAAAGCCAAAGTGCTCCACCGTAGTCGCGTTTTAGTATGAAAAATAAAAATAAAAATGAAATAATAGCTTTTCGCAAAGTGCTGTAAGCGCTACGACGTTGACTCCTCTCTCCTCCGCCACTGTAAACGCTCGTACCGCGCGGAAACGTATGGGCTATGAGGCCGGCAGAGAGCTCGAACACAGCTGATACGCTGACGGAGATAGCGAGGCCCGCCGTAGCCGCGCCGCACCGCGCGCGCGAGAAGGCACCGGTAACAACCAGCTGAGTGGCGCCAGCCATCAGCTGTTGGTGACTCACGCGACCGAGAGAGCGAGGGCCGCGTGCTGTGGTGCACAGCGCGGTACATATACACATATACACGTAGTCACAAATCCATACAGAAACAGAGAGAAACACACGAACGTTCCGACGCCGGGTTGGCGCGTTGCTCGACTCGGCTTAGCATTCTCTATGCTCAGGTCGCCTCGTTTGTCGGTGTGTGTGTCCGCCGGCCTCTCGATCTCACACTGTAGACGCGAGCGCCGAATCCCACCAAACGCGAACGCTATATTTATTTGCTATGTACAGCACTTTTACATATATACATATAAACGGTGCACCGAATAAATTGGGTATAATGCCAAACGAGCCGAATACATTGGGGATTCCAATGGTTTTTTTCAGCCCGAATCGTTTCTCGATTCTCCCACGTCGCGCGTTTTGTTCGTCGAGTTACGACGCTAAGGCTGATGTCATAGAATGTGTAATCCCCGTTCGATGAAACGACATCTTACATTAAACGATAATTCAAATTATTATTCAATTTTTTTAACTAAATGATCAATATTTTCGAACGAAAAAAAAAACGCTTCAAAAAGTGTATTAAAAAAAAAAATTTATTTTAAATTTATATTTACGACAAATTCTTTTTATCTCGTTTTTTGAAAAAAAAAATAAAAACTCAACAAATTTTTTAATTTGCTATATTTTAAATGCTTCTTTCATTCAGAAAAGTGAAGATGAAAAAAAAAAAAAAAAAATTTGGAGCCAAATATTTTTTGGCACAAAATGTTTAACTCTCGTGTTTCCGTTATACTTAAATTTCATACGAGATGTAAAATCGCCAGACGATTGAAATTGGAGTAAAAAATGTTTCAAAACTAAGCATCAGCGGAGACTTTCGTCCCCAGCTGTTGGATATATTTCAGCGTCGACGATGGATCTTGTCGTCATAGTGTATAGTATAGCGTTGTAGTATGTTACACTCCACACGTTTCGCTCCTCATCGCGGCCTATGTATACATTACGTAGACTATACGAATTGGACGGCATTCGTCGCGCCTATAATACGAACATCTTTCGTTTCGTATATATATAATTATATAGTTCTATACGTTCTCTCTGTAGAGTTCGTCTGCACCCAATAATGTGTAGCGTCGAGACGCGGGTGTACGTGCACTCGGCTCCCCCGAGGGACGAAACGAGGTTTGTCGTCTCCGCCTTTACTCGCTGTCGCTCCGAGTTGTTCAATACGCATGGTACCTGTATCGTCGTCTAAACGACAATAGGGCCATAATTTTCGTAGCCATAGCTACGAATTAACGCTTTTCATTTTTCATCGTCCCGTATAACAGTTGAAAAAATGCTTCGGAAACTACGCGTAGCACGTGTAGTACGCGTGATACCTGTGTCGTCGGACAAACGATAAAAGAGCCGTAATTTTCGTAGTTATAACTACGCATTTACGCTTTTCGTTTTTCATTGCCCCGTATAACAGTTGAAAAAAATGCTTCGGAAACTACGTATCGTACGTATAGTACGCAGTGTCGTCAGCCAGACGACAAAAGGGCCATAATTTTCGTAGTCATGACTTCGCATTTACGGCTTTACGTTATTTCGATGCAGTCGATGTGCCTACGTGACGTCTGGCCGCAATATACTTAATGTAGAACGAGACGTCGCGTCGAGCCGCGCCGGTGGCGCTCGCCGAAATGGAGAAAGTGCGCTTGTGCACTTCGTTTTTCATATCTCACTTACGATCGTCCGATCAGACTTGACGATCTTATCGGAGGGAAATGGGTATAGGGATACTCGTGATTGCCGGTAATCGCATGTCAGCTTATCTGAGATCGAATTTTATACAGTCAAAGCGTAAACTCAACATCGCACATTTCGCGCCAACAAAAATATTTATTTATCTTTTTCATAATTATTTATAATTAATTAAGATTTCATCGGTAAAACAGAAAACCTTTTTTTCATTTATTTATTTACGAGAATAAATTATTTACATAGAATTTCAACGATGAAATCTTAATTAACGTAATTATTAATAAAATAAATAAAATCTGTTTTTTTTTTTTTTTTTTTCGTAAATCATTATAATCTCAAGGTGAAAATAAAAAGTTGATTCGAATTACCCAAACAAATTTGATATACGCGTAATAGGCGTTAAACAGGTCATCCCTGCGATAAAAATCATTTCGCACGGAACGTCGTCGCAAGTTCGTGCGTTTCGCGTATAGATATTCCCCTCAATTTTTTCGCGGAAGGCCGGTCCCCTTTTTTCTATTATTATTATCACTCTCCCACTCTTTCAGTGGTAATTAACATAGAAATACCACTGTCTGGTGGCTCGTTCGGTCTTCGTCGTCGCCCGTCGACCCGGGCGAACGGAAGAAGGGTTGAAAAGGTAACCATCCGCAGCGACCTACTTCTCTGTCTGTCCTTATTCTCATTTCTCTTTGTTGATCCGAGCGCCGGGGCCTCACGATATTCCAGCACGTCTGGTATATATAGAGTACATATACAGTATACGTATGTATATAGTAACATCAGCTAAAGCCAGAAGAGCCCGCAGTCGAAGCACAGCGGGTTATCCGACAAGAACGGACTGACGTCACGACACGGAACGAACCCGAGTGAGGCGACCGACTGACCGACCAGCCGGTGAACTACTCAGTCACTCCCAGCTGTGCTCTCGAGCTTCCGGTGCGCGTATAAATATACAGATAGTCATATTATTATTAGCCAAATCAGCTGATCGACGAAATTATAGCCCGGTATTCAATATCTGCGTCACAAACCACATCAATGATTTCCACATAGTATTTGCGGCGAGAATCAAACGCGAATTACCCTCCCGCGCTCGCCGGACACGAGGAATTGGAAAATTGCGATAATTTCCCTTCATCGCGGACATTCTCACACCAATCGAGAGCCACAGTCGCGATGTACGAGTCACGATTATCCTCGTCTTATCCATGTATTCTTGAATTGTTTTCATTGCCTTTAAGTACGAAATCCTTCGGTAAAAAAAAATATCATTATTAATATTAGTGAATAAAATAAAAATTATTCAATCATTAAGATTCTTACTGTAAATTATTTATTATTAATAAAAATAATACGAAAAATTATTCAATTATTAAATTGATTTAATTTAACGGAGTAATTTGTTAAATGCGTCAGAATTTGTTTAGTTTATCTTTTTTTTATCAACGATTTTTGCTCAGCAGATTTTATGAGGATTTTTTTGCAATTAATTAACAGCGAGAGTGATGAATCTCTTTTTCGCGCGATATATCGCACCGACCCTCTTTTACTTTTCCCCCCCGAAGACTCGCGCGTGAAGATAAAGAGTCTCTGTATCATTGTGTTTCTCGCGCCCACTGTAGAACGCTGTTCTCCATCGTTGAGGGCGAATTATCGTTTCTCGCGGAGTTGATCGGCACTTATACCGCGGGATATCGCTCGCCTTTCATTCACATCTCGATGATTCTCGCGGCGGTGTTATCTGTGAAAATACGATTGAGGTTTCGATGATGTATTATAAATTAAAATTTACAGAAGTACCGACGACGTTGGATTCTGAGAACAGCTCGAGTTACGATAATTATTATTACACTGTATTCTATAATGGAATCGACATTCCCTTTCGTCGGCGTGCATAAACCAAAGTCCATTCTTGTTATCAAATTATGTTTACGCAGCGCTAACGCTGTCGGCCTCGACGTTTTTTTTCAGTGTTTCATTGCGTCGGTTTCTTTTCATAACCATATCATATCTTATATTATATTTATACATATATAAATATATATATTGTATTTTCACACTCGCGATTTTACTCGCTATGTCGTGAAACGCTCATTTGAATGAATTTCTTATCTGTTGAGTCGCAAAGTTATTGTTAGTAACGTCCAACGCAGATCCGGTGTTTTACGCATTATTTCAGTCGCGTTTTGTATTATTCTCGCGTTATTTTTACGTTTGAATGCGCTTCTTTTTCGAAAAAAAAAAAAAAAAAAAAAAAAAAAAAAAAAATGTTCACTATCACTTTAAAAAACGACTAAAAAAAAGAATAATATGTACTGTAATTTTTTTCCTTTTTTACGTATAAAAAAAAATTGTCCAATGCGATCTTCTAAACATTTCTGAATGCGCGAACTCTGCACATTTCTCGAAGCTTTGTTCATGTTTTTTTTTTTTTTTTTTTTTTTTTTTTTTCTTCATCGTGTTTACTTTTCGTGACGAAAGCCCCGTAGTCCATGAATTCTCAACGGAGCGAGAAAAGTGAAGGAGAAAGATAGAAAACGGAAGGTCACGGCCCTTCGTTGCTGACTCATCGCATCTCCCACACGCTGGATTCGAGTTTTCTCCTTCGTCTTTATTTTTTCTTTCATTTTTTTCTTCTTCTTCCTCTCCTCCCGACACTCCCGTTAGCGTCTCTTTCGACTTCGGTTCATCCGTAACACGTCCAGCTGTTCGTAGAATTTTCATCGGCATCCTCTCGCACTCTCGTTCGTTCCCGTTCATTATTTCTCGTAGGGGTTCACTGAAAATACTTTTTGCTCCAAAATAGATGTCTCGAATACTTCGATGTTTTCATTCAACGACGGAATGAAACCCCCTCTCGTTTCTATACAGTACAGAAATAGGATTCACATATATATTTGGATATAGAAACTCTGCGGTGACCCAGTTTTTCGAACTTTTTTTTTATCGTTATTCATTTCGCTTATTCGTTACGGTATTAAAAAAAAAAAAAAAATTAAGAATTAAAAATTATACAATGAGTCGACACACTATTTATAATCCATCGACGGTACCCAACGCGGACGGATTAAGTCGATGAAATACGGATTTATATTATTCCAACGCTGCCGCCGGTACTCCTCGGCCTTCGCTTTCGCTTTCCTCTCCGTGAGTACTTCAGACTGTTCGATACTCCTTCGTTTGCCAATACGAATCTTTAATGCCGATAAGGAAATAACTACTCTTACGAGCACATAGCTTGACGGCGTTACTCTTGTTGTATCGCACACGATACGCCGATTAAACCTTCGACGCAGTTTCAAACGTTTGCTTGAGATCCGAGAGAGACTCGATCGCGAATAACAGTCTCGATTATTCTGCACTCGAAGACTATTGAGACACTATGGGCGCCTTTATCCTTCAATCTTCTCCAAGGCTGAGAAATATATTTTATAAAAATTGAATCTTTCGATATATTTCTTCAATATTTCATTTTCTCGCTAAGATCGAAATTAAAATTTTTTTTTAAACCGTACTTCCGATTTAGAGTATAGAATCAGTAAAAAAAATGATTCATAAAAAAAAAAATTTTGCAAATTTTTTTTTTTTTTTTCTAATAACGTTTCTAATAAAATTTTCGTAATTTTCGTTTTCTTTTAAATTTGAAAAAAAAAAAAAAAAAAAATGTTAACAATTTTCCTGCAAGTAATTAAAACAAAAATGTTGATCGTGACTTAGAAGAAAACGCGAAAGCTTCCGACAGACGAAAAGCTTAGCTCTCGTTTTATCGATGTGAAATTGGGGTTAACGGGGAGGTAACTCTCGCGGCTTTTGCGACGCTCTACATTATGTTATGTAAACAACGGATTGCATACAGAGAGAGAAACAGAGACGCTTACATGCTTTATACTCGAACAATGGGGGCCTCGCGCAAGCAGCAAACCAATGTGTATATATGTAGTACACATATAGGCGAGAGAATTATGTATTGCGCGTTATTGTAACTGAGAGAACACGTGGGGATTTACGAGGTTGACGCGAACCGGAATTATACAATCGAAACCCGCTGGCTATGCTGACTTAGAGTTTCGTTATTCTTTGCCACTGTTCCACCGATACTGCCTCTGGCGAACTCGGTAGGGAGGTATTGTTTCAGTGACGAGAAAAAAAAAAAAAAAAAAAAGAAGAATGAGGCGAATGCATGTAGGAAAATCATAAACACGAGAAACACACGAGTGATTGAACGCCTTCATTGTTCCGGAAATCATGAGATAGTCGAGTAATATTTGTACGATACAATATAATTTATATAATTTTGGTTTATCTGAATACCTTTATCTGCACAATACACAAAAGCCCCGAGAGAGAGAGAGAGAGAGAGGATTTATCGGTTTTTTCCTTAATATTACATTTCCGTAAACTTGTTTTCAATCAACGAAAATACATTGTTAACATAATTAATTATGCATTTTCCGGGGATTTGGACGATCATTGTTTTTAGACGAGTATTAAGCAATAATTTAGTCGCTTGAATTGTGTTGATATTCGAGAATAAAAAACAACGGATATTGCAATTTAAAACCGTCCAAAAAAATGAAAAAAAAAAAAAAAAAAAAAAATGAGTCACCGCAATAAAAGATTTTTTGTAAATTTTTACAGAAATACGTTTCGAAAAATATTGTTACGATACAATATAATTTTTAATACGGTATTACTAAAATATTTAATACTGCTTTGTCGTATACAATATGCAAACGGGAAAAGAGAGTGAATACATTAATTTTTTTTTTGTCCCCCAATGTTACGCGTTCGTACATTTTTGTTTCCATGGGTTCAAAATCTATTATTAAAATAAACAATTATCAATTTTCCAACGATTCAAACAATCAATACTTTTACCACGGATTTTCGTCCGCATCGCAATTCGAAATCGCGTAAAAATATAATAAAATCAATAAAAGTATTTTTGTCAAATCTCACAGATCGGTGTTTCGAAAAAATTGAAGTTTTTCAAAATTTCTACGGAAATTACAAGTGTTGGGAAAAATATGGTAAAATTAGATTCACCCTTCTTTCTCACTCCACCTTCCGCCATTGTGTATTTTTCCTCTTTTCATCTAATTAAATTACTCATAAATAAATATCTTATCCTTGAGTATGAAGACTATGTAGTATCCTGTGTCTGCGATAACTCCATAATCGTTCTGACGTGAGACGCTGCTACTCTTAGTCTCGAGAATTTCTCTACGATCTTATAAACTATCTCTCCTACGACTGCGTGTTTTCAATAATACGCGCGTTCGCACGCCCGCGCGAAAAACCGGCGTCGTCATGTCATTCTTGTAATTTCACGACGCACACGTTTTACTCTCCTCCCGCGGGGGGCCTTTCGCCTCAACCTCTTCCGCCATACATAATACAAAGCCTAATTTTGCGTAATGCACACGCGATCCGAGACTCGGCTCCAGAGCGAACTCAGCTCGATGCGTTTCGTGTTCTTTGTACAGTACAACACGTATATACGTATGAATAGTACCTGTTTGGGTTGCCTCTACTACGATAGAAGCTTTTCATGAATGAGAACGCGCGCGCATTCCTCGCTATCCCTGTTTATGAATCGGACGCGCGTCCCGCTACAATCGTTCACACCGTGATAACAGCTACGCTTCCAATTACACGCTCAGCGTGTATTCCATAGTATAGAAAAGAATTTAATGCGTTAAATATATCCAACGCACGTGGTTTTTTTTTTTTTTTTTTCTAAATCAATTTTTTTTTTTTTTATTTTTCGTTCATTTTTTCATTTTTATCGGTCATTTTTCTAAAATATTAAGTTAGGTTAGGTTCCCCTTATTTATTTCTTATTATTCCCCCGTATACCATTCCGTGTTTTTATGGTTCCCCCTCCTAACATTCCCCACCCGCATGCAGCTAATCCACCTAACCTTTCCTGTGCCTCCGCAGCCGACTTAGCTACACTGTACCGCATTTGCCGGGGACACGGAAAAACTGCCGAAAACCCGTGTCGGTACAGACGGCCATATTCTACTGATTTTTCGGTATTTTTTGCACTTAAGTAAAGTGCCGAAAACACCAAAGTCTCAGAAGAGTGAGCTTCCCGCTCAGTGATTGATGCGTTGACCAGCGCGCGGTTAAGTAAGCGGTCACCCATCCAAGTATTGCCCGCGAACAAAGCCGCCTGACTTGGGTGATCACCGGAGCCGCGCGCCAACCGCGCATCTACCGTTGTCGGTCTGAAAAATGATTATTCATATTGGAACTCTGATGAATTCTTGGTAAAACGGTCAATGATTGGAGAGCATGAAGTAGAGCCGTAATTATGGGACTCGTCCGGTTTTGCCTTTTTGACGTATACATTTAATTATCCCGTCTTTAAAGTCGTACCGGTATCAATATGTATACGCGTTTGGAGTTAATAAAAAAAATAAAAAATAAATCGAATCGAGAACCCGGAGTCTCGCAACTTCCCACGATATAAAGGAGACCCGAAGCCTCCGTGGTCCGCGTTGCGCAAGCGAAATCCGACTACACTTCGAGCAGTCGGTCGCTGGCTTTTGCCGCTCTTGATTATTCTTGAGGATATATAGACACGTTGAAGAAGAAGGTAGAGGTGAGAGAGCTCACGCGTACGTGGCAGTAGCAACGGCATTTATATAGCAAAAGCTTTAACCAATCCACTGCTCACTGGCATTGAGTGTGCGAGTCCACTCGCTCGCGCGATCGCGAACCAGCACCCGTTTTATTGCACGTATCCTCTCCGGTTGCTACTGGAATTCCGTGGTTTCCTGCCACCGCTCGCAGACTAACACGCGCATTGTCGCACACCGCAATCATATATTCGATTCGCTTTATGCATTCGTTGTATCATCGGCTTCTTGCGGCCTCAAGTTTTTATGTTAAAAAAATCATTTCTATATGTATAGATATCAACTCTATATTTCGTGTTTATGACAAAAATAAAAAAATTTCATAAAATCATTCGATAAATTTAGTAAAAATGTTAACTAAAAAATAAATAGTAAAGCTTATTTAAAAATAAAATATTAATTGTTTTATTTTATATTAAATGATAACAATTATTTATTTATTTATTATTATTATTATTATTTAATGAAATTGAATTAATAGAAATTAATTAATTTAGATATTAATGTATAACACATGTTAAATGTAAATTCGGAGATTGCAAGAACACGTGCGCTTTCTTGTTCGTAAAAAAAATAAATCGTGTTTCGCTGATTAACATTTAATTCAACGATTTGGCGAAACTTTACCGTGAGGCCGAGAGATTTCTTGAGAAAAGTGATATTTTTTTTATCGATCAGAGTCGCATGTCTCGTCGGGTAAGGAAATAATAGGAAGGAGTGGTCGAAGGAAGAGAGAATCCGGTCGGGTCGAACCTTCTGGTTGTTCGATAAGGTGCTAGACGCTCCGATCAGTTGTGGAGAGTTGCGAAACCCGTGACCGCGGTCCCTCTCGTTCTTTCTCCGGTTCTTTCACTTCTTCTGTCGCACTCCCTGTCTCGTCCGTTCACTTTTGGTGTCTACACGCTCGACTGGCAATTCCCTTAAAAGCTCTTCTCTACTCTCGGTACGTGCGCGAGACAGCGATGGTTTTTCAAGTTCACCGAGAAAATAAAGAACGCGCGCTCGCGCCCCGGTGGCTCTCGCTATGTCCAAGAAGACCGCACGCTCGCTCCGCTTATCCGTTCATAAATCAAATATCCGCTGGTCCGTGTCTATACGGCGCTTCCTCAACTCACCATTCTCGACTATAGAATTCGTTTTTCGTTTTTTCTTTTCTTTTTCTCCTGTCTTTCCTTTTACTACTATCACTCTTTATCGGACAATCTCTTATCTTCTCCGTTACTTCAACGTTCCTTTGATCATTCGACGGGTCAGATTTTTGTTTTCGATAAGAAACAAAAAAACGATACCAATGAAAATTGGACATTACTTACTTCCTAACACGCTGCCGAGATGCTTCCGTGTGAAGAGAGATAAATACGAATTAACACGATAATGCGGTAATTCCGTAGGGCTATAGTTCGTTCCGATAGTTTTATCGTAGTTGCATGCAGCAATTTCGCGTTAACACATGACGCTTCCCTCGATGTATTAACATTTTACAAGTAAAAATGCAATTCCCACATCGAAATAAACGTAAATCGCGAAATATATCTACAATATATTTTTCACGCAAAATGATATATTGCGGATATATCCAATATATTTTTCACGCAAAATGATATATTGCTGATATATGCAATATATATTTCACGCAAAATGATATATTGCGGACATATCCAATATATATTTCTCGCAAAATGATATATTGCTGATATATCCAATATATATTTCTCGCAAAATGATATATTGCTGATATATCCAATATATTTTTCACGCAAAATGATATATTGCTGATATATCCAATATATTTTTCACGCTAAAAGATATATTGCTGATATATTCAATATATTTTTCACGCAAAATGATATATTGCTGATATATTCAATATATTTTTCACGCAAAATGATATATTGCTGATATATTCAATATATTTTTCACGTAAAATGATATATTACTGATATATCCAATATATTTTTCACGCAAAATGATATATTGCGGATATATCCAATATATTTTTCACGCAAAATGATATATTGCTGATATATCCAATATATTTTTCACGCAAAATGATATATTGCTGATATATCCAATATATTTATCATGTTTTGGTTACTTTTTAAAAAATTTCTTATCACCGCGAATTCATACGTAATGTCAATAATTTATCTTCCGAAAGACACTTATAACTCACAGACAGGAAAAAAAAAATCACAGCACGAAAAAAAAAAAAATACATTGCGATTAAAAACGATATTAATATTCTAATGTTTTTTCGTCGTTGAATTTTTTTAGTGGCGGTGAGACGATCGACGAGAATTCGGTGGCTGGAAGTATCGTATTAGCGGAGGTATCAGACACCCAGGAGCTGTTGGTTTCCGAACTAATTGTCGACAACAACAGCAGCGGTGGCAGTAGCAGTGGTACGCTACGAGGCGATACGAAACACGGTATAGTCCACGTGGTGAGCGGCGACAGCGAGGGAACGGTTGCGAGTTGCCGGTTGGTCCGACAAAACTCGACGCTAAGTGGCAGCCACAACGGTAGCGTCGGCCGGGTAACGCCGCGCAGTCACATGGAGCAGGAGAAGAGGATGCGGCGAGAAATCGCCAACAGCAACGAGCGACGTCGGATGCAGAGCATCAATGCGGGCTTTCAGTCGCTGAGAACATTGCTGCCACATCACGAGGGCGAAAAACTCTCTAAGGTAAGTGCCATCGACGTAAATCATTTCTTGTTTTTTTTTCATTTTACTCATTTTTTTCTCGCATATGCATGCCGGACTCGAAGATTAACCGTCGCAAAAAAAAAAAAAAAAAAAAAAATTACGAAAAAAAAAAAAAAATTCAAATTTAAAATTTCCACGAAATATTTAGGTACGAGAGACGGCATGCGTACAATTGGTCCTTTTTACGCTGCTCTCTTGAACCAATAATTTCGAGTGCTACGTGTTCCATTGCAGTTACTTATTATCGCATATATCGCAACGCGCGAGTTCTTCCTTCGAATGCATATATATAAGTGCCGCAGAAATTTATAAATAGTATACAATGTAGAGATCCCGGTCACGCACGTCCCCCGGATATTCATAATACTCCGGCGATTTTGTACTTTGGCTTCCTGCGATTGCAAACGTATAATAATTGAGATAACGCCAAATACAACCTCGCAATCCGGCGGTAGTTCCTTTCATCGGTCTCGACAAAGTTGTAGAGAGATTGAATAATTTCGATGCCTCGCAAGTATCCACGAGACGTTATTGAAATTCATTTTTTTTTTTTTTTTTTTTTTTTTTTTTCACATTTACATACGCAACCCCTCATTTTCCCGACCCGTATTCTGCTTGCTGTTTTTTTTTTTCATCTCGTATAGATACGAATCGTTAAAACAAAATTGCAATGTTGCGCTGTTGAACCAATGCGCGATACAAACGTTTTGAAGTACGCATGGTAACAGTTCGCGATTGTAACGATTGCAAAATGAATTATAAATTCATGAAAAAAAAAAAAAAAAAGTCGTGAAATAACATGCATCATGTAGATCTTTTTTTTTTTCGTAATGGGATATAATATATTCATAGAGACACATCGCTTCTACGTAAATACGGTGGGACTAAATACGTGATAAAAATATTTCAAGTACGTATAGAAATCGCACCGTCGCTGAATGATTTTGCGTTAATTTTAATATACAATTTGTTTAAATCAGAGTGTCGAGAAACGACTCGAATATTTCGGTCAAATATTTGTCTCTGTGAACAGTAATCATCGTCATCGTGGTGTCTACATAAATCTTCATTTCGGAAGCACCCATTAATCACTTAACTAAAAATAAGCATCGGGGATGCATGTTAGTCGAGAATAATGAATAGTGAAGGAACTTATGAAGTGAAGGAAAGGAAAAGAGTTGAAAAAAAAATGATGAAAGGTCTTTGGATTCGTAGCGAAGGAAATGTATTACGAAGAGGTCAAAAGACCGGCATCCGGTAGGCGGGTGGGAGGGCGTTCGACGCGTTGACAATTTGTTGCCATCGCGTGCGAGTCTTTCGTAAATTCGTGGCACGTCGGTCGAATTTGCAACACGCGTTCCCGTCCGCGCCACCGCGCCCTGCCGCGTTGGTCGTATCACAGGAAATCGTAAATGTCCCGTGTGTATCGTGTGTCGCAGGAGGATATGTGTGTCGAAGAGAGTGCGCTGTTAATGCCGTTCACGCAAAGGCAAACGAGAAAGGCGGATAAAGCCGATCGTCAGAGCGAAAGAAAAAGACGTACGCGTCGTCCCGGTGGTCACATGCGCTAATATACATCACCGCTTCGACTACCCATATCCATAGTAGGATTCGCGAAACCGTTCGCGAACGCGCGTGTTTTCTCGTGAACGATAATTCTCCATTTGACCCATATACTTCGATCGCTCTTACCATTTTCAGTCGCGTTGCGACGAAAACTCCGAAAAAAAAAAAAAAAAAAAAAAAAAACATATCGGCGTAATGATGATGATGATGATGATGATGATGAAAGAAATATTATTTATAATAGATCGCGCGATACATGAAATTGCGGAATCCCTTATAAGTTTTTTTTTTTTACATTTCTTGAAATACAAAAATATGTAAAAATATTAATTTAATTTTTTTTAATGATTATTTTTCACTTCGAAATATTAATTTTTTAAATTTGAATTTTTGTTTCTTTTTATAAAAAATTTCTGTTTGTTTTTCGAAATTACAAAGTTTGCCAAGCAACCGCGTTCTTCCCAGACGCACACACGCCCTTCTCGTAAACATTTTAATATTCTTTTAACGATGAACCTTTTTCTTTGGGGGAGAAATTTATTATTATTATTTTTTTTAAGAGGTATCTTGCGATGTTTTTAAAGCTATGACGATGAGTTAACATATTGTGGTATCCCATAATCCTAGACGCGTAATGGTACCCGCACAGTCTCGGTCCTCCGTCGCGCACATCTTCTATAAAACCAAAACTCTCGAGAAGCTGCGTATACTACAAATTATAGCGATGCCGAACGCGCGAAACGTTCGAGAAACTGGCGGTAACACGAGCACGAGCTCGTTAACTACCCTGTAATTTTTTACTCTCCTCCCGCGTGGTCATCATCGTCTTCAGACGCGATCGATATATAACGCTTGAGACGCGCGTGATTTTTTGCAACGTAGTGTGCGCGTCCGCGCGGGAGTGCGTGTGTTAAATATCGGAAAGAAGGTGGGATATACTTCATCGCTGTCGGCACCTCTTTAATAATATACTCGCAAGCTTTTCACACCCGTTCGGCGTCGTTTGCAACAATAGAAAAAAAAAAAAAAAAAAAAAAAATGAACTACGATATTTTATATCGATTATACAATTTTTTTTTTTTTTTTCTGATCTCGCGAAACTTGTTAAAATTTATTGAAATTATTGCTTTCGATTCGAGCGATAAAAATCGAGAGTCTTCTCGGGTGTTAAAGCGGCGAACAAATCGTCGCTTACAATGTACATCGAGAGGAGCTTTGGCCAGCAGGACGCAAAAGTACGAAGGACCTGAAACGCGTTTACATAAATCTTGGTCACAGCCCAAGCCAAGCGCCCGGAGTGTATACAGGAGACTCTCTCGTAACTCAATATTTCGCGGACCGGTTTCGGAGCCACATGGTTCGGTTCCCACGCATTTCTCTCGGTCGGCTGTTCCCTCCCCTTCTCCGTTCCTTCCTTCCTCTGCCTCCTTTGCTTGTTTCTCTATTTTCTTTTCGTTCGTTTCTTTCCTCTCTCTTTCTCCTCTTTCGCACGAAACTATAGGCTCAACCGAGAGAAAGACCGTGACCGGGCCTCGATCTCTTCGCGCCGTTCCCCCAACCGAGCGAAGGCCACTCGCAGATGATGAATTTCGCAAAGCCATGGCCTACTAAACATTAAAAAAACCCTCCGCTGTCCCGCACGGATATTACTCTCCATTCGTTCCTCCCATCGGTTCATTTTAAAGGATTTTCGATCGCGCGTTACGCAATTTGAAGAATTTGAAAATGAATTAAAAAAAATGTTCTCCAATAATCGAGAAAAAAGACGATAAACAAATGCAAGATTGAAGAATCAATTTTTTTTTACAATTAAATTATTATTATTATTGTTATTAAAAATTGATCAGTTAGTCAATTTTTTTATTCTGATTATTATTATTAATATTAAAAATCAAATTTCGAAGTGCTGAATTTCAAATGGTAGCAAATTCACTGATTGACAATACATTACATCGATTGACGGGCGATTTTAATTACAATATAATTATTATTAAATTATTTAATTATTATAATAATAAACATTGCTCGACGGGTCAACGAACGAAATTTCATAGTTCTTAATTTCAATAGCTCGCGATTGAATTTCATATCATTCGTTAAGACAATTGACTCCGTGTGAGACGAGTCTAACCGTTTCCGAGTTCCAGAAAACAATTAATAAAATTGCCGGCTATGACGACGAGCATACGTACGCGTTACGCACAGTGTATGACGTGTCGAACGTACGCACGAACGCACATTCGACTCCCAGACGCCTCGACCCATTTTCCATTTGTCTCTCACTCCCCACCCGCGAAACTACAAGAGTCTCGAGTATTAAAAATAAACCGGTCTCTTGCCGTCTGCCGATGCCATCTCTGGCGGCTCGCGGTTCATGCGACTGCAAACTCTCCTTTCGTTTCTACCGTATTCGTTGGACTATTTCACGTTTCCTCATTCTGGCGGATTCTCTATGTGAAAAATCAGCGTTCGAAGTCGACTCACGCGACTCATTAGATTCACTTCGCCTGCCGAATTTCATTTCACTGCTCGCACTCGTCTCACAGAATCCACAGATGTCTCGCATCTCGCAATACTCACTCATCTCATTCGATTCGGAGACTCGCAGTGATTTAGTTGTAAAAAAGATCGTTGATCCTACGATCGATGGGAAAAGGGCACTTCCACCGCGTTGATGTATCCAACTAAACGGTGGAATGTCCTTCCGCCACCAATCGAAGGATCAACGGACCTTTTTCACAATCAAATCACTGTGAGCCGTGAATCGAGTCAGACGAGCGAAATCTGTGAACTCTGCGAGACGAATGAAAACAGCGAAATAAAATTCGGGAGCCGAAGTGGCAGACATCTTCCTTACATCCTGACATTTCGATTTCACTACGATTAATCTCAAAAATATTGATTTTTGACGAAGTTTCGGAACTATGAAGCGATCGGATCTCCCAGATCCATGTGTGGCGTTAGTTTTTACAATATAACTCTCATCACACCACACGTATTTTTGCACCTCCCTAACGCAACACACTAAAAAAAAATTGATTGTACCAACTAATTATGAATTCTTCTAAATCATAACTATTGTTTCAATCCAATTCTCAAAACTTCGAGGATAAAAAAAATCTCGAGGATGTTCTGTCTGCGATCTTCCCGAAGATCGAGGAACTTCTGTCGAAAATGATCAAAAATCGAATAAGTTTCCGTCCGTCTCGCAATAAAAAGAAAAAAACCGTATCCCGTCGTCAAAGAAACGTGGATATAGGCATACAAAGAGTCCAGTCGACATGTAAGTAGCTCTCGTTTCGTGGAAGCGAAGTGAGACGGCGAAGAGTCGAGTGAGCCGGTTATATGTCCGTGTCGTCGAGTTTGGACTTTTATATTCCGTTCTTATCTGCAACTGGGGGCGTCTCGGAATTCGTGTTGTGCAGCATGCAGCGTAGCGTTGCATGGTGAGAGAGACTATCATTGAGCTTATTTTGTCGAACAGCACAGAGAGTCGAGAGACCATCACTGAATCGCTGGGCTGTACTCCCATTCGTCTGTACATTTCTGCGTCTCACGGCTCGAATGTGCTTCGGGAATACCCAGGCGCGCACGAGAGTGGAGTACGCGCTAAATCGCTTGCCACGTTCTTCTCTCCGTTCGCTTTTCGTATCTTTTTCGCGGCTGTCTTTCCCCGGGAGTGGGCCCCCGCTTTGGCGGTTGGCCGGTTCTTCGAGGGCAATGGTTTGGGTTCGCATACGACGCTGTGCCGAAGAGCAAGGAAAAGGGGGATGGGAGAGGAAGGGGGAGAGTAGGGAGACCCGGAGGGAGAGATAAAAAAGAAAGAATGACGAGGGGAAGCAAACGAGAAATGAAACGGACAGAGAAGAGAGGGAAGCGGCGTCTCGTCCCGGTTTATCCGCTGCTGTTGATGCTGCTGGGCTCTGGTGGACGACGACGACGACGACGACGACGACGACGCCCGAGGAAACGCGTGGGGCATCAGGGGCAGACAAGGACGACGGGAACCCAGACATCACGTGCTCTCAACGTCTTTAGCGTCTCTATCCATCTTTTTCTCTCTGACTACTTTTCATATTCTCTTTTCTTCTCTCTTCGCCCTCCCACTCGCACTTGTTTTCGCTTGTCCTCTCGGTGTCCTCTTGTGTCTTACGTTCCATACACATCGAGTGCCCCGAGGCCCACGCCCATCATCGTAGTACTACTACTGCAATATTTCATACGTGATAGCAGTTTTACTCCCGACGCCGCGTCAGTGAGACTTGATCCGTCGAGGGACAGGGGGCCATATCCATAATGGATCGGATTTCGGAAATCATAAACATTCGAGTCGTATTTTTCAATAGCTTCGTCATACACTTAAAAATAATAATAATAATAAAAATTCCAGAGTTGCACTTTCTTTTTTTATATTTCGATAATTATTACTCAACAATAATAGTAATAATAAAAATTCCAGAGTTGTACTTTGTTTTTTTTTTATATTTCGATAATTATTTTGTTTACCAAAAATTTAAAAGTTCTTTAAATCTTAATAGATTTACAAAAAAAAAAAAATACTGTCCAATGTTGACAAATTAATCGAGAGATATTCTCATATATCCCCTTTTTCTTAGTGCAGCATATGGCTCTTTGTGGCGTAAATTTTAGCGATGACCACTTTTGGCGCCAAGTTCACATTTAGCCTGAAAATTTTTGCGTTGAGTTATCCAATGTCGGCTGTTCGCGTCTCGCATCTGGGTCATCTCTTTCTCCCTCAATTTCTCTCGTTTTTTTTTTTCGTCTCTCTGACTCTCGTCCCTTAACGATCCTCGTTCGGGGTCCCCTTTTTCTTACAGCGCCGGTTCTTCGTTCACGGGCTCTCGCACGCCTTTCACGGCCTCAAATATATACGCGGCCTCTCGTTTGTTCCCTTCTACAATATCCTCCGCCACGCGCTTCTTCTTTTCGACTACCTGGGCCCACCGTTCTCGCGCGTCCCTTTGTTCGTTTCGATTCGGCCCTCTCGCCGCCACCGAGAAAAGAACCGATGGGGGGGGGGGGAGGTTCTGGGGCTTCTTCCCCCACTTATTCGTTCGTTCTCTCCGCTTCGCTCATTCGCTCTCCTATCGTACAGCGAATGGTCGCGACCAATAAAGGTCTCACCTTCGACGTCTTGTGCCTACAGTCTCGATACTCCCGTTCCCTTTTGACTGTCCTTCTGACGCTCTCTGGGACTGCTTCACCGCACCGCAAACCTGGGCGATTCAGGTCACATTTTTTTTTTTTTTTTTTTTTATTAACTTTTTACATGCATTTTTGCTATACATGGCTTTTGTCGATTTATACGTAGCACTTTACGATTATAAATGCCTAACAATATGAAGACGACTAAAAAAAATAATAAATAAATATAAATAATAATAATAATAAATTTGAAAAAAAAAAAAAAATTTAATGAAAAATAATACAATAATAAATGTAAAAAAATGTATATATATTTTTTTGTGCGATAAAAAAAATAAGCACTAATAAATGTTGTCCTCGTCTCGAGAATAAATATGCACGTGACGAGGTCATTCACGGCATATTATTATTACACGTGCGCTCACCGTTGAACGTTGATGAATTCGCTATTATTCTATCTCATTTATTGTTTTCGCCGCAAGCTGTTTACGCGCGATTAGTTAACAGCGGAGGTATATTTGTCTCTCTGACGATGCATATCCAGCGAATGCTCAGCGCTCAAGATAGCAGCGAAGAGTATCCGAAAGAATGTATTTTTCATCGTGTCTACCATCGACCATAGTAATCGAAGCGATGCTCGCAAATGGTTTCTTCTAGTAGATACTCGAGAATAACTTTGCATACAGTCCTCGTGTGTATGAGTGTCGTTTTCTCTCCGGTATAACCCCAACCGTGGCTTGCAGAAGGTCGATCGTAATCGGTCGACTGTCTGAACACGAGGCGACGCGGGACGCTCCTCCGCGACGACGGAAGTCGACGAAAAATGTGCGTTTCACCGGATAGCCACAGGGGCTCTCATCGTCCCGTGGCATTCATCGCTAACCGGCGAACATTGAAAGTAAAACGCAACAGTTTTCACGGCAAACCATGAAAATCTTGGTACTCATTTTCGTTTCAACCCCCAACTTTAATCTGCGGTACGTTTTACGCGTTTTGTTTTCCGAACCGTTAACTCCGAAACGTGATAAAACGACGAAATATCAACTATCCTTCAAACTTTGCTATTTCAAGTTTATCCATTAAAAAAATGAAAAAAAAAAAAAAAAAAGATGTATACGTGATATAACTCCGAAAGGGCAAAACGTGAGGAATAACGACAACTTTGCGTTATTAACTCACTTGGAATCTTCGTTATTTACAGTTCTCCATTATCGTAATATACTCGATGGAAGAAGCTCGTTAGAAAAGTCCGGTTGTTGGAAGTATGGTCTTTCCATATACCTAGACGAATGTGTATAGCTAGAAATAAACTGCAGCGTTGAACGAGGTAAATAAGGTTGCAAGGCAGAGTGGGATGATCGTAAAGTCAGTCTCGTTCGCGTTTCTCGTCTCTCCTCTGGGCACTGGCGTTCTATTCTTTAAAGACGACAAATAACTCTGGTGATGGCATTGTTTGAACCTCGTCGGCTCGTTCGGACGCAGCGTGTGCGCGACTGCGCCACGATGGAAAACACCGGGCGATATAACGTCGTTGTCTCGCGGTACGACGTAATGCGCTCTCTGCGGACCTTGCGTAAATCTTCTCACGTGTCCGTGTGTGCGTTGCGCATGGATTCTCGAAGGGATTCGCCATATCCACGAGACCCGGAGTTGTAAGACACTGTTGTAATACTTAACTCATATCCACATGAGACGGATCTTCGTATTCGCGCTCCACGCCCTTCAAGCGTTCCGGGAGGTACTCAT
The DNA here is from genome assembly GCA_963971235.1 of Cryptus armator. Lineage (NCBI taxonomy): Eukaryota > Metazoa > Arthropoda > Insecta > Hymenoptera > Ichneumonidae > Cryptus > Cryptus armator. The sequence goes on along the minus strand of OZ020242.1, from coordinate 10,018,595 downwards.
CTCTCTCTCTCTCTCTCTCTCTCTCTCTCTCACCCCTTCTCTCGTGGCGTGGTAATAAATTCGAGAATAAATTGGCCGTCACCAAACGGCAAACGTGCGACGCGGGGAACGAGCTATCCGGAGAATACAAGAAGAAGTACCGCTATCAGCATCAAACTTGCCGCTCGGATAGATACCCATGCAACAGTCGAGAGAATCTCCCTGTATCTCGGTATACATCATCGACGAGCTTTTCCTACTTGTTGCATTCGCTTGTGTTCTCTATATTATTCTACGACTCAGAGAAATGAGAATTTCCAATGAGAAAAATGGGGAGTATATCTGGTCCGTTTTGTTTCTCCGCTTTTAATTGGTGGTAATTGGGCTTTTTTTTTGGTACATTTATTGCCTCCGTGTTGTTTCAAGAAAATCTTAAATTTTCCAAAATTAGCGTTTTCGTTTTTTTTTTTTTTTTTTTTTTTTGAATGATTTAAAGGGTTTTTGCATCAGCGGCATGCGTGCGAACGTGCGTGAGGAACCGTATTAGTCGCTTTGATGTGGTCACAAAGATGCATTAAGCTTTGGCACAACCCTCGGGAATGTGTTCTCACTTACGTAAGAATTCACAAATTCGAATTTCACTCTCGACTCATAGTTTACCCTTTTCTTTCCTCCGACTATACATCTCGCTTTTCTGGAATTCAGGATCAAGCGAATAGTTGGCCGCGTGTGCGATTTTGTCAAACGCTTGTCGCGAATTATCCGCAATAAATTGTGCATCAAAGTAGCAGCGTGGCTTAGGAACGGACGAAGAGGCTTTTTCGGCTCTAAATCTTTCTCACATGTTACGCTGTGCTTTCGCGAAATAAGAATATTTATCGCGAGAACTTGGCTAGCGGACAATATGTAACCCGCTAACTCTCGGTGAGAACGACACACGATAACTTCAGATACATCGTGGCAGGTGTGTTCGTAAGTTATAGTTATAACTATTACAGTCTGGCGATACATATGTTCGAGTTATTTATGTCTTCGATGCTTCCATCCGGGTGGGTAACTCAGGTTTTCAGCAGCATCGGCGTGATTCGCGTCTTATACACGTTGTACTCCAATGAATTACAAATTTCTTCCGATTGCAATATTCTTTCGCTAAACTAAACTCTTTTCCAAAAATAGCAAACAATTGCAAAAGTTTAACAACAAATAAACTTTTTTCTCCGTGTGTATATATCGCGTAAAGCGATTTTTTTCAACGTGTTCCATTCTCGCGAACATTCTCCTCGTCGTTGCAGCTACAAACACGAAATGCCGAGCGGCGTTACTGCACTTCCGGTCGCGTGCTGCGTATTCCGCATTCGCCATGAAATAATTCGTTGGTTAGAAGCCCCGATGTGGTTGGGACAGGTATCGAGCAGAACAAGAGTTCGAAAAGGTCGTTCTTATTTCGTCAAACTTTTCTCCACACTTCTTCTCTCCTGCGCCCTTCGCCTCTTGAACTCTGTCCTTCGGTTCTGAGACTCTTGAGTTCCCAGCCGCGCCTCGGTTTTCTCATCTTCAACGGGGGTTTTCTTCGCAGGCTGTTCCTCCACGGGAGTCATCAGTCTTATTTATAGAACGTGACTCGGTGCGATTGCATTCGACGGACGGAAGAGTGCACATGCGTTTTATAGAGAAGCGCGCGGATATAGAGGGAAAAGGAGCCCATAGTCGCGAGGAAGACGATGAACGTCGCCTCTCGCGACACGTTCGCCCTAATGATGCCATTGTTGTCCCGACGCCCGGCATCGTAACCGTGTGCACCTGCGTCTCATTCGCGTTTCAACCTCAAGAAAGAAACACCGGGAGAGCAGCAGCAGCAGCAAGCAGCAGCAGCATCGCATACGCTCCTCTGTTTGTTGCACTGTGGCCCCTGATGCACATTGCACTCTATAGACTCTCTCACTAACACAGCCGTTATGTGCTAAGCTTCTGTAAACATTTAGTTGGCCGCGTCGCAAGTGGAACGCGCGAAGTTGACGCGACTCTACAAGAGGTGTGTACGAGAAACGGAAACGTCGTCGTATTCGCTGCGCGCAACTGATGTGTTGTGAATAACGAATGATAAAATTGTGAAATCTCTCGATATGAAAGAAATGAAAATTCTGCTGGTACGTTAAACCTTGAAAGAGGGGCGGGGAAAACAAGAGTGCGAGGTTTATGCTCCGAAGAACGTGGACGCCGGTAACGAGCGCAAAGCAGAGAGCCGGCGACGCGGTGTACGAGATTCGTAAGAAACGCGATAGTGTAAAAAAAAAAAAAATCAAATTTGCATTCGGAATACGAGGCGTGTGTAATAGCGTATTATATCTCGTTGCACGCGATGCTATACACTGGCGCCAGTGCTAACTGCAACTGCGGTTGCAGAAGTACAGAATGTCTTTTTTTTTGTTTTTTTTTTTTCCTGCGCGTAGTTAATAGATAGATGTATATTACAGATATTAAGTGGAGGTTGGAATACTGTATCCAAACTGTGTCGACTACATGGACAAGACAACGATAGTGCATTATCTATTCGATAGAAAAATCACATCGAACGATTGGAAGGACGCGACTGGGGGAGGGAGGGGAGGGGTGATGGTGTAGCGAAGGACACGAAAGATCGTTGATCGAAGGATCCTTGTCTGTGAGATACTCGATCTTTCCTTGCGGCGATGCATACACAAGCAATAACAACAATAATACCGGAGCCTCCAGTTCGCGTTTTCCTCATTCATAAGCGGTATATAATTATCGTATCACTCGTCTACATTATTATAGTAGTATACTGTGGCGATATCGTGTTCTACTACTTACGGGAATACGTGTACATTAAGCGCGAATTTTCCCCGACAGAATATTAACCGGACTTATAGACGATTAATTGGTAATTATACTAATTTTTTTTGTTCTCAATTAATGCGTCTCGTAACGAGTACACGATAATATCGATCACGATATTCTTAAACAGTCCAAAACCTTTGCATATTTTAAAGAAAATAATAATAACAATTTTAATTAAATTTAATTATTATTAATTAATTACAAAATTAAATAAAAATTAATATTTTCGAAATGTGATGCAATTCCCGGACGACGAGAAGAGGAGAACGTTAAGGATTGTAATTTCACAACACAAGAATAATTGATTAATTCATTGATTAATTAAATGAAATTTCCCTCGTTATATAAGCAATCTATGGATTCGCGCGCAATTCTTATATCTTGAAGCTCCTCTTTCGGTTCGATCGATGTCGCGCAAACGCTCCATTAAATCGCTCGATTATAATTTCTTTGCTATCTCCCGTATCCACGTTTTCGCGAGATATAATACGGCTATAAGATATTATTATTTGGAGAGTACTTCAAGGTCGAGTGATTTCTACGACAGACGCGTACTATAAATTTGGGTCAACGGAGTCACGAGCTCGAAGCTCACACGCCCACTAACTTCGCGGCGCACGTTGGGTCTTTAATGACTCCGGCATTAATAATTGTCGCGGGATCCTTTGCCGGGTTATACTACTAATCTACTGGCAGTAGGACAAAAGTGTTCGGGAACGGTGTGCTACGCCGCGGTTTGTGCGTTTCTCTTGTAACGTGACGCGCGATGATTATCGTTATAACGCACACGCACTTCTGTAGCGCCGGGAAGATATAGCGAGGCGGCGCGACGGGAGCGGTAAAGAAAACGAGAACTACGATGAGGAATTAACGACGAATGCCGGGTAAAGGGGAAAACGGAGCGAGAATGTGTGTCCCCAACTTATATAAGGCACCGTGTCGGAGGACACAGGGCTCACGCCAGACGGCCCAATTGGGTTCTCTTACCTTAACACATTTTTTTCATCTAATAGACGACAATTTGTCGATTGTTGAAACACTCGAAGTTTAACACGTGCCGCTTGGATCTTTGACACTGTACATATTTATCTTGTTTGCTACGAGACGAAAGGGTCGATCGTTACATTATCAGTCGAAAGGGAGATTTTCAGAGAATTTTTAATAATTTCCAATGAGTTAAAAATACAAAAAAAAACAATCGAGAGAAGGTGCTGAGGACGTTAATTTTTCATAATAATAATGCCGAAGAGTCATTTAAAAAATCGAAGAAAAAATATTTTGAAGAAATTTTTTTAGCAGAAATTGTGTGTCGTAAATTTTTCTGTATAGATATATATTTTTTCGATTTTTTTTCTACAGACGAAAGGTCACGAATTTTGAATACGTTGTCACAGAAAAACTGCGCATTCGACTCTCGAAGTTTTCAAGTAATTGATCGAACATATTGACAAATATTTTTTGAACATTTGAAAAAATTCATATGTATTCAGAAAAATTAGCGAATCAACTTTTACAAAAAAAAAAAAAAGTTTGCTTGCCGGATGATTTGATAAAGAATTTTGTTAAACTAATATGTTAACAACTTTTTTGTATTGTTTGCAATGGGAAGTAATAAAAATTCTCTCTGAATCTCATTTTTTCCTGAGAATGTAATCATAATCCGGATTGAGTTTTCCATTTCCGGGGACGAGTTACCAGTTGAAATTCCAATCGATCTTTGATATCGATCAATTTTTCGTCACCAAGTATTGCCGATCACACTAATGCCGATTGATTGCCAAAGTATTTTTAGTATAAAAAAATATTGAAATTACGTAGGAAAAGCTTTAATTTGCTTGACCCGGAATTTCATGCTTGTCGGCGACCCTCCACTCTGTAATAAACTAATGATAAATATTATTAGTCAACGAAGGAAGATATTTCTCTCGTTCGTCGGAAAAGCCCGATGCTTCAGACTGCCAACCCATCAATTTCTCGGCGCATCTTCGACAACTCGTGAGTTTCTGTAAATATTAGTATTTGCCCCGTCGATGGGATTATTATGTACTCATTCCTGTACACGCATATATCATCATTCAGGTATTTTGCGAGTTACAGTGTACGATAGTGAGTTCTGACATTACGAAGTTTGCATTACCACGTCGTGTAGCCGACTGTTTACGTGCGAATAATTTTGACCTCTCCGGTGTACAATCTTTCGTTCGTTTGTGTTCGTCTCGCTGGTGAGGCTCGTTATACCTGTCAGTCCTTCTCCTGCCCGGTATATTCCACGTCGAAACATTGTAAAAGCCATTTCGTGACTATCGCCCAAAAGATAAGCGTTCCAAACTGCGCACAGTTCGTGCAGTTTCCATGCATTTCGTTTAGCGAGAAGCGAAAGATGAACGCTCGGCAATCTGCGCAACGGCAACTGCCCTGTGCCCCTAAAGCGAATTTGTTCGTTCCTCGGCCGTTCGAGGGGTTATGCAATCGCCGCCAACGTCGATGGGATCATTCGTTTATGATATGCAAACTCGAAATTCTCCACATATCTCGGCGTTAGGTGTTTACCGTAGCCACGATGGGATGTGCAAATGGAGGAAGAAGAGACCATTAGTGGTGCTATCCCAGCAGAGTCAGTCTATGTTTACTCTCCGTCAGAAACTCCTCTATTTCTTCCTCGTAACGGAAAACTTCGTTTTCGAGCGCAAAAAAAATGCAATTAATCGCAATTTCCGCGCGAGTTTTCGAAAAAAAAAAAAAAAAAAAAAAAACTTGATTTTCGAGCGTAAAAATATTATTATTCAAAATTTCCGCCCGAATTCTCTCAAAAAAAAAAAAAAAATTGATGCACGGATTTCTACATAATGAAACATTATCGCATCGGACATGTAATTTTTTTCATTTCCGCCTTTACTGGGACTTCAAAGATTGTTGCGATTTCAAGAAAAAAAAAAAAAAAAAAAATTCACCGAGATTACCGAATTAAAAAAAAAAAATAATTGATGCATGCTAGATGTCTACGCAATCGATACGACATTCCTTTTGCAATTTTTTTTATTCGTTTCTAATGGGACTCTAAAGATTTTTTGCGATTTAAACAATAAAAAAAAAAGCAATAAAACATCGAGAATGAACGGAACGATAAACATTCTTACAGAAATGGAGGTCGAGTTGAACGACCGGGGTACACCCGCTTTTGCCAGTGTCGCGCAACACTTTGCCCTCTCCGTTCGCAGTGTTGTTGACAAACACAAGTGCACATACAGACGTTCACAAATACATTTCTTGCGTTGGCTTGAAGGCCTGTTTACAAATCGCAATGTGATCCGGGTCGGTGTAAAAGAACGCGAACGCTTTAACTCTCCGTCTCCTTCTTCTACGCGATTGTAATCATTACTCAAAGAATCTGACGATTTTAATAAACGAGAACGGCTTCGATCGATTGACGTTCGTTGATGATGATAATAACAATAATAACGAAAAAAAAAAAAAAAAATGTACGGGTACACGAGAGTCGTCAACGATGATCGGTGCCAAGGGTGGCCGACCGCGCGCCGCGATCTCCGCCGTTACGTTCAACTTATCTTACAAACTCGAAGATTCGCGTTCGTACTTCTTGTCTATCATTGACCGTACGTATCAGCCATTCGGTATTACAGCCGCGAGGCAAAGCCAACGGCTACGTGTCAAGGAATTTATTTATCGAGACCGCAACGTTCGGACGTCGATTTGTGCGAATGCCCAGAGTGTCCACGTGTTGGTTGTATATATATACATTTTTTTTGTACATTCGACATATTCCGCCGACGTTAAGTTTATCCGCAACCGCGCGCGCACAGCATCCGCTATCAATATTCATCAATCCCGCGTTGATTACGAGTCTACGAGTTCTCATTTCGTCACGATGCATCAAAATTTATGTCCATCGATCGCCGCGTCCCCGAGGCAAATGGAATATCGAATTTCATTTTTTTACTTTTTTAATCCAAAAGCCTACAGGATTTATTGATAGCCCAACGGATTTAATTCGCAACGATTATCGATCGCCAGTCGTTATGTCGGGAAATCGGGATTGAGAACAAGTACGATCGATTAACGTGCCACAGGGGAATTCGTTAACTCTGTTACGGGCTATATAATCGCATACTGTAACACGGTACATGTGTGCGCACTATAAATGACCACCATATATATTCGTGGCAATCGCAGAACGAGCGGATTGCGATCACACGCCATCGCCATATGTTTCACGTGATATAGGTAAACGTATGTGGTTTATATAGGTATATAGGTGTACATAGGTATATATACACTGTAGAATCGTACTGTAGGTACGTATATATATATATATATGCTCTGTACCTCACACTCTATCTCTCAGTCTCTTCGCTCCTCCATTCTATCCACCTTCGTACGTTACGTTTCACGATGTATATACTACACCCCCGTGCTATGTGTGCCGCGAGGAGTGCAAGGTGAACGAACTGAAACAGGTCGTTCCGACACCAACAACACTTTAAGAATTTACGTACTGATATACGTACTAATGGACGAATCATCGAATTTACATTCCGCATATTCTATCAGCTATGCATCACTTCCTAATACAGTTGCGCGTGTAGTTTATCTTCGCGTTCGCCACTCGTTTCCCAAAGAAATCAACGACGAAGAAGAAATTCTTCTCTCTCTCTCTCTCTCTCTCTCTCTCTTTCTCCTCTTTCGTATCCCTTCTATCTACGCGACTTCGCCGCGTTCACCTTATGCTAATCGTTGACTTACTTCTCGGTACTAATTGAGTAATTGAATAATTGAATGCTTCGTGCCGGAGGCACGTTTTATACTCGCCACTTACCCGCGAACTATGTAACTCGCGGTTACTTTGTTACGCAGACTCTCTCGCCATCGGTAGTGACCGCACTGTAATGCTGTTTTCAACGCTTTTCTCCTCCTCTTGCTGTGTTCCTTACGCTTAATTTTTTTTCGCAAACTGGTTTTGAATTTTTTTTTTTTTCATTTGCTCGTTAATTTACTCTCCGTAACTATAATAATAGAGAAGAAGCATTGTATGCCGGTACGTGTTTTATTATTGTCTATATTTGTTGGTTAATTTCCTGCGCCACTCGACTCATACGGTGAGCCGTACTTTTTGGTTTAACGCGAAATATGCAAATACGTATTTTTTTTTTTTTTCCTAGAAAAGGGAAAAGTGGGCGAAAATCGGACGGTCGGTAACGCCGGTCAGACTTTTTTTTTTATTGAGCAGTGATAGAAACATAAGCATTGAGTTGTGTTGTTGCGAATCTCAAGAAAAGTAACGATATTTTAAAAAAATGGATTGTTAATATCACCACATTTCCCGCGTAATATCGGCCCAATCATTTTTTTTCAATCGGTAATGATAAGTAGAATCCAATAATTGTATACCGCAAAAGTAGATAGTATTTGCGGATAATCGTCCCAAAAGTTTGTATCGCTTCGAAATTTTTATCGAAAGATCACTATATAACGAAAATAATAAAACTTTTCGTTAGGCGGCCGGAATTCGCTCGCTCTTCTCTATACCTTTTTTTTTCTAATTCTAAATGATTCTGTAATATTAATTTTCATTCAACGAGAACCTATAAAACGAGTGCTTAAGATAAAAATAGTTCGTGACTACGAAGAATCGATTGTAGTTGTGTCGATCGATATATTGATCTAATATTAAAATCCTTAGATATAAAAAAAAAAAAAAAAAACAAAAACCAAAGTAGCTTTGTATACCAGCTGTATTATTCACTTATTTATTTGTCTCACTTCCTGCCCGCCTACGTACGTACAGCAAACTCCGGTTTCGTAGTTCATTCGTTTCCACCAACCGGCTATTTCTCCTTCGTTTTTTTTTATCGCTAACCGCTGCGCGACTGTTTCTCCTCGTCAGTGTCGTCGACGTATCAGATAGGCTATGTGACATTATTGCAGACGCTTGTGAAGCATCGTGCAGCAACAGAAGCCGCTACTATGTGCTCCACATTCAACGAAACACAATGTATGTGCGCCTAGCGATCGTCGCCGATTCTCCGTTAAATTTTTTATCGTGAGATTCCGAGCAAATGTTCTCGCTGTAGCGGAGTCGGTCAGTAATTTCCGCGAGTTTGCCACACAGCTTCGAGAGCCACGGGACCCAACGTCGAGGGTACCGTTCAATTCCCTCGTGTCGCCTCTCGTCGCGATAACGAGAATCGTTCCAACGCCGTGGAACCGGAGCTCATTCATTCGAACGAACGTCGTATATACGTGACTCGCTTCGCCACTCAGACTTGAAACTCTTATTTTAATAACAGTAATTCGTGATCGTAAGATCAACGTGGTGTTTGTATTTAGAGCGGAGTCTCTGGTTATACTACATTTCTAATAGAACCCGTAAATCATGCGACCGTTTGGCGAGAGGTTATTATCATAGAGATTTATAACACAGTCGTATTTTCTTCGAATACTTGAACAGTTGAATCCCTATTATCGAACTCTTCCGACCGGGAAGCCTCGTCGTATAATTCAATTCAAATGTCGAGAAATTTCAAATAATTCCAATGAACTTGAGACACAAATTATTAAACACTATAATTATTTTACTAACAGTATCGGCGATTCGTTGCGCTATCAATTTTCTCCAAATACTTTCACCCGTATAACATGCAATAAGAGACTCGCACGCCACGTCCAATACTCGCGTGCAATGGCATTAGTTTTATTCTATTTATACAATGAAATCTATAGAAACGAATAGTTTGAGTTATCGATGTATTTTTTTTTCTCGGATACAAAGACTATGAAAAAAATAGTTTATCCGTAGTCATCGTGTCTAAAAAAAGTTAATAATACAAAATTTATTAATTATTCGTCGTTCTTTTATATTTATTTTGTTAATTATTATCAAATGTTAATAATTAAGAAAATAAATATTATAAATAATTAGCACAACGGGGATTAGTAAGAATAAAATTTTTACTTCGTTATATCCATCTATAGATTCGCGAACTATAAATAAACTCTTTTCACAGTTTGCATTCATAGCAATCGTCGGCATCATGGCCTTTATCGCCCGAAAGTTTGCATTATCGCGGTTCTCGGGGTGCGAAAGATATTATAGTATACATATACATATATATACAGCATATTATAGTTCCGAGAATAGCGGCACACGAGCTAAAAACCCCTCATCCCGCGTGCGCTTATGTTTACCCGTGCGTATTTACACGACGTCGTCATCGACGTTGGGGACCGCGGAGTTTGCCGCACTCACGGCACGCAACCAACGAAGGTACGAGAAGGTTTACACTCCACGCTTATCGACCACGGGACTGCTTAAGGCACATCTCTATTACGTATGAGTACCGAGAACTTATAGGTGATACACACTTCTCTCATCGGTTCTCCATCGTCGTTTGCGTCTTTTCAGCTCGTGGCTTTCGGGTCTCGATAAGTGATGCGAGGACCACAGGGAGGGGAAAGAAGTGTCGAAAGTTATGCAATTATCTCTCTTCTGTCTGCAGGTCAAAATCCGAATTTATGTTTATTTTTTCTTATTGATCCTATCATTAACAAAGTTTGGTTACGAAATTAAAAAAAAAAAAAAAAAAAAAAAAAAACTGAATCGAATTTTATTAATTTTTTTTTTTTTTTTTTTTTTTTTCGTGGATTAAAAAAAATGTGTAACTCGAATAAATCCGGTGACCCATAAAACATCGAGAATTTTTCATTCGATGTTCAATCGAGAGACTTCGCGATTTATCCGTCCCGGAGCCGCTCGTGAAGCAAGGAGCGTACGTACGGTGATACCGTGGAATTTCTCTCGTCGCGAAAATAATGGGCCTCAACTCTCGGTCGGCTCAATAAAGCGACCCTGGACTCTCATTCTCCATCGTCGAACGTTACACGGGCGCGCCGCGGCCGCCGTCGCTCGATAACCGATTCTCCAATGATTTATGATGATTGCTTACTTCTCGCCAACGCCCCCTCCCCCACCTCCGAGTCTCTCTCCTCTCGTAGTCTGATACTTTCGTCGTTGTCGTTCTCGCGTGCGGTCATGCTGTGCTGAAGACCTCACAGAACTTCCTTCGCGGCCAACTCTGGTAACACCTGTCGCTTGGCTTTTCACAAGTTTTACGACTCTCTCGCCACTATCTTTCGCGCTTTCGAGTCCTCCACCCTTGAATTACACAGAGGAAACGACGTTTCATGAAGAATAAAAAAAAATGAATAAACGTTTTTCGGTCTAAAATACGTTTTGTATTCAAATTCCGTAGAGCCCATTAAGAGAAAATGTTATAATTTCGACTTCAATGCGAAAATCATTATTATTCAGATTGCGCACCCCTCCCCCCCTCCCTGCGCACTGTGGCGATTTGAGGTGTCGGTAAGGGTGTAAAAATTTTTACGATCTTTCAAATTTTTTTTTTCACCGGTATACTTTTCAAGGTGTTGAGTACACAATCCAATAGTTGGTTAAGAAAAATATAAAAAATACTTATTAATAAAAATAAACATTTGTATACATTTTCGGAAATTTTAATTTTGATTGCGTCTATAATTCCTCAATGTGCCGACGATGTGCGAATTCAACGCGGACATAAATATTAAATGAGAGCCTACGATGTATTAGATGCTTTCTCGTTCCATTTGAATATACATAGAGAATACAGTTGTAATACGCGTACACTAGTAATTATATATCGACATCGCGAGCGCCCCTCCTTCGTCCCCCGACACGACCGACTGATTGCGAAATCCCATTAATTGCAATTAACGCATGTTGACGGCTGCACATACGACACCAGTGTATACCCATTCGCATTATACCGAAGGTACACACAACTCTTAATGGTACTGATTGCGAGTAGATACGCACAAAACTCGCACGGTCCGCGCTCCACCCGCTTTGCGCCCAACCCGCCATTCTATATACCCGTATAGTAGTTACACACTTCACGTTTATCCGCGGTACTGTACTACGTATTCAACGCGTACGATTACGTGCCACGAGTTTCTCATTCGCCACTTTGTCATTAGCGAGATGCCCGAGTCAAATTTTCGCAACTACATTCTTCGTGCCGTCCTGCGCTTGAGAGTGAACGACGCGAATCGACGGTATTTATGTATCACGCAGCTTCGGATATGCAGGAGAACGTCGACGGTTAAAGTCGTATACACATTATTATCGTTATTATTTCTTACGTGTTCGCAACACACCCTATCCATTCATTGAAAGCGAGAATATTCTAATCATTCATAAAAGTTCATAGTAATTAGCGTAAAGTATATTCAACAGGTTTTCCATTACTTCTACAACGCTAATCCTTTCCCCGCGATCTCGGAGATATCTCTGTGTTCAGGTTGTGAAATTAATTCGTATCGTTCGGCGAATTAGTGAATCATTGTGAATATCTACAATGTACCGACGATATTGCATACGAGTTGTTTGCTTTTTTGCCTCTTTACCTCTTTTTCTTTTAACAAAGAATTATTAATCATCAGCACTTTTGTTTTATGAAATGAAAAATGTTGGGTAATTTTTCCGGTGGTGGTTTGTGGGGAAAAAAAAATGTGGATAATTATAATTCATTGTACATTGAAGGAGAAGGTTAAGAAACATTTTAATAATAATATAATATCAGAAAAAAATAAATAAAATAAAGTATATGAAAAAAATATATTGAAAATGTATGAAATTCAGTGGTTCTATTTCAATCAAATATTAATCATATCATTTGGTAATTATATGATTACATATATTTGCAGAAATATATTTTAAAATATATCCGTAATATATCATTTTTTAATGAAAATATATTAGATTTTTTTCGTTGCTTAAGTATGCGTTGCGGAACTTTCGTCATTTAGCAGGTTAATAAAAAGCAGATAAATCGCTCGCGATCTTCGCGAGACGTTTACAGCCATCGCTATCCGTGGATTGCATAAACCTTGGATAGCACATGCACTCCGTTCTCGTAGTAAATAATGGCTATAGTAGTAGTGTGCAATACTACGAGAGTTTCGAGCGGACGCGCGCGCGCGCGCTCTCCTACTCCGCTATAACTACCGTGATACGGCAACCGGCCACTAAATGGAAACTTGAATGAAAACTTGGCGCAACGAACCGACTCCGCGACTGTTTCTGTGATTCCTTGAGTGGATAAGGTATCACGGTAGTCTCGTCGTGTGCAGCGCAAGAAGTGTCGAATCAACGGTAAGAATACGAAGGCAGAAAAAAATTAATAATATATGTGTACATATATTATTAATGATCGTGGAATCGGTAACATTACATGGTCGAGAGAACTTTCGCGTGTTTGAGTAATTCAAATAAAATTACGACGACTTGAAATTAATTCGATGATCGGCGCATATTCGCGATTTCGTTATAATTCGTACGAAGAAAAAAAAAACGTATAGTACGATTTTTTTTTTTTACAAATCGGCGCATATATGTGGTTTCGATATAATTCATCGCTGACATAAGATTCAACGATAATTTAAAAAATTAATAATAAAAACGGAGCTTAAACCGATGGAGAGTACAATTCTTTTTCTTCAAATCTTTAAGAGTCTCGTCGATTTGACAGTCTGAACTATGACGTCGTTTTGCCAGTTGTACCTTAACGCGAGTGTCTCGTCCCCATAAAACAGGAGAAACACGAGAAGGGAGGGGGTTAAGCATACGCTGTACATTATTTCGAGATAATCGAGAAAATGCCGAGCCACGTTTTCGTCCCTTCGAGACCGTGAAATCCTCTTATATTCGCGAGAAACAGGGAAGAGAGGGGTTGGGAGGGTTTGGTGACTCTTCTCCATTTTCTTTCTTCCCCCTCCTTGCATTTCTTTCTTTTTCCACCATTATGGAGATTCAACGAGCCGAAACTTGGCCAGTACCGCCGAAGCTACTTATTTCAACATCGCTTTCTCTCTCGTCCCCGTTTTCTTTCCCTCCGTAAGTTGCCCTCTCTTCCGTGTCTTTTTTTTTTTTACAGCAGTATATCGCGGCTCAAGTGTCCCATAAAATTGTACGCGAGTCGTAACCACGTATCCCGGAGAATATGTATCGGTAATGGTTACAACAATTTCTTCGTTCCTCACACGACCGCTCGACCAATATTTCGCCGTTCCTGGGCGTTCCAACCGTATAGATATTTCGAAGGCTCGATAACGTTTGCCTTCTCGTTGCGAGTCCGGCGCAAACTCGATACATAATACACTATGTGTATCCACGAGACTCTCACATGGTATCGCGGTTACAAGACGCTTCGTTAACCAGTCCCAACAGTTTTACATCGCGGTACTTAGAAACTATTAGATAAACCTCATTGCTATCGGTTGTCTCGTCTGTCCTGCTTTGCAACCTCTCGTTGGGAGCAATCGTCGAATAGTATGCGATAACGAGAGAAGTAACTTTGTTGCAAACTTCAACGTACCTTTATTGTAACAGAAGTATAGAAATGTCTCCCACGCTATATTGAAACCGCGGAAGAAGTCGCGCCGAGAAGGAAGCCGAGAATACCGCGGGCGAACGAAGCCAAAGCGCGCAAACCGGACTTTGCCTACTTACAACTAAACTTCGATCTCTCGCCACGATCTTCACCTCACCTCGAAATACCGTTTCTATGTAATCCCATAGCCCAGGATCACGACACCGGCATCAAGTTCAACAGGAATTCTATACTATAATAATACACTATAACAATTTGCAAGTCATTTTAACGTTGTAGCGTATTATATTTTCAACTCCCGATTTTTTCCGCGAGAGTTATTCACGTTGCCGCGCATATTTGCGAAAATTGTTTGAAATGTCACAACGAAATTATGTACATTCGTTCTGTGATTTATAAAGTGTGTTTGACACGGTATATTATGAACATTACGCATGAACTCGTAGAGATAAAGGATTTAAAAAAAAAGTTAATCAATTTTATTTTTTTAACTTTCAAACGAAAGGAATAAAAATAATTTTAATATTGATTATTGTTATTATCAGTAATAAAATAATAATAGTAATAGTTTATCATCATTTTTTTTTGTAAACGGAACCGAAAATTTAAAAAATTCGCGACTAATACGGAAATGTAACAAAGATATGTGAAATAACAAATAATTTATTCCTTTTTGTCAGTACAATTTTTTTAGACTCCAATTTCAGTCTAAAGTTTTTCACTTTTTGTCAAATAATTTTTTATGTGAATAGTTATGGGAAAAAAAAGAAAAAATGTAAACAAAGTCGATTTTACATATCGATCTATTTTGAAATATTATTCGCGCGTAAAATCTCGAATAAAAAATTCTTCACAAGGAACGGTTATTCCTAAATGGATTGTTTGGCTAACTAAAGGGTTGATATATAAAATGAATTCGTAAATTCACATTCAAATAATGTCTAATAGCTAATACCGTTAAACGCCATTTACACATAGAATACAATTGCCGAGGATATCAGTGAATTTTCTAATTATCAAGATTATTGTAATAAATAATTTCATTACAGTTGCCTAACTCTTGCGCCGTTGGTAATCCTCTTAACCGCACAATTTAATGTGTATCGTACATTATAATTTGAGTTCGAGTTTCCGGCGATATATCTCTCGGGTAATCGCGTACAGCCGTTATCGTTAATATTTTCATTCGTGGATTTAAGATACCTTATGCCGTTGCGATCCGGTGGCTGGGAGCATAACATCGGAGATGAGAAAGGTACGGAGAGAGGAAAGGAGAGAGAAAAACGTCGCGATATGCGGTGGCGCTGAAACGTGTAATCCGAGTAGAATGCTGACGGTGTAACACTAGTAATGGCGAGGGGTGTATAGTTACAATCGCCTCCTCGCCACCAACGGTCTCTGCATCCGAGAGTGTAAAAAGAGTGACTAAAGATACGTATGTATATTCACGCATGCGTACCGATGTACATGCTGAAAAAACAATTGTACGCGACACAAAAATAATAATAAGCTTCCGTCCAATGTGTTTAAAAATAATATTTAAAAAATGCAGATATCTCATCCTACTGCGCTATTAATCTTTCCTCAGTACACTGAAGATATGAAAGCATTTCACGCGAAGGTAAAATAAATTTCGAAAATTTGTCCACAAGTTTTGATTTTTATAATTAAATATTTTTGACATTTGACGTAATTAACTATCGCACCATGTATAAGAGACTTTGAAAAGGATCCGTAATAAAAAAAAAAGTAGTTTTCAAAGTTCGGATGACTTTGGACACCTAACCGAGAATTTAAATCCCCCGTCTGCAGACGGAAAGTCTGAAAAATATGTGGGTTGACCAACAGTTAACTTTTGCTCTGTATTTTTTTTTTTTTTTTAGTTATCTTTTGTCTAATTTAAACTTTAAATAAAAAATGGTGGCTCGGTGCGGAAATTGAATGAATATCGAAAAGAGATCGTGTACACCATGTCGAGAACATTTTTTTTTTTTTTTTCATAAATTTTCGACGTTTTTATTTCAAACGTCATTACAAATCATCGCTCACGACGAGTTTCGTTTAGATTTGCCGTTTGTTCACATAGCATAAATAACGCGATATAACAGTCGGAGGTATTAAATTAGATAAATAAATTGAAAGATAAGAGGAAAGAGAACGAGAAAAAGAAAATAAGGGAGTGGAGTTAGCGCTACTGATGAACGGATAGACGTATACATACGTCTATCATCCAGAGAGAAGGACGGACTATGACGAGACTAGAGCACGAAGACGATTCCACATAGCCAGACAGTGAGTGCCATGCTATTTTCAGGCTGCATATCTCTCTCCTGCATACTGCTGCTACAACCGTCTGCCATATTCCCCAAGCCACTGCAACTTCTTTGCCGACTCGTTCGTCTAGTTCTCTTCCGCTTCAACTTCTACGGTTATGCCGTCTGCACTCGCGAATCAACTGTCCTGTCTGACAGCCTGCTATTTTATCCAACGTGCTTCCACTTCATCTCGGAATGTCTTTATATTGCACCGTTGTGTCTCGCAATGCGAAGATTTAACACTTCGTTCTCTGCAATTTTATTTCTCTTGGATTTGCGAAGTAAAATGAATTTTACAAAAATGCTGCAATCGTATATACATCGAGAATTTAATGAAACAAATTAAATAAATTAAATAAAATGAGAAATTTCGGATATTTGGAAAATTTTAACCCGAAAACTCCAATTTATTGAATTTTTTTTTTATTTTTTTTTATAAGAATTGAACGAATACGCTGTAACAATAACTCATTATTGAAAATATTTTTATCAATGTCAAAATTATAAGGAATATTTTAATCGCGAAATAGTTACGAGAATTTCGCATGTCCCCTCGAAGAATCTTCGAAAAATCTCGATCACGCAACATCGTTTAAAAGTTCGCGCATATAATCGACTGGATCGCGCTACCAGCCGGAACGGATGCAATAGCACCGTCGAACCGGTCCCAGAATTGCCGAATTCGATTAAATTAAAGGCTTCACTCGCGCACACAAAGCATATGCGCGGCACGGATAACGAGGAACCAGTATCTTGTGACTTGGCGTATATATAATCACATTTTGTGTCTTTTTTTTTTAATGCCTCTTCACATGATCGACACTTTTTATGCCCATTTATAGCCGAATAACTGGTTCCACCTGCAGTTTTTGCGGTCCACTTGGCATTTTAAACGCCCTTCAGTCTCGCATCCGGTCGCATTTTTTTTTTTCTTGTATTCTCTAAAATTCTCATTTTCTTTTTTCGATGTTTTGTTCGTTAATTCGTACATCAGTTCGCCGATTCTTTGTCGCCTAATTATAATTGATGGACATTTTTTTTCATCTTCCACAACGCGTATGTACGATTCACAAATCGCGATTCTCCGAAAGATCAATGAGATTACGCACTTTTTTTTTGCATATATTTTTTTTCGGTCGTATAGCTATTATTTTCCGAGAATTTCTCCCGGAAATGCAAGGCGTATGGACAAAGTGAGAGACTAGTACGAGATAAAGTGCTCGCAGTTAGTTTGCCGCAACTTCAATCATACCGCAAAGTCCGCGAGAGTACGACGTACCGTTAAACACAAATACGCGCACATACATACATCGGCGGCGGCTGCATTTGCGGCGTGCTTCGACTTTTTGTACGCGTCCTTGAACTGGGACGAAGAACGACCGTGACTGTTGCTACTGTGTTGTGTGCCGTTGCCGTCGCAGATGTTCCCACCGCCGGGTGCAATTGTGGAGGCGCCGCGCGTAAACTAGTAAAGGAAATGTAATTAGAAATCGTGGACGCGAGTACCTACCAATGCATCATCGACGGAATTCAAGTCTGACTCAATTATCAACGAGTCACAATACATCGTAATCACACACACGAGTGTTATTGCGTTTTTTCACTAAATCTACAAAAATGTCTGACGATAACGAGACGATGCGCCACGTCTTTGCTTAATGATTCAATCTTATTAATCGATACATTTTCTTTATTGGTAAAAAAAAAAAACGAAAAATTTCCACAAATATAATTATAAATGTTCATTTAATCAATTCACATATTATGATTGTTATTATTCAATTACTGATAATATTATTAATAATAGATATTAATATTGTTAATTAATTATTCAGTTTTGACATTTTTTTCAAGCTGTTGCTCCCAATCGATATTTTGAAAAAATGAATCTTTACACATATTAATTATAGACATTAAGGGTATTAAGAGCTCTCAAAAATACTGTAAAGCATTTTTTTTTTGTCTTAACAATTTCGAAAGTTTCTTTATGCCACTCCGTGTGAGAAGTGGCACTTCTCGCACTCGTAACATAAAATGTCGTATGGCACTCGTGCGAGAAATTTTTTCTCAACTCGTGTGATTGCAACACTCGCCTTTGGCTCGTGCTGCAAACTCACACTCGTTGGAAAAAATTTCTTCGCACTCGTATCGTAATGTACTATTATCTAACAGGTTATTTAAAATATATAACTTGAAAATAAAGAGTTATGAATTAATAAATTCAGATCAGTATTTCAATGCTATTTAATTTTATTTACTTCCGACGAGAGATTCTATTTAAAATGTCGAGTTTAAAGTCAAATGAGTTTCAGTTTCGTGATGCGTAGAAAAAAATACATCGAACCACGAAATGACGAATTACAAAAAAAATTTTATCGTAATTTTTTATATCCGATTTTTGGGATTTTCAAATGGTGATAACGTAACTAATGACGAAAATGTGGACGATAAGAATGTTCGATATCGTTGTATCCCACCGCAATGATAGGTACATGTCACTCGCCTCGTTTGCCGAGGAAACCTTGGTGGTTCGCAGCTGCTTCTCTCGTACGAGAGAGTCGCAGATCGCGCGGATATACGTTACGTCACGCGCACCGCGCCCGCTAGGCCACTCTTTTATGAATGAATGCAGTCCGAGAGTGGGTGTGCATACTTGTGACCGTGCCGCCGCGCTCGACGCTTCTACAACACGCTAACACACCGCACCAGACATGGTGAGCGTGCGTGCGTGACCGTGCGTGAGCAACGACCATCTCTTCCAACCGTTCCACACCACTCCTACCATATCGTCTCGTAGTTGTATGTAGCTGTGTTCCGCGTGATACGCGAACGCTCCGAACTCGTAGGGTGAAAGCCGCCGAGACGACGGCTTGTCTCGAGAAGTTATAAGGGGTCTGAATTTAGCGGGAGGGAATGGGAAACTGATTTTGCAATCTTTCGAGACTCCGTTGAATCGAAATTTCCGACTTAATGAGGGTGTATCATGAATTCTCAGTTAAAAGTCAGATTCAGAAAGAATTTTCTATACTTCCGAATGGGATAAAAATCTTAAAAAATCAACCATATAAAAGGCACTCAACACATTAGTTTTGTGTAATAATAATGCCAAAAAGTTATTAATAACATTGAGAAAAAATTGTTTAACCAATCATCCGGCAATGTAACTTTTTTTTATCAGAAATTTATTCATCAATTTTTTTTTAATTCAAAGGCATTTTTTTTAGGATTTTTTTCTCATTTTCATAATTTTTTTTTTAGATATGAATAGTCATGAATTTTTTACATTTTTACGTTAAAAGAGTACAATTACGTTCAAGACGTTTCGGGCAATCTATCGAGCGTATTTACAAACACTTATTGAACATTTTACGAAAAACGAGATTTTCAAAAATTAAAAATTATATTCTGTAAAATTAATGAATCAATATCTGCTAAAAAATCTATTTTCCGGATGATTTTTTGACAATTTTTAATCGCTAATTTGTTAATAACAACAAAGCAAAGAAATTTATTGCATATTTTTTCAAATATATGTAAATAATTCATATGGCTAAAAATGATGAACATTCGAATGAAGCAATCATTGCAGAGGTCAATTCAGGTCGTGACATTTCTTGGCACGTTGAAATATTTTTACCGTTTGAAAATGTTTCTTTTCATTCTTATACATTAAACGCGTTAATGATTGCGACGTGTCTTGTTTTTGTAGTTCAGGGAAATTCCCCCGATGATTTGTGAGTCACGTTTCTCGTTTTCATGTTCAACCACATGTTGTGTTCATATACACTGCATGTGCGTCCGCGATATCTCTCTGGGTGCAAAGTTATTTTAACGCATATAGAGTCATTTGCCGTACGGTTGCGCTTCTGCTGTTTTGCCGCTGCGGTTTGTTCGCTGTTCGTACTAAAGTTTGCATGTAGAAGAGGAGAGGAGGCCCCCTCTCGGTCTCGTATGTCTCTTAGTATCCTTTTCGCTTGAAGGATTAATTGAGATTGCTATTAAGGAGCGGGACGAATGACCCGCTCGTAAATCACTGACGTACGGGCCCCGCGTTAAAGGTCTTAACTGGCGAAGTACGTCCGGTACAGAGAGGATGGAGAACGAGCCGTACGCTATCCCGAGGCACAGAGAGACGCGATGCTGCGATTTATACCGCTGCGGTGAAGCAGCAGAGACGAACGTCTCGTTTTGCACGTTCGTATACTCGTTTCGTTTTACTTACCTTCGTTTCTCGGGGTACAACAAGGGAAGGAGATCCATTCCGCTCGTTTGATCTCACTTCCTCGATGCACCGGTATCTCGTCGATTCATCGATTTTTGCGAGTCCCACGATTTCTCTCGTGTTCTCCACCCACGTGGTAAGCGTATGCCGCGAGGCACTCGCGTCTCGATCCATTCATGGAATCGTTCATGCCGCAGACTATACTACGCCCACTTTGTTTTCACCTTATACTTTTTATCTCCGCTCTCTACCATCGACATTATTCCATTTCTCACGATGATTTGATTTTTTTTTTATCTTGACAATTATTTTTCTGCGGATGGCTTCCGAGATCAATTGCGATGTATCGATAATTGTTGTCCCCCTATCACAGTATCGAGTTTACTCGATAAGATTTTTTTTTTATCTTGACAATTATTTTTCTGCGGATGGCTTCCGAGATCAATTGCGATGTATCGATAATTGTTGTCCCCCTATCACAGTATCGAGTTTACTCGATAAGATTTTTTTTTTTTTCGTTCGATCTGCAATGCAATGCTGCAGTTAGCCTTGTTAAGGGTATATACGCGTTCTTGTATATAGATAGTGTATATGTATACCTATAGTATGCGAGCGTTACAAATTAACTGAGAAACCGTGACAAATCGTTCGCTTCAAACTTACCTGACGTTATAATGACTCTATCGCACTGATTTATGCATCATCCCGATGCGTCAATGCGCAGAGAATGCAATCTCTGCTGCACGAGAAGCCTGACTAATTTTTTCAAAGAATTCTGTGAATCCTTTTTTTTTTTTTCTTTTTTTCTTTTCTATGGAATACTTAAGATATCAATATTGTGGTTTTCTGCACGTATATTTTTCGGAATTGTCACTAAGTCACGAGTTTTATAGTTATGCTGAAATATTGGAAGACTTTAAAGACTTTTCGTGGAATATTATCAACGTTAGAATAATATCGTCATATCATTGGCGATATCGCGTCCTCACTGTTTGACGCATTCACTTTTCAAATAATAAGTTTCATTTTATCGATAAATCTATTAGAGAAATATTCAATCGCTGCTTCAGAAGGTCTTCAATTTAGCAAACTGGTTTAGTGAGCTTTCTTCGTATTGACCATTGAAGGGTTAAGCCGAACAGCGTGGAACAGCTTTCTCGTTTATCGATTGATTTTTTTTTTTTTTTTTTTTTTTTTTTTGTTTTTACTTCGATATCAAATATGTATATGGGATACTCGACGAGGATCTTTTTATTCGAGCGGAGATACAACATCCGCCTTCGGAGAATGGCGAGGATCGGTCCCGATTAATTAGCGATCCAATTAACGCGACGTGACACACGATACTAATCGTATGTTGGCCTCGATGAATTGTTTATTCGCGACGGGCTAATTGAACTCTCGGTGGTCGATTGGTTATCTGTTCTTTCTCACTGTATCTCCATTATGTTCTTCGTTCGGATTTTATATTCCTTTCTCCCGATATTAATTTTTCTTAAAATACATCTTTCGATCGGTTTTCCTTCACTTCTCGAGTCTTGCGGCGTCTCGGCGATGAGTTAATTCCGTCAGCGAGGAGTAGCGTATGCGAAGCTCATCGACGAGTCTTATTTATTATTGGCGAATCCACTGTTATCAATGAAATGTTTGATCTCGAGAAACTCTCACTGTTGCGAATATTGGGTATAAATTGAAAATTCAATCGATAATAATAATTTTTCTTTTTATACACTTCGGTAGCTACGACATTATTTCGATCTTTTTCACGTCGCGCGATAGTTAAATTGACGGTGGCAATTCTTTAGACGACTGTATTAGTATGTTTGCTATGAGAAATCACGACGCAAAAAAGGAATAACGCAAAGGCTGGTATAAAGTTTAGTTCTTGCAATCACCGCGAACTGCGTTACTCGAGCGTAAAGAAAATTGAGGGTATATACCTTTGGCTCTACTGCAATAATTTTCGTTCCTCTCGGTAGCTCCCTCAGAGGGGGCGGAAGGGGGCCTATGCGACCAGTAGGTGGACCCACGGTAAGCGCGCGCGAGCGAGTGGTTTTTCTCGGCCGCGAAGCGAGACGACGCCTCCTAGCACACCGTAATGATACACTTTGCCAGGGCATTCGTCTCGCCTTTTCCGTTCTACAGCTTCTTCACGTTTTTCCGCGCAGCCCACCCATATCGCAATTGGCATAAGTTTTTCCTCGAGATTTCATTCTTTACCCGCCACATTGCTTCGCGACATCGCTTTCGTTCATTCGATTCTTCATAAACTATCTTAGCTTTCACGGAATACCGCAAAATTGTCGCAAACAATGATAAAAAAAAAAAAAAAAAAAAAAAACTGTCGACAAGTCATTTTCATACTTTTATTGCGAATTGCGCAGATGCACCAAATAAAAAATAAAAAAAAGTATCGCAGTTTTTTTTTCAATCATTTTTAGTAGTTTCGGTTTTTTTTACAGCTGGTGACGATAATAATAATAATAAATTTATTGAAAAATGTATTTTTCGTATTTTCATTTGCATGAAAATGTATACATTTAACACATTTTACATTATCATTCGACCTAATTAAATACAATTATTTCTATTATGGGTAAAATCGGAAAATTCGACATTCCGTTCGGTATTTTCTGTCAAAAAATTTTATTAATTTCGGGGCGCATATGGTGTTTCATCATCGGTTCACAAAAAATCGAGAAATGACTTCGTGACTTTAGCGCACGGTTTACAAGGGCAAACGTTGGAAATCTCTCTCGCGGAGAGGTGCCAAAGAATATATGCGGTTGAACAATGGGTAAAGAACTCGTCGTGGAAAGTGCGAGAGTTCGTACTCTTGGTGTGACAGTTAAACTCGGTACCTGAGTAAAACTGCGCACTGCCTGTGTACTTAAACTATCGTACAGCAGTGTAGGGTGGTCTGGTTGAGTAGCGCAACGCAAAAGGGAGAAGAGAATGACAACTCGTTGGCAAACGTTGACATTGTGCTGTTTCTGACGATGCTTTCCGTGCTACCGGTGGCATACAACTGCTGCCACTTTAGCCGCGTATGGCAAATGCTCGGTTGTTAAACGAGAAAACCCCGACGACGCACTATATCACAGAAGGAAGACGCTGTCGTCGACTGCTGGACCATTATCGCACACGTCGCTCTGGACGGCTGTCGAGTTGAGTCCCTTCTGCAATGGTCATAACGTCTCGCACTCTGGCCTGCGCACGTATTATTATGCAAACATTCGCGAAGCATTATCGTGTTCGGCCGGTCGTCGACGATAGAGACACTCAGAAATTCTTAGAAAATTTGCCACATATTCAGCGCGTATATATTCTTAACGAGCCGAACGGCACAGAACGCGCGTGTCCTATTTTCTTTATATGCTCGGCGCGCATGTTTATTCATTTATTCTTCTATCCCAATATATATATATATATATATGTTAGTATATATGTATATTATATCGCGTGGCACGTGCCTCGGATGTACAATCGTGAAATTGCGTCTTCGACGAACCGTGCAATTGCTCTCGCTTCACTCTTCGCATTTCTATTTCTATCATATCTTCGCGAAGACCATCCATGAGTAGGCGGAAGTTCTGTTTGAGTTTGAAGTTTATGTAGACAATGCGGTTACGCCCGAGCAATCTGTGCAGCAAGCGAGTTACGAGTGTACTTCGCGCCTTACGGATCTCGAAAACCCTCGATAAGATCCGGACTTCCTCTGTTTGCCTCGTCTTTGGTCAAAGAAAGCCTTTGGAAAGGCTTGTCGGTGGGTTCGTTCTCGAGGTTAACGTGAACTCTGGTTAGGCACTCGCAGGATTCTGCGTTATCGGTACACACGAAACGCCTACACAACTTCTCCTGTTTCTTGGCTTGCGGACTTCGCAGAGTGCCGGCGCCCGTTAACGCGCTTCGCGGACGCTCCCGGAAGTGTAAGGCGAAACTTCGAGATCGCGGAAGCAAACAAACTGACAAAAGGTCGATAGAAATAAACCATTTTACTCAATTTTTTACGCCATTTTTTTTCTAATATATTGTGTTGTTAATTTTACAACATTTTCAGTAACATCGCCAAAAAAGCATTTGTGAATGTTGCGCAAAAAAAAATTGTTAAAAGTACACATTTTTTACTGTGTCCTGAACAATAAATAAAAACACCGGAAACGTTTGTTCGAATAAAAAATTTTAAACGGCACATCTCGCGTCGTATCTCTTGATTATCCGTAACTTGTTTCTGGATCACCCGCTGGCAATAAACGTAACTTCATCGTCGGTGGGTTTCTTTTTCCGTTCTAAAGTTGGCATTAAAAAAAACTTCAAGATTAAGTATTGCACGGTTGTATAATCGCGGGCGTCTGTTCGCGATCGTCTTGTAAAACGATAAAAAAACAAAAAAAATAGCGCGTTAGTGGATTCCCTTTTCTATCCTCGGCTATCGAGACCGCAAACACGCACCCGCGCAATGAAACGAAGACGAAGAAGTTCGCCAGTTACACCGGAAGTTTGGCCGGATCTCCGGCAACAGGGACATTCTTTCTCGGCAATTTGCTGAACGCTCACTCGTCTCTCTTTTACTTTCTTGCATTGCCATTGCCTTCGGTGAGAGGTCGTTTATGGCGTAACTCTTCGTCTCTGTTTGCTCGTTATTGTTCGGGCAAAGCGAGCAATAAAGATGATGAAAAAAAATGTAAGAAAATAAACAAAAAGTAGTAGAAAAAGAGAACGGGTTAGACCGCCGGTGCTTCATTAACATCGCTCTATCGTTACCGCGTGGATCGCACGCGGGTGAAGTACAAGTAGAGAAACCAAAGTTAGGCTACGAGTGAAACAAAGACGCAACCCGGAGACTCGTAAAAGCAAAGAGGCGGTGAAAGAATACGAAAAGCAGAAGGGTCGAAAGTCGAGGGTGTGGGAAGACCGGAATCATGTTGCGAAACGAGCGTTACTACCCCCTCTCGCTGTACTTCTTTTTTACTGTGTAAATTACGAATGCCGCGTTGCTGTAACTCTCACAGATTCAATGAGATCGAATAACGAACATGTTAAGGCCCTACGAAACCCTTTTTTTCTAAAAAAAAAGATCATTGTCCGAACTAATCATTACTTTTTCCACTTATACTTTTTTACAATGAATGAGGCATCAAAAAAATATTAGAAACACTTTTTTTGTATGAAACCAATTAGATAAAAAAATTACTTTTAGAAGTACTTTTCGAATGAATCAGTTAATGACGTAATAAAGGAAAAGCATTAACTCTGAGCCAATAAATTTATAGAAAAAAAAAAAAACAACGGTACACAAATGTTCCTATCAGCGTCCGAAAGCAAGCAGCTATTGGTTATCATTTCCCCTTGGGGACGGACCATCGTAGTGATTGGTGTAGACGCGTATTATTGGAACACCGACAATTGTGCCTTTTGCCTTAATAAATGGAATATGGACCGATGGTATCGAGGGTTGGGGGTGAAGCAAGTTGATTCAACACGAAGTGATACATTAGTGATCATGTGTACGTTTTACGTTACGTGGTTAGTTGCAACTGTAAATGCAGTCGCTTTTGTTTGCAGTTCCGTGTTACACCGCATCCATAATTAACGTACCCTCAATCCATTCGAGACTGTGGGTAATATTTGGACTGTCCAATTATCGACGGTATATAACGTCCGTACGTGTAACGTGCGTAATTAATTGTGGCATTCTTGACTAATTCGTATAAATGCCTTCAGCGCTTGTTTATACCATATCTATGAACGTGTAGGGAGTCGTAAGCTTGAGATACGGCGTCGACACCATCCGGCACGTTGATCTAGTCAGGAAAATCCTGAATCGCAGAAGAAATCAGAGGGGAGAAGTATAAAAGCGAAAAAGAACGGATTTCATCCAAGCGGAGATCATCCCTTGATTTATCAATCCACTCTCTTGGCCCCCATAAGCTTTGCCCTCTCGACGTGACGCTTTTTCGCGCTCGATCTTCCTCATCTTCTTCTGTCTCAAATCCATTTTTTTTTTTTTTTTCTTTCCTTATCCCGTCTGTTGTGACGACTCCTCGTATCTTTCCGAGACGTTTGTATCGCACCATTTCCAACACACCGAGAGTGTCAAGTATAAGAAAAAGAATACCATCAATAGCGGAATCAAAAGAAAGCTCTATCAAGAGATCCAGAATGACGTCATCCGAAGCTTTTTTTTCTTCGTAGAAATTTATCGCTATCGACATATATTTCAATCGAAGCTTTCTAATTTCTTTTTTTTTTTCGCATTTTTTTTCTTTATTTCGTGCCGTTATCGTAGACAATTACTGGATTTCTAAGGAGTATAAATTTTTACGGAAAATAGACGCAATAACTCGATAAACAGCAAGGTAAATGACCATATTAGCGGCACGAAGAGAAAACAGCATTTCTCACGCAATCGAGAAAATTCAATTCATTTAACGAGAATAACAACATCAAAGTAAAAAGTTGTTGCATTCTCGAAATTAATGCTCATAGACGTGAAGTAGAACCATTCATTTATATACGGTAATTTTTTTTTTTAAAAGCTTCCTACCGATACTTAACATTTACAACTTACTCAGCAGAGCAATGTATGAAATACGAAAATACCAGTTGTTAATTAACGATAATTAAGATGATTATAATATAAGACTAACAAGTGCTTTTGAAAAAAGCGTTGCGCTCTCGTATACGGCGCTACGGCGGTTGAGCATTAATAATTGTCAAATCTGTAAATTAGTAATCACCGACAAAGAGGATCCCAAGGGATTTCGAAACCAGTTAATACGACGATATCCATATCTGGATAATAATGCGAATATATATTACCATCGTATCCGGAAAGTGTAGCAACGGGGTTCCCTGGATACGAGAGTTAATATAGTATTTTGTACGCTGAATGTGGTAGCAGATCTCCGCAGATTTGTAGATCGTTAGCTCGAATTTTCTCACGGCGGCGCGTGTCTCAGATTTTTTTTTTTTTTTTTTTTTTTTTAAGTAAAGAACCGATGAATCAGTCGGTTCGATCGATTCTGGCAACGCGTGTAATAGCGCTCTCTGTGCCATCTTTCCGTTAATCTTGTTATGTTCCAATGGCCGAGCAGTTAACCTGCTGGAATCGTGAAAACGACGCGAGGGCTATCACGGCTACTCGGAGCCCCGAAGCCTTTATTCTTCTCTCTCATCGCGAACTGCCGAGAGATCTCGATTGGTTCCTCTATCGCCCCCGCTCACGCGCGAACCAACACAGTTTACGTACTCAACAGTATCCGTGGCCTCCTCCTTCCGCACTCACTTAAGTACGACCGTAGCGAGAGTAATCGTACCTTCGATATACTCGCTTTACTACTGTTGCCGGTGCTATTCCTTGCGCGGTGTACTTTGGTGTCGGACAACTGGTATACGAGAGTCGATCGGTATCGCAATATTAATGGGGCAAAGGGGTCTGTAAGTCTCCTCCGCGGTCTGCTTGTTTCCTCGCGGACTCCACAGTGGTTACTACGTTTATAGTAGAGTAGTAGCACTAGGCAAGTTAAAAAAAAAAGGGTTAAAAAACATATCATCGCTTCAATGAAGTTTTGTGTTTTTGGTTACGGAAAATAATAAAAAAATAATTAAAAAAAAAATAAAAAAATTCATCGATGAAAGTAAAAAAATATATATACTTTTTTTTTATTTAATAAATATAAATTTAATACGGATTGTCAACGGGCTTCAAAAATATAGTTTTTCGAATAAGAAAAACGATCGTCTATGTTTTTAACCCTCCGTCAGTTATATTTTTCGGAACTTCCGTCTGCCCACTAGAGATATGAAGTTATCGTTACCTTGACAAAGTATTTTTCGTACTTTCAAATTTTTTTTTAATCAGAAATACTTTTCAACTTGTTTACTTCACAACCCAATTGTCTGTTAGGTAAAATATAAAAAAATATTTATTAAGAAAAATTGTAACATGCGGACGCATTTTTCAATTCCAATGCCGACTGTCCCTTTAAATCCTCAGTATGCCGACAGAGGGTTAAAATTGAAAAAAACGAATGTAGGCAACAGCACTTTTGCGAAAAAAACGGCGGATCTTTTTTTTTTTTTTTTGCGGTGGATAGACTCGGCGGCGTGTTAGCAGAGTAGAAGTAGAATAATCGAGTCGTTGTCGCCGACGACGAGACTGTGTTACTCTTCTACTCGCCTATATCCACATTCGCCGGGGGTCGTCGTCATCGACGGTGGCGGCGTGCGTGTTCGAGGGATCCGTGAACGTTTCGCACACGCGGAAGCCCTCGTTCAGCGTGTACGGTCGAACGCGTCGCGCGTACTTCTGCCCGGTCGTACGGGGTTAAAGACCCCGGGACCGAACGAACGAATGAAGAGACGAGAGGAACGGAAGGAGATGGAGAAAGAGAGCGGCTAAAATTTTCACCGGCAATATTTAGCGGGGGGTTTTCTCGCGGCAGCGGGGTCGAGACCCAATTATAGGTTTTCGCCGATGCGGCAAAACTCGGTAGACGACGCGACGACGCCGTGTCCCTCTCGCGTATTCGTCCGAAAAATCCGCGAGAGTTCGAAAAGTCGGTCGAACGCGCTCGGCACAGCATATTCCGCTACGGAATTATAACTATCGCGTCTCGATCTCATCCTCGACTTTTCTTCGATACTCAGATCTCGTCTGCTTCGGACAAATGGACACGAAGTCCAAAAAAGTTTACTGGCAAACGACCCCGCATTCGGAGATAATTGAAACGACTCTCCGCTGTTTCCTTATGCGGTACTTCATTCTTTTGTTTTTTATACGTATTAAAAAAGTTCATTTAACTTCTAATTCGTTGCCATAAAATGGACGTACATAATTTGTTTCTTTAAATACGGTAAAAAAAAAAAAAATTATTATATTTCCGCGGACTATTTAAATGAATTAAAAATATTCAAAACAATTAGGAAAGTAAAATCGATCGAAAATTTTTATTCGTTTTGGGTACAGAATTAGTCAAAATAGTTTTATCATAACAAAAAAAAATAATAAATATAATAATAAAAAGAAAAAATAATGCAGCCAATGTAGCAGTGATGCAACTCCGTAATATCCGACGAGACGATATATAATAATCGTAGACTTGATATTGAAACGAGAGGGGGAGGGGGATGCGATGGGGCGTTTATTCCAACGTCATGGAACACGCCCGTGACCCGACGATGGCCGCGGTGGTACAAGTAGAGGAAGCGGCTACAGTATTAAACTCCGCCACAAGGCACCGGTTAGAGTATTGAAGCAAATCGACGCTGGCCGACGTCGACGACGATGGTGGAAGAAACGGCGAGGGAAACGGGAGGCCACCCTAAAATTAGACAGTCCAAATCCAGTCGTGACCTCGGCGTGTGCCGAGAGCCGCTTCGTGGTCGCTATACTATACCTTATTTCACGTCGCCTCTGTTCTTCTTATTATATACCCCTACTGCAGACTTCGCTCTGTATTACTGTATCGTTATTACTCTATATATATATATATATACAAGAGACTCTTTGCACGTACGTCCAGACGTAATCGCTTTTGTACGTTCCAATTCTACCGAAGAAAATACACGAGTATATGAGACAACGATTACACCGATTTCCATAACGGATCTCGGTCACTCGGCCGACGAGGGAAAAATCTCTCCATCCCTTTCGTCGCGTATTCAATTCGTTCGAAATATATCTCAGTCCTTACGAACATTTTATAAATACATTTCGTTCAACAACTCGTGAATTTCACAAACAATTGATATTATGGTACGCATTGCCTCGAAACACCGTAGTTTATTGTAGTTGTTGTTCTCGAAATATCAACGCCGTTCGTGATGAGAATTTTCGATAATTTCAGCGTACCAGTGTACCAATAAACTACGCTGGATTTTAATCAAACAATAGTTATAACTGTATTTCGTTACAGGCCTCTGTAATTCGCGCAAATAATTATTACACAATTATTATTGTTATTATTATTACTACACAATTTAAATACGAAAAAAAAAAGATATTTCAAATTTTATAATGGAATAAATATATTAATTGAAATAAAAATTTTCTACAAAAAAGAAGTTCAAAAATGTTCATTATATTTTTGAAAATAAATAAATTTAAAAAATACATTTACTATACAAATAATTATAACATAATTGCATATCTTCAAAATTAAATAAAGTAAAAAAAAAAAATGCCACAAAACTATATTGCAAAAATCAAAATTTTACAAAAATGCATTGATTTACTTAATAGGATGTGAAATTTTTTTCTCGTGAATTTTTCTCGTCGCAAAAACTTTCCCAAAAAAAAAAAAAAAAATCAAATCCTTAATCCTCTTCGAAGATGTGGAAACAAAAGAAATTCAAAAAAAGAAATATTCTTCGACAATCTTAAGGGTGCGGTTTGTGCGGAGCTCTCGTGCCTCCCCGCCGTTGACTTCCGCCTTGAGAACGAGGTGGAGTCGCGCGGTTGAAAATCCTGCACACGTTTCTCTATAGCAGTACCTATAGTAACCGGGGTAAGGGTATCCGAAAGGGGGGAACAAGCATGGAATCAAGGAAGCCGGCCGGCGTTCAGCTGCGCGGCGACGTTCCCGAAACCTCGTTGGATGCGCCGGCCGGCCGGCCGGCATCGGCAGCAGCAGCAGCAGTTAGGGCGGTGAGCACATACACAGGAAAAAATCCGGGAGAACAGAGACGGAATATAGGAGTTGGCGTTGCGTCGCCCAGAGTTTTATGTCGTTCACTACCGTGGCAGTAGCGGCAGTAGTAGTAGTAGCAGTAGTAGTAGTAGTAGTGGTAGTAGTAGTAGCCGTAGTAGCAGCAGCAGTAGTAGCAGTAGTAGTAGTAGTAGTAGTAGTAGTAGTAGTAGTAGTAGTAGTAGTAAAGTATACGAAGAGTAGGATATGTATAGCTACCATGCCGGAGGCCACCCTTCGACGCCAGGCGGTTCGGCCGACCGCTGCATGCCGGTCTTTCTCTTTCTCTCGCTCTCTATACTCTCACTCGATCAATATTGCCATGACTACGTGGTGAAACGCGGAGGAACAGGAGAAAGAAGAGTGCGGCGGTAGCAACGTCGGTTACATGGAGAGGGGAAGAAGGGGAGGGTAGTTGGTTGGGTGGGGTAAGAGGAAATCCACCCTGAACTACTATACCACACTACCAAAGTATACTATACTAAACTATAATACAGTATAGTGTAGTTTAGGATTGGATAGTATAATATGCATGTTATAGAGAGTATAGCGACGTTATACAGTAGTAGTAGTATACGATACTACTACATCCCACTATGGTATAGTGGATGAGTTTCGAGTTGCCGAGTAGTGTAGCCAGAGGTGGTACGGCTTGAATCGTGGAAGGAGAGTGGCGGCTGGCTGGCTGCGCCGTTCGTTCGCTCGCCAACCCTCGGAAGGGGTGGATCGACTCGCGCGCGCCACGACGCTTTTCCACCCTTCGCCAGAACTCTCGCGTTCGGAGGGGAAGGAAAAGAGGGTTGAAAAACCAGCAGCGGTGAGGCTCTCTGTCGCGTGCGTACACTTCTTCTCTACTACGAACCCATCGAGCCGGCGAGCCGGATTCGCTCACAGAATACGCTCACGTACGATATAAGTACATCGCGTACTACGGCTGCATCCTTGGACCGAGCGCTAACCGCACGTTACTCGCTTTTTTTTTTTTTTCACTTTGTATCGAAGAGAAAACTTGAAAATGAAAAAATGATAACACTGCACTTTGTAGCGTTAATTAAGGCTTTTTGAGATTTAATTCAATTTATCATACATTTATGGTATATTGAACGAAATTATCAAAAGCAGTTGAAAGTGTTTCATAGCGATTTTTATGTGTAAAGAGCTCACGAATTTCACGCATTTTTTTTTTTTCAATATTTGTAATATTAATTGCTGTTAATTAATTGGATCATCCGAGCAGCAGTAACACGGAAAAATGAACACCTTGCTATTTAATAATCGGTTTCATTGAATTAAAAAAAAATACTCGTGCCGACGAATAATACACTTGATGATGCGTAAAATATTAAAAAAGAGTTTTTTAAAATTATTATTATTATTAATACTTGCCGTTCGTAAAGACGATTTTTTTTCGGATATAACCACTTTCGTGCGGTGGAGAAGCACCAGAATGCACACACGCGGTATCTCAGTCGTAGCGGTTGTAGAGTAGTCTCTAAGTAGTCAACGGCACGAGAAAGACGCCGCGATGCCACTACTCGAGCGATTCATGACGATAAAGTACGCTCGTATTTTTCCCCAACCCCTCCGCGTCTCTGTACGCTCGTCTTCTTCAACGCCACTACCAGCCTTCACTCAACAACCGCAGGATTTTTTTTTTTTTTTTTTTCATTTTCAACTTTTCTACAACCCCTTCACGCTTTTTTTTTCATACTCAGCCTCAGCTTCCTCTTGTTACGTCGCATGTTACACGGTGAATATATGACTCGTAGTACTACAGTGCTTATAGTAGACAGACAGGTATGCAGTATCTATTTCGCTCGTTTTTTCGATAAGCCCTCACTTTTTCATCTCATCCCTACTCTGATGTACCTGTGTCTTTCTCCCCCTCGCCAGACTCATTGCGGCGACCCAATTTCCACTGACGAGAATCACAATTACTCCGCTTCTTTTATCTACTTTTACTATATCTTCCTACCAACCCACTACACCACCCTCCGCGCCCCTCCCCCCTGGCGTATTCGCGAAGCGACCATTCATTCGGATTCATCAGCGGAGATTGTAAAAAATAGTGCTTGCATTGAGTAACGTGGATGAATTAATCCGAAAAAAATGAATTGGAGTAAAAATGCAATATTTCGTTAGTATCACAGTGGAACGTAATCCTTTACGGTAAATCCCGAATAACACGAAGAAAGATCTTCGACGTCGTGATTTCGAGGGGATCAGCCGATACAATATCTAGAACAGAGCGTCAAGTGTGTATCGAGCGGAAACGGGGCAAAATGATCACACGGGACTAAATAAGCACAGAAAATCGGCAATACTTCGAAATGATTTTGGAAAAAAATTGAAATAAAATGTTCAAAAAATGTAATAAAATTCGCATAAAATTTAAATAATATTGAAATGGAATTAAAAAAAAAAAGTTTAATAACATTTTTAAGAAAATTGAGATGACGTTTGCCAACGATTGAGATAAAATTTTATTTCTTTTTCTCAGTTTTTAGCTTAATGGTTTTTACGCGATTTTGTGCCCATTGCACCATGTGTCCGTTTTATTCCCGTGTCCATTTTGCCCGCTCTCCCGTGCTATCGGACGCGGTAGATATAGTCGGGGTGTACGTCGCGTGTACGTACATCAAACTATATCATCGAGACTCGCACCAGCACAGGATGTCGTAAGCCCTGAAGCGTGCCATCCCTCGTTTCCTTCGAACTTTTTTTTTCATTTTATTTCATTTTTATTCATATCCTTTTCTTATGCCGTTGTATTCCCTGTATCTATCAATCTTTCTACTGAAACTCCCAACGCATCGCTATATCGAGGGCGACTAACCTACTGCCTTCGTCCAGCCGCTTGCACGCTTTTCGGAAGAGCACGCGTTTTATATACGTGCCAATTCCCTGGTCGTGCGTTTTCGTCTAATGTGCGCGTATGTGCTTTTTTCTCGTAACACTCTCGTGGAACGTTCTACGCGGTAATAATCGAGTGAAGGGGAGCAAAACGCACTCACCGTCAGTATAGTCTTTACGCTCTATACGCTCATTAATTAATCGCGGACTCCCCTTATCGACAGTATCAAGTGAACGACAATCTCAAGATATTTAGCACCGTTGATCCAAAAATATTGATATACTCGCCATGCAAGAAAAAAAAATACTTAGTCAATTTTCCGTTGCAACTTAAGACACGAGAATCAACATTTTTCTATACATTTTTTTTTTTTTTTTCATAATTAACTTTTTTTTCTTGCCATTTGCCTTATCCGATGTCGAGACTTGCAATTCTTTTTTTTTCGTTACATTTTTATTCTGAGCTCCGCGAACGAGCGAAATTCGATAATAACGAAGAGCGAGAGAGTGACGAGAGAGCGAGATTTTCTATTAAGCGCGGAAATGAGTGTGAGAGACGAAAAAAAAACTGAGCCGAAGGGGGAGCGGGGAAAAGTAATTACCGCGCGTGATCCGGCTAGCGTTTTCGTCATTCTCTGCTTTTACGCGATAACGTAATAATACGGCTCTTTGGTTATACATACAGACGATACATACAAGCGGTTTCAAACTATATTCATGTGTGCCCCCCCCCCCCTCCGCCCCCTCCCCCGTGTATATGTATGCGCGAAATACGCCAGCGACCCGGTTTTAATTCCCTCGGTGTAGAAAACAGCCGAAAGCTCTTTCGTTAATGAAAAATCCGTGGTTAAATCTCGTGCAACTCATAACTACGCGTGTGAGTAAATATATGTGGATATACGCGTCCCCTAAATACATAGCTACATACATGCAGATGCTTCAGAGTATTACTACGTCAGCCTGAAGTTCTGCGCAGCGATAAAGCGTGAATGCAACGTAGTACACGCGGATACATACGACACGTAACGTAGGGGTAACCTATACCACTTGTTCGTACCGTTGCGATTACGGCTCAAAGTTTTTTTTTTTTTTTTTTTTTTTTTTTATATAAAATTTTATGCTCTCATACAAAGTTCCACAAACTGTATGCTATATTTATCCGTACCAACGTGCGCGATAGCGTACAGTGGGCGTTTATAACTGACGCGTACAATTTTCATTTACGCGTACCGTATAAGTAGGAGAAAACGCAGGCTGCAGACCCGAAGCATCGTTTTAATTGGATCGCCATATTTTTAATTGGATCCCGAATTAACCGCGTAGCAGCGTCGAGTTCAACTGACTGACTGCTGCCACTGATGCTGTTGCCGGTCGTGCAACTGCTTCCCGCTCCTCTCGTATGTTTCCACAAATTTGCGGACTTTGGGACTCGGGGTGGCGTCCCGTTTTACCGTCATCACTGCTGCCACTGTCGCCGCAGGAACGAAATCCCCTCCGTCTCTCGACCTTTTCGTCGTTGCAATCGGAGTAATTCTCGTTATATACGATAGCTTCGACCGCACGACGTCATGCGAGTCTCTCTCCCCTACAGAACGTTCTCTGCCTACGACAGCATCGTGCGGCAATCCGAAATCGATTTCATCTCGCGTACTCCCGATTCGGATATTCTCTCTGGATCCGTCTATCTATCTTATTCCGTTTCCATTCGGACTGCTCGTCAATGATGCCGTTTTTATCGTATATTAATAAATGAAAAGCTTCGATTTCCCGATTTTCTCGACGCGCGTCAAGAATCATCGGCGTTTGCTACAATGTCTGAAGACACATTCTAAAATATATCCGATTTTTTTAAATGTATTAATTAACATAAAAAATATATAATATTTTTTTTTATGTTAATTAATAAAATTTATTGAAAATTTGCGAGTCCATTGCGAAGTATTAAGCGATAAAGAAAACTTCGCTTCAAACGGACCGACAAAAGATTCACTGTAAAGATGATAAGATACGCGATTAACAAAACGTCCAGATAATCGATCGATTATTTAAGAAGATTTTTTTTCCCTAAACGACATCGAGATATTAATCGGCGAGAGTCTACGCTCTCTCGAGCACTCGTCGTAAACATTTCGCCGGCAATCATCGTTGCAAAGTTTATGATTTATTGATGTATGAAACAATGTTGCATTGACGAACATTCCTGCTTGTCGTACGAGATTAGTGTACTCGTAATGTTTGTACGAAGAGTATATAAGTAACGCAAGTACACTGCGGGGCCGGCTGAGCACGTGAATGCACGCGGTGTGCAGCTGTAGCTGGAAATCGACGAACGATAGGAGGCAAGTGGTGTATAGAAGGAATGACGAAGAGACGGCGACGAAGGAACGAAGAGAAGTGTGCAGCGGCGAGAGAACGCGAGTGTGCAACGGGGGGGAAAAAGATAGAACCGCGAACCGGACGTGACGTGGTGGCTGGCCGCGGCTAAACATAGACTACTCGCCGCCGCATGCCTCGCCGACCGGGCTTTTGATGCTCGTCCACTGCACTTTGTGCATCGCTATTCCTTTCCTTACGTCTCGCCGTACTCTCTGTACGCTACTCTGTATAGCAAATCTCAAGGCTACTATTCGTAGCACTCGACTCTTTCGATTTTATCAATAGAAAAATTCAGGAACGATTTTTTTTTTCGGCGATTCCGAAACTGATACGAAGATTCCTGACATAACTTATCGATCTTTTTTTTTTTTTTTCACTTTTAAACATTTTTTTTTTTTTGTTCCCTGGAAAAGATATATGCGATCGATAGCGATAATATCGCGAACGATAGCGTTTGAAAAAAATCGTATCAGGAGCAAACATATATTTTTGTTATCGGTCGCAATGTAATAAGTCGATTTCAAGAATTCGATGAATCACGTCTTTCGTATTTTATGAATCATCGATTAGCTCGAGTCTCCTGCTAGACGCGTGCATAACAAAGTGACTGTATCAGTTGCGTGAAAAATCTAATAATACATGACAAAATATGTTTTGCTGTTATTGAAAAAAATAATAATAATATCATTGACTCACGAACAGTTCGCTTGCGGATTGTCAAAAATATTTTGATTATTTCGACTCTATTGCAATTTTTACAATATCGTAACTTGAAATAATAAATAATGTTCGATTCTCGCGAAAAAAGCAATATAATTATAACAATAATAATATAATTGATTGTTTTTGTTATTAATTAATTTATTACGTATTATTTTAAATGTAATATGTAATTTTTAAAATGAGAAATATAATTGAAAACAAAACACATGTTTTTGGTAACCTCCGCTTGCGAATTATTTTTCAACCAATTAATTTTTTTTTTTTAATCTAATAATAGATCAGTAGGGCATATGTTTTTAATTGATCAGAATTTTGAGGTCAAAATCAAAATTATTGAGGGAATTATTAGAATTTTCTTAGAAGCGCAACGAATGTATGGGTGCCAAGGCTTCGTGTGTTCTCTCGATGCACGAAGCATAGAATGGTCGTTCGCGAACGATAATGCACACTCTTGAACACATCGAATAGAGACCGAACGATGCGATAAGTGCTAAGAAGTACGTTAGTACAGCGTGACTCGAGAGAGAGAGCTTTGCCGATGTGCGTACGTATGTGTGTGAGTGTTGTAAAAAGATGAAAGCTCACTCGGCGACTCCGAGGGGGCCGCCGCGTTGTGCCGGGCATAGCAAGGCTCGGGCTATATATCGAACTGTACGGCACTCGGTAGTCTCATTCACGGAACTTACTACGAGTTTCGCTCCGTTGATGGACGTATCGCGACCGCGGCAGCGGCAACGGAACGCCGCCGGGGGCAGCACAGCACTCTCCGGCCGCCGCTGCCACCACCGTCGAAGAGCTACTCGTTGCATCGTAAAACTACGTTCACGGTCATTGCACTGCGCAATGGGCAACGTGCTTCGATGTATACGGTGCATCGGTGAGACGAGCGCACAGACCGGAGTATAAATTCCTTCCATAGTTTCGAATAACGTAATCATCCCGATAATAATTCACGTATTCTCGTGAAGATGTTGATACGTTTCATAAACCTTCGAGGCTTTTGTAAAAAAAAAAAAAAAAAAACAACGGCAGCGAAACTTTTTTTCCTTCTCGGCCCGAGGATATGCGGCGTAAAATACCTAAAAGAACGATCTCACTTTCCGAATCTTCATCGCTTCGAGGCCCTTTTTTTCACTTTTTTATTTTCGCACTCCCACGAGCGAAATTATGGATTGATTTTGAAGAAGTTACATTTCTTTTTGCTGTGAAACTTTTTTTTTTTCACATCGCGAGTATTCGAGAAATCCAAGAATACCACTGAACAAATAATATATTCGTAGTTAAAAAATGGCGGAACAAATATTTGGTTATTGTTACCAAATCTCAATTGATGAAAAAAGTTTTTTCAATTATAAACAAATGTTGTTGATCCAACAATAACGGAATATTCCATTCGCAATATCGCCATAAGCCGTAAATAAATCATTTTTTTAAATTTCGTATGCATTTGTTAATAATTGTTGATCAACTTTTTTCTCACGGTTAACGCATTTGTTTAAATTTTTATCAACGAACAGTAAAAAAGCATAAAAATTTATCTAATCATTTTTTTTTTTTTTTTTTTTTTTTCGATTGTTACAGGTAAGAGGACTTTGATGACCTGAATATACGAGATCCTTGCTGACTGTTAGATAACGAGTAATCGGTAATGTAGAAAATTTATCGTAATCGCTAATGTATATCGAGTTTTTATGATGCCGAGAGAAAGAGTCATTATTTATTCGATTTAAATGAGACGAGCGCGCGTGAGTGATTTTGAGTAATCGAACGAGACTCCCGTGCATGCGTCACGAGGAGCTCGGGAACGGGAGCACAATTCTCCGCTCGGCACACACAGAACTCGGAAGCCAATGATGTCTTTTTAAAACCGGCCCCGGAGGCTTATATCCTTCGTCGGCCACATCGTTTATCATTCCTTCTACTTCTTCCTTTTCTTTTTATTCGCTTGTCTCACACTCAACCAGGACTCCTGCTTCGAAGTAGATATCCGAGGTGAGACGAAAAAAGGAGTTACACACCGCAAAAGAGAGAGTATCGTTTTACCGTTCGCAGGAAGCTAAAAAAAATCGTGTCAGCTTGAAGCTTTGGGCGCGAAAAAAAAAAAAAAAAAAAAAAAAAAAAAAAAAAAAAACGAAAAAAAAAAAAAAAATGAAATTCTTCTTTCGATTTGTTTCGAGTTACGAAGCTGATACTGCGATCAAAACGTCGATACATTCGTGATTTTTTATATCTTCGGAAAACTCGAATTTTTCTTCGTGCAGTAGGGGCTGATAAATAGCGTAAAAAATTACATATTACTACATTACTTCCGGTTCCTTACATTATAATTTTTTTATAAAAAAAAAAAAAATTTAATTGAAAAAATTTAATTCGTATTAGAAAAATTTAATTCCGAAAGCTCATCCCACTTTTGCTCTAATAGGGATTGATAAATTACGTTGAAAAAATCATATGCGATTAGATTTCTATCGGTCCCTTTTACTATTATTTTTTTCCTTCGTCTCCTCTCCGACTTTTGCCGTTCTCGAGGGCAGTTTAATACGGGATGGGCGCCGGTTCCCTCGGGATTCTTCGTGAGAGAATGAGAGAGAACGGTAGGATTACGCGAGGGCGTATATAGGAGGGTACCTTCGGCAGTCGGCGCGTTCCGCGCCTCGGATGCTAGGGAACGAAGGAAAACAGGAAGGACCAGCGCGCACGAGGGTAAAAGCCCTTCCGCAAGGAGGAGTAGCAGCAGCAGCAGGGAATACTGTTCTGGTGCTGTGCTCTGCTGCAGACCCGCTCACCACCCGCACAGGAACCTCAGACGGGAGCATCGATCTGGGCGTCGGCCTCAAGACACACCCCTTCGACCCTCTGTGCCTCTATCATTCTATCTCGCTTCGTCGAGCCCACGTTGCCGTCGCACA
Source organism: Cryptus armator (assembly GCA_963971235.1). NCBI lineage: Eukaryota > Metazoa > Arthropoda > Insecta > Hymenoptera > Ichneumonidae > Cryptus > Cryptus armator. Next base: position 9,978,224 of record OZ020242.1, on the reverse strand, counting down.
TCCCCGCGCGCTTTTCGTATTCTATTCTCAAGAATCTTACACGACCGATAACTACGACCTTAAGCCCTTTCCGGGGTTTTTCAAACCATTTCTCTTTCTTTTTTCAATATAAAATTTCAGTAGTCACATCCTTACTATAAAGCCGCGTTGAAGGCTTTCGCGTAAAGGCCAAAGCTTTCTATGCTCGCTAATCGAGAGCACAAAAGATTGAAGACGCGTTTTTAAGCCGCATTTCGCAAAGCCATCTTGGATTGGTACAATTATACGATTTAGTCGAAAAAAATAAAACGGTGGATTTTTTTTTTTTTTTTTTTTTTTTCAATTGTCTGTAGTATTGAGATAAATTGCTGTCGCCCGGAGTCACAAGGCATCGTAGGGCCCGAAGTCTGTCGTGTCGCTTCTTCGTTCAGTTATTCGACGCTTCTCGCGGTTGAAGCGCGCTGTCTTCTGAATATCAATGCGGAAATATATTAAAAGACAGGAAGAAAAGTAAGGCAGTTCGGCGAGAAAAATTGGAGAGGCAAAGAGCAGGAAGGGGAAGGAGAGGCCGCTTTCGATTTTTATTCGTTCACGTGTGGGGTGTAACGCGAAAGAATTTCCAAGTTACGTGCCGGAAGGCCGCCCGGGGTCTCGTCCATCATACTCCGGTCTCTTCTCAAACCGACAACGAGAATTGCCCCCGAGGTCTTTAATCTCCCTTCACTTTTTCTCTCATTCGTCTAATCCCATCGGATTAACGCCCGAAACTTCTGATATTGGATATTGCTGTGAGACCAAAAGATCGCGCGATTTGCGTTATAAATCGACATTTCTAATTATCGTTCATGTGATTAATTTTGTAATAACTTTACGAACATTCAAATTTTTTCGGATTTTTTTCATCAAACATTTGTTAAGCCCTTCGAAAATAATAACTATTTGTAAAAGGTAATTAAAAAAAATATATATTTCCTGCGGAAATCGATTAAAAAATTTCAATCAACAATTACGGAGAGAGAGAGGAATTTCGATGATTTCCGGTGATCGGAGGCGTCGACAACATTAACTACGAGCACATAGACGCACATGAGAATAATTGCGTAAAACTCGCGTACCGGTCGTTTACCTCTGTGCAATACCCTTACAGACCCACACATTACCAGCGTAATATGCCACAGTAGATCGGCGTAGGTACCTATGCATCCATGTGTATGGGATGTATGTAAACCATAAGAGTCATGCCTCAGCGGCATAGCTTTGCGTAGAAGCGAGCTGTGATCTCCGCTAGGTGATCTCATTACGGACACGCGTCGTTTACAATTACGTCATTGCAAGCATGTGCTCGCGAGGATAATTACGCAAGGTTTGCGCGCGATCGCTGAAAGGCGCTGTGCCGCGTATAAAACGTTCAAACGTTTTGCGTGAACGATCTCCTGCTGTGCGTCTCACTAACGTGTATTCCGAGATTGCGTGCGGAAAAGGTACGCCGAAGAAGGAAATCTCCGTGAGATTTTTGCGAGATAACTCTCTTCGCATAGTTCTCGGACTCCCGTAACCGGAGACAAAATTTCTCGAACGTAAACAAAACATGAAAAAAAAAAAAATATATGCAAAAAATATATTAAATACATTCGAAATATATATAATATATGATAAAATGATTATATTATATTTTATATAATATAATGATATATGAAATATTATATATATTAAAAATAATAATAATAATAATAATAATAAATATATATAATATATAATAAAATTATTATATTATATTTTATAAAATATAATGATATATGAAATATTATATATATATATATGTATTCGAAGATATATCTGTAGTACGCAATTTTTCGGGGGAAATATGTTTAATATATTATGGATATATTTTACGATGTATTTTTTTCGATGTGGAGGTCAATTTGTTATTTCCCATTTATGAAGTGGCATTAGCCGGCGGTTTTTAATCAGCCAGAAAACTTTTAAATTAGTTATTGCGGGAAACGCGAGATAGAAAATGGAGACGTAAAGCTAAATCGCCCGACCGCATTCTAAACGATTCGTCGACTTTCCATCGTTGCGTTTCTTCGTCATTGTTGTTGTTGTTTCACGTCGATCAATTCATAAAACTTTCGAGTCTCTAATTGTCGATTAAGATCTTTTTTTTTCCCGTGAAGCGTTTTGTCGTCGAATTATCGAGAAGAACCGGAATCGATTGTTCTTGGGGAAAGTTCGCGGAAATGAAATTCCACTTTGGTTTTTTTTTTTTTGCGGTCAATTACTATATCGAAGATTCAGAGATCGACGGTCAATGCTACCGGAAGTTTCATCCGATTGAAAATATATTCGATAAGTATATCATTAATTTAACTTAATTTTTTTATTCAATAAATAAATGGAAACGAAGAAAATACAGTGCAGCGCGCCGGTGTGCAGTACGTCGTTCTGCGTACAGTGTCGCAGAAAATACGTGTTCTGTTAATATTAATTGGTAAAATTAATTAATTAATAAAATAAATTTCACAAATACCCCGAACACTTCTTAGTTATAATTTGTTTTCATTTGAAAATAATTTTTTTTATCTTTGAATTATAATAATTGGATTTTTTTATAGTAAGAGAAATCAGAAATCATTTTTTTGTCAGAATCGCATTATAAATTGACGAATAATAGTTTTTAAAAATCGCGTATACGTGTTAGAAAAAAAGAAAATTTGGATTTTCAAAAAATGGTATGCAGAATCCGATAGAAAAATGTTTACTATCGTTACTTTTATGAACACCCTGTATATTCTCGATCTCGACGCGACGGTAATCTCGTGTGCAAGTGAGTTAATGAGCATTCCGATAAACTCCCGCGTTATCCTACTCTCACTCGCTCTTTCTCTTCGCTGTGGCTGTTTCTGCATTTAGCAGATCCGGCTATCGTCTCTCCGTCAGCCGCAACGATAAATCAAGCGGCTCGGCAGAGTGTCAAGTCCGCGCTCTCGCGAACCAGCCAACTATAGCTCGCTAACCCATAGTATGCACATAGATATACAAAATGTGTGCGCATAGAGGTGAGAGGGTGCGAGTGCGGGGGTGGACGCGTCTTGTCATTTTAATGTACAGCACGCGCGCGAGTTCACCGGTGAGCTCACTTGTTCGGCTCGCCTACGCTTGCAGTTTATTCCCTCTTTATTACAGTTAATAGCCCCGGTTCGTCAGTACAAAGTTGCGGATTTTATGCACAAAATTATGAGATCGCAGATCTCTCGCTCGCTCGATCGTTAATTTTTTTACACGAATAGAAAAATTTGCAAAAATCATTGCAACATAAAAGTACATAAGTGCAATAGTCACACGTGGAAAAAAGTAAATCGTAAAATATATCCAATATATTTCCCATGAAAAATTATATATTACGTATATATCTCTGCAAATATGTGTCACTAAATATACAAAATATTATATGATTAATTTTTTATTTTTATAGCGGCGAGTTTTATATATTTATTATATCTTTTTTGCATATATTTTTTTTCATATGGGATATATATTAGATGTAAATAAATTTGATATCCGAGAATATCAATATAATTTTTTATTTTTTAATGTAATTTTTTAATGACATTTTTCTTTACATATTTAATAGCACAAGATAACGGAGAGACGGACGGAAAATATAGTTTTTTTTAACTTCCGATTGCAGCGAAATTCAATTAAATTTATGTTCTCGGTACGCGTCGTGCCGTCGAAATGCCGTGAATTCTTGTTTTTTTTTTTTTTTTTTTCCGGAGTCCACCGAGCATTCGGTGCAAAAGGGGTGTAATATGCGTGGACGGAACGGAACGTTCGCTACGGACGAGTTAGTAAGGGTTTGATATTCTCTGCAGAGCCTCGTAAAGCCCTGCCGATCGTAAACGGGCGTACATTGTACGTATCCTACGTACAGCATCTCACCTCACGCAGCTTCCTCGGCACGTACCGTATTTGCGTTCCGGGTTTAGCATATACGGTCGCCTCGTGCACAAGGTAACCATGTAATACAAAGAAAAGATCGAAAAAGGCACAAATAGTACGTTCCTATTACCTATACACCTACGCGCATACATCGCAAACTCATACAATTTATTTATTCGAAACTATTGTCAATCCGAGAGACAAAAAAATCCATAAAGAGTCAATAAAAAGCATTCCTCTCGAAATTGAATCGTTTTCAATGTTAAGAAACATTGTACATACGATCGAATAATTTGTGACGAAGTCGTATCGGCTCCACCTGTTGGAGATTCTCACCGATTGCGATGCACGCGAATTTACAGCTTCTCGATTGAATAACTCCGTACGCGTAGACGCAAGACGACACCCTTATCATTTGCTTTTACGTCGCGTTATGTTCCGCGCAGGGAGAGATACATAAATACAGTTACAAGAGGGCTTGTAGGTTCGAGAGTGAGGAGACGAGATACTCGTAAATGGAGGATTGGCCGACGATCCGTTCACGGAACACTTAACGTTCATCGTGCGACGCAGCTTTCGCTTTGGACACACAAGGCTACGATATATCCACAGTATCTTGTGTGCCGTTTCCATATAGCTATACGATGGATACTGTTCTACTATATACGTATCACCGAAGAACTCGATTCGCTTGTTGTTAACCCCCTTCCTCCCCCATAGCACTCGTGGCTATTACTACTCTCGCTCTCAGAAATTCGAAGCCGAGTGAAATTCGAGACATCTTCGTAACGACCCTCCGCCACGATCGGGGGTTACGAGCAACTTGCAAAATTCCTTCCTTCGCTTTTATTTTATCCAGCAACTCACAATTTTCGTATTTCTCTCGCTTCTTTGTTTCTCTTCGAATTTACCAAAGTTATCCGCGCTGTGGAATTATTCGCAGCTGGTAATGACGAAAAATAGTGTATACGTATATTTTTTTTTTACTTCGAATGCAATTTTTTTTTTTTTTCTTTGGTGTATCAAATATTCGAATGGGAGTTAAATAAGTTTTAGATTCGTGATCTTTCGAAAGAAAATATATTGGACATAGTTTCGAAATTATGAATAATAAACATTTTTTATGACGAATTATCATTGATTTTTTTGCGGAAATTTACGACTTTTGCTCTTTTTGAACAGCGATATCCTTGTGTTACGATAAAATATTTTTAAAAATCTTGGTACCTCCATTATTTTCCAAGTCATCAAGAATCATTTTCTAAGTCATTAATTTGCAACGAATAACGTGATAAAAATGGTAACCTCTCGGGTAACCTTCCAATTTTCTTGCGTCTAATCGACTACTGCTACGAAATATTCTTCATTGATAATCGCAAAAAAAAAAAAATTTAATTAATTTTCGCGATGTTGAAAAAACAGTCGATTGATAAATCAACAACAATAGCCTAATGCCCTTTCGTGACGTTTACTTCCGAATATATATTTGTAGTTTAATTAATATATTAATTACATAAAAACGTCGAATTTTATGTATTACTAATGATTTTTTTTTGCATACACTTTATTTTCGTGTGGGAAGACCTCTTGCAATTCGCGCCGCGTCAGCCAGTTAAACGTCGACATACAGAACGAAACGAAAATTAGCATTGCCACGAGTGCCAATCCCTTTAATTGACTTCCTTTGTCAAACGGCTTTACTGTTATTCGTTCGATTTATTTCTCATTCACTTTGTCATCCCGTACGTCCAATAAAATAATTCCGTGTCTTGAAGGAACTCAGACGCGGTTGGTTCATCGCTCGTACACACGACTCCTAAAATCCTGACGCAGCTTTCTCGTTCCGTCTCTCTGATGTCCCTGTCGTCCGCTCGTCGTTGGCCAGAAAAAACGACGAGTTTCTATGGTATTATTCGGTACACTGGGGGGAACTTGCCGAAGTGTTTAGGGTACACGATCGCGCACCGCCGTACGGCGTATATAGACTTCGATAGATCGAACGGAATCGGTATTACGTCGAAGCTATAAAAATCGCGTGATCGTTTATCCTCTTCTGCACGCCCGGCGAACTTCACACGTGTGCGATGCTAGTCACGTAGATACGAAACATTAAAGGTGAAAACGGGGGCCCGTCAGAGGTAAAGCGATCTTAAAAAGAGCGAAGTAAACGAGTTGGCAGATGACGAGAGACGCGAAAAGCGTTCGCAGCTCCGCGCGCTCCGCGAGTCGAAGATCGAACGCGAACGAGAGATGAGAATACGCGAACAGTCGATAAATACTGTTTAACATTTATCATAATTTATTTTTTGGTGCAATAACGAAGCAATGATTTTTATTTCTCGTTTTATTTCTTTATTAAAATGCACAGTGTTCGAAATACGAAATCTTGAAAAATAATGACAATGTATCGATTTCATTAAGGGGCATTTATATCATATATTATACCATTATATAATGCATCATCATTACTATTACTATTATTTTGCATTATATTCTTATATAGTAATCAAGTCGATATAACAGTGTCATTACTTTTCTATTTATCGTATTTCAAACGTCAATTTTAATAAAGGAAAACTCGAGAGATAAAAATGGTTTTTTCGTTATTGCACCGAAAAATAAATTGTAATGAATTTTATTATACTACTTTATTATATTTTATTTTATTATTACATATGATTTTCGCCATCGCGTGCAATAAATCTGGACAAGGAAAATTTTTTAATGGAACCTTTTATCGGCATACATCGTGTACTTGTTACGATGACACGGTACGATAGCCTTACGAATGTACAAACGCCAGAGAGAAGTGCTACGGAGACGACGGTAAGATAGAGAGGTCCTGTAAGCTCGTCGATCATAATTAAGACATGAGGGACTCGCGCGACTCTGCACACTACACGCTTCGCAGGGGCGCACACAGTCCTGTGTGCGAACACGTAAGGACAATTAGAATTAGTCCCGCCGTAATTACGGCGTCGTTATAGGATCTCCTCGGCGGCAATTATTAATGCAATTATTACTCCATCCGTGGAGTCGTCGAGTTTATATACTACATGGCCCCTCGCGCGCTCGCTGATGACTCTCCCCGGCACCCAGTATCACCTGTATCTTCTTAGTTCTTCTTCCATCAGCTCTTTTATCTCCCGTACCTACGTTTTCGCATTATAATGAACGTGCTTCGTCCCTCTTCGAGTATTCAAGTTTCTTCGACGTTTCGCCGTTCAAAACTTTCTATAATTGTCCCTTGTAATGACATATCTTGCGGCGATTAACTATCGCGCGGCGGAATCATCGATACTCGGACGGCTGATTGTCGTCATTCGCGAACTTTCGCACTTTCATTACCTTTTCATGTGAGTCGTCAAAAATTTATTTCGCTCGCAACAAGAAACGGCGAATATATATTTTTTTAATATTTTTATAAAAATAAATAATTTCCGTAATGAATAATAAAAATTTTTTTTAACTCCTTTGCGCGCATAAGAGACGGAATTTTTTTTTTTTTTTTTTTTTTTTTTTTTCGAGAAAAATGAGGTTATTTTTCGGATGTTGCATTGTTGTTCGAGAGCTTTTCGATTAATGTGAATTTACGCTTCGACACAATCGGAAGCGTTGGTAAACGTAATAAATTTGTAGCGGAGAAAACAGTGACGATAGACAAGAAAATATATCGTGACTTTTTTTTTCTCTAACGAGAGTTTTTCGTTAGCTCCTCTAAAAGTTTAATTAATTGCCTCGATTGCCGCGATTCGGGACTCGGCGAAGCCAACGGCGATAGGATTTCTGTACTTGGAAACCGGCGATGCGCGGCCGGAAGTGATTTGTCGGGGACGCCTTCTACAACCGGATGCCCCCACTCCATCCCCTGCGTTACCCCGTCGCCGGTCCCCGGGCCACGCGAAATTTAATTGCAGACAAAGCGTCAAACGCTCGAAAGTCTTGTCGTGTCCACGTGCTCGTCGATGCAATAGAAATCGTCTTGTCGGAATCTAATCTTCCAAATGTTTCGGGAATAATTAATTTATTGATTATTTGCAATTATTTATTCATTATTTATTTATTTATTTATTTATTTATTGGCAAAAATATTTTACTTGTTAAAGTAGTATTATCCATCTTCGCTATATGCAGAGCGCTATGTACAGCTTCTTCAGAGCGATATGACGAATAGAAAAAAGTGAAGAAAAAAAAAATTAAATAATGTCATGAAAAATAATTGCAGCCATAGAAACGGTCGGGCGAGTATTTCACGAGGGACGAGAGGGAGATAAGTCGCCTTCATAAATTACGAAATACAATATAAATGCAAATTTAATGCCCTAACTATTTGTATTTGGCCTCGACGCGGACGACCGCGAGAGCGGGTTACCCAAGATAGCTGGTGTGTTACTCTTCACAGCTCAGTCCTCTCGCATGACTCTCTCAGTACCGGTTGCCTCCCTCCGTTAATTTTTTTTCATGCACTCTTTCGCTATATGCTTATTCCTTACGCCAACAGCGACACGACCACCTCTTTTTCTTAATCGTCTCGATGTATCTTATTCTTCGCTCATTCATTCGTGATACAGAATCCTCTTACATCCTTTAATGCCCTCGTATTCATGACCGACAAATATTGACTTATCAAATCACTAAATTCCGCAAATCTTCGAGCAAAAAAATTATCAACGACAAGCCGAAAATTTGAAAAAAATTCCATTCAAGCGATAAAAAATATTTATGACTCTTAACGAGAAGTAATTTAAAATTTTGAAAAAGATTATAATTCTACACCTATAATCTTCCATCGAGCAACCGAACGATTTTTTTCATTTATTAATGACACGAATTTCGCGGTACTTCTTTTTTACGTTTCATATTATACATATTACAGTTATTGATTTATTTAGCTGTGCAATTTATCGACGAGCCACAAAATTTATATTTTCGAACTAATGGAATTGTAACAAATCGAAGTGAAGAATCACGTACGACATTGAATAACGATGTGGAGCAAAATCGCTCTCGCCAATAGCAAATAGCAACCAGTGCCAAGTTTTTCGATTGTCGAACGTTTTCCGAGAATTTTTTTTTTTTTACTTTAGTTTCATTTCGATTCTCGTCTATTTCTATTATTGTCGGAGTCTACGCGCGATCGATCGCTTGGTACCGATTCCGAGTACCCCACCGGTGCGTGTGTTCTTCGCTTTCGATCATAAAATTTCATTTATCGCGCGGGGAATGTCCATACGCGTGCGAATTCCACTGTATCGCGCGACACTAACGGACAGCACTGAAATTCGAAAGCTCAATTCTTTTTTTTTTCTGAATTTCATTCGCATTCTTACACGAATGCGCGTATCCAATGAACAGCGTTACATTTAGCACCACGGAAAGAGGGGGGGGGGGGGGGAGTTTTTCGAGAACAGTATCGTGAGCTTTTTACCAAATTGAAATATATCAAAGCCATTATAGTCTCTCGTTCCAAAAGTGGTTTCAAAACTTTTCACATAACTTTGTATCGTCCACTCGTATTTTTCTCCCCACTCGTAACTTTTTCCCACACAAAAGATTGCAACATAATTTTTCGAGTTGTCACATTTCGAGGGTAAACTTGAAAACTCGTCTATTTCGCGGTGTACAGGATACAACACTTGTGTTTGGTATTCCTTCACTACTGGGGATAGAGAGGCGCCATTGAATTTCCAAGCCACAACGACAAACCCTTCGCGAACGCCAGACGAGGGGTAGAGTATGTTTATTCTTGTATTTTCATTATTTATTTGTTTGTTTCGCTCGGGAAAATATTTTTGGTCGACGACTGAACCGTTATCCGAACATTTCGGGACTCGACATTTTTTTTTTCTGCACGGAGAGACGGGTCTACTAGAAATTACTATGTAAACTGGTAAAATTTGACTGTGGCGCCACCTATCACGAAAATTCTCGATGTTATAAGAATTTTTACCATATTTACGATATATTTTTACCAGATATATGGTAAATTGTATCTGATCCTTCTCTCCGGGTACAGTCTCTTCCCTGTGAAGTTTACCAGCTGTTCGAATATGTTTTAACGCGCGCGCGCAATAGCAACCTACAGTGTCGACTATTCATCGGTTTACGTTACTGACCATTGCCTTTTGTATTCTCTCGATACAATGAAACAGACGAACATTGGAAGGCTGTACGTGCCGGTTTGCGGAATGAAGCCTAAAGAATCGCGCGTAGATGCAAGCATCGAGCACGTCGTGTATAGAGTACGGGTGTCCGATTGTTTTTTTTTTTTTTTTTCCTCGAGTCGCATCATGAAACGCTAGTTGCTTGACACGTATAACGCATTCTTATTTACCTGTCTCCCGAGAGTTTTTCCGTAATTCGCGACTTCGCGTCGCGCAATGATTGCAGCTAATTGCTACGTGCCTCGGCACCTTCACGCCGCGTATTTATTTCATTATATTTCACTATGTCACCCGTGGTAACTAATCTTGTCAGTTATACAAATTGACTTGTCGCGATTATTACGATAGACTGTTGCGAAGAAAAAGTGCGAACTGCGCGATGTTTCAAATTCCCAAGTTGAACTTTTTTTTTAACGTCAGTAAATTCATTTACTAATCACGCAATACAGCAGTAAACAAAAATCAATTTTGTTCCCTCATAGAGGAAACTTTGTTTTCTTGAATATTTTTTTTCTGATATTTTATTGGGAACCCGTTATTCAGAATGTTCCAAAACATCGAAAAATTTGAATTTCTGTAAAGTGACAACATCTTTAGTAATAGAGCTGAAATTAGCAACGCACGTTGATGGGATATTTCTCGTTAGTTATTTCAATTCCGGTCGAAATCCTTATTCTCGTTAAGATTTTATCCAGTTTTGAATTTTTTCACAAATATCTGTTATCACGATAACTCTTACAATTTTTTCGTCATCCGACTACAAATTTCTACCCAAATGAACAATTACAACCCTATAATTATTACTGGATTTCCGGTAATATATAGAATTACACGAAACCATAAAAAAAATTATGCAAATTAGATTTGCACATCGCTTTCTCCGGGTTAAAATCCATTTGAGAGAAAGCTTTGCGCAAATTTAATTTGCATAATTGCCTATATAATATTTGGTTGTTTTTCCCCATCCGCGTGATTTTGAATTTGTAATAAAACACAACGTTCGCAACCCTTTATATCGGTTTTATTTATTTATTTGAATACCGTTATACATGTGAAATACCGTGGGATTCGGGACACGTAGGAAATGAGCCGAGGATAGTGGAAACCAGCAGGATAGAAAATACGATAATGGACCAGAACGGTTGCGGGAAGCTCAACGCTATAATAGCTCTGCCGCACCGCAGATCCCGCAGAGTAACCTAAACGGACGCACTCCAAAAGCGGTGCGTGGTCGAGAGACAGAGAAGCTGCGCGATTCCACGAAATATTATCTTCTCTCAAACCCCCGACTGACAGACCGACCGATAGATGGACAGGCATAAGGGCCAAAGATCCTTCAGAGTGCACAATACGTGGGTAGCGCGCAACGCCGGAGAGTCATAAACGCACACGCATGAGGACGAAAGAGGTAGAGACCCTCAGTATACTTTTACGACATGGAATTGTGCGTTCCTGCCGTTGATGCTTCGCGGTATATACCTCGAAACATCACCGGGGTACAGGGACCATCAGCCATAACGTTGAACGTATACGAACACAGGAATTTGTGGTTTTCTTCGCGTGTCGTGGTTTCTCGCTTCTTGCGTGTTTTCTATTCTATGCTCTATGTTATCCTTGTGGCTTTCTTTCTCGTCCCCGATCTGTCACTCTTCTTCTCACCGTTGCCACAATATGCATACTTGTTGCAATTTCTTGTTGTTGTTGTGAGTTCGCGATAGAAGATGAGAAACTTTCAAGGATTTCTCGAGTCAATGACTCCCGATACAGATCGCGTGACGACATAAAAAAAAAGAACGAAAAAAGAAGCGCAATCGCATAATCTTTTCGTCAGCTGCTTTCACAGCTGCAAATTTATTTACTTGTTGTTCATTTTTTATTACTGTGTTCACGTTGCTGCATCTCGTGACTTGTATAACATTTTTCGTCGATACTCGTTGGGCTCACTATTCATATTGAAATTAGGATACTTAATAATTCAAGTAAACTTTTCTAACCGCGAAGAAAGTTTTTCGGTCGTATCGTTATATTCATACGACGACCTTGGTTCGCCACTCGGCTGACCTCGTTAGCCTCGAACGCTTCCGCGACAATATGTATAATCCCAATATATCTCTTAGAGTATATAGCTCTACATAAGTACGAAATATGTTACGCACGGAATATTCTCCTTAGTCTCTGATTGCCTAATGACTCTTTCGAGTTTCGCATGCTTCAGCGCGCGTGTGCCGTTCGACCTTTCGGTCTCTTTTACGCTTTACTCGTAACACACCACGGATCATCATCATTAGGTACGCGTCACGGAGGAGAGTCAGGAAATTAGTGATACGCTTGATTCTTGGTGCCGACGGAAATCGAGCGATCACACGTGAGAATCGCGTATATTTAAATTAAAAAAAAAATGTCTACACGTCTATATATGAAAAGAAAATAAATGATAAATAATGAATAATAATAATAATAATATATAAATATTTATGTATATTTTATATACAAAATTTCTTTATCGATCTCATTTCGTAGATTTTTCCTTACCGTTTATCGCCGATTACCTCGGATCGTTGCCATTCTACGATCGAAATTTTCGTCGATTCACTTCGCAAAGCTCTCGCAAAGCGCTCACAAAGTCTTCCAACGACGCGTTCGGACGAAAGTTTTATATTCCAGTGCTTTGGTTAGATTGTTCCATTCTCGTGCAACGCTCACAGGTCGATTTTTATTGGCAAATATGATAGACAGAGTGAATGATAGTCAGAAAAGAACTTTGCGAGGTTTTTTACTCGCGTGAGCAACGCTCGTACAACCGAAGGTAATCTCAACGCGTACTTGTAGGTGCTGACAACCGAAGACTCTGCGTACTCGTAAAAAAGGAAGGAACACTTTCTCGTAAATCAATAAATCTGCTCGGTAGTGTCGTATACCCTTTTTTACTATAGATTACATCGAAACGCCACAACGGTTCGAAGTAATCTGCCGCTTCGAGAAAATCGCTCACCACCCCTATGGAAAAAGTATACGCAAAAATATATTAAAACTATATAAAATTCAACATTTTAATATATATTTGTAGAAATATATTTCAAAATACATCGATAATGGACCAATTTTTCATCGAAAATATATTGGATATATCATAGATATATTTTTTTTCTTGAGGGCAAAATTCGACGATAACCGCGTAACCGCATTAAAAAACTATACTTACGAATATTTTTCTGCAATTCCTGCAGTTTCGACAGAAAAATAATTATAATAATGAAATAAATAATTTATCAAATAAAAATAACGAAACAGAAAGAAAAACGAAATTTTAACGACAAAAGTTACCACCTTTTGCGAATATACTCGCCAATCGATAAATATACAAAACCCGTCGAAAATTACATCTATTAAAGCGAAATTACTAAATTATCGAGAATTTTATTTCGATGTATCAATTCGTTATTGGCAGCGAAGTAATAATAAGTCGAATGTATTCTTTAATGATACATCATCGAGTTAATGGGCACACAGCGGCAAATCGTGACCCCCAACGAGTCTAACAGGTGATAGGGTCGCGCGAGGGAGAGAGCGAGTTGTCAAAGCGTGACATGTAGGCAGATATCGAGAGAAAGGTTCAATAGTTCATCGGTTAGATGAGCTTCGACTCTCGCGCTAAGAAAATCTCTCCGCGCTCTTTGCGTTCATACAGCTAAATATCGCCGCGAGACTCGAAGATCGGGAACGATTTAAACTGCACGATGCACCGGTAAAAGAAGACGGGTTATAGAAGTTGTTTCAACAGGAGCTGATACACTGCCGGATTGTGGTATCGCGCGTTAAACTCGAAAGAATGTAATCGCGAAATGCGAAGGGTCAGATATCTCATTTTCTGTTTGCGCTATCAAATAGAAAAGTAAAAGAAAAGAAAAAATGGTAAAACGAAGAGACTCCGGCAAACATTCAGAAGGATTTATAGTAGTCCGAGAGATGAATCTTCGTCAGAATATAAAACGTATACACGCGATTCAAGGTTTATGTGTACGTAGGGAGTTCACAGCCGCAGCCGAACAGTTTGAATATATTATAATGCTACCTGAATACGTAGATATACATTTAGAAGGGAGATATGAATATGATTGAGGCAATGGAAACGAAGAAAAAAAAAAACATTTGCTTTATCATACGTAGCAAGTATTATATACCGCGGGAGAGTACAGAGTGCAACAGTAGATGCACAGAATATGCAGAAGAGGGATGAGCGAAAGGAACGCGAAAGAAGCGTTATAAGAAGAAGACGATGGAGGTCTACGGGGTTCCGTGCCACGCCGTAATCAGGAATCTTTCCGCGGGATAAGCCGTTTGATTAAGCAGAGGAATCCTCCGCGTCCTCCCCTCCTTCTCCTTCCTCCTCCCTCTATATGCTTCTGGAGGAAAAAGTCTTAACAGTAAAAAGAAGCAGAAAAGCATCATCCCGAAGAAGAGGGATGAGAAAGAGTATCGTACCCCCGTCTCCCTTTCCCCTCTTTCTTTTGAACTCGAGAACTTGTATCCACGTAATCACGAGAGTATCCTCGAGCTGATCGGTCACGAGGACTGAATAATTTTGCAATTTTAAAAGTTTGCCGCATCGAGACGCGCGGCATTCCACCCGTTGTGTACATACCTACCGTACATAAAAACATACAAGTACATGGCGTGTGTATATGCATCGGTGAATCCTGTAACTCCTAATCGCGTTGCATCTACTTCAATGTCTACCTATCGTATATCGCGCTGTACACTACTGGCATATATGCAGTTTATGCTATATAACTACACATATATATACTATATATTTATTTAACGAAGTTTTAATGCATACATCGGGGTTACATGTATATCCTCTGTCACGCATAAAAGTCCCAACAGCTTTGACCGATCTTCTCAATTTACAATTTATTCATCGCAACACATTCGATATTCGTTTAACATCAGTTTGGAAATCTTTCGCTGGATTTAAACTTTTTCACGGTGTGACATAATCGGGAGGTCTGGAAAGAGGTCTTGCAAAGTGCAGGATAAAGATGATCGATCATAACGTAAATTGTAAATTGGCAAAAAAAGAGACTGAAATTTGTTTGCGATTTGTTCAGTTGGCCTTTAAGGTCGATTCTCAGGTAGATTAGTCGGAAATTATGCAAAAACCGATATCCCCGTAAGGTTATCGAATCACCTTTTAAAGCCGTAACATCGATTTTTTTTTTTTTTTTTTTTTTTTTTTTTTTTTTTTTTTAACGTAACGATTATAGAGATTATCAATATTGATAATTTACCACTACGAAAATGGCTTTTCTATGTGCGTCTAGAAATAAATAAATTAATTGCACTTCAATCACATCCGAAAAAAAAAAATTACGTAATTTATCTACCCCTTTGAAGCGAGCGATGCGTGTGTTACGCGAGTTGAAAAGTGTCTTTGAAGCGAATTGAAAATTAGTTGAGATCTTGTGAAACGATCGATAGAGATCCCGCTTCGAATCAACCCAAGAAAATAGGAGAGATACCAGCGAGAGAAGCTTGAATAATTTTGCAATTACAATTTTTTTTTTTTTTTTTTTTTTTTTTCATTCGATCGCGAAACATCGGCCATTGCTTGTTCGAGTGGAGTTGTCGATACTCGATAATGGTGTGTTAGTCGGCAATCAACATGGAATAACACAAACGCTTGTGTATAAAACTCTCTCAGCGCTCTGTGAGATCGTGAGTTATTTTATAGAATCTCGTCTCGAGACGTGTCGTCATCGCGCATACCCCCCGTCCGTACGTGTGTAAACAGTTACTTGTTCTTCGCGCAATTAGAATCTCTTGCGAAATTGAACGTTACAAGAAAGTAAAAAAAAAAAAAAAAGAAATCCAAGAAAATTGTTATCTCTCAAATCTTTTCATCTCGTAGTCATGGTAAATTATTTTTTCTCCACCGAGAACGGATACTCATGCGATTTTTATATTCTCTCCGATACATTCGGCGCCCATTTCGCGGTTTTACACGCTCGCCGAAGCGGCCTGATGCTGCAGATTGGTGAGCAGAAATCTTCGAGATCTCGATATCCCGTTCGCTCCACATCACGTATCTTATACTCTCGTCTATTGGAATCTCACGACGGGAACATGTGGGTTGTGATATACGTGTCTTTCGCTCGGGTAAACGTAAACATATATAATGATGAGAGGGAAGGCAATGCAAAAGGAAGAATTGCCTTTCTATCTGTATACTCGATGTATGTGTTGTGTTATATACACATCATCTGCATATGTTATAAACACATAGATATACATATATATGCTATAAAAATATGATATAAATTATTTTCGAGTCACAACAACGACGAGCATAAGTTATAGTAAATTTCACATAGTAAACACGTGACACGTGCATGAGTCACCGGGTCACTATACGTAGCCGACTCACGGCGTCATCGTCGTCGTCGTCGTCACGTAAAGAAGTCGATGGGTTTGTTGGCATCGCGGAATTTCGTAATATCTCTCGTGCAACAGCAGCACAACACCCGGGCGGTTGACCGCGATCCTTGGAATCGTTCCAGCCACCACGCGGAGCGCACTTACCTTTTTCTCACTCTATATATATATATATATATATATATATGTATATATCTTTCTCTCCCTGATAGTAGTTCGTCAACGTTAGTTCCAACATTCGTTAGTCATAATATACACCTCGGATCGTTACAACACGCGCCACTTCGCTAGATTGCTCGTGTCACTTTTTCTGCTGATTTTTTTCCTTTTTTTTTTTTTTTTGCGAATACTTCGTGGCGCTTATTATCGCGCGTTCGATTATTGCCACCTGTCGGGTAATCTTCTTAGAACGGGGAGAAGCGATGGTTCGTTACTATTAACGTGTCCGACACCAAGTTGCCTATTACTTGTATGTACTTTCATCTTACTTAACTATTCGACGTAATCTTTTTTTTAACCTTAAAAAGCACCGTACATATTATTGCACGTTTTTCTCCTGTAGAAATAAAGTATATACCGGAACATGAAAGATATATCTTTATATAAAATTGCGAAAATTCTATGTTTTACATATGTTTGCTAAAAGAATTGTATGTAATTTATATATATCGCGGCAAAAAATTCGAATTAACGCGATTTATGGGTTAAGGAAACCCGATGTCTTCATCGTTGCAAAACTTTTTTAAAAATATATATTTTTATGTTTAATCGTAGTAAAATCGAAACGCTGTAAGAAAAATGTCTGTTGAAGTAAAATGGAGGAAAAATTATAAAATTTATAAGTTTTTGAAACAAAGCTAATACATCGAGAATTACATTGTTTTTTTTAAATTTAAATGTAATACATTTGAAGTTAAAGAAAAATTTAAATTTGCATGTTTTTTTCGATAATAATCGATTGAATTCGTAACAATTTGAAGCCGATGTAACATGTCGAGAAATATGTTTAATTGCATTTAGAGTTATACACGATAATCTTGTTTACGATCGGTCGTTCAGTTACTATACACTAAGCGTTCTTCTCGTGCATAAATAATCCATTTTGCCTATTCTCAGAAACCGCGACGACAAGGTGCGTGTAAGTTCTGCTCTTGCGACGTTCGAGAGAGAGTACTACATTGCAGACCTTACCTTATGCGGTCTGGCGCCGCCGTTCGCCATTCCGGCTCACGTGAAGTCCCGCATTTGCGTTATAGATATACATCCCGCTCACTTCTACACGCGTATACATAAATGTACAGCTCCGCAGAGACCTCAGAGTGCAAGTGCAGTTCGATCCCAGAATGGTTATGCGGGTTAAGCGACGAACAAATTAATATTGGCGGGTCGCGAGCAACCTGTTGGTCGATTTACATGTTGAGTCATCAGATTGGGCTCCGTAGACGGCGTAATACCAATCGCAGAATCTCTCTGGCAACGAATTATTAACTCTTTAACGAGTCGCTCGGCCCACAGAACCATTATTTCAGTCTGTATTCGCCAAAAGTAAAAACAAAAAAAATGTATCCCATGGAAATGAAGTGTATATACATAGATATGTGTATGAGGTATCGATCGAATCGGTTTTCGATTTTTCAATTTGCTTTGAATTTTTTTTTTTTTTTAATATGGAAAAAATGTGAAAAAACACAAAACTCAAAGCAAATTGAAAAATCTGAAAAAATTCATACGTATTCAAAAAAGTGAACGAATCATTTTCATAAAAAAAAAAAGTTGGGTTGCCGGGAAATTTGTTGACCAATTTATTTTTTCATCAATTTGTTAATAACATTTTGGAATTATTATTATGCAAAATTAATCTTTTCAGTACCTTTAATATGCATGAATTTTTTTCGATTTTTATACCATCGAGAAGTATCTGCAATTTTCTCTCATTTTTCTCGAACTTATGCGAAATGAACACGAAGCGACAGAACGACCTTAAACGATTTTTGACTAATCTCGATCTTTCTGCGAATTGTTTATCCGGCTTATTTCGATATGTCAACGTTTGAGATTCGTTTCGTCGGGGATTTCCTCTCTGTGACGTTATTGCATTCCACAACGTGCTCACGGATTTGTCCCCTTTCTCTCGATTCTGTATTCGGCTAATCAACTCGCTCTGTAATCCCCCGGAGTAACGTTGTACGTAAATGCACAGCAAGAGCAGACACTGTGTACGGGGGGTTTTCGTGTCTGGCAACCGTGACGACAGCGTCGACGCGGTGTCTCTCGGTTTGGCGAAGCTTAACCGGTGTGTCGCGAGAGACAACCTTTCTCGCCGTTCTGGGAGCAGTTAGGCAGAGTAACACAAGCGCGAACGCCGAGGCAAAAGGCCCCAACCAAATAGCGTCATCGCCGTTGTTATCGTCGCTGCTTTCACCCGTAGCATGAGACTCAAGCGGACCGACGGAGACCGAGAGAAGTAATTGAGATATCGCATACGGTGACATAACAATGCGCATTCTGAGATTCCGGGCCGTTCGCAATTATCAGAAATCTCGTCCAGACGCAACATTCGTTCCGTTCGTTAACTCTCCTGTGCCAAGAAGGGACCGAATACAAGATACGCCCCAAGGCTATAACAATATCGCTACAGTTGTCCACGAGAGCGCCAAATGCACGGTAAATCTCGAGCCTCATATATAAATTATCACGACAGCGAGAACGCGGTTAATTGATCGATATACTTCGATATACTGCAGGAAATTTATTATATATATATTGTTCGATTGTATATGACGTATTATCTATTATTTAATGAATATAAAAAATTGTTTATTATGATTACACTTTTTATCTGATTAATTTATTAATTATATATATTTAAATGTTAATATATTGAGTTTGACGTTTTTATATAATTAATATATTAATCATTTAAATTGTTGTATACTTACATATATGATAAATACATTTTCGATATAATTTATATAATTCGATATAAATGGATACATAATGCAATGATACATAAAGTATCTATAAAACATTATAGTCTATATAAAACTTTTCCGCCGGGAATATACAGTCATTTTTTTTTTTTTTTTTTTTTTTTTTTTTTCGTATTTTCTTTAATTGACTGGTGACAAAAAATGGAATATATTTCGAGTTTGAAAATAATTACCAAGTTGAGAAAAATGCGACGAGATTGAATATT
This sequence comes from Cryptus armator, assembly GCA_963971235.1. Lineage (NCBI taxonomy): Eukaryota > Metazoa > Arthropoda > Insecta > Hymenoptera > Ichneumonidae > Cryptus > Cryptus armator. The sequence goes on along the minus strand of OZ020242.1, from coordinate 9,958,508 downwards.
CATTCGAGATTGTCCGCTGGCTATTAACCCAATTTCGTCCCACGAGCTTCTCTACTACACTTCTTCGTCTTCTTCTTCTTCTTCTACTTCTTCTTGTTTCGCTGGTTCACCTCGTCACAGCGTATACTACTCCCCTTTTCTTTCGTCTCGTTCTTTGCATCAAAGAGATTCTTTTCTCTCATCTTTCTCTATTTTTCTCTCGATAATCTCGCGTCTTGTTCTATACGCGCCAGCAGTGGCAAGCGTCCGGCGCGCTCATTGCACGTTGCATTCCGTAGGCCGAGTGGAAGGACCCCGTCAAGGTGAGCCGGTCATCGTGCCGCGTGAATGCTGTTTCGCGGAGAGTATGCGAGCGCGAAACTCGCGGGAGCTCCACCACGCAGCAGCAGCACCAGCAAAACTCCTCACTGCGCCAAGAGGCCGGTTGAAGCTGAAAACACGAAATATGACGATTCTCCGTTGCATCGACGAAAGTCACGTTGGAATCCCAATTTTTCCCCTTTCGCACGAGTCCCATTCAGCAACACTCGAGGAGAGTGATGAACCTCGTCGTGAAATTTTTTTTTTTTCTTAATGATAATTCGCACGAAAGATTTGATTGAGTGCCTCGGCGATCAGTACGACGATTGATATAATAACGAGGAAAAAGTTTCGACGAAAGCGGCGCGATTTCACCGGCGTTCATAAATAAATGATTTTATTTATATCGATATGGAGAAACAGGCGGATGTACTCTCGAATCGCGGAAGTCGCGATTTACCGCTGAAAGAGGAAGCGGTAAGACGAACGCGAATAGAGAGCCCACACGGTGGTCTCGAAGCTCGCGTGGAACGCGCAGGTGTCTCGTTAACGCATTGCCAGTCTCTCAGTCTCCGTGTGTTCGTTCATCTCACTTGTGTTCACCCGAGTGGCCTAACGTCGCCGCTGCACAGTCGTTCAGTTGCTAATCGTGCGTTGAACACAGAGGAAGCCGAGAGCCGCTTGGGCGCTAAGTGGCAGAACTATGCGGCGTACGAGAGAATACCTCTCTTTCTCTATCGCCGTCGGAAACTTTTAGCGAGTATCGCGAATATATTACGATACTCGAGTTAACTACGGCGCTTAACGCTTTCGTTTGTCGCGAGACGTTTTATCAACGAAAAAAAAAAAAAAAAATTAGAAAATTTTGCTAATTCCGAGTTGAGAAGGTGCTAAAATGCATCTCGCGCCGCGCGATACGATGATTTTCTTTCGCATTGATGAACATACGCGGTCTTAGATACGAAGATCCATATACAGTACAATCAAATTTTCAATATGTTAAAAAAAATGTTTAATAATTTAAATCGTCGACATTTTTAAAACATTTTTCGCACATCCAATATTTGCAATGTTAGAATGAAAAACTGTCCTTACATTGAAGAAAAAAGCTGATATATTTTATTTGGCTGTCAGAATAATAATAGAAAGAAGTTGAAAATGTAATTTCCGTCCTGAACACTTCGACTTTTCCTTCTCAAATCGGACTAATCAATCATTCGTGATCCGGCTGCAGCGGTGGTGAGAAACTTTATTCCGAGAGACTGACCTACAAAAAAAAAATCAAAAGTTTCGAACAATCGCTCAACTTTCGAGAGACTTGACTATACGTTATCTTCGCGGGAATTATCGCTCGCGAAGTTTGAAATCCGGTTATAACCGTCGACCAACTTTTGAGTAATTCATTTTAATTTTTTATCATTACTTTAAAAAAGCTGATCAACCGTATGTAATTTTCGCACACAGTACTGAAGAAATGAGTTAATACTCACGGGAGAAAAAAATATTACAGTTTTGTAGGCTAATTCTCTATAATATTAAAAAAAAAAAAAAAATTTTTAAATTTTTAAATATTGAAATTTGATACGTTGAACATTTTTTGTATCACCCGATATTGTTGCAATAGTTGCGATTTATCACACCGATCTAATCTCAGCAATCGGCAATACGATTTGAATTCAGCAGGGGGTTCTCATTAAATATCATCGATGAGTAGTATTTCTATATGAATTTAATTTCCATGTTCTCCAGTGATCCTGAAAATGTTCTCAAATTTCTTCGATGGTCCGTAAATTTTCATTTTTATTTGAATTTCAACTTTTTTTTATTAATTCATAATTTCATTTATTTTTACGTTTCTTAACTGCCGCTGACTGTTATAACTCCGAAAATATCGCAAATGTTCTGGAAAAGTTCTGGAAATGTCTTTCAATTTTTTTCCAGCGTTCTACTGGACGCCATGATGTCGATAGAATCTAAATTGCGACTGGAATGCTTTAAGGATATTTGCGTCAAAGCTGAAAGAAAAGAGAGAGGAGGGAGGGAGGGGAGGTTAAAAGGAGAGTAAGGGGTGTTCCGATAATTCTCTTGATCCGTTCTCGGTGTACTCTTCGTTCGTACGTTGCACAGTTATTACGACCTCGTAAATATGTCGCTGTCTCAGGCATCCCACGAAGCGGCACGGGGGAGATACCGATCGTTGTATGATGCGAGGGAGTGCTACACTGGTATGCGATTTAAAAAAAAAAAAAAAAAAAAAAAAAAAAATGAAAAAAACTTTGAAGCGGTTAGCGGCTGTGCCTGGCGGCAGGCATACGTACGTGAACGGGGATGCGCGCGGTGAAGAGGATTGGCGAAGCTTCGCGGCTGAAAGTTGAAGCGGTCAGTGGTTCAGTGACTGGTCGCTGGCACGAAGTAGGAAGTGCGCAGAGGAGAAGAGTCTGAAAAATTCTGTGGCTGAAAGTTGAAGTGGACAGCAGCCAACGTTGCCAGCAGGAAGCGTCTGCGGCACGAGCAAAACGAGAAACAAATTACTTTATTCCACCGAAACGACGTTGCAATTAATTTAATTAATATATTGCCCCCATTAATTATTATTATTAATTACATATAATTATTATTAATTGAATATTATATTACCACCGACATTTTCAATTTTGAAAAAAAAAAAAAAAAAGGCGTGTCGCTATTTCGAAATATCGTCTCATCAGTGTTCCGAAAACAATATACGCGAAATTAATAAACGATATTCGATAGAATGCTTAATATCAATTAGTTTATCGCGTTACGTGAGAATGCGATCGAGATAAGCGGAGGCGATGGGTGGCCAGTATATAGCCGCGGGTGATGCAATACCACCGGCACCTGTAATTTATCCCACGTTCTCTGTGTCCCCGTAAAATCCTAAAGGATTAAAGGATAAATGGATACAATGGGACCCACTGGTCGAATATCAAATTTATTTTTCAATTTCAATCGTCAATCGTTAATATCGTAAAAAAATTTTAAAAAATAAACTAATGCACAGTAAAATAATTATAATAATGAAAAGCACAATTGATAGATCGAGATTATCGCAAAGCAGACGATCGAGAAAATGAACAGTATAATAATTGGTCACAGTGACGAACTCTCGCGAATCAAGTGTATCGTACACGCTATCCGTGATATATTAAGCTTCACCGATGGTGGATTAGCTGTACTGTACGCTATCGCGAATCAGGAGCAAAGAGGGGTCACGTGGGTGTAAAGGGTCAACGCGCGCTGGCCGTTGGTTGGAACATTCGTTCTTTCACCGTTCGAGAGCCGTTTCATCGCCACAGCAAAAGCAATTTGATGAATGGCCCGCACAGGTTATAGCGAGAACGGAACCGTTCATTCTTGTTAATGAATGATAACGGATCGACCGAGTAGTGTACACACACCGCGGCGGTATAGATGTAATTACTTAGCGTACGATTTATCCGCGAGTTTTATGACGAAAAAAAAAAAACGTTTTTCCGTGCCGAGGATAGTATACGCCGCCAATAAAAGCTGCCAATCTCTCGATAGAGAGAGGAATACAGGTGGACTATAGAATTCAGAAGGGTGCATCGTATTATGTATATCCGTCTCTGCGCTTTGATATGACAGACACGTCCCGTTCATTTTTCTTCGGGTCTACACTCTCCTCTTTGTATACCATGGATAACACAGTAGTACTGTGCTATAATACATATATACGGTAAACATAGGTATAGAATCGATCATATGGTTTACGTATTATACCAAAGTGCGATTTCACCGCGCTTGTCGCCGTTAGGAATCGCCAACGGGAAATTGTATATCGACGAGAAGGAGACAGAACGGGGATACATAGTAGTAATACAGATGGTAGTAAAAAAAAGAGCGGTACGCGCGGGATAAACGAAGAAACTTTCTTTATTTTCGCCGGCGGGTGACGTCGATGAAACGGTGTACGACGAGGACGACCAAGACGCGAGTGCCAAGACAGATACGACGTTTTGCAGCAATGATATTCCGTTCTATATAGCTATATGTACAAAAAGATAACCGAAGGAACACACGGCAGCTGTTCCAGCAAAAGCCACGGGACCGCGACGTTGATCGACAAGATATGCTTCTCCGGGATTTATCGTCGGGTTTCCTACGTCGCGTTACGGCTCTTCGTATATCCTGCTAATAATTTATCGATATCGTTGCAACGTTGTTCAGCCGCTCCGGGCGTAGAACTATTTTCCCGCGCGACACTAAAAGCCCAACGTGCCACACGGACGTGAACATTATTCCATTATACGTGGAACAACACACCCGGCATATTCGCCTTCGAGGCAACTGACTTTCTCGCTTACGGGGTTTTCCCAATTAAAGGAATAGACGACGAGGACTATAATCTATGTATTTTCATGAAAAGCTCAAAGTATATAGAAAATACGGGCCTCCGGGTTATCAGTCGCTTACCAAGAGGTATATCTCAGGTATAGAATAATTTTAATTGTGTCTCGTAGATTGACGGGATTTTCGAAAACTCATTTCTGTATTTCGCGATATATTTCTCTGCCATGTGGAATAAGAAAGAATACTAACCTTTCGGAATCAAAAGTATGAGGACATTTTTTTAATATCTTTTAATTTTAAATATCTTCGTTAATTTCTTCTACTCGCAAGCGGCTTCATTTACAAATCATAAAAAAAAAAGATCGGAAGTAAATTAGTTAATTTCATTTGAATATTTTTTATATATATACGTTGCAGTACGATAGTCGTGGAGCGTCGAAAAACTTACGGCTCATTTACTAATGAAAAAAGATTATTGGTTCTTATAAAAACGGCCAATGTACTTAGGTAAAAAGTGCAGGTAACCACTGCATATAACGAGTACGATATGAACGTAGGTATACCGTGTCCGTCCGAGCGTTCGATCAGCTAATTGGCAACCGGCCGTTGATACTCGACGTCGTATTAAGACTCTCTACGATATAAGCACAGAGCTCGAGATCGACTCTTAAAACGAGGAACTCGAAGAGCGATGCAGACTTTGCCTGAGGCTTCTGTCGTCTAGTGCACCTCAGTCTGGCTGTCCGGTCTGTAGTTGTTCGCGTCGTCTAGAGATCGAGGTTTCCAGGATCCTGTAAGGGTATTATAGAGGCGCGGCATAGATATATACATATATAAAGGGTATCCGCGTACACAAACAAGGAATCTTTCTCGTCGAACTGTTCCGTTTCCGTATCGCCTCGGGACACGCTGACCCAGTCCGGTTCCATGGAAACCGACTAAACAATTCTTTTTAACTAAAATCAAATATTCCAATTAAACGGAACTACCGTACGCCATACCATCGCGATAATTGCTAATAAATAACAATTTTTTTTGTAATCCTCTTGGAAAGCTGTTCGATCTAATATCGCATTGATCGCCATTAATCGACTTCGTAATTAACTCAATTATTGATTTTTCTTCGCTATAAAAATCTTCGATCGATAATAATAATGATAATAATACAATTTCATTATACGTTCACTCCAATTTCTTCTTCTGTTTTTCGATTAATGGAGAACTCGTCAGGTATAAAACTTCGTGGGCAAAGTCCTTTTTCGTCTTTGATAATTGCCACGATCGCGGCGTGTTCCAGTGTCGAGAGAATTCTTCGACTAAATGATCGATATCAAATTACTTGACATTTTCGCACGCTTCTGTATTCCTCTCGAAACTCTTTTTCGTCTGACCCGGCGGATTTCCTGCATCAATACATTCATTTAATGCGGTTACCGTATAAAGTATAAGCCGCATTAAGGTCGGAACACTCCGAGTCTCATCATCGCGAGGTTCATATATATTCTTGACTTGACACTCCAGATCTTGGTCTGTAGCTCTCGCGATCATCGCGACTTCGCTTTAGACACGCTCGATCGACCTTAAGGAGGAAGTCGGTCGAGGAATCCTTACGCGCCTACGCGCGTGCGACTCTTAAAAGGACCGCCCGTGTTCGCCTACGGGCATACCATAGTAAACTATAAACTATGTAGTAGCGTGCCAGTACGATCCTTTATTCTCTCATTTTTTTTTGTTCCTCCTCCTTTTACCTACGAAGCAGAACGAACGTTTCTCTTCGGTGTTCGCCACGGCGAAGAACGTCGGAGGCGAAACGACGTTTGCACGTTTTTCTCCTATTCCTCCTCCTCTGTACCTCGTGATAGAGAATCATCCTTCGCGTTCAGTCATCCCCTCGGGCTAACGATCTCTTTGCGCCCGAGAGTTCGCGAAACGAGCTGATCGCTCCCTGGTCGACATCGATCATCGACGGAAGATCAATATACGTCGTCTACCAGGTAGATAGATATAACCCTGACTAAGGTACTTTGTACATCGAAGTTTTCGCTATTAGTAGCGTATACCGATCTTTATGAATCGGTTGTTAAGTCTGCCGACTACTCTCAATGCTGGAATTGAATACATGGCTCTGCTGGATTTGATTAAATCGTTTTTTCTGGGATTTTCAATTACTCTTTTGTACAGTTAAATTCTATTATTAGTTTTCTCATCGATTGCTTATCTGACTTCCAATCACAACGGGATTAACGCGATTTGTTTTACGATCGAACGTTGTAAACGAGGTAAACGAACTTTTCGATAGTTTCCGCGATCTATTGTGCGTCAAACATATCGATCGTATGCTTGAATATATGTACGAAGTTTATTTCAATGAGGAAATCTTTCGTTCGAGTTTGATAAGGAAATCCAAAGTTTCATTAGTAGCGTATAATGCATTATAATGCAACAGGAGTCGGTAGCAAAACTTGGCTCACCACTTTGCTCTTACTTTGCGAGCTCCCGCGGCTTTGGTTGTTTGTCCTACTAGTAGGCTGTTCTAAAGCTCCGCGTGTACCACGGACTCGCTCTCCCTCTCTCGATTATAGTTGGTATATCTGCCTTGCAGATCCGCATACCTTCTCCCGTGAACCTTGACTATTTCATGTTACGCCTTTCGAACCTACCTGTCTCACTCCAAGAATATCATTATCTCTCTTCCTTTGTCTCGTCGGTCTTTGTATAACCGCGCTTTTGGCCTATTCACGTTACTACAATCGCTTTGGATACATATCTTGACCCCGTCTGTGGCCTCCTAAACTTGTTTCTCGTGTGAAACCTTCTCATCAACATCGATGAACTATCTTACGTGTTATCGAAACTTTCAGAAAGTCTCGATTCATCCTTTCAGATCTTCGGATCAAAGTTTTACATTGTGCGGTCTTCAACTTTGCGAATCTTCGCGATATTGTTAAGTCAATCAAATACTAGGATTTAAAAAATTAGAATATCGATAAAAAGTTCCTACTTTAGGTAGAAAAAATGTATAAGAATGAATTTACATAAAATTAACTCATTTTATGATAATTGATCCCCAGCCGCAGGTAAAATTTACATTCATCAGTTTCGATAAAAAAAACGACACTACGATTAATTAAACTTAATAATAATCAACTATCACTTGTTATAATGGACCAAAAATTAAAAAATGAATGTCCCAAAAATTTGCGTGAAAATATTTGCGCCGATTTATTGGCGTAAACTGAATTATTTTTCACGAAATTCAATGTGATGAATTTTTATTCATATGAAGTAATTACTCTAATCAATATCCATATTTATCTAAAAAATATGAATTAACCGTTGGTTAATAAATAATTAGTTGTTATTTCGACCTTTAAAACCTATGAAACGCTCAACAACCAGCATCGCCGAGTGCAACGCTATTCACCTATTCTCCCCTATATACCACTTCAATATTTATATTTTTTTTGTCCTCCATATTTGTTCTTTCAATTTCATTACTGTCATTATCATAACCTCTTGTATGGAAGCGGAGAAATTGCAATGGAATTCTAAGCGCTTCGGGTACATACGAGGCGAGCTCCCGATTGTTTTCCTCCGCGCATATATCGAGGCCTCCGGCCTCGGTGAACGGGTGAATTACTGGAATTTCCAATGTTTCCAGCTCTAGTGATTGGGAAAAGCTATCGGTCAGCGTATATGTAACCCGAACGGGGCGGTTGAACGCCGAAGCGCACGACATTCTCGGAAAGGCACTTGGCGTTCACCTTGCCGTTGAATACCGATCGGCACGACGACGATCGCGCCTATAGGCTCTCTTTGGTTGTCCCGACATCGCGCTGCTGCGCTAACGTACTTGACAAGAATGCGGTTTCACCTGGGTTTGCCGTTTTTTTTTTTTTTCATTCCTTTTTTCTTAACGGTCAACGACCGCCACGTATTCTTCGCGCAATTTTCCTCTTGAAAAAAGAAAAAAAAAAAAAAAAAATGCTCTCCAACAACAATAATACGCGGAATTACAAAAGAAAAGTAGAACAAACAATAGAGGAAATTGCGAAGAATTTAATGAGACTCGTAGCAGGCAAAACAAATTATCCTAAATAAATACGTTGAATGAACGATTAATGAAAAATTTTCCAAAAAATTATCCTTGGCGAAAAAAAGATATTTAAGCAATGAGAAAATAAACTTTTATGGTCAGTAGATGGCGAAAACGAAGCGAGTATTGGTGGAAAAAAAAATAAAAATTCGATGGGGGTGGTATCCCGCGTTTATTACCGATAGAATAGCATCTTATCAAGTTACTTTATTGGAGCGTTACCGTTATCCGACCGCTTCTCTTTTCTTACTTCTTTTTTTTTACCTTTTTTTGCCTCTTCGCTTTTTCCATCATCCCCTTTTTACCGACTTGAACCGCGCGAGTATATCTATAGATTCGATATACGCGTGCGGTTCGAACAAAAATTCAACTTTTAACGATCGAAGATAAAATCGAAATTACATTTGGCGCGGGGATTGGGACGAGTGTCGTAAAGGAACGTGAACGGTGGGGATTAGTAATAGTTTCGCGCGCGGAGCGGCGCGCGAAGCGATGGAGAGACACGTGAAGCAGATTTGCGCCAAATTCTCATCCAGTAACGGGGAAGTGCGCTTGTGCACTTAGAAAAGTGTTTTTTTGTTTTTCTTTTTTAATAGCGGACCCGAATGGGTTGAAGAAAATCTTGAATTTTTGAAAAAATGTCGGTTTCGTTATTTTTCAAATACGTGTGACTTCTACATTTTTCACTATATCGATATTGCACCTCGTCAAACATATTCCTTATATCCTGGCGTCTGGATTTGCGACTCGTGTGGCCGTTGACCACCCGTGAAGTAAACGTGTCATTCAAAAATCGTTTGTAAATCCTCGGGATCTCTCGCTACAACTGAATAGCAGACGAAACCTTTTTGGTACACAGTAGAAATGTATTAGTACAGATTTGAGCGTTTGGCGTTATCGTTAGAGGGATTACACTGAGTCATGAAGGAGTATTAAGAATGTTAAAGCTTTTACTCAGTCGCAAGGAATGAGAAAGTTACCGATATTGAGTGTACCAAGGAATTATATGCAGTTGTTCGTTGGAAAAACATTTCCCGTTTGCGAGAATTACTAGTATTGCAGGATTAGATTTGTCGGTATGTAGTGCCGAAGCGTTCACGGGATAATAAAAGAAAAAAAAGAAAAGTAGAATTTCGAAGCTCAAATAAATTGTGCGATCAAATTGGCCGCGATCTCGCCTCACGTACGATAAACGTTACGTTGGAAGCTTGAAATACGGAGCGACGATCTTTCACGGTTCAGTGGGGCGGTACTAAGGCGATTTGCGAATAAAATTTCACAATGCCACTTTGCACAGGCTATCTGTACGAAGTTCGTACCAATTTTTGTCACATTTCGAATGAAATTACAATATAAAGTATATATGTAGCGGACATCGACGGAGAAAAGTGAATCGTTGCTTCAACCAACTGCAAATGATTGTTGGTCTCAAAAATCATTTATTTCGTCCCACCAATTGATTCGTTATTGATGAACTAGTATGCTGCCGTAACCCACTAATTCGTTTATATAACCAATTAGTTGATTGGGCCGTATTTAACCTTAAAGCATCATATATGTGTCTCAGAGCCACGATGTCGTTATCATTTTGAAAGGAAGTTAAAAGATCAATATTTTCAAGTTCAATGCTATTGAAATCGAATCGCGAGAATGTAAGATCGATGCCTCATATGGCGCAATAACGATATAGTAACAATTGTAGAAGTTACTTTTTTAATTAGACTTGCGGCAACGCATTTTAAGAAATTCAAGTTTTTCTTGAAACAGTTCGGGTCCTCTATGGAAGGTGTAGGATTAATCATGCTATTGGTAAAGCCAATTCATTTTTTTCTTCGAGTATAGATAAACGATAGGCTGAGAACCAACGATTGGTTGATAGGTATACACGAGTCACCAATCATCGCTATCGTTTACCTCCTGCTGACGACAACGTCGCCGTTGAATGTTAAGGTTGGCTGGGAGGTTCGCGTACCGCAGTGTCTAGCGGTACCAGTCCCCGTAGTTCGTCTTGGTATATATATATATGTATCATCGTACTTGTGATTGTGATTGTAACAACGCCGGTCGTCGTTCAGTCGGTGACGAGGGACAGGAAGCCAGAACGTGCCTGATGACCGGCTAACTCGATGTTTCTCGCGATGGTTTGCCCCGCCAACCTGAATCTTGCAAGGAAATCACCGTCTATATTCCACTGAACAAATCGCCATTTTTGCAAAACTCTATTTACGCAGAAGAATCTCTCTTCGCGACAGTATAAGCCGCACCTTCGTTCTTCACAAATGAATCCGCGTAGAAAAATGCTTTTGAGAACTGTAAGTAGTTAGTAACTTTCCACCAGAGTATCCTCGAGTGTTGATATACCGACTGCTGAGTTCGCTATGTTCAGCCGTTTATCCTGTTAGCCAATTGTCAATAACAGGCTGTACCTGATGATTCTATAGAGTTGTGGGGGACGACACGCTACAGCTTTCGAACAAAGTAACAACTTCAGAAGTCAACACAAGTCATCAAGACGAGTATTGCTAGTTTTCCGCATTGTTCTTGCGCAATTTTGGGATACGAATGAAGCAACTTGGTGTCTTTGCCAACTTCAGAAGTTTCGGTAACTTCATATATGTCGGTACATTTCGGATTAGCATTTCAAGAGATAAAAAAATGATGTCAACGCATGTTGTTGTTGCTGTAAAGGCACAACAGGATTGCAACGACAACCGAGAATTCCGGTGGAAAGGCGCCGCGTTTTAAGTAACACAGGCCTCGTTGTCGCACGTAGGTTGTTGGACGTGTGGTAGCGGCATTGCAGGAGCAAAGAGGAACAAAGTACAGAACGCGCCCGTAGGACCAGACAGTACGGCACAAAGCCGTCAGTCAGGTCGAGGCGACCGCGAGAAGTTGATACGCCCAGGCGGAAGGACAGCCAACGTAGATTCCGTAGACAATGACGCCTATGCGATGTGGGCTTTTGCGAATGGTGTTGTCGTTGTTACCTCTGCTGTTGATGTTGCTCCACGTCTCTACCGTCGTCTACGACAGCACGACTTCCGGGTGTTCGCTGCACGCCCGGGTCCTATCAACCCCCAGCTTCCGGCAACTCTAACGTCTACCGTCGCGCACAGGACTTTATTTCTCTACGATTCTACGTGGCCGTTACTACAATTTTTCGTTTCTCCGCGTGGGCAACGTTCCAAAAGATCTTTCAAACTCGCTGGCCTCTCTCTTCTCTCACTGACTCTCTGTTATCAATTTCCTCGACTACTCACGATGGCTTTCGGCGTAATGTTTCCGCAGACGTTATTTTCAAGAGAAAAACTTAATGTCCTGTCGTAAATTTTTGAATTTTCGTATTAATCTGTGGCGTTACTTAAAAATTTAATAGAAAAGGAATAAAACAACTATTAAAGAATAAAAGACTCTTTACGTTACTCTTTCTCACCAAAAGAATGGTTAGTAACCAATTCGCTTAAAAAATGCTCAATTTTTGAGCCGAATAATTTCGAACTTTTAATAAAAGTTTTTTGGATAAATGAATAACGTAAACAGTATAACAGGATGCAAGAGCGTGATTGCTGTAGGTAGAGATATTTGAATGATTCTTTTTTGCCGCTTATCTTTTTTTAAACGCAAAGTCGTATCATGATTTCGAGAGTTCGAAGAAGGGAGAAAAAAAGTAAATGGGACACAGGGAAAAAACGATGTCTCGTGTGTGAAGTTATATGATGCCGCTTGCATAAACTCTCTCGGCTACGGGGTTCACAACCCCTCGCGCACGGCGGCATCGCCCTCTGCATGCAGCAGCAGCTGACGCGGTGACGTCACGGCTTGCGTGGGTCGGCGTCCTGACGCCGGACCACGGTCGATATTCTCCACTCGCCCGGGCGACGCTTTTTCTCCTCTGTTCCCTTCGCCGCTCTATCTCTACGCTTCTCACTTCCGGTCCCTCCTCTCCTCTCTGCTCGGTTCTTCTCTTTCGCCTCCGCGCCCTCTTGGCTTCCCCTCCCCGCTTCGATTACTTCGTTCGAGGGACAGTGACGTCACCGAAGGCGATGCCCGGAACCATCCAGCGCCCGAATGGAATTTACCCCCTTTTTTGGGGGGAGGGGATGACTACGGAAACCAAATAACTCGCATTCAGTTATTAAAAAAGAAATGCATTCTTCCGGTTAAGATCCGTTTGAATACCAATAATAATTCGATCAAAATTATCACAAAAAAAAATGCATTGAGTAAATGGTTAGACAAGTGCCAATCATTTTCAAAAATTAATCACCAGTACCATGACTAACCATTGCTTTTATTTTTGTTACAGGTAAGAATTCAATTCAACTCGTACAAGATTGGGAATAAGATCGTTTTGAAAACTTCTGGTGAGTAAACTTTGCGGAACCACTTGGGTGTAAAAATCGTTTTATGGTCAAAGACGAGAGAGAGAAATCGTCCAATGATGTGTCACCATTTCTTCTCAAGATTAACATGATTTTGTTTTAAACGTAACGTTAAATTACTTTAACTTACTTTTTTACGCATTCGTAAAAAGTGTAAAAAAAATTGTCTCGGAATCAAATTTCATACTCCAGTTTTACTCTCTTTGCACTGAAACCTCAGAATCTATAAAAAATCTAAATTTCAAATGAAACTTTCTCAAAAAAAAAAAAAAAAAAAAAAATACAACCGAACCTTAAGTTTCTTTTTCTCGTATCCTATCGCCAACTCTTAATCACATATATTTAACTCCATCGCTGCATCGAGTGCGCCAAAGACTTTGACTCCCAATGGTCGGATTCAAGCATCTCCTTTCCCCACGGTTAATTCGCCTCGCCCTCATTCCATCCTCTTTCGATGGCACGGCTCTCCAGCGGGTCGAACTCTCGGCCCGAGTCGGAGCGTTTCGCGCGCGCGCCCGCGCCTACGACTCGGTTCATTTCAGTCAGCTGGCTGACAGGGCGTTGCCCCGTTCGCTTGCTCGCGGGTGCTGCACCATTCATTACCGAGTGCAGCGTGCAGCCGACGACCTAGCGCTACCAGACCGTGGCGGCGGCTCGACGCTGACGATGCCGCACCGTCGCTCGCGTATCCACCCGCTCCCGTCTACCTATTGCAGTCGCTGCTGCACTCGCCGTCTACTATCACTATTACAACTACGGACGACTACTACTACTACTACTACTACTACCATTGCACTGAGCATCCCGCTCGACGCTTGGTGTACTCGAGACTCCCGAGAGTAGTAAGTAGTACGTGTGTACTATCTATAGTAACCTAACGTAGTATTCCAGTTGTGGGTAGAGTAGTAGTGGTGGTGGTGGTGGTAGTAGTCCTCGCCCACCGTTACCCTCCCGCGAGTCAGGCGGAAAGACAAGGAAAGACGGATTGAGGCACCCAGCATTCATAGTGGTGAACACCCTGCTGAAGTTTACTCCACCACTACCACTGTCTCTTTCTCTTCCGTCACCGTCTCATTTCACGATTTCCCTCTTCTCTGCTTCCTCAGCCTACGATAAATGCGGTTTGCCGACGGTTATTGGCTCCTTTCAAGGGCGGCTTATCCTCAGTTATTGGCATCCTTTTATCTCCTTCCGCTGAATGGATCTCCGTAAGACTACGATTTTTGAGTCTACGATCGCTGTACCGGTTAGCCTGGTATATCCATTCGCTACACATCGACCAACCGGTTTTATCTACCTACGTCCGCCTCTTCATTATCGACAAATCTTTGACTCCGCGTATCAACGCCCGTGATACTGCCGTTCCCAATCCTCTTCAACTCTTTTCCTCGTGTAGCTATGTCTTCTGCTACCCGTGGACTTTGGTCAACTCAGTAGCGATTTAATGCCACTTCATCGTTAACGCTCGCCGCAGACGTGTCCTACAGGAACCATCGGAAGGGAAGAACTCCGATTAATTCACTTTAGACGAAGCTGAGATTGAAGAATTTTTAAAGTGCAATACATCTCTTGGAAAAAATGTGCGATAAAATAATTCCATTCTGAATGATGAAAAATTCACGCAGCGAGATAGTAACCAAAATAGAGAATTTTATAAATTGTCTGACGATAAGCTACTTAAACACGGTGTCCAGTAGTCCTGGGAGCCCAGGAAATGTCCTTAAATTTCTTGAAGTCCATAAATCCTTTAATGTCCTTAAATGTCCTTGAATTTTTTTTTGTCTCAAATTTAGACTTTTTTGGACTTTAGGTTAGGTTAGGTAGTGTTTCCCTTATTCTGCCGTATACCCTTCCGGATTTTTACGGTTCCCCCCTCCAAACATTCCCTACCCACACTCAGCTAGTCTACCTAATCTTTCCTGTGCGTCCGTAGCCGACTTAGCTAAACTGTACCGCATCTGCTGGGGACACGGAAAAACTGCGGAAAACCCGCGCCGATACAGACGACCATATTCTACTGATTCTTCGCTATTTTTTGCACCTGCGAAAAGTACAGAGAACATCAAAGTCTCAGAATGATGAGCCTCCCGCTCAACGATTAATGCGCCAGTCAGCGCGCGGATAAGCGGTCACCCATCCAAGTACTGCCCGCGAACAAAGCCGCTTGACTTGGGTGATCACCGGAGTCGCGCGCCAACCGCGCATCCACCGTTGTCGGTTCCGGACTTCATTTTTCTTAATGCTTTATCCCCAACGATCTTGAAAATGATCGGAAAGAATTCTAGGAATGTCCTCGATGTTTCTGCGGGCCTTTTACTGGACGCCATGTTAAAAAAATCGGTTTTGCGAACTACCTATTGGTTATCTCCGCTAATTCTTCATTCCACCGACTGATAATTCCTTTCAATGTACGAAACTACTTCTTTTTAATACACAACTCCTTTGATGCTTGTCCATTAGTGATACATGCAAATTTATTCGTAACTTTTTCTACAATTCATTACTAATGGATGACAGACTACTACACATATTGCTAATCTGTGCAACGACGTTCGCTAATTGATTTCATTCATAGATGTACTTATGAAAGTCATCCTCAATTGCTACGCATGAATATATCAATTGTCCATCAATGCTAAGGCGTGTGGACTCGTACGCTGCGATAACGCGACGGAACTTCGGAGGGTGGGGGGTAACCCAGTTAATATTCAATAACGCATAGCAATTTTCTCAATACAAATTGCGTCGTTGCGAAGCTTGCAGAAGCAGCGTGTTATGTGCCTCCATCTCGCTACTCCCTCTGGTAATAGCTATAGAGAACCGAGTAGTTGTTGTCAATAACGCCGGCGACGTCGACGACGACAACGACGACGATAGGTCTCCGTGTGGCCTTGTGCGCTATATAGACCTCGTGAGCAACTCGGCGATCGATACTTATCGAGATAGCTGTAATTACGCGAAATTGGTCAGCTCTATCGCAAATCGTTGATCACTGTACTATACTGGATCACAGTTCTCTCGTTATATGTGTACCGATCGTGTTCACGGGCGTTTTTACGACTTCGCGATTCTCGAGGTTTCCTATCATCTCGTCTTCGCAAATTTCACGAACTAAAACGTCTTCTTCGTTCCTTCGCTATGCATGCATTTCCTTTTATTGACGTTAATTATCTCGGCTCGATCTCGACGAGATTTCAAATGAAACAACAATTAGCGTCGCAGCAATTAAATGGACGCGGTATCAGTCGATAATCGACCGATTTTTCGTGAAAAAAAAATTAAATACAGAATAACAATGCAATTTTGTTAAGGAAATTCCATGTCACATTAATGTGTTCAAGTTGAAGACTTATTTTAATTACGTCGTTAAAACGACCTGTCGACCTTTTGCACTTTTATTCTCCATCTTTTCATTCGACTTTTAGTTTTATCAGTCTGGTCTTATCGACCAGGTGCCCCGGTGTTCGGTGACACGCGATCCAAACTGCTGGGACCGTTCCCGCGTTTAAACGATAATGTATACAAGTAGCAATGAATACCAACCGCTGACACGCTCCGTTAATTCGACAATATCTTTCCACGGTTCGGTTACACGAGTTTGTAAACTCGGAGGGTTCAACAAACAGCGAATTTTTTTTTTTTTTTTTTTTTTTAATAAAATAAATGAAAGCTCCGACGATATAAGTCTCGTGAAATAATGAGACCGGTGAATTCGTCAATGATTTAGATAGACGGCGTAATTAAACGATGCATTATGTAAAATAAAAAAAAAAACGAAAAAATAAAAAAAATTATATACGACACGTGTGATATTTCGCGTCACTTCGTGTTACGCTAATGACCCCTCAATTACTTGTCGAAACGGATGCAAGCGTTTCTTCTTCGACACTAATGGGATGAAAAAAAATCGGATAAACGTTCGGTTTTATAGGTTGATAAAACAGCAGAGGCGCCTATAATAGAGTAGATAATACAAAACACTCGACGCATATTCTCACGGTGTAAAAAGCTGTGTGGAAAATAAAAAAAAAACTATCAATCTTGGCAGCCAATTAACCTTCGTAAACAAGGAATATAGAAAAAATAAATGAAAAAATTGCGTCTCCGATCACAAGTTTCTCGCGTTCTCTGTGCTTAATGGCACACCTCCCGTATCGGAATGCTATGCAATTTGACGGCGTACATTCGCATATTACATTATGCATACAAAAACATAGGCACAGTTAAGGATATACAGTTATATTCGCCTGTATTACACAATTGTTTTCGCAATACCAGACAAATCGACCGTGTGAACCCACAAAAAAAAAAAATATACGCAAAAAATATATAAAAAATGTGTCATTTGCATGTAATTAATATAACAAATTATTAATACATAATAAAAATTATATAATCATAATATAATTTGTTATATATTTGATGACATCTATTTGCAGAAATATATTCCAAAATATATCTGTAATATGCAATTTTTCGACGAAAATATATTGGATACATTTTTTATATACATTTTACGATATACTTTTTTTTATGAAACTAATTTTATGATTAACAAATTATATTATCAATTTTATAGTGTCCCAAAATACTATACGACGCCTTAACAATTTTTGAAAATTATGGTTAACTCCACTCCTCCATGAATTTTGCGCGTTGAATTAAAAAAAAATTTTGAAAAATATTAATAGCGAGGTTGTCTTTTGCCTGAATAAAGTAATTCGAATGAGGAGAATGGAGAGGAATTATAAGGTAAGATGAACGTCCTTGTTGTATACAGGCGGTTGACATCGAAACGGAATATCGAACCGCACAACCGCTGCAGACGATTGAGAGGCGTGATAATAAAATCTGCCGTCTCGAGACGAGTTGTCTGCAAACGACGGTTTTCTATATTGCTACAAAGGTTTGACGTTTCGAATAAAATCTTGCGGTTCGCAGCTAGGAAACCGCAGCATGGAGAGACTTACACATTCTCGACACTCTCGAGTAATAAACTTGTTGTTGCATATGTGTGTGTGTGTGGCATATCCTCATATCCTCATATAGTAAAATGCACAGTAATAATACTGTAAAAGAAAAAAAAAACAAAAAAAAAAACGACTCGCGAGACGTTCGGCGAGGTCAGTGGCGCAGACGTTTTGCTACCGCGTAGCTGTGTCGATACGTTGCATACAGACGCGTCGCGGTGCACGATGCGTCGATGACCTCGAATCTTTTTGTCAACATTGAAGCTTTGACGACAAGCGAGACATTGAAACAAATATAACGAAAGCGAAAAATAAACGGAAGAGTGAAAGATAAAGATGAAGATAAAAGTCAAGAGGGACATTTCAGACCGAAACAATGCTTAAAATTCCTACGTTGACGCGAAGACGGCGTGGGATTCAACTCGTCCGTTTCGTCACCAAGCGAATTCACGGTTTACGAGCGTCCCTACCTCTCGGCACGAATTTACGACGCGTATTCATTCGCTCATTTCGTTGAACGCTTTAGTCGCCGATATTTATCAATTTCATCGAATTGCAATTTGTAATGTAATACGACAGGCGAGCCGAGCAAAATGGTGCTATTGGGGAAAAGTGGGAAAATAGGTAAAAAATTTTTTATTTAGCGTAAAATCTCAAGAAATTATGATAAATGTGTGAAAAAAAAATTCTATGTTCATAGCAATTTTTTTTCAATATTTCGACTTTTTTTTTAAAGTTCGATCTCAATGTTTGAAATTATATTGAAATTCTCTCTCAATTTTTTTCATTTATTTCTGATTCTGTCCCATTTTACCCCACTTTCCCCTATATATGATTAATAAAAAAAATAACCATTGATTCGTTGCGACTCAGTGACATAAATCGAAATTCCTGATCAAGCGCTGCATCGCTACACGTATAAAAACGAATTCCGTTATTTGCAAACAGACAATCTCTTTAATGACTCCAGAAACAACACCAGCAATCCTGCACTTTTTATTCGACATAACAACTCCCTGAACTTTTTGATGCTCGGTGTACTTTATCGCATTTATATGCATGAGAACAAGTCGTAAACTCGTCATTGTACTTATCTTATGGCAGCGGGAGAAACGCCCGAACTGTATGAGTATCTTGTTGCAATAAGAATCCTTGTTAACGCGATGGCCATATCACGACGATGGCAATAGCCATCGCGAAGGCTTGCTTGCGATGGGTTTGGGGGGGGGGGAAAGGAAACTACGCTAGTACATCCCCCCCTCCCTCCTAATTTCTAAATTACTATGTCACCTGGTAACATTCCACTGTGGCGCCACCTATGACGAAAATGCTCGAAATTATGAGCATTTTTACCAAGTTTATGGACATTTTTACCATATCCTATCGTAGAAATTCGCATAGTTCTCGCAATTTTCGACGGGTGCCGAAATTTTTCACGAGATAAATAGTATCAGATCCGTTTCTCTGTGTATCAACCACGGACGTCCATTTCGGCAAATCTAATCGAGTGCAGGAAAGTCGTGTCCTTATGCAGGCAGAAACAGTACTTTTATCTCATCCGCCTCCACGCGCTTCCATCTACATTTCCTTCGTTACCTCGCTCCGTCTGACACGCACGTGTATAACCCTCGGGCTTTGTCGGTTCTCTTACTCGTTACGTCGATGTTCGCGTCTCGCGGTAAGGGTGCAGTGCGAAAATATGCTGTACGCCAACATTGTACTGTTGCCCCGTCGGGAGAAGGTAACCCGCACACATAACAGTACCGTGGAACATCGCCATCCCTTCGCACCATCCCTCACGCACACGAGGCACTTTCGTCTCGTGAAGCTTCTGCTATCTCCACTCAGTTTGTCCTCTACGAGAGAAACCATCATATATGAGCGAAGCGCTCGTGAAACTCCTCCCGCGTAAACACACTGTACGCGCATGAATGCACCTTCGTGCATATTACTTAAGCATTGGACTGCGCGTGTTGCCCGGCCTTCCGCAACCGGAGTTTGCGTAGCTTCGTGTACGTAACTTACATTGGCTACCGTATTGGTATACCGTAACTTCGAAGTACTATGATCGATGCATTGCTACACAAATGTGTGCTGTCTTTGCATTTCATTACATTTACTATGCGACATACATTTGTAGATATATATATCAAAATATATCGAAAATATATTGCACGTATTCATAGATATATTTCTGATATCCTTTTTTTTCATGTTGGAGGTTTCGGATGCTGGAAGTTAACATAGAAATTCGTATTTTTCGTGAATATGTTTGATCCTTAGGAAGAGAATCTTTAAGCAACCGTTACGTTCTCAATTGTTCTTAGAAAGAATTCTTTAAATTTTCATTATAAAGGTGATGAATAGTTTCGAATAAATCGATGTTCTGTTGAAACAAAAAAAACCGAAAGTGAGGATAAAGTAGACGAAGCATAAAAAATTGTTTCAGAGAATAAATTATGTGAAGTATACGCGGTGCTAATGCGAAAGATTTTTCATCCTCGGACGCCCTGTATGACGCTCAATGATTGGCAGCTTGATTGCCGTCGAATGTCTGATTTATAGCGGACGTTACTACTTGTCCGGTATTCTACTCGTCTGTACGCTCCCAACATCGTTGAAGGATAAGAGGTGGTGACGACGCGCGGCGTGATGGATAATTAATATCTTTCGCAGTCTCACCGCACGCTACTTTCATATTCTTCTTTTATCTTCTCTCTACCTACGCATTTATGTCGGTACATTCTTTCGAAACAATTTTCCGGCGATGTACACTGCGAAAAGAGTTTATCTATAGTTAACAAATGTGTAGGTAAATATGGTGAATTAAATATGTAGTTATTGTTAACAAATATCTGTTGACGTAATATTTAATTGGGCCATTTGAAGCTCTACAACAATTGATAATAATTTAAAAAAATTTATTTAACTCAATTGAGAATTGATAAAAATAAATGAATATTTATTTTCCCATATTTACCTATATATTTGTTAACTATAATTAAATTCGATTGTACAACGTATGATTTTGTCTCGAATTGTGATGGTTATCCATTTCGCTCCGTTCTTTGACTCTCATAAATTTACCCTCCGTCGTTGGGACAATTTTTCCGGCTATTCGATCGAATTCTCGTCTCTCGTTCTTCTTTTTCTCCTATCGCTTTTTCGCATAATCACATCCACACAAGCATCCCGACGTACACCGTCGCGACATCGCGGATAAATTACAGCGAATTTTCGTGATATTTCGGGATGCGATATCGCGAGAGTGAGAAGATTTGCGGCATCTTTCTCTCGTCCTTTTAACTCTCGTTTTCCATGAGTAAAGACGCCGCGGTATACTACTCTCTTACCGCGAATCGCGCGAGAGTGCCGCAGCGGAATGAAATTCTCGAGCCGAGAGAAGATAAGCGTTTCAAGCGAGGAGAACAGTTTGGCAAAAGTGAAAAGGAAAGTAACGGTAAGGAGAAGAGACGATTCTTCGAGGGCAAGTAGCGTCCTTTGGCGCTTGCGAACAGAGAGACGACGCTTGAAGGTATACCGAGAAAAGTTAAAGAACGACGGAGAAACGACGGGCATCTGGGGAACCGAAGCGTGGCGATGGAATGACAAATAGTGGTTGAATCTTTAATCTTCGGTGAACACGGGATATTAAAGTTCTTAAGGGCCACCTTCCGCCTCCCACCCCAACCTCACCCGCTTCTCTATCGGGTCTTCTCTTCGCATACATACGCCTTCTTCCATTTTCCACCCTTCTTCGGTTACTTGGAATACTGGGGATAAAATGGAGCTTAAGTTTCCTTTCGTCGTCGTGTCATTGGCCATCGAGTGCCAAAGGAACCACACGCTTTCTCAGCGAAAACCCGACCGTATCGGCTCGATTTTTAATGCATAAATAAACGCATTTTAGGATCGCAGCACACGGTTCGAAAATAGAGCTTTGAATCTGTTACAATATTTTTTATAGACATTCGATTTTTTCCTGCAATCTGATTCCTTTGCTTTTTATAAATTTATAATTTCCAGTAGCAATAAAAAAATGATTCGTTGAGAGAACCTATTTTTTTTAACTAATTTTTTTTTTTTTTTTTTTTTTTTTTTTCAATTATTTCCGGTGCAAATTTGTATCCCTATCGTTTCGCTGGGAGTAAAACAAGTGGCAAATCCGCAATCGGCGTAAAAAAAATACGTGGGATATGGTCCTGAAACGACTAATGGAAAAAATGTATTAAAGAGCCATTTTTATAAAAAATTGCGCGGAGAGATGCGATTTTGAATGTTTTTAAATCGCGGAAAAACGGAAGCTGAAAAAAAATACGCGCGATAGGATATTACGTGAAATTTTACTATCGTTTTTTTTGAGTCATTTTACAGAGCGATTGAAAAACGATAAAAAGTACGGCAGCCACTCCTCTTTTCAAGGTTTTTTTATATTTTTTAACCCTCGAATACCGCACACGCAAATTTAAAAAAATGGCAACATTTTGTTGGAACAGTTCGGATCTAACAGACCCGTGTGTAATTTTTTGTGGTTAACAAGGATATTTTTCAAACAATACGCAGCGTCGTTTGGTTCTTATACCGCAGTCATGGTTACCACGCTTTTCTACCGTTTTAGTTAACAACCATTAATCCGTAGGTCATGTTCTAGCGGTCGCAAATGAAAAGTACGCGAGGCCTGCAGTCGAGAAAAAAAAGTCTTCTCAGCTGTGAGCGCCGATGGCCTGCCGCTGGGGTCGTAAAAAAAAAAAAAAAAAAAAAAAAAAAAAAAAAAAAAAAAAACAGCCCGCCCGCGAGTTCTCGGGTTAACAATGTGCCGAGAGAACGTTTATTCCCTTCGTGACGAACTGGAGCAGAAATCCACAGTAACTACACTTTTTTTTTGTTTCTTTTTCTTTTTCCTCGCTTCATTGTAATACGTCTGTTCCATGGAGCAACGAGTATATTCGCGTGCTGAAGCTTCAGCTTCACTACCCGTCTCGATTCCATTATTTCTGCACGCTAGAGGTTTCAATGAAACCCACGACTCGTCTCCTATAACTCTGCTACACATGTTTCGCCTATACTTGCGGCGTGTAGTAGCATCAATGCGGTATAGCAATAGACCAACAGTACGTACGCGATGTATGTAGCCTGTACAAGAGTACTATATCTTTCTCGTTGCAAACTATATGCAAACTTGTAGGTACAATGTATTATAATCGCTAGAGTGAGGGGGGGGGGGGGAGGGGGGGATGCCGTATTATAGGACGCTAGCTGCTCCCACAACAAGTAATATGCAGAACGATATACGCCCACTCGCACTTACAGAGTCGAATGCAACAATGAATTCAGAACTTGCCTACGTACGTGCGAATGCGATATACCTATATATATAGTCAAAGTGTTCGCGGCGACATACGAAGTAACTAACCACGAGGCGTGAGTACAGGAAATTATCAAACGGTTTGCGTAAAACAGAGGATCTGTACGATCGAATGTGAAAACTCAAAAATCTTCTAATCTTCTGATCTTTCATAGTCAGTAATCATTATTATTCGTAATTTAAAAAAAAATCGAAATATTAGAATTTAAAAAAAAACGCAAAATTAACATTTTGGAAATATTTGCGAAAAACATGAAATTATATTTTGCAAAATAATTGCATTTCTTCGACCTGAATTTTCTGCATCCTTTGCCTTCGCATTTTTTTGGTTTCAGAATATTAAACATGTATTGTTTATAATTCGTAAGTAAAGAAGAACCGTAAAAACGATTGTAGACGAGACGAGACGAGACTTCGATACTCGTATAATAGTATAGTTTCCCACTAACCACGTTTCCAGTGATCGTTTTCTATCTCTTTTATCCTCAGTCTTGCCATCTCTGTCTCACTGTCCTTGTCCGCTAGTCAAGGTCATGGTTACCATGAGCGCTCCGGTGTCACGGTGCGACCGCTTCCACCATCCCCGTCGAAGATCGAAACATCGGCGTCTAGTCTCTCTGCTGTTATACCATAAACGGTCACGTGCCTCCTCCTTCGAGAAATTCTTCTCTCTTTATTCTTCTCTCGGTCCATCCACCTTTCTATCTATCGATTTATCCCCATGCAATGAGAAAACTCGACATTCTCAGTGATTCTTCCACCTCTTTTCGAATCTTGAAAGATTGATCCGTAACCACAAATCCCCGCTGCTGCTGACGGTCTAAAGAGACCATTTTTTTATTCCGTTTTCTCGACTACTCTATTTTATTAATTTCCCCGACTTTACGAATAAAAATCTTACATTTCTTTTTTCAATTCTCCTTTTTGGATCTCATTTAAAAACGTATAACTTCTTTTACTTTTAATGTGTCGCTAATTCGCGATAGCAGCCGTCTTCCGTACATTCCGGCGTTTCAATTTCACTGTAATTATATTTGAAAGTATTGATTATTAACGAAGTTTCGTGACGATGAAGACATCGAGTCGCTCAGACGCATATTAGGTTAGAAGTGCAAACGTATGTATGGTGTTCTTAGGTTAAGTTTTCACGGAGATAGGAATAAACGATAGAAAACGGTCAGACGCACGAGTTTGAGGCGCAAAACGAAAGGAAGGACCTAAATTCTATTCAAAGACCCTGCCGACCCTTCGTGAGTTTCTCCGCCGAGACCGCGTCGCCTCCATCTCCTCGAGATGTCACCGAATTCACTCGTCTGCGCTTATCATCTGACCCACTTGTCACACTCGAGTAACTCGAACTCTCGCATCTCTATTGCCTCACGGCGATTCGACTTTTCTCGCTTCACCGATGTTACCCGTCTCGTATCAACCGAATAACACAAAAGGGATGAAATTGCGAACAGAAATAGGTATCTTTGCCAGTTGATTTCGCGAACCTCGCAATGCACTCAGTATTCGTGATCTATCGCCCATTTTCTCTCGCGAGCCGAGAGCCCTTTTAGTTGCAAATTATCGCGAACGTACGTGACAAAGCGTCGCGGAAAATAAAACGAAAAAATCGCGTGTATACAACATTTCTGCACTCCAACGAAGCAAACAGTTCTTTTTTATCGTAAAGCATTTCGTAACTTGAAAATAATTAGTTACTTTCCTGCAATTGTTCTATAAAGAAAAATTACTAAAAATTGTATCAACCGGTAATGGAAGTTTTTATTTATTGTACAATTATGATAAAAAAAATAACATTAACATACAGATTTTTTACAATTTGCATATACCGTTGGTAACATAGTGATGAACTAAATAATGATATTTCAGTAGGCAATTATAAAATTAGACTTTCCTTATATTCATGTTTTCCTTTTTTTTTTTTTAAATAAGTGGCACGTTTATCAATGGGTGGGGCAGAACGATAAAAGTAGCTTACAGGTTATTAACTGTTCAGTTTCCTTAAGTAGAGTCTGCCAAGTGGCAATAAGTAATACAACCCCCAGGCAGCGAAGACTCGCCGCCTGAGAGAGGAACTAACGATATAATTGAAAGCATATCTTATCTGCAGAATAATTATTCGCCTCGACGGGTGGGTGCTACTAGCACGCTTGGGGATACCTAGAGGCGTGCACTTTGTTATTATGTACATCGTCTGAACCACCTTCCCCCTTCGCCAAGTTAGTTTTCGTCATCATCCGAAGCTCCGCTAAATATTACTGTATTTAGTATCTGTACCGCTACAGATGTACCGATGTTAACCCCTTACTTGCCAACTGTATGTGTATGTTCTCCGTCTCGGCACGCCACCTCTCAACGAAGAGTCTAATGACCATCAGTATGTTGAACTGCTGCAAAGTTATGTTGAGTTATGTATTTATGCAAACGACAACCGACGCCCCCGACGCCCGGTGTACGGATAGTGTGCAGAACACGCGGAACGAGAGAGAAGTCGAGAGCCGCGAACGGGATGACGATCGAGAGGAAGTACCACCAACGATCGTCATATACAAGGTCACTACAAAACATATTTACGGCAATGCCGCCTTGAAATTGAACAGTTAACTGTGTATATGTACACACCGATCAATTTTTATCTTCGCTGCTTGTCCTCGCTGATAATTACGGAATCGTGTAATACATTTTTATTGCTATCGATCAAACAACATTTGAAGGTTTCGCGATCAATATTTATTTTATTATTATTATTATTATATATATATATTTATTTGAATATTATTATATTATGTAATAATATGATAATTATTCATTAAAAATATATGTATACTTACATATGTTATTTAAAAAAAAAAATGTTGATCGATGTGTATCTGACTTGTACCACAAGAGATTAATACTTTGATCCGCGAAGCTGAGCGATCATCGTGCGTATAGCCTCTGTAATAATTCCGCGAGGGCACATCGGGTGGGGGAGAGAGAGGGAGAGGGGGTCTTTATTTTACTGTGTAATTCGCTAGAGGATTAGTCTTTCCCCTCACCACCTACGACAACGACCGCGACGAGGACGGGAGCGAACAGCGACGGATAGACCGCTGAAACTGCTCGAAGTCGAGAGGGTATTGTCCTCGAGTGCAGAGGCTCGTATACATATACGATCACGCTGAATGCGGTTGCATAAGCGAGAGAAGCGTTCTCTCTTCTCTTCCTCCCCCCCCCCCCCCCCCCCCCGGCACCCTACCCCTACCCCCGCAGCCTCTGTACATCGTCTCATCCTCTCGTATATAGTCTGTCTTTCGCTCTCATCCCGTTCCCCTCTATGCTCGTGATAATATACGAGGGAGCTTCGTGCCTTGGCAAGGTGTCCAACTCTCTTCGCGCCGCGGCAGCGAGGAGAGACGGAGAGTTAGAGTTCGTGTGGCCAACTCGTACGAACTTGAGTTATATCTCGTCGGTTGGGCGGGTACGACGGGGATACGGTATACGCCGTACTCTACGGTGGCTCCGACTCTGCCAAGTCGCTCTCTTACCCGTTCCTCTCGATTTGGATTCTGCCTGAGAGTTCGCTCGCTCCTTTCCCTTTACTCGCAAGAGTACTCTCCCTCCCTCCCTCTTTCTCTGGCTCTCGCGAAACTCTGCGCGAACAAGAATACACAGCTCAACTGTCCGATGGTCCATCGTTCGGTAGACCACGGAACAGCCACGGAGATTCCAAGAGGCGACCCAAGTCCCAGGTGCTGCTTTCAACGATGTCTCCTTGCCTTCGAACCCCCGAAACCCACGCGGCACCACCCGCAATTGTTTCGGAGTTAACTCCGAAAAGAGGAACACATTTCTGGCAAAGAAAACTCACCGCAGACACTCGACAACTCGAGTTCGTTAAGTTCTTGCGCGACTCTCGAAACAAGCGAGAACGGAGGTTTTTTTTTTCATCGCGAAAACGATAACGAGACGATGGTAAGACACTACGATTTTTTTTTTTTGTAAATCGTAACAACGAAATGTAACATTTGAGTGTTTTTTCTACCGCGATATCTTCACTCCAGTTTACGAAAAATGTAACTTTTTCTTTTCATATAAATTCAAATTTTTTTTATTTTAAATACAAATTTATACTATTTTTTTCGAAAGATATGGTGTTTATTGAAACTTTTTAAAACAATATCATAATATGATCATAATAATTATATTATTAATGGTCATATTTTAATCTTTTTTTCGGAGTATCGAAGAAAAATTCATATCTGTGATAATTCCGATGAAAAGGAGCAAAAAAAATCAAGTAAAATTGACGTCATTTTTACTTTTCCGTACCGTGTAGTCTCTTACGTTAGCGATGAAAAATGTCAAGAACAAGAATACGAAGGGAATGGAAAGGACACGGGTGTAAGAAGGGTGCGGGTAACAGAATTCCAAGTTCTGAGAAGTTTATTTTCAGTATCGCGACTAGAAGACTAATAGGTAAAGCATAGCAAACTCCCGCGCTTGCGGTCGTTTTTCGAGTTATACTCGAGGGTGCCGCGATGGCTCTTTGGCTGCATGCACACAAAACGCATACAAACAGACAGAGAGAAAGAGAAGTGAGCGAGCGGAGCGCATCGCGCACGGGACCCGACGACGTTGTCTGGCGCCGCGACGCCTGACCCGCGCAATATAATGTGACGGATGCGGACTCGCGACCGATTTTACCACACGGTCGTCGCGGCGCCTCCTCTCGTACCTCCATTACCTCCCACCCACCGCATCTCTCTTATATACATGTTCTGGTGCACTGCACGTGGGCCTCGCGTGCCGAGCCAAGAATCCGAGACAATATCGCTGTTCACTGGCTTTTCTCGCATTTAGCCACATTTCGCATTACAACACCGACATGATTTAATCGTGGATTAGTACATTATGCATCAACGCTCGGAAAATTCAGATACAATTTACATGTTCTTTATTTTTTTATTTTTTATTCTCATAACTTATTCCTGGAAGAAAAATGTGTTCTGCGAAACAATAACTATCGGTGTTATGCAATATATATCGTTATGTTCCGAGCCAAAAGTGAAATTCTGGAAGAATTCGGACGATTCGTAAACTAATTTTTTTTTTCTCGTTAACTTTTTGCGTTATTATGCAACATTAATATTCTTATCATTTTCTATATGTTTGATATTTTTCGATTTGTATCTCATTGGCAAGTAATTCAAAAATCTCTCTGAATTGTTTTTCTGGAAATGTAACGATACTGCTTCCTCAATATTTAAAGGCTTTAATCGTTTAAAGGCATCTTTTTGTCACTACATATTAGAAAAAACTTTTTTTTTTTCTTGAATGTGTTTTTTTTTTTCGTCTCTTTTTTTCGTGAATTCTCAAAGTACCGCTTTGTATAAAAAATAACCGTAAAATCTCGAAAGAATTTCCGGATAACTCGAGCGAAGGATGTAGCAAAGATTCTCTTGTAAAATTTCTCATAGCGCTGGTGTCCTCTCGTTGAAGAGACGGGTGACTATACATAGAAAGAAAATGAGGTGGCGTAGAGGCGCGCAGTTAACTCGGGAGTAGCGTTACGTGCTCTTGCGGGGGAAGCCACCGACTCCGAAAGCGAGTAAATCAACGTCAAAATATTTCGCCAACACCGAGAGCTCGCCGCGGCCACCCGGCGTCCCGTAACCCACGGCAAGTTCCGTGTGTAAAACACCGGGCGCTGTGGATTGCAGGCGCAGCTCTGTTGTCTTCGTTCCTTGAAAGGCTAAATTTATCGCTAATTATTTTTCTCCGGTGCATGAAATTAGCGGTTTTTGCGGTTTATCACGTCGACCAATATTGTGGACCGTTTCTCCTCTTCGTTCGCATTTTCCTCTCGTTACTTATTGCGTTCTTCATCTTTCTCGACTTCCTCCGCTCCGTGTATAACGTGTATACACTTTTAGTGCGCACCGTTAGTACCTAACGTGTTACGCTATACCAACGTGGGATGTACGCTTTTGATACTTCTCGCTTACACGATCCTCTTCTCGGTATATTACACGCTAAGGTTTTGTTCTGCTCTCGCGTAGTATTACGAATGGACTCCTAAAAATGCAAATTTTATGTTACCAACCGAGAGGAATTTACACGCCGAACGGCCTCTCAACAAACTCAAACGGCCAATTTCTCGTTCCGAGATGCGGTTATTCGAATTATTATCGCACGCGAATGTATACTTTAAATTATTATCGCAGAAACGGCGACTGTCAGAATATAATTCCCTAATTACCTTTCAGTTCATATATCGTAATTATGCGATTGCAATTAAAAAAAAAAAAAAAAAAAAC
This sequence comes from Cryptus armator, assembly GCA_963971235.1. Lineage (NCBI taxonomy): Eukaryota > Metazoa > Arthropoda > Insecta > Hymenoptera > Ichneumonidae > Cryptus > Cryptus armator. The sequence continues at coordinate 9,928,752 of OZ020242.1, read as the reverse complement.
GTTGCTGCGTCTAAGGTAATAAAAATATATCACCGAAACGGCTAGGCGTTTGAAAATTAGTAAAATTCCCTTCGAGCGTATCGATGTTTCGATGAAAATCTCGAAAATTGCTACTTTTGTTAAATTTTCGATGTTCCGATGAAAACCTCGAAAATTGTTACTTTTGTTCAATTTTCGATGTTTCGATGAAAACCTCGAAAATCGTTACTTTTGTTAAATTTTCGATGTTTCGATGAAAACCACAAAAAATCGTTATTTTTGTAAAATTTTATCGCTTTTGGTATTTTTTTTTGTATATAAATATCGGTGAGATAAATTAGCGGTAAAAATATTGCATACCGCAAAGAGCAGTAAAACGTTTTGCCATCAGCATCAGCGAGCGTTATATTATGTGCACTATTATACCGGGAATTCTTTGGTGTAATCGCCACACTCGCATCGGTCGTATCTCATCCAACGGGGTCGAGGTATAATACGAAGAGCGAAAGAGCTAAAGGGGATGCTAAAGAGTAACAAAGCATAAAAACGAATGGAAAGGGGGTGGGAGGGGAGGGCGGGGGGAGATCTGCCCACCGTATCTGTAGCTCGCTCACGATTCGGATCCGTTCGTTTCATCAAAACGTGACTACGTATAATGGGATAACGGATACATCGCACAATTTTACAATCCCATTTTTCCAAACTTTCTTTTCGCCTCTTCTCTACGTCGTGTCTCCGCAATTCGACTAAGTTTTCAAAATAGACCACCGACGGAGACATTTGATTTTTTTTTTTTCATTTATTTCTTAATCGGAAACTAATAAAAAAAAATTATCGAAAATACCGATACTGATTGATGATTTTCGAAATCGAAAAATAAGCGAATCTTCGAAAAATTGTAAAAAAAAAGATTATTAAATAACTAAGTCACGGAATTACACAGAAAAAAAAAACGGTTCATCAATCAATGAAACATTCGATTGGCCACCCGCGAGCGGCGATTTCAGTAGTTTCAACGGATTTTTTAAATTTTCTCCGTGATAAAGCCAGAAACATTCAAGTTATAGATTGTTCGTCAATTTCTGTTGCGTTATTCTTTTTTCTCGAGGTACTTTAGTGGTATTAACAGATTTTTTAATTTTCTCAGTGATAAACGCAAAAGCGTACAAGTTATAGATTTATCCATCCATCAATCTCCGTTGCAATATTCTTTTCTTTCGACACTACTTTGGTCGTCGAGGTTGTGCTTCGTCGCGCCTCTCGTTCTCGAACCGCTTCTGCTTACGATGCTTAGGCTCCTTGGCTCGGTGATGCTCTGGCGTTACCAGAGTCGGCCGGCTGGATCGGTCGTCCGGTCTTTGGAATGCCGCCGCAATAAGAAGAGTGCGATTCGATTCCTGTCAGGAGGGCACAGGAAAGTCGGCGGTGGAGGTGAGAAGAGGAGGGAGGGGGTGGGGACGACGACGACGAAGAATAAGGAGAAAAGAAAGAGAGGATGTAGAATACGGTTGGAGTTTTGCTCGGTGATTCGTCCAGACGCGGGCGGAAAGTGGGGAGTAAAGAAAGATAAGTGAGAGGAGAAGAACGAAGCCAAAGGGGTAAGAAGCGAGACGAGAAGTACCGAAGGAGTCTCGGACTCCGGCGCGAGAGTGCAGCCCCCGCGCGCGCGTCGCGATAGACCCTCGTAGCGAGTAGTAGTAACCAGTTGTGGAATGCCGGCACGATTCGCGTTATACTAGTACACGTCTATACGTCGGGGATAAGGAATTAAAGAAGTTGGACAGCGTCAGCAACGAGAATTCCATCTCTCTTCTCTCTCATTTGTTCCGTCGCAAATTGCTTATTGTCATTTCTTCGACTCCGACATTCCAACCTCATACATCAACTGTCTTCCACACAGCAGAGGTATACGTCTTGTGTGGCAAATCTTCGATGCGATAAATATTCTTTCTCACAAATTTATTGACCGCGAGTTCTTCCCTCGATGTCGATAAATTTCCCGAATTTCGTTAACTACGAATATACAAAATTCTCTCATACAGAAAAGTTTGTAATTCTCGAAATTTACACCGAAAAAAAAGTGAATTCTTGCGGAAGCGAATATAGTCTTAACTACAAGAATAAAATGCCTTAAATAAAAATATATTTAATTTTGTGGGTAATGATACCATATTTCTGTTCAAGAAATAAGTTTTTGGAGTGTACTATCGCTTATTAAAACTATTCAAATTAAATTTATTTAAAGCACAAAAAAATTGCTAATGCATAGAGGCGAATGAGGAAATTGGTATTTATGTCAATAAATAGGTAAATATATAGATAATTAATGCGAAATCGGAATTTCAAAATTCTGAAAAATGTCGACTGACCGTCATTATCTACATATATCGTCGAATATTCATAGAATATTGTAATTTACATTGAAGACGAACCTTCTAACAAAAAAGCATCGAAAGGACTAATGATTATAAAAAAAAAAATTAAAAAATGCACTATAAGAAATGAACTAATGACCGAATCGTCAGAGATGACGTACCAATAGGACAATGTCATAGTTTTTACAAGAATTTATCAAACTTAATTGCAATTTCGACTGCTTGGATTCAGAGCCGTAACCTGACAATGGTGGTTACGGGGATCTTTATGTCTCGTCACTGATGAGACTAACGGATATCCGAGGAATAAAAAAATATATATATGTATACATCAGAAAAAAAATGTATTCGCTGCACTTTGTCTCTGTGGCGATGATAATCTCTTTAGTACATCTTCCCCTCTTTTCTTACGTGCGATTAAAAAAAAAACACTATACGGCGGAGGCCCCAGCTGCGTCTCAGCAAGAACTGCGCGTTGACGAAGCGTTCCCGCGCGTCTTCCCGCTGATTGCAAGTTTTCGTTCTTAGCGGTGACTAACTTTTCGTTTCGGAGCTCAACGCAATTTTTTTTCTTTCTCTCGATTGCACGAGATTTCGGCCAAAAGTCGATTACGCCGACAGCGTAACGCGGAATTTCGCGAGTCCCGACCACGATAATTTGGGGGCGGTGAGGCTTCTTGAAAAAAAAAAAAAAAAAAAAAATGCCCGGTGCCTTTCCCCTTCCATGTTTTCTCTGCTGCCCCACTCTTCAGTCTTGTTCTCTCCTGTGTCCCTACCGTACGCAAACTTTCTGCACATCCTTCTCCTTTCCTTTCGGCTCTCTTGCCATTCTCCTTCTTCGTTACTTTCTTCGTTTCTCGCGCGTACACGCAGAGCACACATACTAACAAATCGCTATCTGCGCGTGTACGGCGTTCGTTCGTAGGATAGGCAGTCGTGTCCGCACAGAACAGCAGCAACACAGCAAGCACAACGCTGTCGAAGGAAACTGCGAACGAAGGAATATAGCGTCGACCTTGGCCCGGGCCCGGGGGGGCTTTGCGAAACGGTATTAACGAGAATTCGGCACGTGCGTCGTAACTTTGGTCGAGCCGACCGTAGATAGAACGTGACGACTCTCTTTCTCGTCCGCTCGATCCCTTTTGTTCATGTCTCTCACCAGCAGCTGATGCCACCCGGCATATCCCGGGCCGGTGCTCTTTTTTTATTATATTTTTCTTTCATCTATTACCCTGACGAGAAGGCCAGCAAAATCCTGTGTACTCTTAGTTTCGTTTGATTTGTCAATTACTTTCCGTCTCTACCTTTTTTTTTACACGAATTAACTCACAAATTATCGAACCAAACGCTCGCGTGTTCCTCGTACAATTTCGTTTTCGACAGATCACGGAGGTGAAAGTTTATGCTAATTTTTTTTTTACCCACAAAAATTTCTTAAAATAGTAGATTAACTCTTTAACACAATGATTCGATTATGCGGTATCGAATCGATGTTTGAAATAATTTACGCGGACTCTTGAGTTCATGCAACACCGATCGCGCTGATCCGAAATAATAATAATAATGATAATAATAATATTGATAATATTAATAACAATAATAATAATAATCCCGTATAATCCGTTTCCATCACTGCGCAGAGATTGAGCGAACTTTGTCGATTCGATTGTACGAATATTCGTTGAGAATACGAAGCTTGTGGGAGGCTTATTCATTTCACGAGTGAATACGAGCAGATGCGAAGCGTAGCAGAGAGTGCACTCTCGGGACCCCAGTACTGCGCGTTGCATCGCTCCGCTCTTTTTTTGCTCTTCGTGAAAATAATGATAATAATAATAATAATGACTGACCCAACATCCGGTCTGCTATTTCACGATGTTATTGTTTGACGTACCACACTTTAACTTTTTGGTGGCCCTCTTTGCTTCCTTCTTCTTCGCTCCTCTTCCATTCCTTTCGCAAGGCACCTCATTCCTTTTGCTCGATTTCTCGTATACTCTCTTCTTCGGATTTTTTTTTTTTTTTTTTTTTCTTATAAATTCCATCTTTTTCCGAGAAACGTGTGCGTGCAAAGATTATTACTGCCTTTCATCGAAATCCTCTTTTACGCGCGTCAAAACTCATTTTACCTTACCGTCGCACCAATCGCGCGTTTCTTATACGGAAAATCCCAGAGCGTTAAAGATTCTCGTGGTGTTCTCTCAATCCGTCGAGTTCTCGATATTGCAAAAACAACTGAATGACGTCTCATCAGAGACGTATGCATTCAAAATTTTCTCCCAAGCCGCTGTTATCCCGAGGATTTCTTTTCGTCTTTTCGACTCTCGTATACCTACGCGAAAATAAGAAAAACAGTTATATTATTGCAAATTTACTACGCACGCTCCGAAAAAAAAATCATTTCGTCTGTTTTAAAATTAGCAGTAACAATGATAATAGTATAATGTAACTATTAACATAGTAATTAATTTGATTAATTATCATAATAATAACGATCATTTATTAAAAAAATAAATAAATAGTCACCGAATTTTGCCGGCCAAAGATCGTCTGTATAGACGCGAAGCGTTAAAGAGACTGCAGGCAGATGTCGAAGATGAAAATAGGGGGAGGGGGGCTTAACAGTTTTATTTCAGCGATCTGCTACCTTCGAATAAGAGAAGAATCGACGATCCACGCAGGAGTAAGAGGGATAGGGCATCTGCTCTTCGTTGACCACCTGTCTCTCTCCCCTGGCGTCGGCAGGTGCACATCGCGGCTACCTGGAAACATCGCGTTTCTTTTTTTTTCCCCTTCTCCATAACATCGGCAGCATCAACAGCAACAGCCGCATACCGTGTTTATAGTAATATCGTAGCGTAGTGTAACCTTCCAGCCCTCCCACCACTCTCCCTTCCCTCCTACGGTACGCCTTCGTATCAATTAACCCTTTTGTTTTCCATCCACTGGCTCCCTACACCTCGAGGTCATTCTTGTTTACTACGTCGTACCGCGTTTTACGCACGATACTCGATACAGGTTTATAAAAGCCCGCAGGCGCGTCATCGTATACTGCAGATATATATCTAAACGCTTATATACACATTTATTATGTATATATATATATATATAGATCAATTGAGCTATAAGAATATAGTGCAATATATTTGCATAGACGTCGATTTAAATTAAATATCGTATTTGTTATGTGAACGAAAAATGAATGTTTGATAGTTTTATTCCGTTTTGCTACATTTTTCACAGTACGTAAGGTGATGCAATCGATTTTTCTGGTTTTTTATATTGGACTAAAAATTTTATCGTTTACACTTTCGTGTTTTTTAGTTCTTAGATACATATAAATATCAAAAATTATGTATACGATATAAGATAAAAAAATGTATATATATATATATAGATTATATATGTATATACGTTTTTTTCTTATAGTTATGTATATATGTTTTGTATCCAGTGGTGAACAACCCCGGATTTTATCGTGCGTCGAGGGTGCCGTGTTAACCCCATTTTAACTCCGCGATCATGTAAACAGGAAGTTGTCTTTCTCCGCATGCGGCGCGTCGTTATAGTATACTCTCGGTAATGACGCCCTCTTCGCCAGTTGGCAAAAGATCGACATACGGGGGAGAGGCGAAAGTTTACCCATCGGGAGGGAGGATCGATTACCCAACAGTGTGTCACGGAATAGGGATAGAGGGGGAAAAAAATTGATCCTTGTTTAACCTCTGCCTACAAACGTTTACGTTTGATCGCTCGCAGATGTGAAATTTTACTCACGATAATCATTATGCCGAACGTAAATAATAATTCGTTTTTTTTTTTTTTTTTTTTTTCGTAATTTGTTTACAGGCCGCGATACTACAGCAAACCGCCGAGTATATCTATCAGTTGGAACAAGAAAAGACCCAACTTTTGTCACAAAACTGCCAACTTAAGAGACTAGTGAATCAACACGAAGGTGGCGATGTGCCGATCAAGAAACGCAAAGCCGAGACTCAGGGTAAGTTTTTCCCTCTTTTTTGTGATTTTTTTTCCATTTTATTTAATATTATTTAACATTAATTTTATTTACCATTATCTTTATTAATATTGATACTAACATTTCGATCAATTTTCGGCTGGAAAAGTATAGTTAATATCGCTTTTCGGTAAAAACAAAAGATATATCATTTTTCTGAAGATCTTCTTTTCATAGCTGTAGTAAATGTACAGTGAATATCGATGAATACATTCATAGTGGACGCAATTTCACTCAAATACTATTTAAGTTGGAAGCCATACTACGAGTATGAAAAATGAATGATTCCTCAGGGAAATATACGAATATTGTGATACGTGTTTTTTGAGTGGTTCACTCGTTGAAAAGCAATAAATCATTGATGACCACTCAGTATTGAATAATTTATCAAGTATAACGGCCGGAAAGAGATCGAAGCGCAACAGTGTAACGAGCTACTGGCAGTGTTTCGAATAATATTCATATTTCGAGAATTTTTTTTTTGTTTTATTCTTTATTTTTTTCTTCGTCAACATTATTTTGTATTTCACATTTTTTCACGTATTTAAGATTTTTCGGAACTTCTATTTTCTTTGCATCATTTTTATCGCTATATCACGAGACATGCAAATCGTTGATATTCGCGCCGAACACCGTTGATCGATGGTCGGTTGATCGGTAATATAAAATATCGTTGATATTTTGTGCCGAAAAACAACGTTTTAAAAATTATTTTTAGTTTTATCGCTACTTGGGACGAGAAATAAATGAAGTTTGACTCTGTCAATCAATCGGTCTTCGAATCCTAACAGATTCGATCGAATATTGTAATCCGTCCTCAAGAAAATAGCGGATTGTTCAAGTGGTGCTTCGGATAATCTTAAATAGCCAATTAGTCGATGGCTTGAACTCCAACGATGCCATCTATGGTTTCTTAATCCTATATCATTGTTTTTTTATATTTTTTTCTTTTATTTACCGATATCGTGAGAATTCAAACATTTTCTTTTCGATCGCGAATTGAAAAAAATCGAAAAAAATCGACGACTCAAAGATACTTTAGGATACATATTAAAAAAAAATCGCAACGTGATACAACTCCAAAAAAAAAAGTCTTTGCGAACGTAAACGTGAGCAGAGAACGTTATTTTTCGGAAGCGTCGTTGTCCGTTCCGATAATTGCGGAGGGACTTCGTAGAGATCCAGAACACGCGATTCGTTTTGACAAAGAAAAAAAAAAAAAAAATAACCAAAGAAACATGTGAAAAGAAGCATCCAGGCAAATGAGCAAATGAAGTCGAGGATAATAGCCGCGCTGCCCGGCTACATGCCATTCGGTAATCGTTCGAACGCCGCACTTATTCGGCTACTTTAGCCCGCAGAGAAAAAAAAAAAAAAAAAAAAGAAAGAAAGCAAGCGAAATAACTCGTTTCTGCTTTGAGACCCTCTCTTTCTCCTTCTCTCGTTACGGAATACATATCTTCGAAATTACGTAATTACTTCGCCCGCAGCGTCACGTGTGTACGTGTATATGCGTACGCGAGAAAACAATAATATTACCGGTAGGAAGCGGGCAGCAAAACAACGCAATTAGTAAGAGAAGAAAGAAACACGGGAACCACTTTTTTTTCATTCATTTGAGTACAGTTTGTGGAACGTGACATGAACCATTGATTTTCCGACTATCCGTATATCCGAATAAAATTGTATTCATTTAAAAAAAAAGAGCTCTCTACCGATAATAATATTTAAAACATCAATCAAATATTAAAAAAATATTATTACATCAATAATATTAATATTATATTAAGTATAATATTTTTATTAATATTAATAATGATAATTTCGACATGTCGATGAATTTCAAATTCGCGCACAATTTTCTATCGGCATTCGTACGTGAAAATTAACAAGTTGCATCGCATAACTATAATAACTTTGAAACTCGTTAAAAAATTTTAAATCTGTTTAATTAATCGAATAGATCGATAAAAGATTAGAATGATAACGATTTCTACTTAATTTGCACGTCACTCACCGATATCGGTGATCTTTCGCAATATGTGCCGATCGTCGAACGCACACGCACCTCGATGCATTATTATTCGACTGCAATTTCCTAACTCATCATGTGTTCGATTTGCCGATTGTAGGCGTCGTCGTTAGTTTGCCGATGCACGTTAACGAGAGCGGCGACGAGGGACTCGGCAGCATGTCACCGGAGCCGATGTCGGTAATCACAGTCTCGACGGACGGCCACGCGGTAATTAGCAGCAACAACAACAGCACAAGCAGCAACGACGTTGCAGAACTGAGACGACAGTTGGAGAGGGAACGCCAACAGAGGCTGCATCTGGAGAAGCAGATACGCGCCTTTCAGACGCAACTATATCCGGAGAGATTCCGGGACAGTCAACTCATTGCCTATCAGCCTCACGAGGTATGCAACGTTCTTCGGAGCAATTATAGTCGAAGTTTTTTAAAATAATTAAATTATTATGAACCAAATTATAGAATCCCAGAGTTACTCAGTCTCACGGTACACAAGAGCACTTAAACTCGAGGAGTTCAATTATATATTGCAACTTTTTATTTTCGTAAAATTCTCGTTGCGTCATTTCATTTTATTTCTTTTCACACATTTTTTATTGAAAAAAAAAAAATGCTCACGTGTGTAATACTATAACTTGAAGTTGTAAACGCGTGATTCTGAACGAATTTTTAATAGTTTCCAATGGAATAAAAAAAATTCATTTTTCATAACATTAATACCAAAAAGTTACTGATAATTGAAAAAAAGAAAAATAGTATAATGAATCATCCGGAACCGATTTTTTTTTTTTTTTTTTTTTCAGAAATTGTTTCGTCAATTTTTCTAAACCCATATATTTCTTCAGTATTTTTTCTAATTTCTGAATTTTTTTTTGTGGTTGAAAATCACGAGTTTTAAATACGTTTTTTTTTTCTTTTTCAAATAAAAAAAAAACTTTTTTAAATACATCGTGCAACTTTGCGTAACAATAATTATATTCAGAAGGTTATATTTACGTGTTATTTAATTTTTCTTTTTCTTGTAAAGGTAATCGAACACACGGACAACGTGATGGCGCAGGAGACCGAAGAGGCGGTGGCGGCACTCCAAGTAGTTTCCGTCGTGTCGCTACCTCCGGTCGGTTCTACGCAGACAGTAGAAACATCGAATCCCGATCCGAATTCACCGCCGTTGTCACCGCAACCCGAGGAGCTCGTGGCCGAGGAAATAAAAATTGAAGATTCGGAACCTGCGAGTCCGAAAATCGTTGCATTCGCGACTAATCAAGTGTTCACGGAGACGATCGACGAGCGACCGAGTTCAGCGGGTTCGTTCTCACCGACGAGAGTCACCTACGCGACTACGACATCAGCCGAATTCAAAAACACCGCTGCGATAACCGCTACGGCGAGCCAATTTATAACCGCGAGTCCGACGAGACCGTTCTCACCGCCGGCGGAACCGCAACGATTACCAAGCGTTCTTGAAGCGGCGATAAAAGCCGAACCGAAGGTCGAAGTTGAAAGGTAACATATAATTTGCTTATCTCGCCAATTCTCTAACATAAAAATCGCACGATTTCCAATCAATTGTAATTTGTTTTGTAGCAAAAAAAAAATAGTCAGTCGATAAAATTACATTTTAAAACAAATTTTTTTTTTTTTTTTTTTTTTTTCATATCAAATTTAATTCAATTTTTTTCAAATTATTAACGCTGTTCTTTTCATGTAGATTGCCTTCGCCAGCGAATTCCCTCGACGACGGTACGGCGCAGTCGAGGCTTTACCTCGGAAACACGTCGAGACAAAATCTCGAGACAATAGTCGAAGCGATACGGCATCTCGAGGGCGATCACCTGTTCAGCGACGAACCAGCGCAAGACGTGCCACTTGCCCTAACGAACAAACAAACAGGCGTCGGTACGACGACGGCCACGGCGACGAAACAGCGGCTACTACACGCCGAGGTTAACAACTTCCTTCAGTTCCACACGCAACAACAGACTCAACAGCGGCCCGGTGTTATCGTCGTCAAGCACTCGTGATCATCCGTCGCTCTGCCCGCGAACCACTAAAAATACACAACTTCAACAACAACAACAACACCACTATTATTATATGCACTTACGATACAATCCCAGTAAATGTTTTTTTTTTTTTTTTTTTTTTTTACTTAAGAGAAGAAAAGCGTTCAGCGATTAGTAATTTTTTTCGTATAAAAATAGTATATGTAGAAAGAAAAAGATAAATCTTCTGGAATGCTTCGGCTTCTTTCGCTAATTTCGCGTTCGCGCGACGTGTACAAAAAGATTCAAAAACGAGAGCGGTAAATCGTATTTCAACGATTATATACGGACCATTCTACTTACATTTCGTTATTTCGTTATCATACCGGATGACTGAGAGCATCTTTCCTTTTTTATTTTCTAACTCTCGTTCTGAATTAACATAGACGCGTCGTCGCCTGTACCTTCGAGAGAGATAAATTATCGAACTGCGCCGGAACTGCTTGTCAAACTCTATTTTATCTATTTGTTACACCGATGCGGCGATAAATCTTCGATCTTTTGTAAAGATTCTTTTGACGGAAGAGAGAGAACAAAATAAAACATAACTCAGATCTCATTCGATTAGTTTCGCAATTGTAAAAAAAAAAAAAAAAAAAAAAAAAAAAAAACACTTTCACCCGCCAAAAGTTAGTCGTTGAACGAAGCGTTAAGCTGGAGAAGTTTCGAAGCATCCAGAGTCCCCGACGAGGGAAAGATCGCGAGTTCGCCCGTCAAACCCGAAACGAAGATTCACCCTTATCATTGAAAAAAAAAAAAAAAAAAAAGAATTCTTGCGACAACTGTGAATATTCGATTCCGCGGAATTTCGATCTGATTGCGATTTTTGTTCAATCGTAAGGGTATATTCTTCGCGAAGGCTCGCACGACGCGTGCGATGTATTATATAATATATTTACGTTTCTTTTTGTTTCCTTCTCTTTCCTTCATCTCTATTATTAATATTATTATTTTTTCTTTTTTTTTTATACCAATTGTTACAGAAAAACTGACGACGAGAAAAAGGAAATGATGTTGTATGTTTTCTCAATGTCTAACGTGTCATTGTTGAATGCTACAGATAAAAAAAACACACATACAAAAAAAATCAAAATACACGCATACTTAATATTTGACACACATTAAGGAAGTGACCCGGATACGTAAACATTCGCTATCTTCGTACGGCGGAAACTTTCGATAGCCCGCTATCGTTCGGACACCGCGTGGTAACTCCTTTTTCCTCTCATCACTCTCTATCTCTCTCTTTCTATTTTTCTCTCTCGATCTGTTGGAATACTTTTTTTCTTCTTTTTTCTTTCATTAATCCCATATGATGTTTCTTTCCGCCCATTTCGAGTTTTTTCGGTTAATCTGTGCCAAATATCGAGTATCGAGACTTTTGTTCCTTCGTAGAGATATTGTGCGTTTGTGAGATGGATGGCGGCGGTCGGTGAGTCGCCGACTCGAATCGGATACCTTTCTCAACGTTCGTCTCTCATTCACGTTTGCGTTAACGCAAAACCGACGTAAAATTTTTTTTTTTTTTTTTTTTATAAACAAAACGTCGATTACGAACACCTAAACTTGAAAGGGTATCCGATTGGTGATGCGAGGCTAAAATAACCCACCGACTATCGCCAAACTGATGAACGGGTGACCCGAGATGTGAGTTTTTTTTTTTTTGTTTGTTAGCGCATATTACGTTTAAGCGTTTATTATTACAGAAGACGATCGACGAATCACCAACAATCCATGAACCCCGATTTACAACGGGGGAACGGGGGGGGGGGGGGGGGGGTAATTTTTTTTTTCTTTCTTTTTCGAGAGTGTTGTACTATTGCAATTTATATTATCATCGATAATATTATTATTGATAACGATTATTCATACTTTGTACGACGACGAAACTAATCGTCGTTATTGTAAGACATTGAAAAGAAAAAAAAAACAAAAAAAAACACAAAAAAAAAAATAACGAATAATGTAAGATCGATAGATTTTAAGCGTTAGTACGATAGAACGATAGGGTACGCCAAGGAGAATATTATTTTAGGTATTCTGATGTGTGTGAGTGATCGACTGTGCGAAAATGTTGAAAGATTGCGGAGCGTTTAGTTTAGTCGAACAATTAGAAGAGATTCACGATTTTCACGGCGCGTTAAGTATATTATGTAATTAAATGAGAAACGAAGAAAAGAAAAAAATGAAACACAACACACAGACACACATACCACGTTTCTTTGTAATGTCGTGACGTTGATATGTAAACTCGATTGCGCGCACTAATTACCTATTTATCCATGTTGCATACGTTATACACGGGACTCTCGGACTCGTCAGCAGATCGCGTACTACAGTGTCGACGAATAAACACGAAAAATTTTCCGAGAGATTCGTATCTCTCAGAAAATTTTTCTTCAAAACTCTGTTCTCAAAAAGCGACGAAAGATAAATGAAAAGCTTTTTTGTAAAATAATTTTCCATAAACAAAAATTCATGACGATTTCGTTTTTTCTAAGTAACGACACAATCGCAACGTTATGACTCGTTAAATCGACGTTCGATTCACGAATTCAACATTTCGCGGTGGCAATACTTTGCTTCACCGTGTAAAATAAAATGAACATTACATTTTTTTTTTTTTCATTTGTAATTTTCAATTATCTCGCAAAAAAATATCGACATGTCGTCTTTCTGTTAGTTTGGAAAAAAAAAGTGTTAAATTGGGTTTTTTTCTTACGATTTAACGAAGTCCGCGTGTGTCCAATCGCCGGAGTAATTAATCGGCCAATTTCGATCCATGGGATCTCGAATCCATCCCTTGAGAATCAGTATTAACGCCTCGATAAAATTTGTTATGGATATTCATGAATCGCAACGAGCGGTTCGAACGTTTTTGCAAAAGCACTTGTCGCGCTAATGAATTTTCTCCAAGGCATCGCCCTTGAGGGTAACACGCATTGCGCGATCATTTCTACTTGCGATATCGCGTAAGCGTCACAGTGTGAAAGGTACGAAGAAATAACACGGAGAGAAACGTACGACGCCGACGAAGACTCGTAAGATTTAATGACCCGCATGACACCGTGTAATTAGAGTTGCCGAGAATCTTGTATGGTATGGGTGTCGCGAAACGCGCCGTAGAAAGACCGCGGGGTTTGTGCGTTTCTCATAACGCCAAGGAGCATACGAGAATAATAACTCGCGTCCGATATTCATAAAATCTCGCGTCTCGACTACCACGTCGTTGAAACGGCCCCATCGCGTCGCGTTATTATTCACACGTGTCTCGTAAAAACCTTTCTATCATTCTTATTCATAAATTATATACGCGCACGCGAAAGACGTTTCAACGAATCCCTCAACCGCTCGCGTTGACCCGTTCTTTAAATTCGAAATATTAAACAGAATCATTTTTCCTTAATTTTTATTTAACTATCGACTACATTGAGAAAAATACTTTACAAAGAGTAAAAAAAAATGTTTTCGTAGACTCCAGCGTCTCGGCACGAATCCGCGGTTCTTTCTGAAGAATGTATACGAATATGTAGATTAAAAAAAAAAAACAAATCTTAGCGCATACGTCGAAGTTTGATGATAAACGTATTAGAAATTGTAACAAAATGGAAAAAAAAAAAATCGCCAGTAAAGAAACGCAAAACATAAAAAATTTAACGAATCGAAGGTTATTGGCGAGAGACATCGTAGTCGATCGGATAACTCTTTTATCGCAAGCGCCGATGTGTATTTAAATCAAAGCAAAAAGGAAAAAAAAAAACACTTTTTTTCGGCGGCCGAACAACCAAATTTTGTTTCTAGTTGTCGCGCGTGTTAAGTTATTTATTATGAGAAAATTCTATTTGTATCGTGAGATAGAGGAAATGATGTGTGTAAAAAGTGTTTGCGACTATTAGGTTCGATTAGGCCATACGATTGTCTATATCTCGTATATTATGAGGCGTCGAGAAATACATTTTTTTTTATTTTATTTTTTCTTAAATACACATCGACGCTTCGTAAGCTCTCTCTGTCTCCAGCACCGCCCAGTGCATTACCGTGTACTCTTTATTATTATTATTTTATCACTATTATTTTATTAGTTGAGATGTAACGTTATCAAAGAGAAATGTCCACGCAGTGTCTCGATTAATCGAGTAGAAACGCAAAAGTTGTATCCCTCGCCTCACGTTCACTCGGCTCGTCATGGTGTCTTTTTTTTTTATAAATTCGATAAACTTTTTAATCATTCGCAAACAATATCTCTGCAACGAAATTGCGGGGAATTCGGAAAAATGAGAAAAAAAAAAAAAACAATAATTCGTAAATTATTTTTTACAAATTTACGAAAATATACATCACTTACAGCAAAAGTACGAAAAAGAAATTCGTCGATTTTTTTTTTATATACCAAACGACGTTTCGCGTGCAGGAAAGGGAAACAATCGCGACAAAAAAGAAAATACTGCAAATAACAAATAAGAGTAATCGTAAGTTGGTACTCGGCGGTAAGATAGAGATGCTGAATGCGAGTTTCGGGTCGAAACGAAGGAAAGAGTTAGCGACGATCACAACATGTATGTGAAACCGTTCGATTATCAAATTCGATCTCGTCGAATTAGCGATATATTTCTTAATGAATAAAAAAAAAAAAACACGAAACAACCATATGATTGATAGAAGAAAAAAAAAATTATTTTTTCGCAAAAAACATGACTGGCTGTATCACAAAACAAAATTTTTTGATAGTTTTCTTTGGTTGGCGAGATCAGAGAGAGAGAGAGAGAGAGAGAGAGAGAGACAGAGAGTTCAAATGAGCACAGCGTGCTCGGTCCTCGAATATACTAAGAAAAATGTGTATAGCGTAAGTAACAGGAGGAATGGAAAGGTGAAAAAAAAAAAGAAAAACAAAAACAAAACAAAAATTGTAGTAGCCGTTCGAGATGGAATGAAAGTTTATGCGCGAGATAAAGAGAGAACGTAATCGTATGTGAGACGAAAAAAGAAGGAAAAAAAAAAAAAAAAAATAAGAATTGAAGAAAGTGGCAAGTTCCGGCAAACGGATCAGGAACAGAACTGAGTAGGGTTTACAAGGCTGGGCGCGGGAGCATTGAGAATCGAGAGAAAAAATGAATAGAAATATTAATATTGTAGATTATGTATGAAAATGCAATGTAGCGCAGTGAGAAAGATGTCTTGAAGAAAAAAAAAAAAAAAAAAAATTCATTGAAATACATTACTTTTTTTCTTTTCTGATAAAAAAAAAAAAAAAAAAAAACAAAGAAAATAAAACCAAACTGTTGTGAAGAATTAAAGAATTTTAGCGAAACGAGACCTAAGATCATTGGGTCGACGGAACCGGAGGTTCGATAGGCGAAAGGGACTAAGCGATAGACTTGTTCCGTATGTTCCGATTTTTATTTCGAATTTTTTTAACATAAAGATCGAGGCTTCTGGTGGCCGGGGGACTTATCGTCGTTTCGTCGTAATCCGGATGCGCGCAACGGATAGCGATTATTAATAATAATGGATCGCTAATTGCTCGCTTACTGTGCATCCACCTCGCCGGACCCGTTGTTTCAATCGCGAGTATCCTATTTCTTATCGAATCCGTGTTATTATAATGAATTTAACGTATTTAACTCAACCATCCAACGATTAACACGGCATTTCAGGTATTAATAATTGCAACGATTTTTTTTTTGATGAACGATTAAGTAAAATTCGAGTTTCAAACAGTAAAAGATTTCCGTAACACTACATAAGACTCTTTAAGAATAATAAAATAAATCAATTCAATTATAATTTTTCAATTTAATAATCATTTGAATGACTTACATATAAATAAATTTTTAAAAATTATTGCTTGATAAGTAATTCATTGATTACGTACGGTCCTCCGTAGGATTTCGCGTAATTATTATGGTTCTTCGGGCGATTCGGGAGTGATAAAGACAAAAAAGGGACGATCGCGCACTGTAAGCACTCAAATCGAAAAAAAAAAAACCTCGTTTTTTGTTTTTTTTTTTCATACATACGAGAAATTACGCAAGAAGCAACGAAGCCGGTAGAGTTGAAACACATTTTGTGACAAATCCCCGGCGCGTTTATTGCGGTGTAAATTTTTATTTATAATTTTCGACAAAGTTCCTTAAAAATGAGCCGCGTTTGCATCGTGCGCCGCATTCGTAAATTCGGTAGCGGTGAGCACGCGGTAAATGCAGCCGCCACAAGAACAGACTGCCATTGTAACACGATGAATGTACATGTTGTGTAATAAAAATGCATATATCGAATGAAAAGTAGAGACGATGATGGCGAAGGCGAAGGCGAAGTAAGGAGAGCAGAATAAAGTGGATAACATGAAAAATAACGCGATAAACGGAAGTTATTTAGTACGATGATGAAATAGGGTCGGAGCTCACAAGTTTTCTATTGTAAGTGACATTAGAATTATAAGATACAAAAACACGTATCCTATTAGATGACGTGAAAAAAAAAAAAAAAAAAAAAAAGAAAAATAGAGAGAAAGAAAATAAATGGAATGATTGAACGAGTGTTTCGTCGTTCGTGCGAATGTATATATACATTTATATATATATAAGTATATACATACATGTTGGTATATATGTATAGGTGTATATATATATGTATATTTATATCCTCGCTAATCATCATTATCGCTCCGAGTTTAGATGAAAATAATTCTCGATCACTCGAATCATACTAATCGGCGATAAGCGAATGTACCCAAAATTCTAATAACAAAGGGTCTAAAGAAATAGCTTTCTATAATTTGCAACGAAGAAACGATGCGTTTTTCGTTCGCGAATGAGATAAAAAAAAAAAAAGAGAGAAAAGAAAATGAACATTATTTCATTATTATTTTATTAATATCTCTCTCTCTGCGAAGATTACTTGAGAAAAATCGAGATTAATGGAGTAGAGTGTGAAAGCAGAGATGGGCAAATTTTAGATTTGTGAAAATTCTTAAAAAAAAGAAAAACTAAAAAAAAAAAATCTATATTATGGACAATTTTCCAAGTAATTTGGTCGATAGTTAGGATTCGTAGTTACGTAAAAATTGTCATTCGAATATTCGAATTTTGCCCATCTGTGGGTGTAAAGTGTGAGAGTGCGATAGAGCGTTGAGAATAAAGGAGTGGCCGACTGAGAGGACTCACGGAAAATCTGATTTTATTTTATTTTTTTTCATTTGTTAGAAAAAAGAAAGATCGTCGAAAGTTCGTCGGTGCGGCGAACTGATGACGACCTCAGGCTTCCGTGTGGTCCTCTCGCTCTTCTCAAGTAAGGAAGAAAACATAATTCTCTGTGATGATATTTATATAACTTTATTATATTAATTATTATTACTATATTCACCGACATGTTACATGTATATCGACATCGTTTAATTTTTTTTTTTTTTTGGAGATAATAGATTTATCCGATTTCGATTGTCCGTAAAGGAAAGTAATGTTACTACTACTCTCTATCTAATGCACATTTATCGCGCCGTTTTTAGGCAAATCTCATTTTCCCCCCGACCCTCAGAGAATTATGAAAACACGATGAAGCAAAGGATATAAATGATATAGCCTCGTATAATGGTGAGAATAAAAAAAAAAAAACAAAAAAGCTTTTATTTTTCTTAAGTAAAAAATCGCTAGGAATCGGTAGTGGGAAAGTCGAACGTAATTAGAAACGATGAAGAGAAAACGAAAAACGAAAAAGAAAAAAAAAAAAAAAAAAAACATGGGAATGAAAAATTAAATAGGATTTTTGAGATTAAAATCGATGAAATTTAGCAATTCGAAACGAGGCACGTATTCGGCCTTTTAATTTGTAAGTAGACAAGAATTATTAAATCGCTCGACGCCTTGGATAGCGATTTTTCGTAAGTCACTCTGTTTCGAGGTGTCGATGGTTCGATTTTCCTGCGCCACGCTGATCGTATCGATTGTGCTCTGATCTATTGCGATTAAATGGCATGGATAGAAAAGAAATAAAAAAAACGAAAGTACTTTTACGTACTGCGCGACTTCGTTCTTCCGCACGGTGGCTCGAGGCCCCGCGATCGTTTGTAAGAGTTATACTAATAATGAATGCAACTTATTTAATCGATACGATCATTCCTTGTCGAAGCTTTAAGTCTTCCCGAAAGACGCGAGAAACACGTGGCAAAATGGTTGAAACGAGAAGCAACGTGTTGACGGTCGAATGTTGCGTGGATGATCATGAAGTGTTGCGAACGAAATAAATAAAAAATCACGTAAAAGTCGATCAGATTTTTTTATCGACTATTCATTGAATTATCGTACGTAACAGCTAAAAAAACATGCAAAAATAATATATATCACGGTGTATTCGCCAGTGATAAATATACTCAGTGTGAAATTTCTCGACAGGCACGTTCCGTGCATACAAAAAAAATTATAATCGTCGAATTTCGACTATCGAAAGATTGCATTAATTGCATTCCTACTCGGGGGACAGCTACGTACTTTTTTCCAAAATTCAATATCGACTCTACCGAACAAAAAAAAACGTATTGTTCGGAAATATAACATTGAAAATCGATAGTAATTGACGCTTTTCAATACTATTTTCGAACTCCCGATATATTCATTCGCAATTCGCTTTGCAGCAGCGTAAAAAAATCGTAAACTAAAAAAAAATATATATCGAGAAGTATCTATATATATTTTTTTTGGTAATTTTACAACGGAATCAATATCTATTTTACGAAAAAAAAAAAAATTTCAATTCAACATTTTTACGAACGTATTTTTCAGTGTGTATAATTCATTCTTTTGCACTGAATTAAATACCCGTGTGGAAAGCGAATTTTTATTTATTACCCATATTAGTATTGTCGTACGAAGACGTAACTTTCCCTTAAGATTATTTATAAAATTGCGCCTAGCTTTACGATGCACGGAAAAAGTTGCCGATCGAGAATTCACCTATAACCGAGGAAAGAAAGATACGAGAGAAAGATAGGGGGAGAGAGAGGTCTTCATACCCTTTGCATATTGCTTTACTGTTAAACCATTATATGCATATACGATACATAAACGAATAAACGAAAAAGAAGAAAAAAAAAAAGAAAAAAACAGGAATATTTAAAAAGGTATGAATCGATGTTCCGAGTGTTCCAAGATGCAATATTCGTGGGTGTGTAGCGGATTTAATGAATTATCGATGAAAGAACAATTGAGACATAATACTCCGCATTGTCTGAATGATCATGATGAAACACTCGAAGCGCGGTTGATTTTTTCATGGTGTTTTCTACGAGCTGTTGAGAAAAATAAACGCAGAGTAGCCTATGTAATTAAACGTATAAAAGAAGAAAAAAAAAGAAAAGAAAACAAATTAAATAAACACGTATCTATTCGTTTCCGATTAAATATTCGTTTACTCTTGGGACATGCGTTACACTCACAAGTGTATAGAGATACGTTTGTGTATATTAAAAAAAAAAAAAAAAAATACGGGGAAAAGAAGTAACAAACAAAAAAAAAAGGTACCATTACGAGAATATAGATGAGTTTACTTTCCTTTTTCTACACATTTTGTATATTTCCAGTAATTATTAAAAGAATGAATAAAAACAAAAATAAGATTAAAAAAAAAACGAAACAAAAGCAACAACAAGAACATAGAAGTGGTGTGTAATTATGATCGGTAATAATTATAATTAATTATGAATTTACTATTACGATACAGGTTTGTTATAAGCACTATCGGTAAAGATATAATAATTATTTTGTATGATTCACCGTAACGATGCGACCTGCTCCACAAGAGTGCGCGACGTCGCTCTCGGTACACAGTCTCCGATGTAATGAGCGATAAGAGCTTTTTTTTTTATTAATCCGAATTTTTTAAACCAATTGAACGGATGGCGCTCTTTTTTTTTTTTGATTTTTTTTTTTTGTAATATTGATTGTACAAACCCAGGCACATCGAATGCTAGTCAATCGGGAGAGAAGTCGAGTCCCTTATCATTTCGATAATAAATGGATTTATTGACGATACGATACGCATTTTGTTGGTACGCAGTACGATCGTACAGGACAAGTTCTCTCTCGTTGCTGTTGCTGGGCCTATATTTTGATTGGACGTTCGAAATCGTTACGATCTGTGTGTGTAACAGGTGGCATCGTTTCCGAGTAGCATTATCGTCGTAATTAAAAGTTTAAAACGTGTAGTGTGAGAGCCTCGCGAAAATGTCGGCGTTGGAAAGCAATCCTCCGGGGTCTCGGTTTCCTAGAAACCGCGAGAGACAGAGGATTGCACCAAGAGAAGTACAAATTATTTAAAGAAAAAAAAATAAATAAAAAACAAAAAAACACAGATAAGATGAAGAAAAAAAAAAAAGATGAATGATGAATGAAGTAAATGCGAAAAAATCAATCAACGGTGTGCGAACATGAAAAAAAAAAAAAAAAAAAAAAAAGTTGCGACAATGTGAAAGAGGTGTAACGTCTGATTTGATTACCTTCGCTTTTTATTATATACTTATAATTAAATTATAGCATCGCTTGTAACACTGATTCGGAATACCTTGAATACAAAAAATACAATAAACAATGTTATTCACTGGATATTTATTGAAAAAAAAAAAAATCCCCCGCTGCATTCATCGATGTCACATATGCGTAACAGAGAAAGTAAAAACGCATCGAAAAAATGGAATCTGTTGAAATTATTTTATTATTTTTATACAAACGAACTTACAAATATAAAATACCGGCCTTCGCGATCGACTCATCAAGAGGCGCGGTAGCGTCTCGACGCCAAGTACTGAAAAACGCTACTGTGAGTAATATTCCATACAGTGAGGTAAATTTTCTTACGAACTCATCCCGGAGGAGTATAGATACAGTGCAAAGTACAGCTAACAAATTTTATTCATATATTCTCACCGACTAAAGAAACAATAGGATAGGCGTACCGCTGGTAGACTCTCTACCGTTTGTATCCAATTTTTATTGCTTATTTCACATTTTTTATTTTCCATTATTGCTCGTAGATCCATCGAAACTATTCATACAAGTCAACCGTCGATTATCTCGAATTTTTAATTTTATCTTTTCGAATGCATAACGGTACTTTTTACACTTATCCTACTTTTTTCCTTCCTATACTATTGTATATCTATCCTACGAATTATCGTAACTTACAACAACAAAAAAATTGAAAAATAAAAGTTTCAGGAAACTGTCGATCAACGAGTGTTATAAAAAAAAAACCTGAAAACTAAAAAATAAAAATAAAAAAGTTTCATGAACCTGACTCTTTCCACGAGAGGTATTGGATACAATTGTTTGAACGAAACCGTTGAAATCGACTTTTCGTACATAAAAAACTAAAAATGAACCTTTCAGTGGATGAAAATGATTGAAAATTTTGTTTACGTGTCGGTATTCCGAAGTGTCTAATTTTCTGATGGAAGATGAATTTTCGAACGATTAAGTACACAAGATGTTGATTTTAAGTATTTTTTAACTTGAAACGTCGTTTTTCATTTTTCTTTTTTCGTTGTTAATCGGTAGTTATGTCTTATCCGCTGCAAGCCATGCATGCGTCGCCGTTTTCGCGCGAACATGCGAACGCCGCTTCCAAATCGTCGTCTTCGGCTTTCGTACGGGTTTGCTGGACCGTCAAGTTGTTCTGTAGCTTTGTTTTGTCGACGGTGAATTGAAGAGCGTTCGCCGCTGGTTTTGTCCGCAGATAGTACATTCCCGTCTTCAAACCCTATGGAAGATCGTGAAAAATTGAGAGAAAACGTAATTAAAACTCGGAAACGTAGCCGACGTAACCGATGTACGAATCTTACTATTTTCCAGCCGTAGAAGTGCATCGACGTGAGTTTCTCCATCGATGGTTTCGCCATGTGAACGTTCAACGATTGCGACTGATCGATAAAGGCGCCGCGATCAGCTGCCATCTTAAGAATCGTCTTTTGCGATATTTCCCAAACCGTTTTGTACAGTGCTTTCAGATCGTCGGGAATGCGCTCGATGTTCTGCGCAAAGTAAATTTGCAAAAGCAAAAAAAAAAAAAATAATACAAACAATGGAACTATCGTGATAAGAGTTAATGAAGTCTTTCAAAATTTTCCTTTTTGTTTTTTCATATTAAATAAAAATGAAGTAAAAAAAATAAATAATGAAATATTAATAATGCTATAAAATAGTGAATTATAATTTGAAGAAAAAAAATATATATATATTTTTTTAGATTTATCATTTTATGTACACATATATCTATATATTCACCTGAACCGATCCGTTGCTCGCGATAATTTCGTTCTTCATGTCGTCGTCCCACAAGTCTCTATCAGTGAGATCTTTCAACAAGTGAGGATTGACCACTTGAAATTCGCCGGAAAGAACGCGTCTCGTGTAGATATTGCTGGTGTACGGCTCGATCGATTCATTGTTTCCCAATATCTGTGCCGTCGACGCAGTTGGCATCGGTGCGAGTAGCAGAGAATTTCTTACTCCGTGTTCGGCGATTTTCGCCTTCAACTTCGCCCAATCCCAGAGATCCGTCGGTGTTACTTTCCACATGTCGTATTGAAGGATCTGTGAGAAAAAAAAAAGAATTATCATATGTTATCTTCTGCGAAATTGTCGGTGATCCGAGTCATACTTACGCCTTTGCTGACCGGACTACCCTCGTAAGTTTCGTAAGGGCCTTTTTCCTGAGCGATTTCGCAACTCGACTCCAAGGCACCGTAGTAAAGAGTCTCGAAAATTTGAATATTCAATTTCTGCGCTTCTTCGCTCTCAAACGGATAACGCATCAGAAGAAAAGCGTCTGCCAGTCCCTGGATGCCGATTCCTGTGAATCAAATTCAACATTGAATCAACGTGAGTGAATTTGGGTTATTCACCGAAAATAAACGCAATATTTTCGATAGTCATCTCGATAAAATTGTAAACTTCAAACACGAAAAAAAAAAAAAAAAAAGTTTTTTTCAATACTTACTTATAATCTAATAAAACTACGACTCGAAACACAAGCATTAAAAAAAATGGTTTGTACCATTAGTATATCGATATTATGTGAACGAATTATTGAGTACATAATGACGAGTGTTTTACCTATCGGTCGGTGTCTTCGGTTCGATCGTTTCGCCTCGGGGACTGGATAATAATTGACGTCGATAACCTTATCGAGATTGCGCGTCACGATTTTTGCAACTTCTTTCAATTTTGCAAAGTCGAACGTTTTCGTTGCAGCGTTGACGAACATATTAACAGCGATCGATGCGAGATTGCAGACGGCTACTTCGTCGGGACTGGAATACTGTACGACTTCGGTGCAAAGATTGCTGCTTTTTATCGTACCGACGTTCTGCTGATTTGATTTCCCGTTGCAATGATCCTTGTAAAGCATATAGGGAGTTCCGGTCTCTACTTGCGACATCAAAATTGCTGTCCACAGATCGCGCGCCGGCACTTGACGCTTAAAACGTCCGTCGTTCTCGTACCTTGGAAAAAATATAGAGTATTTTTTTAACACAGCGATATACGAAAATAATGATTTTTTCGTTCAGTAATTATATTTTTATTTACTTCGTGTACAGATCTTCGAATGCTTTTCCCCAGACGTCGGCGAGTCCCGGAGATTCGTGAGGACACATCAGACTCCAAGTTTTGTTTTCGAAGACTCGTTGCATGAATAGATCGGGAATCCACAACGCGTAGAAGAGTTCGCGCGCCCTATTTTCTTCTTTGCCTGTGAACATTGATGAAAATATTTTTATTATATTACTTTTTTTGTTTTCAGAAATTGGACACTATGTATTATCCATTGGTGTTCATTAATGAAATGTATGTATTTTCGCAACAAGTAGAAGTACCCGTGTTTTTCTTCAAATCCAGAAAATCGAAGACATCGGCGTGCCACGGTTCAATATAAATTGCGAAAGCACCGGGTCTCTTGTTGCCGCCTTGATCGACGTAACGCGCTGTGTTGTTGTAAACTCGAAGCATCGGAACGAGTCCATTGGATTGTCCGTGTGTACCGGCGATCCTTGTACCCTTTGATCTGATGCAGTGAACGCTAAGGCCGATACCTCCCGCTGATTTGCTGATCAACGCGCATCTCTTCAACGTATCGTAAATTCCCTCTATGCTGTCCTCAGTCATAGTCAACAGGAAGCAACTGTAAAGATTCATCATTTAAACGATACTCGCAATTAACATCTATTAACAGATAACTCAATTAATCGTATTACAAAAAACAAGTTATGTCGTCATTTGTCGATTTATCATTTTTTTTTTTTTTTTTTTCAACGTATTAACAAAATATTACCAATAATCCGAATAAAAAACAAAAAAAAATATTGAATAAAAAAAAACGTTTTGACAGGTCAACGGTATGTAAATTATGTGCTTTTTATAAACCTGTTGCTTTTAACATACCTACGTAATGATTCAGGTCAAGAAAAAGTAAATCGAAGTGACGGTAATTGCTCGGCTATTTAAATGGTTAATAATTCAATAAAAAAAGAAAAGAAAATTGAATTTTTTTCACCTAGACAACTGCGGTCTCGTTGTGCAAGAGGCGAAGAGCGTCGGCGATGCATGCGTAAAATATCTTTCCGACAAAAAATTGTATGTCTCGATAACTTTGGCGATGTCCTCGCCGTGAATACCGACCGCCACACGCATCAGCATGTGCTGCGGTCTCTCGACGACTTTGCCGGCGATTTTCAGCAAATAACTGCGCTCGAGAGTCTTGAAGCCAAAGTAATTGTAGCTGAAATCTCTGCTGTATATTATCGCGGAATTCAGTCTGTCGGCGTTCGCTTGAATTATATTGTGATAATTCTCGCTGATCGCAGGGATTTTCTCCTTCGTGAACGGATCTTCCATGTTATAGAGGTCGTTCATTACATCTGCAATGATTCCATGATACATTTTATAAACGTAGTAAAGACGTATCAATAGTACTTTGCGATACTAATACGAGAATGCGGACTTTACGACGCAAATTGGGAAGCTGGGAATCAAGCGCTACAGCGACACAAGGCGAGTGGGAGGCGTTAGGTGGCCCAACTTTCGCCGTAAAGCGCCACCTTACGTCACGGCCGGCCGGTACATAAACTGCTACTTTTCATGCATGCGTTACAAATTTTTTCTTATAAAACGGTTTTTTCTCGGAAAAAATTAATCAGAATTGATAAACAAATGTAATTAAAAAAATTGGATTCATTACATCTGCATTTCCTTCATAATACATTTTCATAAATAGTGAACTACTAATGATATAAAATAATAATATTTTCTCATTTTTTCATTTATAAAAATCGTAACGCAATGTTTGATACATATTTTTGTGAAACAATCTTTTCTGGCAATAAGGACGTGCAAAATAATTTTTTAAATTGAATAAACAGTGCAATAATAACTATAAAAAAACTTGTGTATTTCTGTGCCAAGATAGTAAGAATAAAACAACTTACCGCTGAAAGATTTTTTTGTTTCTTTGTGAAGATTGGAGACTGCGATCCTAGCGGCGAGAATTGCGTAATCAGGATGCTTCGTGGTCATCGTAGCTGCAGTTTCGGCTGCTAGATTGTCCAACTCCACGGTAGTAACTCCGGAATACAGGCCATTGATAACCCTTAGAGTAATGGCCGGCTAAGTATATAATAAAACAAGAAAAAAAATCAGAAATGTTTATATTCTTACGAATTTTGGTTATAATTATCGCGTAAAAAAAAATAATATTACAGGATCAACCCAATCCATGTCTAAGCCGGCGCATAGATTTTGTATCCTCGATGTGATTTTGTCGTAATGTATATCCTCCTTGCGTCCATCTACAAAAATAAATTGAGTCTGCGTCAACTTCAGTAATATTTTTTTTCGTTGACAATCGATAATAAATGAGAATCGGGATATATTCTTGTCTACAAACATCATTCCGTGTTAAAAGTGAGCCAACTGGAAGCGCAAAAATAAACGTGTTCGATTATTAACTTCGTTCTTAGAGTGCATGGGACCCTTTTTTTTCGCGAGAACGCAACTCAATTGTTGAGGAAATTTTATGAAATTAACTGTTAATACTCACCGCGCTTCAGAACGTACATCTTCTGTTTGGGTCTCATTGTGATCGAAATACTTTAAAACAACTATTTCGAATTCAAATAATTAAACAATTGGTATTCGACTTATAAGTAAGCTACTAGTCTCGTAGCGTCAACGAGGTAACGACTTTTAGCGCTAAACGGAAGTATTCTCCCGCAGGTGATACATTTTTGTACGACGATTGGTCGAGAGCATATTCTATGTCCTTATTTCATGGGAAACCGCTTTTATTCTCTTATAGTTTTCGTTCTGAAATTTAAGAGGATGAGGCACAGACTCAATCGGTAACAAATCGCCATCCCGATTTTCTCCGAAATGGTTGTTTTGACGACCAAAAGCAAATTAGGTTTTTGTAGTCACTAGATAGACATATGAAAACCTAATTTGCTGTTGGACGTCAGAGCAACCGTTTTCGAGAAAATATAGGGAAGGCAAATTGTTACCATCGGAGCATCTCTCATTGCCGTACCACATTACCTTAACGGCTCGAGCGTCGGTTAACGCGTGTATTCTGGCGGCCATAGTAGATAACTATAATCTATTCGTACAGCCAGTTGCTCATAGGTAGCCCAGTGGAATTGTGGGAGAAGAAGCGTTCGGGAACATGGCCCTCGGGCACGAATGCCTCGAAACAAGAAGAAGTGGTCGCTGCTTTTTCTATCCTACCTAAAGAGAATATGCTGGTACAGAGGCTTTCTCCGTTGACACGACATATCGTCAACGTGCAATCCTTTGTTCTTCCTCAGCACAGGGTCTTCCTTTTCTTTTTCTTTCTTAGAACCGTGACAAATCGGCAAACTGAATAGAATCTTTCTTTTCAAACCAAAGATCACTTAACTATATTTATTTCAACCGAATCCACATATCCACATATCACCGTATTTCACAGTAGTCACAGTAGTAAAAAGTTGGTTCGTCACGATATATCGCAAATTATCGAAAGTTCGATATATGTATTGTTGTCGGTTTATTCGTGCTGTGATTGGTCGAGATTTGACTGGAGGTTTCGGCCGCGCGCAGCGCGGCCGTAACCTCCTAGTCACAGTAGTAAAAAGTTGGTTCGTCACGATATATCGCAAATTATCGAAAGTTCGATATATGTATTGTTGTCGGTTTATTCGTGCTGTGATTGGTCGAGATTTGACTGGAGGTTTCGGCCGCGCGCAGCGCGGCCGTAACCTCCTAGTCACAGTGGTAAAAAGTTGGTTCGTCACGATATATCGCAAATTATCGAAAGTTCGATACATGTATTGTTGTCGGTTTATTCGTGCTGTGATTGGTCGAGATTTGACGGGAGGTTTCGGCCGCGCGCAGCGCGGCCGTAACCTCCTAGTCACAGTAGTAAAAAGTTGGTTCGTCACGATATATCGCAAATTATCGAAAGTTCGATATATGCATTGTTGTCGGTTTATTCGTGCTGTGATTGGTCGAGATTTGACGGGAGGTTTCGGCCGCGCGCAGCGCGGCCGTAACCTCCTAGTCACAGTAGTAAAAAGTTGGTTCGTCACGATATATCGCAAATTATCGAAAGTTCGATATATGTATTGTTGTCGGTTTATTCGTGCTGTGATTGGTCGAGACTTGACGGGAGGTTTCGGCCGCGCGCAGCGCGACCGTAACCTCCTAGTCACAGTAGTAAAAAGTTGGTTCGTCACGATATATCGCAAATTATCGAAAGTTCGATACATGTATTGTTGTCGGTTTATTCGTGCTGTGATTGGTCGAGATTTGACGGGAGGTTTCGGCCGCGCGCAGCGGCGCAGCGCGGCCGTAACCTCCTAGTCACAGTAGTAAAAAGTTGGTTCGTCACGATATATCGCAAATTATCGAAAGTTCGATATATGTATTGTTGTCGGTTTATTCGTGCTGTGATTGGACGAGATTTGACGGGAGGTTTCGGCCGCGCGCAGCGCGGCCGTAACCTCCTAGTCACAGTAGTAAAAAGTTGGTTCGTCACGATATATCGCAAATTATCGAAAGTTCGATATATGTATTGTTGTCGGTTTATTCGTGCTGTGATTGGTCGAGATTTGACGCGCTGCGCGCGGCCGAAACCTCCTAGTCACAGTAGTAAAAAGTTGGTTCGTCACGATATATCGCAAATTATCGAAAGTTCGATATATGTATTGTTGTCGGTTTATTCGTGCTGTGATTGGTCGAGATTTGACTGGAGGTTTCGGCCGCGCGCAGCGCGGCCGTAACCTCCTAGTCACAGTAGTAAAAAGTTGGTTCGTCACGATATATCGCAAATTATCGAAAGTTCGATATATGTATTGTTGTCGGTTTATTCGTGCTGTGATTGGTCGAGATTTGACTGGAGGTTTCGGCCGCGCGCAGCGCGGCCGTAACCTCCTAGTCACCGTAGTAAAAAGTTGGTTCGTCACGATATATCGCAAATTATCGAAAGTTCGATATATGTATTGTTGTCGGTTTATTCGTGCTGTGATTGGTCGAGATTTGACGGGAGGTTTCGGCCGCGCGCAGCACCTAGTCACCGTATTTTTTCGCCATATTAAAAAGTTGGTTCGTCACGATATATCGCATGTTATCGAAAGTTCGATATATGTATTGTTGTCAGTTTATTCGTGCCGGGATTGGTCGAGATGTGTTCGGTCGGCTGCGCGCGGCCGAAAGTTGGTTCGTCACGATATATCGCATGTTATCGAAAGTTCGATATATGTATTGTTGACGGTTTATTCGTGCCGGGATTGGTCGAGATGTGTTCGGTCGGCTGCGCGCGGCCGAAACCTCCTAGTCACAGTAGTAAAAAGTTGGTTCGTCACGATATATCGCAAATTATCGAAAGTTCGATATATGTATTGTTGTCGGTTTATTCGTGCTGTGATTGGTCGAGATTTGACGGGAGGTTTCGGCCGCGCTGCGCGCGGCCGTAACCTCCTAGTCACAGTAGTAAAAAGTTGGTTCGTCACGATATATCGCAAATTATCGAAAGTTCGATATATGTATTGTTGTCGGTTTATTCGTGCTGTGATTGGTCGAGATTTGACGGGAGGTTTCGGCCGCGCGCAGCGCGGCCGTAACCTCCTAGTCACAGTAGTAAAAAGTTGGTTCGTCACGATATATCGCAAATTATCGAAAGTTCGATATATGTATTGTTGTCGGTTTATTCGTGCTGTGATTGGTCGAGATTTGACGGGAGGTTTCGGCCGCGCGCAGCACCTAGTCACCGTATTTTTTCGCCATATTAAAAAGTTGGTTCGTCACGATATATCGCATGTTATCGAAAGTTCGATATATGTATTGTTGTCAGTTTATTCGTGCCGGGATTGGTCGAGATGTGTTCGGTCGGCTGCGCGCGGCCGAAAGTTGGTTCGTCACGATATATCGCATGTTATCGAAAGTTCGATATATGTATTGTTGACGGTTTATTCGTGCCGGGATTGGTCGAGATGTGTTCGGTCGGCTGCGCGCGGCCGAAACCTCCTAGTCACAGTAGTAAAAAGTTGGTTCGTCACGATATATCGCAAATTATCGAAAGTTCGATATATGTATTGTTGTCGGTTTATTCGTGCTGTGATTGGTCGAGATTTGACGGGAGGTTTCGGCCGCGCTGCGCGCGGCCGTAACCTCCTAGTCACAGTAGTAAAAAGTTGGTTCGTCACGATATATCGCAAATTATCGAAAGTTCGATATATGTATTGTTGTCGGTTTATTCGTGCTGTGATTGGTCGAGATTTGACGGGAGGTTTCGGCCGCGCGCAGCGCGGCCGTAACCTCCTAGTCACAGTAGTAAAAAGTTGGTTCGTCACGATATATCGCAAATTATCGAAAGTTCGATATATGTATTGTTGTCGGTTTATTCGTGCTGTGATTGGTCGAGATTTGACGGGAGGTTTCGGCCGCGCGCAGCGCGGCCGTAACCTCCTAGTCACCTTATTAAAAAGTTGGTTCGTCACGATATGTCGCAAATTATCGAAAGTTCGATATATGTATTGTTGTCGGTTTATTCGTGCCGGGATTGGTCGAGATTTGACGGGAGGTTTCGACGTTTTACCAAATAGGAGGTTACGGCCGCGCTGCGCGCGGCCGAAACCTCCTGTCAAATCTCGACCAATCACAGCACGAATAAACCGACAACAATACATGTATCGAACTTTCGATAACATGCGATATATCGTGACGAACCAACTTTTTAGGTGTGGACTAGGAGGTTACGGCCGCGCTGCGCGCGGCCGAAACCTCCCGTCAAATCTCGACCAATCACAGCACGAATAAACCGACAACAATACATGTATCGAACTTTCGATAATTTGCGATATATCGTGACGAACCAACTTTTTACCACTGTGATTACTCTTTATATATGACGGAAAAAGACCAGAAGAATTGATTCTCTAATTATTTAATTCGCGAACTATTGGAAATTTCTTCTTGTTCGCGGAGGTAGCTGTAAACGATGCCCAAGAGGTGCTGCACTCGTCGGAGAAGTTCGGAAATTTTTCCAAGTCGCTGGGTATAATACATATACTTAGTGGTTGGGGTGAAGCTGTCGGTATCGTTGCTCGAAGCGTTGATCGTCTCGCCTCGAAGTGATCGAGCGCTCGTGTGTGTGAGCGCCGACGCTTAGTAGTGTTAGTGCGTTTTGGCGGCAGAGCCTCGGTGCCTTAGCAACAGTCGAAAAAACAGCGCAAATTCGCGAAAAAAATATCCCGATATTCACGGAACGCCTACCAGTAATTATCAATGGTCTGCATTGAAAATAGATTCTGCTACAGTTGAAACACAAATTGGCGATTACTAGGGGTACATTCCGAATCAGCGCCGAGCGAACTTTTCTATCTTTCTTTCATTCGTGGTGAAAAAGAGAGAAAAGTCGCCCGGCGCTCATTCGGAACGTACACTAGTATATTACAAATCCCCCAAAAAAACACCAAAAATGGTGTAAAAACTTGAGACAAGTACATTTACTTATATTGTGTCGATTTTGCAAAAAGTGGACAAATAATAAAATCCTCAAATGTATCGCCAAGTAGATATTGTCTATAAATCGAGAATAGTTAAAGCTAATTCATACTGTAAATAAAGACTATTGGCTACAAATATAATTTTCCATGAATCGGATTATTATAAAAATAATTTGTCTGGCCATTGCATATGTCGAGTTAACATATTGGACAAATTCAAAAATTATCCAAATACACCAGCGGCTATTTTAATGAATTCAGTTCTATGGCCAGACTAGTTATTTATATAATAATAATTTTTAAGAATACTTCTCAATCCTAATGTGGAAAAAACGCCACTATTGCGTAAAATGAAAAGAAATCTGTTTTTAGCATAGATTAAAATCGCGTTTAAAACGCGTTATTCGAGTAAAAGAGTCTTGGCAGCATCTCGCCGGCAGCATCTCGCATCTCGTAAAGCATCACTTTATAGATGGTAAATGTACTTGTCTCGAGACGCTACCGCGTCTCTTAATTGTACAGATTCATTGTTCGGACGTGCGGACAAAAGTGACGAAAGATTTTATCAATATATTGACATATTTCTGTTTTTTATTTTCTCGATACCTTTTTTTCTACTTTGAGATAATTCTATTGATGTCATAACAATTATTCAATTTTCGTCAGTGACAATTTATAGCCGTCTCGCGAACGAATAGAAATGTCCGTCTTGAGTCGTAGATGTTCCAGTTTGTTAGGTGACGATAGTCGATAACGTCTCACTACGTGTGCAAGTATACTTTTCATGAGCATAATGGCATATTTTTGACCTGAAGAAAAAAACAATACATATCGTAAGAACATGGTAATGGATATCAATCGTAAAACAGGGATATATATTGACACTAAGGATACCTATACAGCTCCTGATTCCACCGCTGAACGAAATGTTAGCGAACTGAGGTCTTCCCACCGAATTTTCGGGGAGAAATCGTTCGGGCATAAATCTTTCTGGTTCCTTCCAGTATTTCGGATTCCTCTGAGTCATGAATGGAACTAAGATGACGGAGCAGCCCTCGGGCAGTGTACACGTGTCTTGAAAAATAAGAAATTATTGACATTATTGATAAGAATTTGTTTGCAGTTTCATACAGTAAAGTCGGGGAATCGAAAAAAAGTTAATTAAAAGAAATAAATAAGTAAATACAAAAATCGTAAAAAATCGTTATAAGTTTTGGCGTTGACTCCATCACCTTAATTATCGATAAACCATCAAATAGTAAATATATATTCACCAAGTTCAACGTCTCCGGTCAATTGTCTAACTATAAGAGGCGCTACAGGATATAATCGAATATTTTCGCGAATCACCATCTCGAGATACTTCAAATGTGCTAAATGCTGCTCGTTGATTGCTTCATTGCCAACTACTTCCATCACTTCGGCCCGTACCTTGTCCTACACATGAAGCAAATGTGTTATAACAGTGAATTTTCATCGTTTAGGCAATAAAATTACGTACCTGTATGTCGGGGTGCATAGCCAACATTAGACATGCGAAGGTACTGATAGTAGCGGTTGTGTCCTGCGCCTTGAAACAGAGAAAACAAGATTTCTATATTATTTACAACTGAAACGAAAACATAGTTTTTTTTTCATTCGTATAATTACAGCAGTGAACATCGTGTAGATTTCATCTCGAAGCTCGACATCGTTCATATCGTTAGCTTTCTCTATGTGGGAAATAAGTTGTTCGAGTAACATGACGCGGGGTTTTGCAGGCTCTTCCGTTGTGAGTACCGCTGAGTAATACTCTTTCTTTTTACGCACAATCACCTGGTATTGTTAAAATAAATATCTTGAATTATTGCAGTATTTTTAATACATATATCTCACCACGATGTCCAAAAGATCCAAAGATAACTCACATTTTCTACGAAAGTGTGAATAAAATTTGCTCCTTCCCTCAGATTTTTACCCGACTGCGTAAGGTAAAAGATTTCATCGACGTACAACCACGCTTTCATCATTCTCTTGTGGAGTATCTGGTACACCCTTGAAGATTTTTTTTTAAATATCGTTACAAACCCGGGACATTAATTTTTCCAATCTTAAGTCGAGCATTATAATAATATCAGAGAAAATATTAAAAATAAATACTCTGCGAAGAAAAATCATTTCAATCGGCGCTTGTGGGTGGCGGAACAAATATTTCGTTCATTAAAAGTATTACCTAGTTGATCGTACTAACGTAACATTCGAAATAATTGTGATAGTAAGGCAAGAAATAATCAATGTAACTTATTCGTTAAATTGATTATTTTTTTGCATTACTTCATTCAAACAACCGAATATTTATTTCGCCCCCCGCAAGTGCCGATTCAATCAATTTAACACCGTCACCGTTAACATCATCAATTTAATAAATTACCATTACCGTTCGGTCCACTGGATGAGTTGTTGGTAATTGATGCTCTGCGTATTTATTGATGTTCCCATTATCGTTTCTACAGCACCAATTAATTTTTGCGCAATAAGTTTATGTATCATTATTGAGAAAAAAAAAGAAGCATTTCATAACTTTGATCGAACGAACCCAGCGTTACATTGAATGTGAAGTGAGTCATGTACGACGATATGTCAAACTCTCCAGTACCCGCTTTTTCCTCCAAAAGATCGGCGCAAGTGCGCGAATGTCGCTCAAAGCATTCCGCAAAAATCCCTAAAGCTTTGTTGTTCATCATAGGCATTATTATTTTACGATGAGCTTTGTGCGTGGGGCCGGAATTGTTCACGAGACCCTGACCTAAAACTGGTTCCATGAAACGATAAATCGAGTCTTTGTGTGAGGCTTTTGCACTTCCGAGAATAACCTATGGAAGACATCGTTATATAAAATCTATAATTATACTTTAATCTATAATGTCTTGAAACTGGTTTTTGGAACTGGATTGCAACGAACCATCGATCAATTGTGGATACCAGATATATGCGGTTGATTTTTACGCAATTGTACGAATATTTAAAAATGTGGTTGCATCGTGTTGGCACGATGGCATTCGACACTTCACATGGAATAAAAGTATATACAAAAAATATATCAAATTCGGCGCTTTTATGCAATTAATATATTAACTATATCATTTGTTATATATTTGTAGAAACACATTCTAAAAAATATCTGCGATATAGAATTTTTCGGACACTTTTTTTCCATGTGGGACCACAATCATTTTAAAATTAGCCCAGTCAAGCGAACCCACAGTAAATTCCAGGGGATTTCAGACATGACTACGAAGGGTTAATATAACCCATTATTAATCTCTTCCCCATGGTAATCGCATTATTGACTCTCTGGATTTTTTTATTAAATCCCAAACGAATAATTAATTTCACCCGTTCGTATTATAGACGGTTTGATGAAAAAAAAAAGTTTTACAATTGTAATAGTGCTGTGTTATAGAAATAAATAATATTGCCTCATAATCTCGTGGGTCCATCGTAACGATCAGAAGTTTTGGTCCCATCCAGATACGAAACCGCATTTGCTCTTCGTGTCGTAAGCAAATATTGATGACCCTTTCCAATATATCTTAAAAAGAATTCATAATAATTCCCGCTTATTAATTCTCAATATCCGATAATGTCATTGCCATGTTTTCAATAATTACCTTCGGATTTGCATGCAAATTCAAGAGCATTGCCGAATATTGGTAACGTTCGAGGTCCGGTCAAGGTGGATGCAAATTTGATCAAACGTGCTCTACGCCGCCTCCAATTTGACCCGTTTTTCCAAAATTGAAATCCAGAATAGATTGCAACGATCATAGCCACATATCCTAACACAGCAGAACGAAAATGATTCAAAGATAATTGCGTATCAATTTTTTCGAAGCTGTTGATATTTCGACGGTATTTCGCAATTCCTTAGTATTAAATTCACTTTGCAAGTTAAATAAAAACGCTTCAATGTACTTACCGGAAAAAGTTAAAAAATTGGAAGGATATACGATGAAACCCTCGCTAAATCGATTGATAAATTGCCCGATCATAATGCTTTTTAATTTAGTATAATGAATCAATTGAGAATTATAATCACGATTGTAAAAAAGCGAAAGTGCCGATAGCGTATTTCAAATAATGTGGGACGAGTTGTAGCGCGGGCGATCGCAAGGTAACTGTTGCGCTGTACGTGGATAAGATTCTTATAAGTTGAAGAAGCCGAGGGAAGCAGTAGACAAAAGAAAGGCTCGTGGCCATGTTATATCCACAAGAGTAGAGGTGGAAGTATGAATGTGTGAACTCTGCAAGTAGGGTTAACAGGGTTAAAGGTGATACTTGGTATAACTATGACGGTAATGTGTATTTAAAAAAAAAAAGCTGTTCTCTCGTAAAAGATTGGTGTTGCTCGATATATATCGAGGCCCTGCTGGGCGGGGATCGGAGAACTCAGGACCTTTCGATCGCCTCATTTCCCGAAACGGCATCTTCCAAAAACATCAAACTTCGGTTGCGAAAATTTTAATCTCGTGGAATTTCAAACTAACAAACTACCGTCATTTTACACGTCTTCTCGTACCGGTAGTGGGTGCCGCGAATTCGCACTTCTCCCGATTTTTTAATTATTGTTACTAGTGATGGACTTTCTCGACAATATTGACTACATTTCACGAGTTCTGCACTATCTGCTCACTTATTCGATCGCGAAACTCGAACGAAAGTTTTTCGGCTAGTTGAGCTACCGGTACGAATTTCTCGTTAGGGACATGTGAAATATCGCTGTCGGTAATAAAAACTGTAACGCCATGGTCCCACACAGAGAAAAAAGATTTCTTGTTATAACTAGAATTTAGTTACAGTAACCAAGAATTTAGTTATGGTAACTAAATTCTAGTTATCACAAAAAATCTTTTTCTGGATGCAATACTGCTCAGAAAATCACAAAAATGGCAGCCGAATCGGAATGACTCATCATAGCTTCCTGGAGGTGCAATTGCATGCAGGTCACGCATCTCTCGATTTATATGGCGTGGACGACCTTCCCTGTCGAAATGGATAACTGAAAATTATGCAGTAATTATACACGCAAGAAAACCAATCTAAATCGTCCTACAAAAAATCATTACAAATCAGTAATCGAACGATCGCAGCATCGCTGTGCGGCGTTGTGCTCGTTACTTTTACCGTGACGTCAAGTGGGTTGTAGTCGTTTGTTGCATTGTGCTGCAAAACAACCGTTCGAAGACTCGCCGTTATCCAGTTGTTTTTCTCAAGATAACTTGGAATTTACCTTTAAAAAAACTTTCTGAAAAGTGTATCCAGTAGTTTTACAATTCCAAAGTTTGGTTGCGGCGATTTTACTAATTACCATCGCAAAACTGCCAATACGTAAATCATTTAAAGACCATTTAGTAGACGTACGAACGGTAGATTTGCCGCAGTTAGTTAATCAAGCGACCACAGTACACGCGGAGAAGGATTTACTAGAAATTACTATATCATCTGGTAAAATTCGATGGTGGCGCCACCTATAACGAAAATACTCGATATTATGAGCATTTTTACCACATTTATGGCGATTTTTACCATATCCCATGGTAAAAATTCGCATAATTCTCGTAATTTTCAACAGGTGGCGTAATTGACTCCGCACTACCAGAAATTTACGATATTTTTTACTAGATATATGGTAAATTGTATGAGATCCTTCTCTCCACGGAGAGAAGGATCATGGTTCCATGGTTTCAAACCATGCTACACGTAGCATGGTTTGAAACACCGCCGTCGTAATATGACCAGGATGACTGCACCAGACTGTTCGTCGATCATGTTTTTTTTTTCTTTTTCATGGATTTTGATACTCGATCTTTCGATTTACCTCAAAAGGGTTTTACCCGAGTTTGTATAACCGTCGTCTGAAAATATCAATTAACCTGATAAATCGAATTTCGGAATTTTCTTGCACGCGACAGGCCAATTAAAATAATGTTTTAATTCTCAATGCCGATACAAACAACTGTGTTCTAAATACCATCATTTTTTCGCGGAAGGGTTCATTATCTTTTCAAAAACAATAGTCTGCGTTATGGCGTTAATGTGGTTTTAAAATAAATAAATTACTGGTACAGCATTTGAGAGTTTTGAATTTTATTTCATGTTGTGATATTATAAACCCATGTAAGATGGGTGTCCGAGTTATCCTCCGCATACCGGTAGTCGTAAATCGTATGCTTCCAAAATACATTTTGCTACAGTTGAAGCACACACTGGCGATTACGTGTATATAAAACAATTATTTAAATTACTTTTCTGATGGAGGTGGAGAGTAAAGTCGCGAACGATTTTATAATAATATAGACACATTTATGTTTTTTTTATTTTATCGATACTTTTTTCCACCTTACATTGATTCAATTAATATCATATCAATTACTATTCAATTTTGGTCAACGACAATTTATAGCCATCTCGCGAACGAATAGAAATGTCTGTCTTGAGTCGTAAAGATTCCAGCCTCTTAGGTGTCGATAGTCGATAACGTCTCACTACGTGTGCAAGTATAGTTTTCATAAACATAATGGAATATTTTTTGCCTAAAAAAAAAGAATACATATCGTAGCATCATGAATATAATAAATATCGACCGCAAAACATGGATATCGACACCATGCATACCTATACAGCCCCTTATTCCGCCACTGAACGAAACGTTAGCGTACTGAAGTCTACCTTTCGAATTTTCGGGAAGAAATCTTTCGGGCATAAATTTGTCTGGTTCCTTCCAGTATTTCGGATTCCTGTGAGTTATGAATGGTAGCAAAACGACAGTACAACCTTCGGGCAGTGTGCAGATTTCTTGAAAAGTAAGAAATTATTCA
Source organism: Cryptus armator (assembly GCA_963971235.1). Classification (NCBI taxonomy): domain Eukaryota; kingdom Metazoa; phylum Arthropoda; class Insecta; order Hymenoptera; family Ichneumonidae; genus Cryptus; species Cryptus armator. The sequence continues at coordinate 9,890,425 of OZ020242.1, read as the reverse complement.
CGTTATTGCCGTGTTATAGCGTTTGTGTGCAGTTGCATACATTAACGTTGGGGTATTGAAAAAAAAGTTAACACAAATAAATAAATTATTTAAAAACAAAAAATAACGATAAATGAAAAAAATTATAAATACATTAGAAAAAGAAATAGTAAAAAATCGTTATAAGTTTCGGCGTCAACTCCATCACCTTAATTACTAATGAACCGTTAAACACTAAATATATATTCACCAAGTTCAACGTCTCCGGTCAATTGTCTAACTATGGCAGGTGCTATAGGATATAATCGGATATTTTCGCAAATCACCATCTCGAGATACTTTAGATTTGATAAATGCTGCTCGGTGATAACTCCATTGCCGACTACTTCCATCACTTCGGCCCGTACCTTGTCCTACAGATGAAGCAAATACAGTGGAGCCCCTCTTGTCTTAACTTCATTTGACTCAACTGCTCGCTTGCCTTAACCCGTTACCATGGAAACGATTTCGATTACCTGTATTTTCCCTGAGTCCGCCTCGCCCCACTATGAGCGTTGCGCACGCGCAAATTCTCGCCTTGGGTTTGTATCTACGGACGAATCTACCCCTCGTTACCTCTACCGGCAGCAATTGACCGGGAGTGGGGACTGCAGGGAAAATACAGATTAGTGAAGCTCTCCGGTCCCGACGAGTTAAGACAAGAGGGGCTGTGCTGTATGCTATAACAGTGAATTTTCAACGTTCAGGCAATAAAATTACGTACTTGTATATCGGGATGCATGGCCAGCATTAGACATGCAAAGGCAGAGAGAGTAGCCGATGTATCCTGTGCCTTAAAGAAGAGAAAAAACGTTTCTATATTTTACTCGCAACTAAAAGGAAAACGTAGACGTCTTTTAATCGTATAATTACAGCAACGAAAACCGTGTAGATTTGATCTCGAAGCTCGACATCGTTCATATCGTTAGCTTTGTCGATGTGGGAAATAAGTTGGTCGAGTAACATGATGCGGGGTTTTTCAGGCTCCTCCATCGCGAGTACCGCTGAGTAATGCTCTTTCTTTTTACGCGCAATCACCTGGTATCGTTCAAATAAATATCTCGAATTACAGCATATTTTTTAATACACATATCTCACCGATGCAGACGACAACTCACATTTTCTACGAACGTGTGAATAACATGTATTCCCTTCTTGAAATTGATACCCCTTTCCATGCGGTAAAAGACTTGATCGACATAGAGCCACACTTTCATCATTCTCTCGTGGATTGTCTGGTACACCCTTGAACATTTTTTTTTCTTTAAGTCTCGTTATAAAACCAGATGATTAATTTAAAAAATTTCAAATCAAATAGTATAATAACAGAGAAAATATTAATAATAAATAATATTGTTCCACTACCGTTCGCTGTAATGGATGAACTCTTTGTACTCGTTGCTCTGTGTATTTATTGATGTTCCCATTAGCGTTTCTATAGCATCAATGAATTTTCGCGGAATAAGTTTACATATCATTTTTAAGAACAAAAAAGACCATTTCATAACTTTGATCGAACGAACCCAGCGTTACATGGAATGTACAGAGAGTCATGTCCGACAATATGTCAAACTCTCCAGTACCCGCTTTTTTCTCTAAAAGATCGGCGCAAGTGCGCGAATGCCGATCAAAGCATTCTACAAAAATTCCTAAACGTATGCCGTGTAACATAGACATTATTACTTTACGACGAGCTTTATGCATGGGGCCGGAACTCGTCACGAGACCCTGACCCATCGCTGATTCCAAGAAACGATAAATCCAATCTTTGTGTGAAGCTTTTGAACTTCCCAAAATAATCTGTTGAAGACATCATTAAATGAAATTAACTAACGAATTGTAATAGCGCACGCCGAACGCGCTCGATCTAAAAATCCATAATTTCTTGAAAATCGTTTTAATCTTTCATAGTCACTCAGGATCGCAACGAACCATCGATCGATTGTGAAACTGGATATATGCAATTCATTTTTACGAAACTGTACGATTTTTTAAAAATGTGTTGGCTTCGATTTCCCACGTAACAACTTCGACTTCATATTTTTCAATGTCCACAGAACCTTCCATAACGCACGTTAGACACCCCACATGGAATAAAAGTATATGCAAAAAAAAATATTAGAAATATATTTAGGAATATATTATTATTATTACTTAAAATATTTTATATATTTAGGAGGTAGTTTTTTCTAGGAATATATTTGTAGAAACATATTCTAAAATATATCGATAATATAGAATTTTTCGGACACTTTTCTGTATATTTTTTTTTCCATGTGGGACGAAAATCATTTTAAAATTGGACGAGTCAAACTGTCCCAACGTGAATTCTGCAGAATTTTGGAGAGACATGATTACGAAAGATTAACACGCTTCATTATGAATTACTCCCCCATGGTATTCGCATTATTGACCATCGGGTTTTTTAATCAAAGCCCAAATAAATTATTAATTTCAACCGTTCGTATGATAGACGTTTTCACGAAGAAAAAGTTTAACCATATGACAATAGTACTGTGTTATAGAAGTAAATAATAGTGCCTCATAATCTCGTGGATTCGCCGTCATGATGATAAGTTTTGGTCCCATCCAGAAGCGAAAGGCCGTATCGTATCCCGAACAAACATTGACGAACCTATCCAATAAATCTTTGAAACAAAAAATAATTGACAATAATTCTTGATTATCAATTCTGAATACCCGATAATGTCAATGCCATGTGTCCAACAATTACCTTCGCGTTTGCATGCAAAAGTAAGAGCGTTGCCGAGTATTGGTAATGCTCGAGGCCCGGGCAATGTGGACACAATTTTTAACAAACGGGCCCTACGCCACCACCAACTTGACCCGCTTTTCCAAAATTGGAATCCAACATATATTGCAACGATCGCGGCCACATATCCTACGATAGCAGAACAAAAATAATTCATCAACAATAAACGATTCATTGTTTATCAATTCTTCGAAACTTCCGATATTTCGACGGTATTTTATTTCGCAAATTCTAAGTATTAAATTCACTTTGTAATTGAGATACGAACGCTTTAGTGTACTTACCGGAAAAAATTGAAAAAATTGAAGAATATGCGGAGGGACCCTCGCAAAATCGATTGATAAATTGCCAGATCATGACCCTTCTTAAATCACTTGTGAATTATAATCACGACCGCAAGAGAGCAAAAGTGCGTACAACGTATAGTAAAAAATTTGGGACTAGTTGTAGCGCGGCCGTCCGCAAGATAACTGCCCGGGATGTGGATAACATTTTTATAAGTTAAAAAAGCCGAGGGAAGCAATAGACAGAAAAAACGGTCGTGATCACGTTATATCGATTAGAGTAGAAGTGGAAGCATGAATGCAAACTCTGCACTTAACCTAACACTTAATCTAATTATGATGGTAATGTGTATTGGTAAAAAAGAAGCTGTACTTCGCTTCTTTTGTCGAAACTGCTTCTTCGAAAAAAATTCGTCTTCTATCGTGAAAGTCATAATCTCGCGGAATTTTAAACTAATTCGACTTCTCGTATCGGAAGTGGGTGACATCCATTTTGATTTTTCCTTATTTCTTAATTATTGTTAATACTGGTGGCTTTTATCGACAATATCAGCAATGTTTTCATTTATTAGACCGCGAAGCTCGATCGGAAGTCGTTTTGCAAAACCCCAGGAGCAACGGATACGTGTTCAAGAGTTTTTTCCACGTGTTCCCAATACTCCGCAGAAAATGACGATAGGGCAGCCGGATTTGGAACGAGTCATCATCGCTTCGGGGAGGTCTGATTGTACGCAGATCACGTATCTGTCGATTTATATGGCGTGACGATATTCCCTGTCGAAATGGGTAATTGCAAATTACGCAGTAATTATACACGCAAAAAATCGATCTAAATCGTCCCGCAAAAAATCATTACAAAACAGTAATCGACCGATCGCAGCACCGCTGTGCGGTGTTGTGCTCGTTACTTTTACCGTGACGTCAAGTGGGTTGTAGTCGTTTGTTGCATTATGCTGCAAAACGACCGTTGAGAAAACCGGTCGAAGACCGCCGTTGTCCAGTTGTTCTTCTCAAGGTAACTTGTAATTTACCTTCAAAAAACTGTTTGAGAAGTGTATCCGGTAATTTTACTAATAACCATTCCAAAGTTTGGTTGCGGCGATTTTACTAATTACCATCGCAAAACTGCCAATACGTAAACCATTTAAAGAGCATTTTGTAGACGTACGAACAGTAGTTTTGCGGCATTAATTAATAAAGTGACCACAGTAGCATGGTTTTAAACACCGGCAAATTAGCGGTCGTAATAAGACCTGGATGACTGCACCAGACTGTCAGTCGATCATGTTTTGTTTTCATGGATTTCGATACTCGATCTTTCGGTTTACCTCAAAAGGGCCCGAGTTTGTATAACCATCGTCTGAAAAAATCAATTAACGTAATAAACCGATTTTCTGAAGTTTCTTGCACGCGACGGGCTAATTAAAATAATGTTTTAATTCTCAACCCCGATACAAACAACTATGTTCTAAATACCACCATTTTTTCGTGGAAGGGTTCATTATCTTTTCAAAAACAATCGTCGGTGTTATGGCGTTAATGTGGTTTTAAAATAAATAAATTGGTACAAGAATTTTATTTCAAGTTGTGATATTTATAAACTCATGTAAGATGGGTGTCCGAGTTATCCTCCGCATACCTGTAGTCGTAAATCGTATGCTTCCAAAATACATTTTGCTACAGTTGAAATACACACTGGCGATTATCTGTATATAAAACAATTATTTATATTACTTTTCTGATGGAGGTGGAGAGGAAAGTCGCGAACGATTTTATAATAATATAGACACATTTATGTTTTTTATTTTCTCGATACTTTTTTTTCTACCTTACATTGATTCAATTAATGTCATAACAATTACTATTCAATTTTGGTCAGTGACAATTTATAGCCATCTCGCGAACGAATAGAAATGTCTGCCTTGAGTCGTAAAGATTCCAGTCTTTTAGTTGTCGATAGTCGATAACGTCTCACTACATGTGCAAGTATAGTTTTCATAAGCATAATGGAATATCTTTGACCTAAAAAAAAAGAATACATATCGTAGCATCATGAATGTAATAAATATCGACCGTAAAACATGGATATCGACGTCATGCATACCTATACAGCTCCTTATTCCACCACTGAACGAAGCGTTAGCGTACTGAGGTCTTCCCTCCGAATGTTCGGGAAGAAATCTTTCGGGCATAAATTTTTCTGGTTCCTTCCAGTATTTCGGATTCCTGTGAGTTATGAATGGTAGCAAAACCACAGTACAACCCTCGGGCAGTGTGCAGGTTTCTTGAAAAGTAAGCAATTATTCACGTTATTGCCGTGTTATAGCGTTTGTGTGCAGTTGCATACATTAACGTTAGGGTATTGAAAAAAAAAAGTTGATTCAAATAAATGAATTATTTAAAAAAATAATTAACGATAAATGAAAAAAAATTATAAATAAATTATGAAAACAAATAGTAAAAAATCATTATAAGTTTCGACGTTAACTCCATCACCTTAATTATCGATAAACCGTTAAATACTGAATATATATTCACCAAGTTCAAGGTCTCCGGTCAATCGTCTAACTATGCCAGGTGCTATAGGATGTAATCGGATATTTTCGCGAATCACCATCTCGAGATACTTTAGATTTGATAACTGCTGCTCGGTGATAGCTCCATTGCCGACTACTTCCATCACTTCGGCCCGTACCTTATCCTATACACATGAAGCAAATATGCTATAACAGTGAATTTTCATCGTTTAGGCAATAAAATTCCGTACCTGTATGTCGGGATGCATAGCCAGCATTAGACATGCAAAGGCACAGAGAGTAGCCGCTGTATCCTGTGCCTTAAAATAGAGAAAAAACATTCCTATATTATTCTCAACTAAAAAAGAAACATATGTAGTCTTTTTTTATTCGTATAATTACAGCCGTGAAAACCGTGTAGATTTCATCTCGAAGCTCGACATCGTTCATATCGTTAGCCTTCTCTATGTGGGAAATAAGTTGTTCGAGTAACATGACGCGGGGTTTTTCAGGCTCTTCCATTGCGAGCATCGCTGAGTAATGCTCTTTCTTTTTACGCGCAATTACCTGGTATCGTTCAAATAAATATCTCGAATTACAGCATATTTTTTAATACACATATCTCACCGATGCAGAAGACAACTCACATTTTCTACGAACGTGTGAATAACATGTATTCCCTTCTTGAAATTGATACCCCTTTCCATGCGGTAAAAGACTTGATCGACATAGAGCCACACTTTCATCATTCTCTCGTGGATTGTCTGGTACAACCTTGAACATTTTTTTTTCTTTAAGTCTCGTTATAAAACCAGATGATTAATTTAAAAAATTTCAAATCAAATAGTATAATAACAGAGAAAATATTAATAATAAATAATATTGTTCCACTACCGTTCGGTCCAATCGATGAACTCTTTGTAATCGTTACTCTGTGTACTTATTGATGTTCCCATTAGCGTTTCTACAGCATCAATGAATTTTCGCGCAATAAGTTTATATATCATTTTTGAGAACAAAAAAAGCCATTTCATAACTTTGATCGAACGAACCCAGCGTTATATCGAATGTACAGAGGGTCATATCCGACAATATGTCAAACTCTCCAGTACCCGCTTTTTTCTCCAAAAGATCGGCACAAGTGCGCGAATGCCGATCAAAGCATTCTACAAAAGTTCCCAAAGCTTTGCTGTTTAACATCGGCATTATTACTTTACGATGAGCTTTATGCAAAGGGCCGGAACTCGTCACGAGACCCTGACCTATCACGGGTTCCATGAAACGATAAATCCAATCTTTGTGTGAAGCTTTTGAACTTCCGAAAATAATCTGTTGAAGACATCATTAAATTAAATTAAGTAACGAATCTTAATAACGCGTTCCGAACGCGCTCGATCTAAAAATCCATAATTTCTTGAAAATCGCTTTAATCTTTCGTAGTCACTCAGGGTCGTAACGAACCATCGATCGATTGTGAAATTGGTTATATGCAATTCATTTTTACGAAATTGCACGATTTTTTAAAAATGTGTTGGCTTCGATTTCTTCCGTAACAACTTCGACTTGATATTTTTCAATGTCCACAGGACCTACAAAAACGCACATTTTACACCCCACATGGAATTAAAGTATATGCAAAAAAAATATTAGAAATATATTTAGGAATATATTATTATTATTACTTAAAATATTTTATATATTTAGGGGGTGGTTTTTTCTAGGAATATATTTGTAGAAACATATTTTAAAATATATCTATAATATAGAATTTTTCGGACACTTTTCGGTATATATTTTTTTCCATGTGGGACGAAAATCATTTTAAAATTGGTCGAGTCAAACTGTCCCAACGTGAACTCTGCAGGATTTTGGAGAGACTTGACTACGAAGGATTAACACGCCTCATTATGAATTACTTCCCCATGGTATCCGCATTATTGACCATCCGGTTTTTCAATCAAAGCCCAAATAAATTATTAATGTCACCCGTTCGTATAATAGACATTTTGACGAAGAAAAAGTTTAACCATATGATAACAATAGTGCTGTATTATAGAAGTAAATAATAGTGCCTCATAATCTCGTGGATTCGTCGTAATGACCATAAGTATTGGACCCATCCACAAACGAAACGCCGTCTCGTATCCCGAACAAACATTGACGAGCCTATCCAATAAATCTTTGAAACAAAAAATAATTGACAATAATTCTTGATTATCAATTCTGAATACCCGATAATGTCATTGCCATGTGTTCAACAATTACCTTCGGATTTGCATGCAAAACTAAGAGCGTTGCCGATTATTGGTAATGCTCGAGGCCCGGGCAACGTGGACGCAGTTTTTAAGAAACGGGCCCTACGCCACCACCAACTTGACCCGCTTTTCCAAAATTGGAATCCAACATATATTGCAACGATCGCGGCCACATATCCTACGATAGCAGAACAAAAATGATTCATCAACGATAAACGATTCATTGTTTATCAATTTTTCGAAACTTCCGATATTTCGACGGTATTTTATTTCGCGAATTCTAAATATTAAATTCACTTTGTAATTGAAATATGAACGCTTTAGTGAACTTACCGAAAAAAGTTGAAAAAATTGAAGAATATGCGGAGGGACCCTCGCTAAATAGATTGATAAATTGCCGGATCATGACGCTTCTTAATTTGATATAATGAATCACTTGTGAATTATAATCACGACCGCAAGAGAGCAAAAGTGCCTACAGCGTATTGTAAATAATGTGGGACAAGTTGTAGCGCGGCCGACCGCAAGATAACTGTTGCACTGGACGTGGATAAAATTCTTATAAGTTAACGAAGCCGAGGGAAGCAATCGGCAGAAGAAACGCTCGTGATCGCATTTTATCGATTAGAGGAGAAGTGGAAACATGAATGAGAACTCTGCAAGTAGGGTTAACGGGGGTAAAAATGCCACTTAATCTAACTATCACGGAAATGTGTATTTGTAAAAAAAAAAGCTGTTCTCTCGCAAAACGTTGTTGTTACACGATACACATCAGCGCGCCATTGGGCCGAAATCGAAGAATCCTTTCGATCGCTTCCTTTGTCGAAACTGTTTCTTCGGAATAAATTCGTCTTCTATCGGATCGCTTCCTTTGTCGAAACTGCGTCTTCGGAATAAATTCGTCTTCTATCGGAAGTGAGTGGCATACATTTCGACTTCTCCCGATTTCTTAATTATTGTTACTACTGGCGGATTTTATCGACAATATCGACAATGTTTTCATTTATTCGATTGCGAAGCTCGAACGGAAGTCGGTTTGCAAAACCTCAGGAGCAACGGTTACGTATTCTATGATTTTTTCCACATGTTCACATTACTCCGCAGAAAATAACGATAGGGCAGCCGGATTGGAACGAGTCATCATCGCTTCGTGGAGGTCTGATTGTACTCAAGTCACGTATTTCTCGATTTAAATGTCGCGACGATCTTTTCCCTTAGTTACGAGGCCGCACAGGTCGCTTAACAAGAATATTGTTTTGTTGAAAATTTGGAATTTGAGATTCTTCGCCGATAATCAATGCACATGATTGTGTAATAGAAAAACCAAAAATGTCGGTGAAATCATAACACGAATCCTGAATATTTATCGTTTCCATGGAGATAGATTTTGTAAAAGAATTCGATCAACTTTCCCTCCGCGTTAAAGACATCAAATACCGGAAACGAGACCCGAGTGTTGTTTGTCATATTTTACAACGTTAATGCGCGGTGATCCCCTTCGTCATTACGTCGACAATCGAATGTCATTGTTGGCTAAGTAAATGATAAATGTCGCTTTCGCATATGTAATTCTTTGTAGGTAGATTGCACAGTGTGATACACAATAATAAAAAATATATAATCATTTTATTACAGATTATAGTATTATGATAGTATATTTATATGCATATAATATATATTATTATAAATTTAGTATTTATTATAACATTAATAATTATTACATTTTTTACTATATAGAAACTATATAGAACATTTTTTAATATATAGTAATCTATAAAATATATAATAAATGTATATAATACGCAAAGTAAGAAAATATTCGACGGCGTGTCCGTATATGAACAAAAAAATGTAACCCTGGAAGACGGAAGAGTATTACGTCGTTTCGTAGAAAGTTGTAAAATATTTAATCCAGCATTTCATTTTTTCCGCATTCCTGCACAGCAATAGGATACATTCGCGGATAGAATTCCGTTCTTCTTATTATCTGTTATATAATCTATCTATTAAATCGTCTGTCACATAGTAACTCTATTAATCCAGTTACAAACATCGATAAGAATTTATTTACGAATCGCAGATTGTTCCCACGATTTTTTGCTTTTATGTTAATCGGATTGTCTCAACGTAATACAATTGGCAAAAAAGAAACTAAAAAGTGACCACCGCTCACCTCAGTACTGAAAAAGTGAGTAAATAACAGGAGACACCTATTTTGTTCCGTGTAATTACTATACAAACTATAATTGTCCAGTGCCCGATACTAAACATAAACAATAGCAAACATCGTACGAAAATTGTTTGCATAACTTCGAAGTATTTTCTTCAGGAACAATGGTATCACTACGAGTTTGAATTATATTGATGCACTATCAGTATAGATAGTTGAAGCTGTAGGAGCGTTAGGAGTTCGCTACTGTCGGTGTGACGGGAGTCAATTATCAGCCCTCATCGTCGTTCATATATTCACGTGTTTTGCAAACGTGTGTGCGTGTGTACGTGCGATGGAATAAGCCTAAATATAGACTGACACTGTGGCACCAATTTGTTGAATGAATTCTATAGGTGTGTTGGTGCTGCCTGGGGGACTGGACCAATGCTCGTAGGGTAGATCCGCAGGGCACCGCTACGAATCACAGCCACAGTCTACGTTAGTGAACTCTTGAACCTTATCACCGAACCTTGATCGGACATAGACTCGTATTATTATATTGTCATTTTTTAAAAAATTTATTCCATTTTTTTTTACTTATTTTCACGAACAATTTTAATTATTATTGAAAACGTCCAAGAGACACGCGTCTTCGACATACGTACGTACATATTAAATTTATCCTGTGGAGTATAAGTGTGAGAGGACTTGTTAACGAAGTGACTTGCAACTCTACGTGTAATTAAACGATCAGTACTGTGGCATCGTTTTGTGGAATTATCTGGTGGCCTTGAATTATTAAAGATTCATGTACGCCGCGACCGTTGATGAATTTGTTACGCGAGTCATAAATATATTACGATAGCCATATGTTCGCTCGCGATACTCGAAAAACAAAAAAAAAAACAAAATCTTTTCGTTTCTTAAATTAATAATTTACCGATAAATCCCGCAACGCCGACGTCATTAATATTTATTGCTATTATACTGTCCATCTGTAATGATATTTTTTTTTTACGACGGTCGTGGTAAGAATCAAAAACGTGTAGAACAAGTATACTCGCTCACGTTTCATGCATATATTAAAGTCTGCAAGTTGCTGCTTCCGCGACTCCACTTGGGGAAAAACTTTGAAACTCCTTTTTTTTTTTTTAAAGAATAATGTAAACGATGAAATAAAAACCGATTCTGAATATTAGATTAACACGTGTACGAAAGACGTGTATAATTTCTCTATTTGCCAGTCGGGCCTTATAGGCACTCGTTTATAAAATGGGACAAGGTTGCGCGCGATGGGAACAACGTTCGTCAAACAGTGATTCCCGGAAGTGGCTCGTTGTCCGTCATCCATCATCATCAAGACCCTTCAGTAGATACCGTTATGCTACGTTTACGACGATGACCGCTGAATATTTAAAGCCCTTTGGTATCAACGACTACACCCCCTTCTCCCCTTAGTTCGCGGTATCATTGTCGGCCGTTTATTAAACCTTAGATCATTTTTTTTCCATTGGTCCCGACCGCTCTTTCACCGGTGCTATCACTTTCGTCACTCTTACTCGACGACAGTTCCATTGGAAGCGTCAAACCAACGAAGTAGTGACAGAGCTGACGGTACCACGGAATTATTACATCGGAATCACATTGATATTTACTTCAGACTGAAAAAAAAATTTGTAGTTAATAAATTTATAGTGGGATAAGGCGAAAAAAATATTCAGTTATAGTGACCAAATGTCAGTTGAGACAAATAACAATTTTTGCACCTTTTTAACACCACACCGGGGTCCGGAAGACCCGATGTAATTATCGTTGTTAAACTTTGTCAAAAATCGAAAAGAATTATTAAACGCAATTTTTCGGGATTAAAAAAAAACATGAAAAATATATCATATAAATTGTTGCATTCAATTAACGTCTTCTGGTTCGTACACTGAGGAAAGCGTTTATTTATAGTCAATGAATGTAAAGTTGAATGTGGCGAAATAAATATCTAGTTATTTTAACCAAATTTCAATTGAGTCAAATAAGATTTGTTAAGTATCGACATGGAAAAAAAAGTTTATCGCAAAATATATCTATCATATATCTAATGTGATTTTCACGAGAAATGGTATATACCGGACATATTTGAGAACACATTTCTGAAAATAAATATCACCCAATGTAAAACTCACAACATATGATTAATATTTGAATTATATAAAAACACCAAATTTCATATATTTCTAATATATTTTTCAACTGATATTTGTTAACCGTATCGCATTTATTTCACCATTTCTGACTATACATTTGTTAACAAAAAATAATAAAAAAAAAATCTCCGTACAGTTGTATTGCATAGCCGGAACTATATATCAATTACTTTATTCGTCACAATCCCTCGCATCCGAGACGATGAAGTGCTTATCACGATTTCATTGAATTTGTTTCGTAACCGTGTTTATCGACAGATTTATATTTCCCTGGCATCCGGTCGCAGCAGAGTAATTGGCAAGAGGAGAAAAAATGAGTTGAAAAAATTTGAGAGGTTCGTGGACCAACGACGACTGGGGGGGGGAGGACGAAGCGGGACAACCCGGTTGGGAAAATTATTATGCCTTCGTGCGAAACAACAGGACGCGTTCGGGTGGATAGGTCGACGAGTCCTTTGCCTCGCAGACCGGCGAATCCGGTTCAAGAACTTAAGGCACTATTCTCCGAGCCACCGATCTGCAGAGTGACGAATGGCGGAAACGAACAACAACAGCAGCAACAGTTGCAACAGGACTTCCGGTTGGAAACTGTACAGTGTCTCCAACTCGAACAAGTCGCCAAAAACAATGACGACGATGTGCCCGAACGCGGTAGCTGGGGTAGCAAGGTACTTAGCGGGGGTGAATGGAATTATTCTGCATCAGACCGGAAGTTACAGAAATTACCCTCTTTGGAGACACTTTCGTCACGTTGCGTTGACTTTTTTACAATTTTTTTTTTTTTTCTTAAGGTGGAATTTATTCTATCGGTTGTCGGATTGGCAATCGGTTTGGGAAATCTTTGGCGCTTTCCGTATCTATGCTACAAAAACGGTGGCGGTGCGTTCATGGTACCGTATTTCATAGCGCTGGCTTTGGCCGGCATACCTATGTTTCTCATGGAACTTTCACTCGGTCAAATGATGACCATCGGGGGTCTCGGCGTTTTTCAAATAGCGCCGATCTTCAAAGGTTCGATTTTTAACGATTTCGATGGTTTCTTAACTTTTTTATTTTGCCACTCTGAAATATTAAAACTATAATTTTTTTACAATTAATTTATTCATCATTTTGTATTTGATTAAAATACATTTTTTTGCAGTTTTTTCTAATCGTTTTTTCATCATTTTGTATCATTTTTTAATTCTATTTTTCATAATTCTTCAAAATTTTACAAATGAATAATAACTTAAGAAAAATATCACTCCGAAATCGATATTCGGTAATCGAAGTATTTGTTTTTATTTTCGGCATTGGATATGCCACGTGCGTATTGTCCTGTTGGATTTATAGTCTTCCATTATATATAGTCTACATTATGTATAGTATATTACATATAGTCTTCCATAGTTTATAGTCTTCCATTTAAAAAATGTATTTTTCCACAGTTTTTTCTAATCATTTTTTCATAATTTTGTATCATTTTTTATATTCAGTTTTTCATAATTCTTCAACACTTTATAAATGAATAATGATATAAGAAAAACGTTACTCCGAAATCGATCGTAGGTAATCGAAGTATTTGTTTTTATTTTAGGCATTGGATATGCCACGTGCGTATTGTCCTGTTGGACTAACGTCTTCCATTTAAAAAAATGATTTTTGCACAGTTTTTTCTAATAATTTTTTCATAATTTTGTATCATTTTTTATATTCAGTTTTTCATAATTCTTCAACACTTTATAAATGAATAATGATATAAGAAAAACGTTACTCCGAAATCGATCGTAGGTAATCGAAGTATTTGTTTTTATTTTAGGCATTGGATATGCCACGTGCGTATTGTCCTGTTGGACTAACGTCTACTACATTATCATTCTGGCGTGGGCGTTATTCTACTTCTTAGTTTCACTTCGCGCTGGTAAATATAGCTAACAATATTCCGAACGTGATGTACTCGAAGAGTTTCAATCGTTGTTTCCACGCGATTCAAATGACACTCGTACTGTAAACCTTGAAGATATAAAATTGAGACTTTTTTTTCCTCAAGTAATGTTGTTTACCTAATAAGTTCGGCGAATCCGAGTTCACATGAAAATCTGCATAGCATTGTCATGCGTAACTCTCGGGTCGAATTCGTGTTGAAAATACGAAACATATCAACGAAACTCTCGGAATTTTTTTTCTAACATTCTCCAATGTGGTATATAATCGTTGAAGTTGCATTGTTTTCGAAGAAAACATTGAACCTCAAGAGTCGAAGTTTTATGTGTTTATTATTGTTTTTTTTTACGTCTCAGACGTTCCATGGAGAACTTGCGATAATTCGTGGAACACTAACTACTGCATAACGCCGGCCGAGCGTTTGGCTGCCGTATGTTGGCCTGAGGAAGGTGACACGATATGTTCAACGTCCATTGGCAATCTAAGTCACGTCCTTCTCAAAGATCCGGTAAAGGAGTTTTGGGAGTAAGTATTTCATTTAAATAACGACAAATTTAAAAAAAAAGAAAAAAAAATGTTACGTATTCACACGAAGGTTCATATATTTTGTCGTATGAAAGGAGACGCACACTACAGATCTCGAGTGGCGTCGAAGAAATCGGTGGAATACGATGGGAACTCGCGGGTACTTTAGCCGTCGTATGGCTGATGTGTTACTTTTGCATCTGGAAGGGTGTCAAATGGACTGGAAAAGTATATAAAAAAATCCACTTAATCATCGATTAACTATATATTAATGATAAAATAATTATAGCGTTAATGCAATCATGCGATTTGGTATTCTCTGATTTAAGGTCGTGTACTTTACTTCACTGTTTCCCTACGCCCTGTTAGCGGTTCTTCTGGTACGCGGATTAACTTTGCCCGGTGCAATTGAGGGACTGAAATATTATGCAACTCCGAATCTCTCTAAACTTGGCGATCCCGAGGTAACGCTTTATTAATTATATTGTGATGTGCTATAGATAAAATAAATAAGATTAACAACATTATAACAATATTATTATATAATAATAATAATTATAATATTATAATAGTTATTATAATTATTGTATTATTATAATAATAATGATATAATAATTATCATAATATATTATTATTATTATCATTTTTAAAAAATAATAATAAATAAATGGCTATTATAACGATTGGTCGATCAGGTATGGATCGACGCGGTTACCCAAATTTTTTTCTCTTACGCACTCGGACTTGGCGCACTCGTGGCTCTCGGCAGTTACAACAAATTCAACAACAACGTTTACAAGTGAGTAATATAAGTCCGTACGTAACAGCCGGATGCCCGTTTAACGAGAGATAATTCGCGATAATGATTTCTTCTTCGCGTCAGGGATGCGCTCGTCGTGTGTATGGTGAACTCGGGAACGAGTATGCTGAGCGGTGTCGTTATTTTCTCCGTTGTCGGTTTCATGGCTCACGAGCAACAAAAACCAGTCGCCGATGTTGCTGCATCCGGTAAAAAAAAAATGAAAATAACTTGTTAAAAAAAAAACATCCCAATGATAATGAATAGTTCCGGAAACAATGAAAAATTATTACGCGATTTCTAAAGGTTCGTCGTTTAATTTTCTACAGGACCCGGTTTAGCTTTCCTCGTTTATCCATCCGCAGTATTACAATTACCAGGTGCATCCGTATGGTCGTGTCTTTTCTTTCTCATGCTGATACTCATCGGATTGGATAGTCAGGTAGAGGCCTTTTCACACTCAAGATCAAGGATAACTATCGATCTAATTGATCGATAATAAAAACTATAATCCGACCAATAAACGTGTTTTTTTTTTTTTTTAGTTTTGTACCGTGGAAGGATTTATAACTGCAGCCGTAGACGAGTGGCCAAGACTTCTCAGAAAGCGCAAAGAAATATTCATAGCAATCGTCTGTTTCCTCTCGTATCTCATCGGTCTCTCTTGCGTAACCGAAGTAAGTACGAACTTTTTTTTTATTCGGAAACAAATGCCATTATGATTCTTATTATTATTAATTTTTCATCATGAATAATTTAATAATGCAAACTAATGATATTAATATGCAATAAACGTTCGACGCAGTTAATGCAATTAATGAAGCAACGAGCGCAATGAAGTTAATAATGCAATTTTTTATACTCCGCAGGGCGGCATGTATGTTTTCCAATTGTTGGATTCATACGCGGTAAGCGGTTTCGTCTTATTGTTTCTCATGTTTTTCGAGTGCATCGCTGTCTCTTGGGCTTTCGGAGTCGATAGGTTTTACGATGGAATTCGCGACATGATCGGTTACTATCCGTGCTTCTGGTGGAAAATCTGTTGGACCTTCACAACTCCCGCGATATGCATTGTAAAGTTTAACGCTTCACAGATTGGAAAGTTTACAGTTTTTATTTTATATTACTAATGTTCTATTCGTCAACAGGGCGTTTTTATTTTCAATATCGTGCAATTTTCACCGGTTAAATATCTCAGTTACGAGTATCCTTGGTGGAGTCATTTACTCGGATGGATGGCAGGACTTTCGTCGATGATGTGCATTCCCGTTTACATGATTTATATATGGTGCGTCACGCCGGGAACAACATCCGAGGTGAATAGCTATTATTGAAAAATGAATAAAACTTACCGATCATAAGTTTTCATTCGCGAGCAGTGTATCACATCGTTATTTCGATTAACCCGATAATTTATGAATTTTCTTTTTTTTTTTTCTACTTTTTTCAGAAATATCGCAAGTTAATAAGAATAGACGATGATGTGGCGACCCTCAGAGCCAAATTGAATCCGCAAAACGCCGCCGTCATAAAGGAAGAATTTCATTTGTAACGAAGTTACCGTCATATACTACAATTAATGATTTAATTAATCTTACGGTGTGCCCAGTGGTTGCAGTGCAACGGCGCGTGTTCTAACTTATAAGTTTATAAACTTAACGTTTCTATTTGAGCCGCGCTTCGGATGGAGAATTATTAATCATCATAGCATATATAATCATCACTAAATAAACAATTCTGTGTACATAACTTCGAGAGGACATGTCTGGCAGTGCCAGTTGTCTGTAACAGAATTTTCTAATATACTCTGTTTAATTCACAATTTTACCGAAAATAAATAATCTAATAATACAACATTTATAGATTTTTCTTCTGTTACGTCCCGTCCTGCCAAACATACTATTTTCATTAATTTCTATCTCTCGATATCCATTAATTAAAAAAAAAACACCGAACATTGCGTCTCCTCTTGCGAAGAGGAAAGTCCTACACTTTCCCACGAAACTCGTGCGACGAACCTCGCGCCTCGATTCTCGATATCACGCGATTCTCTATCGGCATTTTTATTTTTTTCATCGATTTTACTTTCCCTCTCTGTTTAACATATCCTTTCTCTCTCTCGGCTGATCGCGCGTTGAACGCGATTTCCGCATTTTTAGCGTAACATCTTCGTAAAAATTTCATAGAAAAAAAAGTGAAACAAAAAAAAATCTCAAATAATTAAATAATTGGTAACGAAACAAACGATTTTCATATGATTTAAAGACTTTATTAAACAACAATCCAAATAATATAAAGCGAAAATACATTATAGCGTTTTAACAAATACAAGTAAGGAAATTATACTCCGTTCCTGGAAAAGTTGGATCGAAATTTTAGTCATCAAGACGAGTCTATGTTTCTCTATTTTGCATCTCTTTGATGCGATCTATGAGTTGTTCTTTCCATTGTTCCTCGGATATTGTAGTTGCCCATTCCGGTATAGCGGTTGTCGGAAGCGTAAATGTCGCCATCATTGATTTAACTTGATTTATTTTATCGGAGTCCAATTCTATGTTTGGTCTATTGCAAGGCGACGCCCACACTTGGATGGTCTCCGAAGGGTCTTCCTGAGAAAAAAAAAACGAAATTTTATGAATTACCGATCGGAGAAAAATGCGAGTGTCATAATTCCGAGTCGCGTGCATTTTTACCTGACATTCGTCGATCGCTGGAGGAGATAATCCCTGAATGCCGGGAGCGGAAATCCATTCATCGTCCTGAAGTATTTATGGGATGTAAATGAACCTCTCGGTGATTTTTATTTTTGTTAATAATGATAACAAACCTCGTCGTCGTCTTCTAACATAGGATCACTGTCCATGGGGACTTGGGACAGTGGCATGTAACCTGCCATTCCCGCGTCCTCGTCTTCACTGTCGGAATCATTGACCGCTCTTGCGGTTGCCAAATTCGGTGCACTTAAATTTTGTTCGATCGGCTCTTGCGTCGGTTCCGGTGACATCTTTGCAATATCGCTCGCTGTCGCGTTTAACGCGTAACTTTAACCTCACATCAATATATCGCGACGCGATTGTACGGGAGCGTAGAACAATATTTTTTGTTTATAAAAAAAACTGATCGAGGGACAGATAGACGCGAGGATTTACGGAAAATGTACTCTGGATAAAAGTTTCTCGATGTGACGTTTAACGCGGTTGGCGATTTCAATTGATTTTTCGGCAAATCTGACGTTTACAAGTGTCACGAGAATTCGTGACAATAACGAAATCTCTCAATACTGCGGGATCGAAAAGCGCAAGCGCAAACGTTTCGAATTGTGATCCACTGTGAATGTTTGTTTGAAAATAGAGGATTGTCGGAAATTCGTAAACAACCGCGATTTCAACGCGTGCATAAAATTTGGGCGATAATCGACGGAAATCAATATTATCGCATTTTTTATTGATATCGTAATGTTCAATGACTACTTACGTTTCCGCGGACGGAATACTTATATTAAGTTAATCTTATTATTATTGAAACAGATAGTGCAGTAGTACTACAATTTGGTACGATTGGTACGATGGACTCAACGAAATTCGAATGCGCATAAACTTAGTGTAATAATTAATAAATAAATACTTTAATAAAAATTGTATGGCATATGCATCGTTTATTGGAAGAAATCCATAATAGTTTAAATATACAATCGCGTGTTACAATCCATCAAGTCCATGGTAGAAAATTTGAATACATAAAACAGCCTAAAACTATATATCCGCAGAAGTACAGCAGGACGTATTTATCGATCGATGTATAGCTCTTTTGTGTCATGAAGAATACTTTCCATTTCGACAATCTATTTTCGGCTTCTTCGTAATCGTTTGACAATTTATCGTTATCGGTGCGTTGGTCGGACATTTCATTTGCGCAGTACCAATACAGTAAAGGACTCGCGGAAGCTAAGAGTCGCGTGCTCACTTGAATGTGCACGAAGACCATACAGAATAACGTTAAAAACAATCCGTGCACAACGTAAACACACATTCCTATCGGAAGTCGAGTGGCACGTATACTTTGCCGTTTTCCCGCGAGAAATAATAACAACTCAACTTGTTCCGAGCAATAGCGATGAATGCACTTCAACATAATCCATAAGATAGGAAAGGCGAGAAAAAAATTTGGTATCTGTTTCAATTCGTAATAATTCATAAATCCAATGTTCCAGTATTTATACTGTATCGTCGCGTATGCGAGCGGCAAATTTGCGTCGCACCACGCGACGCTATCGTTACCTACTATCAGTAAATTATTTTCGTCTGCGTAAGTTTTCACGTGCAAGGGTAACGAATTTTCGCGTGAATATTCGGTACAGAATAGCACGTAATTGTAAACTTGAAGAAAGACGTACGGAATGACGGACAAAAATATAGTATTCAAAATCCTCATGGAACGAACCAAGTCGATCGCAACGGCATGAAAAAATCTCGATACCGATTTCTGTTGCCATCCTTGAACAATTACGCGAAAGAAGTAGTCTACGAGCCATACGAAAATCGGAAAACCAACGTTAATAAGACCGTTCGATCGGACGAGCATCGACAGTCCTATCGGAAGATAAACGAATCTGTGATTTCTCGACGAAACTAGCATACTGTAAAACGACAGATAAGCGAACATCGATTCCGAATATCCGGCCGTGAAAAATATACTCGCGGGACTTATGCAGTACAAAATCGCGGCTTTGTAAGCGATGAAAGTTTTTCCGAAAACTTCTTCGCTTAAATCGTAAAAAATAACCGCCGATTTGACGAAACATACGAAATTCACAAGCACAGCTGATATTGTAATCAAACTATGTTCATTCAGCATGAAAAATATGAATTTAAGAAATACCGCTATGCAGCGGACAACGATAGGATACAATGGAAAGAATGCCAGAGAATTTTCATAGGTGTATCCGTACTTTGCGATGTGCATAAAGTATTGCGCATCCCATCTTGTCAGACCACCGAATAAAACATCTACCGCTTTGTCGAAAATTGATAGTGACTCCGAGGGGTCGTGAGGCGTACGAAAGGCATCTGCGTCGTGATCAGGACACAGGGTATTGAAAATAAATTGTAATAATATTACAGTCAGGCGAGACGTTACGGCAAACCAGAAGACTTTTTCTCTCGATTTGTACATTGCAAGATTTTTGTTAAAAATATATTGCGTATCTTGAATCTTGGAAATGAATTAATAACGATGCAATTTCTCATTGATTCTGCCTTTGGATCGTCGTTACGTTTTTCTTCTACGCATTCAGCCGTATTAAAGTCGATTTGCTGACGGTAAAAATGAGAAAAAATGTTTTATTTTTTTATACAGCTATATATCACTTGTTAAATTATACGATTTGTCGTGCGGACAACAAAAAAAAACGAACCTGCGAAATAGTAGCTTTCGTTTGTGTGAGAAATTATAATTAATGTAACAAAAATTGTGGAGCGAATTTGAGGTTATAAACAACGTTGCTGCGCGATAGTAAGTATAAGAACATTTTTAGTGTTTTCTGTTATCTCTTATTATCTGATATCGCGGTTAACGCTGAGACGCGCACGTCCAAGGGGTGTTAGGGGACACAACCACATGCCGCTAATGTTTTCGAGAAATAATAACCCGATTGAGAGTTGAAACCCCGACTTACTATATGACTTTGCACCACCCTCTGCTGGAAAAAAATCGGAATCTCGTAATAATTAACCGAAAAAGAGATATGTTATTGCAAATATATTAAAAGTTTAAATGTAATGTTAACTCAATTATATATTTATAATTTCCATAAAAGAGCTGCAGTATTTGCCGAAGTTGTTTTTTTTTAAATATATCGATCTACGGAGTTATCGATAACGTCATCTCTCGATGCAATAATCGAATGTAGCAATAATCAGAAACACGAGAAGTGCGCATGCGCCAAGTGTCGAGAGAAAAATACAGTACATAATCTATTTTATTTACACATTTGCAAAGAAAAAATATCATGTCGTTTACACGTGAAGCAACAATGTTATAAAATAAAATGAAATGCATTCTAACAGAAAGTTCTTAGATAAACGTTTTTGTTCCGCAATAATTGAATAATCGATCACATTTCGTTTGAAAAAAATTTTTACTGTATTTACAATTAACATTTTTTGCATTTTTGCAATTGCTAACTACTGTTGTGTTGTTTCTTATGTTTCAATATCTCGATCGGCGTCAAATGCAGAGTCTTTCCGCATTCCGTGCACTCGAAGGCCTTGCTGTTTGGTTTCGTCACACGCGGCGCCTCACTGTGCGAAGTTGGCTTTTCGGAATTCGATTTACGACACGAACTCTGATGCTGCAACTTTTCTATACTCGGTAAAATAATTTCTTCTTTGCACATCGAACATTGCCACGGAGTTTCCAACATATCTACGGCTAATTTGTCGCTCCAGTCGTTTTCAATTAAACTGAAACATTGTTTATAGTTAACGAGTATATAAACGTGATATTGCGATATGAATTATTAAAAAATTTAACTCACCAGTTATAGGTAATGTTGTTCGTCAATCGAACGCCGCCCTTCGATGTGTTCGGAACGCTCGAAAAATCATCTTGAAAAGGATTTGGATTTACATTTATCTCGTTTTCTCCTCTGCCAACGTAAATTGACTTAAGATCGGCCGTTAAAAGCCTCTTTACGGTGTACGGAACAGTCGTGTGCATAAATTGAATAAGATCTCTGCTGAGTTCGTATTCCATTTCTCTCGTGTCTTCATTTTCCTCGCCCGCTGGAGATTCTTCTGAAAACCATTAAAATTATATTATACATATGAAATTATTGTTCGAAACTATTAATAATGAAGGTGAATTTAACAACAACAATAATGATAAAATATTAATATATAATTATAAGTTATATAATATTCTATTGTATATAATGCATTATGTATAATAAATAATTTTTTATTATATGTTTATTCGCAAGGAACAGTGTCCGTGAAATATCTGAAATACCGACTCAGTTACCTCGAAGCTGTTTTGTCAGAAGAGAATCCCATTTTTGTCGCAATCCCGCAGCTTTCATCAACAACGTTCCTCCGCTATCGGGTAATGGAAATTCCAGTGCCAACCACGAGTCGCAAACGATCCTAAAACGGTGTTTATCAAACGATAATCAGTATTTTTTCGATTCGAGTAAAAAGTCAATTCTACTTACATGGAAATTGTTGCATTCGTATCGATATCCTGAGCAAAAAGAAGCAGAGTTTGGGCAGCTGGCATACGAAGAGTGTTCACTAGATATGGTTTTGTCGTTTCGAGGAGCGATCTGAAAATAAGAGAACGCGTTGAACTTTTTTTAAAAAGTATTTCTTCTACAATTAAGTTAAGTATAATGTATGCTTTGGGTTCTCAAATAAAGAAAGAACAGCAAACGATATGTTCTTACGAAACGAATCTTGCGATTTTATAGTCATTTTATCTACCGGCGGTCAACGAAACCAACGAGCAGAATTATATTAAGCAGAAAACTCACAGATACGTCAGCAGTTGATGCTTCGGACTGACTGGAGTCTTCGATCTAAAACCGGGAATAGCAACGATGTCGGGTTCTTCAAGTTGCAAAATTTGCGGATGATTGCCGAAAAAGCTCATCGGATGCAGAGCGACGTACGGTTTAGCCTTCGTGTGAAATAGTTGTTCATTCATTGACTGCAAATAAATTAAAAAAACGTCACGATTCACATCGCAAGACCAATAGGCAATATATCTACCAATAATAATTGCTATTATATACTTTGCAATAATTAAATTCGTCGGCCGACGCAAACTGCGGATACAATCCGCTGCACAATATCAACTTCAACATCGTTAGATCCTTATAACTACACGCCGTAGCGGCAGTCAACAAGTTTTGCACTTGCGACGGATCATTTCTCATGCGAAATTCAACATCTTTGATATCTATCTCTCCGTCATTGTGATCGTCGTCATCAAGTTGTATGTCGAATCTATCGACTTTAAGTTCTTTCCGCTTTCTGGGAGCCGTCTGCTTGTACGTTCGTTTCAATGATTTCAGTAATTTTAATTCGCCGTGTCGAATCGCGCGCTCCGTACTCGTCATCGCGGCACTCGGTTGCGGTAGGCTTTTCAATAAATTGCAATCCTAAAAATATATTCATTAAGATTAGACATACAGTCGGTAAATGTATTTTAGGATAATTGAATTTGTCATTTACGCGAAGAAGTTCTTTGAATTGCGCCCTCAATTTTGTCATTTCGTAGAATCTTTGTTCCTCCAGTCCTCGTCTTTTGCACCATTTTCTACTAGTGCTACCGTTGCCTCTCGATTCGTGACTACTTTCCTGCTTCACTTCCAGCCATTCTTTGTAAGCATTCAACAGCGTTATAGGATCTCCGTGATCGGATTCCAGTTTTTTTCTCGAGGTCTGGAAAATTTTGGTAATTTAGGAATTACGTAGTTTCGTAACAATACGTATAGAAGCGAAACAAAGTGATTTTTGATTACCTCGCACTCGGTGTCCTTATAAGCTCTGTTGGTAAACGGATTTTGAATACTGAGCGCAGCTGCCAAGGACAGCACGGGTTCTACTTGATGGAATATTGATCCCATTATCAACATTTTTCCTATCGTAATATCCACGGGTAGTCGGGATAACGTTTTTCCTATGCAGGTCAGTTTCTCGTTTTCCGTTAAGGCACCCTAAGCATATTTAACTTCGTTATTAAAGAGAATACGTTCGATCAATTAACCCCTTACGTACGGGAAACTTTTTGTCGAACAAGTAAAACGATAATTTTGTTGGCAAAAGCGTAACAACAATACGCAAAAGCATAAAACAAATCTATTTGAATCATCGAAAAAACAACAGTTCAACGTTATTTTACATTTTTCTCAATTTTTTATAGTTAAGGATGCTTCACACGTACCTTATCAGCCAAAAATGAGATTTCGCGAGAATTTCAAAACTTACCAATACTAGGAAAATCTGAAAAACATCAACCGCATTGAAGACATCGAGAACTTTGATTTTGCATAATAACAATGCGACAATGTTATTAACAAATAAATGAATAAATAATTTAAAAAAATAGCCAGTGAAACTTTTTTTTCTTATTTCAATGAATCTTTTGAATTTTTAGAAACGATATGATCTTTTTCAAAATTTTCGTACATTTTTGAAAAATTCGTTTTCGACATTTTTTTAACACTATTGTTACGTAAATTTTAGTACAATCGTCGCGAAACTTCGCACATGTGCTGTGGAATATTGCGAAAACAGATCCAAAATTTGTGTCTTTATATTCATTTTTCAAAATAAAAAATAAAAAAAAATTCAGAAATGTAAGAAAATTTTGAAAAAATTTATATGGTTTCTAAAAAATCAACAAATTCATTTCAAATGAGGAAAAAGAACTTTCACTTGCTATTTCATGAACAATTTCTTTATTTACTTACTTGTTAATAATTTTTTGGCATTATTATTACGCAAAATTAATGTTCAATATCTTTAATACGTTTGATTTTTTCAGATTTTTACTGTATCACGAAGTAGTGAAATATTCATCGCAATAAACGTTTAGTTGGAAATATACGTGTAATGCATCCTTAAACGGGACAATGGAAGGTAACGACCGGTCGAAAAAGTCGTACGTATATTAACGTCTTTCGCACGTGAGGGGTTAATAAATGAGCGACAGGTACATACGTGTTCTTTTAACGACAGTATAGAATTTTCCACGCTCTCGGAAGGCGGAGGTTCGATGAACGGAAATTTACGCGCATCCGGAAGTCCCATTGCCATCATTTGAAGTAACAACGAGTCTAGCGGTACTCTCTGTATTTCGGGTGCCGAATACTTTTCTAAACTCGTATATTCTTCTTCTGAATAAATTCTTCAGTATCGAGGATTTTCGGAATAGAAGATTTTATTATTTGGTATCGTTATTTAATGAGTCACAGAATTTTTTACCGATTTACGTAACGATTTTCGTAATCAAATTTTTACTGCTTCCATTAAATTTTTTTTTTTCCGACTTTAAATTACAGCGTACCTGTAGCAAACGCCTGGTCCCGTTCTGCCGGCTCGTCCTTTTCTCTGCTCCGCGCTCGCTTTGCTTATCCAAAATTCCTTGAGTCTCTGCATTTTGCAAGTCGGATCGTAACTCATTTCTTTGACTTTTCCGCTATCGGCGACGAATCTGATACCGTCTATAGTGATCGATGTTTCCGCTATATTCGTGGAAACAATGCATTTTCTCACACCATCCGGTGGATAATCGAAGACCTAAAAACAAGTATTTGATTTTTAAAAACATTCTATTTAAAAAAAAAAAAAAGTATTCAAGGATTTCAGCATTAACGCGTATACCTTGTCTTGTTCCGCGATAGACAAAGTACTGTGCAACGGCAGAACAATCCAATTTGCTTTCTTCTGTGCGTATTCCTTCGCGGCGTCTACAACAGCCGTAATTTCACTCATTCCACTGAGAAATACGAGCAAATCGCCTTTTTCTTCGACTGTAAAAAAAAAAAATACATTACTGAAATGTGCGTCTCAAAAAGTGATATAAAATCGAATGAATCAAATCGAATCATGAAAATAAATAATTATATAACTGTTTTGCTCACTTGGGTACTTTTGGTCAATTAATTGCATAATTTGTACGTAAGGACTCGGATTGAAACGATCGGACTTATAACGCGCATCTTCAATCGTAATCGGTCTGTACGCCAATTGAATGGGATATAGCCGACCGGGTACCTAAGTATTATAATTAAAATTTTTTTATTAAAATTGCACATTCCTTTTGTAAAGTAAAATTGCAACAACGAACGGTGCGACACGGTTGATAATTAAATAAAAATGCAACTAACTTGTATAACTCGTACATCTTCCTGAGCGAAATAATTACTAAAGAGTTGTATATTGATAGTAGCCGACATGAGAATCAACTTGATGTCCGTTCGTTGGTGAATAAGGCACTTCATAATTCCCAATAAGAAGTCACCGTGTAAATGGCGTTCGTGTACTTCGTCCAGTACGACCACATCGTATTGGTTTAAACCCGAGTCACCTGAAACCTACAAATAATAATATGTACAACACTATAGTATTTGCAACAATACTAACGAAAGAACGACGAGCAACAAATTCCATTTAGCGTATAAGTCATTGAAATTAAATTTCACACGTTTTATCGACTTTTCCACTCTTAAAAAAATGCCTTTGCGTGGAAAATGTTAGTATTAACCAACGATTTCAAAGGATATTTTGTTATCTTTGAAGAGTTCTTTTTTCGTTTGTCTCATAGGTAACAAAAAACAATAAAAATGGTATAAATATTTACAGCAATAATTACTAATTCGATTTATTATGTTGTAAAAGGGGTTTTTCATTAAATAAATAAATAAATAAATAAATACATTGAGAAAATCGACTTTACCTGCCGCAGAAGCAATCCTTCCGTTATGAAAGTAATTTTGGTATCCTGATTTCTCTGTTTCTCAAATCGTATCTGATATCCAACTTCGTTACGATTTTCCGTCAATGTTTCAAAAGCAACTCTTTTGGCCAATGAGATACACGCTATACGACGCGGTTGTGTACAAGCTGAAAAAAAAAAAAAAAAAAAACAAATGCATTGATGTCCAATAAATTTGATTACTTGTTGATTTTTTTTTTTTCTTAACAGAATTGCCTACCAATTTTTCCAAAACCAGCGGAGTACAAATACTGCGGCACTTGGGTAGATTTTCCGCAACCCGTGTCGCCGGCTATGATGATAACCCTTTCGTCTCTAACGGCGTTAATGATTTCCTCTCTATACTGCGCCACCGGCAAATTTGCTTGACTTTCTCTGAGTTTCTTTAATTTGTTAAATTTTTCTTTTTGCTTGAAATCGAGATACAGTACTATGACGTCTTTGAATTGACTCAATTGAACATCGCTAAGTTCCCTGGTCTGCGGTACTCTGGCAAATATCTCTCCGAAGCTTAGATTTATATCAATATTAATGCAATGAGATTTGCGATAAGTCGACGGCACACCAATGGCATTTAAAGAAACATTGGTGTTCAACGATTCATTTTTTTTCCCCAATTTCTTTTGAACCGTTTCGTATTTGTTAACGAATCGCCAAAAATCTTCGGTGTCCTGTACGAGGTTAGGATTGGCGGAGAATACTTTGCTAAATTCATACTTATACTTGAGAAAAGAAAAATCGGCGTCGATGTAATCATCGGCGGAATGTTTTGAGCTTTGCGGCTTCGAATGTCGAATCGATTCTTCGCTTCTGCGTTGCCTATGCGTTTCGCCATATTTTTCGTAACTCTGAGGACGATTGTCGTCGTATCTGTGACGTTTCGTCGTGCCATAATCGCCGTGTCTGTCGTCCGCTGATTTTTTACGAGACCTCCGTCGCGAATCCATTCTTTTATTGCGAGATTCGTAGATTGACTATTGTTTACTTTCTATTAATACACGATCGTCGCCGGGACATTGTGTTCGTGTATTCAATTTCAAATGTATTCCATTTTGAGGTTTTGTTATTCATAACATAACCTAAACGTCATTATTTACTACAAACTCTTGTAGTTATTTATCACGCACATGCCAACTTGACATTTCCGAGGCACAGCTGTCTCTCATAGCCTTATAGAAGTTAATTAATCACCCGTTTATTTTCAGATAAGTAGACGTTGTGTTCTACGTAAAAACATAAGACGCGACTTTTCGCACCATTCCGGATTGTTTACCCGGTGCGAATAGGGCGGATAGCATCCGTGCGTTCCTTAAATCATATGTTTTTATTGTTCTATCTCTTACTAATCAATTGTGATAGAAAGAGATAGAATGATAAAAATATGAATTAAGGAACGCGCGGTACACGTTCCGTTTACCATATACGGTCCGTGGGAGACAGATTACTCCAGAAAAATTGTAATTATTGTAAACGCAATTTATCGAAAAAAGAAATTTTTGTTCGACAAATACATTAACAAATAAACAGTTTCTCGCTGTTTTTAGATCAGTATTGTGATTATTTTAATTACTGTATCCAAGGAGTGCGAAAGAAATCCGCGAATAGGTTTATAGGCATCGACCGTATTACGGTAAAAATCAGTTATCTCGTCCGAAGAAAAGCATGTCTCTCACGTACTGCGAAATGCGGTACACGCATATGGTTTTCATAGTACAAAATTTGGAAGTTGGAAAACTTTTTTTTAAATAAAAACACCTGAAAAATTCAAAAACAATGAATTCAGTGTGAAATTGATGAAAAGACGAATCTTTTTTATTCCTACTAAAATCGAAGCATTATATTTCGTTAAACAATGGCAGTAGGATTAAGAACAGGTGGTTACGAAATCGCTGAAAAAAATATATGTATGTGTATAATCATTATATTTACAATAATCGCCTATGAAGCAGGTACATTCAATGTTTCTCCTTCCTCCTCATTCAATTCTTGATTTTGTATTTTTTTTTTTTTTTTTTTTCATAAAAATACATTACTGTAATGTGCACGATAATCAATAGACTAATACTGATAAGATCTCTCGATTGAGTGATCATCGAGATCTCGCGAAATTTTGTGTGTCGGGACACCGAAGATTAAATGGCACTATGCAGCAAAAATTCATGCGTTAGCGTGAGTTTATCGCTAAAAGTGAAAATTAGCTGATTTACGGAAATTGAAAATAATTTTTCTTCGCGAATTTTTTATTGCGATATCTCGAAAACGCAATAGTTTTGGTGCGATCGCGAAAAAAAAAAAAGAAAAAATAAATTTCATCCGAGACAACAAAAAATCGAGCCGAGTTTTCGGCGGCACTTCCTCAACGTCGGCTCGACCGGTGGTTCGGGATTACATATACTCGCTCTCGATACACTCTCACCGGACAGTGAACCTTCTATCGAAATTGTTTCGTCGTTGCAACTTTCATGCCACGGCAAGAGATCGTGTTCTATTATATTGGTTTCTACATTGTTAGATTCGTTAGACGAATAATCGCGTTTCGTCGCCGAAAATCGAGGATCGACGGGATCGACGGAATCAACAGGAACTCGATGTCGTTCCGTTGAAAAATGATTTTCGTGCAAAACTATGGCGGAATCGCGTTTACGATTGTCGTGATTGATAAGAGTAAAAGTTTTATTATCCGCGTCCCGTATAAATTCGAAGCGTTCGTCGACATTCGAATAATCGCCCGTATCGAACTCATTACTAATTGCCATTTCCTCGAGCGGCAGCAATGCGAGTTTGCAGGGATAAAGTGAAAATTCAATTTCGCACAAATCCTGCGGTGTCTCGGGTGACGTTGCATTAGCGACGTTGCTATTCGCAAATTCCATATTAGCGTGAGCCAAAATTTCTTTTTCCAAAAATATTCTCAATGATTTTTTGCTCGATTCGATGTTCTTGAGATTTGTACGTATCCCCGTTTGCTTCAAAACTGCGCAATCGTCGAGACTTATCTTCATTTTCGGCAATTTAGAGTGACGATAATCCATCGATTTTGGACTATTGTGAGCCGAACGACGTGGCGAATAAGCGAGAAGCTTGTCGACAATTGATCTCGATGATTTAATCGAATCGGTATCGTTGGTTGAGTCTTTACGTTTTGGACTCTTCAATACTGACGGTGAATCTACTGGCGGCGACTGTCACTTGCATGACAAAAAAGACTGATCCGATTGCTTGCGATGCTGATACGTAAGTGGCGCTACCAATCTGCTGTCTTTGCTCTTGTAATGCTCGTTGAAATCGAGACGCACGCTTAATAATTGAAGCGATACGTCTTCGGCTGAGGCGAGCATCAGAAGGAATTTCTTCACGCGGTCCTGCAATTCATGAATTTTTTATTTATTTATCAATGATTTTTTTTCTAAATCACATTTCGCAAATTTTTCAGACTAAGAAATTTTTTTTTTTTTTAATTTCTTAGTATCTTTGTTTATTTTTTTTAATGCGAATCTCGTAATCACCTGATATGTACGGGACAATAGTTTCAACTGAATCGACAGTGTATTGAGATATTTCGTGAAAGCAGTTTGTCTCTCGACGTTCTCCGCGTCGGTACTGTTGGATCTTCCCCACTTGTTGGTTTGCTCGCTCGTCACATCAACGAACTTATCGACGTTTAAACGCGTCTCGTACTCTTGTGTCGCGCGAGCGAGAAAAGTTTCCTCGAGATTTTGCAGATCGAGAATTGGTCCGTAAACCGAACGCAGATGATCCATCAGTTCCTGAAAAAGTGCGAGCGATTAGAAAAATGTTTAACTTAGAATCGGAGCCGAGAAAAAAATCGTTGAGAATTGTTGGGAGTTTTTCATTACCTGGGAATCCTCGTCCAACAAAGTTCCGTGTCTCACGGAATCTACGAAGTGATTGTGCGCAACTATTATATCGTCGAGTGAAGAAGCCTGTCGTAGTTGTTTGGCGAACACGTCCCACGAGCATTCGATCACCTTGAAAATTAAAATTTTTGTTTAGTAGAAGTAATTTTTGTTTTTTTTTTATAATTTTTTTTTTTCCTCGTAGAATTGTCGAATATCGATGAATTTTTTTTTTTACCTCAAACAAAAAGTAATACTGCATCTGATGAACCAAATGTACCATACTACTCGTTATCAGATGTATGTGATTCTGAATTGGCAGAACTTCGGGCATTTTTCGAAACATCTTTGCCGATGTCGTTTGTTGCTTCCAGATAGCCGATAGGATGGACTCCATGCGTTTGGCTCGCCACAGCGAGAAGAACACAGTTTGATATGTTTGTCGGCACGGCTCGAGAATCTGTAATGAACCGTAGAAACGTATAAAGAACCGGAAGTATCGCTGATGAATTACTGATTTTTCGACTCGATTTTCAAAAAAAATATTAATCTTTCACTCCCAATGAATATAAGTAAAATATTGTATTGCATTTTTAATCGTGAAATTTCGTATAAAAGTTAATCGGACGAAGAAAAATAGGGTTGCGATATCATTCAATATTAAAATTAAATATATAGATTTGAGTCAATGTTCGTAACAAACGGCGCCCGCAATTTTTTGAATAGCATGCGAAATAGTACTGAAAAATAGTACTAAATCCAAAATCTATCGATAGAATTGAAGGTATTTATTAAATATCAATTTCCTTACCGTTCCAATAGGGCCGTCGACGTTGTAATCGAGAATAAAAACGTCCCAACCAGTTTCGCTTTCCGACGGCGCCAATAATCTAACGTCCAATCGTCTCTGTACATCTATGTCTTCTTGCTTTGTACAAGTTGCCCTTATAGCCGTTTCGAGGATCGATGATATGTTGTGCGGATACAGCGAGTTCGCTGGTTTGGTCAGTTCGGATCTGTAATTTTTTAAAAATCCTCCGACGTAAGCTGCGCGTTACAATACAATATAATTTTTTCATAAATAAAAAAAAAAAAAAAAAAAAAAAACGACTTCAAGAAGGTTAAAGAGTTTCTTCGCGTTGTTTGTTTTTTTCTCTTGTAAAATAAGTAATTGAGTAAATGTTTATAATAAAATTAATTATGAAAATTTTTTCGAAGAGAATTTGCTCTTTTGATTGAATTCTTGCGATATCGCAGACGTATATCAATCTAAAGTATCGAAAAACCTTCTCGATCGGTTTCGTGTCAATATAAATATTTTTCTTACTCGAGTAGATGCATGAGATGCTGTATAAAGTGTCCCTGTCCGAGCAACAAGTATCCCTTAATCCCCTGAAAATGATCCATCAGTTGATACTGTTTCATTAATATTTCAACGACTCGGGTGGAAGTTTCTTTGTAGGCAGCATCCATCATTGATTGCAACGGTCCATCGGGATCCATATCGAAGAACGTTTCTACTACAAAAGCACAAAAAGCAAACATGAAAAACATGTTAAAAAATCCATTAGTTTCCACGTTTCTGATCGAAGATGTAATCTACTCACCGTTGTATTCTTCAGGATTATTTCTCAAGTTTTCCGTACCGCGTCCTTGCAACGGTGAAAAATCTTTGCAAACTTCGCGCAAAAAATTGATACTCTTTCCAGTGCCGAGAATTTTCTTAGCTTGCGATTTACTGATAAAACTCGGCACCATCGAGTCGCGAACTTGATATTTCTCATGCCACATTCTGTCGCCACCGACGTCGGCACATGCCTCGATGAAAAATTCTTTGTACGGATCGTCAAGTTCGCCGTCGGCGATCCAACGTATCAACATATTGTAGAGAGGATCGCAAACGCTTTCGAGAATTCTTTTGACGAGTTTTTTCACACCGGCGTCGCCGTGATAACTGAATTCGTACACCGCTGATGCGAGAGCCCCACCTTTTTGACTCTGACACGCTCTCACGATACTCGCGAGCCATTTAAGCGTTTCCAGGGGATCGTAGACCCAGAGATGCAGATGGGACAACGTCACACCGTCGAAACCGAGTGGTCCTTGCGACCTAACGGATTAACGACAAAATTACTAATTGCCAATATATATTTTTCTCGTTGCATTGGCCTTTAACATTTAACGAGAATTTTTTTGTTCTAAAGACAACTTTTTCAACTATTTACAGTTTTCCAAAGAATTTACTTTGATATTGTGGAAAGAAATCTACCGGATTAACGACAAAATTACTAATTGCCAATATATATTTTTCTCGTTGCATTGTTATTTAACATTTATCGAGCATTTTTTTGTTTTAAAGACAACTTTTTCAACTATTTACAGTTTTCCAAATAATTTACTTTGATATCGTGGAAAGAAATACTTAAGTCGCTCTTGTCATTTCTAAAGTACGAGTTAAAATATTTTGTCAACGTTGATTCGTGTATTGATTAAGTTTTATAATTTTTTTTTTGTAATTTCTTGCTTCGGTTGTGTATTCTAATTGTTTTTGAATGCTTCGGCAATGAACGGGAATGAACGGCAATGATTTATAATGTTTTCACAATTAACATTGATAATCCTTGCCTGTTGACTTGTTCCTGCATTATGGCGATAAAACGATAGTATTCGGACAATTCTTTGTGCAAAGCAGCGACGAAACTATCGGCGACTCTGCTGGCGCCAGCCATCGACATTCTTTCCAATCCGCGTCTAACGACGTTGTGCAAATATCCCAATTCGCTGAGTCGCAATACCGCTTCTTTGTGCGATCTGTTTACGTTCGCCGTTGGATCGATTTGAAATCCATAGTTTGAATCGAGTTTCAGGACCTTTCCCTCGATTCCTTGAAAGGAATATATCAAATCCTGCACCAGTACAGCTTCGGAGGTGCAACCCTCGTTGAATATTTTGCTCACGTTTGGCGGAGCGCCGCGAAGAATTGTTTCATTCGTCGCCAACGGCACGATTTGCGCGTTGGTGCAACAAGTCTGAGATGATTGACCTGTGAATGAAAAAAAATATAATAAATATTATTCAAGTCGAGAGAAAAATATTTCGATTGAATTTACGCGGAGGCATTGGGGGGCTTACCGCTGGTAGATGCGATCGACGAACTTAAACCGAATCGAATATCCGGAAATGAGTAAATTCTTTCTCTAAGCTGATCAGCGGATTGGCTTGTATGCATCATAAATATCAAAACGCTGACACGATTCTTCATAGGCTATGAAAATACGATTTACAATTTGATAAAATTGTAACAGTTTAAATAGAATGAATAATTCATTTTCAAGCGATGAACGAATGTCGGGATTATGGAAATATCGTAAGAGTGGGTAACATTACTTGTCGAAAAAACACATTTTTATCGTGTAAAACTATTTTTTCGTTATGGCCGCCTAATTTTTTTTGCCTACCTGAGAACATTGAAACTAAAGTCTTTTTAATATTTTTTTCAAGTAAAAAGTTAACAAACTTTTTTTAAATTAAAAAAAAATTGTTATATATTGTGTAATAATAATATTTATTATTATTGTTTAGTAATTATTAATTCATTTAATTTAATTTATGAATTTTTCAATACTAATAATACAATAATTGTAATTATTATTATTATTTTATGTTTCACTAACTTCCAGTAAAAAACGTTAAGCATCAGACAAAAATATTGCAAGAAAAACCAAAAGAATTGATTGTGCAAAATGTAATTTACAACGTTTGGTGGTAAAGTTACCTTGTCTTTCAGGTCATTGTGCAGTTTGTCGAACTCTATGGCATCTCTTGTGGATAGTTTGCTCTTTATATGACTAGCTATCGATGTTTCATCTTCACGAAAATTTTCTGATCCTTGCGTCGATGATAATAATCCCAGCGAAAATCTCATGAATTTTCGTATCACGTCTGCAACCAAAAAAAATATTTGCAACCCTGAAAATGCTTTTTGAAAAAACATCGATATATTTAGTTAAACTTTTGCTAAACTAAATGCTAAACTTTTTTTTAACATATAGCTGGAACTTTCAATTTATTTTTGGACAACTCAGTTATAAAATCAATCACCCGTCATAATAAAAACTGTATGATGCAAAATTAGAGCAAAAATTCTTCCTACGACTGGAAAAATAGGAATTCGTCATCGCGAAAAAGAAAGGCGACGTGGACGAGTAGAAATTAACGTAAAAATGGAGATAACAATAGTGAAAAATTGAATAAATCAAAAGTCAACGATCGATGAGTTAAATTAGCGTATCAAAAAGAAAAGTATATGTTCAACATAACCCTACCTGGTTTCTGTTCGCCACATAGCGAGATAACCATTTTCTGAACCAGGTCGCTAACCGTTTCAGCTTCGCCGACGCTCATTGTAGCTTAATAATCAATTAACGTTCGCGCAAACAACAAAAAACGTCGCAATCTATCTAATTACAAAACTCGTCCGTCTCTTCTCATTTGGTACACACAAACTGACACTTGTTGTGTTTGCCTATTCCGCGCAAAAGTTTCTTTGCCCACCGTGATCCGCGAGCAATTTCACACTGTTTTACATAGAAGTAAAAAAAAAAAAACATAACATCTTCATGCTTCGCGAAATTACCGCCGGGGATCTCTTCGGACAGTGGCGCATTCTCTCCAATTTATCCTCTCATTTATGTTAGGTTGTGTCTTTCGTCGATCGAGTGAACAATGTTGACAGTCGAATAAGCAGAGATATTGTCGCAGTAATAATATTATTTTCTCTAAAAACACCTCCATTTCATACCTTAAACATTCTCGCATCAAAATAAATAAACAAGAATAACACTTTTTTCTACAAAGTGGTCGATAAAATTTCGAGAAAACAAAAATTTAAAGAAAACTTTTTTTCATTCAAGTGTTATTTTTTACTTTTTTCGTTCATCGTTCGAACAATTCGTCAAAGTTTATTTATTTTTCACGCCGCAGTTCGGTAGAGAAACGCGGAATATGAGCGAAGAAAAGGAAAATCCTAACGAGATGGAAATCGACGAGGGTAACGTAGCCGCAGTTGATGCGCCGATGGAAGTCGCTCACGGGTCGGCCGACAGGAGTTCCGCAACACTTGCGAGTCCTAACAATGCTTTTCGCGTTATGGCATCATCTGGCACCGTGGGTTCTGTATCTATTAGTCTTCATCCTCTCGTCATTATGAATGTCAGTGAACATTGGACGAGACTCAGAGCCCAAGAGGGGAGCGACCAATTGGGTACGATTAATCTTTTTTCATTCCAATTCGCCAATTTTTTATTGAAATTCAAACTAATTTACGTGTATTTAATTTTTTTTTTTTTTCATTGCTCAATTTTTTTGCAGTTTACGGAGCTCTGATCGGCAAACAAAAGGGTCGCAACATCGAGATAATGAATTCGTTTGAATTGTTGTTTTCCTGCATCGGCGATGACGTCATTATCGACAGGGATTATTACACCACTAAAGAGGAACAGTTTAAACAAGTTTTCAGTCAGATGGATTTCTTGGGATGGTATACAACCGGCGAAACTCCCAACGAGAGGGACATAAGGGTTCATAAACAGTTGTGTGAAATAAACGAATGTCCCGTATTGATGAAGTTGGATCCGCGACCGAAAAATACCGACGTAAGTTTGCGCCGATTTGCCGACTTATCAATGTCGAAAGTGGCGATGAAAAACTCATTTTTAATTCACACATTTCTCTGTATTTTTCGTTCAAGAAATTATTATTTTCTTATAGCACTTGAAACCGTTTTACAGTCAGAAATTGCTGTAATATCACAATTTTCTAATCAGTAAAATACACGTTATGTACAACGCGTGTGATGTTTCAGTAACAATGACTACGTTTACGCGAGGAAAATACTTCTTGAGTACCTTATGTATTTTTATAGATATAGGAATACTACTGCGGTTGATAAGATACACAACGAAACTTCGTTGTGGATGAACGTAGTCATTGTCGAGAAGGAAATTGTAACGTTGTTGCACAGCATTTCTTCAATTTCCAATCGATTCAAAATTGTTGCTTATAGCATTCTTTTCATCGCAAAATTAAACGATCGCGAAAATTAAAGAACATATTGATTCGCGTAAATTGTTTTTGAAATTAACTCCAAAACACGTATATGTATTTCCTATAATTTCGTTTGTTACCGAATTACATTATTCATTGATTTTATCCGATAAATTCACAGTCGATACATCCTTCCGACTTTGGGCGGTAATTTTCGTTACGATTCAAATCGTGTGATGTAAATTACTTTAATTCACTTTCAGCAACTACCGGTTTCCATGTACGAATCGGTGATAGATTTGGTATCCGGCGAAGCTACGATGTTATTCGTACCGTTAACTTATACACTTGCGACCGAAGAAGCCGAAAGAATCGGCGTCGATCACGTTGCGAGAATGTGTAGCAACGATCAAGTCGAAAGTTCTTTGGGTAATTATTTTAAGACATCATTTTTTCAAGATAATTTTTTAATTTTTTTTACTTCGAAAAAAGTGACCACATAAATTTTTCATCGGAGATTTTTTTTATTACCATTTTCTGCAATATGCAGTCTTATTCTACCAATGTTTGTATTTGTTCGGAGGTACAAAAAAAAAACTGATTTATGCGATTGGTTGATTTTTTTTTAGTGGCGGAACATCTCGTTGCACAGCACAGCGCTATCAAAATGTTGCATTCGCGAGTTAAACTCGTTCTGCGATACGTCCAGGCGGTTGAGAGCGGTGAATTGAAAGGCAATCACGAGGTTCTCCGAGCAGCTTGTTCGTTGGGTCATCGTCTACCGGTTCTCGACACGCCGAAATTTCGAGCGGATTTTTATAACGTACGTAAAACTTTTAAAAAATTAACTTTACTTCACTCTCTTTGCACAATTATTTTCGTATTTACGGTGATTGCCATTTACCATTTTAGCAATGCAACGATTTCGGTCTCATGACGTATCTCGGAATAATTACCAAAGGTTGCAACGACATCAATCAATTCGTCAATAAATTCAACATTCTCTACGATAAACAGTGTATGGGTCGGCGTCTGAGAAGTTTCTTTTTCTGATAGTTCTGTTGTAACTCTTTCAGCTGTAATTGTTCTTTTTTTTCTTATATACCTCATGGATTTGGCGCAAATAAAATTAAGAAATATTCCCAAACGAAATAGCCATCTATTTCTATACTTCGTTGCGCGGAGAAAAAAAATGAAAATTCTTTAAAAGTGTACAATTTTACATAGGAATTACTCTCCCGAGTAGCCGTGTGTGCGAAATTATATCGCAACACCAACGATTCCCGATAAATCTCAATGCTATAAGATCCATTGCGATTTTTTTTCCGTGATATACACTGTCTGTTCGTATCTCGTCGAGAAATTTAGTTTCAATATTTCCAAAGTCGACAATTTATTATTAACTTTGCTCCGCGAAGAAAATAACGAATAAATATCATCACAAAAATGTTTACCTTCAGAACATATAATTTTTTTTTCTATGCCGTCGGGTTGAAAAAAAAATTCATTGGAATACATTAAAAATTTATTAACATTTCCTATTATATACAATTTATATTTATATATCTACATATATGTATATGGCGATAATATCTGCTTTTCATATCGATTGTCCGCAAAGCAAACAGCGTAAATTACGGCATCAATTGCAGACGCCATATCTCGTAGCCGATGTCTTCGCCGACGAGGATTTTTCAATTGTCACCGTGAATCGCACACTGTTTGCTTTGAAAAAAACCATCGAAATATTTCCTCCGTCCGACGTTATTTCAGTTTTTTTTTTTTTTTTTTTTTTTTCAATCATATGCTCGATGCTGGCAATCGAGTTGAGCTCATCGAATACATTATTCACGTTTTTTAAAATGGAAGACCGCTTTACAATCCGAACAACGCCCTCTCCGTATCATTGTTCATAGGCCGCTACTTTTATTCGATGAGACAACTCGTGTAGCGTATTAGATTTTTTTTTTTTTAATCTTTCAATTACCACTTTCGCATACACGCGAACGCCCGGATTTTCCAATGGGTTTTCTTCAGTAAAAAAAAAACTGTCTATGCGAAGAAAGTGTCTACACTTTGGAAATCACTCGCTCTCAACATTTTACCTATCAATATATTAACTTTATCAATTGTATATAGTAATTTGACTTTTTTTCGTTTCATACCCTTGTTTTACAAACATTACTGTACAAAATATAGTATAGTA
Organism: Cryptus armator; assembly: GCA_963971235.1. Classification (NCBI taxonomy): domain Eukaryota; kingdom Metazoa; phylum Arthropoda; class Insecta; order Hymenoptera; family Ichneumonidae; genus Cryptus; species Cryptus armator. Next base: position 9,851,375 of record OZ020242.1, on the reverse strand, counting down.
TATTGTGCCGCGTGGTCAATTATTGCCTGTTATTTGTCATCGCGTATCTCGGAGTTTTAACCGTCTCAGTCACGTTTACACTGTAGTAAACACCTTTTTGCGTCACCTGTACTGTAAAGAAAAATAATCGTTGCAAATCGCGTTTCAACAATAACTCTTTCAACACGAGAAAGGAACATCACAAAAAATCATATCCCGTGAGCGATTGCACGTGTTTTCACAAATCGTCGAATTCATCATCGAAAAACGCGAAACCGCGTTTTTTTTATTTGATTAATTAATGAAATCGCAATTTTTTTTTTACATCAATTTCTCTATAAAACAAAAAATTTTTAAAAATAGAAATAGACGTAAATTTAATTTAAAAAATTCGTGAATGAAAGGGTTAAAACGACTCCGGATAGTTTTGATTCGATAAAAAAGGAAAGAAAACAGTTCACTGATATTTCTACCTGATATGCTTGAATTTTTGTGTTCATAACTGTTCGGTTTTAGTCGACGTTGATTTTTTTTTTTTTTTTTTTTTTTTCACATCTTTTGATAAGCATATATGAATCGTCGCTTTCACCACGACACTTGATTACACTTTGATCTCGAGTCTCAAATGAAAAATTTCACTAAAATCTTTTCGTGTTTATGTTAAATATTTATCGCGCTGTTGCGGATAAACGTTATACGGCTCAACGTCTCTGACTCAGCAGGTGTGGCATTTTTTTTTTAAATTTATTCGACGCTCGACGTCGATAGGCTGTCTTCGATCATCGTGGCCAATACATCCACGAGAACGGACAGCATAGCGTCGGGCTAAGGACTCGGCTTATCCATACCGATCAATTCCTCAAACAGGCTGTTGCGCCCTTTGACCCTTTCCTCGATTGTGCGAACCGCGAATCTCAGCGTTGCCGCTGCCAAATCCCCGACCGACCATCGACGATCAGTCAACACTCGGCTCACCGTATCCAGCTGAAAAATTTCATATTATTTTCATCAATACTTCGTTTGCATACGGAAAAAAAAACAAAACCAAAATCTCCTCTACGATAATTCAATTATATCGAAGGCGAAGATTATAATTTGTTTAGATAAAATTGACGAAATTTATTGATTGATTTGATTCGATTGATCGAAGAAATTATTTTTAAAAAATTCAATTTGAAAAAAAAAAAAAAAAAAACCGGAAGTGAACTTTTTTTTTTCAAAGAAACATTTTTTTTTTAAAGATTTTGAGAATCTTATTTTTTTTAAATTTTTTATGGATAAAAAACGTTGAATTATGAATATTACGAAGTTAATTTATTTAAAAAATGGAAGACGATGTATTTTATTCGCGCTTTACCTTTGATAAGCTCGGGTTGCCGGAAGTGTAATATATCAGTCTGGGAACACCGGCCAACGAAGCAGCCAGCCATTGAATAACCAGTTTTAATTGAGGATCACCTTTCAAACGTGATCCACAGCCCCAATTACCGGTTGCCACGGGTAGTATACCTCCTCCTTGAGGACTACTGTCTCCCGGTAACTGTCGACAAATTGTTGAATAAAAATTAAAACGTTTCAGGGATATCCACCAGCGATACCGAACAAATACCGATAAAATAAATTAAATTTTTTATACTTCAACTCCCATAAATAACACTTATATCGCTAATTTTTCGAGCTTTCGATTCAATATCTACGAATTATTGATTATTTATTTATCAAATCGGTAATGAGATGAATAAAAATTATTTTTATGGATAATCGAAGAAACTATAGTTCGCGTGATATTTTTTGCGAACCTTTTTATCGTCGAAATGGAATAGATTTCTCTTGCGAAATGTTATTAACATTTGTTTTAGAAATTCATTGATTTTTTTATGTGCGCCGAAAGAGAAATTCGTGGAGTATATATACGTATTCAAGTGCCGAGCGAAATATTGTTAATCAATTTTCATTTGCTATTATTTTTTCACGTGTGTTCGCCGTCTACTGAGCGCAAGCTGCGAATTTGTAAAAAATTAGCATCGAGATACTTGTATTTAGCGCAAATTTTTAAGCACCCAAAGGAGGGGGGAAAAAGCGATACGATGAAAAAACGTTAAACTCACACCTTGCAACATCGTAAGTTATTTCCACGCACGGCAAATGTATAGTGCACAGATCTTGCTGACAAATTGAAAGATAGAACGAGAGACAGAAAGATATATTGGTATTAGTTAGAAGGTACGTTTGTTCATTAAGGTGAAGAAGAATTTGAGTATTAATTCCAGTTGCGATTTTGAAAAAAAAAAAACACTTTTACATGGAGCTAATAAATTTAATTCGCGATAGTTAGCAACATTTTTGTTATATTCCCGTATTAAAAAAAAAATCGATCGATACTTATTGGAAAAACTACGAAAATTCAATATTTTTTTTGTCGATTACACTTTTTTTTTTTAATAGTTCTTCAATCGATTGATCTCTTCGATAACAACGTTTTAGTGTTTTCGTCAACAAATTAATTATTCATTTTCATTTTATTATTGATTTTTTCTTTTTTTTTTTCGTTTTCTGGTCGAAATTATTCTTCGGTGACAAAATCGGAATTAAATAGTGATAAACTATTTTTGTATTCATATACAGTAAATACGCGTCCTTCTGATTTTATTCACGTGAGATGAGACGGAAAATAAGAAAAAAACGTAAGCGCTGTGAATGAAGAAACAACTAAAATGTATTCGCGAATGAGAGGAATGTTTTCTTCGGTAAAATTTTGGGGGCATTCGTTGAAATGTATTAATTTCGTCATTTCAAACAGCACAATAACAGCCGACGCGAAAAGGGGTTAATTAAACATTTTCAGTACACAGCGGCACCTTATTTGTAATGTCCGATGTTTTTATTCCACAATCCGAATCCTCGCGGTTTCTTCTCGTCTCAATTTCGCTATTTTCCGATCCTGATATTCCGTGCAATGACGTCGAAGGCAGACAGACCGTTGTTTCCTCGTCAACCAAAGTCTGCAGTACTTCGGATGTAAAAGTCACCGCCCAAAGCTTTCTACGTTGCGAATTTTTTATTTCCTTCGCGTCTATCGAAGCTTCGCTGTGGATATCTTCGCAACGAATTTCGTCATCCGATTCGCAATCCTGCGTATCGTTTCTCTCAGAGGTCTTCCGTCGGCACAACGCGATTTTATTATTTCATCACAATATTATTATTATTATTATTATTATTATCGTTATTGTGCTTTTGTACATTTGTTTTTTTTTTTTTATTGTTAGGTTTCGTCTGTCTCTCATTCCATCTTTAGGACTTTTCGTTTTTAGGCTTTTCGTTCAAAAATGAAAAAAATAAATAAAATAGGAAACAAATATCTTACCGATTGTTGCCGTTTATTTCGCTGCCGCGCTAATTCCAGACTCAAACTTCGCACGGCCAGCGCGAGTTTATGCTTCTGTTGTACGTCGTTCGGACACATCAGTGGCTGAGGTTCGCCTTCCTGTACCGGAACACCAGCGAAAGATTCGCTCAATGCTCTTCGCAGCAGAGAACCCGCGAATTGCACGACTGCTCTGTCTCTCGCGTCCATCTCTCTGTTTTCGTCCGACGCTATCGGATCTTCTAGCCATTTGGATAATTGATCGTAGACTTCTTCCAATTCGGAGCAGAAGTCTGATCGGTTACAAAAAAAATAATTTCAGCAATTATTTTTACATTTTTTCAACCAATTTTTTTTTTTTTTTGTCAAGCCGTTACTCTCCCTTTTCGAAAGTATTATAAATTCTCAGTGGACAAACGATGTTTCAATAATTCATTTAAAAAAAAACATAAATTTAATTGCAACTTTTAAGAGTCCAAATATCAGAAAAATTTTAATAACGAAAGTGCAAAGGTAATAGGAGGATAAAAAAATCTCACCTGAACTGTACTCGGTACTAAAACTATATTTACTGCTAGCATTGGTGTCCCTTCTTTGCAGACCGGGGGGTTGTGTTTGTCTGAATCTACCGAGCCATCGTTGTTCCGCTTCCAATGATTCTTTGAGAAAATCTTCGTCGACGGTTTCGTCGCGCAACACGAAACCCCTGGAACCTCCTCTCTTCACTCTGTCGAAAGCAAATAGAAAAAGAAACATTTTAATTTTAGATTAATTTTTTATTCTATTTTAAAAATTTTTCGTAATCAGAACCATAAAAAGGATTTGTTTCTCAAAATCGTTTTTATCAAACGAATTCGTAAAATATCAAAAAAAAAAAAATGTTTACTTGATATCCTGATCGCCAACGTGACTTCCGGTCACACTGATGCCAACGGCATAACTACTTTCGCCAGAAGAATTTTCCGACGAACGAGAACCCGTTGCGGTGCTCTCGCGGTGCAAAGCTTCTTTGAGTCGCTGTGCGAATGTTCCACGTCTTTCCGGTGTATCCAATTGAGTACTGTAACGCCTCGTTAATTTCTGCTCTTCATCCTCTGCGACGAAAAATATATTCACAACATTTTTTTAATAATTATTCATGAAATCACAAAAAAAAGGCAAAGTACGTTTATTCCGCTTTTTTTTGTACGCTAATTCTCTTCTTTTCGAAATCGCAACGAGTAACTAAAGGATAGAAAAACTATTGCATTTGTGCGTAAAAAATTGGGCGGTTCTTCGTGATAATTTTCAACGGCACACGGCTGCGAATTTCCAATTTTTTATACATTTTTTTTCGTTTACCTGGCGGATCGTCATCGATGGTATCTTTCGCGCTGTGAAAACTCTCTGTGCTTTGGCTATTGCAACTGCTATAGACGGACATCTGCCCGAGAGACTTCCGGTTTACCGGTAAAACTTCGCCGCTTGAGCCCAAAACGATGAATCGACTTCGGCGACTCGCTGTACTCGTGCTTTTTACGAGTCTCGGTGGACTCTGCGATCGGATCGAACGACCGTTCGGTCGCGTGCGAACCTCACTCGGTGCTTCGGCGTCTGACGTGTCTTTCGATAAAACTGATCGGAGAACAATTCAATTAACCATCAGTACGCGAAAAATTTGTACGATCGCCGATTTCATTATTATCGATTATCGAGATTATCGAGAGAGTAGAGAGTAACAACAAAATCGATCGCAACTCTTGTGATTTCAACTTTTGCAGTGAGAATTATTCGACAAACCTCGTTCCCCATTCGCTTTTGACGATATCGCTTTTTCTTCAGTCTCAACCTCCGGCGAGGCGCTGCTGAAGCTCTCGCCGATGGGCGATAGTCTTCTAGCGCCGGAAATCCCGTCAGGATCGGAATCCGATTTCCCCGATTCCGCTGGACTGCCCGGCGGTCGTCTTTGACGAAAACCCAAAAGGGATTTATTCATCTCGCGTAAAACATTGTCCTCTTCGAATTGCGTCAGCGGCAGTTTCGAGTAGTCCTCCGGATCCATGTAACAAACTGTTACCTATTTGGACGATAAGATATTTCAATCAATTCTCGTATCGCAAGCGATTTTTTTCGAATTATTATTCGTATATTTGTACGACTTGGAAATCATTTTTTTTTTTCTCAATAACAGTTTTATCTTTAGTTATTTTTTTTTCAGAGGACAATGAACACGGAGACGGAGACAAAATAATGATTTTCAGTAAAATTTTTTTTCTTTTTTGCGCACTTACGGGATTTGGTTCCGCTATACTTTCGTAAATAGCTTTGTGCTTCGGATCATTTATCCGCGATACATGTCGAGCGCCTTCAACTATTAGCACTTCGTTGTCTTCTAAGGCTTCGACGGACAAAATAGCAGCAAGAATTTCGGGATGTGTCGCTATCTGAAAACACAATCAATGCCCATATTTCGCGTTATTATCGACTCTGCCTTTTTTTTTATATAAATCAAATTGTTTTTTCTTTATTCACTAACAATCCTAAAAGAACTAAAAGAAGTTTCGTCAAGAAGACATATTTATTTTCAAATTTTTTCATAAACCTTTAAGCGATCGATTTTCGTCTGAATTCTCGTGTCTTCAAACGATTCGCTTAGTAATAAAAATCCATTGAAAAATTCTGTAAAAATTCTCGAATGAAGTTTAAAGTATATATATTTTTTTGTACAAAATTTTTAAAAAATTCAGATATTTATGTCATTATTATAGAGTTATACATAAAGGATCGCAATACGCCTCGTTTCGGATCGAATGGCTTTCGCGAGTAACGGGATCAACAAGTGCCACAGCTTCGCGATCTAATAACTAAACCCTTAAAAAACTAAACGATAGCTCAGTTTTCGCTGGCGTTATTCCGTTACATCTAAACATACTTACTTACATGTACAGTTTCTTGTGTGAGATCGTCCTCTAGTACACCGCCGCCGAATCGAGAAGTCGCGAAACAAACGTGAAGCAATCGCGATTCCGATTCTATTCTATCCATTCGTCCACCGTGACGAATAGTTAACGGACAAAGGGGGATGCTGCTCTCGAGCCAATCCTCGATAGTCAGCCACTGCTTCGACGTCATTACCTGAAGATACGTTGTAAATCTTCATAAATTCGCAATATTAATAATAAATTCCAAAAAAAAAAACTGCTTGTGAATTATTAGAAATTATTATTATTAGAGATCACAATATAAATAATAAAAATATTAATAATAATAGATTATTACATATTATTAAGATTAATTGCTATTGATTTATTTTATTGATAATACTAATTCATCCATTAATGATTATTTTTTTCACCCGATAAATTCGATATTCACCTGTCGGGAAACGATCATTCGTCCGTCGAGTGCCGATTCACTTTCCAGAAAATCGAAATAGTGCAATATACTCCGCAATTTGGCTTTCTGACTGTTTCTGAAATTTGAAAAAAAAATAAAAAAAAATAAATTATAGAGAAAACTCGGCAATGAAAATAAGAACAATAGAAATATCATTAAGAAGACTACGGAGCGGGAGAGGAGTGCTACGCCCACGAGTCGACCCCGCGGCAAACAGCCGGGGAAAAGGTCATCGCTGTACCAAAAGGTCACGACGACTTGCATTCGTCGTGACATTTCGTTCGATATGTGTCACGGAAAAGATTGAGGATACCTGCGGTCCATAGTAGAAGGAGTGGCCATGTCGTTCGCACCCGCGGTATATCGTCCATTTTTAATTATATTTTATGTTCTTTTTTCTTCGCTCTATCGCGATTAACGCGCTTTTACGCTGAGAGTGAAAGAAAAAGAGGTAAAAAATGATTACTGATATAAGATGAAATCGAATCCATCACAGTGGAGCTGACGGCTGCTCCGGCAAACCTCACAATTCTCAATGATGAATTATTAATTTTTTTCAAAAGGTTAAAAGTGTTTATCGGTCGCGGGAAATGTGTCGATGGCACGCATGTTAGCGCGGCTCATGCAGTGCACAAGGTAACGTAATTACGCGTCAAGTACACGTAATATCGAGTGCACGACATCGCGATTGTATGAATAGCTGCCAGCTGCGTCTCGTCGTTCTGTATCGAGAGACCTTGGATTGTGCCACTCGACGCTTGGACTCGGAACGTTTTGTTAACCGGTACCAATAAGCGGGTAAACAAGAACGGAGATCTTGGGACTGAGATGGTCGATCGTATTACTTAGATAACAGCCGGAAATTAACGTGTCCTACACCTCCGTTGACGCGTGTAGTAAACAACACGAACGACACAACGGAAACTTTGAATCTTCTATTTTTATCATTATTTTCGACAAAAAAGTTATTTCGGAGTTTATAATAAAAAGATTTAATTTTTTAATTATCGGAACTTTTTTTTAAGCCTTTTTTCTCGTCACGATTTTAAAACCTCCGATGCTATTTCGATCCCGGAAATTATTGATTTTTTTTTTTTTTCGTCGCACTTTTGTAATATTTTAACGAATATTGTGCTCTTATATTGAAAAAAAAATCGCACGTATGGAATGAACTATCGTTGAAAACATTCAATTTATATATTTACCAAACATTCGTTTTTTTTTAAGAAATAAGAGATTTTTTTAGAAAATAAAAAAAATTCCATCATTTTTTTCATAATACGATAGTTTTGAACACTATATTTTACTCGGTTTTTTATAAACTTTATAGGATGGAACTTTTTGTTTTTTTATTGCAGAAAAACTTTTCGAAAATTTGTTGAAAAAATGCACAACTTACAGATGCAGGTGTTTGAAGAAATTCGTAAAGTTGAAGTCACCGAGTGTGGGATGAGTCTTCATGGTCCGCTTTGGATAGGTCGAGAAGAACGCGTTGGCGAGCAGCGACGACGCAAACCCATAACTATATTCCACGCAGTCACCTGTAGAGAGAAAAAAAAAAAAAAAAAAAAAAAAACGAATGAATTTTTCCGAATTACAACTTCCGAGTAATAATTCCCGTTTTAATGAGCGGCATTACGGGACGTTGGGTTCAAACCGACCGCAGTCGTAATTCTTGGTGTCGCGCGTTAACGTCGTCGCATACCGAATTCCAGACATTCGTTATAGCGAAACTCGCGCGAAAAATTTTCCCCGAGTCGCGTACACGACGAAACGAGAAAAGTTTGCGAAACAGTTCCGTCACAATAATTCTCTCACCTTGCTGCTGAAGACTGAAGTATAGGCCGTGCGGTGGTTTCGTCGACCTCAGTGCCTTCGCTCGGTCCACCATACGCGGTATTGTTTTTTTGAAAAATAACTCTCGTTCCGACTGCAAAAGATCGTTTTCCACGAATTTTGCGAGACCGACGAAAAGATCCGGATCTTGAACGTCCTCTTCCGGATCGAGACTTATGCTAAAGTTCGAAAAAAAAAAAAAAAAAATAGTAATAAAGGCGAATCGTTCTTATATTAATATTTTTTTATAAAAACCGTTGAGAAAGTCGTTAAAAAAAATGTTAATGCAAATAAAACGACAATTTTTAACGTTTCAATATTTATATTCGAAATACTTTTCGTCGAAAGCGTCATAAATCATTTTCTTTTTCATCAAAGAAAAAAAAAAAAAAAACAAAACGAAAAGCAGTAAAAAATTTTATTGCCTCTACAGTCATAAAATCTCATTAAAACGACAATAAAGCAGTAAAAAAATTAGTTCGGCTCGTCGATAGGATGTCGGATCGATACGGTTGATTTCTCTAAATCATAAACTTCAGGATTCGATTATCACAGTTCTCGGGTGAAGATGTCGCGTCAGCGAGACAAATGAAGAAAGAGTTTCGAAGTTTGTATAGCGAAGTTTTTAGTAACGCAATAAGAGATCCCGCGGATCTAGCGACAGACCGAGCGAAAGAAAGACGGATAGAAACCTCCAAAAATAAAGTCCTCGTTCTCGTTGTGGAGTACGAGACGTAGTAGTAGTACGAGCTAAAGTCTCGTATAAATATATATGTATATATATGTATTTATATATATATAGAGCAATAAGTGTAAGAAAGATAGATAGACACAGAGGGAAATATCTATCGCATTTAGCAAGCAGGGGCAGCGGTACAAAGTGAAATAACTACGTGAGATCAGCGTCCGAATATAGTAACTGTTAGTAGTTACGGTCGTTACTCGACCGGCCGCACGCAAGTCTTCGCTTCATTTCGATATAGCGGTACGGAGAGAGGAGGGGATGTTTTCCGGGTTTGATATCGTTTTGTCGACACGAGCCAATCTTCGCAGGTAAGTAAGAATTTTTTTTCACTCACTTGCACATGTCATGGAGCCTTTGCATGGCGTCGAGAAGGTCATCGGAGTTTTGCGAAGCTCCGGCGCGGTCCAGTTGCTTAACGACGGCCGGCCACCACGGCAAATCGCACGGTAACATTACCAGAGCCATAGTGCCAAAGCTTTTTTTCTCCGAAGCTTATGGAACCTTTCGCTGATCATTGGAAATAGACAATAATTAATCGTAAAAAAAAAAACGAAAAAAAAAATTGCAATTGAAATAAATTTAATGAAATACATTTTTTGTGTATTTCTAACTGTATCGCGGGTTCGAATTTTTTTTACGCGGCGCGGTAAAAAAACTAAGAGGATTTTACGAATAATGACGAGGAAAAAAAACAAATTGTCCGCATGTAAGCACATGCGGTATGCATATGCTGTTGTGGCATTAGATTAATGATTTATCATTCAGTATGCTGTTAGGGCGATTCGCTGTAAGTAGTAAAACCGCGATAATAGTCTTACATACGCGTATAGTCGTAGTAACGATCCGTGGTATGCCCCGAGTTCCACGTGGCAGTGGTAACGGTCCGATACTAGTCGGACACTTACGATCAGCTGGCAAATTGCTGTATTACGATTTACTACCCGTTCGCAATATGCTTGTACAACCAAAAAAGAGTTTATCATACAAAAAAAGGGGAAAGTTTTCCTTTGAATCGTCTGAAACAAGTTATGGCGATCGAATCCGACGATTTTTCTTATTTTATCGATTCCACTTTTGCAGATATATGATAGGGATCCCTACTTGGAATGATATCGAAAACTTCAATATACGAATTCATTTTGTTTTTTTTATATTGTTTTGTATTATTTTAGCTATTTTGTCTTTGATTATCGATTAATTTGAGTCTTAAACATTATTTTGAGAGATTTATAACTGAGTGACTGATACTGAATGACTGATAAAAATATTGATAAATTAACGATTAGTATATTAATTGATCGTTCCTATTTCTTTATCGCATTTGATTTCTTCAATCATTGGAAACTTTTGTTCGCTGTACTTTGTTTTTATCGATTCAAAACCATAAAATTAAATAATAAAAAATAATCCCCGGTGCATCGCTTCGATTTCGGTAATGTTAAAAAAAAACTCGTAAATCTCAATTTATCAATTCAAAATCGATTGTCAGAATAAAATTTGATAAATTATCAGTTATTGAAAAAAAAAAGAAACGAAAATAATCGCCCGGCGTCAATGAAGTTTTACTGCTCGAAAGTTTCGACCTCATTGTGCTCGTTTCGATTTTACGTACGTTCCCCTTTAGCGACCCTACACGGGGTGACCCGATAACGAAGAACAACGACGATCGACGATGACGGCGAAACGACGCTTCGCTCAGTAGCAGCGAGTAGCACGTGCATCGCTTATAATTAGTTACTCGCTCGTTCGTCGTCATCGTCATCATCACGGTATTCCTCGTCGCCGATATGCTTTCACCCGGAAGTGTGGTTCTGTCTTCCCGGGGAGCTCCCGGACAACGACTCCCCCCCGTTTATGTAACTCACGCGTTGCCGCTGTGATGCTGATCACCAGTTATATCCCCCCCACCATTTCACATCCCGATTCCCATTTTTCCCCACTTTCCGCTTTGAATTTACCGCTCGCCACTTGTTTTCATTTATCTTTGATTACCTTTTGATTTCTTCCTTCCGTCCTATTGTCCCCGCGCGATGACGTTCGGGCGATAGTTTATCAGGATTTCAGGATAAACGAAACACGACGAGAGAAGGAGTCACATCTTCGTTGATTGTGAGTTGGCTATTTTCTGCGCCGGTGGACCAGCTGGTCCGCGATCCCCCACGAGTCGATACTACTGCCCGAAGCTTCGGCTTCCTCTTCCAATGCCGTCGTCGCTGCTGCCGCTGTTACACACGGGGTCGTTGATTCGTTACGGCTTGAACGCCGCATATTCGTGGGGATCCCGACCGCGTTCTCAGCGTAGACTTTGTTCGAAGCTTTCACCGTCTTTGCTATCGTCGCGATACCGATACTAATACTAATCGTACCGTTAATTCTACTATTATTTCGTCCTCCTTCTCTTCTTCTGTTTTCAACGTTCCCCTTGACAACGAGACGGCAGCATCGCTTTCACGGACCATTATCTTTTCTCCTGGCAAAACACCTTGCGGAACTTGACCCTAATGTTTATCAACGCGACACGTTTAGAGTTTCGAACAATTTCCCCGAACGACCGATTATTTATTTCGCGTTTTTTTTTTTATTGTTTCCTCGAAATTTCGTTGATGGAAGATATATTGTTTATTTATGTATATATCGTTTGTTTTTATCGTAATGCTCGTGATTTTACGAGTGCTTCAACGATACGCTCAGAACGCAACGCGGAGAGAGCGACCCGTCGGTGCGTCGCCGCGACGGTGTATAGCATTCTGCCCGTTCCCATTCTGTCTGTAGATTCATGTTTTTAGTTCGTGGAGGTACCGCTCACCCATCGACGGCCGCTACTCGGCGTACCGCTTTCCTCTATTTATAGACCACGGCGCCGGCGCCTTGACAACCCCTATATAGAATTTCGGAAGGTATGCATGATACTCTTTGGGGATTTACTGCAAAGAGTCTGTTTTTTTCTCGTCTTTTACATAATCGTAATGATAAAAGAAAAAAACATTGTATTCGAGAGTTTTTTCAGCTTTAATTCTTTATTAAAAATACGATAACGTCGGCCATGTAGATGAAAATTTCTCGGGTCAAACATCGATCTCGTGAAACTCGCGTATAACCGAAGAATACAAAGACTTATAGAAGAGTTATTCGTATAACCCGCTTGACGGACAAATTGGGGTATTCGAACAACGAGCTTACACCCGGGTGGCGAGATGTCGGTAGCGAAGTGTAAAACTTATCTTTCCATTGTTGCTTTTTACGTACAGCGCACACTGCCGATTCGATGAATTTCTTTTTTTTTTACAGTGATCCAGTCCTCGAAAAATTTTAGGATATTTCCAGAACACATTCGCGATAGTTAGGGACATTTAAGAATAGTAAAAATAGTTGAAATTATCATTTAGGCATTAAACATACAATTGACTCATTGCGCATCACAGGACTCTCGCGGCTAGAAGACCGCTAAATGGAGGCAAAGATTTTTTAATATTTATGTTGGAGAACATGAAAACACGTAGAAAAAAGTGTAAATTTAAGGGGAAATAACAAGTTATTAAAATATGAAAATTAAGGGGAGAAAATACATGAAAATTACGGTGTTTAAGGGGAAAGAAAAATATATGGAAATTACGAAATTTAAGGAGAACAAATATTAATACCAATGAAGAAACTTAGGGACTTTTCCGGATTTTTTCAGGAGAAAAAAATTTAAGGACACTTCCAGGACTTTCGTTATTTTTCCGAACTACTGGACACCATTCGTTAGCTTTCTGAAGAGCGTTAGCTCGTCGTGTTCTGAAACTAATGAAGGGACGCGGAAATTCCCCACAAAGTTCCCACAAAAATGCTGAAAAAACCGAAAAAAAAAAAAAAAAAAAAAAAAAAAAAAAATGGCAATTAATTCCGCGTACATCAACCAAATACATGTAAAGACCTTTTATTCGTTTTCCGATCGTATTTAAACTTCGATCGTACAGCAAAATCGCAAATTCACGGCCTATACGTTGACATTATTGCTGAATGTGACTTGACTCGGCCGATGCGGAATCGTAACGTGATTGCCGGGTGAATCGTCGCTGTAATTCTCCGAATCAAATGCCCTGTTGTCGTAGCTATACATATTTTCGGACGACGGCGTGTGATTCAGATTTCTGGCGCGTACGCTGCTGGGACTGTTGTAAGGATTGTCGGTGTCGTTTCGCGACAAGTGCGATCGTCTTCGATCGGCTACGACGGTCGTGCGCCGCTGTTCAAACGCCTCCACAACTCTGCGCGGCATTCGCGTTGACATCAGTCGAGAAATGTCTGAAAAATGACGAAAATAAAAAAAATTAATTAATTTACTCCAAAAAATTATATGAATTCGTAAAAAAAAAAACCAAAAATTATAATTCAACATTATGGACTTAGAAACATAAATGACGATTTTTATATGGTGAATGAGATAAAAAGGCAAAATATCGTGTTATAGACGAGAAAAAAGTCTCAAAGCGAATTAAAATCCAATGCACCCTATCAAAGGAAACAAAAAAGAACGTTAGGGTAATAGATTAGAAAGCTTACCGGAATTTGGATCGTTTAGATTCCGACGAAACAGAGTATCCAAACTCGAGGGTTGAACCCTTCTATCCTGCGCTTCGACTAATTCCCGAACGGTTTTTCGTTTACCCGGAGGAACAGCGCTCGTCCGTCGAGCGAATACGGAGCCTACGTGATTTTCCACGACGCACTGCAAGTTATTGGCAACATTCTCCGCGTGTTTTTCAAGATCATCGTCACCGGTTGGATCCACAGGCTGAAAGAAATCGACTATGCGGATTTATACAATTTGCAATAAAGCGGTTTTTTTTTTTCAATGCATCAAGTACTGTGAATAATATTTCACCCACTTTGCAGCAGTTAAACCAATCGACAGTTGTTTTTGCGAGAACGTGAGTGAAAGTTTCGAAACGATGAAACAACATTGCGATGAATTGAACTCCGAGAATAACGACGAAACCGACGATGAAGAGACAACCGAGCGGCTCGAGCTTCAAATACTCCTTACCGAGATGCACCTAAAGTTTTTATAATCAAATTTTAATCATTTCTTTGCAATATTCTGCCGGCGACAACAATCCTTTTATTTTTTTTTTTTTTTTTTTCCTTTCGAAAATTTAATTCACCTGCTTAGTAGAGGCGACGAACGTCATATTGTACTTTGCACCGAGCGGCCATCGGAGATGCAAAGTATCCTTGTTGAGTTGCATGAGAAAAACTATCAGAACGAACAGAGCATTCAGCATGAAAAATTTGAAGAGATACTCGTCTCGCAAATTTTTCAAAGCTTCGGCAGTTTTTTCCTACATGAAGAAAAAAAAAATGTAATTTAGCGTTCTTATTTCTTATTTGATAGAATGTGTTAAAAATCATAGACATCATCAGATAGCGCTGACGGAAATTTGTGACAACGAAACTTAATTTTCAATTTTTTTAAAATAATTTATATTGCGGCCGAAATTTTTTTAAATAAAAAAAAACATTAAAAAATTGTCCGAAAAATGATAGAAAACTCGTTCGTCACGCGTCAACCTTGGGAAACGCTTATTTTTCGCCGAATTCATACCACGTTGCTATGACGTTGAAAAATCAATTAATAAAGAAATTTGCATGTAATTTACCAATTCTTTTTTATCTTCTTCGATGGGATGCAAATATTTTTCGATGAGTCGCTCCCAGAAGCTTTCTTCTTCGCGTGTTAGAAATTCAACGCCGAATTTTCGTAGCCTCTCGTCCTGTAGCCAATGTGGCGACACGAGAAAATTTCCCGTATCGCGCGTCGAGCCGTTGGCATAAATGTCCGATTCGGTTTCCGGTTCGGAAACCTCGTCGGCATGTTTTTCGTCATCGTAATCATCGGTGTATTCCTCGGTATCGCTCTGCGTAACGGATTCCCTTGACGGATCGATTTCAACGAAATCTTTCGTTCTAACGGAAAATTTGTCGTTCCGACGATTCATCTGAGTTTCGTTTCCATCGGCGTTTCTGAAGTTAAACAAGTAATTTCATTGATTTTCAGCAATTATCCGCGCAATCAATGATAAACATATCGATAAAACGACTCTGTCGCGATTACAGACTTCTCCATCGCATCGAGACGCGCGCTAATGTGATCCAATGACTCCGAAATATTCTCCAATTTCTTTTCCTCCTCCGAGACAGTGTTCTGTGTGCACAGCATGCATCTGAAAAGTCCGGCTAAAGAAAATTCGACGGATCCTCGTCCTTTGCCGGTTGTGTTATTGGAATCATTTTTTACTGCGGGTTTTTCGTTTCGCGGTCGAGTTCCGTCCTTTTTTGCTTCAGCTTCCTATAATAATAGCGTAATACAATTTAAATATATGCAAAATATCATGCAAAAAAAAATAAATAAAAAAAGTATTCACTTCTTTAAAATGATTTAAATTTAAGAAAGTTAAGAATTTTATTAACGATGTTATAGAATTTGATACGCTTCACGATCGTTACCGTTGGTGTTGCCGCGGAATCTCTTGTACCCCAAGTCACGTTGTTGACGTTGAATAACGCAAAAATTATGAGCAACAGATACATAGACGGAACAGTGACGTAGTAGATAAGACCGCATAGCAGACACGTCCATTCCTGTGGATGCAGCAGTCCGGCAATTACGAGTTGACCAGCGACGACGAAGAATAACATTGTACTCGGCGCGACCCATCCATCTTCCGTTATTTGGATCATTATACCGACCAAAACGACGATCATCACCAACCCGTAAAAAGCTGATATAATACCGGCGACCATCAGCTATAAAATTCGTAAAAAAATTAATTGGTAGTTAAGTGATTTAAGAAAACAACTGAAACGCCAGATATTCAATAATAACGGTACTCTGGCGAGAAAAAAAAGTCCCCGAAAATCCATGAAAGGTTCAAAATGCCTACTGAATTACAGATTATGGTACAGACTATGAAAATGTTAATTATCATATTATTATTATTATTTAAATACCAGAAAATTGATTTCGAAATAAAAAAAACTATAGATTTGGAAGTACGAAATAAAATTTCCTCACTTGTATGTTCGCCTTGCAAACGAAACAGACGATAACGAATATAGCAATCGGAAGCAAATTGTAACCGAAACTACTCCAATTATCGATCCGAAAAGCTGTGACGAAAGCTCCGACGAGCATAAGAAAAATAGTTCCGGGACCGAGCACCGTACTTCCTGAAAATAAGCGATTAGTTTACGTTTTCCCCAACATACTTATCTGAAAACGCACCAAACAATGTATATTTACCCATCAAAACCCACTGATAAGCGATGTACAACCAGGAAATATGGACATTTTCCTTTCTCGTTTCTTTCGAAGTCGCTAATAAATCGAAGATATTCGCTATTGTCGATGGAATCCATCGTCTTCGTTGATTGTAAAATTCATTGAAAGTCTCCGGCGCGTGAGTGTAAGAATCACTTGCCGCTGAATACTCTACCTGATTATTATTACAGATTTTAGTAACAATGTTAATGTATTCGGAAACTCGATTAACCCCTCGCGTACGGGAGACATTTTGCCTGACAAGTAGAACGCTAATTTCTTTTGATCGTAACAAAAATACGCAAAAGCGTAAAACAAATCTGTTTGAACGATAAAAAAAACAACAATTCCAAGTTATTTTACTAATTTTTTCAGAATTTTTTTGCGATTTTTTATAGCTAAAGGGGGCAATTAAAGGTAACGACTGGTCGAAGAAATCGGACGTATATTTACGTTCTCTGGACGCGAGGGGTTAAAATCGAGTTGAAAAAACGGGAAATAAAAAGGAAAATATTTGTAGCGATACTAACGCGATAACCAACTTGAAGAATCAGAGTGCACAGCCACCGATCTTCGCCCTGATCGTACTGAACGTAGTGCCGCGGCTGAGTCGACTGTATGGCGTATTTTCTCATTACGTTGTGTTCCATAAGTGCCTTCGCCCTGAAGAGGGAAAAGCATCCGGGACTGCAGAGCACACTACCGATCGTATGCTCCGTAGATTTTTGCAACCAATGACCAATAGCGTATTCGAACTTTTGGAACCACACCATCGGTCCTTCGCGTATGAAATTTAGTCATTTTTTTCATATCAGTAATAATTACATTAAAAAATAATTACGCCCTTCAACGCCCTTCGCGTATAAAATTTAGTCATTTTTTTCATGTGAGTAATAATAACGTTAAAAAATAATTAAAAATAATTTTTTTCAACAAATCATCATAATTTATCATCAGTTTCTTTTTTTCTCAATCGTACTTCATTCGCTTCAAAATTACATTAATTGTCTTTTCGATCGACAAAAAAATGGCAATGGCTGATTTTCTACATCAGTAATAATTGTGTCCAATAATAATAATTAATAGAAATAATCATCATTCATCATAATCATTTTTTTCTCAGTCGTATTTCGGTCGCTTCGAAATTACATTATTTATCTTTTTGATCGATAATCAAAAATCAAAAAGCGATATTTGAAAATAATTACCTGTGCCCATCGGATGAATTCGGCCGCATGCAGCACCGAGATCTTTGTCCCTTTTCATCAGATCAACGAGTACCTTCACTGCGGTTGGACGGAAATCAATATCGCCGTCCAGTGTCAGCAGATACGTGTTTTCCGCTATTATTTCTTTCCTTTCGCGGCTGATCGGTCGGTCCATTAGACGATATCCCAGAAGATAATACATATACATTACCTGCATTAAAAGTCGTTCAATCATTCTTATCGTATCTATCAATGGATTATTTTACAATGGAAACATTTTTATTGCCCGATAAATTGTTTATATTCATCGCTTGGAATTTCTTCGCGAATTAATTTCTTTTCAGCAAAGTCGATGCTTCGAAAAAAAAAAAAAAAAGAATTGCTTGCAATTCGTCGATTGGACGTCAATGATGTTTCAGAAAACCCATTTATTTTAACCGGCAATTATCTTGAAGTGCTGTTAAAAAAAAATCATTGGAATCCACTAATTATTCTAATAATAATTTGACGATAAAAAAATTATTGTGTTTAACGAAAACTCGATTCGCTTCAATTTCTCAATTATTTTGAAAATGATGAACTGAATTTATGGCTGAAAAAAAATCCATTAATCGCTACTATTCCCTACGAAATTTATTTAACTTTTCTTTTTGTTTCGTTCTGCTAGTAGTTCTGCTCCACGAATGCACTAACCTGACTCCATCGTTTTCTGTGTCGTATTTTATTTTTATCCTTTAGATGAACGACGAGTCTTGTTTTTCCGGGTAACGTCCACTCCAATCGACCGCCGTACGGTGCGGGATACTTCATTGGCGCGTCAACTTTCAAGTGAACTCTTTCGATCGCTTTTCTCATCGTGTTTATCAGCGATATCACGTAATCGTTAACAACCGTCTCGTTCTCGTCGTGTTTGCAACTTTTCGCGCATCCGTGCATACAACGAAACGCATCGTCAAGAAATACGTGCGCTTCGTGAATCGAAAGCGTAATTCAAAAACAAGAAAAATCAATAATTCTTTCGTTATTCATTTTTTTTTTTCTCAGGAGTTTTTTTTTTCTGCGCCGTCACATGGAAAGAATAATTTCGTTAAACTCACTTTCAAGTTCGTAATATTTCTTCATGTAAAGATTGTAATATCCCTGAGTAAAACGCCTGGAGCTCTGATCGGTATCGAGTCTCATTATACTTCCGACAAATTCGCTCATCTCGTCTTCATTCTCATGCCACATTGTCGCACACGCGATTATTCGCGTTACTCGATCGCTCTGTTGGCTCGCTGACAATCCAATTTCAGACTGTCGAGTCGAATACGTTTGCTCGATCGGGATTTCTTCTTCAGGTGCCATCGGCTGTGAATTAAAAAAAAAAAAAAAAAAACGATAACTCATAAAAAATGGAAATGCATACTGCGAAAAAATTTGTTTAACTCAACTAAATCGGCGTTAACTGTCCTCCAAACAAATTGAATGGTACGAAACAAATTTTTGTTGGCGCAAATAAATTTTTGTGGCCCTCTGGTAATAATTATTGCAGAAATTAATTATTTGGTTGTACTAACGAAAAATTTGTTTGAACGATAAGAAACGCCGATTTTTGGCGTTTCGATAAAAAAAAAAAAAACATAAATATTCGTTTGGAGTACCGTACCTCCGAATTCGCACCGTCGTTCGATGTTTCGTCGATTTTTCTATTAAGCGCCATCGACTGATCTATAATCAACGAATCGTAAGTCGGCACGAGAAAAATGTGTTCGGTGGCCGCGAGACGCTCGGAATGACGCGACCAAATATGCATAGTTATCCACGATTGGGACGGCAGAGTTATCAGCCAAATCCATGGATACCAATCATTCAAAAAATCAGCCAGTGAATTGATATTCGTTGGAATATTGAAGAACGCATAGTCGGGAATGAAACCGTGAAATATGCAAGGTTCGCGGTCCCTTAGAGCGCAAAAGACAACGATCGTTATAATCGTCGCTGGTACCGTCAGTGTTATTGGCAGAGCGAAGCCGTATCCTTGCATCAGTGCTCTGTATGCGAATTTACCTGATTACGAAAATAATCGATAATAATAATAATTGATTAATATTTATTATTAAAAATGATTAATTTATAGTTATTATTATTAATAATTATGTAATATATGTTAATAAATATCGCGTCGTTTATTTTTCAAAATATTGCGATTAATTTGTCTATTTACCCGACGAATAGGTGGCGAAAGACGACACGGCGTGAATAGCGAAAACTATCAGAGGCAAATAATACGAATCAACTGTAATATATCGGGCGTAATCTTCCACGAGTTCGTCGAGCGCCGGCGGTGCGGTTGTTGAATCAACGAGAGTAACGTTGTGCTGACCACCGAGAATATTTGCATCGAAAAAACTCGCGGGATCCATACCCTTGCAGTAGGCTATCAAAATAAAAGTTCCGAGAAAAACGAATATTCTGCAGAGAGCGGTAAATCCTTGCGTCGTGCCTTTAGTGATCTGTAGTCTTTCCTTAATCACCGATAAGTATCGGATACACGCTGAGGAATGTAATTGATTAGATTTTGAAAAAAAATCTATATACATATTTCCCGAAGATTTTTATTTCGATTTGAAATTTTTTCATTATTTAGATGTTTTTTCGTAATTTTTTCGAAAACATAATTATAATTCGTTTTTTCGATGTATTTTATGCGATGAAAATATTTTAAATTGTTAGATTTACCATTGTTACTGTTAGAAGATACGTAATTACTCCACCATCGACACGATGTCAATATCAATGCTAAAGACAAAAACCACTGCGATGATGACGTCATCATTTCGCGACCCTCCGGCAATACCGAGACAAGAATTCCGCATACTTGAGCTCCGAATGCCGCTGTTCTTCCGACAAGAATGAGATACGAACCTCTTGAATTGTACCATTGCTTGTTTTGCGAAAACAAATCTATCGTAGAAAATAAATGCGATCGATTGAATAGTGTTAGAAAAAAGCGAAATTCGAATTGTTAATTATTTTATGTTTTTTGTTATACCGATGTTATTAAATTTTTTTAAAATTCTCTAATAGAAAGATCTCTAGAATATCGATAAGAAAAGATTGAAGATGATGAATCACACAATAGTTTTCATGAATCACATATAATCCATATATATAGATTATAGACATTTTTATTGCCGGACATTAGTCTCTTGAAGATAACACGTACCGTTTGAATTTTCTCGAATTTTAGAGACACAAAAACTCAAAAACGATTAAGTTAAGAAAATAATGTTAGAAACTTGAAAAAAATTAAATTAAATATTAAGTAATTACTTCATATAATTAATAATAATAATAATATATTATTATTATTATATTAATATTATTTAATATTATTTAAAAATTATAATAATAATATATTATAATTATTATATTGTTACGATTATTTTTCATTAATTTATATTAAAATCGAAAGTTGTTGTTTTTTTACCGAGTATCGCCGGTACCACGCAGGTGCAGCTGCTGACGATAACAGCATATACCGAATTAAGTTCTGGAATAACTAGTAGAAAAAGCAATGCCAATCCAGCTGCGTGCAGACCGTCGATAGCGAGCAAAATTACGAAGTCCATTGGTTTCGGCCATATCGTGTTTTTAAAGAAGAAGTGATATATCGCATTTAGACAACCAATCAGTTCGGGAAATACGAACGACAACACTATGCACCAGTACCACAAAATTCGAGATTCTTCCGGCACCACTGCCGACAGTGATTTTCCGCTCGGTCTCTCGGCTGCGAATGAAACGAGAAAAATATTAAATCGCTCGAATTTTCAATATAAACGAAATAATTATCAATATTTCAATCTTTTTTTTGTACTTTGATGAGGAGAAATTGTACTCAATATTTTATTTTATTATAATTTTTTAACTGTCGAAACGTTTGCTTTACTATGATGAAATATGAGATTCTTATTTCGGAGTTTTTATTTATTTTTTTCTTCGATCTACTTGAGCCGAAATTCTAGAGGAAGAGAATCACAAAAGTCGATATGTTAAGTAGTGACTAATAAAATCATATTACCGAATTCGTTGTAATCGCAGTAAGATACCGTTCTGTTATCGTTTATTTGGGACGCTGCGAATACTATTGTTAGTTTCGCAATGATTCCTCCGCACAAAACGAGAATGAAGAGAACAGTGTAAGTCAAAACTTTGACGAATTTCACGAGATTATCGATAAAACCTGTGTCCGCTCTCGATCCTGTTTTCAGCACCAGTGGAAAATATTTGAAAACATCCCATCCCTCTACTTCCTCCTCGAGTCTGAGTAGTAATAAAATTCAATGTCAATTCGACACCGAAATTTCTTTATTTTCTGAATGTATCTCGACATTTTTTACGTAATAATTTCGCTGTGAGTTCTAATATTTTTTGCATTTTGGACATTAAAATTGCGAAATCGTTTTTATCGAAGTGATGCATTTGTTGATTGATGGTAAAGCGATTTTTTTTTCTGAATTCCAACGTACGTGTGTTTGCATTATAATTAACGATTTATAGATAAAAACTTCTAATACAGATAATTAATTTTGAAGCGAATTGTTTTTTACGATTTTTTATTAGAATTTTACATACGTTTATTGTGAAATATAAACTCATTGCATTGTAAAGTGACATCGGCAGTGATAAATCATTATGAAACAACAGATCGAGGAAATGAATGCTTTACAACGAACGCGTTTTATCGTAGTCATTTATTGTTGTAAATGTTAAAAAAATCATCGATCTCCAATAATATTTTACGTACCCTTGATCTTCGTCTTGTTCATCGTCATCGAGAAAATCATTTCGATAATCTGGCAGATAACTCATCCGAGCGTTATGCTCGGGTATTCGCGACATTCTTCAGCGGCGAAATCACTTTTATTCCATTCTTAAACACTGAACAACAAAAAAAACAGTTTCCACAGGAGGTGTCAGGAAGGAACTACGATACGTTCTCAACACGCGCGGCCGATAGGAGTTTTTCTTATCATGATAAAATCGATAAGATTTGGAAATCTATTTGCTACATGTGGACGCAGGTATTTTCATCACTATATGCGGGGAATAGTTACCTCCGTTGATTGATTTTTTTCGTTTTTATAAATGTATAAACTTTCGCGGCGAATATTACCATCACTATAGATTTGTCTGTATCGTAAATAAACCTGTAGAAATTATTTTCACCGTTGGCACTGTTATCACTGTCACTTGATCGCAATGAATTGGTTTAACGGAAAAAATAAAACGGAAATGGGGAAAGAGTTACAAGCCAACATCGGCGTTGTCAGCCTGCAAGCGGTTGATAAGTAACTACAA
Source organism: Cryptus armator (assembly GCA_963971235.1). Taxonomy (NCBI): domain Eukaryota; kingdom Metazoa; phylum Arthropoda; class Insecta; order Hymenoptera; family Ichneumonidae; genus Cryptus; species Cryptus armator. The sequence continues at coordinate 9,828,219 of OZ020242.1, read as the reverse complement.
TAAAAGTCGCCGATGTTCCGAGTACATATCGCTCCAAATTGATTATGGCCTTCCGATATCTATGCTATAAAGTACCGTGACGATACATATCCATTGTTCATGGATTGATTCACTGATAAAGAACCAGCGATAATCAGACAGGGAATCCTCGATCGTTGGACACGCCGCGAGAGGTGTATCGTTATTAAGCTCTGATCTCATGTTCAATCGACGCGGGGAGCCGTCGTGTATCGGAAAAAATTTGCGCGTACATCGAACAACGGGCATTTAATTTTTTCTTTATCACCGACCGCTGTATGACACCACAACTGAAACTTGGAAGTACGATTTGCGAGCTAATCAAATATAGGTGGTGAATGGATCGTTAACGCAAAATTAACTGAATCATAGACTCGCTAAAGCACACAAACTATGGTGATTTCAATTGGTTCCTGCGCACAGGGAGGGGAGAGGAGGTTTTTGTAAATGAAGATAATTTACTACATTTATATTTTTCCCATTTTTTCTATTACACTCAGGATATTATTTACAATTAGCACTCAAGTGTTTATCTAAAAAAATGAGTATTAGTTTATTTCCTATCGGAATAAAAAACGGGTATTATCGAAAATCCTATAATACTATACGGCGGGATTCTCATTGGTTGATGTAAGAGTGGAGGGGATAATATTTGTAAGAATATATACCTCGATCTTTATTGTTTTCTTTTACATCTCATAACTCATATAATGCTATAACATGCTTCGTATATAAATATATATGAAGACCGTCATTGAATAAAAAAAATAATAACTAGTTTTTTTTACGAATTCGTATCGAATAAGTATTGAAAACATTTTAACACGATGTACCAGTTGTGTTACGGAAATCTTTGCGGCAATTTAATATTCTCACCGAATAAAAGAAATAGAAGTGTTCAATAGGTCGCAGTTATAATTGAAAAATATCTGGAATTTACGCTGGATGATTAATTTATTGATACAGTAAGAATTTAGCTTGATATTATTTATCCGTTCCAAGTTCAAGGCTTAAGCAATACAGACGATTTTTATTGGTCAGTAAAAGCGTGGAGGGGATAGAAATTACCGAAGTCCCAAATTCGAGGCATAGCGACTTTCATTGGTCGTCGACCGCGTGGTGGGGATAGCTCAACGAAAAGTATATAATAGGCCCTGCAGAGTTGTCTGAACTATCATTTCGCTTCTGAGACTTCAGTCGTGTGTTTATTTTATTAATTTGACAAAATGACTGGTCGCGGAAAGGGTGGAAAAGGTTTGGGAAAAGGAGGAGCTAAACGTCATAGAAAAGTTCTCCGTGACAACATCCAGGGAATCACGAAGCCGGCAATTCGTCGTCTCGCTCGTCGTGGTGGAGTCAAACGTATATCTGGTCTGATTTACGAAGAAACTCGTGGAGTTCTCAAGGTCTTCCTTGAAAACGTTATCCGCGATGCTGTAACCTACACCGAGCACGCCAAAAGGAAGACGGTCACGGCAATGGATGTTGTCTACGCTTTGAAACGCCAGGGACGTACTCTCTACGGATTTGGCGGTTAAGTGCCACCTCTGGGACATTCGAGTTCCGCAAAAAAAAAAAACCGGCCCTTTTCAGGGCCACCAATAATTTATGACGTAATATAACTTTGATCGCAAAAAATCACCAAAAAATAAATTATTTCTATCAATATTCATTCAATTTTTTCGGCCGAAATCTTACAAAGAAACAAATGCAGATCGTTTAACCTCAAAATTTCTCCGTATTTGCCCACCTCGCTTCGTATTGATTAAACAATACATGAAAAAATTGATAAAATTAAGACATTTCTGCACTTTTAGTACAACCTTTGCATGCGAAGTACTTGACGGTTTAAATCATTGTTTAAATTTCGTCTGCAGCGGACCTCGTATATTCCGCGCGAAGCGTGGCTTAGTGTGGTTTTTTGTGATACTGACGAATGGTCAGAATGTCGTTGATACTTTTTTGAGTCCTACAAATAAAAAATATGTGAATCTCTAACATTGCACCAAGCATCATAGTCTTTACGAGTTATTCGTTGCATTTATCTCGTCTTGGCGTATCCAAACAGCGAAGTTTCGTTCGATTTTCATCTCGTTTAGAGGTTATGAACGGATATGTTGGAAGTAACGCGGTTAACCCCGCGAATATGTTCCGTGGAAAAAATAATAATTGAAACTATACGACATAAATACTACAGCAAAGGTGAGATAATACACAGATTAATGAAAGAGCAGAAACAATGTTTCGGGGCGCTTCTCGAGACTAAGTCACAGAAAACAAAGCGAATAAAACTCGAAAAGAAAGGCCGCATCGCTCCTAAGATCGCAGAGCCGAACGTTGATTCGGAATTATCGTGGATGCTGAAAAATTCAAATCTTCGATACGTTAAAATTCACTCCAGTCCTGTCGTAAAGTCATCCATTCTCCCTCCGGTACCCGAAAAAGTTGTTTTGGTAAAAACAAAAAAACACGAACAAGCGAGTCTCGACGCCGCGGAAGGTGTTCTCTCGACATTACAAAAGGGAACACGTCCATCGAAAATCGATAAAAAAATAACAAAAACTCATGCCTTGGTGCAAAAAAGGATTATTCAAAGGACTTGCGCCGCTTCTAAATTAGAAAATGCAAATGAAAATCCCAAAGCAACGATAATCTCACAGCCTGACGATGTAAAAAAAAACTTAGACAAAAATCCCCTGTACTATGAAGAAGAGGAAAACTGTCCTAATATCTGGAACAGCAAACAAATCCTTTCGATATCGAGAACAGCGGACGAAGAGTACTCGCTGTATCCCAGCGTAACAAGAATACTTAACGCCACTATGTCTGAAGAAGCTAAAAAGCTGCTGGAAAGGTGGATGGCGAAAATGATCAAAAAACTGGGACAAGAGGGTTTCGATGCATACAAGACAGGTAATAAAATGTTAACGGAGACAAATTTGGAAAAAAAAAAAAAAACAAAATTTATATGAGAAAAAAAAAAGTGTGGCACTGATATTTTGGTCCGAAAGATATAATAAATGAATAATAATTAATTATGGAATTAGTAATAAATTAAACAATGAATTATTAATTGATAATTAATTTAATATTTAATAAATTGAAAACCATATAATAATAATAATAATAATAAAATGAATAAATATTAATTAATTGTTTGTTACAGATCTACTCGAGAATGGAAAATTGTTGCATTCAGCAATCGATATGACGCTTAGAAAAAAACCGGTAGAAGTACCGCTGAACCTAAAAACCTGTTATGATAGCATGAAAAGCGTGTTGAAAGAGGTAAAAAACGTGAGGGCTATCGAGTCCCACGTTGTTCATCGGGATCTTCGTTACCGAGGTGTTGTTGACTGTGTCGCCTCGTATCAGTAAGTTAGAGTCCTTTCTTACCCACTGTACAGATCGTCGATATTGTAGAGATTTGGTTTGAGAAACTTACCAGAATTTCGACAGATGTCATCGACTGCACGATAAAAATTTTTCACGATTTTTTTTTTATGTTTTTTTATATCGATTCAATTTTTTTTTTATTGCTTAATAATTTTTGTCAACGAGAATCCGTTGATTCATTCGTTAAAACATTTTTTATTACCGCATTTCGCGAATCTTAAATATTTAATTCGCTTTCATTCTGTCGAAAATTTTGAAAAATTGTCATAAAAAAAAAGTTTCATAGTCATTAGTCAAATTGATTAATAATCTTTATTAATGATAATTCGTTAGCTAATTTACAAAATGCACAAAACAGAACGTATTTCTCGAAATTAAAAGTTTCGATTGCGATCTCCGATCCCCGTTAAGCATTGCAATTCTCATGATCAGTTAACATTTATCAAAATTGAGAATATTTTCTATTTTCAAACGGTAAAAAAGAAAAAAAAATTAACTATCACGTAGTGCAAGTATTTAGAAGATCGTTTGTTTCAGAGGAAATATTTGTGTCATTGATTGGAAGAAATCCGACAAACCAAAGCTCCTATTAAGTTCAACGTACGACGCGCCGTTGCAAATAGCATCGTATATCGGAGCTCTGAATGCTGACAAAAATTATCCCTTTCAGGTAAGTGGCGATCGGCAAATGCGCGCGTCTGAAATATTTACCGTTTCAGCGATAGACGGAGAGAAGCAGAAAGAGCGAAAGCCAAAAAAAAAAATAATAAATTGTTTATAGATAAAATCGGGACTTCTCGTGATCGCCTATAGTTTAGGCGATAAACCAACGGTTCATCCGATCGTTGAGAAAGAATTGCAATACTATTGGAAACAGTGGTTGGAAAGATTGAAGAAATACCACGCAATGCAAAACACGTGATATTGCATATTATTAGACTAGTTAACTCGATATTGCGATTACTATATAACATTGTATAGTTTAAGCGCCCAAAACTCTCCGAGTTTCCGGAAACTTTCGTCTAATAACGAATTACGCTCGAGGATCTCGTAGAAACTTGAATATTTGGGGTAACAAAGTGGCGGTACGAGTGGTTTGGGACCGGAAGGGGTACACTTTGATATTAAATTTTGCCTATGCACAGCAAATCATCGTTAGCACCTGCTTAGGCGATAACGCGCGTACGACGTCCCCGCAACTCGACCAAACCTCACGAAATAATATTTTCACGAAACCCACTAAACTTCCCTAATTCCCTCCGTTCCGTTCGAAGTCGAACTTTCTCGTAAAATTTCCCCGAACTTTTCGTCTCTCGAACGAAGCGACGCGAAAAGGGGCAAATACTGCGAAACGAGGTCGAACCCCCGAAAAGGGAGCGCGTGCGGTTGAACCGCGCGGTTCGATATAATTCCGTTCGGAAGGAATGAGTAAAAAAAAAAAAAAAAAAAAAAAAAAAAAAAAAAAAAAACAGAAACGCGCGTGAAATAACCGCTATCCTCATTCAATCTTCAGCTGACCGCGGGAAATATCAACTGTGAATATAGAAAAACGGATATGTAGGCGTAGAAAATGGAATTTTGCGGTGAGACGTCGTTTCGCAGAACATTTTATACCTCTCCTTCCCTCGGTTGCGCGTATTTTTCCTTTTTCTCCGGTCGGTTCGAAACACACAGCAATTATAACTTTCGAAGGCCACGAGTAGCAACCCTCGGCAGTGGTGGTTGCTAGTGATACAACGTTATGCAACCCCATAGCGCTTATACCGCTCCGTTGGATCCCATAAACATCCGCGTTTCAACCCTTCGTTCAGTGCCCTCGGGGACCGTAAACTAATGGCGAGGTAGCCGTAGTCATCTTTCGTGTGTTTCTCGTGCGCCGTACCAGAAATTTATACCGGCGAAGCTTCTCTTTCGGCTTAATATAATATAGAGACCGAAGTATATTACTTCTCTATTGGTAAACAACAGTTACGTTACCTTACGTAAACGCGAATTAAATCATTAAATGGCACATGAATAATAATAATTAATGAAAAGTGCTTGAAATATGCCAATTAGTCGATAGTCAATAATTCAATACGTTCACTTGTTTACCGGGAAATATTTGCTCCAGTTTTTTTCAAACTCTAAAAATAAACCACGCGAATCGGGTCGATCCGAAGCATTAAAGCTATGAAGCTTATAATTGTTCTACAATTTGCTAAATTGGCGCACCGCTGCGACAGCAATGTTGCGCCTATATTCCCGTATCGATTTCGCTAAAAGCACACTAATGAATAATGATTTCGAGGCGAAATAACGAGAACGGGGAAAACGAAAAGATTTACGGTCTTCCAGAGTTTAATTGGGGTCGTCACTTGAGCGTTTGCCGCTACGAGATCGGTGTAGATAATTTTTTTTTTTTTTTTTTTTTTTTTCATATTTCTGTAAATGATTCATTAATCTTGTGCCGTGTTATAGAGCAATGTAATTTTTTTTTAAATTATTCTTATTCGTCCGCTCTTTGCATTTTTCGTAAAACGCTTACCGGCAACTCTCGTAAATCAAAAGGGCGTAAACCGCTTTGTTTGATACGGGGCTTCCGGGTTTCTGTAGTATTTTAGAATTCGATATGATGTTATGGTACGTTGTATGAACGTAACACGGTAAATTGAGACAGAAACCCCTCCTTCTCCCACTCCGATAGATTATATCTCTCACACGACTCGGGTAAAGGACCTCTTCATTACTGCCGAACACGGAAACGAGACTGTTACTGATAAACGCATCTTCGCTTCGAGACTTTGTGCTCTACGCGCGTGTGAGGACCGCGCGGCAAACGCTTCTCTTCGCTATAGTCGAGGCGTGACCCGCGTCCGTTTGACGTTTAATGTACCGTCTCCAAATCTTAACGATCTCCGCATCAAAACTCGTCTAACGGATCCCGGAAGACAGTATAACTGTACATAGTTTCCAACAACGAGGTGCCAAATGTTTATAAAACTTAATTTATAGTACAGCGGTGAATAAATGAGACCATAGATTATATTTTAAATGAATACCATAAAGAAAATAAAGTTATTGTACAAAAAATGTTCTTTACAATGTTTGTTACACATTTTTAATTCGTTAATTTGTTTTTTTTAATAAAAAAGATGTGCTATGCAACTAAAATTCAAAGAAATCCATCATCGTGGGCTGCTATTAGCGCCAAAAACCGAAATTAATGATTTTTCGAGGTCCGTAAAATCACAAAATTTTGCAACTCCGTTTTTTCGACGATAATCCGAGTATATAGTGAATCGACTTACTGATATTACTTTTATCGAAAAATTATTATTGCTCTGTGACGAAATGTGTTGAACCCGATTTACCGAAGAGGATGAGAAATTTTGAGGAAGAAACTTCCGGTCCGTGAAAACGGACCTTGAAAATCCTTCTATAAATACGGATCAGACGTTTAGCGGGGGGGGTCCTTCGGCTGAGTCGCTTTCTCGCGCGCGGATCATTCTAAATCTTTCGGGTTAATCCTCCACTAATTCTTTGGTAACCGGGGCATATTCCGGGCCCTTCGAGGGCGTTTTCGCCTGTGTTCGGTTCGCCCATTTCCCCTCATAGCTTATTTCGGTTCTTCTTTATCCTCCTCCACCTCCTCACCCCCCTTTCCTCGCGACGGCTGAGTTATGAAAACGATAACTCGCGCGACTCCCCCGAAACGGGGCTCTCGGTTCTCGTTGAATTATCAGTGTCGCGAAAGGAAGAGAAGTTTACCCCGAAGAAAAGTGTCGTAGATTTTTCGCCGTTTATTTCTACCAATTCTCCTCGCCTCCCTCAGCCCTCTGTTGTTTCATTTCGTTCTGAGTATTACGTACGTTCTTTTCTCCGTTCTTCCGAGAAGCTATGACCCAAAGAAGCCTCTAACGTTTCCGCTCGACTACCCGGCATTTTCGCGGCTCATCTCGGAAATAAAAAAAAAAAAAAAAGAAATAGAAAAAATGCCCATTAAATTTTTTTTAATGGTAGGTAGAGGTCGTATGATGGTACACCGGGAGAGAAGAGTTAAGTAGCCAGTAGTATACCAAACCGTCTTGCGGAGCTTCTGCGGTGTATAAAGTTTCGACTCTCTTAACAACGCTTGTACCCCGTTGTAACGTAATGCAGTATAGATATACGTACTAAAGTCGACTTAAAAACTCTTTAGTTCCTCGATACGCTCGGGCGCTGTGCGAAGGGCGAAGTTAACTTTTCAAATATCCATCTATGTTTCACGTGGCGCGAGAGGAAAATGAGAAAAGAATGAGAGGTGGAGAGGGAGACGGAGATCGAGAAAAGTTAAGCAGAACAAAGCGGCTTCGTTCATCCACGACGATCGGTAAAAGCTTTTGCCCTCACGGGCCGAATCGTCGAGGGTACAAAACCCGTTTTGATCACATAGGTGTTATGACACACGCGACAGTCGATCGTAGGGGGCGGCGAGACTTCACCCGTTTGTTTATAACCGACGAAAATCCGCCGGTGCATAAATTATCGATCGTTCGTGTTTAACCAGAGGTTCTCTCGCCCGTGTGTGTATCCACAGCCCCTCCCCCCGGTCGGTTAGGGCTTTCGATATTAATTGATAATTACAGAAGGAGCCAACGAAGCGTCTCTACCACACGCCGTGCACCAAGTGTGCCGTACCCCATAGCCACAAAGGAACTATAACGTGCACGTCGCTGACCAGTGTCCATTCGCGTTTGTTCGCGATGTATAGGACTCATACGTGAGAGAGAACTGACGCGAAACACGATTACCGCGCGACGCTACGGCTAAGTGCTCAGCTCACCGTGGAAAATGATCCACGAATAGAGAGGCGGCTTTCGTGTGGCGAACGAATCGTTGATGTTCTCACGTTCTCAGTAGACTCCTCGATACGCGCGAGATAATTCGTCGAACTCCAATGCCTTTCTTTGGTAAATTAAATTGAGTTGATTTCAAGTATTCATTTCTTCGGAGACACTCTGGTGAATCTTCAAGACTATAGATTTGTTTTCGTCTGCGGTTGACACTGATGAGAGAAGGACTGTTATAATCAAGTCGATTGGTTTGCTCTCTGACGCGCGAGGTGCGGCTATAAGTTCAATTCCAGATGGAAGTCTCTGACTCACTATTATCGATCCATCAATGAAACTTTAACTCTACGAATACAGTGGCCGGAGAGTTGAAACGTCTAATCGAAGTTAAACTTTGAAAAAGGATTTCTCTCGGTGAATAGATGATTTTCGTTGACCGCGTTGCGACCATAACCCGCCGCAAGTCTGACTTTGTACATTAGATACAAATACACTTCCGCTGGTCCGCTGTTAGTTGTGCTGATTCCGGTGCTGTTTGAGGGGGCGGCTGGGCGCGGTCCCGAGCAAAATCGATTTTGGAAAGACGAAGAGAGAGATGCGGGGTGCGAAAGTAGATAGGAGCGTAAGAGGGAGTCTCTCACAGACGGAGAAAGATGCGATACGGATTACGAGAGACGATGGCCCGGCGAGGTCCACCATCCGATCTCCTATCGGGAGGGACCAGCGTCCCTCTTTACCATCTCCTTCTCGCTGTTAGGGTGGAAAACTCTCCAGCAAGTAGCAGCTACACAGAGAGGGAAAGGAGAACAGTCCGCAAGAGGGTTGCGGAGGACCCCGAGCGCGATACTCCGCGGGGAGTCGAAGGCCAACTCGATATGGGGCTATTGGAGACGTTGCAGTATTTCCCGACATCAACGCTTGGAGTGTCGATGGATAATGTTTTCGATCAAGAAACTCCAATTCGCGTTATCGCGACCCGGCTATTACCGGTAACTCGATAGAATACGAAACGTCTACGGTATCGCGAAGTAGTTATTCTTGTCTTACAACGATTATTGTATACAACACTGTTGTATAAGGCATTCCATATCAATCGAACCACAAATTCTTCGGTCTTACAATTTTTTATTACGCTTACATTATTACATGAATCAAGAGAAAATATAAATACTTCGATTAATTTCATAATTTCATCATTGATAATAATTTATAATTAATTTCATTATACTTCATTGTTTTTTTTTTATTTAATTTTTAATGATACAATTATTAATTTAAAATGCTTCTTGCTTCTGTAATTGTAATAATATGTTTTCTGTATTTCAATTTAACTGAGACGTTTAATATTTAGAGAATTTCGTAGTGAGCAATTCACTATGTTAATTTTATTCCGGTTTTTAGAGGTTCCATCGAGGGAACGAAGTTTCTTTCAACTCATTACTTGACGTTGTTATCTTTATTTTAAATTAAAAAGACTCATACAGCCCTTTATATCGCTTGAAACAATATTTATTGTTAAAAATGGTAGTTACGAAAATCCCCATTTTCTATTTTTAGGTTCTTTTTTTTTTTTAGCGTTTTGCGACATTTTGTTTTTATTTTTGGATAAAGTTTGCGTCCTAAACAATTACATTATTTTTTATTGCCGACATTGAGAGCTTTAGAAACATATATTTACGCTTTTTGCCCGCGTAAGTAGGTAACCTACTTAACACAATTACTCATTTACATTACGATACGCATGGATAACGAATGTATATATAGTACAATATACATAATCGTGCAAACGTAGCAATATTCGATTAAATAATTTCCTGGCTATTATTGTGAAACACAATTTCCGCGGCTTTACACCGAACTCGTCGAAACCCGTTGGGGAATGAGAGCCGCTCGACAAGGCTTGAATTATTCGATATAAAGGAGTCACGCGTTTGGAAACAATTGAGGGAAATACGCATTTCGCGAGGGTTGTACGAGAAATGGTTACTAATTGATTCAATCGATTATCGTTCGGCTGAATAATTTTTCACGCGCTCCTGTGCGTTATTACGTTTTTGTAAAATGAGTGACGGTAAAAAGCACGAGACACGAGACAAGAATACAAAATAAACCATTTCGCGTATTGCGCTTATTCGGCGAATGGTAAAAAAATTTCTCGAATTCTGCTCTGATAATAAAACAAAAAAAAATCGCGATTCTGACTTCATTCGTGAGATGGAAAATTCGATCTCGTGACTGTTCGTCCCTCGGGAACTTGGACGGTTCGTTTAAGAAAAACGAAACACAGGATAAGAAAATAGAGTCAAAGACGGAGCAGAAGGGAAAAACTCCGAAATATCTTTCACGGATCAGAAAGAACGAATGCTGACCCTCTTCGCATTTCTGCTTTTGCGGTCGTGTATAGTAAACATATACGAGACGAAAAAAAAATACTGAAATGCACGTCCAGTCGAAAAAAAGAAATACCGACACCGAGTAGCGTCATTTGAGAAATAAATCGAAACAATTGTACAAAAAAAAAAAAAAAAAATTGCGAAATGAGAAATTAGTTGTCGCGAACAATTTTTTTCTACATTATTTTTCTTTTTTCACGAACATATATTTTTTCTCAATTTTTTTTACGTGGATTTTCGTTTATTACGAAGATTTAGTGTATTAGCCTTTTCTCCGGCTTTTCGCGATGATATTAAGAAACTGAGAGGATTTTCCTTGATCCAAATGGGTACGGATATCCGTGATGGTTGGAACCGAGCGTAGGCCCTCGTTAACGAGCGGACTCGGTCACGCCTTGTGATAGTACGATATCACACAGAGGGATATATATACAGACAGCGCACCGTCGTGCCAAGCTAAAGGAGAAAATACGAACGAGCGCCTCTATATGGGAAGCCTATCGTTCGCGGCAGGCGCCGCAAGCGTACCGCCCAATTCCAACGGTGTAATTCAGCATGTTTTAGGACCCGGGGTCAACCGTAAAGTCCTCGGGAACGGCCATAAAATCACTCCCCCTTCCGCCCCTTAACCCGGACACACAGACGGCTCATTCGCTCGTTGACCGTGCTGCTGCTCCTGTTGGATGCAGGTCTATACGTCTCTCCATCGCAAAATGCCACCAGATCTCTCTCGTGTCATTGCCAATACCCCGCCGAACCTTTAAGCGCTTACGCACGTGGCGGGCTTCGCTCGCTTTCGCTTCATTACTTAATTTTCCGCTTCTCATTTTATCGAAACGCTCTTTTAACACTTTTATTCGTTTTTCCGGTTTATTTTATTTTTTCCCTTTATCTTTACCCCTCTCATCCCCGTTCCCTCTGTTGCTCCGAACTTGGCGAGTCGTATATAAAAAGTTTAATCTTCCGCGACCATAAATCTGGGTAACACCCAAAGCCCTACGGTATTTATAACGTACCAATATATATTTATTTATATACTTGAGAAGGTTAAAAAAACAGAAAAAAAAAGGCGACAGTTGACTAATGAGGATAAATATTATTTTTCTCGTGGAATTTCGTTTGCTTTTGCATCAATGATCCGAGTGACTCGCGATGCATAATCGAGGAAAAGAAAATACTTTTGAGGGTTTCCTCGTGTTCAATGTTTATCGATACGGCGAAACGTCACAAAAGGAAGTGCGGATGAAACGACGGCTCGACGAACAAATACATGTGCTCGATGGCGGTAATAAACGCCGTGCAAACGTCGGGAGTATTGAAACAACAATGAGATAATCATTGTAATGAATTTACAATTGTAGAATCTCGCGGTGGATTGCATTATGCAACGTCGCACAGCATAACGACACGTTGCTTCTCGTGTATACATTCATCCGGAATATTCATTTATTCAGGTGGATATGACATACGACGATCAATAAGTGGCTAAATTTTGAATGGTGACGTTGAATTTGCACCCAAATTGATTAGAGTGCATGTAAACGTTAGGATAATCAGAAAAACAATTATTTATTTCCGTTTCAGTTTCAGGAAAATGGTGTATTACGGATTTGTTTAAGAATATATTTCTGCAAATATACAAGAATAAATTATATTATTAATATGTCAATCATATATTTTTATCATATACTTTTTTCTATGTAAAAAAATCTAAAAAGGTCTCATCGCCGTGGGGATCGAAAATTTATTCTAAATCTCTCCAAAGAAAAAGAAAAATCTAAGTTTCTCTAAATGGAAAGAAGTCTCTCTAAGCGGACCCCCCCCCCCCCCCCATCGAACTTTTTGTTCCACGATATATAATGTATATATATATCTTTTTTTTAACATATAAAAAACATCATATAAAAAAAATATACAAAAATTAAAAAATTCCCAAATGAAAAAGGAGTGTTACATAGAAATTGTATTAAAAAAAAAGAGTAAATAACAATAAATTATTCACATTTTATAGTCGGGAGATTTCTATACTGAATAACGAAGAAATCACTCGACTATAAGATGTCAATAATTTATTGTTATTTTACTCTTTTTTGTGAATAAAATTTCTATATTACACTCCTTTTTCAGTCGAGAATTTTTTTATTTTTGTAAATTTTTTTTTTCATGATATTTTTTACATGTAAGAAAATTCTATATGTATACATTATATCTCTTGGGACAAAAAGCTCGATGTCATACATTTCACAGCATATGCTTCACTTCCATGGGAATTTCTAAATCTAAGTATGCTAAGTATGTTAAACCTAATCTACAATGGGTCATTCTACTCTGACCTGTTTTAAGTCGCCTAAATTTTCTATATTTTGGTGTAAAAAAAGCTTTTACTATAAGGAAGAGAAACGTTGCAAAACTAACTTCTTGAATTTCATACATCGAGAATTACGGTCGCTACTAGTGTACTCCAGCAGTTCCGCTTTCCGTGTGAACCATTAAGTCAATCCTCGATCTTATCGTATACTTCTTCCGCAACGTGATTTCCATATGCAAAACCAATAATTTGTATCTTCGGAAGAACATTGATATTTGCGATTTTCACACGCCACCGGAATCTGTAATTATGTGGGTCATGTTGACCCCCTGCGATGTTCGAGGGCTTAAACACAGCTGTTGCGTTCAAACAAACATGCTACTTAAGGCTGTCGTGAGTCACGCTGTTTTTGCATGCAACACTAACGATCGACCGCAAGTCCAACGAAAACGACGAATTGTCAAGCGAATTTATGAATGAATTAACTTTTCGTTATCCTTTTGTAAATATTTCCACAACAGTATCATTCGGGTGTCGATACAATTCTTTTTTCGTATATAAAGATGCACTTCATTTCGAATTGTCATAACGATCCACGCTTCCTACTCGAGCCAAGATGACTGTACCATTTGGATTATTCGGTGTTCTCGCAGTGACGCTTTTCGTCGCAGGTAGGTGACGAAAATCTAATAATAATAATTATTATTAATATTTAAAAAAATATGACAAATATTAATATTAATAATTATTATTATATGTTCTAATGGTTTTCTTTATTTTTAGTTACCAATGCTTTGCCGCCGCAAAAAATCGTAGGGGGTTCCCCGGCGACACTCGGGCAATTTCCGTATCAAGTATCTCTGAGGCTTCGGGGTAATCATCTGTGCGGCGGTGCCATTGTTGGTCCTCGACACATTGTTACAGCTGCTCACTGTGTCGTTGGTCCAGTGACTCGTCCCTATACGAATTTCCGCATCGCTACCGGTTCGGTATCGAGTTGGAGCGGTACGACACACGCAGTCAGCAAAGTTACCCCTCATCCGGGCTATGAAAATAAAAATCAAGATTCGCGCCACGACATTGCCGTCATTGAGGTAAAATTCATCATCCACCGTATTTTTTTTTATTGACTTTACCATTTTATGAAAAGTATGGGTGGAAATTGTGTTTAATATTTCTTTAAGCTCGCCGCGGACATCCCATTCAACAAGAATCAGAATAAAATCAATTTACCAAAAGCCGCTGCGCCCGGCGGTGTTACCGCAACCGCGACTGGCTGGGGAGCGAAAAGCGCAAGATCACCGGGAGTCTCTTGGGAACTCATGAAGGTCGATGTAAAAACTCTCGAGCCTACAGGGTGCGGCAGGTATTTCAGGGGCGGTAATGTTCGCAATGACCATATCTGCACCTTCAGCGGACATGGCTTCGGTACTTGCCAGGTAGAGACTTCGACAGTTTTTTTAGAGTTACCATTTGATCCAAAACCGTTTCAATCGAACTGAAAAAATAAGAATTCTGCGAAGAAAGAGTCGAAGGTACTTAAATGAGTTTCTATTTTTTTAGGGTGATAGCGGCGGTCCTCTCGCTTACAATGGGGAATTGATCGGCGTTGTGTCTTACGGTATTCCTTGCGCTGTCGGATATCCCGACGTCTACGCCGGCGTTTATCACTACGTCGACTGGATAAAGAAGACAATGGGAACTAAATAGTTGTAACATTATTTTGTAAATAAAATCTATTAATCCATTCATCTATGGGCAGTTGAATTCCCGAATATCCCACGCAGACATCATTGCAGAATATTTCAGTAAGAAATTTGGCAAAATTATATTACCGATGTATCCTCGTATTTTTGAAAATCAACGGGTTAATACGACCTGAATGTTGGGCAATCGGTTACACCAAAATTTAATTAATGTTCGCTGCCTTAGCGCATTCCAATAGTGTAGAGGTTCCTGTGTACATTTCAATGGAGAAAGGAAACCGCTACACTGAAAAAAAATGAGTTAAGAGAACTAATCGCAAGTGAATATAAATAGCTTTTAGGTTAAAAAAAATGTCCTAACTACACTTTTTTTTTTATTAAAAAAAAGTTTTACCAACTATATTTTTTTTTTTATTAAAAAAAAGTTTTCCCAACTACATTTTTTTTTATTAAAAAAAAGTTTTCCCAACTACATTTTTTTTTATTAAAAAAAAGTTTTCTCAACTACTAACTATTCGTTTTTTCAACTCACCGTTTCTTTCAGTGTAAAGGACTATTTTCTTCTAATTTTGCAACAGTCATTGCCCGAAATTACGGTCGTACATCGTAGCGGACAAATTTTCCAGTAAACATTTTTGCAAAAAGTTTCTCGAAAATTCGATTGGTCCCCTAACGGCGAAAAAATGGTAACAAAATTCTGAAATCTTTTTTTTTACGACGCATATTTCGAGAAAAATATTTTTGACTTAAAAAAATTAAAAAAAGAAGATTGTTTTTCTCTTATTTTTGCAAAGAGAAAGTTCGCTCTTGAAATGTTATAATTTTTTAAACAAAGTGTTTTTTCTTCTATTTTCTTTAAAGGGCAAATTTGCGACAAAGGGAAGTTATCGGAAATTCTCTCGTCGCCTGACGAGTACGAAAGGGGAGCAGGTTTGCGTAACAATAATTAGATCAGAGACGCTACGAGAATGTAGAGGAATACAAAAGACAAGGGGAGCTCCGCTGGTAAGAGGCGGTTGGGTAAAAATGGTGTCGAGAGGATGACGCGTTGAAAGAATGAAACAACGAGCGAATGGCGACAGGAACAAAGAAAACAGAAGAAGGTGGGAGAAAGGGAGAGAAAGAGATGATTAGGTAATTAGCGAACCTGCTGGTCGAACACTTCGTCTGATTCATTTTAATTTGCCAGTGCCCTATATACGCGGGAAGCCCCTATATCGACGAGTCGTACATAGTATCTACTTCAATGCGAAACGAAAAGCTTTCACCCTCATCTTCCGTTCGTCACTTCGCTCTCATTGCTTTCCCACTCTTCCCTACTTTCGGTAAATGTAATTTACTCTTTGCCAAGGTACTCGTCAAGACGAGATCTCGGTGTTTCATTTCCTCTTGAGCTCTCGTCGATATATTCAGTCTACTCGCGGATGAAACTTTATCGGAAGTATCTCGTGTTTATTCAGGAGTTTCTTTATATACTCTGTGAATTTTATGAGATATCTTCTTTCTTGCGATACGACTTAATGATAATTTTTAAATACGTATATTTTTTTAACCTCTGGTGTATATATATGTATATATAGTATACATATACACATATCATTATTACAATATTTTTATTTTATTAAATTATTAATAATACTATAATAAATATTATTTAAAAACGCCGAATTTCCGAAATTTCTAATACATTTTAGATATATTTTTTACAATACTTTCTTTCCAAGTCGGTAGAGAAAAAGTGAACAGTGTACATCCGCCGGAAGAATCAAAGACTGAAAAGGAACGGAAAGTCTGACCAAATATCGAACGATTCGAAGCGGCGAGAAGAGCATTAGCCGGAAATCGGGAAAGTCGTCTCAGCGAAGAAGACGTTGAGATGTAAGGAAGAAGAAATATCGCGAATGAAAGTCGGTGTGACGTTGCGAGGACAGAAGAAAAAGATAACGAAAGAAGAGCCGATTAGCTAATTGGTCACGTCTTTCTCGGCAAGGGACGGCGCGAAGATGAGCTCAGGTACCATCGCAATGTCGGAGACACTCCGTCTGATTTATTTTAATTAGTCACTCGGTATGCACGACTTCCCTATCGAAGTTCGATAAGCTTTAACAGTATTCGATGAACTTTTCACGGCTCTCGCGAATAATCATCTCGCTAAGGAAATTTTAATTCGGTTATAGGATAATTTTGTATACGAGGTATTTTCGTAATATCGAGCGAAATATTAATAGAGAAACGTGCAATTTTTTTTGCGAATTATATTCGTATTAAGGAATTTTTTCATTCTTAGGATATTTCACTCTTAAATCATTTATCTCTGAACTAAGATCTTTCTATTCAGAATAAAAAGGTTTGCGGCGTCCTGTACGCAGTACCTGCGCACGCAGCTTACTATTCGGAGATAAGAATAAGGAGATCTTTTGTGTTCAGTGTGAAAAACCAAACCACCAGCCAACGTCAGCTTTGGACTCGACGATTGCGATAGTGAATGAAGGGCAAGGGTGTGGCTACGGTCTGATACACATCACGGTGCGTTGAAAAAGAAAAGCCGCGGGAATAAGAGACCCCAACGAAAAGAACGTAAAGAGGATGAGACGGGCGAAACTGCGAAACTGCACAGATGTCACCCCGTGAGGTTCAACTAAAGAATCAACGAAACGGAAGGGCGACCCAGAATCTCACTCTCTCGTGTCTTATACTTTGTGCTTCGCTGCTGATGCTGCTTTTGCTTCCGGTACACTTCCCCGGCTACTGAAAGGAGTGAAGTAATTGAAGAACGCTGCAAAATACGAAATTCGACTATTTTCGTTGAGTACTCCGTGCTTCCCTACTCGTCAACGTCGTGGCTCTTTGTTATCCATGAAAGAAGCAATTATCGTGATTCATTCAAGTTGAAAATTAAAATATGATGCTGACGAAAATAGGATGTCTTGTTACCAGCGCGCGAGCGTTGACTCCAATTGGTGGCGTACAAGAAAATTTCGCATTTTCATTTCAATTTATCGCATCGAATTTATTGGGATTCGAATTTTTACGACAAAAGGCATTTGAGTTATGCGGCTATTCCTACGTGGTTTAGAGATTTCTTCAAAAAGAGAATCAGCGAAATTGGATCACATTTTTATTTACAATTTTACTCCAGTTCGCCAGTTCGTAAAGCTCGCGCACGTTGATCCTCAAAGTTTCAAGAGGTCACGTAGCCAAACACAGCGCTGAACGATGTTGGGTAGCGGAGTAGCGCTGAACGTGGAGCTAAGAGGGAAATAGTAAAGTTCGTAGGTGAGCAAATTTCCGGACGGCAAAGCGAAACCGGATGAGTCTATTCGCGAGCTTTCGGTCGGATAGCTTCAAACAGAAGCAACGCACGCGGCTCATGCTAAAGGATAGACGAGACGGTTGGCCCACCGGTGACCCTTGGTTCGTAGTCTGAACCAGTAAATCCGTGTAATCAGAGGGCCGTGCGGATTAGTGGTCAAGCTTAGTCCTCGGATCCTACCTCCGCGATAGTAGTACTCTAAGGTGGACGAGACCATCCTCCGGAAACAGCACGCGCGTTCATCCCACTATTCAACGTTTGCGTCCGAACCAAAGACTACCTGTACACACCAGTGATCTATCTTAGAAAACTGAAGTTCATTAACATTTCAGAAGAGTAATTAATTACGCATTCAAGAATCGGCCGGGAAAACAATATATCCGAATTGGAAACATTTTAACTCGTGTATTTTTGGCGCGAATTAAGTTTTTTAAATGATTTTATTTCACTTAAATGGTTATTTCCGGAAATATTTGTTCTGATCTGTTTTGTCTGAAGGCTTATTTTCCATGATCGTATTTTTCAAAATTCCGAAATACCTGAAAAAAAAAAACTTAATACTATAATGTAATAAAAGTGATGAATCATTATTAATTGAAATTTGGTGAGGCAACTACTTAGGAGTCGTACCTATGTCGGCAATAATCGAAAAATGGCGGACATACATTCCGTTGCAATGATTCCGAACGTATTTTCTGTATGTTCGTAATAGCAATACGGTAATTAGAATTTTTCGGGACTACGGTCACTTTGGTCAAAACGTATATATGATGATTTCGTTAAAATTTATCCCCCAATTCAACAACGGGGTTGTGTATAGCTTGGGGGATTCAGAGATTGAACAAGCACAGCACTATTTAATTCGCAGCCCCGAGGGTTTGTATAGATCGAGGAATGGCGCGCGCGCAAATTTCTCATTAGTGGCCAAGAGAAGATCGTGCGAGAGAGGGTGGCAAAACGTTGGATGGAAAGCGACGGAATTCAGGAGCCGTGGAGGACGGTACGATTTATGTCGACTGGCGATTTATCTGGAAGATAAAAGACGACTACCGAGTAGATAACCCAGTGGTACACTGGAATTCTTCGAGTAAACTGGCGACGATTCACCAGAATGTGTAGAGTATATGGGAAAACCGAAAGGGAAGACTAAGCTTCGGGACACTATAGTGCGATGCTGTACTGTAGGTGGGGGCAAGAAGCCCAGGCGTTTACTTCCCCCCCCCCCCCCCCATCCCCCTCGCCCCCCCGCAACGTCGACGCGAACGAATTTATCACCCATCGACCTACTAAGGACTCCTCTGTTCTTTCCTGGTAGCCGCCTTTCTCATTCCAAATCGACCCATCGGGTCTACACGTCGGGCGCGAAGGCACTCGGTGGTGCTATACCAACTTTTGTAATTGTTCCTCTTCCCTTCCCACACAACTTGCGTCGCCGGCAGTGCGAGAAAAAGTAGTAACGGTAGGATCTTCTTCTTCCGCCTCTCTTATTTCTCGCCCCCCTCTATCGCAAGGTATCGTAAGAAAAGGTTATATCGCCACCCAAACCGAAAGCTCACCATTCCGAAGCTTGTGTGCAGAGGATGAAAAGAAATTTATAGCATCGAAGCAAGGAAAAGCCTTGGGTGCTCGGTCTTCCTGCTGCTGTCTCGCACCACCAACAGCAGGCGGTTCTCTAAATTGAACATCTCCCGGATGCGATCTCCCCTGGAGTTCCCGAGACGTTTCTGTCTGCCTATACCCTGCTGCATGAGTCCTTATAAATCGCATACGTATAAATTCACTTTCTGTACATTGTGCTGCAGTCATGCATTAAGTGCCGTTGTTGATCTTAATTTTTATTCCGACGAACAGGTTTTTTCATCATGAATAATACAAATGAGAAGCGATATGAAAAATTTCTGACTACAATATGTGAATAATTATCGAATGAATATTAATAATTAAAAAAAAAATCATAAAACGAAAGAAAAAAAAACATATTAATGTTTTTTTTCGAATCATATCGGTTTTCATATCGTATTTTCATATTGTTTGTTTTTATTATCATATTTATTCGATAATTATTGGAATTCGAATGTGGAATTCCAATAATTCGAATGTGAAAATCTCGGGACTATAAAAAGTGAATAATTATTCAATAATCAGAACACCAACCTCCGTCTTTTTAAGTCGAGGGTTTAAAAAAAAGAATCTGTTTTATTTCCTGTTTTTTTAACTACTACAGTTCATTGAAAAAAAAAAGAAAAAAATTTGTTAATTGTAGCCTCCCGATCACGCGCATTAGGAGGTCTGATGTAAAATAGGGAGGTTTATAATCGTATGAGTCGGTGGATCACATTCGCGAAGGTGGCGAGGAGGTCAGGGCGAGTGGGCGGGGGCCTGGCGAGCTTTTGCCCGGGACTCTCAAGACCATCCGCAGCATCCAGCGATCCGACAAACCCCTTAGACTCTCATCCCTTTGCGGTCGACCCTTTATTGGCGAATCTTGGTGGATTTAGCCTGTGGCGCGTCGTCGGTGGGTTCGACCTGAAAGTTGGCGGATATACCATAGGAAGACACTGCTGAGAGGGTGGAAAAATATGATCGAGTTTCACCTTTCCCGCCCTTAATCTCGTATATAATAACGAACTTAACAATTTCTTTTTTTACGGAATTTCTAAAGCTCATGCAGGAACACAAAAGTAAGAAGCTTTCGAATTACCTTCGGCGATATGGTATTCCGATACTATTATTATCCGCTTCCTTTGTGCGGTTTTTCCTCGTTGCGGGTTATTTAAAAATAAGTTGTCGACAAGATAAAAAGCGAGTTGCACGTTAAAATGTTTTCGGCAAACGTATCGTTAGAGATAGGAAAATTAATAATCATTTTTCCAAATAGAAGAGTATCGATCTTCTTAATTAGTTGATAATGAAGGAAAAGAAATACAACGGTTGCATCCTATCTTTGCGTAACTAAATCACAGGGATTAATAAAATACGCAATACGTATATTTGTATACAAAAAAAATAATAAAAAAAATCTTTTAATTTATCGACATTTATTTACGTACGAATCCATAAATAATTCAATTAGCAGTGCCGCATTTTTCAGTATCTGTTCCTCAACACGATTTACATGTATTGACTCGATTCTTTCGTAATCCCGGAGGCCGTCACAACAGGAGCGGAACCGCGACAGGTCAAAAGATTTCGAGAATGTTTTTCAGTTTAGTTTTGAAAACTTTGATCCTCTCTCTCTCTCTCTCTCTCTCTCTCTCTCTCTCTCTCTCTCTCTCTCTTATTCCCCCCACTATCACCTTCGTATAATAATAACAATAATAATAATAACCCTCGTGGCAAAGCATCGGTTGCTCCCTCGTTCGTTCTTTCGCGCGGGTTTCCGCGGGTTATTTATTTTTATGGGGTTTCTCTCTTTACGTCGTCCAGATACGGTCCCCGCTCCAACTGCTGTTCACCCAGCAAAAAGAGGCGGGGGGAGAGCGAGAGAAGAGGACTCACGGGATTCTGCCCGAAGTCTCATGACTGTGGTGCCTCGCGGAACTTGCGTTTTCCCGAGAGAGAGAAAACGAAGCAACTAAAGTATATATGTATACAACAGTTGATGCTGCAAAGCTCTGTGCCGAAGCAAGAACGCAAGCGTGTAGAAGCGAGCGGAGTATACCTCGTGCCCGGTTAATGGCGTTACGGGGTTGCCTTGGCAACGCGGGAAACCCCCATAGAACGTAGAAGCTCAGCATCGAAGCACCGGGGCGACCCCGCCGAAAAACCCATTTATCCTGGAAAAACATTATAAGAACCCGCGCTCCCGGAGCGCGTATACTGCATTACCTCGCGTTTTGGATGCTCTTGTTGTTCCCATTGCCACTCTACTACCGCGTTGTAATGCTGCAGTAAAACTATTGGGCGTTAGTATCGAGTTAAAGGACACCGGGGTCAATCGAAACACACTTTTGATACTCGAAGTTTTAATTTTGCCGCCAAAAAAATGGGGCGAATTGTTTAATTTGGTACACATTGGAATATATTTTTTATCAGTGTATAAAAAAAACCGAATTTTATGATACAAATGTCCTGTAAAATTCAAATTTGGGAGACACTTGAATATGTTTTTTTATCTATGTATTAAAAAAAAATCAGAATTTCATTCCGCCACTTTATTACGCGCATTTTTTATTTGGTCGCCACAAATGTGTAAATTTTCAATTTACAACAATTCATCGGACAAATGTCGTGTAAATTTAAAATTTGGTGAATACTCGAATATGTTTTTTATCGGTGTGTAAAAAAAATATCAAAAAATTCAGAATTTTATTCCGACACCGCAAACTTTTAACGCAATGGCGTACACACCGTTAAGTCGTTATCGGGCTTTCGATAGGAAATTAGATATAAGCACCGATACGTAAACGTAAGTGAAAGTGGCATTATTGCGAACGAGATACAAAGCTCGACCGAGCATTGAAAATTCAAAGTGGAATACATTGACCTCACAGTTTCCCCTTATTATTGACCCTCTAATTCTATGTTTCCAAAGTGAATATTGATAATTACGATAATCCAATAAATAATCTTTGTCGATGGACCGTCGAAGCGATTAGCCATTCCCTTCCATTAACCGAATTACCAAATAGTGTTAAGCTTCTCGAGAGGGTTGAAAGATAATCCGATCGATAAACCTATTTTTTTTTCGCGTTCTGTGTGCAGTTAGCATCATCCCCGTAATTGTCGATGATCCGTTGATAATATTTGCACGAAAATTTCGGCTAAGCGAATGTTATATGCGTAGTTTATCCGATCTGCTCTATATCGGGCGATAATTTTCGAGGGTGAGATCCACGCGATGATTTTGCACAAACGCTTCGGCGATATAGTTGACGAAACGACGCTGACCGAGTTGCTGGCTTGCGATGGGTGCCGAGGGGGGTGCAAACCCCCTTCTTCTGCGGATAACTCTCGTGTCAAAACACGGGGCAATTATCCCCCGGGGGTATTCGAGAGACGAGAGACTATAAGCAGAGCGACGAAAGAGTGTATGGGGTATGTTCTATGGCATTTATAGAGTAGTAGAGTACAGCGAGGCACGGGGGAAGAAAAGGGAACCCTGTAGAGCCTCATCGAATCCCAGGGGTGTCCCTGGAAGGATCCCCCTCTCCTCCCCGTAGGCTTCGAGGTCTTCCACGACCGCAAGGGGAATTACCTTGAGGCTTACATGAAAATTCTATTATCGTCTTACTGGCGCATATTGCTGCAGCAGCCAGCGGGGCTCTTATTCACGTGTTAACGTTGACACTGTGTCCGGAAGAAAAACGAACGAAAAGATCGAGAATGGCGAATATGATGGCGAAAAGAACGTGAGTCAGGTCGTTGAGAGTATCAACGATGTTCGCGGGATGAATAATGTCGATTAATGCCGGAAAAAGAACGAAATATATATCGTTTCCGTGTATCTATTATTGGGGTGGAAATTTATACACAACGATGAATTATCGCTGATGCCTGATTCATCTAAAATATATATTTTTTTTTAATAAAAAAAAAAGAAAAATATAAGGTTAATACTATTATAGGGACGGGAGATGGGGGGTAATTACTATTAATAGTAATTAACAATAATTTTTTTCGTTAATAATTCATCAATTTTTTATTTATTGATGGCAATATTAAAGCTGAGAATTTTGTTGATCGTGGAAAAACATGACGTAGTTATTTTTACACATTTTTCTCGGAGTTTCGGCTCTACGCGGCTCCAGAGTGAATAACCAGAATTAAATGCCCGGTGTACTCGCGTAAAAAATTGTTAAAACCTATTGAAAAGTAACGCGCAACGCGTGCAATTCATGACTTTGAAAATCCGAGAATCGTATTTCAATACCCTCAACACGTACGTATCTTTTAAATTGCTCGTAATCGAATATAGTGGGCTATCGAACGGCTGCAATTGCGATAGAGGGTGTGCGAAGGGTTCCATTAATTCGTTCAATTCTCTTACGAGTCATACGCGTACAGGATGGGATGGCAAATAGAGAGAGGCTCGTGCTCGAATTTCCAAATTTTCCGGGGATATTTCAAAGGGATGGCGGCGTGAAGTGACCACTGTGGCGACGACGAACCATTACACAGCGAGGGTGCAGCCCGCGTAGCCTAGAGTGCGCGGCTGAGCTCCGTGTCTCACCGCTCTCTCTGACTCGGTGTGCCCCCGATCGTCGGGCATCGGCGTGAGCACGTGTCCTCCACTCGCCGCAGCCAATTAGCCGGGACCCTCCCATTAATCCGGTCAATTAAGGATAACACGGAAATTCTATTACGTTCTTAGCGCTTTGGAATTTCGATCTCCGACTTTATCTAACTACGCGCAGGTACGTCGACGACATGAACCCTTTCGCGAAATTTTCGATTTACAAAGTTAATACGAAATAAAATGAAAAGCATTGTAGGCAAATGCCAGATTGAGGATTAGATTACGGAAGCTAAAAATATTAGCTGAAAAAAAAAAAAAAAAATTGTCAAAATGAAAAAAAAGCTGAAACCTTTCAGTTGATAATTTAGCTACTACGTTTACCGCGCATTAGATACTCGAGTCAAGCTGTTACGTGACCTTATAGAAAAACTCGAGTGCCCAGCAGGCAGAATGTAGTACTCTCGGAGCACCGCTCAAGAAGGTAAACGAGCGGTGCAACTTTCATTCCACTGCTCGACTAGGAGAGCGAAAATGTGTACGAGTCGGGCGTTTAAGTGTTCGTGAACTCTAATCTAGTAGAGCTTTATTTCTCTCTCAGCTGCGCGCTATCGCCTGTTTACTTTGAACGTACACCTGCATTCGTTCGCTTATGCGAGTTTTCTCGAGACTTAATTTTCTAATTACAAACATTTTGAATTACACATTAATGGTGTTTTTCGCATTTTTTTATACTTCATTAAAACAATAATCGAAGAATATGAAACTGTATGCGTCGAAGTATGCGTTTGTTCGTCGAACAAAAAATACGACTATCGATAATAGCTCGGCGTTAATGCGCCATTTAATCTTTTTTTTTTTCGATTAAACGTGACTTTCGATTGCGGCAGAACATCAACCGTACGAACGGTGCGGCGTTAGTAGAGCGACGTATCGCGAAGTTGAACTATAAAGGAGTGCCGTCGTCACGTTACTCGCGCTAATAGCGGATTGTAATTCTTCGGGGTTTGCATCACGTGCAATGTGCTGTTCGGGCTCACGGAGCGGTCAAGCAGGAAACGAGCAGTCTACATCGTGACCGTTCGCTTCGTGCTTCTGATATTCACCATCAGTCAAGGTTAATTTGAGACGAAACGAAATTGCAGATCGCAGAATAAGATAGAGTACAGTATAGAGCGAAAGGCTTGAGGCGAACGAGAAGGAGGGTAACCAATTTTAATCAACGAAAATTAGCCTATTTATCGTGAAATCAAGAGCACTCTTGTGAATGTACTTATCATCAACGGGATTCTCGATTGTAATACGAGCACAAAAGGGCAAGACGACCGAGCCCATCCCTCTTGACTCTTTGGCCCTCGAGCTCCCCGCTGTCCTCTACTTCGTCATTTCTCTCCTCTCTTCGTGTTCTATATCTGGATGCCTGGGAAGACTAATATCTCAATTTATATAATAAGGTTTCGAACCGAAATCACATTCACCATAATGCTAAAATAAACTTCATATTTCCGGATGGTCTACTGACCCGGCGATTTTCGGTCCATACTATATACATATAGGACGTCGTACAGAAGTCCGATCACCACACGGAGAGAAGGGATCTATTAGAAATTACTATGTCATCTGGTAAAATTCGACGGTAGCGCCACCTATGACGAAAATACTCGATATTACGAGAATTTTTACCACATTTATGGGGATTTTTACCATATTCTATGGTAAAAATTCGCATAGTTCTCGTAATTTTCAACAGGTGGCGTCATTGACTCCGCTACATGGTAAATTGCATCAGATCTTTCTCTCCGTGCAGTATACTAGTCAGCCTTTTGAATTTTGACCATTGATTAAATATTCCATCTAATTTTTGCTTTGTTCGGTCCACGAATTTAACTACGATATACCTATGGTAATCATAATAATGGTATATTATTCTCCGTTATCACAGACAGACGAAACATTTTTCTTTGAACAAAAAAAGAAAAGAAATCGCGAATCACATTCACTTTTCCCAAAAGCTCCGATCAGAGTTTTGTACTCTGAAAACAGTAATAATTCAACGAAAACATAGACTTTGATATTTCACGCAAATATTGCGAAGGGATTTTTACATTACGGCAGTGCATATGTAACGATACCGGGGATTCCCAGCGAACGTTTTGTTCAATTCCCTGTCTGACATACGCGCGTTCTATGCATGCACCTTGATGCATTTTCATATTTCAATCGTCCCGGCACTACGGCACGGCCTCTACAAAGCCTCGCATTCTCATTCATTCGTTTTATTTTATTTCTCCATTTTTTTTTTCTCAATTTCTTTTATCTCTCGTGTCGCCCCGTCCCCCATATATACGCTTTTGCCTTCGCAAACTCCCAAAGCGCTCGGGAAGAAAGCACGAAAGTGTAGAATAAGACGAGAGTCGAAAGCCCTGTCGTACGGTCCTTCCATCTCTTTGCCTTTTTCTATTCGCCCTCGTCGAGATTCTTTGCTCTCACTCGTTCGTCTTTCACTTCTGTCCGGGGCGGGGGCCAAGGAAGGGGCGCGGAGGAGGAGAGGGTTATTGAAATTTTTGTCATATTCGCGAGCGACATAAATATGCTGCACGCCGACATACGAGGCCTCCTTCCCATTCGACTTTCCACCGGTATGGAGCAAAGCTTTCTTACTTTTTTTGTTTCTTCGTTTTTCTTTCGAGCTTTCGACGGCGTGTAGGTACCCGCGAAGCACACCGAGAGAGGGAGCCTTCCGCTGAGAAAATTCACCAAAATTATGTACGCGCGAACTCGCACTCGGTTACGGTGCCAGACGCCGCGTACGGTGGATGAAATGTATGTACCAACGGTATGACTTATGCATCGGTTTTGCGCCACGCGCTCTATTCCTAATATCCTAATTCCATCGTTGATCATACAACAGCGAACCGGTTATATAGAACCAAAGTTCCTCCACGAATATACTGGTAAACAGAATTCGTTATAACGTCAAATCGAAGATACAAGTATCGTATTTTACTTTGAATTATTTACAGCATTAATTCTTAACAAATATGAAATATGAAAGTAGAAAAAAAAATTACGTTTTACTCTTTCATTCGTCCAAATGATTTTATATTAACAGAATAAAGTCATTTAGTAAAAAAAATATATAAACGAAATAAATTGAATGATATACTAATAATATTAATTATAACAATGACAATAATATTATATACATGTATAATATAAATATCATAAAATACGGTGAAATTGACCACCGGACCTTTTCCATACTTCGTCAAATCATAGCAAAGTCTTTGATAATTCAGAGCTTCAACTTTGACGAAAGAAAACGCACGTGTATGATTTGTACCTTCGATGTCTCGGCAGTTTTGTATGAAAACGGAGATACTCGGAAATCATCAGTTATAAGGGGAGAGCGAGTAAAGAATACGTGGAAAAGCAAGTGGAATGAAGCAGAAGGAAGAAAATTTATGGAGCGCGTATATGGCGTGTAGGGTGCACGGTTTTATTTCTCCGAATGCACGATATGTGCACGTAAAGTGCACATAAGTAGAGAGACGTAGGAGCTTCATATAGGAGGACTTTAGGGGGGAAAGAGAACTGGAATGGTCCAAGCTTCTTATCGCGAATGCGAGAGACGACATGCCCGGGGAGAGGAGACCGTTATTGCGGAACGAGAAGAGTCATATATGAGAAGGGGATGCTTGTTTTCTTTTTATGGGGTGCGTGTGACTAGGAATGGAATATACATGAGGTCACGAAACAAGGGTGCATCGTGTTCGCTTCCATTCGACTCTACGAGCCTTACGTTCGGTTAGGGTTGGGACGAGGAAAAAGCTGTTATTTGGAACCTCGAAGAAACTCGACTTACTTATGTACCGATCCATCGTGAAAAATGCGCAGGACATTGAACGTAAAAATTGGAGGAAGCATTTCAAGTAGATGCTCCCCGGGAGACTCACTTCGTCCCCTCGGACAGCAATTCGTCTATACATCCTTATTTCTACACTAACGCTCAGCGTCACTGTTATAAGGGCAGTGAAAACACACGGATCAATGAGAACGAGATGTATATCGAGGAAGACGAACTGACGACACGGTTCAGAGGAAGTCGTTGCGGTACAACCCTTAAGAATTCGATTAGCGTCAGACAGTATCCCGAGTATCCGGGTGGTATCCATCACTCGGCGACTCTCTCGGTCCCCTGAGATGCGCGTCAATCTCAAATAAGGGGTCGAAGAATCAAAGCAAACGCTAGTGAAATTGCGGCGATACCTGGCCGAGCGTGGAAATGAAGTGGAGTCTTGTCATCGTCGAACCAAAAAGTGAATACGAAATTCAAAGCATGCGAATCGAAGCGTCGCGATTTACGGAGATTCTAAATCAATTTGTGAAGGATACCAGGGTTAGTTGAAAGAGGGGAGAAGTTTGTGGTCTAAGGAATTACTTGCCATAATATGCACTCTAATCGGACACAGTTATATACTTACTTCTTAAAATCTTCGATGTTTTTACACTGTGCCTTTCGACTGACCCCATGAATCAAATGGTCCCGATCTGACCTGCAGAACCACACTAAATTTCAGATAAACGTACGAATACGTTGAATCAAAGGTGAAGGTTTAAAATCCCATAAAAATGATCAAAACTCGGATTATTTTTTAAATTGATCATATTTATTGTTGAATTTTTGGCAACATAACTGCTAAATGCTTTGATATCGATTGCTGGTATATATTTATGTACTAGCAACGAGCTGTTTGATCCAGTCACGGTAGTGATAGACGCTGCTGAAGACATCGGGAGCTCCGACAGCGCAAGGCAAGCCATAGGAGACAACACCGACCAATACACCGTTGGCAGCGAGGGGGCCACCGCTGTCAACCTGAAATTGAAGAAAATATCCCAATTATATTTCTTCCGGGCGAAATTGAATTTATCAATCATTAACTGGGTTTATCTCTGAACTTACATGACAGGTTCCACGTCCGGTTCCGATAAAGGCGCAGACCTGGTGGGTGTAGAGAGTGGTTTCTTGATACTGCTGGCAATCGGCAGGAGCTATCAGGGACATTTCGAGTTTCCTGAGATTATCGACGGGATATTGCAAGTCACGCCTTTGGTATCCCCATCCAGTGACAGTCGCTCTTTGACCAGTGACCGGAGCTGATGCAGGTAGTCTAGCGGCGTTCTGGTCAGCGTTGAAGGTCATTGGTGAAGCGAGCTGAAAATTCAAAGTGACAAAAAATTATTAAAGGAAGTCCGTTGGTTTCTGTGTTTGGAAACACTTGTTCATCGCAATTGCGTTTTAATATCAAACAAATCTCCAAAGATGGAACCCGGAGATAGTTGAAAGTCGCGCAGTAAAAAAAATAGAAGATTCCAGCGAGTATATGGCAGTGTATGGAATTAGAGTGTGTATGCCAAGTTCCTTAAAGTGCCGACTTGTACGTAATTCAACTAAGCCCCCCCCCCCCCCCCGGACTCCTTTTTCTTCGAAAAGGAAGGAAATTCCTTTTCGATTTCTACAAATCCCCTTGTTTTAGAGATGTACTATTTGGAATTACGATCTATTCGAACTTACAGCGATGATGGCAACATCGTTGGGTGCGCCAACGCTATGGGTGTAATCACGATGATAAAGAATCGAGCTGGGACGGTGGCTCTGACCACCCCTGCTAAGCAATACCGAACCGGTAACGACGGTAAGGTCATGGAAGGGATCAAGGTTAGTGACGCAGTGAGCGGCAGTTATGATGTGACGGTTACTGATGATAGCACCACCGCAGTGCTGCTGACCATGAAGTCTCAGAGAAGCCATATACGGGAATTCTCCCTGAACAGCGGCTTCACCCCCGACGATTTTCTGGGGCGGTTTGGCATACGCCACTAAAAATAAAAAAATAGAAAATGTACAATCAGAAACGAGCCAACATCAAGAAACATCAATTATGTGAAACCAATGAAACTTTTTACTCCACGAATATATTTGGTAAATGAAAAATCCAATCTCAAGATTGGAAACAATGCAATGCAAATGTTGCAACATACCTTCTGCGACGAGCGCTACCGCCAACACGGCGAATAATGAGAATTGTCCCGTCATCTTAACTTCCGTTGAGTTTTTGGTGTCAATTGACGAGAAAACATTTCTTTTTATACCGTTCGAAACGTGTCAATTAAACTGATAATTTTTATACAAATATTGTCTTTGAAACGAATTAATTAAATTTCTAGAAATGGCCATTCTAAAGTTAATTAGCACTGAACGATGATAAGTCGCTAATTAGAGATGTCATTCATTAGTATTTCAGAACGGAATCTACGGATATATAAAAACAATATGCCGTTATACTTCGATCCGCACAATTTGATAAATCATGATAATTGTCTTCAGGAAATTAATTAGCTGTCATAAGTTTACAATATTGTGGAACTGGATTACGAAATAAGAAATTAAGAATTTTTCTAGGAGAAAAATAAGCGGTCTTACAGTTAGTGAGTTGGCACTTGATTAAATATGGTGGCTGACGAATGCTATTGTCCACATTACATCATCACAATACCCGTCTTTGAATGCTTGTTAAAGCACAATTATTCCTTCTTTGTGCTTTCCGTTGAGCAAATGTATGCAAATTTATATAGTTCTCCATTAATCAAACTTACTGTTAATTGACTTGAAAAACGTATTTGCGATGAGTGGGGAACTACCAAAGATCCTTTGATACAAATTATTTTCGTAACTGAATTTATTAACCGTTCGATACTGAGTGTAAGAACAAAAAACTTTCAACGCTCGATTGAAAAAAAGTGCTACATGACTTAGAGTTACAGTTATAATTGACATCGCGCAAAACGGATCAGAATGACCAAACTTTAAAAACTTACAAAAAATATATAAATATGTGGATTTTTAATTTAAAAATTTTTTTCATTGAATTATTTTTCAAACGAAAATGATTTGCTAACAACATTTTTCATATTCCATCGAAATGTGAAATTGCGTTCAACTTACAAAAATAATGAAACAAATGAACTTATAAAACTCACAAAAAATATATATCTCAATCTATATATATACTAGCGGTTCCCCGGGATCGCGCGCTCGCTGATCAATTGTCGAATATTGTGAGCAAAAGCCCTTTTGGGGCCTTAGAATATTTTGCGTTAAGGCCCTTTTAGGAACTTAGAATATTTTTGCTTCTTCCTCCGCCGCCGATCACCGCGGCTGCCTCCTTCGATACCCCCTTAGAGAGACTTTGAATATTTTTGCTCCTCCCCTCCCCCTTCCCTTAGAGGGACTTAGAATATTTGTAGTCGATGGGATGCCCAAGGGGAGTTCGAAAATATTCTAAGTCCCCCTTAGAGGGAATATTTTTCTCTTCTTTTGACCTTTACTCCTTCGAAGTCCCCTCTAAGGGGGACTTAGAATATTTTTCTGAGGGGTCTCATATACCGGGTGTCTCGTAAGTAGGTATCAATTCTTGTACACGGCGGCGGCGCCGACGACAGCGGTGAAATGTTTTTTTATATATAGAGAGAAAAACGCCGTGTACAAAAAGTGAGTGGGGTCGATATATACTTATGAGACACCCGGTATATAAGACCCCTCAGAAAAATATTCTAATCCCTTAAGGGGGACTTAGAATATTTCCGGGGGGGGGGGGCAAAATATTCTAAGTGCCTTTAGAGCGGACTGTCTAAGTAAATATACAACAAAAAAAAAACCGCGGCGGCGCCGGTTGATGAAAAGTTGCGGCGGTAATGAGACATTTTTAAAACCTCTAGTGTGTATATATTTGTTATTTGTTTGAAAGGATTATATTTAAATTGGAAGTTTTTTTTACTGCTCCATAGTCTATCGAAATATGATATTGCGTTTGAATGCGTTAATAATGCAATTGTTTCGAATGTATGATCGTGAGTTTAGGGTGTTCGGACCACGGAAAGCCAACGATAAACGGAAGAGGATGTAATTACTCCGGGTTCACTCTTGCGCGCAACTGTCTCGCCGGAATTCACCAACGCCGGTAGTGTGAAATGCGAAGCTCGAACTTTTGGGAATTCGATACATATACAACGTACAATATATACACTTGCATTAACGTAAATGGTATTGTTATTCTCGATGATACTACTGTACTCCCAAGAGGCGTTATTAAAGAACAATCAAACTCTCCTCATCCCTCAACATCAAACCGAACAATGACAGTGTATATCAACCCTTTAAGAGTACGATTGACTTTCTTATTGAGGCGCAGCAGCAATGAACGACCACGTTTATTTTCCTTTTTACGTTTCGGTCCTAGTCTGGGTCCTCTTCAGAATTTTATTTCTATCTTTGTGTGTCATTTTCTTTTTTGTGTCAGTACATGTCTTCGGTTTCTCCGGTTGTTCTCATTGTTGTTTTGAGGTTATCTCGTGATTCGTGTTTCTCTTTTATCTATTCTTCATTAATATGCTTTTATTTATATTGTGTTGTTTTTTTATCGTTGTTGACCGTAGATTCCGGCCTTGAAGTAAATAGGAAAATGTAACAGCACGTATGCCGGGATCTCCGGTCAAGAACGTTAAAAAAACGACAACAAAGAATATAAATAAAAGCAACCATTGTTTAGATTCGTTTGATCAGAAGTCAAAGTAAAACAAATATTTGACGCCTAGCAACGATTTGATGACGGTGGTTACAATAGACGAAGGTGGAGAATACTATCGATACCAGTATTGAGACAAGTGTGAATTATTTAAGCGTAAGACCGTTTTTTTCTCTAGGAAAAGGCATCTTTCCGATTTTCATAATCATGTTGAAGGAAATTGCATGGATCGAAGTGTTGTATTACTGGCATGTAGTTTCGCAACATTCGAAGACGTTTTCATTCGTTGATAATGAATGACATCTTTGACACTTTCCACGCATGTCGATTTTTCCACGATGTTTACTGTACATGTAGATACGGAAATCGCCGCTGATCCTTAAGGGTCTATCAATGTTTTATCGATTTTTACAACCAACTTTCTTCGAAATGTTGACCTGTAATGATTTTAAAACAAATTGCAAAAACTGTTGCATTTTTTTCTATGGGATAATTACGATCTTTTCAAGGGATTAGATGCACGGAGGGCAAGGAGAGAATATTGTTAACTTCGTGCCAATGTCAAACGCAAATAATTCTCTTTCGTCAGTCAGCTGTAGACTTTTTGTTATTGACGCGAGCTGAAATACTCCGGAAATTGTACATACGTACATGATTTGGTCATACCGTTAGGGAGTGGGGATTTTAATGTCACTTATGGGGTTTAAAAGACGTGTTTTTTAGTCAATTGTCAGCAGTAACCGAACCGAAATCAACATGGTTGGACAATACTCTCTATTCGCCATTTTGGCATTAGCTCTCATCGCCGAAGGTACGTTTTGATCCTACAGATATCAGATTAATTTATTGATTTGCCAAAATGTTCGATTTTTAATTATTATTTTTTTGTTTTTCGGATTTTTAGTGGCCGAAGCTAAACCACCGAAAAAAATCGTCAATGGTGAATTTGCTGCGGAGGGCGAATTTCCATTCGTAGTCTCTCTGAGACTTGATGGCCAGCATATTTGCGGTGGTACCATTGTTACTGACAGACATATCCTAACGGCTGCTCATTGCGTCGCCGACCTTCCAGCCTTCAGCAACCTTCACGTTGTTACCGGCTCGATATGGTTAAGCAGTGGCGGGCAAAGTCACCGTCCCATCGCTATTAAGTACCATCGGGAGTATACCCATTCGGTTACAGGGCCCAACGACGTTGCCATTATCGCTGTAAGTCCAGATTGATAATACTTGAAAATAGTATGCTTGTCGAATACGGTCACAGTGAGGAATCAAATATGATCGGGAGTAGAATAGCTGGCGCCAGTGAGGCAAAACGGAAAAACTCCTGATTTTTTTTTATTTCACGTAAAAAATGTCAAAACGGAGTTAAAATTCTCAAAAACATTTTTTTGATTAATTTTATAGCAACTGGTTTCAAATTTCCATTTCATTTTTTTGCGAATTTTATCAAATTTTTTATCCAATTATCATTCAAATTATTTGCCGATTTTATCTTCATTTATTCAAATTTTCCTTCTATTTTTGCGATTTTAATCTTGATTTTTTTCAAATTTTGTCTCAATTTTACGCAAGTATTTCTGATTTTGTGATTGATTGATGCAAAATATTGTCGATACATATGTTTCCAGTAAAATGCAATTCTAGAATTTGCTCGAATTATGGTAGATCGGTGGTACACGTTGGTTCATGGGGCAAATGACCAATGGATCAATGATGTCTATTGCAATAGGTTACATTTTCTAATGTCGCAATATTTTCTGTATTTAACCATTTGGACATTTTTCCGATGATTTTTCCGTGATTTTTTTCGTTATTTTGTCACGTTTTACTTTCAGCTTGGATCACCTATACAATTCAACCGTTGGCAGAGCGCAGCTAGAGCGCCATCGGTGCCTCCGACTGACGGTATCGTTGCGCACGTTGTGGGATGGGGATACACAAGCCTTAACAGACCAGTGCCCGTTGAAAATCTCAGGAAACTGGAGATGACTACCCTCACTATTGAAGAGTGCCAACCATATAAAAACGTCAGACTCCATCCTTACCAAGTCTGTGCCTTTGCTGGAAGGGGACGTGGACTCTGCCATGTGAGTTAACGGACAATCTAATTGCAGTTGATACATTTTTACTTCTCTGGGAGAAATAGATATGTTAACTGGTTTTTTATTTTCAGGCTGACAGCGGTGGTCCACTCGTCGTCGATGGTGTATTGCTAGGCGTTGTATCGTATGGAACACCTTGCGCTCAAGGAGATCCAGATGTTTTCAGCAACGTTTATTACTACGAAGACTGGATCAGATGGCTCTCTGAGAACTATTGATTGTATCTCGATTATCCCTCGTATTCTTCCGAACATGAGTATCGAGTTTTCGAAGGCGTAGACTTTTGTCCTCATGACTGCAACTCAAATTTGTTAACATTTTGTTGATCACTTGCTATCTACGTTTACCGCTAAAATATTTGAACATTATGTTACAAACCATAGGTGGCGAGTCGAACTTTTGGCGCCGATCACGCCTCTTGCGGTTGGAGTTCGACTAATAGACGTTACCTCTAGAAATATATACTGCACAAGTTTGATAGATCGCGATGTTTTGTTGTAACTTTTTTTCGTTTTATTAATGTTATTGACGAATGTAGTGTACACATTTTTAGCTCACAATTAAATTTTTTTTGTTTTGAATACGACGAATGATTTTTATTACAATGAAACATAGTGTTTGTGATAAAAACTGCATATGCACGGCGTATAACTGTGTATAACTTCAAAAACTTTTTTATGTTGCGTTCTGCGAGGTGGATAAGAAACTGCCGAACAGAAAGTCATTTCCTGTGGATTATTTTAGTAAAACTTTATTTGTGAATATAATTGAAGTATTTTGAATATTTTTAAAAAGTTTTTTGGAGTTTTTTTTTCCACTTTTCTTTTCATTTTTTTTTCACGTTTCAGGTAAATTGTTAGAAAATGTTGATAAAAAAATCTGGACTTCAATAGGAAACTCAGTTTTTATATGTAGAACATGCGTACCAAGTTTCATAATTTTTACTTAAGTTTGCGGAAAGATATTCTTTATACGCCAGAAAATTTAATACGTACAAACAGACAGACAGATCAGGAAAATCACTGTTTTAACATACTTTAACAGTAAAAACAACTATTCAGGTCATGAAAGATGATAGATTGAGCCACAATGATGAGGATTCAAGTGAGAAAAGGTTTTTTTTTTTTAATTTTAAAATGTTGAAATGAGTTATTTAGTCTCTAAATTTGAGAAAGTAAAAATAATAGATATTTTATCATATAAATCGACTCGGCTCGGCTCGGCTCGTGAATCGGCTTTTACACGAGCCCTTCAGCAACCCTATTCGTTTACGCGTTCTCGAGATATGATCGTGTTGCCCGAAAAATCCACACTTTCACGACGTTTTCTTCCGTCGGTCCTGTGAGTGATGTCCGATGTCCGATGACGTCACGTCACGGCTACCGCTGTGTTGTGTCGGCGTCGACATAAAATCGGAAACATTTTCTCGGAAAAGTCGTTCACGGAAATTTCCAATCAACTCGTATGTGTGCCCATTAAATTTCAGGCGATTATAGAACAACACAACAACAATCGAACACAACACAGCATCTAACGATTGTATCGATTGATACAATTGACGTTCGGATCTGTACGCTTTTGTACGTTTCGGATTGCGTGAAAATCACGAACACTGGGATATATTTTTTTTTCAGTAATTAATAATATTTATTGTCGATTCATTGTCACCCGTCGTCGTAACGCTGTAGGTTAATACTCGGTTAATAATGCAGAAGGTTAATCGTCGATAGTTTCTGATAATACAATTACAGCTTTTACAATTATTGATCGAATCTTACGATGATCGGTCGGTGATTAATTAATGCTCCACCAACGAATAGTTCCTGTAGGATTCGATTAATTCAATAATTGCAGCGATACACATGTTCGTAAAAATACGAAGGATATTCGAGATACAATTAATAGTTCTGAGAGAGCCATTTGATCCAGTCTTTGTAGTAATAAACGTTGCTGAAAACATCTGGATCTCCTTGAGCGCAAGGTGTGCCATACGATACAACGCCTATCAATATACCATTGACGACGAGTGGACCACCGCTGTCAGTCTGAAAATAAATAAAAAGTTAACATATCTATTTCTCCCGAAGAAGTAAAAATGTATCAACTGCAGTTAGATTGTCCGTAAACTCACATGGCAGGGCCCACGTCCCTTTCCAGCAAAGGCACAGAGCTGATAAGGATAGAGTCGGGCGCTTTTATATGCTTGGCAGTCTGCAACAGTGAGGGTAGACATCTCCAGTTTCCTGAGATTTTCAACGGGCACCGGTCTGCTAAGGCTTGTGTATCCCCATCCCACAACGTACGCATGGACATTGCTGGTCGGAGGCACCGTTGGCGCACTAGCTGCACTCTGCCAACGGTTGAATTGTATAGGTGATCCAAGCTGAAAGTAAAACGTGACAAAATAACGAAAAAATCACGTAAAAATCATCGGAAAAATGTCCAAATGGTTAAATCCAGAAAATATTGCGAAATAAAAAAATTTAACCTATTCCAATAGAAATCATGATCATTGATCATTTGCCCCATGAACCAACGTGTAGCACCGATCTTTTATGATTCGAATAAATTCTAACATTGCATTTTACTTAAAACATTTGTATCGACAATATTTTGCATCAAACAATCAAAAAATCAGAAATAATTGCAGAAAATTGAGACAAAATTTGAAAATAATGACGAATAAGATGGCAAAAATAGAACGAAAATTTGAATAAATGAAGATAAAATCGACAAATAATTTGAATAATAATTGGATAAAAAATTTGATAAAATTCGCAAAAAAAATTTATGAAAATTTGAAACCAATTGCTATAAAATTATAAAAAAAAAAATTTTCGAGAATTTTAACTCCGTTTTGACATATTTTACGCGAAATAAAAAAAATCAGGAGCTTTTCCGTTTTGCCTCGGTGGCGCCAGATGTTCTGCTCCCCATCCTATTTGATTCCTCCCTGTCCCCGTATTCGACAAGCATACTATCTTCAAGTATTATCAATCCGAACTTACAGCGAGAATGGCAACGTCGTTGGGCCCTGTAACCGAATGGGTATAATCCCGATGGTACTGAATAGCGGTGGGACGATGACTTTGCCCGCCACTGCTTAACAATATCGAGCCGGTAACAACATGAAGGTTGTTGAAGACTGGAATGTTGGCGACGCAATGAGCAGCCGTTAGGATATGTCTGGCAGTAACAATGGTACCGCCGCAAATATGCTGGCCATCAAGTCTCAGAGAGACTACGAATGGAAATTCGCCCTCAGCAGCAAATTCACCATTGACGATTTTTTTAGGTGGTTTAGCTTCGGCCACTAAAAATCCGAAAAACAAAAAAATAATAATTAAAAATCGAACATTTTGGCAAATTGATAAATTCATCTGATATCTGTAGGATCAAAAGGTACCTTCGGCGATGAGAACTAATGCCAAAATGGCGAATAGTGAGTATTGTCCAACCATCTTGACTTCGGTTCGGTTACTGCTGACAATTGACTGAAAGACACGTCTTTTAAACCCCATTATGTCACATTAAAATCCCCACTCCCTAACGTTATCATCAAATCGTGTGCCCCGTATTACACTCTTCGTATGTCCCATTTCCGGAGTATTTCGCGCGTGTCAATCGCAAAAACTTTACAGCTGACTGATAATAGCCATTTGCGTTTGACATTGGCACAAAGTTAACAATATTCTCTCCTTGCCCTCCGTGCGTCTAATTCCTTGAAAAGATCGTAATATACCCCATAGAAAACAATGCAATAGTTTTTGCAATTTGTTTTAAATTCATCACAGGTCGACATTTCGAAAAAAGTTGGTTGTGCAGGTCGATAAAAAATTGATAGACCCTTACGGATCAGTTGCGATTTCTGTATCTACATGTACAGTAAACATCGTGGAAAAATCGACGTGCGTGCAAAAGTGTCAAAGATGTCATTCATTAACAACGCATGCATACAGTACAACAACACTGCAACACTTCGATCCATACAATCTGCTTCAACATAATTATGAAAAAAGGAAAGATGCCTTTTCCTAGAGAAAAAAATGGTCTTACGCTTAAATAATTCACACTTGTCTCAATACTGGTATCGATAGTATTCTCCTCCTTCGTCTATTATAATCACCGTCATGAAATCGTTGCTAGGCGTCAAATGTTTGTTTTACTTTGACTTCTGCTCAAACGAATCTAAAGAATGGTTCGCTAGTCAAACACGGATTAAATCTGCTTGAGCAGAGTACAATTATAAAAAAATGCTTTTCATCCGAATCATTTCCGTAATTGATCGCCTAATTTACGACTGAAAAGGTGAATTGTACATATTTTACTATTAAACTTACAAAAAAAGATCGGAAATGATTTGGATGAAAGGCATTTTTATTTATTTATTTAGGGACTTTTTCTCTCCCCCCCTTCGACCGAAAATATTCTAAGTCCCTCTAAGGGAGACAGAATATTTTTCTGAGGGGTCTCATATACAGGGTGTCTCATAAGTAAGTATCAATTCTTGTACACGGCGGCGGCGACGGCGGCGAAATGTTTTTATATATATAGAGAGACATATATATATTACACATGTCATAATATATATTCTTATTATTGTTCGATTATTATTTTATTTCCTAATATAATAATAATAACATTATATACATATTTTTTGTTATTTTTTTGTATAATTTTTTTCGAACAATTTGTTTTTTGCCAAATTGTTCATATTTCGTCGTAACCTGATATCGCGTTTAAACGCGTTTGTTAATTGGTGCAATTGTTTCAACTCTCCGTTTACGAATTCACGGAGCTCGAATCCCGGAAAAGCAACGATAAACGGAAGAGGATGTAATTACTCGGGGTTCACTCTTGCGCGGAGCCGTCTCACCGGAATTCGGCTAGTATACCGAAATTCAGTATAAATTTCGAAGCTCGAACTTTCGGGAAGTCTATACATGGTACGCAGCGAGATATATACTTACGTAGACGTAAATGTTATTGTTATGCTCGATGGCGCAACTATTGTTCCAAGCGAGAGGCGTTGTTGAAGAATCGTCGAGAGCTCTCGTCACCCTTCAGAATCGAACCGAATGCACCACCGTAATATTTTCACACCACAAATATTTATGGCAGTGCAGCATAAGGTTATATACCCGAGCCGACGAACTGCGCAGCGATAGCGAGTCAAATTGTTTAGGCTTCGCGGCACGAAACTTGTGGTCACGTTTATCGCCCTCGACACCCAATATATTCTTTCGGTTATTTTTTTTTTTATTTTCTATTTCCTCTTCAAAACATTTTTTTTTTACTCGAGCACTCGTCTTTCCAGTCACTGAGCTCCTTTCTAACGTTTATTTTTTATTTTTTCTTTTCTTCTTCCCCCTTTCTTTAATGTGTTGGTTTACACGAAAGGGTGTCGTACTTCGTTGCTTTCAACGGTTCAAAAATTATTGGTGCAACGAACCGAGTCCTCCGCGATGCATTCGAAACACACATAGCGATGAGGCACTCGGAACCATTGACCGATACGAGCGCACACCCTCGCATTCATTTCTTTCTCATTCCGTAACCCGAATGTGTGTATCCACTCCGAGCTCTCGGGCAGAGTTTTGCTCGCATATCGCACAAAGGACCCTCTGTACGCGAGTTCTGTGTGTCCCGAGTCTCATCGTTGTCGAGCCCTGACGCGGTTCGTTCTGCGGCCTGTTAGTTCGTTCGTTTCGTATACAGTTATGTATATTTATGGTGTATCGAGCGAGCGAATCCTCTTGACATCGCCGATGGGCTATACGAGGCCTTTCATCAGGGGTGCCTCGGGGGCATCGATCGTCCGTCCGAGACTAATTGCGTTCGATTCCCGGTCGCTCGCTAATTAAAAACACAAAAAAAAGGAGAAGCAACCGTGAAACAAAATGAACGAAACGAACAAGCGAGTGTGGGAGTGAGACATTATTATTAATCGACTTGTCGATCGCTTCATTAGGTAGCTTCAGAGGAAATTTTCAAAGGTTACCCTCACGAGATAATGCATATTATCGTGAATTTGCGCGGACGTTATATAAATCCAAGGGAACGTACGGTTCGTAAATAACTAACGAGTTATTGTAACATCGATGTTTATTGTATAGCTAATGAAGGATCATTGGGTTTATTGAACGCAGTTGTTTACTCCATTTCTTCGTTATTATTTTATCATTCGTTTGTGATGAATAGGTCAATTTATTTCAGAGTGTAGATTAGAGTCAGAGGGACAAGTGTTGTATGGGATTATTGATTCCAATAAAGTTTAATAATTAGGGGGTTCAACAAAAATTAATTAAACATTCAATATTCAACTGGGCAGTTGAAAACATAAGTCGATAATTAATATCGTCATATAACGAATACGACAAAATAATAATATGATATAATACAAAGCTGCAAAGTTTTTCGATTTAAACAAAAAATACATACAGTACATGTATTACATATATTAATACCATTTTATTTATTGATAATTATTTATTATTAATAAATGATTGTTTATTAGTAAAATTATTTTGACGATCTCATCGAAAGAGTTATAGAAATGCTGAGTTCATTACTCGAAAAAAAAAATCTCGAAGTATTTTTTTTTGTCTTATTTATTCGGCTGTCTTGACGAACAAAGTCCATTGTACGATCGATAATTTACATATTTTGCCTGAGGTTTATTTTCGGACCTGTGGCACGATCGACATTTTTATGAAAAATGAATCGATAACACGCATATCGCCCGACTCACATTAACCGACTTATTCCGGATAACGCTACATTTGTCAAATGAGGCGTGCAATACAAACTATAATATCATTTACGTCGACACGTATTATTTACTTTCAATGCGTTGAATCAATTCACCCGCTATCTCATCATCTACTCTGTTTAATTGGCCGATTGTTTATCTGCCGACGTGTCATTTAAAATTTGTACTCAGAAAATTACACGTGCGAGAAATTATTGAATATACTTCAATGACCTTTAGCAATATCGACCGATGGTGCTTCGTTAGCAGATCTCAGATAATCCCATGTGTTCATGTATTCAAAATGTGTCGGGTAAATCGGTAGAAGATTTTTATACCGCGAGGTTTAGAAGCTCTAAAATAGACTTATTTTTGCGAATATACAACTCAAGCTGCACTTAGAAATCGTCCATATTTTTCGAATGATAAGAAAAATAAGGAAACGCACAAGTGTTCATAAACTATTTGCCTATCCGCATCTAAAAGCGATGCCGAATCCATCATATTCATTTAACTACTGTTTAATAACTGGAAAATATCGGTAAGTGCAAAAATCAATACATTTTTATAGGGACGAGCCGAGCATTACAAAGACATTAAGAGTTCTACTGTGTCACGTTATGACGTGACACGGAACCTCACTTAAGATCACATATAAAATGTGATTTTCGCACGTGGATCCGTATTCTCGTTTTACGAAGTGATATATCGTCGACTAGAGCCCACAGTTCTTATCGGAAAAATATGATATTTCGTCTACAATAATGTATTGTTTTTGTACGTAATAAAAAATTAATAGGATGTATATTTATCAATAAAAAAATCAAAAAATTACAAATAATCAATCCATTTATTGTGATTTATAAATAACCATTTTTTAATGATTTTTCGATCATTTTATTTTACTTTTTATTCGTTATATTTTATAACTATACCTGATAACTTATAGCTATCATGCATTCGACATTTTTTTAAATACTTATTTAAATGTATAAATGAGAAAATATAATATGCAATTTTGTAAAAGGGTCCATTTTCGCAAAAAAAAAAAAAAAATACAATATAAAAATCGGATATTTTTAGACGGAATGAATCGACTGCGGAATCATTGCAAAAAATAATTTTCATGGAAATTTTTTTTTTTTTACTAAAATTAATCTCTCTATTTCAGTAAAGGCTATTCATAAATAATGAATTTCTTTAATAACTATTAATGTATTAATATCGTGACGCGATTACACGAATACGTTATTTGGCGGGGTTTGGCTTCGTAATCCAACGCAGTATTACCCACATACAAGCGTATATATTTATTTACCAGTGGTGCACCTCGAAGCTTTCACGAAACCGAATGACCGTTCGCTTTTCAAACATTTCGATTCAAGTGCAACTACTCTAGTGTTCTATATATATATATATATGTATGTGCTATATGGCTATATATGTGTCAGTATACGTATACTATTGTGAATACCGTGAATGCTGGAGGCTTTATACGTTTTACAAGTGGAGATTCGTTGTTCCGTGACAGTGGAAGCAAACGCTATACCTGGGGATAGGGTTATCGGGGAAACACCCCTCAACCACAGATTGATGCGCCGAATTATACTCGTCGCGTGGCGCCCATCTGCCCTATGCGCTGTGTTTAGCGCATTTCTTTCTCTCTGTCTCTTCCTCTTCCTCTCTTCACCGATCATGGCGCTGAATTATGCGCTCGATTTCGGCATACGCGCAAAGGGGTGCGTGCACTCCAAATGCGAGGAACCAAAAACTCTTCCCTTTATCTGCCTGTCCCTCACCTCGGCTACCAGACTCCCTTCGTTAGCCCGCTACAGAAAACACCTCCGATACTCCAGGGACACGAACGAAATCCGATTCGACTGCGATTTTTCAACAAAACAGACAGATCCACCCCTCGGACATGTCGCAGATTTTCATCCGGACAATTCAAGAGTTTTAATTCCTGATTTTTTACAAATCGTTCCTTTCCATCTCACGTAAAAAATTGTTTCGTACAGTTTTTTTTTTTTTTTTTTTTCAAGATAAATTATTTTAAATCGAACGAACTCCCCGCAATGAAATAAAGTATGTGTGAGAATACGTAAAAGATATATCTTTTTATATACTTATGTATATTTTTAAACATCTCATATAAGAATAATAATAATGTAATAAGTACATATTATATAATATATATTATTATTTTTTTTATTTCGACATATTTATATATTATTCAGCAAACATATATATTTAATATTTTGTGCAAATATTGTATAAAAATCCGGTTGCATTCTCGGAATAAATTTCTCGAGGCATCATTAGTGGAACGAATCAAACATCGTAACTCGACGATACTCGAAGTGCGGCGCCGTAGAGATGCAATTATTTTTATAATCGAGAGTGAAGAATGATATTGAAAAAAAAAAAAACAAAATAAACATCGAGGCAGAACGTCGTAACAGATTTTCATCGGTTCATTGACGACGTCGCTTCGATAGCGAAGATCACGTTGACAAGTTGTTTACGCGAAGAAAATCGAAAAGGCGCCGTCCTGGCTCTGGGTGTGTTTTGATGGCAAGGTGGCGCTTGTTGGGGGCGAAAGAAAAGGTTAAAAAAACAACGATAACATTATCCGAGGATAAGATACGTATCTCGCAGGTTCACTACGACATATATATCCCCTGATAGAAAAAAAGTATATGGAAAAATATATCTACGATCTATACTTTCAACGAAAAATGGTATATTACGGATATATTTTTCTATATGTATCTGCATAATTGTATTATTTACATGTTAATTATCGGATAAAATCGCCGAATTTCAAAATTTCGTAAAATATTTTTTGCGTCCTTGTCTTCTATGCGGATTGCCGCACGAACTGTTTGACTGCAATATCGTTGTTCTTAGAATCTCGACGAGCAAACTACGTTTTTGCACACGCATAGAAGTGTGATATGTTACTTCAGCAGTTGAAGAGGCATCTGGACTTAGTTCGTCGGGCACTCGTGCCAGCAACGATCCGCGGAGCTTTCGCGTATCGAACGAACGAAGCCGACGGAGTCGCAACCAACTTAACAACGACAGGAAGGGAGGAGGGATGTTTTGTAGGAGCGACGAAGACGAAGAATCTGGAGCAAAGGGAGAACCGTCTTGCGCCACCCACTCTTGCTCCAGTTTCACTGCCTCTCGCTTCGATCCTAATAACGCCCCCCTCCTCCCCCCCA
Organism: Cryptus armator; assembly: GCA_963971235.1. Lineage (NCBI taxonomy): Eukaryota > Metazoa > Arthropoda > Insecta > Hymenoptera > Ichneumonidae > Cryptus > Cryptus armator. The sequence continues at coordinate 9,783,428 of OZ020242.1, read as the reverse complement.
CGTTTTTCGTCGCAGTTTTACTCGGGTGGTAACTGCGTCGGTGCCGCGGCGACGCGCGGACGTCGGAAAATTCGTTGACCCTAACGACACCGTGGCGCCGTTCGCTGGCCTGAGGCTGGATGACGTCGACGGCTCTGGTACATAGACAGCATCGTCGTTCGAGCGTCGTAAAAGTTTCTCACGATCCTTGCTAGCTGACAGCGAGAGCGAACGGTCTCTGAAGGAACTTGCAAGAATGTCCGAAAAAAAGCCGACGCGGAGTTTACCTGACAAACTCTCGAAACTTAAAACTTCAACGAACTGTGTAACAATATTATTCGGTGGAAAATATGTTATAAGTTACGTTCGTTTAAATATGGACAGAGTTAAACGTTTATCGAATTACCCATTAGGGGGCGCTGAAAAATTTTAAAATAAAAAAGGAAATATTATCTACACGGTAAAAGTGCACTGTAAAAATAAAACGGTAAATTTAATGTACTGATACTGGAAGTTTTTATGCATAAACCGGTATTAGATTTAATATACAATAGTGATGAAAAATGTTGCACTTTTACTGTGAAATTTGAGTGAAATATTGAACCCAAAGTAGTTTTATAGTAAAATAAAAGTAAATTGTTAAAAGTAAAGTATTTCTACGGTTTTTTAATATACCGTCCATTAATTTTTCGTCATAATTGTACATTAAACTTAATGTACTAATTTATGCAGTGGTTTAATGTACCGGAAGCTTTTATGCATAAACTCTTATTAGATTTCATGTATAATAGCGATGAGAAATAGATGTACCCGTTTATGTGTAAAAACTTCCAGCAACAGTACATTTCCTTTCCAGCAATTTTTTTTACTTTGTATATGCAAATAAATATATTAGAAATATATGAAATTCGATGTTTTTATATCATCATTAATATATTTATCATATCATTTGTATAGTAACATATACTTGCAGAAATACATTTGTCGTATATAATTTTTTTACGATAATAAATTGGATATATCATAGACTAATTTTGCGATCTACTTTTCTCCATGTAAATCGGAGTCTTTAGAATTTCTTTTTAACTCATTATTAAAAAAAAAGTTTTCATCAACCCGACTGCGCGTTGAAACAAAAAAAAATTATTGTTCCTCTTTCTCAAAGATTGCAGAGACGAAAGATAAGATCGAGAGCTGAACGCACGACGAGAAGGAATAAAAACAAAAACTTCATCCCTTATAATCTGACGAAAGAACTTAACGATTACGATTTCTTGACAGTGAGAAAGTATAAAACTACTTTGAGAACTTGGATTCTTTAGCCGTCTTTGGGGACTCAGTATTTTCCAAGAGGATTGTATATATGCAACCGAAGGAAATCTCAGGAGTGCGGAGTTCTCGACCCCTCGCGGAACGAGAAGATCGATAGTAAATTTGCGGGAAAGCTACGTCTCGCGGTTTTGCCCTGGTGGTCTCTTGCGCCGTATATGTACCGCGTGAATACCGAATATACATGTAATACAGTAGATTCAGAGTAGAAAATACATGCCGGGCACGCAAAGACAGCCTGGCGATATGCACACACAAGCCAGAGGACAAGGGTATAGTATAAGTACAGGAGGGCACCCTTGGCATAGCTCAACGCGCAACGCTCCTATGAATTATGTATATTTTCCACGATATGAGTGGCTGAGCGATGGGCCAACTCGCAGCTCTGACATTCTGTAAATTGGAGTACCAGAGGTTTTGCTGCTGGTGCTACTGGGTATGCGCTTCTGATCCTTGGGATTTTGGTTTTTTTTTCCGCTGCGACTGAGTTGCAATGTACTGAAAAAAAGAATCGCGAAAAAAAAAAAAAAATCGGGAAAAAAATCGATTTCTGGCCGAAGCACTGGTTTATTGAGAATTTTTGGTTACTCGTTCTGTATCTGTACGAGAGAAAAATGCAGAGTACTTTATTCTGTACACTCCAATGCATCCACTCTGTGAGGGAAAAAAACACGCGAAACTCCAAACTGTTCGAGGATGAAAAAAGAATATAAAATGTACCCATCTACACTGAAGCATGAAGAGACAATTTACGACGTACTTTTCCTTGTTCTCGAAACAACTTGTTTCCCTTCTTGTTTTTTTGTTTTTTTTTTTTTTTTTTTACAAAGTACTTTTTCACCGCTTTTTGGCCGTCTGCCCGATGAGAATATTTTCGGTTAAATTTGTGAGTCTTTCGAAATTTCACCGTCTTATGCGTTATCATCGAAAAAAAAAAGACATCTTTTGTAATAAAGATTTTTTTACAATTCCGAACACCTGGTGATGCTGCTCAGTCGTTGGGGGTTCGTTGGCAACGGGATTATACATATTCTGATTTTAAAAAATCCGAGTATGGTAAGTTGTAGAAAATTGAAATTCACAATTACGAAATAGTCTCAATGACGGAAAAAATTCTACATAATCTGAATTTAAGAAAATGTAAAAAAAAAAAATTTCCGCCCGAAGGGATTGTTAAATAACCAATCCCCTCGTAGTTTAATAAACAAATTAAAAAAATAGTAATGAAAATTAATGTCAACAACAACAGCAAATCCTTTTTTTTTAAATATCTGAATAGATTTATTATTTCGATTGCTACACTCAATTCGAAATTAAAGATGAATAATTATTGCTCTGGCAACGTTTTGAAGTCGCAAGCAGTCGAAAACACTGAAACACTGAACCTGAGGACATAATAGATACGTTTTTCGAAACGGCTCTTCAATTCTTTTTTTTTTATTCAAGAGTCTTCCCAAAGCTATATGATCAGTTTATATGTGTCGTGCATGTCGATTCGCCCAATTTTATTTTGACGTGCGGGCAATGCGGAAAAAAACTTTTGTAGTATATTGTCGTCTATCCGGGTATGCGTATCGTGTTCATATATATATATCTTGTATTTTGTAGTAAGGCTTCACGTATGTCCCCTCGCGGCTGGATATTGCCAGCCAATAAGCGTAAAGTGTGAAATATTGCTGATCGGTTCGGAGTGAGGTGGGGGAGGAGGAAACAGAGGTAGTTGAGGGTGAGGCGGTGGACCAGGAAGAGAAGAGGCGTGATGAAAAAAGAGCCAAAGCACGAATTTTATAGGCATCTCGCCCCCAGAAATATCGTCTAAGGGGAAAAAGTGGCACGAAATAAAAAAAAAAAAAAACGCGAAATAAAAAACAGTCCAACGAAAAACCATAGCCTCCATACTACTATACCAGTGCGTAAAAATAATCCCAATTCCGAATTTCTGTGAAAAGCGCAAAAAAAAATTAAAAAACGAAAAAAAATCGTTTTCGCAATTTCACATATAAATTACAGTTGAGCCGGAAAATTTCCATTTTTACACGTACTGTAAAAAAAAAAAAAATATATATATATATAATCATAGTCAGTTTATTTCTGATCCAATAAATTGCTCGAACATCCTGTAACATTTGTAAACTAAAATACAAACAACGATAAAAATCACGTTAAAAATTCGATAGGATTTGAAAAAAAAAAAAAAAAACGAAAAATAAATTCAGAGACAAGAGGCGACGAGCGTTATCCGCCAATTGGATTTCGCAGCAACCGTGAACACCGCGAAAATAACGTGCTGTGCGTGAACCATCGGCCGCTAATAACCGTTCGACGGTGCGAATGACGTGATCCTCGTTGTTCTGTTTCGTGCATTCACCCCCTCGTATGTATTTTCCCAAACCATGTCTCGATCGTGGTTCCCCGTGATCGATATACGCGCGTTGCGACTGTCAAATTGACCCTTTCGTCTATGCAAAGCGCATCGCACTGTCCTCGGTCTATGTCCGATTGTTACTTGCAAACTGGTATACTGAATAAATCCAACTGGTGAATATAACAAACGTCGAAACCTCGTAGCGTACGCATATTATTGCGAAAACATCATCACCCGCCGTTCGGTTACAATGTTCTATCGAACGGTGGCGCGTATGTCTATGTATCGTAAATGTATATATACAATATATATATTTATATAGTATATGGAAGAGAGAACGTCCACGCAGTACCATATTGCAGCTATGCACGCGCGTATAACGAATTATCACGGTACATCGAACTATGGTATATATCGACGCACGTTCGACGCACTGTATAATAAATAGCCTACGGCCGGTGAGCATCAGAGACTGAGAGAGGGGATTGGGGTTGGGTTGGTAGGTAATAGCGCTCGGGGCACTACGAATGCACGGATGCTGCAACAGCCACAGCAGCACTCGGGGGCGCATCAACAACAGTAGCAGCGTGTTGTATTTCGTTGTTAATACCGAACGGTGCAGCACCCGGGACATGATACACCTTATGGCACACTTTACGCTACATTTCCCGGATATTATGTTCTCAAGTTCGAGATTTTATTATGTATAAACGCGATGCTCGAAGTAGACATTCGTGTTACGTGAATCGTTACGAATGAAGACGTTTCGTAATTTTTGGAAAAAAAAATATTAAATTTTTTTTTTTTGCTATTGGAAAGTCTACTACCATTTTTTTTACGATGTTTATTTTGAAAATGAATAATAAGAATCGAAAAATAAAAATGGTAGTCACTAGACAATTATTTTTTACCCTTAGGCTCCAATCCATTCTGTCTTCGCGCATTACAATGCAGAAAACGAAAATTTAATGCGGTTCATTGACCTCTTACGAAAATTTCTTCTGGCTTCTCATCGCCGAATACACTGCCGTTTATAGCAACCGATAATGTTTCAAAATATCGCGACTCAGCGACACGATTTCTCGTAGTTGCGTTAACCCAGTTCGGGATGTTTTGGTACAGTTCCAAGAATTCACGGATCGCGCTAGTTTTCCATGCCAAAAATTCGTGATCGCGGAGTTTCATCCGCATCGCGAAGAAACGAATAGTACATCGGGTAGGACATTGAGGACGATCATTCCCGTTCTATTATAGGGATTTTTCCGTGTAGATTTCAGCGAACCGTTGCAGGAACACTTTTTCATCCGCCTCGCGAGCGCCGGGGTAAATCGCTCGATGGGGACGTCCGAGCTGCTGGGGGGGAGAATGAAGAAAAAATTCTGTAACAATGATCGAGAGCCTCCTTCGTTCTCGGAGGGGTCTGAAAATCGTTTTGACGAGCTTGTCGAACCGAAACTGCATTTCCGTCCGTGTAGCAACCCTCCGTTTTAATTTCTTCACTTCTCTCAATCTCCCGTCCATTTAATCCGTAAGCGAAATCGAATTAAAATTTAATACACAAATGGACGCGTTGCTTCTACACGATTGAATTTATATATATCGTGAAAAATAATTGCATTAGATTCCGTCGATACTGCCCTTCTTCTGTAGTACCGAGCGCGGATATATATACGAATTCGAAGATCCTATAATTCACGAAACCGTGGACCATCAATTTACGAAAGTTCGCGCTCTAAGGTCCGCGCGCGGGGAAGCTTCCCGCGCGAATGCAACCCTCCCTGTTACTCGACCGTTTCGCCTTGCAGTTCTCGCCCGTACTTAACTCGACGGTATATAACGCGCGTAATCTTCCATCCGAGACGAGAGTCCCGCTTGTGGGCAACAACGGCCAATCGTAAGTATCGAATCTCTGCAGCGCCGTCGGGTAAATATATAGATGCGGAAAAAGAATTGGGGTGGGGAATTGAGTGTGGGAGCTTTTATATTAAGTCGCCCCTCTGCACGAATTATTTGTTGAGATAAATGATGTATATTATATCGCAGAACGTGCGACACTGACTTGAAAATTATTGCCATTAGTCTATACAATAATTTTCTCAGGAATAACAATTTAAAAAAAATGTATTCGATAGAAGCTATAAGTGAGAAATCATTTTGTCTGTAATAATACGCTGTCGGCTCGCATCCCTAAAGCCCTCGGCGACGTACATTCCCGAAAAAAAAGTATGATAATTCCGCGATGATCCACAATACAAATTCCCCGAGTTTTCGGCCATCTCTGTCCCGACGGTTGTATAATTCCCCGAGATACGCACAGAGATATCACGCACCGGAGTGCAAGCTAAATTCTACTCTCTCGTTCGCCGGCGGGGGTTAACGAGTTTCCTCCGAGATTATCTCTGCCTGTATACGACGAGAGGGTTGCCGTTACTGTTGCTTCTATTCCGCTCTTCCGTTTCGTCCTCGACGCGGCTGACTGTCGAGGGGTTATGTTCCGCGTGTGTGTCTGTCGAGGGTTGCAGATTTGCCGGGTGCAAGTTAATGCGTATACGTACACTTCCATACTCTGGTCCGCGGAAAATATCGATCTTCCGCACGCGTTTACGCACTCTCGCATGTTTCATTTCCCTTTTCAGTCTCTCTTCTGTACCGCTCATCCTCTCCCCCCTCGCCCTCCCCCTTTTTTGTCTCGTTTCGTACTTTCTCTCTTACTCACTCGTACAGTCCGCATACACCGTCGTTTAACAAGCGCATTACGTTGGCCCCTTTTAAAAGATCGCACTTCTGACTTCAATGGGCCGTGTAATCGGATTAGGAACGGCACAATGCGACTACCGACGTGAGAACGAGAGAGACGGGACCCACTTTCTCTATCTCTCTCTCTCTTTCTCTCGCGATGTATGTTACATATACATTGTAGCAATAATTCAATGTGTGCGTACGTATTAACGACGATGTGTAACGTTCCGCGACGTTTCCATCTGCCACGGATCAATCCTTCGCGTACCGCTGGACGCTAGCGGGCACATGTCCATGACGATATGTACATTATACGTTTCGTACACAAACTCTCGTCTATTATATATCGTACCGGTATTGTATCGCACGCCGTACGAACGACGGGGTGCGAGTGAACAATATACTATATATCGAAACAGAGGCATCGCGAGGAACTCGAGGAGGCAAACCATTGGGACCGGAATCCGATTAAATCGATCCTGGTGAACGCCTCGCACTCGACGCCGAGCCCTTGCGATATACTTATACCGAGGATACGCGCGAGGGGTATGGAAAATTTTTGAGAATCGTTGCGAAGGAAAATTTGACTGTAGCGAAGGTACCCAAAGGTAAAAAATTCATTACCAAAATCGCGTTTGCGTATTTGGTACAATATTAATATTAATAATAATAATCATTTTATATTACATTTTTTCATTATTTTTTTTTTATCGTATTAGATGAAAACATTTATTTCGTAATTTTTAAATTTGAAATATTTGATGTTTTTTTTTTACCTTTATTGAAGGACAATCTAAAAAAAAGTCTCATTAAAAATCCTTGAAATTGTATTGCAGATTGTGTTTGCGGTTGTTTCGGGGTTTCGTTTGTATTGCATTAATAAAGCCACACGAGCCGTAGCGCAACCGTAGCGAGCGTCTGTAAACCAAGAAAATGTTTTCACGAGTCACTATACGCGAAATTAAACTTGCTGTTTCCGGTGCCCCAACGAGTACGTTTATACGTATTTCAGATGGTATGAAAAAAAAAAGAAAGAGTTTAAAAAAGAACCTATAACACGGAGTCTGTACATGAAGCGATTTTATGAGAAAAAACGTGACGCCAGTGTGCTTCACAGTCGCAAACGTGGAGCATAACTGGACTTTTACCTCTGAAGGGGGGAGGCGGGAAAGAAATTGCACCTTTCTACTTGCACCCCGAGACCAAATATAAACGTGGCAGTATCTCGGCGGTAGCTAGAGAACGATCCACAGGAAGCTTTCCCCTCAGTTCTCCCTTTTGCTCTCTATAACCGGCGGATACCCCACCGTTGCCTGCGCGCTCCGGTTCCTCGTTCTTTCGACCCAACGACCCTCGAAGATAAGTCGCACTCGGGGCTCCTGCCAGAGCTCAGCGGCTCTTCTATCCGCCAGCTTCTGTCTCTTGCGTTTCTATCTTTCTCGCACTTTTTTTTTTCACCCTCACCACTCGTCGACGGCGTTGTCGCAGTCGTCGTCGAACTATCGATTCGGTACCTCGTCCTCTCTCTCGGAGAGGGTGAACCGTATTGTTCCAATACTCGGCTTCGGTCGCGCACCCGTTGCCAAAACTTTTCTTTTCTTCGACGAACCATTCGATTGTCGCGCGCGCGGCTCCCACGTCAGATGGGGCGAAATGGAATAGCTGAGCTTTGCACAGGGGTTGCGACACATCGACGAGCGATTGTCACACCGATTACGATGTTCAATTCTTTTTTGGTGTCGATAGCGACATTTTAAAGAATGGAAATTAATATCATCGATCTTATTAAGCGGATTATGATAATTTTTTCTTTATTTAATTTTTGAAGACGGGGTATAAGTATTAAAAATAATAACAATAAAATATTATTTATTACATATATTAAGATAAAATAAATATATCATTTTGATTGATGATTATTTTTCTCAGTTTAAAAAAATTTAAAACAGATTCTTCAGACCTTTGTCCTCTCGATATGATGGCGCTAAAAAATAATTTCTTATTAAAGCGCTTTTTTAGATCTCCTTTCATCGAAATGAAAAAAAAAAAAAAACACGCAGCGTTTCAAACAAAAAGTAAAAATATCCCAAGTCTAAACGTCTTTTCAGGAAATTTGTTCGACTATATTTCACAGTACCGTATTACCCCGCATGTTTTCTCTATGCCCGTTCTCGGAGTACGGCGAGCCGAGAAGGCGAAAAATAAGAAGACGAAGAGAACTCGCTGAGTTCGCCGGAAGCGAGGAGAAAGGTAATCATAACATCGCGGACATGTAATAGAAAAATATTTCTTCACTGAGATATATCGCACGATGTATATAGTGTATAGTGTACGAAAGTAGACGCTCAGTAATCGATTGGTTATGCTGCCGGGAACGTTGGCGTTTATCATAACTGTATATTTATGTCGATACGACGAGACGAAGCTTTTCAATTACGGCTTTGAATGCGCTGAAAAGGTTTTGGAACTTTTAAAATCGCCTTTCGCGAGATGTTTTTATGTTTTTTTTTTTTTTCCGTCACAATTTTTTTTTATAGGCAGGCTAATAGCACAGCTTCAGCGAACTGTGACGTATGGACGATGTCGTCCAAGTTCTCTGAGTGTCGTTTGGCGTGGAAGCTTCAAAAGCTCTCAATCTTAAAGCTTACAGAGACGCTACGGCGAGTTTTTTTATCTTTGTCAATATGTTAGGAAAGTTCCTCGGTCGTTGCCAAGTGTGCAGAGAGTTTTTTTTTCTTCTTACGAACGTGATATATTTTTTTATGTTTGCAAAAATGTTAATATTCAAGATTCTACAAAGTCGATAGTACAAACGCTACGGGTAACGACAAAAGTCATCCGACAATGAATGAATGACTCATATTTTGCTTTTACGAGAGTCTGGCTAAGTCCGAACGATAGTAATAAAAAAGAATAAAAAATCATGGCAATTAGATTTGCATATTGCTTCGTCATTTTACGTTCGATGTAATTTACTAATCTCGTCAATAATACATTAGTTAATGGATTTTTTCTTTCTCGTAGAGAAAGGTTTGTTAACGCCGTCAAAAACAAAACCGAGGAAGCGATATAGATATCTATAATTTGCATAATTTTTTATGCTCATTTTAAATCCAAATATAACAACAACAAAAAACAATGACGATAGTTTTCGTTTTAATATTTAAAAAAAATTCAAATTCGTGTCAAATCTTAACGACTGCGAGAATTTCAACAAAAAATTAGACGAAATATGAGAAATGAGGCGTCTACTCGCCTTGTAAATTTCAGTTCGATAACTAAACACGTTTTCATGTTATAGAAGTTGACATTTTTCGAACTAGAAATTCTGGAACACTTTACCACCGAACACTCGATTTTTTTTACCCGAATTGATGAAAAACCTCGAAATTCATAAAATAAAATTGTGCCAACGATTATAAATATCAATCTCGTCGTAAGGTTAATAACATTTTTATAAATTAATATCATCACCAATTAAATTACCTTATGCGATTTTCCCTCGATCTCGAACCCTCGTGTTGAATGAAAAAAAAAAATGGAGCAGTCAAAGCATATTTCACGTCCAATTTCATCGGAGTAATAAACACATATGTATACATATGCACTTGTATGGTTTATAACTGACATAACATTTTCTAATAATCGTTCGTCACTGCATTTCAAATCGATGTATCCAGAGAGCTGTAACCTCGGAATACGCACGTCATAATTGTCGACGATTTAAATACAAAAAGAGTTAAAATTACGAACGGTGAACGCTTGCCATCAAACCGCGGGGGCAGTAGTCATTGGCAGATAGAATCGTTGTTACAGCGTACAGCAGCAGTCCGCGGGTTCGACTCTCCCAACAAACAAATAAAAAATGTCTGTCCACCTCGTTTGTAATTTTATTTCGCCAATTTTGCGCCAATAACAGACGCGATCAGTGCCGAGAAACTCACGGGTTACATTTGCGTCAGTTGAACAAAACGTTCCGCGCAAATTTTTTTTTTTCGTCAAGATTACGCGAGGTGTACTTATTTATATTGACTTGCGAGTTGTGAATGACCAATAATTAAGAAGTATTCACAAACGTTTCGCGGTATTTGTTCGATTTAAAAAGAAGATTGAGACGAGAAAATAATTGAGAAGAAAAATCTCTGTGGAAAACCTCGGAGTGATGATTGGATTAACATCTGGAATGAATCAACATCTCATTATTTCCTGGAGAAATAAAGACTTCCCATCAATAATTAATGCGAAGCTACATTCAAAACAGAGATTATTAGCCGGCGATTAAAAAATAAAATAAAAAAACGTACGTAGAAAACGCGGTTGTCAACTATGTAGAGCGCATAGCATACAATTAAGCGAATCACCATTGTGCGTATCGACGCGAACGGTTACGTATAGTACTATATAAAAGCAACCACTTCAACGATCATCATCAGTTCTCGTTCTTCTATCGCACGAGTCCGCGAGAACTTTGTGATCCTCACCTCTTGTACGCTCGACGCCAAGTCCAAGTCAATTTCAGCCGTAACAATGCTCGCCAAGTTCTTGTTTGTCGCCTGTCTGACGACTCTGGCCGTTGCGGAAATTCGTAAGTTATTCCGTTACGTGTATAAATAAAGTGGAAATTTGAAATGTCCATTTAGTCGCAATTCAAATACAGTCGAAAAATATCATTTGCGATAATTCGGAATAATCGATAAGTCATTAACGTTTTTTTTTTGCGTATTGACGAAAGTTATTACAATTGGTGTTTTCATGTAATGAATATACTAATCATATAATTTGTTAACATATATTTGCAAAAAAATATCCGTAATATACAATTTTTCGACGAAAATAAATTAAATATATTACAGATATATTTTGCAATATATTTTTTTTCCATGTGGAAGGAGTTTTTAAGAATCCGCGAAAGAATGTGAAAAAGTTTGTAAACTCGTTGAATACAAAATTCTAAACGAAAATTCAGTTAACAGTGATCAGTGTTATTTATTTTCAAGGAAAGAAAAAAATATTCCGAAAATAAGATATGTTCGATCGATGAATGTTTTGTCTCTCTGTTAATGAAGCCTCATACTTCAAAATATGCGGTCGACGAGATCCGAATCTAAGCAAATGCGTGTGGGATGCGACGGACTTACTTCGCGATAAACTAAAAGCGGGAATTCCGGAACTCGATTTACCGGGTTTGGAACCACTTGAATTAGAAGAAATGACTCTATCCAACACCGATGCATTAAAGGCCGCTGCCAAAAATATAAAAATCTCCGGACTCGGCGACTTCGACACCCAACGTGTCGATATGGATTTGAAAGCAGGAATGATGCACTCGTTAACATTGTTCAAAAAACTGGTTCTTGATGCTGATTACGACATCGATGCTAAGATTGTCGTTCCGATAAAGGGACACGGACCAATCCATCTTGAGATAGGTGAGTCATTAAATTTAAAAAGAAAAAAAAAGAAAAAATAATCGTTAATATTGCGTGTCGTATCACCGCGGAAAATTAATGCAGAAGCGATTCTCAATATTCTTTACTTTTATATTTATTTTGACACGAAAATTAATATTGAAGAGTTGCGGAATTACTTTTTGTTTTATATTTTTATTATATGAGTTATTATTTATTTTTATATTATTAATATAATTTTTTTTTTTTTTTTCGTTCACTTTACTATTATACATTAATTCGCACGTTTTTCTTCACACCAGACGATCTCATGGCGGACGTAACGTACAAATTCAAACTTATCAAGAAGAATGGCGTCGAACATGCGTTTTTAACTTCGGTGACTACCAAACTCGACATCAAAGATTATCACACAATTTTCACGCCGTCCGACAGCAACGATGATTCTATAGCAGTAGCGGTAAACACGGCGCTGCAAAGTGCGCGAAAAGAAATTCTCGCGACTCTTAAGCCAAATTTCGAGAAACTTATTTCTGAAATTATTCTGAGTCGTGGTAATCAATTATTCGCAAAATTCAGCTACGACGAGCTGTTCCCCGACAGAGAATAGATCGAAAATTTATCGCACAAAATCCGACAAATCAACGATGAACGCCAATAAAGAATACGTAAAATGTATCAAGTTTTTCATAATTTCGAATGTTCGCATTGTAAAAAAAAAATCATAATAATTCGATGAATTTTCATCGAATCAAAATAACAATGGTGAACAACAATTTTTGTGAAGATGATCTTTTTTTTTTAACAATTTAATATATCGAAAATGAAGCTAAATATTAAAATGTTATTTTTGAAGATTTTTCTTATTGACGACGTGTACATCCACCACTTTTTCCATGACGCTGCCGCACCTTTTAATCGTAAATACTGTTGATATATACCATTGCCTCGGGCATTATAAGCGATGACATGACAATACGATATTATGTAAACTCGTTGCATAACATGATATGGTAAGTTATCTTAAATTAATACAAAATTTTACGGCTTTCCGCCATTTTTAATTTGAGTCTCTCGCACCACTCGACTTTTTTATTTATTTTTTTCGAAGAAAAAAGTGATTACAGATAGACATATAATCATTGTGTGATTATTATCATTGACGAGAGTTCTACCGTCGATGTCAATAATCCGAACTTCACGACTATAGATAAACTGTGCAAAAGATCATTTCTGTTAGAGTCCAATAGTTCCGCTAGAAGATTCCCGTACCGGTAAAAAAAAAAGAAAGAAATAAAGGTCTCTATTTCAATGGATCGAACGTAATTGTTTCTTTCCATCATTGAATTTCAATTGATATAAAAACATAAACGAGAAACGCATGCAACGTTTTTGTTTCTAGTTCGTCTTTTTTTATTATTATTTTGAAAAAATTCTCGCAATAGCAATTAATGACTAAACGTAAATTATAATGACGGATACAGCATCCGCGATCTTCGAGGCTCAGGAAAATCCAGAATTCGAACACAAATAATTTTGTAACACCTGATAGGTGTATTTAATTATTAAAATTGCGCATTAAAAGCGATATTGTGTCTTTAAAGAACGCAAATGATTTGTGCCTAAAATTCTACGTACGAACGTTTTTACGGAACTGAGATATTCATGAAGTTTACCCTAAAATAATAAATAATTCATTAAAATAATAATTTAACTATTAAAAAAAAAAACGCCCAAAAGCTCAAGTGTGTAATTAATCACAAGCATTACGATTTGTTCGCGATGTTTCTTCAATCATATTATAGGCATCAAAAGCCGAAGATTTTTTTTTGCAAAAAGCAGTTTTAGCCCATTAACAGGTAAAATACGAGGAAATGAGCGAATCTTAGTCAATTATCTTCTCGGAGTGCCTTAACAAGATTTCTATAAAAAATCGGAAGACTCCGAAACCAGTTTTATTTTTTTCCCCACGACTATGAGATGGAACATTGCAAACCCAGTAGCCGTTTTCTCTGTTACGCTTTTTTTTTTTATTATTTTGCTCCGCTGCTGTCTTCGGCTTCTCAAATAGTATTCGCGTATTTCCCGCATTTCCTCTTCGCTTCTGAGGCTTCGGCGACGCCCGCGGCCTGTGCCTCTATCTTTCTTTATCAACCGAACCGCCAACAGCGCGCGTTTCGCTCTTACCAACGGGATTCGCGTAAAGCGCTTCTACTGGCATCGAAACCCTTTCCACGCTCGCGACGGCGCCCGTCTGGCTGCCTGCCGGTCAGGCGCCAGCTAACCTGCCCCGATACAGAGGAATCGTCGGCGTCGTTCATTTTCCACCCTCTTCTCATCTCTCCTCTCGCACACACCCCCGAACTCGGATCGCGTCTCCGCATCCTGAAACTACCCTCGTCCGCGCGCACCGCTGCGCTACAAACAGCAGCATCTCCGCACCACAGAATTCTCTACGCTGCACGACGCTTCTTCGTGGTATTCCACTCCGCGCCGTCTCTGCTCATTTGTCATCTTACAACGAAGATGGGGACAATGTATAATTCATTCGAAATTAATCGATTTATTTGGAGATTTATTCCCGCTGATAAAGTGACCGCGATGATTAAAATCTGAATAAAATTTGAGTCCATTATCGAGTTTAATCCATTCATTATCGACCAATATTATTAGAATGACTTTTATACGATAAAAAAAAAACAATCCGTTTTTTTAACCCCTAAAATATCACAAAAATAATGCTAATAATTAACGGAGAAATTTTGAAAAAATAAAAAGTAAAATTTAATTAAACATTTTATTTAAATTAATTTTTATTGTTATTTTGAAAAGAAAAATTTATGGCTGAAAAATGTTTAATTAATAAAGAGAATAAAATAATGTCAGAGAGACTTGTAAAGAAGTCTCTGCTGCACTTGGAAAACGTGATTAAAGGAATTTACCGAGAGCATTCCTCTGCGGAGGACTCTCCTCGGAGGCTTACTAATTCATCAAATTATTTAATTCGTTTACCACTTTAAGAGGGAAGAATTTCAGACAAAAAAACGATTTTTTTATTGTATATGTAAAGAAACATCCTATCGCTAATCGTATGAAAAAATTCTCAGGTTTGAATATTAAAAATTGTACAAATTTCATTTGTTTCTATCGCCATTTTTTTTTTTATATTCGGTCGACGCGATTTTTTTTTCTGATAAAACACAGAACGACCAAACAATCGCATGCAATTGTTAATTCAATGCATTTTCACATAAAAACAAAGTAAATAAAACCGTAAAACAACTTTGAAAAAACGAGAGAATTTTTCGGGAAAATTTCAATTTTGTACAGTAAACGAAAATAAATTGCATGAATAAAAACATTTATGAAATTCAATTGACCGGTCGACCGATGCAGTTCAACTGAACTCCGAAAAGTTAATATTTCCAAAGTTATTTGCAGCGCTGAAACACGGTAATTCATTTGATGCTTTCATGCTATAGGACTCGCCACGTCACCGGGATGTACCCAGCATACTATGACACAGAGCTTTTCACACATGTGGCCTTTCAGCATTCTCTCCTTCTATTGTCTCCTTTCGCGTACTGCTTGTACGGCCCTTTCCCTCGCACCCCACGAGTCGTTTCGTAGGGAATTGTTTTCACCAATTCTCTTCCTCTCTTTGAATCCTTCCTTCCGCATCCGCGTTGTCGGTGTGCTTTAGCATTTCTCTGCATTTGCCACAAAGTCACTCGACTCACCGACCGCACAAAGGAAGACAATCTCGGAGGGACGTTAATTGTTCGTGAGACTCAAACCGGCAAATACGATTCGAATCTTTACTGTTACGTTTTTTTTTTTTTTTTTTTTTTTTTCACTTTTCCCCCATTTCTCCTTCCATCATAATTTTGTACCTTTGACTTCGAAACGTTTACCGTACAATTGTAAATTAAATATTTAATAATGGCTGCTCTTGTCTCTTTTGGCTCGTGCGCAGCGTCAACTCCTCGGAGTTTCGAATCGCGCCTCGGATTATGCATACCCTCGAGAAAAAAAAAAAAAAAAAAAAAAAAAAACCCACCCTAGTTCCAGGGATCACTCGTCTTCCTCTCGTTCTCGTTCGCTTTTCGAATCTCTTTCTTACCCCGGCGTTGCCTTAAATTTCTTCATTTCTCCGCAGTCGGCTTTGTGTCTCACCTTTTTATGAGCTTTGGAAGATTTAAGTGTTTCATAATGCAAGCAGTTCATAACGGTGAGAAAGCCGAGTGGAAGTGACACGTGTATACAGACCGTTTCAAAAATTGAAGCACCGAATTTATCAATAAACACGTATTGCCACTCAATATCGTAATAAGCGAAAAGTTGGTAAATTTATTTTAATTAACAAACTTTCCATACAAGTTTCTCCACCTTATAGAGAATGCGATGATTTTAGAATGATTTTAGAATCATTTTGATGCGCCGGGATTATGAAATTTTGCATTAGTCGTAAGTAGGCGTAAGATAAATCGATCAAATATACGCTTATAAAAATGTTGCAAATTGCAAATAAAAATTATCAATATACATATACTGCAAAAGTTTAAAGGCCGAAAAACACCGTATATTACTATGTAAAAAAAAATTCAATTTGATTATTCACGATCTTACGTGAACTTTTTTTAAACAAAACTAAAAAAAACAATCGAAATGCCAGTCATGAGATTTGTAACGAATTCATTTAGCAACATTATTATTATTATTAGTATTGTTCTTATTTTTATTGTTATTATTATTATTGTTGTTGTTGTTGTTATTATTATTATTGTTGTTGTTGTTGTTATTATTATTATTATTATTATTGTTATTATTATTAACGGTCAATGCAAAATCACATTACGTTCACGCGATCTTACTGATCGTTTATCGTCTTACAGCTAATCGTAACTACAGTGGAATCTCCCGAGCCAATCCCTTAGCCAGCAGTTTCCCTCTCCCATTCGCCCTTGTAAAACAGTAGCCAGTAGGCAGAGGTCTCGTCAAATACGGGAGGTTCCACTGTACGTCAATTTCGGCAATGGACTTTCGATTTTTTATGAAAAAAAAAAAAAAAAACTTTCCCAAAACATTATTCGGAATGTAGAATGTCCAGTTTTAATAATCGAGCTCTAGAGGCAAAAGCACTTGGCTAGTATTTTTGGGTCTCAAATCATCCCCTTAAACCCCAATTTCTATGGAACTCTTCGTTTCTCTTATCAGTCGTAAAGCGAACGGGGAAACGTGAGACAATCCGAAATGCGGGGCTAACTTTCTTTATCCCGCGGTGGAAAGATGGTGAGCCAAGGATAGGCGAGAGACGAAAAAAAAAAAAAAAAAAAATCGAAAAAACGTACCAAAGAACCCCGGGAGTCCAGGCTCTGTGGTGTAAACAGGGGTTGACAAACGACAAACAAAAAGAGCTGCGTATACCACGGGGGATTGGATGAGGGCCGTTGAACCGTACAGCTTGCACGTACTTTTGCGTCACGCGAGTAAAGACATGCGGCGCAGACTTTGTCGCGCGAACGGAGAGAGATCATGTTGGTTTGTTTGAAGAAGAGGGATGATCGTTATACGCCCACGTCGTCGTGGTGGTAAAAGGGCTCGTGGAAGACGAGGATCGTGACGAAACTTTCCAAATCAATTCATTGAACGTCCGAAACGTCCGAATTTAGACGAACGATTAATTTTCACTAACTTCGTAACTACGAAAAAAATCCATTGATATGTAACGTAATTTTATATATGCGGCATGTTAAATGGCGAACGTACTTAACGTGAAACTAAACGCATCTCGATAAACCGAGAATCGACTCGGAGTCGCAAAGGGTTGAATTTAACCGTCGAAATCTAATCAAGATTACGTACGGTGACGACAAAAGCTGTTATCGAGCAATCTGAATGCAAACAGGAAGATCCCCGGGATTACGTATATCGTAAGAAATAATGGGTTTCCAAGTTCCACACCGAAGATCTCTTTTCCTCGGTGCTCTTGTTTCTTTCACCATTTCGTCGTATGCTCCGTATTATCTCTCGTTTCGCTCGTCTTATCCGAGTACGTGTACTTTTATGACTCGAATCGTCTTATATCGCATCTCAACAATATTTGTAGGAGTATCAACTCGCGTCCCGATTCTCTTCTCGTTGTAGAAGATTTTTTTTTTTTTACACTCCTCGCTTGTCATAAAACAATCTGAATTATTTGTCGACGCTTATCAAGAGTATGTGAAGGCTAATTGAGGTAACTGTGACGAAAATTAGTTCGAAATATTAAGTAACTCAGTGCAAACTTTTGAAAATGTAAAAAATTGAATAATAAGGAAAAATATTTATAAAATTAATGACTATTTTGATTACTTAACTAATAATTAATGATTAATTATTTTGTTGTTTTTTCGATTTGGAATTTCTTCGATTCGTATTTTTTAAATATTTTTCTAAGAGTTATGTTAATTATAAATGCGTCGTGTAGTTGCCAATTGTTCGTTTCCTTTGGTAAAACTGCACGTCAAGTATATAAAATTGCCTCTTTTTAGTTCCATTAACCCACCTTTGTGTCTAATATTTTAAACAGTTTCGCAAAATGCTCGGTCTGAACGTTCTTTTATGAATTATCTCCGATAATATTTTCGCAATTAGTGATAGTAATTTTCGTTTCTCGTTTCGTTTCATTAGCCTTATTTTTTGGGAGAGCGAATATTATTATTTTCCTATTTCGATGCTATATATCGCACTCTCTAGAGAACAGTGTTACATTTCTTACGCGTTTATCATACAAAATGATACAGTGTTGCTCCCGCAGTGCATTTCCATCTGCGACCTTTATTTTCTGCACTGTACCAGAGAGCTATACTTTTGACTCTGGATATTTTCCGTTTACTTCCAAATCTACTTTATTACAAATGGCCGTTTCTATTTTCGGGTCACTTTATGCCGTAAACAATGTATTTTTCTAAAATATCTGCAACTTTGACATTTTTTTTTTTTTCTGGATAACTACGAACGTAACCTTTTCTGATAATAACAAACTTCGTCAATGATTGAGTATAAAAAAGTTCGCGATGTTTTTTTAACGTCCATCTTTCGACTTCGTTCTTAACGCTGACATACATTCTATATGAACGAAACTTTGTTCTCGTTAAATAATAAATAAAAATAAATATAATGTGTCAAAGTTGCCCCATTCAACAGTCGCAACTTGCTACCTTGTCTGTACCTGTGATGACGATGCCGACGACGATGCCGTAGTAGAGCGCCGAGAGTAGAGGGGTCGAAGTCGCCCGAGTAGAGCCGAAGATTGAACCGAGCGAGCGCGGTCGCGTTCCCCCGCCACAGTCTGAAATCGGCCAGCGTGACGACACGACGCGCACTCTCCACAGTATACAGTCGAGTAGTAGCTCCCGATGTCTCGTCACACCTACAACTAGGTTTCTCTATCTATACGCGTTCCTGTTGCTTGCAGCAACCTCGTTCCTCGGCAAACGGAAATTTATAATTTCGTCGATAAAAGAAAAACAACAACAACAACCAAAAACGTGTGTGTCCAGTGCGGTATACGCGTGCTATTTAATTAATTGTTAAATACAAACTTCGAATACTAAAAAGTAAAAAAAAAGAATAATAAAACAATCGCTTAAAAGCGCAAAGAAGATAAATAAATATCGCGAATCGATCGATTCGATTGATCGAATAAGATCTCGTTGAGATTGTGGCGAAAATCCTCGCGACGATGGCAGCGAGTGGGATCTCGGCTGCTGCGATCATCATCGCGCTGTTACACCTTGCAGGTGAGTGACAATCATCGAAGTACGATAATTCCCGCGCGTTATCTCAACGTCGATAAAAAAAAAACATGGCCGTGTTATTTCGCCAGTAGTTTTTGTTTTTTTGTTCATTTTCATCGATCACTTTTATGAAAGAACGTTGAATATCGGCCACGGCGTGCGAAATATCAAGAGTGAACGTACACGCGACGCGTACAGAACGTATGGCACGCTGTGTCCGCGAGCTCGAGACCCGATGGTACGCGCACGCGATTGTTTTCCTCGTTGGAATTTCAGGTGAAGTGAGTCACACGGGGCTGATGCCGCGCTCGCAATTTATCGACCGTGATCGACGAGTTAAATTATCAACAATTTTTAAATCCACGAAGGGAAAGAAATAGTTTATCGCCGCCATTTATTTTTGTCGACGTTGAAAAACGAAACAAAGCAATCTCCGACCGTACGAATCGTTTTTTCCCCATACATTGCATTAAAATAACCTATAAAGTTGCCGTCGAAGATTCGACTCGGTATAATCGCACGATAACCTTAAAAAAAAGCACAACATATTTCATCGTCATTTTTTTTTCTAACAATGAAAAATTAACTAAATTAATTAAACTTTCATCGCAACAACATTAATAATTCGTTCAGATCCGTTCGAATTTACGATGTTTTTTTTCAACGGTTTTCGCACAGTCCTTTCAACGATAAATTCGGCCCGAAACAGGTGTGCGCGCGCGTTATCTACCACCTGAATTTAAACGCACGAGAGACGGTTGGTAAATACGCGAAATTCGCTTAGCGCGTCATCGATGAGTCGCGGAGAAGTTGATTGGTCGGGGCGCCGGCCGGCCGGTTCCGTTCAAATTTCTCGATGTTCGTTTCGCCAACCGTCGGGACGATGGAGGCCGTCGGGGGTTCGCGAGAGAATACGAAACGCGAGACGCAACGGACGAGCCAAACCGGCGTATCGTTTCGCCGGCGGCCGTTGAGAATCTCGCGTTGTCTTTCTTTTACCTATCGTGAGATATCGCCTTTCGCGTATATCTCCGGTGCGCGCTTCCCAGAGAGCGTCTTTCTTTTTTTATTTTTTATTATATGTCGAACGCGCTCGAGGGTTCGTCGCGTGACGCTCGTTCGTGCCCCCAGAGGCAGCGAAGCAAGTATCGCTATAGAACCTTTGGACGATTAGATTTTTCGTTACTTCCTGCACCTGCGACCAACTGGAACGTTAAAACGACCTGTTACCGGATACATACGAGAGCTTTGCGGTGGGAAATTGAATTTCATTAAAGTCGGTGCATAATAACGATGGAACCTAATAAATTTAATGTTTTTCGAGGGGGGCGTTGGACCGATAAACCTAAACATTATCTTCTAAACGGCGAATAATTAAACTTATCTTAATATTCATTGATTTTCTTTTCTTCAAATTTATTCCATCGATGTACAACGAAATTTTTCGAATTAACCGTTATTCCGATTTTTTTCTCGGTAACAATACGATTATTAATAACAAACTTTTTTCAAAAATGTATTGAAATTATTTTTCATCACTCGCGAAAGTATTTTTTTTTGATACATAAAAAAATATACATAAATAAACAAAAATGTGATAAAAATGCGAATTTCTTTAAAATCACACTATCCGTTACAAATTCGAAGGATTAACTTTGTTTTTCTTTAACCTGTGCTTTTCCATGGAAATTATTTTATTATTATTAGTCGAAACGGCGGGATATTGGTTTACATTTGATTTATAGGTTATATATTCGTATCGCCGGCTTCCTATTGTACCGTTTATTTTTCACGACATTGATTTACGATACGCGAAGTTTTCGTCAATTCAAACGTGTGATAGTTTTGACCTTCGAAATAGCGACTTTTCGTGGTAATAAAGAGAGATGAAAATCCGGGTCCGTAGCGGTAGAGAGAAAGAAAAACCGGGCATTCTGTGTCCGCGTCCTCGTCGCTGCACCTGAGTAAACCGTTGTGTTGGTTACACGCGCGAGCCGTTCGCCTCTTGTCGGCCACCTGCCGCACGGGGCGCCCGGGGGAGAGAAACCTCTCCGCTCTTCTCGGCACCTTGCGCGCCGCTTGTCGTTCTCCTCCGGGAGCGGCCACTTCTCAGGTAGATGGGAAAGAAGAACCCTTACAGTGTGTTCTTCGCTACCCTTGGCAAGCAGTCTTCGGCCGACTCTCAGGCATTAACTTACTCTGCCAACAATAGACCCAAAGTGCCCACTAAAACTTCCTTCGGGGGCCTTACGAGGGATATAGACACTTTCTATCCACAGTTTCACCCCCCTCCTCCCCCCTACGGTAAAAGTTACAGCAAATTTACCTGTTCCAGAGTGCGCGACTCTTTATTTACCTGCTGCACTTGTCTCAGCTTTTTTTTTTTTTTCTAACCTCAAACTTTCACGATATTCCGATATACCTGCGAACCCGCGTCGTCTCGTTCTTCGTCCCGATACATCGTCACTCACGATTTTAACTCGAAAGAGAGTTTTCGACGGAATAATTAACATTAATTCAACTATATTTGGAACAATGAATGTGTTTGGAAAAGAAAAAATCCCTATTAGACGTGTCTACGAATACGTTGTATAAATTCGTTCGAAAATTTAATACAAACGAAAGCGCGCGATGGTGCCGTAACTGGCGAAATTATCTTTGTATCACGAAGAAATATGCATGAGAAACTTGGATAGGTATTTTCAGCAACATAGTAACTAAATGCATATTCCTTATGTATATTTCAAGCATCGCGGTTTTACCCCCTCCTCTCCCCCTCCCCATCGTTTCGCCTCTGCTCACCCCTTTCGTGGTCGTTGCAACTTATTCTGGGCGCTTCACTCGCTGCTCTGCTGCTGCCGCCGTTACTACCGCGCGACTGCTGGTGCATCGCGAAGACTATGGGGTCTTTTACCGTCTGCCATGTGTTGTATAGGAAATTCCAAGATTGAGGTGAAATACGGTACGGTACCCGGTGAGTGAACCGTAATTGCGCGAAAACCTTCGCGAACCGCTGTTGTTGCTTATCCGTACCGTTGATTCCGATGCTGCGATCACCTCTCGTGACCGGAATTTTCTACACACGCTACGACACTGCGAACTTTTTTTTTTTTTTTTTACATTTTGTTTTTCGTTAAACTCAACGTTTTCCAATCGTTTCGTCGCAATCATCGGAATGTGCATAATTTACTCGCAAATACACGAACTATAGAAAGTCAGTTTTTTTTTTTTACAGTTTCGGTGATCTCGTCGATTATAATCGCGCGATGTATACGAAAAAAATAGAGACGCGAGTTAATTTATCGAAATAATTTTTTTTTTTTTTTTTCGATCGTAATTTTCCGATTTTAAAAAGATTTTTTGCAAAGTAAATGATAAAATAATTGGAGGCTTCGTTGAGAGAGACGATAAAAAAAATCGTGTTTAATGTTGTTGTGAATCGATCGTCTTTTTCGCAGTAATAGGGTCTTTTAATAATTCCGCAATTTCTCTCGCTTTCTCGTAAATTTTATATTCTCTATCGGTCGATTCTCGTGGCAACGCTTGTGTCGGGTTTCGACCGTTTAAGAAACGACTTCTCTCCCGATCTCTCCCCTCCCCGAGGCCGCTGACTCTACTACTCGATCGAGCGCTTCTCCGGTCCGGTTCCGACGGGAGGCAAGAGTCACGCCGCAACAGCGGCAGCTCGCTGGACTGCCGGAGCAGAGCAACCGTTTTCCCCATTCCTTTTTTACTCGCGCTGCAATCCAGAACGGCTTACTTTACAAGCCTTTGCCTTTGCTGCTGCTGTTGCTCCTCAACGATCGTAATTTATAAAACAAGAGAAACAAGAGGATCGCGCGCGGTTGTACGAAGAACGACCAATGAGACAAGAGAGAGAGAGAGAGAGGAGAAGGCGACGGGGTATTAGGGTCGTCCGATAGACTACAAGACTGTGGATAGCAGTGAATAGCGTAGAGCAAAGAAACGAAGTACCGTTCGAACGAGACGTTTTCACTTTCGAGATTTGCCGCACGGAAACTCGTCCCGCGCGCACGGGGACGATATATACACTAACCAATCGAAAGCCACGGATCTTTGACTAAACGAGTCACGTTTTTTTTTTTTTTTTTTTTTTTACGCTTTTATTTTCTCGATCTTTGAACTATCGCGGTATTAATTTTTTTCGACTACGTGCGAACGATTTATTTCGATTCTGTATCCGTCTAAGATGCAGCCGCTAAACAAAAATACTTTAGTGATAACCCCGTTGGATAAGGTATTTCGTATATGGAACACCTTTCAAAAGATCCATTGAAGGAGTTAACTACAATGTGTTTTTTTTTTTTTTTTTTTTTTTTTTTTTTTTCGTTTTTCTTTTCTTAGTCACATGTATGTCTGCTCTATATATGGAACTCGAGGGGTTTTTCAAAGACGTTCCATATACGCAATCTTTTCGGCGAGTCATTTGAATTTTTTTTTTTCATCTTCCGTTCCGCTCAAAGAACTCTTTTACAGAGTAAAAACAAATATGGAAATTTTGAAAAAAAAAAAAAAAAAAAAAACTCAAAATTATGCATTTTACATTGTTTGCGGAAATATACATTTTTTTTCTTGTAATTATATTTCGTTCGATTGTTATTAGTCAATAATAATTTTTTACGAAAAAATTTAAAAAATTTTGTGAAATTTTTTTTTGTTGTTAACAAAAACTAAGAAAAGGTTAAATATGCAATTCGCCGTTATATCGTTTTTGAAAGCGTTAGAACGTCAAATAAGTTCGTCCGCATCGTCGAATCTTCGAGGTGACCGACCCACTTTTCACGAAGACGTGCGTCAACATCGACGCAAGTCTATTCACGCGTACCACAAGCATTTTGTACATAAATCCCTATACATAAGGATAGAAGAGCGTTAAAAAAAGATTCTTGGCGCAAGAGCTTTCACTTCCTTATATTCCGCGCGCACTTTTATATTCATCATCATCATTATCGTCATCGGTGAAGCTTGATAGAGCTGAAGATTCTCTGGAGCTTCTCTAGAAGCGACGCGAGTGAACCCGAGTATATGGTACATAAGGGCGAAGCCACAGAGATTCTAAACCTGTCTCTCATCTCATAGAGGTCTTCTCGCGCACGCGGCTGTGTAACATTAGCCGAGCGTATGAGAGACGCCGCGTCATTATCCACAACCCGCGCGTTCCTCTTACCGTGTTTCGTAGAGCAAAAGAACGAGGTATGCCCCCCTTTAGCCCTTTATTCCCAAAGAACGCCCTACGCGCTTCTCTCGTATGTACGGATGTCGTTGCCGTGCGCAGGAACAATGCAAACGGTCGTTACGTTCTTCGTGTGTAAATTCGTTTTGTCTGTTATTCGGTCGATTTATCAAGGAAAGTTTGAGAAAAGTACACGCTACACGCTTCAACGATCGGCGTCGTGACACAGAATTTTTCGAGAATCTTCTGCTCCGAGTGAAGTTTCACTAACACTCTTATTCACCAGAGCAGACGGAAAATCTTTGCCGACTTAAATCAAATATTTTTTTTTTTTTTTTTTTTTTAGTACTTTAATTAACTTTTTTTTTGAAACTGTTTTGGAATGAAATAATAAAACGCAATTTTATATGAATTGCAGATAGATTCACGATACATTTTTTATTTTTAAGATTTTAAACTTTGACACAGTCGACTGAGTTAAATTATTGATAATTTCTGTTAAATAAAAAAAAATGATTTTATTTGTTTTTTTTTTAACGATAATTTGAAATTCGTTTCGAACAAATTTCTTTTTTTTTTTTTTTTTCATTACCATCGATAAATGTGATAAAAAATTAACTCGATCCATATATTCGAAAATTTCTGGACTTAAGTATTTCTGGTTTTAAACGTCAGCAAATAACGTAATATATTTTTTCGATAAATATTATGTGTTTTTACATATGAATTATCTCACGGTAGTCGCAATATTATTCGTTCGACTGAATTCTCGAAGTCTAATTAATTGCTAAACGAAAAGCAAAAGAAGTATTTATCGAGAAACCGACACCAATGAACCCTTCGTATTCTTCTTAACGAGTATTCGTTTTAAGGACCAGGAATTTAAAAAAAAAAAAAAAAGATCGAACCGCTTGGCGGTCGAAATGAAATGTTCATCGTAAAAAGACATAATCGTCATGTGGCACCGACCCATACGTATGACGCGCGACTTCCCAAAGAAAAATAAACGAGTGAGAAGAATATGCATTGTGAGGACAGAGTATAAAGGAAAAGAAGAAACCGTCGGTGGACAACACCGGTATATACTTATCCCCCCCTGTCGAAGGCGTAGCGCGCTCTCTATGCTATCGCTCGTACCTCTCCGTCCCCTCTCCGTGTCTAAAAAAATCTTTTCTCGATACAAAAGAATCTTTCATGCTGCGATAGTAAAAAAAAAAAAGGTACGAGAGACACCGAGAAATGTAAAGAAACGTTTGGGTCACGAATGGGATTTAAAGACGACGAGGAACGAAGAAGCGTAATAAAGAGGTGGAAGAAAATATTCTCCGCTGGTTTTTCAGCATCGAAGTTTTTTTTTTTTTTTTTTTTTTTTTTTTTCGTAGGTCGTGTCAAGCGCACTTCGGGGTCGATGTTCAACTTTTTCTTCTTCATTCTCTCGCTGGTACTTCTTCGTCCTCTTCCTCCATTCCGTTCGCCGTCTTTGCTTCGCTTTTTGTTTTTTCATAACTTCTCTCGGTATTGTCGAGCTGACATTCCGTTGCACCGTTTTCTCTCTTCCCGTATATATTTCTTCTCCGCCTCTTCCTCAGTGAGGGGAAGAAATACGCTTCTCGTTTCGTTGATCCCAGAGATAGCGGTACAACGAGTCCGGAACTAAGCCGCCCTTCTGTATACCGTAGTCTACTTATTTCCGACTGTCGGAACACGGTAAATAAAATTTCATTACTAAACAGAAAATGTAACTTCAAAAAGAACAAAAAATGTTTGATACGTTGAAAAACGTGAAAATACGTAAATCGGTTTTTTTTTTTTGATAAAAAATAAATAAATAATTTCCAAACAATAATAATATAATATAAAATATCAAATCATTAGATTCTAAATATTAATATATTATATAATATAAGAATATTATATTATATATCAAAGTGTTTATATTTATATCATTGTTATTTAAAAAAAAATTTTATAATATATAGATATGTATTCTGTTTTATTGACATCAATTTTATTAGCCTGAATTTTTGAAAAAAAAAAAAAAAAAAAAAAAAAAAAAAAAAAAAAAAAAAAAAAAAAAAAAAAAAAAAAAAAAAAAAAAAAAAAAAAAAAGTTTTGTAGTTGTAAATTATCGGGCAATTTTTCTTCTTTGTATTATAAGAATTAAATGATTAAACGAACTTACCAAGTGAAGTTCTATCATAATTGTATGTAGCGCCTCTTCCGAGATGATCAACTGGTAGTACCTCCACTCCATACCGATTTCGCCACAAACTTCATAGCTAAACTTAAAATATTAGCAATGCACGCGTGTTCCGCTCGTATCTTGTCTCCTGCGTCATTATTCAAAGCGTTGCCGTAAATCCAAAGGGATGTGTCTGACACTAGAGATAAGGGAATTTAAGGGTGGGGTTGATCATCTCGGAAGAGGCGCTACATACAATTATGATAGAACTTCACTTGGTAAGTTCGTTTAATCATTTAATTGTATTTCGCGCCTCTTCCTCGAGATCAACTGGTAGATGTTGAAAGATATTTTTTACGGCAACAGAAAGATTCCACGTTATTTGTTGCAGAAATAACTTATTATTGCTCTTTTTTTTTTTTTTTTTTTTTTTTTTCCATTTTAATTAATGCAGTAATACAACGTCGATTACATGCAATTCTAAGAATTTAATATCGCTTTCGCAAACACGTTTTTATCTTTGCAAATATCTAAATTATAAAATCTAGCAAATGTTGACGATTCGGCAGTCCAACCTGCCGTTTTACGAATGGTTTCGATGTCAACACCATTCCTTTTTGCCGCCGAAGTAGATGCGTGTCGCGTACTATGCGCCGTGAATTTTTCGGTGTCTATACCGCTGTTTTTTAAAATAACTTTAACCCAACGGCTCAGAGTCTGCGATGAAACCGCTCGAAAAGGTTTTTTAAATGAGATTAGGAGTGACGATTCATTAAATCGTAACTGTTCGGTCCTTTTAAGGTAGCACTGTAGAGTTGTCGCTGTGCATATATTTTCGCATTCTTTATAGAATGGGATATTCAATATTGGTTGTTTGCGATTAGGACCGGATGTCTTTATGCGCTCCGGAATTCGGATCTCGATAGCATCTTCTATTGAGTGAATGTTATTTATTTTTATCAATGCGTACGTCTGCATACGATGACCCGTAATTAAGGATAACAACGTTATCAGCTTCATTGTTAATTCTTTTAGTGATAGTTCATCGTTCGTAGGCCTCGTTTTTAAATAGTTTAGTACGACCCTCGGGTCCCAGGTCGAGTCGTATTTCGGTCTCGACGGTCTCAGGGTAAATACACCTTTAAAGAACCTTCGAATTCGATGATCTTGCCCTACTTCGGGCCCAACAATAAGCGCAATTGCAGATCGTAACGTGTTTAATGATCCATGCGATGCTCCGTTTCCATATTCTTTAGCGAGGCATTGAAGAATGTCCGAGATTGATCCTTCATATGGTGATATCGAATGTTCGTTGCAAAAAATCCACCATCGTTTCAACGCGCCATTATACTGTTTAATCGATGACTCTCCTAGCGATGAGATCATAATTTCCGCTGCGTTACTTGGTGTATCTTTCAATTCGAAAGCTCGCCTGATACTTTCCCGACAACCAGGGAAATTTTCTGCCAGATCGGGTGTTCTTTCCTGTTATGGGAAATTAATAAAGAATCTCTGGGCCGGAACGTTATAGGCTCCGAAACAAGCCTCGATTGAAACACCGGATACCAAGGCTGTGCTGGCCAATCTGGTACAACTACGATTCCGTATGCCCTTTCTTGTTTAATTTTTTGTAATAATCTTAAAATTACAGAGAACGGGGGAAACGCGTAGAAGTAATATGGCTTCCACGATACTGTAAATGCGTCGATCATTATAGAGCCCGGATCTCTTCGCCAAGAAATGTATTTTTCGCATTTCGCGTTTTCTCTACTCGCAAATAAGTCTATATCCGGCTGTCCGAAAACATCTACTATTTTGCTGAAAGCGAAGTCCGCTATCTCGAATTCTGTTTCCGGTTCCAAACGACGTGACTCTCTATCCGCTTCAAAATTCATTTTAGAACTTATATACGACGCAAAAACCCAAATATTTCTCATCTCACACCACTCCCATATTTCTCTCGCTATGGCATTTAAGCGCTCATATTGAATACCCCCTTCTCTGTTTATATAAGAAATAGCCGTAGTGTTATCTATTCGTAAGAGTATCTGACAATCAGCGTAATTCCCGGCGAAACACTTTAAGCCAAAGAAAGCTGCTAACAACTCTAAATAATTTATGTGAAAATTTCGTTCTACTTCTGTCCAATGACCGTGACTCTTTTTTCCCTCGCAAACAGCTCCCCAACCGGAGAGGGAGGCATCCGAAAAAATTTCTACGATGAAACTCGAATCTCTGATGGGATTATTCGCCGATATAATGTTCTTTTCCCACCACGCAAAATCAGCCTGCAATTTCTGAGATAGATTCATAAACCCCTCGTAATTACCGCCGTTTTCCTTTAACGCTAGAAATTTTTGTTGCTCAAAGGCTTTGGTGTAACCCCAACCGTAATTTACGGCGAAGCAACATGAAACTACTGTTCCGAGGAATTTAGCAAAATCCCGAATTTTACAACGTCTTAGCTTACTAAAGTGGATGATCTTTTCCCTTATGCTTTCTTTTTTCTCGCGTGGGAGTTCAACTATCCAACGTTTCGAGTCGAACATAAAACCGAGATATTTTATTTTCGTCGTAGGAATCATTTGACTTTTCGTTTCGTTAATGATAAATCCTAAATCCTTTAAGATTTCGCAAGTTTTTGAAACGTTATCGAGACATTCGTTATAAGAATCTCCGAATAGTAAAAAATCATCGAGATATAAAACAGATCGATAACCTTGCTGTCTCAAATGAGTAACAATCGGCTTCATTAATTTTGTGAATACGTACGGTGCTGTACTAAGCCCAAACGGCAAGCAAGTAAACTCGAAATATTCTCGTTGAAATTGAAATCTGACATACTTTCTATGTGATTTATCGAGTGAAATAAGATAGTATGCGTCTTTTAGATCGAGAGTAGCCATATAACAGCCAGGACTCATTAATCGTTTCGCAGTTTTTCGATCTTCCATCTTAAACCGATCCGGTGTGATAAACCTATTAACTCCTTTGAGATTTACAATAAGCCTACTAGAACCATCCGGTTTCGGTCTCAGAAAAATACTTGAGATGACTTGACTTTGCGTCGGTTTACAGCGTACTATCGCTCCTTTTTCTAAAAGTTGATCGATTAAGAGAGATATCTGTAACCTCTCTTCCGCAGTCCAATTAGTCTCTGTACAAGTTTTTTGCTGAATAATTTCTCGGTCAAAAGGGATTTTATATCCTTTTATCCACGAAAGAATTTTCGAATCTGTCGTTAGGGATTTCCATCTATGCACAAAAAATTTTAGCCTACCGGCCGCGATACCTACAGGTTCTAATAACGGCGGTTCGAACGATTGCGATCCTTCCGATATTGCGTCGACGGTGTCTTTTGGGAGGAGTTCGGCTTCGGGAACGATGCTCCCCTGTGTGATGAGTACTTCTGCCCCCCCGATGTCGACGCTTGACTCTTCGATTGTTGATAGCGTGGCGGGGGTTTGAAGTTTTTTGGTTTATTGTTCTGGGGTTTGGCGGGAGGCTTCAAATCTTTGAGAGAACGCTCTAAAGTTTTAGCAGATTTCAGACGTTCGTCCAAATCCTTTCCACACAACCACCCGTCGAGTGTCGAATTCTGAAGCGAGTCCTTTACGGTGGCGTTAACGGGAGCAAGAACCAAACTTTTTCTAACAGACGTTTCCTCGCGCTGCAGATCTGCTAAAAGTCTGCTCGTATCACTTAAGCACTCGATCATCAACAGATTTTCTGCATCGCCATTTCCGTGAAGGGCCAATATAAGGGCTTTTCCCTGAGCGGCAATGCAAGCAGCGATTTTTTCTTGTTTCAGAAGAATTCGAGCGTCTCTTTTTAAGACCGCTTCGGTGGCTGCGGCTTTCAATTCCGGATTAAGTTTCGGTGGATCGATGAAATCGCAATTACTCGGCGGAGGATATTTTTTAATCAGTTCAGTTTTCTCCTCGGTTGGAAGCCCTTGTTTCAATATTTCTTCCCAACGCACTGCGATGGGTTTTGGGACTGGCGTCGCCAACACTCGATCAGGGGCAATACGTTTGCCCATAGCCTTCAGAACTTCATCTGTTAAACCTGCGGTTTCGTCCGGGATCGTCGGTTCCGAGATCGTTGGTTCCGGATTCTTCGTCGGTGCAGCTTCCGGAGTCGTTGGATCGACGGGCGTTTCCTCCGTTGTAGGCTCCAGCGTCTCATCCTCTCGTGTGGGTGACGGTGACATACCTGAGTAAATAAATTTCAAACAAGCGAGTTGACGCTGCTGAGTCGCTCATGGCCGGCGGTGAGGTTAAAACCTCCCGTGTGTCTAATGACAACGAAAATCGCACAATTCGATGCACTATGAAGCGCTTGCCACAGCTAAAGCTGACTCACAAAGGTTACAACCTATATGAGTGGCATATTTTCGTTTAAAAGGCTGAGTTACAACTCCTCTAACGAGCCAAAGCTCGTAGAGTGCCATTCCCTTTCGCTACAGCGAAAATCACACTTACTGTGATATCGGTTAATATTCGATCCTCGTCCCCTTTTTTCGTTCAATCGAGAATCTGCGGATGACGAAGATTGTTGACTGCGATGTGACTTTTTTCGCTTGCGATCGCGTCGGCCATCACTCGCTGTTGACTGAGAGTTTGACGAACTCACGCTACGTCTTCTATATCGACGTTTTTTCTTTGATTTCTTTTTCAATTTTCGTTCAATCCGATCCAATCTGTCCTTAAAGAGTTCCTCCAAGTTTCTTTCCTCGTTTTCGCTTCCGTCTTGATGCATTTTTATAAAATTAAACTTCTCTTTGGTGAAAAACGCTTGTGGCTTGTCGGCACAAAAAAGAAGAATGACGCAGGAGACAAGATACGAGCGGAACACGCGTGCATTGCTAATATTTTAAGTTTAGCTATGAAGTTTGTGGCGAAATCGGTATGGAGTGGAGGTACTACCAGTTGATCTCGAGGAAGAGGCGCGAAATACAATTAGTATAACAGGTCACTATGAATTTTGAGGTCAAACCTCACGAGCTGTTGCACACACGGAGTACTCCTCTGAATCTCGTGAATATAACAACAGCGACATTGCAGTTATTACATGCGACATGAGAATGAAAATTGATCGTAAATAATATGAAAGCCCCGGGAGTTGGGCTCTCGAGTTCCTTGGAATAATTTGTGGTGTAATTGGACCGGTGGAAAGCGCGTAATTAGGGGGTTTATTGCGGGGCGCGGTGGACACACTTAGGCGACATATAATACGAGTAAATACGTATATATATGATTGTAATAAGTACAAAGCGCGCGGTGCTTGTAAACTATAGTGTAGACTGGCGCCGCTTAATGAGTCGTGACGAGTTTATTTTTTTCGTTTTGCTCTCTTCTCTCATTCACTGCCGTTAACGTACTCCCCCTCCCTTCCTCCCGCAGGAAAGCTTTTTTTTATATTCATTTCTTCGTTTTGCAACGGACGAGAGAGCATTGAGAGTCGTAGAAAGAAACGACAACTAAACTGCCGCCCTGTGGGTTTGTCATTCAGCGTATAGACTACACTGCTGCGAGACCGTTATACAATGCACTATATCGCGTTTACAACGGTTTGTTCAATATATACAATATAGTATATAGCGAAGGAAAAGAAAAAGGGTGCGGGCGGTGTACTCTTTTTTTTTTTTTTTTTTTTTTTTTTTTATTTCCGTTTCTCGTTATCGATTGGTGAACGAGTTTAACGAAACGGGAAGAACGCCGCGAGAGAGAACGGTCACAGTTAGGGAGGAGTGGGGGGAAAAAAGTGTAAAAAAAAAAGTACACGAGAACGAAAAAGTTGTAAAATGCCGGATGGAGGAATTTTCAACGGTTCGTGACGTTACTCAGCGACTTTAAATAATTTTGTTCTTTTATTACTCGCGATCTTTTCGGAAATCGTTATCCGCCGGTTATTCGATATCTGTTTATCAATTATTTTCAATCATCGACTGCTATTCGAAGCTGTTGGGATTTTTTTTTTTTTTTTTTTTTTTTTTTTTTTTTTTCAGTTTTAGTTAACAAGAATTTTTTTTAATAACAATTCGTATTAAAATAATACCAATTGACATGTTATCGCAATAAATCTTCAGCGAAAATAATGCGGTAATTACAGTCGTGAAAAATGTATAATTTGTCGATAAATGTTTTTTTTTTTTTTTTTTTAAATACGAGTTTCGGTCAGCAGACAATAATAACAATACCATTGCGACCCTTTATGGCCATAAATACAGAATCACACATATCGAGAATTGTCAATTGAGACATATAAATTTAACCGTCTCGTCGCCTCTCGTAAACGCGTATATACGACGTTCACTCGGTTGGGCGTTCGTCTGTTATTTTCGCTTCGATACCACGAGAGTTTCGCTGACTGGACGCCTGGCAATAAGAACACAGCGTTGTAACTCGGTACCTTTCTATCTTATCGAGAGACTCCGTGAACGCTTATCGACATTAAACGGCACACGGAGCGCTCCCGCGTGTATCGGTGCTCAGTAATCTCGTTGATCAATGACTGAACGTGAGTATAGGTGTTATTCCCTCGCGAGAGAGAGTGCGAAGACGACGAGGAAAGGGTAATGCGGGGGGCGAGCGGAGGTTTAAAGGAAAAACAGAGAGACTGAGATATAGAGTTACGCGACTCGTGTTCTCGGTATTTACGCTAACGTTCTCCCGCAGTTGATTGTACGAAAGTCTCGAGCTTCAGTTCAGTTCTTAGCTATGAAAAATTTATACATATATACATATGAAAGGAGCGCACGAACCCGCGCCTCGGTTCTCTTCACCTTCCAACTTCCTTCGTATATATTTTTGCACTGCAGCGTCTATGCACTGCGCATTTGCAATTTTCCACGTACGTAATAACTATATATCTAATAGGTATGTATTTACGTGCGGAAACGTGTATATATATACGCGAATAGTTTTGTTTCGAAAGGTAGGCGTGAAAACGAGCGTAAATATTAAGTTCGCGTTATACTGAGATCCCGCTGTACCCTCCGTTTCCCCGAGTGCCTCCATTTTCCTCCTTTTCTCACTTCACTTCGAGTTCTCATACTCGCTTCGGTTCTCTTCTTTCTCACTTCGGTTGGCAAAGTACAAAACTTGAGTCGAGACTTCCACACTCCGTGACGCTGAGTAATTGTTGCGAGTCTAGACTTACGGAGTCTCTCTCGGCGCGCAGCTCTCTTCGTACATTCGCAACATTGAAATTAATTCACATTCTAACGATGATAGTCCCCCCCCGACGAAGGGTGAACGTAACGAGACTATCATAATTATTCAAAATAATAATACGTATGCTAAATGCCTTCTCATAATTCACGAGTACTCTACGTTATTTACAACCAACTTTTGCCGAACGAATTTTTTTTTTTTTTTTTTCGAAACTTTCCCCAAACTTTATTACGGTTTTTTTTTAAATTTAATGAGAAATTTAACAACTTTCAAAACTAAAGTTTTCGTCGTGGAAAAAAAGGATACGAAAAAATATATATATATTAGATATTTATTTATTTGTTTATTTATTAATAATAGTGGATAATATACATATTATTATTATTAATATTTCTATATGTATATCTAATGTACAATAATAATAAAATATAATTCATTACAATATTAAACTTTTTTTTTTATTTGTTAATATACGATTTTTTTGACGAAAATATATTGTATATATTATGCAAATATTTTCGATATATTTTTATTTTATGGGTTTCGAGATTTTTGCATTAATTCGATCGCATTTGGGACGAAATTTGAATGTAAATTTTCAGACGTTAAAAACGTTTTCGTCGAGTCTTACTGTGTCACTGAACCATAACGACAGAGGGAGGGGATGTGTTCTTGAGGTCATTAACGATGTTTTAAACTT
Organism: Cryptus armator; assembly: GCA_963971235.1. Classification (NCBI taxonomy): domain Eukaryota; kingdom Metazoa; phylum Arthropoda; class Insecta; order Hymenoptera; family Ichneumonidae; genus Cryptus; species Cryptus armator. The sequence continues at coordinate 9,748,573 of OZ020242.1, read as the reverse complement.
ACGGGGGAATTTCGTTATGACGTCACGAATAGTTTTGAACACAGTATACAGAGAGATTAAATAGACGGAATATCGTTGAGACGTGAATTAAAGCCCGCAGTACGCGCGCCCACCCACGGGATCAGTGAAGAAGGGTCCGGGAGCCACTTGAATCACTGAAATAACACACGGACTCTGTATATGCTTAAGAATTATCTGTTTCTATCTTTCTCTACATAACCGAGCGTCTGCGCTGCATCCGAGTGACTCTCGAGGCACACTGAAACACTGTTACTGTATTGCGAAGGGACTTTCGGTTGCAACGAAAAACATCTTCGAGATCCCCGCGGCGTCCTCGAATTATTTAGTCTCGTCGTACAACCGAGCGTGCTGCCTGCTCCGCGTCTCGAGTATCGAGAAAATCCCCTTTTGCATAACTGCGCCTTTTATTTCTTTCGCTACTCGATCCTCGTCGCTGCATCCGTAGTTTTTTCCATTGACGATCTCTCGAGAATTAAACAAAAAAAAAAAAAAAAAAAATGTATTCTATCGGCGACGACGCGGAATTTTCAAGAGAACATAATTTCTCGAACGTAATTCCGGTTCGAGGAATTTTTTTTTTTTTTTTTTTTTTTTTCGGGAGAAGTAGAGAAAAAATTTGAGGGTTCAAATGCGATTGGAAATTGTCAGGGGAAAAGAATAGAATTACGGGCATTGCGAGGAAGGATTCCGGAAATTGAAATTGGATCCACGCGGAGAGAAAATCTCTTTTCGATAATTCCTGTCTGTGATACCTTTTAGCATTCTGGGTATCTCTTCCTTCTTTCGATTTATTAAACGCGGTTGAAAATTCTGCGAATTTTATGCAGAGAAAAAAAAAATTTGCTCTTTTCCTTCCCGTTCGTAGCCCTCGCGTCGAACCGGCTGAATTAGCAGGCAGAGAATGTCGCGAAGAAAGGCAAACGGAAGGGACGCATTACTCAGAGAAAGGGTCCCAATGGTGGATGGGGAAGGAGGAAGGAATGTAAAAGAATTGCGACGGAACACGTCACTCGTTGCAAATTCAATATTCTCGCTGTTGAAAGAAAATAAAATAAAGTGCAAAAAAAAAAAAGGAATTTAGTTCATCGTTTTGGACCACAGGTGGCAAAAAAAAAGTTATACGAAAAAAAAAAAAAAAAAATTACAATTTCGATTTTTACTTAACTCGTCATAATTATTTATTTATTAAATTCATTTATTGCGAAATTTCGAATAATTTATTTCCACATTACTCTCGAAGAAATTTTGAATAATTCGAATCTTTTTCACGATAAATTTTTCATGTTAATTTGGCCGAAAAATTATTTTTACACTCTACCCGCCGCGAGTGCAAAGTTAGTTTCGGAGAAATTTTGAATAATTCGAATTTATCTCACGATAAATTTTTCGTGTTAATTTTCGCGAAAAATGATATTTCCACTCGACTCACCGCGAGTGCAAAGTTTCTTTGAGAATTCGTCATAGAGAGCGAGAGTAGGAAAACAATAGCGAGGTGCATGCAAAATGGCTAAGAGTGGCCGAGTATAAGGAGGAAAAGAAGGCGAAGACGGCTAAGAGAGAGAAAAAGAGAGACGACGGACGACGACGAAACCCTCTCGCGAGAGTTTTGCGAAAACCTGTTCTCGCAGCTACTCGAGTCGTCTCTACTTTAGTCTTTTGCGCGCCACACTGGCCTGAGATCGCCGGTCTTCGTGAAGGACCTCTGTCGACGTCGCCGTCGTCGTCGGGGGCTTCTCTCACCGACGCGCACCTGTACCCTCTAAGTCCGGACAAAGGGCCACTTCTTCAACTTTTCAACGGACCACGAAACATCGCAAACCTTTCCACTCTCCTTCTCTCTCTCTCTTCTTCCCTCAAACATCGCTTCTAGTGGTCGAGACGAAGGATAATCGAAAGCGTGGAACAGCAGCGCTGTTCGCTCTCCGTCGCCTTTATCTTCTTTCAATAATCCGTCCCATCCGCGTGGATATATATTACACTCAAGAATATCTAAAATTCAAATTTAGAAACTCTCGTTAAAAAAAATCGTTCTGCAAATATTTTTTTTCGAGTCCCTCGTCACGATGCGACGTCTTGTCAAGAAAAATGTAAAATAATAACGTTAGGAGTTGAGAATAATCACGAAAAAGACGAGGCGAAGAGAAATTCAATGCCGCGAGTCGAAGGAAAATAACGGAGAAAAGAAAATAAAGGCCTTTCAACTACTATTCAAATTTGAAGACTTAATTAGCGGGATAACGCGCAGCAGTTGGTCATTTAATGAGGAGATTCGTTGTCTTTTCTCTACGATCTCGAAAAGACGATCCCCGACCTCAGTCGCTTGGTCTGGTGAACCAAAGAACGGTTTTGAAAGAGACATTGTCACACGACCTTTACCTCGGCGTCGACTATCCGCGGGTTTTACCGGATATTACGGAGTTGTCCCGCAGTTTTGCACGTACAGAAGACGTGACTTGTATTTATTTTTCGTTTTATTATATCGTTGAGTGACCAAAGAGAAAAAAAAAAAATTTCATTTAAAATTTTTATTTTTTTCAAATTTCATTACGTATATTATCTTTTTTTGTTTGTAATTTATCGCTTTCATGAGTCGTCAATTTTCGCGAACGTAAAATAATTTAATTATTATTAAAAAAAAAAAAAAAAAAAAAAAAATTCTCCGCGAAGAATCTTTTGTATTTGCGATTTCGATCGCTGCTTTCGTTGAAATCCTCAAGATCCCCGGGCGTGTCTCTCAACAAGGACGGTACGTGGCCGACGCTACTTCCGTTAGCTTGGTTTTCACGTTCTTTGCGCGGGGAACCCTCGAGAACTGAATTAGAGAAGCCGCTCCGTTTAGACCGGCAGCGTGTAGTGAGCAACGTGCCGCCTTCACCTTCGCTATTCTTCTTCCTCTTTCTCTCCTCTTGAAGATATCCCAGATTACGGGGACTGTGTTGGTTGCGCTCGATGCAAGGCTCGTGGGAACCTCGTGGATATAAGTAACATAGAGAGCACAGCAGAGAACTAGCAATGGGATTGTCTGCGGCGCTCCTCCCTCTCGATTCGCACGAAAATACAACTACGTGCGTCAGTGTGCAGTAAACCCCGGGGATGGCGCTTGCCTTACCGTCCGTGAATGCCAGCAAAGTTTTCTCTCGTTCTATATAACACCACAAGTCTCGAACGTGCAGAGTTGACCGGTGATTGGAAGCCGAACGAATTCGATCTTCCGACTTCTCTTCGCCGAGAGTCAGAATTCGCTCGGGCGTGAAGCTCGTTAACTGCCGTTGCTGCTCCCCGCTTCACTCTTCGCGCTCGACGATTCCGTGCCCTTTTCTATCGACGCTGCTGCTCATTCTATCTGCTGTCCTCCTTCTCGCTCCTTACGAGTAAACCGAGACGCGAACAAAAAAAAAATCGTACAATGATTTCCGAAGACGATTATTATCCGATGCTTCCCCAACACACCGTGAAATCGCGGCGAACGTTTCCGCGTTGAAAAAATTCTCGAGTTTGTCGATATCGCTCTCAAACGAGAGTCGAGCAATTATCCGCAGATTTTTCTTCGATTTATCGATTTTTTTTTTTTTTCGCTCGTATTCGTTCAATCTCTTCTGTAGTCGTTGAGGAACAATTTGTTACGCGATTGGCATTTGTAATATTGAATTTCATTGTTTCGAGACCCCTTTGACCTCTTCGCGTGTATTGTTATTATTGAATTTCTTCGATTCGAAACTCGAAATAATAACAAAAAAATCTTAGATTTTCGTTATTATAAAAAATTGTTTCAATAAATCTTTCGAATTTCGCGCTCATTTTTTCCCGTATAACGTCGATGTGTTAACTTCCGGTGACGAATGTCTTTTTTAATTTTCGAGGAATTTTTTTTTTTTTTTTTTCGCTCCATCGAACGATTCGTAAAAAATGATGATTCGGTTTTCATGCAATTGTCGAAAAATTGCAGTTTCGATTAACTCGTCCCGTTTTATTTATTTTCACAAGAAGCCTTTCGCATCGTTTCGCCGCGTATGTTCGTTGATTTTAATTGGTACAGATCACCGTGAAAGATATGCCGTATGTTGCAACGGAGAGAAAAGAGTTACGCACGCAGAGAGCGATGAAGATTTCAGTGATGTATTTTTTTTTTAACCAGATATTTGCTGAATATAATGAAATAACATTATACCGCGCATAATATCGTATAACTATAACAATCTCGCGGTGATCGGGCGCGCGTACTGCAACCAACGAATAGATTAGTCACGCGAACGAAATTCCGCGGAACTTCCGCGACGTTAGTCACCGTAACGCGTGTGTGTGCGTAATAACGTTGAAAAAAACTATATAAATTGAACGAAACTCGTGAGTGTTGGAAAAATGTATTACCGCTATGAGATAATTTTCTTTCACCGCATTGGAATGTCGTGGGGAATAAAAAACGAAAATAAACGAGAAAATTCGAACATTTCTCTCGCCAGAGATCGAAACGATTTTTATCTCGTTAATGCTGCAGCCGTATGGAGACGAAAAAAATTGCCACTCGTTAATCGAAGTTTCGTTCGAACTATTGTAGCCGCGAGTAATAGCTTCACGAAGAGAACACAAAACACGGAATCACTAAATTGAATATAAATCTTTATTTTTTTGAATCATTGATTTGTTTGATTCGAACAAATTGACGACACTGTGAGAGAAAAAAATTTGTGTTCTCGTTGTGTATCGTCGCTGTCGATATTTGCTAACGATTTTTGCATCTCTGACGAAGTTCGACGAATGGGGGGAAAAAAACGGAGCGCGCGGACGGCAGCGACGATTGTGAGGCGTACGTGTAAATTATATATGCATATTCTCGTTGCATATCGCGCGTATGTCGACCGAAATATGATACTATCGCGTATGTAGATATCGCGCCGAGATACACCAACGTTCGGTACTAATATTTATTCGTTCGCGATTCGCGGAACGTTCTGATTCTAACGATAAATATTTGGTAAGTTCTCGTGAGAACGCGTGAGGAATCTATTCAGCGAGGCGTCAACATCGCATAGACGGTTATATTCATGACGGGGATAAACGTTGAGTGAAGGATGGATGTGTTTATACCGTATGTTTCATTAATCACGCCGTCAAAAAGAAAATCACAAAGACAAAAATTGCTCACGAAAAATTCTGTGCATTTTTTGCTTTCCGAAAAATATTTGAAATTCGAAATTCTTTTTTTTTTTCGTTTCCAATTCTCGCAGTTTAAAAAAAAATTTAGCAATGTAATCAATTTCTCGAAATTTTTTTTGCTCCGAAAATAATGAAAATTCTCTTTGTCGGGTCATACATCGTGAAAAAAAATGTGTAAATGTTCTGTCGTTGGCAATAACGAAAAATCAAATATTTCCGCGTCATATGAGATACAATTTTTTTTTATTTTTCTTTTGCGATTATATCGATGCGTAACTTTTGGAGTATCTTTTGGTACCTTTATTTTTATCACACTTTATTATTATATTATTACGCGCGCATCCTTGACGGGGGTAATGAATACCCTAACACCCGGTATGCAGACTGACGAAGGCAATGGAGAGAGAATATGTATAGTAGATAAACTCCCGCGCCGACACGCCGCGGCATTAATTACCCCGGCCGATGAATTTATATCATCGTTTGTACGTGCGGATACGCGGATGATTTTCGTCGCTGAATTTGCATCGAGTATATAACTGCGCGCGGTACACACGAAATGTACTGTTGCTGTATTTTATATTATGTGAATATATGCGACGAGAGTTTGCTACGAAAATTGCTTGGCTCTTGCGGTTTGGGGAAATACATCGAACCCCGATAGACGCGCAAATTTTCGATTAATGCAGATTGCGCAGCGTTGTCGCGCACGTTCGATTGGACAGTTTTGCGGGCGAAGCCGATTAATAATTATCGTTCAGTGGCGCGGCGGTACCGACGATCCGTGATTGCGGACTGTCCCGATCATTATATGAGCCGCGAAACCCAGCGAACCAAACAATAACCGAATAATCGATTTTGTGGAAATACAGTGCAAATTTTAATAAAGAAAAATAAAGATGGTAATAAATAAAAGGATATATATTGGGATTTTACCGAATAAACGACGAAATTGAGAATTATTTAACATCCATCGAACTCATTCTGACGGTAGAATAAATTGCCACGTCATTAAAATTCTACGCGGTTTAATATTTCAACCGAAACATACCGAATTTCATACGGTACCATCGCACTCCGCTGTATTCATAAATCCCACGGAGCGTATATCCATAACGAAAACAAAAAAAAAAAACAAAAAAAAAAAATATATCGAAAAATCGAGTGGCTTTTTTTTCGTTAAGAAAAAAACATATCGAAGTATAACAGGATATCCAAGCGATTCGTTCATTCTTTTTCCGATACAAATAACGGCATATGACGCTTCGTATTGGAAACATTTCCTGTCGATATATATTCACTGAGTAGACGGGTTTCTCGATGGCTTCAGCTTTGAGACTCTGCTATAGTAGTTGATCTCGTGAGAGCGAAAATCCCTCTGGCGCGACGAGAGACGGAGATTCCCTGCTTCGACGAAGATGAGGGTCTCGGTGGCTTCTGTTGCCGATCGATCTCGTAACTCTTTCGTTTCTGATCGATACGTTCCAATAATATTGCTACCCGAACAACCCAGATATCCACTTGGAGCCTTAGCTTTCGCGAGAACCTCTTAAATTGTAATATCACGTCAAGTTCAACCGATCGAATCAAGAACAACGGAAACTTTCAGTGAATTGCGGCAAATCTCTTCGTGCGTTATCAGTTCTGATTTTATCCGATTCTTGCGACGGTTCTTCGTCTTTGCGGAAAGAGAAATAAAAAAAAACTTACCCCTGGATTTCCTACAGATTGAATTCAATTTCCGGATTTTTCTTGTCGATTCTTTCACTTCCGGTCATTCGATTTCATAGGGATACCAAAACTATCGACTCGAATAAAAAATAAAAAAATCTGCTTTCGGATAATCATCGATTGTCTAGCGGCAGATTTGTCCCGAAGATCACAGTTTTCTTCGTATTCGAGTCTTCAAAAATCGATTCCAAATCGATTAGTTTTTCTTCAATAGCAATAAATTGTTATATTGTTACAACTCTTCCATTAATGAAAGAATGTAATCCTAATAAAAATAAATATTTATCGTGTGTCATTTGTACCTTTTTTTTTCTAAGACAAACTTTTGCTTACCCTTTGCATTAGCGCCCATCAATATCCCGAAAGTTACGATATAAAACATCTTAGAAAAAGAACTCATAAATATCGTTCGTCTTCGGCTAATGGAACACATATTCTTCATTGTATCTTTCGAAGTGAATTTTCTTTTTCTATACGTGAGTTTTTTTTGTTGTTGTATTTTTCCCCCATTCGTTGAGAAGCTAAAACTACATTTGCCTCCGAAGTTTCTCGTGTTTCCCGCACTTATCGTTTCAGCGAGTATCAAGAAGGATCATTTATTTATCCCCCTCATCTACAAATATTTACCTTGTAGAAAGGCGGTTTCCAAGGGGTTGAAAGGGGACCACAGAGAGTAAAACCCGAGGAGCAAAGTGCATCTCATCTATACACGAATATTCACAATACACGGGATATATAAGAGATTCAGCATGTGATAGTAAGGGTGGCTTATGATAATTAATAGCCGTAGTTGCAAGGCAGCAGCTCCGCCAGTCATTTTCCTGAATGGGACGTAATTCAGGTGCGGTAGGGGGTGAAGTTTCTTGTGAATAGACCTTAATTCCTAGTCACCCACGCGTTACGTAGGCATCTATACGTATATATATATACGCAGTCATATAAATCGAGAGCATCTATCGCATCCGTGATCCGCAGAGGTCACGAGGCGTTCGCTCTTTCCGCCATCTTGGAATTGCCTCCGGGGCGATGGAGAGGGTTGATTTTGATGGATCACCCCCTTAAGCAGCGTCGGAGCTCGAAGGCCGCAAGTCTGGAATTTATATACGCCACGGGTTTCCATCTTCTACGCCCTCATAGCCGACGCGTACTTTCATCCACAATTCGCTCCTCTATCCCATTCTTCGTTCAACTTCCGTTAGACACGTGTCGGAAGCAGGGAAAACGACATTATAATTATCGGCCGTGAATCGGATCCGTCGGGCGTGAAATCCCGACGGAGCCCGCGGTGCTTTCTCTCGACTATCTGCTATTTCAGGTTTTCTATGCCCCTTTTGCCATCGGACGTTCCGACTTCTCTGGAACGCGAAAAGCGGGAAATCCACGCATATAGAAAAATAAAATATCGGGAAATCTCTCAGACTCTCGGGGATTTTTTTTTTCCCTTTTCCTCGCTTCCGTTTTTTTTTTATCTGTGGTTCATGTCTGCTTCCGGTTCTCTGTGCGCAATGGTTGCGAAGATACGTGTTCATCAAGTTCTTTCTTTTTTTTTTTTTTTTCCCTCTCGAAACGAAACTGTATTCGAGGCTCGACATCGAATGGCACTGGGAAAATTTCGCTAAGCCTCGAGGGATTTATCCGCGGGTACCAGTGTACGCGTACCGGGAACACGAACGGACGTTTCCGTCAATTAAATAATACTTCTTCTTCGTTGCGGGGACGCGAGAAAGATAGAGAAATAGCGAGGGGAACGAATAAAAAAAAAAAAAAAAAAAAAAAAGAAAGATCGAAGGAGTGGTGACAGGACGTGACGGAACGTACGCAGAACCAATTTGTTCTTTTCTCTTTTTTTCATTACGTATATTCATGGGTAGCGAAGAGAGCACATGGGTAGAGCGAAGAGTCATATGCATTATGATGTGTTGAGAGTGACGCTGGTCACGTGTATCGCAGGGGTTGATTTTGATGGATCATCCTTGATTATTGCTCTCTCGATGATACATACATATATGTATGTCGACATAAGCCGTAAACACGAGTTTCCGGCTGTGGCGCAGTTTCTTCTTCTTTTCTTCTTTGTTATCGGACATTTTTATTTTTTTTTTTACTCTTCCGTCATATGGATCATCTTTTCTCTGACGATCTCCTGTTTATTAATCTTCTCGAAGGGAAATTTCGTTGAGGATAATAAGAGGCTGTGAGTTATGAGAAACTAACGAAAACTATTCGTGGCTAACTGTACGCTTTCGGAGTTGGGAAGCGCTCTTTCCCCTTCTTTTTGTATTTATCGGGCACTCAACAGCCGCACCCGGACGACCTCGACAACGACGACTTCACGACGTAATTATTAGTACAGTTATACTACGGGATGGGGAACGAGAGAAACGAAAAAAAAAAAAAAAGAAGTCTCGTCTCTCGTTGAGTGTTCCCATCTTGAAGTTTCTCTCTTGATGTGGATACTTCGACCACGTGGCTTTGTTTACGGATAGCTTCGGTGGATTTATTTACCCGAACGAACCGGGCGGCGCAGATCCTCTGTTTAGGCTTCGTAGGCGGCAAACGCGTTGCGTCTCGCCGTCGCGGGAACATAACCTTGAAATCTTTTTTCTTTTTTATTGTTCTTTCTTTTTTTTTTTTCGATCCCCTTTACATATCTTTATCCACTCGACAGAGAAACAGATGGATCGCTATGCGCGACGCCCTCGTAGTTTTCTTTCAAATTCTACGAGCCGACGAATAATCGGGCGAAAGTTGGAAAGTTATAATTGCTCGCCGCGCGCCCGCTTTTGCACCAGCAGCTTCAACGATGGGATTATTAACACAGATATAATAGGGAAAGCGTGTGAATCTGACCGGCACCGTCGACGTTCCATTTGAATCTGTTTGGCTTACCGATTTTCGTTCATTTCCCGACTGTTACTTAAAATTTTGATGCATAATACATCATACGAATTAGTCGATATGTAATACTTTTTTCCTGCTAATTTCACGGTGATTGATTCGCTTACGGTACATTTTTTCAATGGAATCCTCAATCGCTTTCATTTTCCATTTTATTCCTCGTACGCGTATCGTAATATTGGTGGAATAAATGAATCTTCAATAATATATTGTTTCATGGATTCTATGAATTCATTAGTTTTTTATGTTTAAAATAATTATCATAATTAGTCACTGAAAAAAAATAATCTCACATTTTTTTTGTAGAAAAAATATTGTAATTTGTTTTTTTTTTTTTTTTTTTTTTTTTTTTTTTTTTTTTTTTTTTTTTTTTTTTTTTTTTTCATCGTAAAAAAACACTTAAAATACAATGAAAACTGCTGATTAGATAGACTCGACAAATAGATAGATTATCAGCAATTTGTCATTGAAGTCTCGAAACTATTCTTAAACGACTCCGCTACGATTTATCGAAGGTCCCACAATCATAGAAAATTCTGTCGATAACATTTTTCGTCTTGATAGTCAAACGGACTATAACTCAGCATTAAAAAACCTTTTTCCGATATATTCCGCCGAAAATTGCGAAGTCTATTTTTTCATCAAATATCAACTTTCCTTTGTATATTAATTGTTATGCAATAGATTTTTTTTTTACACGAAATCTTCGTAAATACGTTAAAGAATCGCTGTTCCAATTTGTCGAATTCCTAATTTTCATTCGGCTACAATATTAACCGAACGATTGTTCGGCTGATAGGCAGTTTGTCGTATTCTAACTGTCGATTGACGATTCTCGTTGATGGAGGGAACCAAGAAAAACAAGTCAGACGTAGAGAAACAGTGGGGAGGGGGGATGGGGGGGGAGGGACGCCCTTGAAGCAGAGTGCCCTTCGAGTGCCGATGTTCCTCAGGGGTTCGCGTGCCCAATCAGGAGGGGGAGTTGAATAATTGAATTTATATCGAAGGGTTGTTGCGTTCGTGACACTCGCAGTGTGTTCTCCTCAGTGCTATTTCTGTTTTATCCACCTAACCCGTCGCATCTTCTCCCGGACTTCTCTCTTCTCCGTGGGTCTCTTCTCTCCACTGTCCTTTCCTCGATTAATTTGTGAGGCTTCTCGAACGTGACAACTCACCCCTTGCAACAGCGTCTCTCGCTCCCTTCCGGCAGAGTCTATTTCGCGTTCGATTCATCCCTTGTAAGTCTTCGCTGCTTGGTAACACACGTCGAGCTCAGTAAACGGTAACAATTTTAGTTGTCTCTTTTAATTTTTTTTCAACCCAAATTATTTTTTTTTAGCCACCATATGTCGTCAAAAAAATCCTAAGAAAATCGTACCATAAAGTCTTTTTGCCGAATTTTTTTTTTTTTTCTCGAATATTCAAGAATATCAAATAGGCATTTAGTTTAATTATCCATGTAAAACGCAACCATTTATACTCAAGTTTCCCTCTACCTCTGGGAAGATATAATGGCCTTTGCGTCGTGTTTCCTCGAGTTTTCTTTACATACCCTATCTTCCGTCGTCGACTTCTGCTTTACTGCTGCTGCTGCTGCTGTGTCGTTCTCTCGGTTCGCTTCGGGGCAAACGACGCATTATGCAAACGTCGACCCAACGACGTCGACGGGAAACGTTTCTCCTCGTTATGCGCTCTTCGCCCACGACGTTGCCCACTCGAGTTGCCCCCGATAACAGAATCAAAGCCTAAGACTACTTTGCTTCGCACACCCTACCGGTTCATTCCTCTCGCTCTGTACCGCGGGCACTCTTTCAATTCAATTTTCTCGTTTGTTTGACAAAAGAAAAGAATCCAATCGGAGACAATCAGAAGTTGTCAGAGTGCATCATGCACTCTCCGACTCTCATCTATTATCATAATGTACTGTGTCTCATAGATAATTTCCTTTACGATGATTTTTTTTTACTTATTATCATTATTATTGTCATATATATACGTCGTATCCCATTACAATTGTTATCGAATAAATACATTTTTTGACGATCGAAAGTTTGAATTTCATCCCGATGATGAAATACACCGGGTGAGTCTACAATAAAAAAAAAATAAAAAAAAGTCCAATGAACCCGAAGTATTTAAGAAATCGAAAAAACAATACTGTAAACCCGTCGACAGTGTTTAAATACTCACGCTACAAAAAAAAAAAAAAAACCATATTTACAATTCTTCGATGTAAAACCCCAAAATATTTTGAATGGCTCGATGTCCAATAAGAAACGTTAAACAGGTTTTCTTCGTTTATGAAAGAAAAAGAAAGAAAAAAGCGTTGCGTATTTCGTTTTTTTTTTCCTCGCACGCGGGCAGAAGATACTCGTTAATCACCAGGCGGTCGAGTGATAGCGTAGCGCGAGAGATGCCGCAACTGCGTGGCACGTGAGGGTAATCTACCGCAGAAATAACCCACTCACGAACCCCCGAGTTGTCTCCTTGCTACTGGTGTTAAAGTACTTCCTGTCTCTGTCTCGAGTCTCGACTAAGAAGAAGTCAAAAGACGCGACACGACGAAGTGGGGAAAAGTCAGAGGGAAAATTCACCCTACAATTTTGTTATAAACGAAGTAGCGAGATATGACCGCCGTTATAATTCACGTCGTACGTACCAGAGGACGATTAATAGGAGCGCGAGATCGTTAAAGGGAAACCGTAGGGTAGAATAAGGGTGGCTTCCGTTACACCGCGGGGTGCAATTCCAACGCCTTGGCTAACGAAACAACGTTGAAAATAACGTTCGTTGACGAAGACAAATTTTCGGGTCCATCCAATCGTCTCCCGCAGCTTCCAAGTCGACTCTCTCGAATTAATCAAAAGCTAAAATGCGTAATTGCAATTAGGAAATAAACGATAACAGGCGATGTAAGAGGTGAATAAAAGACGAAGAAAATCTACCTATCGCCTTCGATTAATCAACTCGTTTGCGTTATTCGATTAATCTAATTAATTAAATCGTTTTGGTTGTACCGTTACGAGATACCAGGAACAATTAACCCTTCTAAATTGCGAGAGGTGGCGGAAAGTAAAACGGGTAAACTAGTCGGATCAAAGTTTCTACACAAAGGGCGGTAACGCGAGACTTTACGAGCGTTCATCACCGCTAAGGAAATCTCGCAATACCCTGCGCGACGTCTCGGCGTCTCTGAGTGATATCAGAAGCAACACACTGTACCGGAAGCCAAAGCACTGGTAGCGGTTTACGCGAGCAACCGAGGCTAACGTCGCCTTCAACCCCAGCGGCGTTTTGTTGACTTCGAGACCCAAAGAGCTTCGGGAAACTAGCTGCGCGCATAGTGTGTCTTCTGTGTGTACAGTACTCGCTAAAATTTCAACGTTACTCGCTTATCGCGTTTATACGGCAGCCACCAACCTGGTTTCCTCTTACATTACGTATATTGTGTCTACATGCGAACAAATACAAGAACGCAGCCACGTAGATGCGGTTGCACACGGTTACGGAGTTTGTTAAGAAAGATTATATCTATATTTTGTCGCGACACTCGTCTTCCTGACCCGAAGACGAGTCGGGAAGCTCTCCATGGGAGAGTCTTTGTTGAAACTCGAAACCTTTAACTATCCTACCCAACCGTTTATTACTTATCTCGCAATGGCACTCGAGGTATTATCATACTTCGTATTGTGTCGCTACGTGGACACGACGCTTGGTTACTGATTCTAAAATTAATACCTGCGGCGTTCTTTATAACTGTATAAAATTATATTATTGAAGAAATGGTCGATCGAAAGTTGTTTTTCAGTAAAAAAAAAAAAAAAAAAAAAAAAACTATTCGAGATTTTACAGAATATTGGGATTCATTGTATGGTTCGTTTTTCCTCACAAATAAATCATTTATTTTTTTGGTACTTTTGGTAGATTTTGGCCGATTTAATTCGAAAAATGGTCGGTAATAAATTAATGATATAATGAACATAACTTTTTATGAAGAATAAAATTCAAAAGTGAATACTCCGGACGAATGAAAAATCATTAAGTTCTTCAATTTTTTATTTCGAATTGTCATCGGAAAATAAATAATTGTGGAAACGAAAACCTCAAAAAAAAAAAAACAAAAAAAAAAACGGCTCATTTAGGGAATTTTGAAAAATTAGGGTACTGAAACGCGTATGTCGTATAGAATGGTGTTTTGTTGGTAAACGATCTTTTTTTTTCATCGGCTATTTTTTCATTATTATAATTCGAAAACAATTTTCAAAATCTTTGTTTTGCTTTTTTCGTTCCCCCGTAATGTTTGCTTCCAAATTTTATAGGTATACATTTTATTAGATCCACACGTTTATCGTTCTTCGTTTATTATATCGTTAATTTACTCTCAACTATAATCCTTTTGTTGGTTCTTTTGGTCCGGTCGTTCGGGAAATTTACGGCGCGAGTTTGTAATTTCCAAACTTTGAAGGGGTTAACAAGTGCGTAGAAAGTTCACACAATGTTAGAAGCGTTATAGAACAATGTATACTGCATGTTGTTGGATGAAAATGCGATTACAGTTGGCCGTTGCCGACGCAGTGCATAGTTTCATCAAGGGAGATCTTGAATTACTCTCCACACTCAATTAGAATTAGTCAGTTCCCTCTCCCCTACTCTGTCTCGTTCCGCTAATTGGACGGAGTACTGGCGAGCAGCGACGCGCAGAGAGGCCTATAGGTCTCGACGTACCGGTTCTCCGTCGCACCCGTTGATGTCTCTCTGTTTAAATTGTCTAACTCCAGAGACTTGCGAATATTAATTAACAACGGATCTTGTCCATCGTTGAGACGCAACGAACCGCGAGACAGTCTCGCGGGGTTCGAACGTTCACAATCTTCCGCGCGACGATACCGGATCCCTCACCTGCTTTACCTTTAATCGTCCTAAGCGCCTCTTATCTGATGATCCACTTTACCGTTCTTTTTTTTCCTGTGGAAGCATCAGAAAGACAAAAATAAAGAGTCGAGAAGACTGGTTTTTCGAGACCACATTACGGAGAGGTTGCGCAACACTACCAATAAACTTGAGGCCGTGTTGTGACATCTCCGTAACACGAGGTCGTGTGAGAACGACGCTTCCGCGTTTTCCCAAACACTCCGACGAATGTGTTCTTCCACTCCCCTCGCTTACATTAGACATATTTTTCGGGAGGTTCTCTGCGGTTCATCTCAATTGCTTTAACGATCTGTTGCTTTCACATCTCTTTCGTCTCGAGCGTCTCGCTTCTGTGCGGCTGTTCAATTCATAACTATAAATGTCCGAAAGTTATAGCTCTATAGCTATGACGATAAACTCGGAATATATTTCATTAAGGATTATATTATGTCTGCTGCGTGTTTGTACTTTCGAAGTTTTTATTTTTACATCGTGCAATGCACGTGTGCGGATTTTTTTTTCTTTCATTTTTTAAATAAAAAAAAATTCATGCCATTTAAAAAAAAAATTTTAAATTGCTTTCCGCATTCATTTTACCGACAAACCACAGGAAAATTTTAAAATTACGCAGTTTCGGAGTTCCTTTGATGCAAACACGTTTTTTTCTCGATAAACATCGAAGAATTCGTCACATACGAAAACGTACTTCTCTAATCGTAGAATTTTTACGATCCGTTTTGATAAAAAAAATAAAAAAAATCTACTGTGATAGTTTGCAATTATTGTTCTTTTTCCGAATTTTTTCATATTTATATATGTACGTGTGAAGATGTATATATATATCTCTTGCTTTGCCGTGTTTTCGAGAATCTTTAGAACTGCGAATACCGTCTAAATAATTATTTTATTCCGCATTTAGTTGTTATTTTTTCAATGTACACTCCCCGATTGTTTGGCACAACAATGCAATGCATTCGGGAAGGTGAATGTCCCAATTACTGTCAGTACCGGGACGCTATACACGAGAGCCCTTACATTCCAGTGTCCCAATTTCCGACCAACTCGAGTTCAGTCGTATGTACAATACACCACATAGCGAAGGTACCGGAACATACGTCGTAAAGGCATAGAATTCGGCAATTGGGTCACGAATCCGTAATTGGCATTTTCGTCTTACAGAGTACCAACCACTTTTCCCTAATAATCCGGCCTTTTCACTTAATCCTCCAACAATCCTATCTTATTCGTCAATGATCCCCATACAATGATTCTCGTGTGCATTTCTATTCAGTTACATCCCCCTATTAGGGTATTAGCGTCAGAACGCAACGCGAACTCAGGGAGATTCGCGGTCCCTTTAAGCGGAAGCCGCAGAAAATGCAAAAAAAAAAAAAAAGTAGCTGCGATCGTTGGTTAAGGTCTGCGCCTTCAAATTAGGGATTACGCCGAATGACAAAGACCTGAATAACGGAGTGTTAGAATTGTGTTCTACCGATGATCCTATGGATCAAGAGCTCTTCAACCCTCCCTTCGAAAATTCCCTTTTTCGCGACATACAGCATCAATATGTCTGTCCCAACATTCACGGGGAGACATCTGTCGATCAGCTACGGCAAAAAAGCGTGTGGTTCTGGCAAAATGTAAGGGTGGATCTCGCGAGGAATAATAATGCTGATGATGATGATGATGATGATGATGATGGTGGCCATTGGTATGGCAGCAGCGGTTTTACCGTGGGGTCCGAAGTATTCGGAGGACGTGCGTACGTGAAAGGAATCGGAATAAGCATCAGGCGCATGCGAAAAATTGCGCCAATTTTCACTTCATTAGAGAAGTGAAGAGGGTAGGAGGGTAAAAAAGCTCGGAACTTTCACTCTCCCGTATCGGGTTTTTTTTTAGTCGTTCGTCTCTCCTCATACTTTTCCTTCATTCCTTTTTTTTTTTTTTTTTTGGGGACCTTTCGTAGATTTTTTTTTTTGTTCTCCTTCAGCCCGCGCTTACTTCTACTATATATATCGCTCTATCTGAAAGTCACGCTACGGCGATCCCCGGGGATCCGGGGTCTCTCCCGTCGAATTATATCCTTTGAATCTACAATTACCGGCGTAGCATAGTAGGCCTCTCGGTCCGTCGAGCTCCCAGAACGAACGAACGGAACAGAGGAAAGGCAGTCAGCCAGCAGTAGCATCAGCTTCACCCGAAACAACCCGCGAGAAATGCCGCACACGTTTCGCGAAAGTTTGCGCGCGGAATACTAAAATCACGTGCCCGCTTGCTTTTGCCGGGCTTTCTACGCTGGCAAACAGGATCAATACCGCGAACCTGGTGAGACTCGTAGCGAACGAGGGTGACACCCCGGGTGTGTGGAGTTTACTTCGTTCGTTCGTTCGTTCGTTCGTTCGTTCCTCGTGCTTTTGATGCTTTTTGTTAAGGCTGCGGGATTCGTTGATGCCCTCCTGTCGGTTTCGTGAGAGGGATGAAAGATCACGGGAATCCCAATGTTCTACGTGTCAACCAGTTTCTTGGAAGTAAAGCGCCCTCAGCTTTACTTGGGATTCGCGTTTCTCCGCGCCATGACATCGTCTTCTTCGGCTTCATTTGTTCGTGCAAAATAATCTCTCTCTCTTCTACGCGGTAAACCTCTGACGGGGATCGCGTCTGCTTATCCGTGAATAGACTTAACCTACGGGCGTTCCTGAGGCTTTGAAAGGCTTGTGTACTACACGCGCGTTTAAGTAATCCTGGGATTTAGACTACCATTTTTCTAGGTGATGCTCGCCAATCAAATTTGTAGAGCCGACTGAACTCTGGCATTTCTCCGATCGAAAAAATTCTGGCGCCGTTCCAATTTTATTCTTTCGCGAGAGCCAATCAGAGCGCAAATAACATGACGTCAATCTTATCAGCAATTTTTTGTTTTTCTTTGTTTTGGCAACATTTTTATATTATTTGCATTAGTCGAATGCGCAACTGAATAAAGAATATTTATTAAGTAGAAATATAAAAAAATTTAAGATTTAAAAAAGTTTTATTGCGAGTAAAATATAATAATAATTACGCAAATTCATAGAAGTTACAGCTTCAGAGATTTTAATTAAGATGAATTTTTAATAAATTTTCTTTTCCTTCAATGAAGATTGATTGAGAAAAAAAAATGTTTTCAATGAAAATATACAGAAATTTAAGTTGAAAATAAATCATTATCTTGATGGATTTCTCTTCGATATTTTTTTTCCAGTTTTTTTTTCCTCTTCCTCGAGAACAAAAATTGCTTTTCTCGAAGAATATACGGAGTTCCGTTGACTTTGCCTTTTTTTTTTTCTTCGAAATTCCCTCGAGTCTCCGAGGGACTGAGGGATGTTGCCTTCGGTGTCTTCGCTCCTTTTTTTATACTTCAACCCCCGCGAATCGTCGAAAATCGAATTTTCACTTTTGCAATATGAAGACAAGAGACAGCTGAAAACTCGACGGACTGGAAAATTAAATCGTTGCCTCTCGTTCACTCAAAGAGTTTCCTCTATTATACGTCAACGCGAAAAAAAAAAAAAAAAAAAAAACAAAAAATATTTTCAAGCGCCATTTGCGTTTTCCTGATTTACGACGTATTCATATTATCCCCCAAGCGCGTCGATTGATTAATCGACTTTTCGTCTCGATATTTAAAACAATATTCTTTTTGTTTTTCGTTCCTTCAATCCACGATCGTTCCGCCTATGCGTATAACTATCAGCTCGCAAATATATTCACAGCTTTGCTCGCGAATATTCTCCCTACGTATTCATATTACGATCGTAGATCATAACGGCCGCGTTGACGAACACACGTGTACAAACTTCGCGCGTATATGCGTATAATGGAAGACGAGTCAGGGACGAGATATCGGAACGGTGATGTGTGCACAGATGTTGCCGATGTTGGATTACTTTTTTCTTTTTTTTTTTTCTCTTCACTTTGCGTTTCGTTTTCATTCTCGCACATTCCTGGCATCTACAGGGTGTTGCCAAAATCACTATCGACATTAAAATCGATAACAAGAATACAAGAAACTTTATTTTAATAAAAAAAAAAAATATATATATCGTTTTTTTTGTTTTTTCGATTATTTTCGAATAAAAAACCAATGTTTTCAAGATTCAGTGAAAAAAAAGTTTTTACCTCATTTTCCGAATTTTTTGTTCATGAAAAATCGGGGTGTTTATCGTATCGAAATTAGATGAATATTTCGCATCTTTGTGATTATTGATCTTTGCTACAGCCTATATAGTTCCGGGGATTATGCCGTAATCCAGTAAGCATAACAGTGGTCCGTGTTAATGTTAGCTTGCGGGGTCGAGTCCGTAGTTCTGTGGATAAAAATAACTATCCTTTAAAAATGCGTCTTCCACCTCTCCAGATACGAACCACGCGGGTTTAAATCTTCTTTCGCAAGATGGAACAACGATTTTTTTCGTTCTTTTTTTTTTTATCGTTTCTTTTTTCTTCCTCTTCTTCATCCTTCTCTATCGCGACTGAGACTGAAAAGCTCAAAGCCCGTGGGGCTTTCGCAAGCGATGAGATAACACGACGTCGCTATTATTCCTCGTCGACTGTGAAAGCGAAGAGACCCAGACTTTGGCAATAATCTTCGAGAGATCCCCAGCGGCCGACAAGAACGAAGCGCCCGTACGTTGTCGTAAGAAGAGAGCAACGAGAAAGGGCAACAGCTGAATAAAGTTTCTTTCAGGATAAACTCGCCTCTTCCGACCTTGTGCCGCGGCGCTTTGTTTCAAACTTCTCCACCCTGAAAACCTTGGCCTCGTTAACCGTTAAAATCTTCGAAGCCGAATGCCATGCCAAATGGTTCCGATTAATAACCAAACATACGCGACAAATATCAATTTCAAATTATTACACGAATTCATTATCAAAATAATTTTCGATCTTTTTAAAAGTAATATAATATTTAAATAATAATAATAATACATTTTTTTAAATATTTGTCGGAATGTCGAACATATTTTGTAATATATTTGAAAAAAATTATTTCTACCATTCTTATAATAATTTTTTACTTTTTTCGAACATAAAAATGTTTTTTTTTTGATAATATAATATTAAAATAATATCGATAATAATAATACATTTTTTTACCAATTCAATATTTTTCGAAATGTTAAATATATTTTTCAAATGAATCTCATTTTTCTTATGAATTCGTGTTGGTCTCGCGAATGAAAGAAAGGAATTTGTAAGCTTTTCGAAAAAAAAAAAAAAAAAAAAAAAAAAAAAAAAATTCATTTTTTGTACGCAATCGGAGATGTAATTCTAGATATAATCCAATAACTCGAAAGAATGGGAATATCGCACCGATATCTCCAATTACGAATCACATCGAATATCACCGAAGGGATCGTATTATAATTTCGGTTCTCTCGAGGTTCCCGTATCAGCCATTCGTTTGTTCGATTCATCGCCGTGGTCCGTTCCGACTCTCACAAAAAGATCGATCGCGGTTCTGTGCTCTGCCCTCTGTGGAAATTCGATATTTCGGTCTCAACCACTCGAACGATCACCTCTGGAACTCTGTGGTTTCGTACTACAACGCGTCGAGGACCCACTTACCCCCAGAGCTAAATCACACTCCATCCTTCATTCTTAGTTGGTATTGAAGCAAAAAAAAGAAGGAGAAAAAAAAACTCCCCAAATGAAACGCTGAACAGACGAAAAAGGACACGAGAAGACTAGAAGAGCAAAAGAACACGTGCAGAGTAGAGAGCCATAGTGCCATTAGAAGAGGAAAAGGTAAAAAGGGAGTTTCGAGTTTCGACATCGATCCAAAATTTCTTGATACACAACACATATATATCTCTCTATCGCGGCTAAGCTTCCCACATGAAACAATAGCCCATCCCCTTCCTCGTCTGTTTGGAGGGTCTCTGACTAGTCGAGAGACCTGCCGGAGAGAGTAGGGTCGGTGTGGAAAGCCGTCTCGAATATCGCTGAATCAAAGGTGATGCCGAACGGGGATCGAGTAGCGGAAGTGCAGGCCGTGCAGATTTGCGCTTCTGGTCCTGAAACGTGCACAACGCGCCACAGGGGGGAAGACTCCGCGAAATCGATGTGGTTTAGGCAACAGCCCTTTCCGGAAATGCAACTCCGCAGGTGGCCGTTAGCTAAGACGATCGAACGCATCAGCGATGGGAGAATCGAGAAACTCTAATTAGACATTTCTCTGATTGGGATTAAAATACTGAATAAGTGATTGAAAAAAAAAAAAAAAAAAAACAGTAAAGTTCCGAGTGTGAAAAAACGTTGTAAATTTTTTTACTCTTTTTAATCCTAAAACACCAGACGTGGATGTGAAAACTTCGATAATTTCATCGTTTCGAAATTTTCTCATAATTTAATATTTTTAAGTATTACTTTTTTAATTTACGCTAAAAAGTATAGTAAAATTGATTCGCCAGGATGTGAAAAAAATATTTATTGAGACGCCATATCGATATAGTAGAAATTACAGAAGTTGACACTGTTTAAAAGTACATTAGATTGCCAAATTTATTGAAATTCAACTTTTCCCTAAATTAACGGGTACAGCAGACTACTATATGGTGTTCTACACAGAATAAAATTATGAGTTAAAAGAATCAATATATCGTTAGTACGACTGCTGAAAAAAAAAAAAAAAAATCAAGTTGTGTTTTCTCCGAACAGATAATTTTTTTTCATTTCATTTCAGGAATATTTGTCAATGATTTATCGTTAATTCGCAACAATAAAAAATTTATCAGTTTCCACTGAGTTTCCAGTTGCATCAATAAAAACCGATAAAAAAAAAAGCAATATCTATCAATACTTCGTTATTAATTTGAAACGGCTACAGAAACATAGCAATCGCACTGAAATTGCCAACCGCACAGCACATCATGCAGTGGCAATTTAAGTAGAGGTGTCCCGGAGAGGTCAGACACGTTAGTATCTGACGGTGAGCCGGAATTGGAATTGCCACCACTATAGGCCACGAGATGTATGTACAGAGGTGACAGCCAAAGCCAATAGACTTCCAGTAGCAGTCTCGCGTAGTTACGTCTCCTCCGGCATAGTAGCTTCATCCCGTAATACTCTTTTGTACCTCACAACAGCTATTCCCTCTCCTTTTCTTTCTTTCTTTTTTTTTTAACTTCCTCCTTTTTTTTCGCCTCTTCGGTCTAATACTCGTTCCTCGCTATCACTCGAGGCTCTCCCTTCTTCCCTCCTCTTTCTTTCTCATTTCGTTCTCTCGTTCCTCTTTTCGCCACCGGTGTTCCCCGTGCCGGTGTCATTGTAGTTAGAACACCGAAGAACTGCGACGACACGACGACGGGACACGCTTCTCGTCTGAAGTGGTTCCAGACACAAAGGCCTCTATATTACGTTTCCACTCTACTCTTCCGGGAGTGTCTCTCCCTCATCTACTCGGAAGAGCTCTGAAGGCTTCTTTTCCTCGGGGCCCTCTTTTCGATTCTTCTTTCTCACTTATGTTTTTTTCCTACCATCCCTCTTTCACCGTCTACTCTTCGGGACACCTTCCCAACTTCATCTCAATGGTGTAGATATATTCAACGCCGTTTAGACCTCCGCACGGTAACTAGCGTCCTCGTTCACCCACCGATAACTATACGTATAGTACGGTTTTTATGATTAGCTTCGAGTTCAAAGACTAACAAGTGTATAACAAAGTAGACTGATAGCCAATTAAATTTTCGAGTGGAAAACAAATATTTCGCGAGTTTTTTTTAACTTGAAAGGAGAATATTAAAAAAAAATATATATGTATATATATACAAGATAACGGAAAAACGCAGAATCCCGAAGTATCTCGAGGACACTTCCGGTTAATTGCGCGAGATGAAAAACCGTCGTGAATTACATTTCGCGACTTGAATTAAAAAAAAAAAAAAAAAAAAAAAAAAAAAACCGATTATTACATAGTCCTTGCAGTAGAAACAGAAGAGTGAATGAAAGTTGAATTATCAATAGAAAAGGTTCTGAAGAAGATTCAAGTTTGATAAATCACGTAAGCGAAGAGCTTGGAACAGACGCGTAAAGCATTGGGGTAAAAACGCTCGCGGCACGACAGGAACTCTCCGTTCTCTCGTAATTGAATCCCATGATATTCGTTTAGCCGATGGGATTCCGCACGAATAGGGGGTGTAGCCGGGGGGTAGGGGGAGGCGGTGCCAACCTGTGATGTACATAGTAAATACGTACCGGTGCGTAATACGGACTCTCCGGTACTCAACGATTTTCTCGTTCTGTGTCTATGTATCCACAGGGTAGGTAGGTACACCGTCAAAGGGTCGAAGCAGCGGCACGTTGAAAATCGAGTTAAAGCCGTGCCGTCCCTCGGAAATCCGTTGGTTGTTAGAGAGACTCGTTTTGCGTATACATATACATCTATACGTGTATTACTAACTCACCTCTCGCTCGTTACTCTCCCCGCGAATGAGCGAGAAACGTGTGGGAATGAAAAGTAGAAAACGAGACTGAGGGAAGGACAACTCGAGCGAACGAATGGGATGATCCACCCTCGTATAGCTTCGGACACTTGCGCATCAGCGCAGAGAGACCGCGAATATTTCGAGGCGGTTTTACCTTCTTTTCGCTCGAGTACATGTGTCTTTATTATTATTATTATAATACTAATGCATGAAAAAACATGCGGTACGCTTACTTTTCTCGATCTTTTTGTTTTTATTTTTTTTTCGTCACGTTTTATAATTAACGCAGATAGGTGGGGATATGTATGTATTCGCGTTTGCGGGATGGTAGTTCCTACGTGTACACGCGGTTTTAATTAAAGGACCGTGTGATGTGACGTTCACGGCTCGGTCAGAGGTATCATAGCGTACTTTGACGCATATGCATGCATCACTAACTCGTATACTATATGTATATATATATATAGGCCGGCAACTGGCACACGGCACGTGGCTACTGCGGTCTCGTTTGCTATGCGGTTTTCACGTGTACTCTCGAGATGCGGAAGGAGAGTTGGGAACGAGAAATAACATGGAGAATTGAATTAATTGCGAGACATTTAATGTTTATACTCAGCCGTGTGATTGGACCATCCCGGAGATGGCTTTGTCACTGAAGAATCTCGTTCTGTATTAATGATAAGAATTTCGTATTTCGCATTCATATGACAAAGTTGAAGTGGGCAATGAAAATTCTACGGGTAATTCCATAAATTAAATGATTTAATTGAAAAAAAGACGAACAACAAATAAAAGATAATCATTTTTTAAAACATCTTTGAGGGAAAATAAATAAAATAAATAAAATAAATAAAATAAATAAAATAAATAAAATAAATAAAATAAATAAAATAAATAAAATAAATAAAATAAATAAAATAAATAAAATAAATAAAATAAATAAAATAAATAAAATAAATAAAATAAATAAAATAAATAAAATAAATAAAATAAATAAAATAAATAAAATAAATAAAATAAATAAAATAAATAAAATAAATAAAATAAATAAAATAAATAAAATAAATAAAATAAATAAAATAAATAAAATAAATAAAATAAATAAAATAAATAAAATAAATAAAATAAATAAAATAAATAAAATAAATAAAATAAATAAAATAAATAAAATAAATAAAATAAATAAAATAAATAAAATAAATAAAATAAATAAAATAAATAAAATAAATAAAATAACTTTTTTTTTTTCAAATCCAAACCGCGTGCGTCCACCGTAAGGTCTTTATAGTTCCCTATATGATCCCTCGGACACGCGAAAGAGATAAGAAATCTAATATCGAATCCCCAGTGTTGCATGGCTGGTGGTACGAGGATTGAATTAGAATGCGTACGTTGTCGGCTACGACCTCGTTTTGTTCAGAGTTCCGAGATCAAAACTGGGTTAGGTATACTTGCAACGTTTCACCGGGGCGAAGGGTCACGTGATCCTCTTGCGGAAGAGCCGAAGGAGAGAAAAGAATACGGGAAAGTGATACCAGAGGCTTTGTCGGGATAGTGAAACGAACCCAGGGGAGAGAGCGAATAAGGGGGGAGGGGGAGGGGGGGGGGGGTACAGGGATACTCCCTGCGACGTCTTATGTATCCTTGTACATTGCTTATAATAAAAAATATATATAAGTATACAGAGCGTTTCACAATCGCCTCGGCTTTTGTAACGAAAAAAATTTCGTTTTTGTAAATAAAAACAAAAATTGTTAATAACACATTCTAAAAAATCCTGCAACTGAGGTTCTGACAAAAAATTATTTTATCGTTTTTTACTTAATTATTTTAGCTTTTTAACGCTTAAAATAATTTTTTTTTTTTTTTTTATAATTTTTCAAAAATAATTTTTCAGTACATTACGAATTTAAACGAATCTTAAATTTTTTTTGAAAAACAATACTTTCTTATGGTTCCGGAAAAAAAAAAATGAAAAAATACGTAATATTGGATCATCCTGTGTCAGAGAAATTTTGGTTCCGCAAGAAATTTGGTCGAAAGCCGCAAGGACGAGGGGTGACGGAAAAGGGTCTTTGTATTCCATTCGTATACGTCTCGGCGTAATATTATCTCGCGACAACGCACGTAAGTCACGTGCGTGCAAGATTTAGGGGAGGTTTTACCTTCGTCGTGCGGAAAAGCTTCGCAGGGAGAGAAGCGAGGTGAACTTGGACCCTTCGCGATAGCGTCATAGCTGGAGAGTCGAAGTAAAGTCGTTTTGTCACAATAGTGATAAAAGCCTTCGGAGCCCGAAGCGCGCAAGCAAGAAAGCAAGCTTCGTCGCCGTGGAGTCTTAGCCACCCCCGTACGCAGTCAACCCCCGCAGCATTGCCAGAGAGAGTGCTGTACGTACGCCGAAACGCGCCCCCGCAATTACGCTGTTTATGTAAGGGCGTGGTTCGCCTCGGCACTAATTCCGAAGCCTTGCCACGTATATAGTATAGTAGTAGAGACTACAGGGCCAACGCAGTGGTAGTTCACAGGTTCCCTTCATTCCCTTCATTCCCTTCCTCCATTACTCTCCTCTATCTCGCTCGGTGTATAAATAAAGTCGGCCTGTATCGCTTTGAAGATTGTCAGAGTTGACTAATGGAGGCACTGGTTAGAGAGAAGGAGAGGTTAACCCACAGCTTGGATCGGGAGGAGTTTACGGAAATTGGGGGGTTTTGATAGTCGAATCTGTAACGATATTGGAACGGAGATACGAGACTGCAATTTCGTGAACGGAATGGTCCCGACTGCAACACCCCGAAATTAACCCTCAATAGTTCGCAAAGACATAGACAAACCAAACGCCCGGGCTATTGAAGTTATTCTAGTGTACGATATGAACCCTCTGACCCGAGGGTATATTAATTTGAGTCACACGCGATTGCTCCACCCCCTACCAACCCTATGTTCGAACAAATAGTATACTGTTGTATACGTATATAGACATTATACTTTTATATCTATCCTCGATCGTGGTAAATTAATTCGTTCGTTCCCCTCCATTGGGGGGGGGATCTTCCGTTAAATATTGTATTTCGTGAAGCATAAAAGTCCTAAATGAAACTATGAAATTGTGTTACAAGAAATGGATTTTGTCGGAATCGTTTAACTCACATTTTACCCCTCCAAGTTCGTCGAGGAATTAATTATTAAGTTACGGAGCTTGTAATTTTTTTATGAGTTTCAGAATTTTTTTTTACGATGCACTACCTTCGAATAAAAAAAATTAAGTAAAATAAAAAAAAAAAAAATTTCGGCTTTTTTATGTTTATTAACTTTTTTGTTTATTCTCGAGTAACGATAAAAAAAAATGCTTGAAAAAAAAAAAAAAAAAAAATAGTTAGGTAAAATTTCCTACGCAATTTTCCATATTATTGCGCCACACAGGATCACATCTCTCTCTACGCAATCGTTATTGCATCCCGTATGACTGTGTGATTATGTGTTTTACCGGATGCTTATATCTATTATTGGATGAGATCTGTGAACGTGAGTAAAGCGCACAAGGTCGCTGCGTAAATTCCCCAAGAAATATAGTTTCATACAGCAGTGAGTCAACGTTTCCGCAATTCGGGAGGTTTTTTTTTTCGTTTGTTTTCGTATGAAAATCGGCGAAAAATGATCGTAAGGTTGCGCGTCTCGATAAAATAGCATACGAAACTTTAAAGAGAAAAAAAAAAAAAAATCATGAAAAAAATACGAAAAAAAGATTTTTCTGCTCAAGTGACTATTAAATATCACAAATCCACGAGAAAATTTGAAAAGTCGATTTACACAAATAAAATGCGATCTTTACGTATTTCAAACTAACTGTATGTTTTATTTCTATGTTTCAGGTGAGTTAAAAAAAAAATCAAAATTTATTCCTCGACATCGACGAATCGTGCCAAAAATATATCGCAAGTATATTCAACCATTAAAATTTATTCTATTCGACGAAAAAATATATTCCATCTGAAGCAAGAGTTCTCTTGTAAATTTCGAAATGTCGGGAATATTTCATAAGTTTGTTCGACATTTAAATTCCATTTGAATTCCAAAAAAAATATCTCTGGCATTGGGTCAGCCAAGGGGCACGGGTCGCGAAGGGTTAATCTTCTGTACAAACTAAAAAAAAAAAAAAAAAAATCGGCGAATAGCAAATAACCGAGAAGCGAGGAAATTCGCACGGCCAATAAAATTCAGGGACGTGGGCAAACTTCCAGGAAGGTTATGCGAGAAATTTGATACCTCAACGCAAATATGATACGTAAACGCTCACGCGTTCGCGGGGTTTGTGTGTGTTCCGCTGGTCGGGATCGATCCCGGACCCCTTAACGTTCAGCGGAATTGTTCCCGACTAAACAATGACGTCACTATTGTAGTACTATACCGACAAACAGAGAAGTATACCGAACTATCGCGAACAGTTATTATTGCTCGCGTAGGCGAGACTGCGCCGGAAACGAACGACAGCCTTATCCCAAATGACCAGCGACAGCTTTTGGCGGCGCCTAATTCCTCCAAAGCTTTCGCTCACCCCTCTGTGTTACGTCTCTCATTCTTCCCCATTCTCTGCTTTGTACGGCGCATTGTCGATTGTCGGGTTTGCAGTGCCCAAAGCGCCAACTACCATAACCATGTACTCACTCCCCTTCCGATAATACGTAATACCGTGCTGTGATTTAACGTAATACGTGTGTAGAGCCAATAGGGGGGCTGCAGTGCGATCCTCTAGCGATTCGACGAAAATGGAAAGTACAGGCTGTTGCATAATTGATCGTATTTGGCAAATTGTGAAGATATATCTTTGAAGTTTTTTTTATGAAACTTCGTACCGATGGTGAAACTAAGAAAAATTGAGAAATTATTAGTTATTTGGTTTATTTATTAATAAGAATTTTGCTGTAGTAATACATTTTTTTCGTCAGTACAGCAAAATCTTTGGTATCCTAACTAATCATTTTTCGAAGTGTTGGTAATTACGTTTTTCAAAGTTAGATGTATTTTTTTTAAGCTTTTGAGGCATTAATTAATATTTTTTAATAATTATTATTTTCGTTATTTTTTTAATGAATTAAAAAAAAAAAATTCGATCGTAGATTTTAGTACGAAGAAAATAATTCTAAAATAGCGAGAATTTCTTAATGTTGATCCGAATTTAAACAAATAAAATAATAATTTTCCTTCTTTCATTTCATGATTTTTTTTTTCTTTTATTAAACGAAATATCTCCTTTTTTTTACCTCACTTCTCAATTCTACAGTAAAATATTTCGAAATTCGTGGAAAATCAATCAAAAAGTAATTTAATTTTAGAATTTTTTTTGGAAACATCTAGTCATACGCCATTTGTCAAATACAATCAGAACGCCGTCCCTGGGACACCCAGTAGAGACATTTAACCCCGAAATTCAGTGTTCGACGTTGCGGACGATATCGCCGAGAGGCCCCGGTTGAGTGATTTTGATATATCGTTTTGCCCAATAGCGACAGAAGCCGCATCAACAGCAGTGATGTTGCGATCTCGCTGGACAAACGCACCCCTCCTATTCCGTCGAGTTTTTCCCCAATACACGCGCGCACAGCGTTGCACCGAAGAGATAATTCCGGACTGTTGCCCTCCCTCCGAGAGTTCGTGCTTTTCGGATCCCTTATTTTCCCTTTGCGTCCGGTACGACCCTCGATTTTTCCGTGAACCGACCTTTATTAGGATCGAAATCTGACGAAACACGGCGACCGAGCGTAAGGGAGGCGAGCAATGATATGATACTCCGTGCGATCTGAAGAGTAACCCACGTGGCTTTTCTTGTTCACTCACCTTGAGATGATGGGCCTCTGACGCGCTGAAGCCACTATAGAAGAGCAAAAGTATATCGGTATAACCCTCAGCGGCGCGGTGCGACGACACGAGGGAAAAGGTCGAAGGTTACCCGACGACCTGACTGACCATCACACCCTCTCGTGATCGTCTTTTTTTTTTCTTCTTTTTATTATTCTTTCATTCACGAGGAGAATCCTCACGCAACGTTAATTCGCCTCGTCACTCTCACTTGTCTCGTCGATCTCATTTTTGTCTCCGTATGGAGTCCCATAGCTCTCCAGGACTTTATCCATTACAAAGTTTCTGAATCAACTTTTTTTTTCTTCTATCAGGACGCAGGAACTCCCCAGAAATTAATGTATTAAACTTTCTACGACGAGTCAGCTAACTTTTTGTTTTTTTATTAGAGCAAAAAAAAAAAAACGTTCTCCACCTCAATAAATGTCGAGTCTCCAAGTTATTGACAAATTACTTTGAACCGTATATTCGAGTCAAAAACTATTCTCACAACTCATTTTTATGCTTTTTTTTTTTTTTTTGGAGACAAGAAAAATAACGTATCCCCATGAAGTTGAGGTTTACGAAAGCACTTTTTATTAACAGCTTTTCGTATACATTTTAAACGGTACGAGTTATTTCGGTACGAAATAAATATGTAACAAAAAAAATTTCTCTTCGTTTTCGGAATGTTACGGATATTCAGAAATCTTTTAGAATATTGAGATCATCTTTTTCGTAAAACAGTCTATCGTCCAAAAAACCCATTGATGGGTAAATTAACGTTTTTGGATGACATTTTTTTTTTATTACATTTTATCCCAAAAATATTCTAAACAGTAATTTTCAATTCGAATGTCATTCTCTCTGTTTTCGTTCGTTTGGATAAATCCGATTTAAATTACATTTTCACAGTGTTTCCGTAAAATTTTTACGGTGCATCTGATATGGAATGCAACATACGGATCCTTTTTTGGGAAACAAAATAAAAAAAAAAATAATAGTTGCATGTGAAACCCTCCCACCCACAGTGCACACAAATCCTACGTGACGTCCGAACTACTTTGTTCGGCTTTCGATCTGTAGAGCTCAAGAATCGTGTAGAATTCGAAGAGACCGTTCGGGAGAGGGGGGGGGGGGGTGGAGGGTAAAAGATTCGAATCAGACGGAGGGAGCGATTGACACCGTGACGTATTGTCCCCGGGATTCGTTTCGTCTCGATTCATCGGAGATCGAAGAGTGTTCGGCATCGTCGAGATATCCGCTCTTTTCACAATACCCAATATCTCTCCTTCCTTCCCGTGGAGATTCGCAAATAATTCATCTCCGTATCGTCGCATCTCTCGCCTAATTTATTTCGCACATGAACTACGGAAATTTAACGGCTCGCCGGTCACGTGTCTGATATCTTTATGTACGCGAATCGTCTCCCAATGGATTCGCGTTGTGCAGTCTCACGCGCGTAGATTTATTTGTATTTCTGCGTATCCCCCAAATATTGATGAATAGGATAATTGTGGGGATATCGTTCTGGACGACAAATTTTCACCGAGAGTTATGACTTGTGACAATTATTATCGGTTGCCAGTCGACATAACTCGCAATCGGGACTCTCTCTCTCTCTCTCTGTCTGTTTTGCCTCGCAATCGAATGGCCTTTCCGGTTCGCTTTCCCCTCGCGTCGAATATTACGTCAGCCATCAACCCTCCGGCAATATTTTGAAAAGATATGCCTAGCGAAGGAAAAACACAGTGGGGACAAATGCTCGTGCCACGTGACAAGTCGTAACGGCAGCTCTTGTCACGTGTGCCATGACGGATCACGGATTATCACATCGTATACAAGTATATACCGAAAAATGGGACAGAAAAATATTTGACGCCTTCTGAAATGCCTTCAGCTCTTCGCCTCTCATCCCTATATTGCAACATTCTCTACCCTCCCATTTTCACACCCCTCAATTCTTGTCATACCTATTTTCCACTCTTACGTGAAATTCGACAAAAGTATCGAATTTCGTTGGCTGAACATATTAGACGTCCGGACAACGTGTCGAACAAATGGGCTTTAACTTTTTATCCGATTGCTATTTGTCTCTTCGCGATTTTATTTCACGAAGAAAGTATTCTCTCGGTGAACGGTATTTATTTTTTTATATTTTATATCCTTTTCACGTATTTTAGAGGATGGATCGGCAATTTATAATCAAAAAGCTATAAAAAAAAAAATTAAACACAATTCTTTGCGATAAATCCCTCTAAATCTCTTTTTTTCTTAAACGCACGGAAAAATTTGGATAGTTTCAAGAACCACAATTTACTCGATTAATCAGAAATCAGTTGCGAGGAGAATCATTTTATTTGTTATTTTTTCTCAACAAAACCATAAAAAAATTTCAAAATAGAAAAATCTACAACCCGAAACCACAATATCGATAGAAAAAAAAAAAAAAAAAAAAAAATGCAAAATATTTGGACAAATGATATTCACGTGTAGCAGTGAACACATCTCGAATGATACCGCGTCAGTATATTAAATAACCTTGAGGGAGTCACGCGCCCCGTACGACGCGAATGTCGAGAATATTCATTGGACGCGTGATCGCGCACGGTCAGGGTTGAGCTCCCATCCGAAGGTTTATAATTGACACGCGGGTGCGCTAGGATTCGGTGAATCTCTCCCAAAAAGCGGGGTGGAGGCGGAGGCGCCGGGGAGTACGTTGCAACGTTCTCCACGTTTTCATCTCTCGCTCCCTCGTGCAATGTATACGTGCGGTGAGAGCGAAATCGGGGACGAGGGAGAAATTGAGATTGACAGTTAATTTCGACCTCGTCGCTCCTCCCCTCGGACTTCCTCGGTGCTTCCGACGCCACCAACAGCACTAGTCTGAGCAATCTATACCAGCGCCTAGGAATCGGTGTACCAGCAGCATCACAGAGATCCCGGGACACGCCGCCGTTCCCTTCTCGTCATTCTGCCACCGGGGAATCTCCGGGATATCTGAATCTCTCTTACTCTCGTTCATTCACGGTCCGTCTATCCGTCTCGCATTCGCAACGTTCGTGTGGCGAAGCGAACTGAAATTTCGAGGCGGCGAATTGGACTTCCGCTCGAATGGAAGGCCACGAGAGTGTCACGAGGTGAGGAGCGAAATCCGAACGAAAAAGGACGATGGCAATGTCCGGGGAGAGGGTTGGATCTCGTGATCCTCGATCTTCTTTGCCTTCTGCTTCGCTTCACTTCAGCTTCACCCTCCGATCTTATTTTTCTTTTTTTCCTCTTAGTGTGGGTGTATCCCACGATATATATATGTATCTCTTGAAAATCTGTCTATCGCTTCACGCAAGGAAATCCGTACTCAACTGGATCCACGGGGTTAAAGTTAAAGAGCTCTTGATACGAGATTCTGATTCTGGGATCAGCGGTCGTATAGGGGGTTGTTATACGAAAAAAAACCCTAAGCACGAGTCTCAGCGAAAATTGGCAATTGTATACTGCGTATTCGAATTGTGGAGGGAAATTTTTGGCAATTATCTTGGTAAATGGTGCATAAATAACCTGTAAGAATGGTTAGCAAAGTTTCGCGATCTTACGGAATTTTAATGATTGTTTGACCTGAGAGTCGCGTTAAAATCTGAATGACGAAGCAACTCTTCCATTCAAACGACCAAAGTGAGATAAGCGATTACTGCTGCTTAATCGCAACGGTAGATAATAATTTTATTGAGATATTTGAGAGTTGCGAAATCTAAAAAAATGAGGCGATTCTTTCATAAAAAAATTAATTTTTTACATAAGTTACATTACGTTACGTTATTATATTTATTTGTTTATTTTTTTTTTTTTTTCAACTTTTCTTTTTATTTTTCGAGCGATCGAAATTGTATGATTTTTTAATTGTCGACTCATCGAAACAGTAGAAAATAATTTAAATAAAGTACTTAATGTTTTTTAAATTGATGCGGAACCATGACGAAGAACATTAAGCACATCAAACAATAATGCAATGTACTGACAATGTATCATTAGCATTGAATTTGAACTTTTTGCCGAGCGATCGCATGGGTTGTATAATTTTTTTCTGAATCTATTGTCATAGACAGGTATTGATGGATCGACTGATACGTGCGACTAATTGAAAATTAATGCAGTCTTAGGGGACAACACTTGCTGTATCATTTTCCTGACTAAGTTGAAAAAGCAATGAGTCTGCATCTCCGGGGCGATGAATCAGCCGTTTGTGCAAAGCTTTGACTTCGTCTTTTCAACGGTATTTCTAACATAAGTCGTATATACAACATGTATACACGTAGTGCAACATATAGTGGGAGTATCGATACAGTTGAAATTGTTCCACGTGCGCCCATTTCAAAAGGTGCCGTACACAAGGCACCGTGTAGCTGTTTCAGCACGTGCAACTTTGTCCTTTCACTCTCGACTATCCCTCACTACGATACGCCGTGTGGTACACTCGCTCTCTATGTAGTTACAACGTGCTTTACGTACCGGAGAAACTAGCTGTTGCTCCCGTGAATTAATGGAGCTTAAAGCTCACTTCACAATCGATACAAGCGGAGCGGTTGTTCCCCACGAGAGATTGTCTCACGGTCGTCGCACATCGAGAGTCCCTCGATTTCATCCGCCCTCTCGCGTATTACTCGATTGTGCACAAGGATCTGCATATATTCAATGCCAAATCATCTCGATGATTTTTTTTTTTTTTTTTTCGAAATTATGCATTATAAAATCGTAAAATATCGCGTCGACTTTTTCGTTAAAAAACTTATAGACGATTTCCGACTATTCTCGGAAAAAAAAAGGAAAAAAATAAAATACAGTTTTTCAGATTTTAGCGCGGCTATTAAAATTCCGTGGGATTCCGACATTTAAAACATTGATCGAAAATTTATCGATATATTAATTATCGATTGATTGAAGTTCAATGAGTAAAAAAAAAAACGTGTTTAAATAATAATTTCCTCTGCTTATCAACGTTTGTCTTTATATTTTACTTATATTATAAATATATTCAAAATAAAAATGTCTATTTTATTATTATTTAATTTTCAAAAATTCTTATGAAACATAAGAATTCATCGTCGATGAAAAATTTATATTGAAATATTAACGATCCGGGCAAAAAAAAAAAAAAAATAGGCGATTCATTTCGAGTTTTCGGGAACATTCTTGCGTTCCACTGGGCGTGAAATGATTAACCATAAATTTTCTATAAAAAAAAAAAAATTCTATAGAATTTCACAGTAGTGAATGTCACCGCTGTCCTATAGTAGACGTGTGT
Organism: Cryptus armator; assembly: GCA_963971235.1. NCBI lineage: Eukaryota > Metazoa > Arthropoda > Insecta > Hymenoptera > Ichneumonidae > Cryptus > Cryptus armator. Next base: position 9,714,268 of record OZ020242.1, on the reverse strand, counting down.
TACGACCGCTGCGTCGTTCGGTCACAACGCCGAGGGTAAAGGGTGTGTGCGAGTGACATCTCTCCGACAGTAGTAAACCGTAGTCCCTTTCGTGTTCATTCCTTCCCTGTTCGCGTCTCGTTCATTATCTATCTATCGCCCCCCTCGGCTAACGCCTCTCTCGCGGGTAAATCCGTGCCAGTGAATCGCTCACGCCGGACTGACGCATGGAATTTTCATTCAACAGCTGCCACCGCTGCGACTAGTAGTTCTAACGCTTCTACGGATAATTCATTGATCGTCGATTAACTCCGGTTTTTCTCCCCTTTCGCAATTCGCTTCGCACGACAGTTTACAGCTATCGAGCTAATTCTTTGGTTCGTTTTATTCGATCCTATCGATTCCGCCCTCTCATTGGCCTCATTTATCTCGCTTTCGTTTGACTATTCAACTTACAAAAGACGATAAATGACGATTTTACCAAAAAAAAATGTATCCCCTTAAAGTAAAGTATAAAAAATCACAATAACCAATTCAATAAATAGAATTGAATATAACGATAAAAAATGATAAAATAAATGATAATAGTAGTCTTAAAAAGCCCTTAAAGTACTTTAAAAAGCAGCCATTACTTTAACGAAATTATTCAAGATATGCATACAGCCGCTTCAAAGGATTAACCGATTCAATGAAAGTGGAGTCCTAAAAAGTATTCTCAAAGTAAAAGGCACTTAAGTTCGTTATTATTACGATTAACGAGTTTGCTTCGTTTCGTATTTGCGTTATTCATACAAGAATACGGTCAATGGCTTTTGACTGCTTAATTTTTGTTTGGTTAATTCACACCCCGGTGGAATTTCGACCTCTCATTTACCCGGGGAGTCGAGGCTTCGTTCGGGGATCAAGGGCTGCAAAGGAAATTCCACCTGCTACCCTTTTGAATAGCGAGCGCGCCTCATCGCGAAAACCGCGTCACCTTTAAGCCTCTGACTCCGCCCTGTCCTGTCGAGCGTTTGCACCGACTACTATACTCGTCGACAAATTATTAACCTTCCGGGAGTAGCGTCAGAGTGGGAGGGGGTGCCGAGCTCCCCATTTCTCTCGCGAGCAACACCCACCGTCACGTTGACGCGTCAGCGTGAAAATTATTAACGCGCCACGGGACGCTTTAATGACGCGTCTCGGACCACCCTGCTAGCGTTCTCGCACCTTCTCTATCCACCGTCACGCTATTGCTTCTATTTCGCCTCAGACACACCGTCAGTGGTTACGAAGTAGCGGTGTTTGCGTCCCCTTTAATCGGGTCCAGGCGACGACGATTATCACGGAGAAGTCGCGAAGTGCGAATAGCACTATTTCCGGTGCGATGCCTTCTCCTTTTCAGGTACGAGGCAAAGAGACCGTTAAACAGAGGAAATTAAATGCAGAAAAGAGTCCTCTCTGAAAACTCGATATTTTCTTTTTTTTTTTTCTTTAATCCTTGGGTAGTTTTTCTCTCGTTCCGGCTTCACAACAACCCAACCTATCCACCGGAGTTTAGTTTTGCCTCACGGTTTTCGCTCCGCGAGTCGGAAAATTCATAAAAGATAACGTTGATTTACGTTCGGCAATATTCGTTTACCTGGACGCGAGTTTTAAACCATAAATCTTCGAGTTATATGAATTTTGACCCGTTGCTTGGAAAGGGGAGGGTATTAAAAAAAAGGGACGTCGTTATTAATCAAACGTAATTGAAGGTAGAAAAAAAAACAAGTCATAAAACTCCAGCGGGAGACAGGCTGCGCGGAAAATTCAATCAATAGTTTTATATGTACTTTTTTTTTTACGTGAAGCTTTTGATCTCATCCAAGCCAATGGGACAGTAAAGCAAGCATCTGGGGGCTAAAGAATATTTTTATGAGGGATGAAATATGAGAAAATCAGGAAAAAAACTAACGAGCGTGATAGAGAAGAAAAAATGGGATTGAAGGGGTGAGGGGGGGGATGAAGTGAATTTGGCTGCTAATCAAAATGGGGGTTCCCCTTCAAACGGAAGTCCAGATTACCGGTGGAAATCGAGTTCACCTAGCGCTCAATTTGCCTCGCTTCCTATATATGCCTTCTTACCCTCAATCATCCCTCTGTTATTTCTCCCTCCATCTCTCTATGCCACTCGTTTACCCTCCGAGAATTTCAACGAACGCCAAAGGGACGCGAAGGGTAGGATACACGCCACTCGCCCTTTATCCAAGTTCCGCTGGAAAAACGATGTCTCTTCAAGTCTCTGCTCTGCTACCCTCGCGCACTCTTCGCTCTTCAAACCCGAGCTATTCGAACCGCCCCCCCCCTCCTCCCACTCTCTCTCCTCGTCATTTGAGGGTTGTCGTCGTCGAGTGTCGACGACGACCGGTTTCACAATATTTCCTCAGAGAATATAGATCCTAAATTTTCCACTGTCTTGCCTCGCATAACGAATTTCGAAAAACTCTCGTAAAATTTGTCCCTACATTTTCGGAACAGGTCAGCGGGTGATAGAAGTAATTACGCATTGATTATCAATTCATTACATATATTGTTTTTTATTATTTTTATTATTTTTATTATTTTTATTATTTTTATTATTTTTATTATTTTTATTATTTTTATTATTTTTATGTATATATGTATATACTATATATATGATATTGAGATGGTACTATATTAGGTGTCCCATCGAACTATCAGTTCTCCCAACTTTTTCTTTTTCAGTATCTTAACTACAACTATTCGAAGAATTTCTTTGAAAAAATAACGAAAAAAACGTATCGGAGAAATGATTGATTGTTCGTAAAAAAATAATAACGAAAAACAAAAAGTTTCCCCATTTTTCCCTTATTGGAGAAAAAAGTAATATCTATTCGTCACGTTTTTTTCTCGATGTTTTCAACTCGTCAGGCATTAAAGTGCTTGAATGACTTTGAACTTTCTCTCGTCTCGCAACCTTCGCCACATGTTTTTGCGCTGGAAACCCCCATCCGTCTATTTGCCTATACGACTGCCCTTCCACAGCTTTTTTCTGGTACACCGGAGAATCCCGCAGTGATCGATCGCGGTCAGCCAACGTAAAAAAAAAAAAAGAAATCCACTAGCTATATATACCTTACAAGGGATGACGCACGTCGAACGATCGTCTGTTTCGCGTCTCTTCGTAAACCGACACAGATATAGTAGCATAGGTGCGCATGGTACACAGGCGCCAGACTGATCGTTGCAATGCGTTGAGAGGGATGAGAAAATAAGGTGTGAGTATGAGGGGACAGAAAAATAAATATATATATATATAAATTTGATACTCTCGGTTCGTTTTCGTCACCATGGGGACGCCACGTGCCCGCGTCCGCGTTGGCAAAATATCGACGCGACACGATCGCATTTCGTTTTCGCGTCTATACAGTAGTGGGAGTCCCCGCAAACCGGGGATTTCTCTTCGGGGCCACGGGGATCTCTCGTTTGGAGAGGGATGAAACAGCGCGCAGCACCGATAAACCCCCCAAAGCGAATGAGTTGGACGGAGAACACATTCGTTTTGCCGAAACGTGGAAAATGTTCAGAATACGAAATAACAGAGAACGCGGTATGGCAAGTCATTTTGAAGGGGGTGGGAGCTATAACTACGAGACTGAGAAAAGCAACGAAGAAAGCGAAGGGGTGGAAAAAAAAGCCGTGAGAGCAAAAAGATGGTTCTCTGGTCGAGGAAGTAAACCGTGGTTCGCGAAAACCTCTTCACGACTGAATTATTTAAGTCGACCCTCAAACTTAGGGTCCGTCCGTTCGCCCTCTCATCCGCGCCACTTACATCCACGAAAACACTCGAGTACTCTCGCTCGCCTCTTTCCATTTATCTCTCTCTTTCTCTCTCGTAAAGGGAATTTAATTTCGTTCGTGATGCGGCCGCCGCAATAACTCCCCTGAGCGAACGGGACGAAACGAAACTCCACGAAGCTTATGGGGGGTGAGAGGGGGTGGTTTATGTGTTATATACATTGCTCGAGAGGGAACGAAGAAAACGGACGGAACTGTTGAAGAAGGACGTTGCCCATCCGAGTCTTCTTCATTCGCATCGCACAGCATCCCCCAAAAACCTCCCTTTACCCCCGACCGCGCGCCAGAGCGTGAATAAAGAAACGTTTTAATTGCGGAAAAACTCTGTGCGGGATTGCCCGCCGCAATGACGAGATCCCAGCCCCCGCGGCAATCTACTACATCGGGCCGACCGCCGGGGGGGTTGAACGACGAAACGAGAACCCCGTTTTCATTCCCGCGGTGTCTGTGTCTGCCAAACGGTACATACTGTCTGCTGACTCTTCTCGGCTCCAGGCGCTCGCGAGAGGAGAAAAAAAAAAATTCGCGACAGACTCCGCCAGCCGTTTTTACTACTTTCACTATTTCCCTCTGACTCAGCTCGACTTTGCACTTCTTTTTGGTCCATTTTTCCGGTTATTTCTTTTTTTCTTTCCCCTTTTTATTTTTTTATCAACTTCTTTCGCGGGGTTTCATTCATTTTCCTTAACCGCGAGCGGTCGCAAACGTTCTTTTGCTGTCGGTGCCAAGAAAGTTCTTTTTATTTCGAATGGTTTCTTCTGCATTATTAAGCACATTGGGGGAAAACCACTCGTCGGACTTCGATGGAGGGCGACCGCGCTTCGGTCGAAGACACTACAGCCAAGTTATGCAGTTATGAATTGTGATTATCCGCGGTTTGTTATTGTTTAAATCAACTTTTCTTTCTTTCAGCTAACTTTTTTTTTCGTCTTTTTCTCTTCTTGTACACTTACTCGTCGTAGTTTTCAAAAGTTATTTAATTGTTTACGACGATATTCCTGTCTGAAAAAGTTTACGAGATACTTCTCGGTTATTCTTGGATTATTATAATTACGGCAAAAAAACGGCCGTTGTATCGCAATCTCTAGTCTTCTTAGTCTTTTTTTTTTTCGAGTTCGCTTTTCCTGCATTTTTTTACAATGTTTATACAATTTATCATAACCGGAAGTGAACCAACTTTTTTCTCCTTTTGGTGCTTTTATGCATTCGTAAATAAATTGTACAAAAATATAAAAATGAAATTTCGTGGTACTGGAATTTTTCTGCGCAAACCGGTAAATTAAAATTATTGTACAATTGTTATTAAAAATTAATGAATGGTATATCAAAAACTGTAGTCAATGCTTCATTTTCATTTCACTCTAAAAATACATTCATTTTTTATCGATGTTGTACATTAAATTTCATGTAAAATGCATAAAAATTTCCAATTTTTTTTTTACGCCGTACGTTTTTGGAAATACCTCGATATATCATCTATTTTAGTTCTCAGTGCGGTTGAAATGAATATATCAAAGCACTTTGCACTTAGTCAGGTGAGTGTAGCAATAGCGAACGACAGGGGAATGACGCAAAGCGTTTAATGCGAACGTGTAAGGCGCACGAGAGGATTCTCGTCGACCCATTCGTCGTGAATCAGGAGAGGAAATGGCTTTTAGCTCAGACACGGAGTCACCTGGTGCACGAGCTGATGGTACACATTCGCTTTACTGTGGTCCTCTCGTGTACATATAACGTGCACCGCTGTGGTCCCCAAGCCAACCGAGAGAAATAGCAAAACCCTTTTACCAAAATTGCCCTCACCGACGCCACCCCGACCGCCCATCGCCCCGTCCACATTTTGTACAGATCGCTCTACTATGCGGGATAACTACTTCGTGGGTTTCTTCGCTGTAACTCTCAACAGCCATCCAGCGTCTCCTCGAATTTGTCGCTGAACAACCGGCGCATCCGTTGCAAGCCGGTAAAATTTCCTGTACTGTGGAAATTGCCACAGGCCACCCAGGAAGTTCCTCCCTCCGCTGTAGGAAGTCCTCCGACGCGCGGCTCCGCCACACGCTGATCGAATCTTTCGAGACTTTACGAGCCAAACGACCGAAGCAATTCCTAGTAAAACGTTTCTCCAACGCGTTTCGCAAATCCCTCTCCGAAAAACCCATTCGTTTACTTCAAATTTATTATCCTCACTGATCCTATAAGATCCAAACTGTCCGAATCCGGAAATCTTTGGATTACTATATCTCTTATTTTGCGGTCCTATTCGTGCCTTTTTTTTTCGCGGATAAGTTACAATCGATCGAAAAGTAGAAAATAAACATTTTCCATTTTAGTATCTTTCGTACGAAATTTATTGACAACCCAAAATAGGATCTTTTGCCGTTTTAGGGTTGAAATTCAGAAATTCGTTCGAATTTCGTGAAAAATATTATTTTGTAATAAAATTATTATATTTTTCAAATATAAATAATTACAATTAAAATAAAAAGAATACTTTTATTATGAAAGTATATTTTTTATGAAACTACAAAATAAATTTTAATCGCAAAACGGCAAAGCAATGTATTTTTTGTTTTTTATAAATTTCATACAAAGTTTGCATGAAAAAATAAAATGTTTCCCACTAAATTCACGAATCCAAACTACGATCTCTTCTCAGGTCAAAACCGAAGAGATATTCCGTTTATTCTCCGCATTGTCTTATTTCGACTGTAATCTTGGATGCGGGTTATCAAACTTGTGGAAAAAAATAGCAGATTAAACGATAAAAGAATCCTTGGAGGGTAAAAGCAAATGCTTGCAACCTTTTTTTTTTTTTTTTCTTCGTTTCTATTTTTCTCGGATTTCTCGGTCGGCGATGGGGAGCAGTGAAACGTATCCTATATGTAGCGCCCCCGAGGTATTCTTCGGATAGTTTTATTATATCTGACCCGCTAGCGTTTCTTTCCCGATTGGCTTCCGAGCTTTTCGTACAGTCGATACAGACGTTTCTCCATGAGCTTCCATTCCCCCCAACCGTCATTCTCCTCGCCTTCCGTCCTTTACGCACGCGTCTTCGTTTCTCATTCACGATCTCCTTCTATCAAAGCTCCCGGCGCCGCGATACCATCGGGCGTTTATTACGAAAATTTATTGGTCGGCTTTGTACACGAGACGGAATACGGCTTCGGCGTCGCGACTTGTTTAACTTTGTTCTGCACAGGGCAAACCGAGACTCGTGCCAAAATGAGTGAGAAAGAGAAAGCGGAATTACAAACAGTCGAACTTTTACGACGTGTGTGTTGCTGCGTCATTATTACACCTCGCAATATCACGAACGCCGCGCTGTTTTAATTTTTTTTTTCTTCCCAAACTGCACATAGAGATTTCCTATATTTCGCAAAGTCATTAAGATAAATAGTTTCGTCGACTGATTTTGATTAGCGGTGTAAAATGATAATAATAATAATAATATTAAATTTGCGTGTCTTGTCGTTCGTAATTATCGTTTGGATAAATTCAGGTTTGAGTACAAATTTTTCTCGCTGATAACTGCTATGCAATATGATTTTAAATTGTTAAGTTATTTATGACTGAATTAAATAATAATATTAATATATTAATAATAATATATCATTGATAGTGTTTTACCAAATCATTTGATTATCAATAATTATTATTATGAAATTTACATTTTTTATTAATTAAACTATCCAAATGTTTTCATTATGCGCATAAAAACGCGAAATTGGAACGAATCGAAAAAAAAAAAAAGTATTTTAAAAGTTCCGTACCATTTCTTCCGTTGAAAATACATCGATCTCGAAGTATTGCGGAAGAAGGAAAAAAATGTCTTCAACCGCGAAAGTCAGTACCGGCACCCTGTGCATAATTTACACATTCATGGCGTCCGCACGAGCGAAAAAGGAAAAAAAATCTGAGGAAAGACAGGTGAGAAAAGAAAAGTGGTCGCATGCTTGTCGCATAGACGTGTGAACACGCGCCGTCGAGTTTTATTGACGCGAATAGAAAACTGCGATGAAAAACCGTTGCACTCTTGAATCATTTCCGTGACAAGATCGCGTGCTATGCAAGTTAAAAAGAACGCTGAAAAAGAACGAAAGAAAAAAAAATCCTATTTTTTTTTTATCAACTCGCGAACTGGAGAAAGAGAAGAAAAGCGGATGTAGGCTGTAGATATACCTGCTGCTGTCAGTATTATGGCCGGTCGGAAAGAGCCACGAGCGATCCGCGATACAATAGAAGTGTACTGCAAGCAACGCAGAGCCCTCCTCCCCCCCTCCCCACACCCCCCAACCCCTATCGTACGCCGTTCGCGGGATCGAAATTCGAGTTCAATTATCGAAGAGCTTCGAGGCATAAAACGTTTTCCAATATCGTTTAGTATTCGTGTTCCTCCATCCGTTCGTTCGCCCCGTTCGGAATTCAAGCTTTTTCCCCGACATCGAGTTTACTTCCTTCCGTTGGGTCCTCGTGTCCGCCGACCGATGTACATCGGCAATGCCACAGAGAGTTACTCAACTACATACCGTTGAAAGGCGCCGCTGCTTCAGCGATTCTTCGTTTTTCCGCTCTATTTGTATTTCATTTTTTTCTTTTTTTTTGCTTCTTTTTTTTATTAATTTTTTTTTTATTAATTTGCTTCTTCATTCGAGGACTCGAGAACTGCGATTCTTTTGATGAATTTATACTGACTGTCGATTGAACTTTTTTAATTAAATTACTGAAAATTCATTCGAGTACACGATGTTCGCCTCTTCAAATTAATACGAAACGTTCGTTGGATATTTGCATTTCAATATCGCGGGAGAATTTGGCGGAGATATGCGAAAGTAGTTTCGATGCAACCAATAAGCGTTCGCCACACAGATCGATGGCAACTATGCGCACGATGCCGGTGAAATATTCGCAACAACTCTCGTGTACAGTATGCAATTCATTTGTTGAGTACAGAGGGAGCAGAGTTCATCGAAGTGATGCAACGACGAAATACCACAGGGAAGAGTTTTCGTATTATGGGTTCACAAAGGCAATTTAAATTTGAGGAGATTTTGTATATTACTTTTTTTTTGTTCGGATACTGTACAGTGGAACATTATTGGCTAATTTGTCGCCGAAATACTTTTTACATTAGAATACATAAGATTTTTTTTATATTATAATAATTAATTAAATGTTCGAAAGGATAAAAATTAATAGAGACAACAGCCAATTATTTTTTGGATTTTTTTTAATTTTTATTAATAACAATAATGTGGTATTGTTATTATTATTATTATATTAGTGTTTTATTTAAATTTTTTTTAAGTCGTGTCTCAGTTTCCTTAAATTCTTGAGATTTTACCAATTCCCTCCTTCGTAAATCTAATGGCTGTTGAAGTTTTTTACTGCACCAATTACGAATTCAGCAATAAAAAAAAAAAAGTATTTTATAGCCGTAAAAGTTTTGTAAATCGTTAACGGTGAAAAAATAAATGAAGAAAATAACGTAATTGCGAAAGGAACATTCGTAAGAGTATTTTTACGCCGATGTTAAATATGCAGACTCGAGGAATCGATACTTACGCCATTCGCAAGAGGGATACTGTCCGTCTCCAACGTATCGTGTATGAGTTGAAGAGGTCGTTGTCATCGTTCAATTCGTTTTAATTGCGAGTGCATCGAATCCCACTGTACCACGTATATACACCACGTTATGTCATTGCTGTATATTCAGCTGATGGAGAACGGTATGTAGGTACTCTCCCTATAGCACCCTCGTAACTCGTCGCGATGTTTCCTCGTCCGACACGAACTCCCAATACAGAATTCACTTTTTACGATACACACGACCATCGATAAATTTTTTTACGATTCCTCACTAAATTCCGATTGGTCTGATACATTGAATTTTTGCGTTTTTTACGATCGACCTCTCCACCCACCGCGAGTAACTCGAACCGAATTTACCGTATTTATTTTTTTTACTACCATGTTACATCAAGACTCGTGTAGTTTTCGTATTTTCGAAAAAAAAAAAGAAAAAAAAAAATTGCAACGAATTTTTAGCGCTTTTTACCGAAAAAAGTTCGGAATCGCTATTGAGAATTAAATTATTCAGTAATATTAAGGGTTAAAAGCAATAAAAATTCTTACAATTTCATATTATTTTCGATTTTCATAATCGATTAATAATTTTTTTATTACGAATTACTGCCTTAAATCCCTATCCTTTTGGAACATACAAGTACAATCGTTTCAGTCCACTAATCGACGACGATTAATCGAATTCATTTGCCGGCCAAAGACCGAGGTGATAGGAGTCCAGAGCGATTCAGAGAGTGATTCAAGCCACTCTATCGCGAATCGTGACTCAATTTCACTAACGAAGCTTTATTCCCGCCATCTCTCGTCCCTATGGCTATCTTCGTCGTCCCGCTTAATCCCTCTTTCGGTTCGCGTTTGATCCCTTTCCCCAAATTCGAGGAGAGAAACGCAGGAAAAAAAATTAAAAAAGAAAAAAAAAAAATGGTCCGACCTCGCGGCAGTCACGTACAGCGAGTGAGAGGTTGTAGTCGAACTCTGGGTACAGTCGCGCTATCCCGAGGGTTCGCCGTACTCTCTGCCTTTGACGTATATATTATATATTCCATTCGCTGTTTATTTGTCCAAGTCATTTCGTATCCAGACCGCAATCTGTCCTCAAACCCTCTCGGTGGCTCTTCCTTTCTGTGCTTCGCTCTCACCGACATTATGTATGTCTCTATATGTGGAGTCCTCTCTCTCTGTACACAGTCCTCTATATCTATTCACGCTTGGGTCCTCCTCGTATACTTAACGAAAGCCGAGCCAATGCCCACGTAGCACCAGTGAGACGATACCGTACAGTTACGTCGAGCATTTAATTAGAACGGCTTATCTCCCGCCGCGTGTTCGCCTTTGTCCCTTAGGGCCGCTGGTGAGGGTGAAACTTTTTTTTCCTCCCGTTTTGGTGGTTTTTTTTTTATATACCCTGTCACGTCGACCCCGGGGAGAGGAGAGAGTTTTCGTACGAGTTCGCGAGAACCGGTACTCGCGACCAGCCAAATGCTAATTCGTTTGGGGACTCACTTCAACATATCTCTCATTTGGTTTTCCGCGTGTCGAAATTTCCGCTATTCAAATCATCGGGGATATGTTCAATTAGTCAGCTCTCTCGGTTTTCCGAATTATTATTTATTTTTTTTTTTTTTTACATTTACGATAGGGAAGTTTATCGGAAACAAATAATTGATGAAGTATCCAAACTGTTGGTATACCCTCCCTATACGTATGTGTCGACTGAGGGGCGTTATTTCTGCTGAAATAGGGGATTTCTTGCGCAAGTCTTCACGAACCATTCGAATCAACCCCTCGTCCTTGTATCTCTCGCCTCTGCGCTTCGTTATTAGCTCATTTCCTGCGACCGAATTTTGGCACCCTAATTGCCGGGGCTCATCGTCGGATTATCGCGAGAGCCCCGCAGAGAATCAACCAACGAACGACCGGAGGGTTCTTCGATCCCGCGGTCCATTTCAGCAGGAAACGGACCAAAGTTTTGATTCGTCGGAAATAAATATTGGACTTTCGGACGAAATTCAATTATTTTCTATGACAATCGTTCTTGCAGGAATTGGATAAACTTATAAAAGAAAAAGAAAAAAAAAGCCCCTAAATTTTATGCCATTTTTATAAATGCCATATGCGCAAAAACAAACACAGCCTATCGGGAGCGAAAAATTAAGCTGCTTTTATATAGGCGTCACGACCGCAAATTCGTCACGTGCGTCGAAAAAAAATCCGAACAATCTATTTGTCTTTTAGATATCCTTAGCCAAGGCAAATATTCTCCCTTCTCGTATATTTCCCGGATGACTTTGAGTGCGCAGCAACACGCCTCTGCCAAAAGAAATCCTTAATTGCGAGGGTGGATTATCGGAACGCGAGATGCACCCTAAATCCACTTTCTCCCCTTCTCTCGCAAACGCGTTCCACACTCCCCGCGTCCAAGGAACCGTGTATCCTCTGATCGCAAAAGTTCCAACGAGTTTCTGATAATGTTCTTCAACATAATCGTTCCGACCCCATCCTAAGTTTTACGCGCGCAGCATCTTGTACACGTCTTTCAGACACTTGTACTTACAGATCGGAGTTTCTCGAGTAATAAACTCTCCTCCCACCCCGTCCCCTGTAGTTCCTGAATCGAGTCTACGACTCTCCATTATTCCCGAATTCCCAAGGTACCAAAGTCGAGACGAGATTCAAATCTCGGAACTTCTGCCGCTATCTATTGTGCAGCTACGGGAATATTATAATCGTTGTTATTAACGCCCTGTCTACGGTGAAGCAGTGTCATTTTTCACTTCTAACAAGAAACGCGCGAAGCAGACTAGTCGACACGGAAAGTTATATTGTCAACTACGTTTTATAAGTTTTCACGGAATAACCGACATTAATGCGAGTCTATTGTTACTTGGGAAAATAAATCTCGTGTCAATGTTAATTCTTCGTCGGCACACATATTTTTCAGAAATTTCGTTCGCACACACGGGATTTGAAGTTTTGGTTAGGTTTTCGAAGTATTGGGAACATACGAATTTTTTTTAATTTTTATTTTCAATACTTTTCAACACGTTTAACCCAATAGTTGGTTTTTTTTTTTTACTTTTTAAAAACTTAAAAATTTATTTTTTTAAACTTCAATGTCGACTGTGCCTTCGGATCCCCGTTGGAACGACAGGGCGTTAATTTCGTCACGGAAATAGACGTGTAAAACGAATTTGCGGGAATTGACAAATTTTTGGCTTTCAAAAAAATTGGTTATTTGGTTTTCATGAACATTTTTCCCCGAGACGGCACGGTGGAAACGATATAGCAGGTGAAAATTCTGAGATAAGCCCATTTATCGATCTTTATTCTATCGACCAATCTTGGATAAAAATGTGTTGAAAATTTGGGCTCTCGTACGCCCGAGGAATAGAGGGTTTGTCTCCTTTCAAAGAGGGTCAATAGATGCTGAATGCTGTCTTCTACAGCCCTACTGGGTTTGACTCAAATCCAATAAAAATAGCATCCTTTGGGCGGATGCCCTTAACTATAAATATTCCAGTAGCCATAGCATGCGAGTATTTTCCTACGTGCTACGTAGCCGGGGGAGAAAATAGCCATTATTTTTTCGTAATATCAGGAAACTTTTCAACGAGAGTCCCTAACTCTAAAAATTCCACAAACCCTATACATAAAGTGCACCAAGGGCATACTATCGGGAATATCCTAGTTAAGTGTAGTACCAGTATACCAGTATACCGTATCCCCGGCTCTATTTTCAAAGCCGTAAGAGAGAGGGACTGAAAACTACCCCTCGCCAAAGTTGCCGGGGTGCGGGCTGGAAGCTCCCGGGCCAATTCGATATCGGAATTCGATCAAATCCTCCGAGTGAGGAGCCCCTTATCCCCTCGAAGTCCACGTTAGGCAGCAGAACTCTCCCCCGTCGTTCTTCGCTTCGTTCGTCCATTCGCGTAGGCGAACGCACCGACTTCGTACCCTCGAGGATCGAATTCTTCCGGCTCGAGTGACATGTCGCCAAGTTTACTCGGTGACGACGAAGGCACACGGCGACTCACCCTTATTCCGCAAGTTCCAGTGGCAGAACCGGTATTACCAGAGGGACATACCCAACGTTGCGTAGGTATCTCTTATCATGGGGATTGTCGGTGGCTGACTGCTTTCGCTTACTTTCGAGTAATAGCACAGTGATTGGCATCCTAAGGAAACTTAACGGCTTATCACTGGATATCAGCGAAATGGAAGGACATAGACGTTGCGTTGACATTTTCAGACAAATAAGTCTAAAAAAAAGCTATTGTTATGGAGTTTTTTCTGTATGGTAAATTTAAGTGTTTCAAATGAATTGTTTATATTAAAAAGACCTTAATTTTTACGTGTATCATTGAGAATCATATAAGATCACAGGCGAGCTTCGCAGACCTGTTTAAGATTGCACTCTTCGCATATTCTTCGACTCTCTTTCAAATGAAATTCTCCGAACCCTCTGCATTTTTTACATGGGTTCTTTCCATTTGGAATCAAAGGATCCTGAAGTCTGACCCAAGCAGCTTTAACCTTAAGCTAACGGCGTAACCTCTGAAGCATGGGACCAATAGCCCCGCCGTCCTGCGTAGTCTGTTTTCGCAGGTATAATGTTATGATGGACAAAATAACTCTAAGGTAACATAAAAGCAAATTGCTACTGAGAATTGAGAATGTTACGAAGGGACTACTTGCTGACTATCGAAAAATTTCACTTAAGTCACCGAAACCAACAGCTTTTTTCACGCATTTATAAAATGACTAAAATTTTAAACTGACATTTTTTTAAATCGTCTTTTCTTGATCCTGCAATAATAGAGCATAATTTTCTACTTTTACCGGTTTTTTTGTGTGGTTTTACAATGTTTTATAAACGTTTCCTCTGCACGTATGCCAATAACTGTGCCATTTACGTGATTTGCGAAGGCGTGCATCCTGCTTTTGCGTATCGCGTGACTGCGTTTACTCGTGTATCGTCGAATACCGGTCACCGCTTCTCTGAACAGTATCCCAACGTTATCTATCTCTGCATCGCGTGCGATGGCTTCTATCGATATTGGGGGCTCCCCTCCGACTGTCATCACCCTCCGGCACCGTAAATTCAGGTGAATACGTACTCAAAGGCGGGGGGGAGGCGCTAGAAAGCGTCGAGTATATCAGAGGCAAATTTATACGAGACGTTGGAAAGAACCTGCCTGCCGCATGATTGACTTCCCTGCGGTTCTCCGTATGGTATTCACAGGATGGTATGTTACGCTTTGTAGTTGCGGAGGTCGCAAAATGAGGGGACGCGTATTCCGCTATCGGGCAAAGGGATTTTGAAAATGACTTATTTTTACATTACAAATCACCTCGGCAGCGTTGAGACACTCGGGCCATGAATTTTTTTTTTCCAACGAGCTTTCATGACGCGCGTGGTACGTGTACTCTCGATCGCTTTACATATTACATATCCTACGTATTTTCCCCAATGCATATAAAACTAATCCTAATTCCCAAATAAAATCATCATTATTAAAAAAAAACAGCAAAAAAATGAGTGAAATTAATTATTTTATTTAATAATAGTACAAAATTATATTCGTTGGCATATTTCACACGCAGAATTATTTCATAAATTGCAAAAATGTCCAGGTCCACTCGACGGTAAAAAATACTTCATTCGTTCCGTCATTGTTCGTGTCTCGTCATTTGCAAAAAAAAATATTATCACCAGCTTGCAATAATGGATAGAGAAGCCCCTATGTGCCATTGAAACAAAACCTGCCAGCGATTCGGCACATGGCACCATTCACTTCCTGGTTTTCACATTGTAGCGCTAGTCACTCAGTTTCTGTCCCATAAAGAGCGTTCGGATAGAGGTGTATGCACCAGATACGGATTGAGATAACGCACACCAATCCACCCAACAGTAGGTACGGAGCCGTGAAAACACGTTTTCCAACCCGCACCCAGCCGACACCACTGTAAACGGACGTGGCACCGGGGTTCCGCTGTACTCCATCCTCGTGAAAGGGTATTCTATTCGGGGTGTTCGCATACTCGTGTACCTCACATTCCCGAACGGATAAATGAGTCTCGTATCCCACGACGAAACGACCTGTATATGTGTATTCTATAGATAGAGAACACGGAATAGGCGTGGGATACGGGAAAATATTCACGGGTATCGTACTTATACATACACACACCTAACTCCGTTAGTATAGGGTGCACAGAGTATACGAAGGTGAGGGGGGAGGGTGTTGACGCGAAACGCACAGTTCTCGTGCGCGGAGAGCACAAAGGAGCCCATAGTAGAGTAGAGTACCTTGTTTGAGATTGGGCAGGCGAATTGCGTTCGAAAGATAGAGTCGAACATATAGCAAAGGGAAAAGTTATATGGCTATACATATATACATGCGTTATGTACAGAGGGGAGGGGGTGTTCCTGCTGTAGTCGCGTTTACGTGAGGAAACCCAAAGCATTATGGGCGGGAAAGCGAATGGCCCCTGGGGTCTGTGGGCCAACAAACCCTAACTAACGTAAATAAGATGTCGTATGGACGTAAGGGGGGGGGGGCGAGGGAATTGGGGTCCAGGGGTCCAGAGAAGCGCATCTTCGGTTTTCGCACGAAATCGCCCTTAGCGCGGACGGACACCTTTAGCAGCATTATGGTACTACATTAATAGTATAGTATACCTATTCTTTGGTACGTACGGAACGATAAAGAAACGCGTGGACGGACCGGGATGAATCCTCGGGCCAATTACGAGAAACCCGGTTTCTTCGCGCCCACCCGAGAAAATCTTTACTGACTTCGCGTGTACCAAGGTTTTACTATAGTCACTTTCTTTTTTTTTTTTCTTTCATTACTTCTTTCTCTCGACGACCCCTCGGTGGCCCTAGTGGGCGTCGCATCGCTTCTCAAATTACTCTTCCGCTGGGTTCGTGCAAACGTTTCTTCTCCGCGGCCGGTGTGTCCGAGAGAGAGTCTTGGCTCACTTGACCGGATAAATTAGAAGGCAGACACGCACCTACGCGGGGGGAGCTCGCAATTAGGACGCTCGTTAATCTTTCTTTATGCGCTTACGACAGCCCGTCGATTCTTCGACCGCGGGGACCTCTGTGATCAAGATATCGTCAAATTTGCAAACAATGTTGAAAGCGGTAATATATGAATTTTGAATTAAAAAAAAAATACAGCAGTTCATTTGATTACTTCCGGCACAGAAGTTCCATTCCTAAATGTTCGTACAATTTTTTTAAAACCCCCGTTATTATTTTATTATTTATTATTACAAAAAAGCTCTTTTTTTCCGCGCTGCGCCAATTTTTTTTGTGAATATTTTTTAGTGGACTACCCTTGCCCCCTCCCCCCCTCCTCCTCCACCTTTTAAATGCGTACGCCGGTACGATTTATCGCGTTGTTATAATCCGACCGGAAACGATGAGCCCGCAGATTCGCAGTGGCGTGGCGGTGATTACTCCGGGCGATGTTTCGGTTCGCCGCTATGGAAGCGCGCCGGGATAAATTCCTCGCAAGGTCGGGAAAGTTAACGGGGCGCGAGAATACTCGCGTTCCTCCCGAGACTTCACGCGTCTCGTCCTCATTCCCGTAGGCTTCTCCCTCGCACTCGGTCCCTCTGCCTACTTTGTTTGCTTCGTTCACTCGGAGAAGTTAACTCCGACCGAACGGAGGGCTTGCCACCCACGAGTTCAGGACTCCAGGTGCAATTAGTAAAGTTACACGCGCCATCGTGGCACAGGAGCCTCTCGTCCTCTTGCGCTTCACGCATCCTCGAATCAAGCTCGTCGAAGTGGTAACGATTTATCCGTGGATTACCACTCGAGAATCTCCACACGATGATACGAGATTTACTGTGTACTCGAGAGACGAGAAGTACGAAACTATACGTAGGGGATAATTCTATTGCGAATATCGAATATGTTTGCGTCGCTCGGAGTTTCACGAATATTAGTCGAAATCGTGAAAATTTAACGTAGTGCCTCACAAACCTTACTTACGTCAATAATTATCTCAAGAATTACGAAAAATACATTTATGACAATGATTCGAAAATTTTTAATAACTGCAATTATTCGCAATTAAAATTTTTCATTCACGATCACTATGTAAGATCGGATTTTTTTAATCGTACTTTTTATCATATAATATAATTAGATCGAAAATAATTAATTATCGAGAGGTTAAATCGAAAAAAAAGTTGAAAATTAAAAAATTATCGATACTATTAATTTTAGCTACTAAATGAATGGGTAAAGTCGCAACTACGGTTATTTACGCAAAATTATTATAGTTGCAGTCTCACGTTTCTTCCCACGTAATAATAGTAAAAAAAAAAAGGGGGACTTTGCTGGTGTGAATAGAACGCGAGCCTATAAACTCTATTGCCCGGAAGTGTTTCTCCGTGTGCGGGCGAACTTTTTGCTCCACCCGGATCGTCCAATTGAGTGTCGTTACTGAGCTCTATCCCCGGATAGAACGATATATGTCTGCCTGAGAGCGGCGCTTCAAGAGAGAGTTTAGAATGTTTTGCACTTCCTGAAACCTTTGTCGCTGATCTCAACGATCCACGGAAATTTCACGGAAGAACAACAATCCTAATCTCTTGGTATGTCTTTGAGAACTATAACTCCTTACATCGACAAAGTTCCGTAAAAAAAAGTAAACATCGTCGGTTTGAGAGACGCTGAAAGAGGAGTCAATGAGCTTTGAACATTCAAAGTATTTCCGGATAATTTTCACGATTTTGCAAAAATCCATTACGAAAATATCCCGAATTTTTTAATTCTTCCTATTCAAGAGTTATTTGTGCCGAAAATGTTGTAACTGATGCCACGAATTTCAGTTATATAATAATAATGATATTTAATGAGAATCTTCGACAGAAATCCAATTTCAACAACATCGCAATTACGGTTACAATTTTTTTAATTATATTATATGAAAATAAATATAATATAAAAATAATACAACCGGAAATTTTTTTCCCCCACAGAATATTCTACAAATAATTCATACGCGCAAATGAGGTAAATTACGAACGGAATATACTAAAATTCTTGTGAAAAATTCGAAAAATTCGCATTGTAAACTGAGTGACGATTCTATTTGAAATGAACAAAAGACATTTCTCCGTATTGGGGTTAATATATAACTTGATAGAAAAACGGGGTAATGCGTTCCGGAATTCGCAGTGCAAGAAGTGGAAGTTGTGCGAGCAATAGAAACCGACAAAAGAAAGAACGGGTGGAAGGGACAGAATTGCGGTGGGGATGATTCTCATGAGGGTTTTCACGCGAATATCCTAACCGCGGTAATTCCGTACTTTCGCCCATCGTTCGCAATTAAATCGCTTAATTTGGGTTTCCTGTTATGTTGACATCGCGTACGTGCCGTCGTACATTGTACCGACGATAGCCAGTAGAAACAGCAATATGTGTGACGCTGTCCACTCGGAAACAGACGCGAATAATTTTGTCATCCCACTACAATCGAAACGTCACTCGAGCGGACTGGTAGCAGCCTCCAAGTGTGCCTACCAGTCACGTTTCACGTCACGTTACGCGCATAATAGCGAGTATGCGATCATGCGACACTCGCGAAAATGACCTCAGGCGCTTCCGTCTGTATCTCGGTGCTCTGCGTCGCGGTTCACGTGTATAAGTCATCGCAGTACCATTCGCAGGACTCGCGGGAAGGTGAAATAATTGATAAACAATCCCGAGTTTCGATAGTAAAAATTCATTCGTTAAAAAAAAAAAAAAATCGGAAAAATCGATTGTGACATAAAGTACGCGATAATAAAAAAATACAGCGATTTCTTATGGAAGTCCATAAAAAATGGCTTTTCGTTTTTATTTATACGAATTAAGAACAATAAAAAAAATTGCGGGTTTTTTTTTATACAACAATAAAACAACAAAAAACAATAAAAAAAATTGCGGGTTTTTTTTTATTGTAAATAATTGAACTAAAATATAATAAAAAACACGATAAAATTTGATATATTATAAATGATTATTATAAAAAATATATAAATTTATCGTTAAAACAAATATAATAACAATAATATTATTTATATTATAAATTGTATAAATTGTTATACTTTGTACAAAATTAGAAGATTTGTTTTTTTTTTTTTTTCGTCAATACGAAAGAGATTTTGACGGAAAATGTTCTCGCAACAGTTGCAGATACCGGAAATGGAGTTTCCCTGGAGATACTGCCGAGCGGGGATGTGCAATCAAAGCCGATAGGTTCGAGGTTTCTGTTGACGTGTAAGCCGGTTGGTTCGAACGCGATAACCAACATAAAGTGGCGGAATCCAAATAACCATACGATTGAAACTCTAAGGTAAGTTTTTTCCACTTTATGGCTAAGAAATTCGATATGTCGTAGCGAAGCAAAGTACACGATACATATACGAATACTCGACGTGAAAATGTCCCTTTGACGAGCGCGCAATTTGTCTGCTAGTGCAGTCGTTTGGCTTCACTCTTTTCTCTTTTCCTCTCTATCGAAGCGAAGAAAAGGCGCTCGTCACGGTTTCAAGAATGCGCCAGTGACACGACAGTCACACGTATACGTATTTACGTGATTTTTTTTGTTGTTTATACAACCGAAAGAGCGAACGTAGAAAATTACACGCTACATCGAGCGGCACAGTTATTGGTCACTCGAGGGAACGAGTTCGCCGAGGGGAACACGTTTATGGTAATTGAACTCCAAAGAATAACTCAGTTGAAAATTTTTTACATTTGTATCAACGAATCCACGGAACAAAAAGCCTCGAAAAGGCTTATTTTTGCCGACAAATTTTAATCGGCGTTGGTAATTACGCGGCCAATGACTGTGCCGCTTAGAGACAATATATCTTTTGCCCGCACCGGTTGTGATACACGGAGACACGCAACTCTAACAACATCGACACCACTAATTTTTAACAACCTTCTTCTACTTTTTCTTTTTCTCTTTTAACTCCAACCTGTCGTCACGCACACAAGCGAAATAATAAGACTCCGCGTATCGCCGATCGAGGGCGACAGGCGAGTATACCATCAAACAACCCTTTAGACTACGCAGTTGCAGTTTCTTGTTTCTTCTTTTTTTTTTTTTTTTTTCTTCACCTTCACTCTCTACACTTTTTCGTAACTCTACATGCTATTCGTGTGAAATTTTATGCCTCTGGGCGATTTTTTTTTTTTTTTTTTTTTCGAAATTTTTTCAAGGCTATTGCGAATATGTATCGATGCTCTGGCGCAAGGAAAGTGCGTGTGAATGTAGAACGGCGTTCTACAGATACGATCTTTCAAAGTTAAAACATCGATCTGTTTTTTGGATAATACGTTTTTATTAGACTTCAAAAATTTTTCTACATTTTTAAATTTATTTCCGCGTTTATTTATCGTACTTTCGGCTTTAGTTTTGCTGGAGCTTTTGAAAGGCGACGAAGCTGCGTATAAATGAGCGATTTTTCGAAGTTAAAGTAACAATATATTTATTGCATATTACATCATTTATTCAAATTTCAATTTTTTTTTTTCGAATTTTTGCATCTATTGCCGCGTTTATTTTTCGCGCTTTAATTTAGCTGAAACTTCTTACTTTTTTTTTCACATGCGAAATGTGTGCGGAAAGAAATAATCTTTTTATATCCCATTTCAACTCAGATAAATATAAAGTTTTACATTAAAAAAAATAATTAAAATACATTTTTTTCACAATATGAAAACTTTATCGGTATCGATAGCTTCGAACTAACAGAGTAGTAAAACAATAAAAAGTAATCGGTTCATCGAATAATTGTCTGAATAAAAACAAATTTGATAAAAAAATTATGTTTCTGAGACTCGTTAAGAAATGTCAAAGAACAAAAAAAGCATTACGTTTATATCGAAAAAACGTTAAGATTCATCGATAAATTAAATTATAACAAATATCTAAAAAATCAAAAATAAATTTGCTTCACAAAATCGCCTTATGAAATTACAATTTTTATTTTTTTAATCCAATTTTATGTATCACAATTTAGCTTCATATTTTTTCTTATCTATATGTATTTTGCTTCGGTAGCAATTTAGAGACAATTGTCATTCCACATTTACGCTGTTTCAATCACTTTTATCTTATCTGCTATCGCGCTTATGATTTTATTGACTTATCTCATTATCATCGCTTCTTCGCTCTATTCGTGAATTCAATAAATTTCCATAAATACATATACTGTACATCACATTCCCATTCGGCATTTAGATTGTCCCACGAGAGTGTTAGAGACTGTGGTCTGGTAGTCTGTGTGTTTTTTTCTCCACGTCATTCGCCGTGTCAATGTGTTTGTCATTCATCGAGAATTTCACTAAACTCCGGGGACATACAGAGGAGATGGGGATCGAATGGGGACAAAAGCTATTCGCACTCTCGCCGCATAAATTACATTCCTTTCACGTTTACGATTCACAGAGCACTATAGACTACGACGAGAGCGATACGATTCGAACACGAGTCTCGTCTGTCATACATAAGTTATTCACACGAGAGGCAGAAAAAAAAAAGAAGAAAAAAAAAAAAATTGAAAAATCTATTCTTCTCAAGTCGAATCGCCTCGCAAATTGTCAGTCACGTATTTTCACGAATACGTGACGGCGCCTGTCTATATCATCGTCTTCATCATTCACGCGAACATCAATGAATCATCGGCGACATTGCCAAGTTACTATATAGAAAAAGAAAAAAATGTCTCACAAAAATGTATTGAAACTTTTGGAAAATGCATTTCCGGCGGTATTCATTTTTTTCGTAATATCATATATATAACACGTTTCGAAAATAGATCGATTTTTCCCACTCGTTTCAGTGAGACATTTTTTTTTTTTTTCTTTTCTTTTAGAGCACAAAAAATCATCATGTCGACGTGAAATTCATGTATCACATTGCACGCAGTTGATTTTTTCTAGTGAATTCGATTCTCACAACGATTTTTCAAATAATTTTCTAATTCGACAAATTATCATTACCCCCCGCAGTGCGTTGAATACAGGTGCCGTTAATCCGGAGATGTACGTCGAAGAGTATAGCGACAAAAGTTTGCTGTACTTTAATTCGCTGAAGGAACAAGAAGGTGGTCGTTACACGTGCAGTGCTGATTTCGCGGGCGAACGAGAACTGGTCAAATACGTGACGATTCAGAGTATCTGTGAGTTATTCCCGATAAAATAAACAAACAAACCCCTTTTAAGCCCCAACGATCTCAGCCGATATAGTTGTTTCTGACCGTTTTCCCGCACTAGTGCGGGAAAAACAGCAGAAAATCAGGAAAGGAAATCATGAATCGGGAATCGTGCGTGGAGAATCGGTCTCTCGGACCGAATTTCCTCGCACGCGACGCGAACCCGATGTTCTGCTGTTTTTCTCACACTAGTGCGAGAAAGTGCACTTTTCTGCACGCCGTGCGGTAAAACGGTCAGATTTTTTTTTTTTTTTTCAAGACTCTGTGCAAAATATTATTTTCCTACCTGTGACTCAGTAAAGAAAAGAGGTAAAGACAATTTTCTAAACTAACGAATTACAGATGCTATAAAGTGGATTGACGCGCCGGAGGATCAGTCTGCGATACTTGGAAGGGACTACAAAATTAGATGCGAAGTTAGCGCGCAACCATCGCCAACGGTCGATTGGATTCACGGCAATGAGTTAATCAACACAAAGAACAATGACAATCATACAATAATCGAGACTCACGCATTGAAAATCACCAATGTAACCAAATCTGACGCGGGAATTTACACCTGTCGCGCATCGGTACCCACAACCGGCGAAGTCAAGGAACGCATTATACGCTTCGAGGTACGTATTTCAAATAAATATTACGAAGATCTGTCCAAATATACGGGAATAAGTAATTCAGAAGAATCAAATTCTGGATTTTCGAAATTCAGCAAAATTTTCTAGAAATTGATTTATTTACTATTTATTTATTTATTTATTTTTATTTTTTCATTTTTCTATTTCCACAGTGACCGCCGATATAAATAATTAAAAATGCGTACGTTTTCTTAATTTACTTGTTAGGTAAACGAGATACCGAAAATCGAAAATTTCACATCGGACGTGAAGATAATCGAGGGACAAACCGCATCGATAACGTGCAAGGCGACTGGCAAACCTTTGCCAACGTACACGTGGGTGAAGGCACTTACCCGCGAGGATTTGTCGAAAACTGATCGTTTCAGTGTAAACAACGACACCGGTATATTGACGATAAGAAACGTAAATCGCGAGGACGACGGAGAGTATCAGTGTATCGCGGAGAACATAGCCGGCGAGGCTCAAGCTTTGATCAAAGTTATCGTAAT
Source organism: Cryptus armator (assembly GCA_963971235.1). Taxonomy (NCBI): domain Eukaryota; kingdom Metazoa; phylum Arthropoda; class Insecta; order Hymenoptera; family Ichneumonidae; genus Cryptus; species Cryptus armator. Next base: position 9,690,507 of record OZ020242.1, on the reverse strand, counting down.
GGGAAAGCCAAAGATCATGGAATTCGTAAATCAGACAATAGCTGTTGGTAAAAACGTGGAAATTACTTGCAAAGCCTTTGGCAGACCAGCGCCGAATGTTACATTCCGTAAGCACACGACGCTTGAGCCTTACACCGTTGGAGCTCAATCTCTCGACTCCAGAATCGTACTAAAGAGCGATTCCGACTATGCAAAGGGCGAAACAATCGCTATGTTGTCGATACAGAATGTCTCGCGCGTTGACGACGGTCTTTACGAGTGCATCGCCTCTAACGAAGTCGCTACGGCCTACAAAAACGGTCATTTGACCGTAGAATTCCCACCGACGTTCGCGAGAATGGAATACAAAACCGTTTGGGTCGGTGTAAATAAACCGGCAAATCTCACCTGCATAGCTGAAAGTATTCCCAACGCAACGATTCATTGGAAATTCAATAACATCGAAGTGGACAAAATAAATGGCGCTAGTAGAATGTATAAACAAGTTGGCACCGCGGGTATCTCTACTCTTTTGATTACAACGGCCGATCGACGAACCTATGGAAATTACAAATGCCACGCGGAAAATAAACACGGAAACGGAGATTACGTTATAGAGCTCAAGGAAGCCGCGAGACCGGGACCTCTTCAACAAGTACTCGTTAAGGAAATAACCGCTACAACGATACTCTTCGATATTGTACCACCGTCGGCCCAAGAGGGAGTACCGCTTAGATATATCACCGCACAGTACAGAACGAAGAACCCGGAGCAGCCGTGGGCCAATTCCAAAAACAAGACTTGGTCTGTCGGTAAGTTATATTAGTTTCGATTATTAACATCTGTCTGAAGAAACAAATTTTTATGCGCACTATAAAAAAATTCGAAAAAAATGTTAATATACCGATATTGGAAGTTTTCATGTATAAAAATAGTGTGTTTAATAGCTTATTTCGATTCAACTACATTTGTGACATTTGTGATTCTAAAGCAATTTATTGCTCTGATTTTTCGAATGATTTAAAAAAAATTATAACATAGCGTACTGGAATTTTCGATTAATTTACTATTTCGTTAACTTTCAAATTTCCGAATGTGAAAAGAAATTCGCGACAAAAAACGTATATATACGATACATCATAAAAATGATAAATGGAAAACAAGTATTGAAGTGAATTTTAAGCAAAAGTGATTGAAGTGCAGTCGGTAGAATGCGCGGTGAATTCCGCTCGTTGTCTTTTTTGGACTGTTAGACCATTTTAGGCTTTTAGCAGATTAATCACTTTTCAGTCACAGATTTTTTTTGCTCTTTATTGTACATCGGATATTTTTTTTATTCGATTACTCTACCGATATATCGTCCGATGAAACCGAGTGTCTATTTTGGGACATCCATTATTATTTTTTTTTTAATAGTTCATCTTTTATATCGTATGTTTATTCTTTGTTTCATCTTTAGGTTCGCCGGCTTACAGTATCGAGGATCTTAAGCCATTGACCGAATACGAATTTCGTTTTATGGCGAGTAACGACGTCGGCGATGGTAATTGGGGTAAAATTGTTTACCAACAAACGCCAAATATAAGCCCACCGCACGCGCCGTCCATTCTAAGGAACATTCCAGAAAATCCGTACGAAATGTCGCCATACAGCAATCAATACGAAGTGCATTGGCTTACACCGCACCACAATGGTGCGCCCATCGAGTTGTACGATATACGCTGCTGTCAGGCCACATACGATGAACATAATTGGCAGGTGATGGACGGAACATGCCGCGAGTTCAACAGCGAAGGACAGCGAACAAAGAAGTTGCTCAGGGATCTCAATTCCGATTCGTTCTACGAGATCAAAGTGAGGGCTCGCAATAACCTCGGTTTCAGTAATCCCGGAGTTCTCTATATCAAGACAGCGAGAGGTAAGTCTTACTTTTCATTTTTAAACTCTATAATCCATTGATTTAAATCCGACTGATCGATTCGCCGATAGTTACGGGAAATACCGGAGCAACGCGCGGACTAAAATCGACGATACAAGGCTTACTTTTTTTTCCCTTAACATCAGCTTATGTCTTATTGTTAAAAAATGCAAATTTGTTTCGTAGATTCGTTTGAATTTTAAAAAAATTAATATTTACAATTTTTATTTTTTTTTAATAATAGTTTTTTTTTTTTTATTTTACCTTAAAAAAAATATTTCCGAATCTAATTGTTAAGCTCGATAGATACAGAGATTAATGAGATAATGTCGATCTTGTATCGTCGATTGCGAATTGCTCATTGCCGATCACGAGTTCTCCCAAATAGATTTGCAACTTTTTTTTTAGCGCTTCTTGAGTCAAAGACCCGCGTGACCGTCCGATTTAACCGGTTATAGATTTTCTTTTGCTTATCACATTATTTATTAGTTTTTTTTCTAACGTTCCTTCGGTACTGGAAATGGAAAATCGAAAGAATTCACGCAAACTTTTGCCGTAGCGATATATAGCAGTTTTGTTTTTTTCTTTTATTATTCAATATTTAGATAATTTTTTATCGATAAAAATCGTTGCTTTTGGACACTTTCGGCTTTCTTCGATTTAGTACCGCGAGGATAAATTGTCGTTTTTCAATTGATTTAAAAAAAATTCTACAGGATTCGAGTGCAATTTTCTTAATGCGCAAAAGTAAATTGTTCTTCCATTTTTTATGTTTCTATATTTTTCAATATACTTATATATTTTCTTTTCGTCGCTGATCTCATCAAGAGTCAATTTTTGTATTATCATTCAGAATCAGCCGGCGCGACAGCGGACTACACTATAGTGAATGCTGGTGAAACCTTCAAGCCTGTCGCGGTCTCCGTTGTCGCGGCAATAGTGATCGTGTCCCTTGCCATTTAGAGTACACCGAGCAAATAATCGGATCGGATTAATTTTTTCCATTCCGAGGGTACATAAATTCCCCTTGCGTGTACCTTGTGCACTCGGCGCAACGTTTTGGTGCGAATATATATATAAAAAAAAAAAAAAAAAATAACACTTTGCGAAGTGTGGACGTTCGTGATTTTTTTTTTTTTTTTTCAATTTTTTTTTTAAATTCACAATGAACGAATAAACGAAGCCGAGGGCCGACGAAACCTCAACGAAAAAACTTAAAGATAACAATGTAAAATAATAATATAGATCTTAGTAATATTAGGTGGATCGACGTATATACATTCCGGAGTAAGAATTTCAGAATTTTTCGTTCATTTTTTTTTTTTTTTTTTTATTCTTTATTCCGTTTTACGCAAAATTTCGTACGGATTCGCTAAGCGGAGAGTAAAAACATACGAAATCTTTCTAAAACAGTTAACTATATGCGGAATAGATCGGGGAGGGAATAAAAGTGATCAAAAACAAAAAAAGAGATAAGAAAGTTGACGAAAGTCGTCGAGTGAAACTGAGCCAAACAGTGAACGAAACTGTATTTATATAACTAAAGAAAAGAAAAAAAAAAAGAAAACATTGTTGAATGCTCATTGTTAAAAACGTACTGGTACGTTTTTCCTTTTGTATTTTAAGCTAAGGGCGTCGTTTGTGCTTTTTTTTTGTATACTACCGTCGAAGCGCCGTTTAAATCGCAAATTAGCTTTACGCGGCTTTACTGTCAACGACGTGAGAATAAGAGATTTATTAAAAAAAAAAAAATTATCGCGCGATATGCTGTATTAAACGCGACAGCCCGATACACTTACTGCCTTACATTGCCAAATGCCTGAATAGAAAGATCGAATCAATATTTTTAGAGAATCATACCGATCGAAAGATTCTTCCGTTTCGCGCGAATTTTTGACACGAAAGTTTAACGATTTTACTCGTCACTGGAGAGGCAGGAAAAAATATGCGAGCGCAACGAGACAGAGAGAGAGACTCGATCAAAATTTTTTTTTTTTTTATTATACTCGCGTCGCTGCATGATTTTTTTTTTTTCTATACGAATTTAATATTTCGGCGAAAATCCGTTTTTATCGGGCCGATGGCCGTCGGGGTGAATTGGGTTTTTAAATGTTCTTCTTTTTGTTTAGTTTAACTTTTTAGTTTTTTTTTTTTTCATGTCTACACTCACTTTTGGGTATAGAAAATCCCGTTAGTTTTGCTTGAATAGTTTGACGATACAAAGAGTTGAAAAAAAAAAAAAGCAAAAGATACCGTTTAGAGCGCATGGTCTGTGAGTTATGAGATGAGCATCATTAATTATTATTGTTCACTATTGTTAGTACTATTATTATTATTATTATTATTATTATTAATATTATTATTATTACGATTATTAGATCAATATTATGAACAATTGATTTCAATATTATTATCACCGTTATTAGTAATTTTAGTATTTTTTTTCATTATCACAATCCACGTTCCCCCATTATATGTTCATCGATATACTCTCATAGAATTCAAAATCGATGCCTGGGTTTTTTTTTTTTTTAGCGTTTATAGATATTTTTTTTTTTTTTTCGATACAAATTCCATCGCATGGCATGCGCTTTTGTCAAACTTTCGATTTGTCGAATTGATTCATAATTTTTGTTTTTTTTTTTTTCGGTCTTTATACAAATATATATATATATAGATATTTTATTTTGTTCGAGAATGAAAAATTTCTATGGGAATAACGATAGAGGGAAAGATCGTGTCATTAAAAAAGAAAATTTTAACGCTTTGAAAGTTAAGACTTATCGTGTGCTATGGTACGCAAGTTAACACACGTGAACACACACTTACACACAACAGGTGACAATAAACGAAAGCTTAATTGGAAGGGTGAAGAAAAAGAAAGGAAATAAACTCGACAAAGAACGCAGGTGCATACGCCATAGGGGCGCGTAGAGTGACGCTTCGGGAGATTGCATTTAATCGCGAAATGGGGTTGAAAGGGGTGAAACGCCGACGTGCACAACCATTTGTCGTTCGAAAACGCGACCAGGTAATGACTGCGAAACAGTGAGACGAGAAGAAGGGTTTGGAAAAGAAAAAGAATAAATAAAAGTGGAAAATACCCCTCGGCAAACGGAGGAAAACAGTGCAAACGGTTTACAACTGAGCTGCCGCCGCTCCCTCGCGCGTTTGATCTTTTGCGGAACGCATCGGTAACGCCGAAGAATTCTTTTTCTCCTCTTTTTTTTTTTTTTCTTCTTCTACCGAATAATTTCACTGCTATTTGGACTCTTTTGACGCACGAATCTCTCTGCGTTTCGGGCATTTCGAAGGATTCGGATTTTTAAAACGATGACCGTTGAGTGTGCAACGGCATTAAAATCGAAATGCATTCGGCATTCAAGTGAAAAAAATCAGATAAAAAAAAATTCATGAAATTGAAGGAAAAATATACTAAAAAACGACGTTCGAGTGTCTGCAATCGATCGGTGCTCAGCTCCTTGTTGCCTAAAAAAAAAAAAAAAAAAAAAAAAAAAAAAAAACACGAAACACGAAACAGCAAAATCTCGTCGAGATTACACACACGTATCTCTCATCAACGCCCTTAAACATACATAATAGGATACGTTTCTGTACTCACGTTTAAATATACTTAGATATTAAATGTGTGAATGCATTATAGTTGTACAACGCTCGTATTTATGAGAATGAGGGGTTTACATAGAATTTCCTCTTTTCTTTTTTTTTTTCTCTCTGTGGAAATATATATTGTACATAAATATATACAACGCCGAAAATATACGTGAGTGTCAAAGGAACAAATTCGCATTACGATTAGCCAGAGGAGAAGCCAATTTCAAATTGTTGACGAGTTCCATCCCTCCCTCTCGACTAATCGTGATAAAGTCGATGAAAAATATGAAACAACAACAAAATATCAAATAATTATCGAGCCCTCGAGGTTGAAAAACATGCAACGACATAAAAACACACACTTCATTTTTTTTCAATTTTTTTTTTTTTTTTTTTTTTTTTTTCCGGAAAAATTCAATTTTTCTTTCCATCAACACTTTTTGTACAATTTGAAATGGTTTCTTTCGCGGCTGTCTCGTTTATTTTTCGCTTGTCCGCTTATCGTCATCCGGAAATACAGCGCGAGCCGATATGAAACGGTAAATATGATACAAATTTCAAACAAACAAAAAAACAAACAAAAAAAACGAGAGAAAAGCACAGCTTTGTTAACGTAGCGGATTGGTTTGCGAGTAAAAATTTAATGATAATTTACAGATATAACGAGTAAAAAACTAATGAGCGTTTGAGTTTCGAGCGAAACTAATAGGCGAGCGGATTGCTCTCGGAAAAAACTTTTGAGAAAATAGTAAAACTTACTAATGGCGTTCTACCGTTTTACTTCGAATCTTATTTTTTTCTATCGTATTGATGTCGAAGAAACTTAACTTCAAATTTTTTTCAATATTATAATTTGTAACTTTTTTTTTCCTTTTTTGCTCAATTAACGTCTCGGAAACTGTTGATCGACTGAACTGAGCAATTTAATTTATTTTTGTGAAAAAAATTATACGTAAAGCTCCACAATAATTACACAAAACACTAACGAAAAAAAAAAAAAAAAGTAACGAACGCGAACGGTCCGGTAGGCGAACGCAAAGAGCGTAATCCGCTCGTCTAAAAGGTCGAGTGAACGATGTGGGAATTAAATTCTTATTTTATATTTTTCGCTGTAACAAAATAGTTGGCGGCTAGAATAATACTAATAAATATATAACACGAGGAAAAAAAAGAGTAGAATATGGGCTATTTGATTATTTCGCTTCTTTGGCACTCTAACAAAACAAAAATAACAATATATTTTTATATTTGCATGTTTAACTTATGCGTTGCAATTAGTGACTTGTCGAATGAGCTTTGCGATTGCTTCTGATAAAAACGGATTTTTGGCACTATTTTTTTTTTTATTTTATTTATTTTTTTGTCGTTTACCCACTCGATCCACTGGTTTATTTTTCTGCCCTGTAAACGTTTTTTTCAGGATTAATTATGATTTTTAAATGTTGAAAAACGGGACGTTACCGAAGCGTGTTTGGTGATGTCGCTGTCGAAGGTTTTATTGCACGACGTTTTTCCACAACGCTTTGTTCACACGTATTTTTTTTTCTTTTTTTCCCGTCTATCACACACCTTACCTTTGATCTGTCGTTTGGCCGGCGGCACTGACAATCGAATTAAAAAAAGTACCAGTACGTTTTTTTTTTTTTTTTTCATACGAATCAGTAGAATCTCCGCGTATCTGTACGACGCGATATCTCGATCGAGTTAGCAATTCGATTGTTCACCTGGTTTTGGGAACGTTATTTTTTTCTTCGTGAGGTTTATAATGATCTTTCGATGGCTCGAGTCATCACCAAACATTCTATCGATACTTGCTTTTTGCACTAACCGAATCGCAACCGAGAGACTCATCGCTTGAACATTAATTGCTCGTAATAAAACCGTTGCTTGTGTTATTTTTTTCAAGATGATGAAGTCCCACCGAGCTACCATCAGGGACCTCCGATCGCCAGTGCGACTATCATCGGCATTGTCATTTCGGTACTGTTTCTCATCATCATTCTTATCGACGTTATCTGCTGTTGTGCGCACAAGACAGGTAAAGACTTTTTTTTTTCTTTACTAAAACTTATCGATTCCTTTGGGAATTCTAAAAAAAATCACAGAATTGAATTACAAATGACTTATAAAATTGTTTACTTCCGTCTGACTGCAGGTATTATTTTCTACCTTTGCGAGAGATCGCGAAAGAAACCTGTGGACGACGAGGATACCAAGTTGGGAAGGTGAGATACAGCTTTTTTCTAACGTTTCTCTCGATAACCATACGCAGCTCTCTCTCTCTCTCTATACACGAATATATATCCCCGACACTTGAGAATTTTCTCGTTTCAAACAATAATCATTTTGGTACAAAAAAAAAACCTAAAAAAACATGTTATACTCTATACGATTTACACTTTTCCACACACACTCTGTTTATACTATTTTATATACTATCCGTATACATTGTGCTTTGGCAAGTCTTGGCGCTATCATGTCATTAAATTTTGGGCGACGTTCATATATTACATATTACGTGTTTTTAATACAAACGGAAATGTAAAAAAAAAAAAAAATTAATTATTCCGTTGCGACTTATCGTTTCACTCGTAACTGAGATTTTTCATTGTCATATTTTTCTTTTGTCTTCCAAGTTGATAATTTTTATTACCATTGTCGATATCTACGCTTGATTCTCGATATTCAAGGTGAAAGATTCATTTTTTTACTCATTTTACGATCCTTTGTTTTTCAAAGAAACTTTAATGAAAAAACTTTTATGAATTTCGTAAACACGTTTTATAGTTACATAAAGTAACAAAATTCATTCCGACGTCAGTAGAATTATAAAAATCGGAATTTTTATCACGCGAAATTGAATTTTCTTTGTCACCAATATTATTGGTCGGTGTTACGAAAGATATATTCGTCGTTGGAAAATTACTCATCGACAGGAAAATCGATGAATTCACAACTATTTTTCTGACTCGCGAGAGGTAAAAAAAGATAACTGGAACACTTGGAAAAAAAAAGTGTGTTAAAGTTATTGCGTAATCCTTGAATACGAGAATCAACGCAGTTACATCGTTCGCGTGAAAGATGATAATAATAATAACAAGCAAAGTAAAGAACAGTGAGTGTGTGCTGTGAATTTAGAGTACAGTTGAGAATCACTTCATTTTCTCTCATCTCATATTCCCATCGTATATTTTCTCTGTCTGTTTTTCTGACCGTTATAGTCTTTACGGTTGGCGGTTCCCATTGCCTTATTGCGATCAAAAAATGGCCAATGTCGCCGGTGTCACAGCCATTCAAGACTCGGGTAGTGGAAAGAATACCATTAAATTGGTCAAACATACCGCCATGTAAGAGATCGCTTTGAATTTTCTATATTATTGAAAAAAATTAATGAAAAAAAAAAGAAAAAAAAAAAAAAAGGAACGTATCAGCATGGCTCCGATCGCTGAACTTTTAACAATGACATGGCTTTCCACTTGGCATGATTTTCACTTTCGTCACTACAATTTTTTTTCTTTATTTTTTTGTCTCCACTTTATTTTTTTCTCCGATTTCCTTTGGTTTACTCCTCTGTCTGTCCTGCGGGTGAAATTAATTACATCCTCGCGTCCCCTCGGTCCATTTTTTTTTATCGTTCGCCTCTGGGCATTCGGTCGTCCGTCACCGCGTTCCTGCGGGACCGCGAGTTTCGATAGTAAATCGAGTACGCGGTTCGGACGGCTCGGAAAAACCTCGAGGGTGGAATAGTGATGGAAAAAAAAAAAGAAAAAATAAAAAAAAAAATTATCCGTTCGTCATTAATAAAATGGAACACGCATGTGAGGAAAAAGTGAGAATAGGACCCGTCGATTTTACGTTTTCGCCTTCTGTGTGCCGCCAACCATTCACGCGCATTATTAATTCACAGGATTTCTTTTTTTTTTGTTTGTTTTTCTTATCTTCACGATCTCATAGTCATTCATCACGCTTAGTATTTACGTTTTTTTTTTTTTAATGTTCAATACGCATACGATTCGAATTTTCGCATTTCATTTGCGATACGTATTTGCCATCAACGTACGCTTGAAGCTTTGGCAATGCTGCATGAAACTCACACTTGAACCCACGAAAAATAATCATTCCGAACACTCTGATGCTATGCATTGTGTCGAATTTTATCGATGTTTGTCAATATATTGTTATTCGATGAATCACGTGTTTCGAAACGATTTTCACCTCAGAAAGTTGATTTCGGTTAAAAAGCAAAACTATTGTTTATAGGGTAATTCAAATTTTTAAAAGTCCTTTTAACCCTTTGAATTTATACGACACTCTTTATAAAAAAAAAAAAAAATCGAAAAATTTTCAAAAAAGTGTATTTAACTCGTATTAAAAACATACTTAAACGCAATTTTTGAAAGGATAAAAAAATATACATAAAATTACATTACGATGGCTGAACTAATGATAATTAACCGTTTTTTCGATCGCAAATTTTTTTTTTTTTTCAGAATTTCATTTGCCTATTCATTCTCTCCATTTCTCATTAACCGATTCAGCCGAATAAAATCAAAAGAATGTTGGCATGCGACACGTAGTAATTCTCGATGTTCTTGCAACGATCGATAACTCGTGATTTTTGTTTTAATGTTGTTATTTTTTTAATTTTTTTTTTTTTACAATTGCATTACGTGAAACTTAATCGCACGTTGAAAGTGCTTTTTTTTTTCACTTATCCGTGAAAAATCTTTTTATCGTGAACGCGTCTGACGACATAGCAACGAAGTCTGACACGCTTTTTGTTTTTTTGTTTTTTTATAAATTATAGAGAAGAAAAGGAGCCGCTGAAGGAAGAGAAGAAGATAACACCGATAATCGATTCCGGACTGAGACGCGAGACTTCGATCACATTCGACGGCAAGAGATCCGTATCGAAGACCGGATTCGTCGGCAAGGACTCGGCCGTCTAGATATTCTTCCGGCGTACTAGATTGTAAATTCTCTCGCGTGGCCGTGAAAAAAAAAGAAAAAACAAAATAAAAGAAACCATTGAGCTATTCAGGTCACCAAGTTCTCGGAAATCGAAGAAACCGCAAAGTTTCCATAACGCTTACGTACTCGTTCGGCAGAAAAACAAACAAAATCAATAAATCTAAGGATCAACATTACCGTATAATGTTTCTCGATTGTTTTTTTTTTTTTGCCTCGAGTCACGTGAACGTTGTAATCGATTCGCCGAAAACTTTCGCTCTCAGTCCGTACGGGACAAATGTGCACCTGCCGGGATAAAAATCGAACAAATTCACGAAAGACGGATATACGAAAAGAAAAAAAAAACAAAAGGATAAAAAAAAATGCTCTCGAAAAAGTTTTCAATTCGCTGATTATTTTTCGACGTGAAACGTCGGAATCTGCGTTGCGAATAAACGAGGAGATCGTCGTAATAGATAAAAAAAAAAAAAGAAAAAAAGATGAATCGCTGAATAAACAACGCCGATACGATTGTTTGGTACAAATTTCAAAGGCTTACAGTAGTATCGAAGTGTAAGGTAAAGAAAAAAAAAGAAAAGAAAAGAAAAATAGAGTGTACAGGCAATGAAGATGAAGGGAAAGAGAAAACAAATCGTTTATTCTACACGCACATAGTTTGCCTTCACTTCCGTTGTTCCTTGCGAAACATCGATCTGATCGGTATCCTCGATCTTTGGCTACAAAATCAAATTTTAACTGCTCTCCCTTCCCACATCCCATGTAGAGCTTAGCGATTCGCTGCGCACCGTAGTAACGAAAAAACGACAAGAAATGATACCATGACAGAGAAAAATGGAATGTACAAAAAAAAAAACATAAAGAGACTAACGAAAATGTGAAAACTATGAGGTATATCGTAGGTGTATTTATCCGTCGGATTGCGAAACAATTTAATAGTGGTTACTTAAACGCTTCGAGAAAACTTTTACAACCCTCATAGGCAAAATCGCGGTCTTCTAGTACGCTGGATTTTTTCGTCCCCTTGTTCTCCCCGAAATTACCTCGCCAAGTTCCCCCGCGAAATCGAAAGATCGCGATTGCAAAAAGAGTTACCGAGAATCACGTCGAATTCAATGTAAAGCAAAAACGAAAAAAAAAATCATTTCAAACATATATCGGACGAGATATCTCGCTACTCTTTTTTTTTCAATCGCCATCTTTCGCATTATCGCGGATAACCGATTGAAGTTGATGTTGTGTGAACGGGTGGTGGATTTCTCGAGCCGCACGAGAAAAAGTGAAAAAAAAATGCTTGGAGGTACGAAAATCAACGAGACACTCGTCGGAATCACGCGAATGTTCTCCTTATCCTCCCGAACCTCCATCCCGTGTGTATATAATCTATATATATATACATAAATATATATATATATCTATCTATCTAAGATAACAATTTCGAATGCCGTTCTTTCTTAATTATCGCAAATACTTTTCTATTTGAAGAAAAAAAAAAAAAGAAAATCCTCGCTTGTTGAGTATATGACGTTAAAACTCGAGTACGAAGGATTGCGAAATGGAACTTTCACTTTTCTCGTCCCTCGATATTGATTGTATCATCGAATCGCGCCCTGCCAATCGAAACTTTTGTATCGTTCTTTTTTTTTTAACGTTTCAAGACTGATTTTTTAAGACTCGAGCACACAAACGAATATACTTACCTAAACGTCCCGTGTACATTGTAACCGGTTGTCGAGTTCTCGCGCTCGTCTGCCGGCCCTTTCGAAACGTATTTCTTTCGAGATAACTTTATATTTTTTTTTCACCGATAATTTTAACCGCAAAAAACGTTTTTTATATTCCCAGTGTGACAAATTTTTGAAACTTTTTTTTTTATTCGTCCAACCGAACGTGTTATTTATGTGGTTTACAATTTTTCATCGAGCAATCGATATTAATGAAAAAAGAAAAAAAAAAAAAAAAGAAAAGCGCAACTATGCGTCTGCGATTCCTGCGATCTCGGTCGCTCACCTTGACATGAAACAAATCTCTCTAAATATACATATATGTATAGGCGTAATCGAAGAAATAGATAGAAAGGAGAGCGGATAACGTTTTTTTTTTCGTATCGCGTGAGGAATCTTCGTAATTCGTGTCGGTGTCGGTAATGATAAAAATCAAAGAAAAACAAATATCTGCACTCGAATCCGGAGATACGAATCTGCCAAAAAAAAAAAATGAATCATTACTAATAGTAATGAAGAAAAATTCCGAACGCGATACGAAAAGATCGTTAGCCGAGAAAAAATAAAAATAAAATAGCGTAAGAGGGCTTTTTGCAAAAATGCAGTTCGAAGCAGAAAAAAAAAAGAAAAAAAAGAAAAACACAATGTGATAAGTTTTTGTAAATGCTTGTAAACGTTCTCACCCGTGTCCCTACACTACCCGCGTAATTTTAAGGAGTATTCGATCTTAGGCTTAGTACCAGTCTTAGTGAATAATTAAATAAATCAATGAAAAAAAAAAATATATAATAATAATAATGAAATAAAAATTAGCAAGTACATAGAGAAGACGTGCACACGAGCGCGGATAATGCGTTTGCCTTGCCACGAATCTGTACTTGTGTAAATTTACGATAAAAAAAAAAGGGAAAAAAATGGAAAAAAAAAAATGAAAAATGTAATTACGCGGAAACGAAAAAAAAAAAAAAAAAAAAAAAAAAAATGTGAGAAATCTTGTAACGAGCAACGTCTCGATCGTGTCTTTTTGTCGGCGGTAAAGTAAAAAAAATTGAGACATTGGTATTTTTTTTTGTTTTTTTTTTCAAATACGATGAAAAGGTACGATCGACGATTGATCGATGAATCGACCCGCGAACGCTTTTTCCGCGCGGGTAGCTTTTTTACGTAAACGTGACAAGAAGTTTTGCCAAATAATTAATAGTACTTATTAGCCAAGTAAGTCGCGACAAACTAATCGTTATATGAGAAACTTTTCCCGTGCGCCACGGGGATTGTTTCGAATTACCTACTAATAATTATCGTGTGGAGGAGTTTCGTCGTGCGAGAGGCGCCCGCACTTTGATTCAAAACGCGACAGCCGAATTTTTCTGCCAAATCTGTTAGAGAGAAGAGAGGAGAGACAGTCGAGAGCACGAAAAATGCTCCGAAAAGCGTCGAATCATTAGACATTGAAGTAAATTAAGATAATACACGCTATTTTGTATTCGTTGCCAAATGATACGGAGATAAAGATGCTGCGACACATCTGACTTAGCTTCCCACGATATAAGACAACAAAAAAGCCACAAAAAATTTAAAACGAACAAAAAAAAACAAAAAAAAAAAACACACAAAGTATTAACACGCATCTTCCACTTCGAAGAACATTTACGACTAACTTACCACATACATATACGTTATATAAATATATATATATTATCAAAGTTCGTAGGTATAAGGCATATTTTTTATGTATGCTTTTTCTGTACGCGACGACAAAACGAAACTCGAATAAAGAGAAAGAAAAAAAAAAACAAAAAAAAATGAAAAATCGCACTATACTTGTATTACATTTTATTTGTTCGTAATTTCACATTTTCTTAATTCAATAATAATCTCAATTGTCTTATTGCCAAGGCGATCGATTCTATACAAACTCAATATTTTGTTCGTTGAACGGTCACAGGAAGAAATGTAAAAAAAAAAAAAAAAAAAAAAAAAACAATTTCTTATAATAATTCAGTCTAAATAAATTTTTCATTCAGATCATTTGTTTCCCAATTTCTGATCCGTATAATGTCAAAAGGGACACGGATATGTACATTTTTTATACCTCAGCTAAAGCTAAATTGGTTTACTGTATTTTCCAGTAACCGCTGTGAGCTTTGATCGGATACCGATGGCGCTTAAAGTTAAATGTACTTTTCAGTAGTTTTTAAATTAATTTTCATCATAGGAACGTTTTGCTTCTTTCCTAATCGTGTGACGTTGCAGCGATATTGATTACACCTCAATGCCGTCGTTTGATCTTTTTCCTTTTTTTATCAAACGCTGTTCAGCGTTCAATTGTGGAGGTTCCGTTCTTGTGTGCCAAACGTAAACCTTTGAAAGTTGAAAGATTTTTTTATTAAATTCTCGCTGAACGCAAAACGCGTCAAATTTCTTGTTAAATTTAATGTAATTTAATTTATTTTAATTTTTTGCCGATCACATCGATAATTCATTTACCTTCGTACACCCATCAGCCAGAGGCTCCAATTCGTTTCTAGTAATCATTTGTTCGAGTATTTCGGTTTCTTGGTATCCACCGCGCGTCTCGTATGAAAACCATGCGTCGTACTTCTCGAGAACTATCCGTAAGTTGATGGCGAATCCGGCCATATCGACTGGAAACGCTCTGTCGGGTTTCCACACCGCGTTGAAGCCGATTACTTTGTTTGTAGACCGATCGCAGATCGGTTTCTCGACCATCAATCCGCCTACGAGTCCCACCGGCCAAACACCGACCTTCTTTACCTTCTCCATCTGCAAACATTTTGTCAACTTTGTAATTATCATTTTTATTACGACGCAACGCGAAATCCAAATAAAATTGAGTTTAATTATCATTTATTTTTTATCTTAGTATCTTAGTAATTCGGAAAAAATTATTGTAATTGTTAATCCGAAACAAATTCGTTAAAAATTATTGTCCCCTCTGTGGACTTTAGTAATATATGCCATGAGTCGTGAATTTGTAATTATATTGTAAGAAATTTATCCATTTCGTTAAGTATTTAACTTCGCGTACTTTCTTTTTAAGAGAAAATATTGCCACTTTTCTCTTTGCCATCGGCGACCAAACGGTAAAACTTATCAGTTAACGTAATGAAAATAGAATATTTTCTCTCAACAACATCGCCTCGTATCTCTCATATCATCGTTTAGCTGCAATCGCAACGACAATATAGAAATTTACGTCGTCAATCAGTGGTTTCTACCGAAAATAACAAAAATCTAAGATTCCAATCAGTTATTAAATGTTACAATCAGCAATTCGATTCGTCGCAATCGTTATATCATTACAATAAAAAAATTATTTAATTAATAAAAACAATGAAATTATTAATTAATTTAATTTATAATATTATAATTTCATCATAGCGAATTTTCGGTAAAATTAATTACAAAACTATCCTATTGGAGAATAATTTAATGTTATCAGTTTTACCGACGTTACTGGAAAAATAAAAGGTTTTTGATCGTTTCTATTCATAGATAAATATGAGAAGTGTGATCTCACCTCGCGAAACAGCTTAACTGAGTAGGTGTTGTCGTCGTCCGCGAAATAAACGACTCCTTTGATGGTGTCGTTGACATTTTCTCGTATCCAACGAAGCGCCGCGTTCCGTTGCTCGACGCCGCGTGGTTTCTTCCAATTCGGATCGTTTTTTCCCAATTTGTAAGTCGACGGTGTGATCGCGTTAAGATGCGTGTAAACGAGACCGCTGTCTTTAAGAAGATTCGTTACGAGATCCGTTTTTGCGACGGAATCCTCAACGACAATCCAATAAAAATTTGGCACGTGAAGAAACGTTTGCGAGAGTCTCGTCAATTCAGCCTTTTGCACGGGTCTCGCGAATGTCGGCGTTATGGCGAATATCAATGGTCTATCTTTCTCGACTGGTTTTTCATCGAGAGACGATGATAAATGAGATTGCAACTGAGCAACAAGAAGCCCCTGATCTGCGACTACCGCATTGATATCTTCCAATGTTTCCATAGCGCTTTGCCATCGACTTCTCTCGAGGTAAACTGTAACAATAAAAAGCGAATTTCTTAACTGCGAAGTCCCATTCACATCGTCGAGATAACACGGAGTACGTGTAGACGATACGTGTTAATTACTTCATTATGTGAAGTGTTACGAAATTCTAACGAAAATAATGAATAAATACGAAAGAAAATTTTCGGAGAATTTTCATCAATTTCCTATCTATGTAATAAAGTTCATGGATACTTTCGAAAATTAAAGAAAGCAATCGAAATATTGCAAAAAAACAATCGAAAATCTTAAAACGAGTTTTTTCAACCCGCCCGGCCCGCCTGCGCAGAACGTATGCGCACCATGCGTCTACTCGCAAGCATCACAGTAAACACGGACGCCACGACAATATGAAATTCAGCAATTTTATCGATAATTGACACTCACTCATTACACCGGAAAATACGACAACGTAAATAATTAAGAGGAGCGGAAAGCCCCGACTACATCGAAAACCGTTCCACATTGTAACGTTGGGCGTCGTACGTTCGACGAGAGGCACGTCTCTGTCTCTCTTCATTGCTGTCACGCCATGACACTGGACTGCGATCACCGCGAGATGCTGTGCTGTGCGTGTGGCGGTGGGGAAGAGAAAGGGAAAAATAGCGAAAGAATCGTTTTTGTAACAGTGATTCACTAACTCATGATGATTCTTTGAATGAATTTACGTTAAATATGGAAATTAATTTCACGCGGTCATATGACTCGTTTTTTAACGCGACATTGTCGCTGGGACCACGAGGCATTTCTTCTCAACAAATGGAAAGAAATTTTTGAAAAGTTATTGTATTATAAACAAATAAACATAAAAGGAAATTAATTTGACCTCTTTGAACGTTAATTCAGTCATCATTTTTCTTCTATTACCCATTGTGACGCGTCTCAAGTTTTTTTCGAGTCTCAAATTTGCGTCACGCGGATTCCGATATTTTTTCCGAATTTCGCATTTTTTTGTATTGAAAATTTCACCGACGCTCCTGTAGCATAAGTTGTATATCATTTATCGGAAATGGGTATGCGATTCTTCGAAAAAATTAAGAAACTTGACGTTCGTTCTAAAGGAACCAACGAGAGAGAAACATCCCGCGTCGCATTCGATGAAATTGTTTCGGAATGCCTTTGTTGACAAAAAAAAAACATCATATCGGAAAATTAACTTACATACGACCAGATTTCGATGCGTTTCACGTCCCGCGTTGATTACGCGCTGAATGCGGCACATTTCTCGAAGGAAGATATATCGATCGAGATATCGCGACGTGTGGTACTATTTTTATTTTTTTTTTTTTCATTAAACACTATTTTATGATTGGGATAAAAAGTGCGTAAGGTTGATGCAACTGCAATAGAGTTTAAACACGAAAGAACCTTTAACAATATATTCTCTGTTTAACATATGCTCGTCGAAGATATTCCGTCTCGAAGGTACTTTTTCAAAAGCGTTTTACAGTTGCGCTATAAAGAAACATATATCTGTTGCCTTAACCGTGCAGAATGAAATAATAACCAATTGGACCCTTCGACTGTATTTTATCGGAGATCCCCCCCCCCTCCCCGCCCCATTCTTATATCCCTTGAAACTTTGGTGAAACAATCAATTCAGGAAGTCTGTAACGTAACTATCTGTACAATTATTATTTTTTTCATTATTATTTCAGTATTTTTCGAGTAATGACGCCGCCAAAATAAAATGTTCCATCAAAATCCTGACTACATATGACGCGACTCGATTAAAGACAAAAAAAAATTGCACAGTATGAAAAAAAAAATATATATATATATATAACACTGAATAGTCGTTGATTTACAACTAATCTGCTCGCTAAATCAATCGCATTTAATATTCAATTGATTAAACGAAAAAGAAAAGAGAGAGAGAGAGTGCGATAACGTAAATGTATAAATTACGAAATTCTCACATTATATCTTTAATAACGAAATCGCGATGTATTACACAAATGTTGAGAGGGCAGACAACGACGACGACGACGACGACACGGGTTAGCAAAATGAAATTGCATCGTTCTTCGGGAACGTTAGTTACGTCGTTGCGTCACGGGTCGAACAGGAAGGCGGTGTAACCCGCGAATTGCTTCGGTTGTGTTTTTTTTTTTTTTTTTTTTCTTTTATTTTGTAACAAAAAACAAAAAAAAAAAAGGTAACGGGCTATGCGACGGGATTCGTCATCGTGGTTTCGTATTTTTGTTTTCTCGTTCTCTAACCAATTACGAGACCGCATCCGAGTTTGAAGTCGGGTTTCGAATGATTCAACACTCCGCTAAGCGCGAGCGTGAATGGCAATGGTAGCAACTTCTTTTCCAATACCGCGGCGACCGTCCAATTCGAATCAAAACTTCCTGAAAATTGAGAAAACAGCAAAAAAATTAGAAATGTAAAAAAAAAAAAATCGACGAAAAATGATGCATTGATTTTGTCGATCGTTAACTGACCTTTGAAAACTAAATCCGCTTTGGGGAGATCGTATTGATAAGCTATAGTCGCAGTCGATTCTTGAACCCTCGCGTTCACCTCGAGTTCAGCCGATACTTGAAGATCGGAACTCGCTTTCTGATGAAAACAGAGGTGGCAGCCGGCCAAACCTGATGAGAACAATAAAATTTTATTAGACCGACTCTCACCGGAAATGTTGCTGAAATTTTTACGAAATTTTTTAAGACATACCGACGTTAGCGCTGATCGTGGAATCGCCGCTCGTGTAACGACCGACAGCCGAAACTACAGCGATGTGTCCACCGGGTACGGGACTCCGCTGATATGCTATTTCACCACCGAGAGCCAACGCGGGTGTTATACTTTGGAGATAGTGAGCGACGACCAATCCTGTAATAAAAATAAAATACAAACTCGCGAATCGAAACTTCGAAAGAATTTTGATAATTTGGAGTAATGCGAAAATTTGAAATTTTTTTCATCGATTTAATAACAATCGATTACGAATTATTTATTTTTTATATGTATCTTAAAGAAATTGTGTTTTTTCTGTCGCAAGAAGACATATTGTTAAATTTTCGCGAAATACGAGATGAAAGAGAAAGATATTGAGTTAAGAAGCGTCCGTACCGGTGCCGTTGATGATATCGGGATTTCCTAGCGTTAACGAAGCTGTGTAGGAATCTCCGCGATAATCGGCGGTCATCTGCACGGCAGTAAATTTATTGTTTTGCACTTGCGTCGCTAGTTTTCCTTTGAGTCGCGGAGCAAGTTGATGCAAAATATTGGCATTAAGATTGCCGGATGGATCCATGTCGCCGAGCAATACGGGATAAGCTTCCGTTGGCCCCGTCTGCTTTGTTCCAACATAAGTCGCTCCAAACCTGCGCGGTGATAAACGGTTAATAATCATTTTAATAATCGGAAACTTACGATTTGAATGAATTATTTTTTTATAACCGAAACTCACTTGTATCCGGATTGCATAGCGGAACTCAGCGTAATTGTGTGAGATATTTGAAAGTGATTGCTTAGTCCTTTGTTCAACAAAAGTCTGGCGCCCTCGAAATTCGTCGGGAATACATCTGCAAAAGAAGTGAAACTATTATTCTGTTTCTACACTAAACAATGATGAAATATAAATTATCAATTAATTTATAAAAAAATAATAATAATAATAAAATAATATATATTACAATTATTATTTTATTATTTAATAACCAAATGTATTTCGTCATTTTCAACGGGAAAAGCCATTTACAATCGTAATTCAAATATAATTTATGTAATTGATATTATAAATTATTATATTCCAATAAACGATTGTAAAGGTTTTTCCCATTGAAAATAACGAGATGTATGGTGATTATTCAAAAAATTATAAAAATTAGAGGAGAATAACAAAAAAAATTGTAATCATTCCATAAAGCAATTTAATTTGAATCTCTTGGTGAGTAAAACTTTTCTGAATACTTAATATTCTATAATAAGATTGATGGTTGATAAAGCGAAGAGAAAAGATGTGATTTTTTACTCCTCGTTGTGTAAATTGTTTTTCAATGAGAACTGAATTTTTTATTGTTTATCTGAGGCGATGGAAAAGGTAAAAACTTATGAATAGAACAATATTTAGCGTACGGATGAGAAACTCCGGTAACTCTAAAGAAATATGAGTTTCGATATTTTTATAGATGCAAAAATGCTTTTTGCACTGCGAGTTCTTTCCGTCACTGGAAATTCCATCGCTATACAAATTGTAATCCCAAATGATAATGTTACAAATCATTGTGAAAAAACGGTCCATGAGATTGACGAGTGAACGAAATATTGAAGTCTTAAAATATCGTCCGGTCGGAGACAAAATTCTTGAATACTGAGAAGGCTGAGAAAAATTGTTTTACAAACGAACAGGCAGTCCATTAAGGAAAATTTTTGTGTGCCCTATCAGGGAAAATGAATTACGAGTTGGCGATAATGATAACAATGTCGAGGGTCAAAGTTCCAAGTGATCTTTCGTTCGAAATACGAGCGATTTTTTTCGAACCATTCGGGATGATCGTCAAAAATTCGGCGAAACTCGTCTGACACGCGGTATATACCTTTGCAAAGCTTGTGAAGATCCTCGATAGTTCCGGGATTCTCGAGACGCACAGACGGCTCCGGGGGTCCAAAAATCCCCGATGGTGCCTCAGTTTTCCCGAGATTCGTCGGATAAGCCGTCGAAGGCGGCGGGGGTGGAGGTGGTGCTGAGGCCGCTAATACGTTTCCCATTCTTGAACGAAAACTTTTTTCTTCTTTTCAATAAAACCTCAAAGTTTTAACGACAGTTTGTTGGTGCGCGACGGACGAGTCGTTGATCTTCCTCGGAAAGTATCCCGTCGAATCTCTCCTTATTGACGATCTTTGTTATTTACAATTCGAGCCGTAACCGTAGCCCGTTCCTATCCGCGGTTATACAAGTCGGCGTGTGCACCGTGGGTCGCCATTTATAAAGGGCAACCACTGGCCATCGAGCGAGCCAGCGAGCACGAGTTTCCTCCGGAACAAATCCCGTTTTCATTGAAAATGTAAAAACAAAATTGACCGCGATGGCGAAGAGTTTTTAATATAGTGAGATGGTTTTCGTTTATCGTTTTCCGGATGAATATTCCATCGAATTATTGATAAATAGTCTACAATCGACGACATTTCTTATTTTACCGTAATTTTGGGGACAATAAGAAATGACTGGTAAATATGCGCGCGACGACCGTGCGCGCGACGTTGTCGTTGTGTGAAAACGAGCCTTTTTCCCAAATGTCGCCTTCCAGCGGCTATGATGGATCAGTAACCGATCCGCGTATCCCCGTTTTTTTGTTTTTACACCGTGGGGATATATGCCATCGTTGCCAGTGGTATATAAGTTGAAAAATTCATTAAAAATCCGTGATAAAAGATAATGACGGATACGACGATAATGCTGCGCTGCGTCGGGCCGGTATGTTATTAATCGAAAGTTTCGATGCTACGCGAGTAAATGGTGCCTCGTTCGTTCGAGGAAATAAACTCAAAAGAAACAAAAAAAAAAACGTAACGATATACAGCATATGCCTGACAACAAAACGTTGTAGTTGTGAGCGTCGTCTCGAGAAAACATCGGTTGTGTTTTTCATTTTTTTTTCGTTCTTTCTTACATTGTATAAATAACCGTGAATTTTTCCGAGATCTCGCGTGGGTTTTTTTTTACCTCCGTTATTAATTAACTTACAATGATCCGGGGGATCGTGGGTAATGCGAGACCAACTCGAAGAAAACGCGATCGCAGAGTGACAACCGGGTAAATTTAATTATTTCTTTCGCTATCGTGTCAAATAATCGACGAGACAAGAAGAAAAATCAACGTGTGAAGTTACAAGAGAGTGAGGATTTATTATTATCATTTAAAAAAACCGTCGAGATTTGTAACACGATAATAGTCGACGTTGATGGAACATTCCTGACAGATAAAGGGTAATTAACAATCGCGATTATTATATCGCAAATGTTATGTTTTCAAAAAAAAAAGTATATAGTTTTATTTTGTTTTTTATTTTTTTATATTTTTTTTTCCAGTTAAACCCGAGAAATGGGTAGTTCTTGGTGGCAGTGCACGGCATGCCTGAGAGCGCAGGAAGAGGATATATGCGAATTACAATTGAATCACTGTAATCTTTACGACGTACCGCCGGATGTGTTCATCTATGAAAGAACATTAGAGAAGCTCTATCTGGATGCTAATAGAGTAAATTATTATTTTGGAGTAAAATGTTAAAAGTAAGAAAAATTAATAAAAACCAAAAAAAAAATTTATTCCTCAGATAAAGGATTTGCCGAGGCCATTATTTCAGTGTCACGAACTTCGTGTTTTGTCACTGAGCGACAATGAAGTTAGCGCTCTACCACCCGCCATAGCTTCGCTAATAAATTTGGAACATTTGGATCTCAGTAAAAACAGTAAGTAATAAAAAAAAAATAAAAAATTATATCGCGTATAGCAGAAAAAAAATCTGTTTTTTTTTTCCTCAGGTATAAAAGAATTGCCGGACAGTATAAAGGAATGCAAGAATTTGCGTTCAATCGACATCAGCGTTAATCCATTTGAACGTTTTCCCGACGCGGTAACGCATATCGTTGGCCTCCGCGAATTGTACATAAACGACGCATACATAGAATATTTGCCGGCGAATTTCGGCCGTTTGTCAGCGCTGAGGACCCTCGAGTTGCGGGAGAACAATATGATGACGTTACCGAAGAGTATGAGCCGTTTGGTTAATCTTCAGAGACTCGACATCGGAAATAACGACTTTACCGAGTTGGCAAGTTATCGTAATTAATCTCGTTAGTTACGAAGAAAAAAAATGGTATTGAAATGAATAATGATTATTGGTAAAATTACAGCCGGAAGTCGTTGGCGATTTGACGAATCTCACCGAGTTATGGATCGACGGTAACGACATTCGTCGTATACCTGTGAATATCGAGCAGCTTTATCGCTTGAATCACTTCGATTGTACGATGAACGCAGTGCACTTGGTACCCGCGGAGATACAAGGCTGGCGGGACATATCGATTATGAATTTTTCCTCGAACGAAATTTATCAACTTCCCGATTCGCTTTGTTACTTGCGTACGATAGTAACGCTTAAAATTGACGACAATCAATTGAACTCACTGCCCGTCGATATCGGACAAATGTCGAGTCTGGAGGAGCTTATAGTTACTAAGAATTTTCTTGAGTACCTGCCATCATCAATTGGACTGTTGCGGAAACTTCATTGCTTAAACGCGGACAATAATTATCTTCGTTGCCTTCCACCGGAAATCGGAAGTTGTACGGCACTCTCGCTTCTCTCATTGCGTTCGAACAATCTAACCGCCGTACCACCGGAATTGGGTCATCTATCCTCGCTGAGGGTTCTTAATCTCGTTAATAATTGCATACAATTCTTACCCGTTTCGATGCTCAATCTGACGAGTTTAAAGGCACTTTGGCTGAGTGACAATCAGAGTCAACCGCTTGTACCGCTTCAACAAGAATTTAACACCGAGGAGGACATGATGGTACTCGGCTGTTTCATGTTACCGCAGAAGCAACGCCAGGAACTCGAGCGTAAGTTTCTCCCCCTTCTATTATATCGATCCTTCTGTATACTATTTCGAATTATAATATCTCGTAACACGCTGCACAGTCAACGAGGCGGAGGAGGATGAGGAATGAAATGGTAAAGTAGATACTTTCGGGAGAATTTTTCAACGCCTAATGTTACGCGTTATGCGAATTTGATTGTGTGGAAAAGCGAACGGAGGGGTTTTTGTTATACGCGCGGATCAATAATTCGGAATATCGTGTACGCCTTGTTTAGAAATGGAGCAGGCAGTGGGTCCGATTTCCGGTTCGATAGTCGGAACTGGAAGGAGAATATGTTTTGCCGCTGAAGTCGAATCCGAAGTTCCCCGACAACTCCATCGTGCACCAACCCCGTATCCAAAAGAGTTACGAAACCTCGCTAGACACGCCCGCAACCTTCATCATCAGACTGCGCACGATCAGAGGGTTCGTTAATTGATTCGATTACTCTTCCGTGATAAAGGGACAAAAAAAAAAAAGAAAAAAAAACGAAGTATCGTGTCGTCGTTTCAGGTCCAAGCGGAACGTGAGACTATTATCAAAGAAGCTGTTGTTGCGAAAGCGACACCGATTTTAGGTGTTGCGCTGAATAAGGTTGAAAAAAATTTTATACGAGGAAAAGAAAGTAAAAAAAAAACATTTTCTTTTTACATTTATGTTTTTTTTTTTATTGTCAGAATCATCCTGAAAAATGTTACAACAACAACGGTTCGGTGGATCAAAAAACGGACGGCATCGACGGTGACTCGAACGACGATGCAACGCGTACCGTTATCGCGAAAGAGATGTCCCCCGAGATCCGTCAAGCAAAATGCATACGGAATCCAACTTGCGAATATTCGACGAGACCACCGACGATCGCGGATTACGTAAATTCGACATGGAAACCGGACGAGTATTCAAAAACTAATACGGCGAAAATTGTCGAATCGGAGAAACTCGCTGAGCCTTTTAAGTACGTTACGCCGGATTCGAGAGTCGCTGATCGTATGAGCGTTCAAACGTCCAAAGGCAATCAAGTACCACCGGCACCGCCACCTTATCATATTGCTGCTGCGTTTTCGAAAAAAGCGGCGCTCTTCCAGCAATTTAATAACGGTAATGACGACAATATCTTTCAATAGAAATAATTAAAACAAATTTCATGGTTTTTCCAGTTGCGCGACTCGACGATACATCGGGACAATCCGTTCAATCGCCGCAGGTCTCGAAATCGAATTCGCTTTCGCACAGTCAGAGCGACAATGCGTCTCACATAATCGTGATGAACGATTGCGAAATAGGTCCGCGAAATTCTCTCGACAACGGTAGTCGAGCGTTGACGCCGGCGGAGATGGAAAATTCCGAGACTATCGTCGACACCGATAGAGCGTCGAAACCGAGCAGAATACCGCGTATATTGCGATCCAAGAATATCGAAGGCTCGAGTTCGGACAACGATTCATCGATGGATAAAACGGCATACGCATCGATCGAAGATTATGAGAGATCGAAGCCACCGCCGTCCAACATACCGACGTCGCCGATCACCGGAAAGAAGTATCGAAGTCCGTTGTCGCTGCAGTCAAAATTGTCCGATCTTTCGTCGAAGCGTAATCCACGAAACGGCAACGTCACGTGCGACGAACTAAACTCGCGTAACAGCCCTAACGGATCGATCGACTCTTACGGCGGCGCGTCGATCACCAAAACGGTGGGTAACGAACACACGGAAAAATCGCATGGAAAAGCTTTGTCGTTGTTGCCGTTTGTTAGTGAAAATTTTGTCGAGAGGCAAAATCCTCGACGCGACACCCAATGGACGACATCGCTCTCGACAAGTGTCGAACGATTGGCTGTCAAGATTGACATCGACGAATGCGATAATAATTTGTCGAGTAGCGCGAGCGATTCGGCAAGAAAGCCGAAATACAAATGGATGTTTGGACAGCACAAAAACGTAAACGTGGTATGTCATTGGGAATGATTAGGGGAGCTTTCGCGTCTTAGCTCTTGCTATATAGTAGGCATCGAATCTGCATCGTCTACCGAACGACCGCGAATCGCGACATCGTAAGCTTAACGTTATTTATCGTTTAATCAAATAGCGCTTTGTTTTTTTTTTCTGTATAAAAAAAAAACACACATCTTCACACGATTAACATTTCAAACGCTGCGATTCATTAACCGTGGGGAACAAATTTTCTACAAATCGATGGACCGCAACTAATTTTCTTTGCAGTATTTTTTTTTTTTTTCTATAAGTTTTTCTTTTGAAAAAATAATGCATTTTTATTTGCGTCAAACTCAATGTTTTCACGACTTTGAATGTTCTCTTTCTACAGAGGCTTTTTTTTTTCTTTTCTCGATGTTCACAGCTGCCGGTTCAAGTTAGAAAAAATCCGGGCCTCGGATTCAGCATCGCCGGTGGGATAGCCGGAGCCGAAACGGCAAGTTTTTCCTACGATTTCATCAGCGAATATTTTTTAAATGCAATCTTATAGATTTTTTTTCGTTACGCAAACAGGGAATCATCGTGACAAAAGTGAATCCCGATGGACCGGCGCAAGGCACGCTACGTCCAGGTGATAAAATCCTTGAAGTCGATGGAATAGATTTTACAAAGTCCGATCACAACAACGCTGTAGCCGTTTTGCGGGCCACCGGAGCTGTTGTGTCGATGATGATCAGCAGACATCAATAGAATCCTCGCGCAATCATCTCAGCGATCCGCTAGATTTTTCGAAGGCCACGATACACATCACGCACATAACTCGCACACCTCCTTTACCCAGACTGAGTAGAATATATATATATATATATTTTTTTTTTTCCCGTGAGAAATTTTTTTATTTCGATCGGCATTCGAAAAAAACAAAAAGCAGAAACTTTTTTATTTCTCGCGTGAAGAGAATGCTATTTTCAAAAACATATACGATCCAAGACCAATAGGCAGTGAATTATTTTTCTTTGTCGTAAAAACGTATACAGGCTTTTCTCAAACTCATTTCAGAGTTTTTAAGATAGTTCTGTCGCCTCGTGTTCATTTCGCATAAGTTCGAGAAAAATTACAGAAAATAGCTTTGAATTTTGTGATTTTTCACGCATTTGTTTTATATAAAAAAAAAAAAAAATTCAAAGCAAATTGAAAAAGTTGAAAAAATTCATACGTGTTCAGAAAAATGAATGAATCATTTTCATTAAAAAAAAAAGTTGGATTTCCGGGGAATTTGTTGACCAATTAATTTTTTCATCAATTTGTTAATAACATTTTGGAATTATTATTATGCAAAATTAATCTTTTCAGGACCTTTAAAACGCATGATTTTTTTCAGATTTTTATACCATCGAGAAGTATTTGCAATTTTCTCTAATTTTTTTCTAACTTATGCGAAATGAACACGAAGCGAAAGCACCATCTTAACGTATATGAAAAAGAAAGCAAAACAATAATTGAGACATTTTTCGAGTGTAAAGAAAACAATGCAGTTGCCTGTTGGAAAAATTCGATGTTTTTTCGATTATTTTCAAGATTGATAACAAATTACGCACATTTTTGTCCTCTCGCTGCGCACAATTGCGTGTCATATATTATATATATACATATATATATATATATATATATATAAATTAAAATTGAGAAACGCGAAACTGGTTCGTTCTCTTTGACCGTTCTAGCTGACGATGTGCCAGAAAAAAAAAATATTTATTAACAATATACATGCATATTAACAAAACAAAAAAAAATATATATACACACAAGAATTTATATGATATAGTTATTCGATTAAGAAGTAGAAAAGAAAAGAAAGAAAACAAAAATATTCTTCTATGTGCCGTACTTTTACTGAATATATAATGTTATAATACGTATCGCACTGTTATCAACGGTATAGATACTTTATGACTGGTTACAGATAATTTAGAGATTCATAAATATTATGGCTTTGTATTTTTTTTGCTCAATATCGTAAGTTTTCTTTTTATTATTATTATTATTATTATTGTTACATTTGCTTCGTTTGGACCGTTAAAAATGGTTGTGTCGCGCACGTGATTTTTTTTATAAAAATTATTTCACTTTTGACTTTTTATTTAACTTGCCATTAGACATTTTTTTTTTTTTATATTTATTTTCGTTGTATTTTTTTTAATAAGTTAGATGCATTTATTATGCCAATTTTACGGACAGATATTAGCAAACGTTAGAGTCCTTTGCATGAGCGTTATAGAACAATCGCATAAACTGCCATTAAAAAATCGTATACCGTCTTCTTAGACGTCTCGCATTTTTTTTTTTAATTTTTCGTTTGTATCGAATGTTTTTTCATTCTAATAGTCAGTTGATAACAAAATAATACTATAAGCCCCCCGCCTCTTCGCTAACGTTAATTAGATATTACTTGACTCTACTTTTCTCGATTACGACAGTACCTAATTACCGAGTGTCACTCACGGGCAGAATAAAAGAAAATTGAAAATTAATAAGCGGAGGCAACAATACTACAAAAATCGACATTAATGGAATTCTTAAGCTTCGGACAAACCTTTTAATCACAAATGTTTAGTCTGCATTAGTGGCGGTTACGAGTTGATAGCAGGTTCGCTGCTTCTCCTTCGAGAATCCAAGTTACTCTTTTTGCTTTATCATTGTTAACACAATATTTGTTAATTTTTATAACGAATGTTTTTTCTTCCATCGATTTGCAACTCAATGAAAATTCTATTGATTTTTACTATGTTGCGATACGATATGCGTCGTTAGAAACAAAAAAAATATATAGAAAATGAAACTTTTATTTGTTTCGTTGCGAATGCATCAAATCTTAAAATAGAGACGATAAACTCCGTGCGGCGGTGAGAATATACTTTCGATTTTGCGCCGCAGCATTGAACCTGTTGAAGACTTGGCAACCGTTGTAGTTTGCCGTGTTTGTTTTTTCCATGGAAACTTATTCTGTAGTAAATATATCAACGTAAAGATATAAAAACGTCGAGCGATATATAGAGACGCGAATGAATGGTTGTATACGCTATAGAGAAGAAAAAAAAAAGCACATACAAGTTTGATCGCTCGAATGATCGGCGATTAAATGTTAAGACAGTAATATAGAAAATCGATGAAGCAATAGATAAAGAAAAAAAAAAAAAAAAATTCAAATAACGTCGATTACCGCATCTATACTCGTTAATTGACACCGACGCGGCGACGATATATGTGTTTTATATTAAAGGTATAAAGAAAAAAAAAAAAGAAAAAAAAGACGTAACGAAGGGAAAAGTATCGAATGCCGCCAAATATCAATCATCTGGCAGCAGTTTTCTACTTTTTGCCTAACGTTCAATATAGATCCCTAGTCATACCTCGAATGAATTTTGTCGCGCGAGTGATGATTTTTCATTTCCGACTGTGTACTGTGTATTACGTATATTTATTGTGTATTCTCTCTTTACCAATAGCGCGAGAATACTCGGTGATATTTTTCTTCGTTATAAAAAAAAAATGAAAAAAAAAAAAAAAAAAAAAAACAGTAAAGATATTCGGTTAGGCAAATAATTCACGCTACTATTATAGAATCGATGCACAAAAGAAGTTCGGTATGGATATTGCGAGATTGGAGTAATATGAAATAAAAAAAAAATAAAAAAAACGATACAAAACTAATAATCATGTTACACGGGTGAGATTTTGGAATTTAAGATATTGCCAATGAATGTCCGCGAAAGCGAAGAACACGAGGAAAGGTTAAAAAAAAAAAAAAAGAAGAAAAACATTGTAAATACATTTAATATTCACGGACCACGTATCGAAGTACGTTGTTTCTACTTCTCCTACTCCAACTAAACAGACTGACTATACGTTTTCAATCATTTGTATATCTAAAAAAAAACATAATAATAAAGTAGCAAAACGTGTTGAGTGGATACCGATACACACGCGATAAATGAATAGACACCACATATCGCGTGATCACGCGATTGAGTTTTGCGAATGGAAAAAATACAAATTAATAAAATTGTAAATAAATAAGCAGGTGAAAGAAATGAAGTCGTGTAAATCTATTAAGTTTTTTTTTTTCTTCGGTAAAAAATTTATTATTCCTCTTGTAAAAGTTGATATAAATGCAACGAGATGACGGAAAAATGTTTAAAAAAAGTTTCCTTTTGTTTTTTTTTTGTTTTCTCACAGTGACAAAATTAGATGGGATGGATTTTCGACGAAATATTTCCATCGATTGGAAAACTTTGCCATCGTAACACCGTCGACTACTCGATGATCCGCCGCCCAACTCACTGTTAGAATATCTGCGGCTATTACGTTCTGCGACGCGTCGAATTTTGGCAATTTTTGGATTTTTCCGACTGCACCGATGACTATCTGTGGCGGGAGGATCACTGGCTTCGTGTAAGTACCGCCGACCTGTAATTGTTAACGTAAAAACAAAAAAACGTTTTTTCAAAAAATTTTAATAAAAAAAAAAAAAAATAAAAAAATTGGGAAACGAAATCTTACCACACCGATGTTGGAGAAAGCGAAAGTTCCACCAGTCAAATCATCCAACGGTATAGCCGATTTTTTGCCGAGTTGCTGAAGTCTGTTTAATTCCTTTGCGATTCCAACGATACTGAGATTTTGAACGTTTTTAATGTTCGGTACAACGAGACCTTCAGGTGTATCCATAGCGAGACTTATGTTGTGCTCTTCGAATATCTTCAGTGTTTCCGAATTTTCGTCTACCCACGCGTTCAATCGGGGAAATTCATTGAGAGCTCTCGAAATAGCTTTGACGAAAAATGGAAGAAAAGTCAAGTCGACGCCTTCAGTTGCCTTTGCGAAATTCTTTACTTCGCTTCTGTAACGAACGAGCTTCGTGACGTCGCATTCGTCGCTATAAACAAAGTGCGGTATACTCTGAAAAAAAAAAAAAAAATCATTTAACGCTCCATTGAGCTTCGATTATAATATAAAAATTTATATTTTCTTAATAAATGAATTACGAGTGCGCGGGTCATCGTTTTCCACATGTGTTTCTCGTAGCCTTTCAATGTCTCGATTTTGCTACCCTCAGTGACTTTGTTGATCTTAACATCGATCGATTTACTCGATTTTTTCTCCAAATAAGCGATCATATCCTCTTTAAGAACCCTTCCAGCCTTTCCGGTGGCAACGACATTTCTAAGATCGATGTTATTTTCCCACGCGATCCTTCGTACCGCTGGGGTCGTCGGGATCGTCGTTTTATCCTTTTTATTCAGAGTCTCATTAGGCTTCGTCGTCACTGCTAAAGTCTCACCGGCTTCGCGTCTTATTTCATTATCACTCGTAATCCCAAGCGCTTCGTCTTCCAACTCAATATCCACCAAAGGATCACCGACGAGCGCAGTGTCGTCGATTTTATAA
This sequence comes from Cryptus armator, assembly GCA_963971235.1. Classification (NCBI taxonomy): domain Eukaryota; kingdom Metazoa; phylum Arthropoda; class Insecta; order Hymenoptera; family Ichneumonidae; genus Cryptus; species Cryptus armator. The sequence goes on along the minus strand of OZ020242.1, from coordinate 9,659,262 downwards.
TGCAACGCTCTTACGTGACCGTCGTAACGACTCGTTATCGTTACCGATGCCTTGTCGCTTTGCACCTCGCATATTTGATCGAATTGCGCTACTTTGTCGCCCGGCGATACAAACCTAAGACAATAAATTCGTCATAAATTCATTAATATTTGATTTTTTTTTCTTTTGATTAAAAAAAAATTGCTGAAAATTTAATGTACCGACAGTGAAAGTTTTTATGCATAAATTGGTGCATTAAATTTAATGTACTATTGTGATGAAAAATAAATATATAGTGTATTAAAAAGCGTAGTTGTTACTCTCCATTTACTCATTTACTTTAACTTTACTATAAAGTACTTTAATTGCAATAAATTACTTTAATTTCACTGTAAAATGCATTAAAAAAAAATGCAGAATTTGTAATTTCTTTTTTTCGCCATGTCATTTTATTATTACGGAATAAAAAAAAATTCAGAATTTATCATTTTTTTTTTCTTTAGTGTAAAAAAAAAATTGCTGAAAATTTAATATACCGACAGTGAAAGTTTTTTATGCATAAATTGGCAGATTAGATTCGAAGTACTATTGTGATGAAAAATGAATCTATAGTGTATTAAAAAGCGTAGTTGTTACTCTACATTTACTCATTTACTTTAATTTCACTGTAAATGGCATTAAAAAAAATTGCAGAATTTATAATTTTTTTTTTTTCGCAATGTCATTTTATTATTACGGAATAAAAAAAAATGCAGAATTTATAATTTTTTTTTTTTCGCAATGTAATATTATTATTACGGAATAAATAAAATAAACTCGCCATTCCTTGAGCGTAACTTCTCGTATTCCTTCTCCGATATCCGACAGCTTGAAAGGTACGACAGTTCCGTATTTCGTTGAACCGAGTGATAGAAATCGATGGCTCGTTGTATACACGCCTTTACCCTGACGGCAGACAAAATAGGCTCATCGAATCGAGAATACGCGCATTCGCGAGTCAACTAATTTCAACAATTTTCTTTTATATCTATTATTTCACATTCGAGTATTTATTACCAGTCGTGCGAACGCCGAAAGGCCCAAAGTTAAGGCCATTCTTGCAGCTGAATTTCGCTTCCACGTTGAAACAACGACGAAACACCGATTAAACTATCGATAATTACGAATTTTCGGAGCACGAAAAAGAAAAATCGTGCCTACCGTCGGCCGAACACGTGTGACAATTTTAATCGATCATTCCGCGGCTCGTTTCGCCGTTGGATTATTCACCAATGACGAGTATAATAATATTCCGTCATGAAATTCATTGTTGCGTAACGTGGAACGCGTCGAGTCAATAACAGCGATAAGAGAAGCATACGTTGGCGGTTCACCCAACAAGCTTTTCGTTACTTTCGCTTATCGTAAGCCTCTTCGTTATTTTCGGTACTTCACTCGTATGTATCAGGAGAGAGTAATATCGAACGTTCGGTCGAAACAAACAATGGATTTGGTGCGAAAATAAATAGAGACGAATTTGTTGTTATACCTCAATCCTCTTGTGCATCGATATACCTTTCAATTTTATTCAACATTCGAGTATAATAACAAGCATCTCTGTGGTAATGATATATAATTATAATAAGATCACAAACATCAGTGATATTGCGCCTCGTCGAACGTAATTTAATCTCTCGCGATCGTACGTAACGAGGAAAAAAAAAAATTCCAATATATTTAGTACATCCAGTATACCGTGTTTAATAACTCTGTTTTTTTTCTCTCGCTTCCTTTGTTTTTTTTTGTTTTTTTTTTTTTTTATTTCAATATTCAATAGTCGGATGAGAGGTCAGTTTTAATTTTCATTAACGTCGAGTCCTCTAATACAAAATTAATAATACGCGAAACTTTGCGTTATCATTAATTGTTCGATAATAATTCATGCGGTGCTGTTTTTTCGGTCGATCTATATGATTAAATTCTTTTTTTTAAATTCATTCTCGTTAAGTCACGACTCTCCCATATTCAATACAGTGGGACCTCTGTTTTCTTCACTTCGCTTAACTCAACCGCCCACTTATTTCAACTCGTTACCATGGCTACGATTTCGCCCAACTGAACTTCCCCTATCGTCCGTTCACCCCACTGCAAGCGCAAAATGTACACTACGCACGCGCAGAGTTACGCCGTGACTCTCTGTATCTACGGGTGCGTATATCCCTTCTTTTCCCTACTGACAGCAACTGACCGAAAGTGGGGACCACAGGGGAGATACAGAATAGCGAAAGTCGCCGATCTCGTCGAGTTAAGAAAACGGGGGTTGTACCGTAGTATTTTACTCGTAACTCTTTCAACGAAGAAATGTAACAATATAACTTAATCATCTAAAAACAACGATAAATCATTTATTTCTGATACGTATCGATAAATTTTCGTCATTAGGTCGGTCAATCGTTAAAAATTTTGTAGGCCGTTCGAGACGTCGTTTTTTTTTAATACGTTACATTTTTTTTTTTTTTTTTTTTTTTTTCGTGTGCCCATCACCCATTTTCGTCTCCCGAATGGCGGAAGCTTGAAAAATAATAATCGTAATAGATCGTGCGTGCAGTCTATGCGATTAATCACGTTTCACAACACATGTACATTTGCTCAACAGTAACAATAGGCAACGACGACGATGAATTTCGAATAGTTGTTTATGTTTAATGATATCGATAGTGCGCGAACGATGAGGCCCCATATAAGACATAACACATTTTTCTGCGCTTTCATTTAATTTCTTTTGGTTTCATTTTTTTTTTTTTTTTTTTTTTTTTTTTTTTTTTAATATAATTCACACGACAATTTGTTTTTCGAGTCGGGATTATCGACGGTTCTCTAATAATCGTACATCTAAACCCACGCGTCGAACTTTATCTAAACAAGATAATTAATATATATTGTTTTTTTTTCTTTTTTTTTTTCATAGTCACTCGAGACTACGGTATAAATCGTATTTTTTCTACTCAATTTACACATAGCACACTCGTTTTTAAACGACAATTTATTGTTGAATTTCTTTAACTTGACTAGAGTCACTATCGACAGTACTGGTGTAAAGTTGGAATAGTTGTTTTTCATTTTTTTTTTTTTCAAAATTTCTCGAATATCTTTTAAGATTCAATCGATTTCGAAGGTATCGACGCGCGTAACTTTATTATAAACAAAATTTTACAATGATAAAAACAAAGTTGCGAGATCGAGTCGAATTTAACAATATTCCATATTTATAGCAGTCGCTAAATCGATAGTCGACGAACCGCTGGTGCATTTTTAATGCATCACTCGCCAAAAGTCTTCTCGTCTCATCGCTGAGAGTATTTTCTTTTTGTCTCTCGTCTCGAGAAATTGCAGCCACATCTATATCGGTGGGGGTGTTGGGAGGGAAACGGAAATTCCTAGAGTTGGGCAATTTGTTCGTTGTTGGTTTGGTTCGAGGCGTTGGTGGAAGCTATCGAGATTTCGGTGACGCCGAGTGAGGTTTGTACTACAGCGCAAAGGGCACTTCGCAATGGGACATGTTCGCTTCCAGTCTCGCATCCGGTGTCTGTAACACGAACAGTTGTTTTGGATTAATAAAGAAAATAGAAATATTACGCAGACACAGAAAAAAAATCGATTGGATCGACTAAATCGGCACTTTCGGGTGGCGAAATAAATGTATTTTATTTATTGAAAGAATATAATTGTTATAGTAAGAAAAAAAAGTAGTGAATTTAAGCGGAGAGAAACCTTTAACGTCTTCAAAAGATCGAGAATTTTGCAAGAAAGCAGCAAATGGAGAAGAATAACTTTTCGAAGAATTTGAAGGCAATTGAATAGCGTAAGAATCGCTGATTGTTAGCCGGAAAGTCATTAAAATCGTAAAATTTTTACTCATCAAAACTTTAAACGCGTTTTTCTCAAAACTGCATTTTCAAAACTGACGCGATATAGAGCTGAAAAACTAATCGACCGATTACGATGAAATTTGGTATACATATTTCTAACTTTATTGTCTAAAACACAAACCAAAATATTTTTGAAATAAAAAATATGTATTTTTTTCAGAAAATTCAATATTTTTGTTTCAAAGCGTATCATTTCATCAATTTTCAACATTTCTCACTTCTTCTTGGTTTATATTCTGCATATGAGAGTTAATGAAAGAAAAAACATCGTTGATTTTTTTTTTCTTTTTTTTTTCACATTATTCCAATCGACGCTACATGTCACATCGTCTAACGACAATCACCGCCACCGGTACGAAAGTCCGTGCAGTTCATCAGCCATTTTTTTTTAATAAAAAAACGCGTAATAATAAAAAGTCATAATAAAAAAAATACCCAAAGTTTCGAAAAAGTTGAAAGAGTTATTAAAAAAAAAAAAAAAATCATGAAAATCAGAATTTTTTTTCTCGATTGAAGGGTATCTCTCATCTTAACTATCAGTTAGTACGATAAACTGGGTGTTTCTTCCAATGATTTAGCCGATACAACCGATTCTATTTTCTCTCAGTGTAGACACGCCGAAGGATTAATAGTTTTTACTGACATTTGGTAACGGATGATGTACCGAGGCTGCTTCCCTGTTTCTTGAAAGTACTCCCTCCCATCGTGACTTTGCCACGAATATTTTTGTCCGGTTGGAAGACGATAATGTATACCTTGGGAGAATATAGGCACACAAGTGTGACCGAGGCGCTCAAACTTATAGCGACGCACAAAGTCGTTATCTGTGTCTCATGAGCGTTTCCCGTGCCAAAGTAGATCGGCACGAATGCCAACCATATGATACAAGTGGTGTACATAGTAAAACCAATGAATTTGCTCTCATTAAAGTTCTCCGGTATCTTTCGGGTTTTAACCGCGTATATCGTCGATACAGCGATCAAACTCGCATTGTACAATTGGGAGAATAAAAAGCTCATGTCTTGTATGTTGCACTTTAGAATGACCTGTCGACGATCGGGATAAAAGTGTCTGGTACCCGGTGGTTCAACGATCATCCAGACGAGGGTGAGAACTACTTGAAAGGCTATAAGAGCCGCGGCAATGCACACTTGCGAAGTTGGACTTATATAACGCGGTCTCACAGCCGATCTCGATGCCGAATCGAAGATTCTCGCTATCCTGTTGGTTTTCGTCAACAGAGCACCGTACACCGCACTGAAACTAACACCGACACCAAAGCGTTGCAACACGCAGGTGACGGTCGTCGGACTTGCGAGCAACAGAAAGGTGTTTAGATAACAAACGAGGACACCGGCAAGTAGTATTATCGTTAATTCACGACCCGATGCCCGTACGACCGGTGTGTCTCGATGCTGAAACATTAAACCGGCGACCGCGAGGGTCGCGACGATACCGAGGCAAGAAATCACCGCGGGCGCTATGGCGAACGCGCTGCTCCATCTTATATGCTTAACCGGAAGTGGATAACATCCCCGCTTATCCGCATGAGGCCAATAACCCGGTTGACAATCCTTGCAGGTCTTCTCGTCGTAAACGTATTCGTACTCTTCGCAACGATCGCACACCCAGCAACAGGTGTCACCCTGTTGCTTTCGTATCATTCCCGGTTCGCAGGGCAACGAACATGCGGATATCGGGATCTCGTCGGTTCCTTTTGCCCATATTAAGTCGTCGGTCTTTAAATCGAGACGGTTGTACCATTTGCCGACCACCTGAAAACAACATACATATATTTATTAATCAACTTTTCAAACTCCACGCATCGAGAACCTCACTTACCCGATAATAATATCCGTTCGCACCGCTCTGATTTGCCTTTTGAAAGTTGAGAATCTCGTACCGCGCCAAGCCGTCGCCGTGCTCGTCGAACTTGACCTCACTTCCGGCTGAATCTGAATAATAATGTTATCGATTTTTTTTTGTTGCCTCATCGAGAAACCTTTAGTTTCGTTGACATTTTTTTTTTTACTGATTTTCGTATCAAATTGATTTTTTTTTAATTTTCGATAAATTTACTTGAAATATTTTCATCAAATTCGACATAATTATTCGAATTTTCGAAAAATTGAACATTACAAAATTTTCGAACGACTTTGACATTTCTTTTTTATTTTTGATGACTTTTTCACAATGTCTGGTTGATTTGATATCGTCTTTCAAATTTTCAAAAAATTCAACATTTTCTATTGTCATTGATTTAATTTTACATGTTTTTTGTTTTTTTTTTTTCAAAATTAGCGAAAAACGTGTGGTTGCGTTTTTCGTTCAGAATAATCGAAAGATGAATAAAAAAAACAATACGATCTCAAATAAACGATGTTAGTGACATTTTGTGACATAAATGTGATGAGAGTCGATGTAATCCTTCGCGGTTCCTCCTTATTTTCCACGATTCTCGAAGCTTTCTCTACGCGAAAGCCGAAATTGATTAGCATACGTTCTCGTAGAGGGAACATCGCGGAAAAATAATAATAATGAGGGAGAAATGTGCAGATGGAAGCGATTCTTCGTTGCAATCTATTTTTCTATAGAAAATATGAATAATTTCTATGAAATCATTGTATGTATAAACGTTAATAATAACGCTGGACGGATGGTATATAATAATAAATGGTGTGGCATCGCTTACCCGTAAACGATACGTTGAGGAGGTATCTCTTGTAAAAGGTTCCCTTGTCGTAATTTATCATCGCCGGACAGAGGGATTCGCTCTTTCCGCACAAATCCCTCTGGAGATTGTGTAGCGCGAGGGCGAACGCGTATACAGCATCAACGACGAATTGGACCTTTGATTCTTGTTCGTAACCACTGGCAGCGGTGAGACGCAACTTCGACTGGCAAACGTTGAGGGATCTGTTGGTAACGAGGGGAACGTTGATCCTCAGTGTACAAGCGAATACCTCTTCCCAGTACTCGCCGAACCATGGATTTCGACGATTCCCTTCGGGTGTAAGGGACGCCATGTAATCATCGAAACCCGGTATATTTTCCGATTGTAATTCAACGGTTATAGCACCCTCTGCTTCGTCCTCAAGTCCCTCCACCAATTTGTTCTGTCTTCCCCACCCGTCGCTCGCGATCCATTGAAAGGGCTGACTGAGATTCGATCTTCTCGCCGCCTCGAGAATTCTACGCGCGTCCTCAGCCCTCGTGAATAATACGACGGCTCGTGCGTTTGGCTTTTTCGACAATCGCTGAATTATACTATCGAATACCTTGTCGTTTGCTGCGCTCGGTACTTTTTCTGCTGCTGCTATACAAACGTTTCGTTCCGTTGCTTCTCTGGTGAATACCTTACGTGTATAAAAATGGTGTAGAAAAATTGAGAAAAAATTATCGATCGTTAAATGACTATAAAAAAAAATTGATGGTAATTTAATTTACTGATACTGGAAGTGTTTATGCATTAACTGGTACATTAAATTTAATGTACAATAGTCATGAAAAATTGATGTTATTTTGCAGTAAAATTAAAGCAAATAATTGGATTCAAAGTAATTTCATCATAAAAAAAAAAAAATCTTAAAAATACAGTATCGACGACACTTTTTAAAAAAACGTCCATCAGTATTTCATAACAATTGTATGTCAAGTATAATGTACCCGTTGATGAATAAAAACTTCCACTGCCAGTATAATAAATTTTCAGAAATGTTTTCATAAAATGATAGATTTTCCACGAAATTCCATTTACCTCGATGCCATATTCCCCGTAAGATCCTTCCGAGTATACGGTCGAAACGTACGACCAATTGGCGCTCTTGACAACGTCGACGAGGGCGATCGATTGAAACGTGTCGGGTGGCACCGTTCTCGCAAAGTAATCGAATCTCGTTTTGTCGCTGAGTGCTTTGGCGGTCGAGGCGGGCGATATTTGCGGTATGTGAAAGAGTCTCAACAGATTGGCGACCTGCGATTAGAATCTTGTCGTTTAAATACATTCCAATCTCTCGTATGGTATATGTCGCATACCAAAAAGAAAAAAAAAAAAAGAAAAAGAAAAAAAAAATCGACACTCACTTGAAGCGAAACCGAACTGTACGATCCGCCGATCACGCCGAATATCGGTCCAGCGCTCGCGGTCTTTCTGACCCTCGGACTCGATTTATCGGCGCACTCGAGAATACTTATGTCGAGATTCGACAGGGAAGCTCTGATGAAGTGCAAACTCTGATTTAGCGCATAAGTGTCTCTGCTGCATGTGTCGAGTATATGTACGCCCAACGATATACCGGGCAGTATTTTGTTCTCTTGATTGATCTGATCAACGGCGTACAGCATTGCCTCGAGTCTCTGTACACCGCGATTGTAAACTTTTGGACCGCAGGTCGAGCCGCCCTTCTCGTGTACCGGAAACAGGCCTCCCAGCACGATATCGCCGGGTATAAGTATGGCTTCGCGTTCGACCGGTAACTTTGTAGATTCGACGATAATACCGCCGCCACCACCGCCACGACGATGATGGGTCATTGCGTCAAACGTCAGCAGCAGATTGAGCAACGGTATCATAAGATACGATGGTAGAGTCATCTTAACGGCTTAAGATGGCTTTATAGATCGATTTTCTCATATTTATTTTATCTTCTCTCGACTTATTGTTATTATTATTATTATTATTATTTCAATATCAAATTTTTATCTTTATTATTATTAATAATCGAACTTGCGGAGATTTTTTATTTATTTTTTTAATTTCGTCATTTAACTTTATTACGCCCGAAAGTTTCGTTCGTCAATACTCGTCATCTTATTCTTTCTATGCCCTGACGGCTGATAATCGATTCGGCGATGATGCGTTTCGGGTGGCATAAGCCGGGCGAGATGTCACCCTAATCCCATCCGTGCTCTAATTAATTTAACGTCCTTCCTCGTTATCATCGTATCAGTAGCTGCCAGTCGCATGGACGTTATCCTGCTGGCAAAAAGCGAGCGTGTATCACAATACGAATGGTATTTCTTGGGATATGTAAGTCTATGTAAAAATAGGTACGTTGAGTCAAAGCAGAAAAAAAAAAAAAAAAAAACAAAAATCCCATTTCCCGTCCGGCCGCTTCATCACGAAGCGCGAGGCTGTCCGTTCGACGGGATGATGTGACAGTCGGGGTGGTGGTAGTGGTGGTGATAGGGTTGGAGGGGTTCGCGGAGCGTTAGTTTCCGATACCGAGCAGCGCCCGGCCATTAAGCGTCTGGGAGTGTGACGGTTGCTGCGATGCTTTTCCAACTCCTCACCCTCCGTCAGCTTCTATACCCCGCTATCTCGCGCTTTTCCAGCGCGTGTGACGTACTTACGACCCTCCGGCATTGGCTTTATTTTACTTTGTATATATAGAGATGTATATATGTATATACTATATACGTATATATATGTACGTATCTTTCGTATTTCACGTAAAGAAAAAGATTTTAACTACCCTTTTGACCTTAGATCTTTCCCTCGCTACCTAAACAAATCGATTTTCCTCGGTTCATTAGCACCATTTTTTTTTTTTTTTTTTTTTTGTTGGAATTGACGAGCAGCTTTTCCTATGTGAAAGTGGAAGGAACTGATAACTCTTTAAGAATGACTTGACGAACAAGAGAAACTTTATTTGACGTTAACGCTCACTATATAGGCACGCGATACGAGCTATTCGCTTTCCAGACGAGTCTCCGGTTTCCGCTGTATACGCTTGACGCGAAGGGAAAATGGTCGATACTCCGCGTCACTCCCTTTCTCCACCCCGCAATAACGGTGGGTTTATATAGAAACGAGTTACGGTAAATCCTTTCGCTTTGCTTTCCTTCGGATATTTCTCTGCGTCTCGGAATTTTCTTTCATTCCACTTGCTCAACGACGGGGATTCCCCGTAGACTCCCTCCGTCGGGGCGTCGAGAGTTCAGTGCATTCTCTCGCGAGGATACAACAATTTCGCTGAAATCCCAACAATGAGGGCGGATTTTTTCTTTTTTTTACCTTCACCTCTGTTCGAACCGCCAATGCAATTGGAAATTAACTTGAGAACATCGAGTGCTCCAGTTTGATTTCGTTAGAGGAATCGCAGCAATGTGTACGTCGGTTTTTTTTTTTTTTTTCTTTATCGAGATTATTTATTCGATTCAAAGAGATGTTTCTCGGATCCTTAAGAAACTCATCTGTACAGACAAACTTACGAACGACAATTCCAAGTAAAGTTATACGAGCAGTTTGCTTGTCTTGCTTGTTTGCTTGTTTGTTATCCGCGAGAGTTCACAGAGGACTAAATCTTTTCGGAGAATTGCAATAAAAATGTTTTTTCATTGTATTTTTCAAACTTGTCGAATAACGCAAAGCCAAAAAAATTATGCTAATTGAATGTGCACATTGCTCTATCGTTTTAGTTTTAAGGTCGTTTACAAAGCTTCTCTACGAGAAAGTCAGATAACCAATCATAGAAGAAGCTTTGTAAACGACATTAAAAAAAAAATGAAGAAGCGATGTGCAAATTTAATTTGCGTAATATTTTTTTTTTTAACTATTTTTAATTCCCAATATTATCTAAAAAACCTAAATATATAAATTACCATTTTTATTTTCTGGTTCAATATATGATACGAAAACTTGCACGGAGGTAAAATATCAATTTTTATCTAAAATAAAAAAAAAATAAACACTGTAGACATTTTTTGCTCGATATCTCAAACATCGGAAGAATTATCGTGTTATCGGACGATATCGAAAAATTTTTTAATTTCATGAAATTTAATCCGATCATCAGATTACAATAGTCCGCCTATAGGTACAATTTTTTAATCCGATATCTCAAAAATTGTAAGAGTTATCGTGTTAACAGATATTTTTGAAAAATTTAAATACCGCGAGAAATCTTAACGACTGTAACGATTCTGATAAAAATTTAAATGACCATTGCGGTTTGACCCCTCTGCACGCCCCGTAAATTTCAGCGTGATAACTAAAGACGTTCTCGTGTTATAGAGGTGTACAATTTTTTGATATTGTATATCACACACACACGCGCGCATCCACACTTTTTCCCTAAATATGATTCTTCGATGTTTTAGAACATTCCGAACACATTTTTACTGAAATCTCGATTGTTTTTTTCCATCCAAACAAAGGTATGAGGAAGCAAAATGGGTAACCGTTTCATTTGACAACGAGAGCTTTTATCCGCAACCTAAAGTCTTACGACTTTAAAATTCAAGTCGACTGTACTTGATTTCGCGTCTGTACGCTGTACCGTGTCACTTTGACAAATTTTCTGACGCAAACGAATCGCTGAAAATCTTTTGTAGCTTATAAAAAAACGGAGCATTCGACTGCTCAAACGAAATATTTGTGTCGGTATTCGCATACTTTCTGTATTTCTCTCGTTTCGCCATTTTCCAAATTTTCACCTGCGCATTTCTTTCCGCGATTTTTCTTTGTTTCGAAAAAAACAAATTCAACGAATGTGTTTGCGCATTAACGTAAAAATGCTTTTACCCAAAGCTCTTTATCCCGTGCATTGCGTTGCACATACAATTCCTCGAGTCGAATCTCTCGGGGGAATAAACGTTTTCCTCGTCGGCGCAACGTCACCACTGGGCACGAGGAGAAACGCCTCGGTGCGATGCTATTAGAGGCCGCCGCTTCGATTATCGCTGGCGTTTCCTGTAATCACAGACCGGATAACGGCTTCTCCTCTCTCTCTGCCTCTCTCTCTCTCTCTCGCTCTCTCTCTCTCTCTATTTCTCTCTCTCTCTCCCCGTATGTACAACTTGCGAAATCAATAATCGAAGCCGGTCGTCGTTGGTTGATTTTATTATTTCCATTAAAGTTCCTTTCGGTATTTCGTCGTTGGTTGACGTCGAAGACTTTCGATTCGATTACTTTTGTTGCCGCACTTTGTCGACGATATAGACTGCTCTCGACTCTGTTTTCCGGTTTCAAAGAAATTATAGTCTCGTCAATGTATTCCGGTGAAAATCAAAGGTTAAATTCTCGAGAGCAAAAGCTTGGCAAAGTCTGAATTGACCGACGAAGCTAAAGTAGAACACGCTGATACTTGGCTATTCATCGCGACTGGGCTCACTTGTGTTTCTTTAGAATACCTTTCGGGAATTATGAATCAACTCGGATAGTTTGTTGAAAATAATGAATGCTTAATCGAGATACCAACTCGACATCTCAACGAGTATTATTTACTCGCTTACAATTTCTATGAATGGCAATTTCGATCTAAAAAAAATTCTTGGCAAAAAGATTTTTTCTCGAAAGTAAAGAGACGGGAAACTTTCACTCGGATAAAACTTCTTTATACGGGTACTAAATTATGGAATCGGTACGACGATCATATATCGCGACAAGAATTTTTATCCATGTGCGCAAAGACGCGGAGTTATAAAAATATTATAATCAAAACTTGAAATTTCCGTCGTTACGAAAGTCAAACAAAAATAGTCGCTTCCGAGATCGCGTGCAAAGAATAAATAAGAAAAAATTTCGTCAACATTTTTCGTATCGTTACATATCTCAGCCGCATGCGTGTCATTCGGAGAGAATTTTGAATACTTCGCAATGGAATACAAATCTTTAAAAAAATCAACGATTACATTCATATAATAACAATGTCAAAAAGTTACTAACAAATTCGTTAAAATAAAAAAATTGTTAACGAATAATCCGACAACTTAATTTTCTAATTTCTGATTTTTTTTTAATCGATGAAAAATCACGAATTTTGGTTATAAGTTTGCCGGAAAACTACGTATTACACTGAAGAAGTTTCCGGGTAACTAATCGAACATATTCACAAAGACCAATTAAACATTTCGTGAAAAACGGGATTTTCCACAATTAGAAAAAATTCTAACAAAATTCATATTTATTCGAACAAATCAACGAATCAACTTCTGCAAAAAAAAGTTCGTTTGCCGAATTATTTGTTAATCAATCGTTTTTAAAATCATTTGTTAATAACGTATAGGGATTATTATTATGTTAAATGAATGTTCTTAACACCTCCTACATGGTAATTTTTTTTCGATTTTCATTCCATTGAAAACTATTTGAAATTCTCTCCGAATCTCACTTTCGGATGAGAATGTAACGATATACCCTCCGTAAAGTATGCCGTCGAGATACGAAGAGCGGATCCCATTTTTTTTCTGTAAAAAAATTCTTTTCGCATTTTCCACGAATAATTTCGAGTGAAAATTCAACCGAATAATTCGTTCCAGAATTTCTAATGAAAAGTAGAATTTTTTTTTTCGAGGTGTCGGAATAATCCTCGTAAGAATAACCCGTGAAAAATCAGTCGAGAAAATCCAAAGTATTCCAGTTTTGGTTCCTCATTTAGCAACTTAGTTTTCGTCTAAACATTTTTTTTTTTTCGGAATTTTCGTGTCAATGCGTTCAGAATGTTCCGCGATATCCCAAAATCATATTACAGAAAAACCTTGAAAATTGTTAATTTTTATATCGATTCTTCATTAATTTCTTTTATTCACGAAGTTTCGTTTAACTGGAAACCAAAAATTACAAAAAATGCTTTCTCACAGTAGAAGCTTTGTAAGTAAAAGAAATGAATGAGGAAGCAATGAGAAAATTGACAATTTTCAAGGTTTTTACCAGAGACTTGTAAAGTAGTCGGAGTCACGATAGAGTGTATTTAGAGTCACTTGTTGTTCCTACGTTGTGTAAGTAAGGGTGATTAAACAGCCTTAATGTAGAAAAGGAGCTATCGAGTCTAATTTCACCGAGTCGAAGAAATAGTTGAAAAGCTACTTGTCCGTAATGGGGTAGCGGGAGCGCCACCACCGGTGATGACAAAATATAGCACTTGAAGCCCAGCAGCGAAAAAAACGAGGCCACCATTATATTCTCACTTTTCTCCCGGAGACTCTTCGGCACGGCGCTAAATGCTCCATCGCGAGAGTAACACGAGAATCTGAGAGGCGGGAAAAAAAAAAAAAAAAAAAAAGTTTCTAAAACGACTTTAGTTCTATTCGGTTTGTTGCTTATTCGATTAACAGATCGACTCGCATTCGATTAAACGTCTTTCCTTCTGTTCCTTCCGTCTGTCTTGACTACTATCGATTATCTATTTTTGGATTAAACTTTGATAAACATTCTCGCAACTCCCCCGCGCGTTGGCCTTCAAGCTTTCTGCATCTCGGATTATCCGCCGTTTTCCAGCTGAATTGAAACGATAGATGCGTTCGAGAGCTTATCTTCTCGAGATCTTTATTTAATACTCGAGTTATCAACATATTGCAACAACGTCTCTTTTAGTTGATTTATTTTTAACTTATTTCGCGAAAGTCGTATACGTCGGCTAGTCGCGAGCTCTGTGGCCAACGAAAACAAATCGATAGACTCCTTTTGTCATGCGGAGCGGAGAGAGCGTATATATAGTTACCCTCATGTTCCTCGATTACACAAATATATACATTCTGAAATACGTTACATTTCTACACTTCGAGACAAGGAATCCAATATATATATTTGAGACTACCGACACCGTGAACGATTACGATGAAATCCCAACAAAGCCCTTCCAAACAACAAAAGACGATTATCGATTTGTACAAATGTTTTTTTTTTCTTTTTCTTTATCTTTACCACGAAAATTTACAAGCAAAAAATCAGATATTTCTCTAACACTGTGCGTGTAACATGCGATAGTCCGACAACGATCTTCGTCACGGAGTTACGAGTTATTTAACTCAATTCACGCATTAATTATGCGCAATGCGTGTAAAAAAAAATTGAAACGATCGAAGCGATCGCAAGGGGATGATAAATTAGATTCTTTCCAAACAGACTTTCGTGCTCGTCGCTCCGGAGTTTTACGCTAATTTCCAACACTCGACGACTACTTAATATCAATTCGCTCACCGAACATCGAATAAAACACTTGGTTCTCGCTTTCGTTTTTTTTTCTCCTTTTTCATGTTTTATTAATTGAATTAAACCAATTTTCGCTTTACTACAGTTTTGCTAAATTGAAACGATAGTCGTAAATTTTTTTTTACCAATCAAATTCCGTTTAATCTCTAAATTTCGAGGGTTTCATCGAAACAACTGAATTTTTGTGCGTAAAAATATTTTTTCATTTACAAGAATAAAATTACTTGAATAAAATCATATTTATTCTTGTTGATAAAAATATATTCTCATTATACGCCGAAATTTTTTTGGTTATCACTTTCCTTTCTTCGTTAATTTCAATCACGTCGAGTAACGTCCCGTCTTTTATCTGCCTTTCCGACAATTTTTTTTTTTATGTAATTCGTCGTTAATTCATCGCATATTCATGTAGTCGAAAATTAATTGAAATGGATGAAAATTTCGTGTTTGTTTTTTTTTGCGTGTCTGTCAGGTATATTTTTCTTATAGGTAAATACACTCGTAACTCCGAGAATCTAATTTTTTGGGTTATGCTTTCTCTGTCTTCGTGAATTTCAATGACATCGTGTTAAAAAGTATTACAAGATATCCGAACTTTTATCTGTCGTCTTGACAAATCTATTTTTTTAAACGACTCTTTGTTAATCCCTCGCATAGCCATTGAGTTGAAAATGCATTAAAATTCATTGAAACGGATGAATTTTTTTTTTTTTTTGTGTCCGTCAGGTATACACGTCACGAGTGGGTCGACAACATCGGACGTCGATTCGCGTCCAAAATACACTCGTAACTCCGAGAATCTAATTTTTTGGGTAATGCTTTCTCTTTCTTTGTGAATTTGAATGACATCGTGTTAAAAAGTATTACAAGATATCCGAACTTTTATCTGTCGTCTTGACAAATCTATTTTTTTAAACGACTCTTTGTTAATCTCTCGCATAGCCATTGAGTTGAAAATGCATTAAAATTCATTGAAACGGATGAATTTTTTTTTTTTTTTTCGTGTCCGTCAGGTATACACGTCACGAGTGGGTCGACAACGTCGGACGTCGATTCGCGTGAGCATCACGAGCGCGGGGACCGAGGTACGGAACCACCGGGGGTTGTCGAGTGGATATGCAGCACCGGTAGTACCAGCATCGCCAGCATCACTTAGGAAAATTGCAGTCCGCCCCGCTGCTAGACGTACCGGGGAATCGTCGAGAGGCCTTTTTTTTTAAGGGAAAGAGCGAGATAAGCGCGATACAAAATGCTCGAGGAAAATGAAGAAAACGTATAATGTCAATAAGAATAATCAGCCAAAGTTTGTGGGAAATTCATACATTTCAATATAGTCGAATGACATTGTCGTGTAATAATAGATATAGAAAAAATAACTAAAACGTACCCGTACGTCAGAGATGCTGCGCGACTCCGTGAGACACGCGTGCAATCGAATATCTACGTATCTGTGGCACATATATATATATATATACACAAACACGAACACACTAAAACGAAAGACGCCGTAACACAGCGTTGTGCAGTCGAGCCGAGAAGATATCGTTGCTAATATCGAATCGATAACCGACGTTCTGTTCTCTCCTCCCCCGCCTCCTTCTCTGTTCCGTTTCCGTTCTCTTATAACTTATAATGTAATTATTATTTGTTCATCAGTCAGATTGGTTATCGATGTTATACACAACTTTATTTTTTTTTTTCGGCAATTGGTCCATAGGACGACGAAAGTTCACGGGGATCCGGACACTGCGAACTTCCGGTTTCACGGAAGAATTAAAGCGATTTTTGATAACGTTTTTTTTTTTTTTTATTATTATTAAAATCCCATTGAACGAAATAATAATATTTCACGGTCGACGAGTGTCATGTTTTTTCGTTTGTTTACGAAGACGGACGGGCCAACGTGAGGCGGGCCGATGTTTGGCAACATAACGAAAACGTGGTAGATAAGCAGTGTGCGGGCTAAACGCAGCAACGGTAGCCGTCGAAGAGCCCAGCAGCAGCCGATAGTCGTTGCCGCCACAGCACGACTGGTTGGCCGGCCGGCCACCCGCGGAAACCACCTCGCTATCACTGTACCGCCCGCTCTATCCCTTCCTGCTTCGGCCTGTTCCACTACCATATATATTTATTTCGTCCTTCTCGCTTCAGCCGTCATGGTTCGTTGCTTCTTCCTCTCAAACCCCCTCGGAAGCTCGTCTGTCTTGAACGCGCGCAGACTCCGATGGCCTTCTATACTGTTGGCTAAACCCACCGACAAGCGCTTTCTCCATCTCGGTCACTACCCGGGCCGGTTTCCCTCACTACCAGAAAAGCCCCCGTCGGACACGCTATAGATAAGCGATGGGGTAAAGCGAAACAGTTCGTGATATACGGTCAACATAATTCGTTGCGATAAATTCCCCTATATATTTTGCGTTACCTTAAAATTTGTTGAAATTAATTTTTTTGTAATTTCTACCCGATGAATGAAAGCCTTTTCGTCTTTAATAAGGAATATTTTGCGATCGAGAATTTTTTTTAATGAAAAATAAAGTTTATCGATGTTTAAAATTTTTTAGATTTTCGTCTTGCCCCGTAGTTGTGTCCTCGTACGATCCCTAGCACTCTGCTTGCGAGTGCGCAAAGTTTGCCGTTCCTCGTCGACGCGCGCGCCACCAACTTCGGGTTAAACGCCGTGTGCGCCGAGTAGAGAGAAAAGCTCCGTCGCCTCGGCGACCCCTACGGTCTCACCTCCTCTTTTCATCCTCTCTATAATATATCCACAGAGTCTGTGAGCCGCACATGCACACACGTAGGAATGTCAATATCGTCGGCAATGCTGCTGGTTAAGAACCCGAGGGTCAATCCTTATACACAGCACGTGCCGAAAGCTCTCGGCGCGTGTAGTTGTGTCGCATAGGTGTAGGTCGCGGACACTATGGCACGAACGTCGCGAGGATGAATCGGTTGAATGCTCGCCGAGGATTATTCATGCGTGTCGCGCGATATCCTCCGAGGAAACCGTCGGGCCGCATAAGAGGCGTGTACAGGGAGACGATAAACGCTTAATACCATTTTACTATTCTCTGCTCAGATATCAAGACATTTTTCATTTGGATTCAACACCCGACCCCGTTGGGGCGCATATTTCTTTTCTATTCGCAAGCGGACTTAATAATTACCTCGATGAGTTGGCACGTTCTTTTTTTTTTTTTTTTTTTTTTTTCTAGACAGCGCACGATGTATAGGGTGAATAACGATTAGAGACGAGGGTGGTCGACAAAAACATCGTCGACTAATTTTGTTATAATGGACACGAAACGCTTAACCCGTGTACTCATTTAAATCGAAAATATTTACCAGATCATTTCGCTCGCTGACAAAATTCAATTTCCGGTTTAAGGAGTGTGTATCGTTGCATGTCAGCCGAATGTGAAATACAGACCGAATTTTGAATGCTTCCGACGATGAACATTAATTTTTCATAATAATAATGCCAAAAAATTGTTAAGAAATTAGTTTCAATAAAAATTCGTGAACGTTTTTGGCAAACTGTTTTTTTTTAATAAAAATTGATTCCTTCATTTTTCTGAATAAATATACATTTTTTTGGAATTTTTTTTTTTTTTTCGTATGAAAAGTCACGAATTTTTTATACGCCTTCGAAAAAATTGATAGAAGATATTCAAATATCGATTGAACGGCTTTCGAAAAACGAAATTATCGAAAATTCGAAAGAATTCTAAAAAAATATTCATATGTATCTAGAAAAATAAACAACTTAACTTCTGCTAAAAGAAAGCCTTAGGTTACCGGATGATTCGCTAAACATTTTTTTAAAACTAATATGTTAATATCTTTTCGGTATTATTATGTAAAATAAATGTTCTTAGCACCTTCTGTATAGTCCTTCTGTATTCAAGATTTTCTATGAGTCGCCCTTCTGGCTGACATGTAACAATACACCCTTTTTGATTACAAATAATGATATTGCATACTTCCAACAGAGTGACCTAATTCGCTCGATTTTTACTGCGGTTAGTTGGTGTACTCGGAAGTTACTGTACGTCGGCGCGCGGCGTTGGGTTGAAAAAGCTTCTAGGATATCGTCGGAGGTTCTTTTTGGATATTACGAGCGCGTGAGTTATCATCACGAGGAAAATGTTATTGGAAATTCGCCACGAGGGAAATAGTGATAATAGTTAGTTGATGCCGAAGTAGGCTTCAATGTTGTGGCTCGATATATCGACGCGTGATACTTCATAGCGTGTACACTATGAAAATATTGTGTAAGCCGCTTCATCTCTTTTTGTTTCCCAGTTTGCCTCACATCTTAATCGCCACTTTCCACTTGCTAGGCGTCACGCGCGTGATCCTCCCTACTGGGGACGGTCTGCTTGATTTAGGTGACTGATAACGACGAAGTCGCATATGCACTTTTAATTGCACGCTCAATTTTTTTTTTTTTTTTTTTCGTACCACGAAGGTTTTGACACGCGATAGACGTTGCCATTTCCCTTTTATCGATATTTATAACCGATCGTTAATATTTAATTAAATTTTTGGCCAGACGACGATAGTTATTAATACTTGACCCAATTATTGCGTAGTAATCGATAATCTCGTACAAATATCAAGTCCATTATACGATAGTTTGGATGTTCTACCCTGTGATACCTTTTTATTAGTAATTCGTAATGAGTGTAAATTAATTATTTATCGTCGATAGTAATAATGGTTAAAGTCGAACTCCCAATAATCACGAGTGTCGTAAGGACGCGATTTGTTGTAATATTCGTCATGTGCCCAAATTCACTGATAGACTACTGTTTTACCTTCGGAGAAGCCAATAATCAAAAGGGTTTACTCCGAAAGAAGTTGGACAAGTTTCAGTAGAAATTCCCCGATGAAGCAAGTAATTCTATCAGCCACCTCCAGACTTGCATCAGTACTGCGTCGGTAAGAGCGAATTCTACTTTACCGATGGCCATAAATGTAATGGTAGGTTGGTTATTAAGTTATTGAGGTACAGACTCAGCTGATAACGCATCATCGCCTTCCCTATTTTTTTTCAAAATAGTTGCTGTAACGACTAAAAGCAAATTAAGTTTTTGTAACCACTATACATAGCCACATAAAACCCGAATTTGCTTTTGTGATCGAAGGATCAATCGTTTCAGGGGAAATAGGGAAGGAAGATTGGTTACCGTGAGAGCATTTCTCGTCAACCGTACCATTTGCGGTGCAGACTCAGTCGGTAACAAATTGCCTTCCTTATCTTTTCCGAAATGGTTGCCATGATAACCGAAATCAAATTAGGTTTTTATAGTCGCTAGATAGAGGTATGAAAAACTAATTTGCTTTTAAACGTCAGAACAATTATTTCGGAGTAAATAGGAAAGGCGAGTTGTTACCATCGGAGCATCTCTCGTTGCTGTGCCACATGCCCTTAAATTCGGTCGTTTTATTTTACCAATAATATCGAACGAATACAGTGCTGCTATCTGGATGATAGTAAACGAATTTTGTTATTTTTGTTCAACTCTACCAACGGCCGTCGAAATCACAACTGACCTAAACGATAACGAGTAACGACGATTACGATGATTTGTAAATCATTCATCAGGTACTTGGTCTACACGCTAATTACAGAGTGTGTGGAAAACTTAAGAAACACAGGACTAACCCCCTGTGGTCGTACCCCCTCCCCTAACTTTGGCTAACACGCGGCGGTCGCGTGTGAGGTTGGACTCGAGGTGATTCCCACGCGTTTAACACTCGAAAGGATTAACACTCCTCGACGGGCGGACAGACACAAAAGCCAACGTTCATTTCGGCGGTGGTGATAAAGCTCGGGGCTCCGCTCGGACTTAAGCAAATAGTAACATTAAATTAAATTGAGTAAATTATTATTATTATTATTATTATAGTATTATATTGTTTTAATAGACTTTGATATGATTTTTTTTATATTTATAGAATTGTTATTGGTAATCATTAGCTATGGGTAATTTAAAGTAAAAAAAAAACAATATATATTTTATTGAACCGATAGTATATAATTTTTGGGTTAATTCTTTGTTGCAAAACTTATAATATATATTTTTGTAAAAGGAGAAATCGGTTAAATAAATTTTTTAAATATTGCACTGTTGCGAATTAACGATTTCTCGATCTCCAGGGGGCGAAGGGTGGGGGGATGATTTACAAATTGTTTAATTACAACCTCCTATACCTCGTTTACGAAGGGCAGAACGACGAATTAAAGGAAAAGTCTCCTCCCTCCATCAGCAATTACAATCCAAATTGCTGTTCGGCTTTCCGTGAGTTTCTCTCGGAAATCTCGCCAATTCGAAAAGTTTTATCTTTTTTTCTCGAACGAATGAACGAACGAACGAGGTTCGGCTGAAAGTTAGCGAAAACTCTCTCGTTTCTGTAACAGGATTTCAATATTCTATAGTTAACGTGTCCGGTGCATTAATTAACGCTCGAGTCGGCGAAGCCGAGTAAACTCGGAAGCTTTGCGCACTCTTTTGAAGTTTAATCTCTAATGGAACGGACAGGGAGGAGGGTGGTTAGAGACCGACGCAATTAGGCGAGGCTTATTCTCTGTTTGAATACCCGAGTGTGAGTCGAACGGTGCGGTGAAAAGAGGACGGCACGTCTCTCTCTATGTCTGCTTTGCCTCCCCCTCCTCCCCCCCCCCCCTGTCTTCCTCCCGATGTTTCAACGCATTTTGGCCACGTGAACGCCACGCGCCGATCGTTACCTCGTCGCCACTGGCGATTGTTTCCCTTGAAAAATTATTACAAAACTCCCCCAAACGTTAAGAACCCGCTACATAATGTTACACGTGCTGCAGTCGTATCTACGTGGACAATTCTGTAAGCTTTTTATTATTATTGTTATACCGATAAACAACTCCTTCAGTTTTTTAAAATAAATTTTTATAATTTCTTTCACTTCAAATTGCAGTTTTTTGTTTACATAACAATTTTTAAACAAGTTTTTGCAATGTGACGATAAAGATGGTAATTTTTTTTTAAATTTTAAGTATGTTTTGCAAATTGGCAGGCGGGTACTTTGATTTCCGATTCATGTACGACGTTTGGCAGTGTTGTATTTCTAAGTACATCATAGTTATCACTGTTTTTTACACTGCAATATTCGTTAGTAGAAAGGGTCGTTAAAAGGTGGACACGCGGTCGGGAGACACGTGTCACGCTGCGTTTTAGTTACTTGGTAAAGATTAAAAAAGAATATATAAGGGCCGCTATAGTTGGGTCTGAAATGGCGGAAAATCGCAGGAAATTGATTGCTTTTGTTTCGGTGATTGTCGTCGTGAATTAATAATCGGTGCTTTTCGAAAGTTCTATCGAAGTTTTAATGCAATTTCGACGATGAGGCGAAGAACGAGGGTGAAGATTCGAGAAGAACACTCCGAAAGTCCGAGGGGTATATGTACCAAACTACTGAGTAGAGTAGGGCGATGTTATGACAATTATAAGTTTTCCGTGGGTACATGAAACGGCACGTGCTATGGGTCTCCTGCCTCCAACGCCGTTCACTCGGCGCGATGGGCTTGCATTGCATATCGAGAAGGGCGACCCCGTGAGTACGCGTATGACGCGTGGCGTCGCGTGAGAACGGCTTCGCTCACACGCGTCACACGCACGCAACGCACACGCGTTCACGAATGATATTCGACTCTGTTGTATCGTCGATCTACTGTGCCACTCGACAAAACGAGATTTTTTTTTTCATTGCTAAATTTACTACGCCGGAAAATATTAAATTAATTTTTTTTACTCAATTTTTTTGTTTCCTCATAGAGGTAACTTTGTTTTCGTAAAAAAAAAAAAAAAAAATTTCGAGATTTTCATGTCGACATATTCAGAATGCGATAAAACATCAAAAAATTACATTTGTAAAAAATGTACGATGATAGAAACATAAAAAAAAAAAAGAAAAAAAAAAGTGGTATCAATGCGAAAATATTCATTTTTCTGCATTTTTTATAACTCACAATACATGAATAAATTAATGCGCGACGCGTTCGATTGGTCACTTGAGCCATAATCGTTGACCCGGAAAAGCATAATTCCTATGAATTATCGTACCACTGTAGATCTCTTCCCTTTTGCGTTATTGACTCGTGCGATGTATATTTCTTTTGTGTATCAGTCTACATACGATAATAAGATCAATCGGGTGGAATGGGTTCTATTTCCCCGATTTCATACTCGTGATATTTCATCGAGGAAAAAGCAATGCTCGTAATTCCTGAGGGCGTTAATGCAATTGGAATAATCATTTTCTCAGCGTTTCAGTGCACTCGGAGGTTGCATCCCATGGGACCGGGTTAGCACTTCTGCAATCGAGAGCTGCGATGGGACACGATTCGGGAGAGTCGCACACGTTATAACTTATTTTATA
Source organism: Cryptus armator (assembly GCA_963971235.1). NCBI lineage: Eukaryota > Metazoa > Arthropoda > Insecta > Hymenoptera > Ichneumonidae > Cryptus > Cryptus armator. Next base: position 9,636,024 of record OZ020242.1, on the reverse strand, counting down.
TCAAATTTTCACTGATGCGAAAAAAATCAATATAAGTCTTCGAAATATTTAAATTTACTTGAAGATAAAGTGCGAATGTTAAAAATGTTTTTTTTTTTGGCACTGCGTCCGTAGGTCCAATTTTCTAAATCGCTCCCCCGTCCCCACTCCCCTCCCCTCTGAGTAGAGTCGTCGGATACAATACACACAGCGTTGCCACTACTACCGACTACTATGAGCGCGCATACCACCCCCTCGCTGCTGGCTTTTGATAAGCGCGCGCGGGGGTGGGAGAAGTTATAAATGGGGGGTGCGCCAGACGTCCTGACAGCATTACAAGTCGAGACTTGGCGGGGTGCGCATCGACCACCAAGCGACTGCTACTACCTGCTTCTGTTATAACCACGAGAACCGAGACGGGTCGAGCGATAACGCGCAAGCGAAACCGACGGAGAAAGAAGAAAAGAGTCTACGGTTTGTGGCAAACAGCACACAGTCGGCTACTACGTCGACGTTGACGGCGACGACGACCTCGAATCGATTTCCCACTACTCCGCGACCTCGTCGCGATTATTACAAACGAGTCTCACCCTCTTTATTATTCTCATTTTCGTTATTTTCTCAGTCGGTCAGATAAACGTTACGCATCTAAACCCCCCGGGGGGTCATCGGGTGTATCGACGGATCATTTTTTAATTACGACGAAAATGTTCAAAGAGGTGCTGACTAAGTCGGGCAGACGAATATTGAAGGTGAGCTGATTTTACAATTTTTAACGTCCTTTCTTGTCGCGTCGATTCATTCGTGTTATTGCCATTTATTGCGACACAATCATTTATACAAGTTGTTCGACTTTTCACTTTGAATTTATTGTTTTCTTAATGTTATCTATCGTTCATTCTACTATTAAATAATAGAAAAAGAATATAAAAATTAAAAAAAATAAAAACTGAATACATAAAATCCATTATTATTATTGTTTTTAGTAGTAATATGACTTTGGGGATTAATAGCGTTTGCTTTGGTTGCGTCTTTTGTTTCAGGCAATAAAGAAATTATCGACGCGCAGCAGGGTGGTGAGAAAGTCGCAACAAATCTCGCATTACGAGATGAGTCCGGTGCGTACGAATAATTGGAGTGCCAGTTATCCCGACCCGGACTCTGTATCGTTGTCATGGTCCATACCGTCGTTGGATACCAAAAGCGTCGACACTTATCTGACGTACGTGACTGAGGGTATCGATGAGTGCTCGTCGATGTGTTGTTACTGCAGAGAACACGACGAGAATCAGAGAAACGAGAATCGCGAGAACGAAATGATAATCTAACGAGAATTTTCCTACACTTTTTTTTCTACACTTATCTATTAAAAAAAAAAAAAAAAAAACAATTCGATATGTTCTGTACGTTACGCGATTGAGTATAGATTTTCTATCTTTTCTAAAGACAGGAAAAAACAGCATTCTTCGTAGACGGTAAAAAGCTCAATGAATTTCGTGAATATAGTTAATCAATTGTTGAACCTTAGGTTGCATCAAAGTTCGCAATTAGCTGGAGTAAATCAACTCCGATCGTAGTCTTCCTGTGTTTTCTTTTATTTCTTTTTTTCTTTTTCTCGTAGAACAAGAAAAACTTATTATATCGCTTACCGACATATCGCATCGCATTTATAAACGTTATTTATTCTTCTTACTCGTCAATATAAAAAAAAAAAAAACATATTTAAGGTTGAAATAACCGACTAGCAATATTAACATCGCGTCCAACGAAATAATTAAATCAACGTCGAGAGCGGATCTTGTCCGATTATTTTATAGGCTATACCGGATCTTTGCTCAAACGCGCCTTCTTTCAAGAATTATTAAAAAAAAAAAGAAAAAAAAAAAAGAAAAAGAGGAATATTTCTATTGGGCATTTGTAAATAAAGAGCGTACGAATCAACTTTGTAGAAGGCAGAGATTTCTATGTGAATAGATTATTTATTCTGTAAGAATGTGTAATGTAAAGTTAAGGCTGTGAATTTGTAAGACGAGGATAAAAGCGAGAGTGACACAAATAAAAAATCCAACTGTATCGAAGATTTCGTTGGAAAGACAATTTTCTTTTTCGTTCATTTCTGTAGTGACTAAAAAGAGTACATTATGCTACAAGGGAGGGAAGTGCATGTTTTTCGCCGAGCGCGAAGTTTGCTGCCCGAACGAAGCGAGGACTGAAATCACACGAGGTGTGAAAAAGCAGCACTGCCTCCCGAGTAGCATATTATACTTTTTTTCCGGTTACGTTAAAAAAATACTATATTTTTATACCTGCAACGTTAGTAGAAAAACGCGATTTATTTCTTATTTTTCCCGTTCGGAGTTCTTTTCTTCCCGCGAGAATCATTTTTTCGCCCGCAAATTTACTTTTACGCCCGCAAATTTACTTTTTCGCCCGCAAATTTACTTTTTTGCCCGCAAATTTACTTTTTTGCCCGCAAATTTACTTTTTTGCCCGCATAATTTACTTTTTCGCCCGCAAAATCACTTTATTGCCCGCAAAATTTACTTTTTCGCCCGCCAAATCACTTTATTGCCCGAAAAATCACTTTATTGCCCGCATATTTACTTTTTTGCCCGAAATTTTTTTTTCCTCTGGTAAAAAATTGGCAACTTTCCACCCGCGTTGCAGGCATGAAATATGGTAATTTTAGCGTAGTCGGAAAAAAAAAGTATTTTAAAGGTTTTTTGGGAGTTTAACGCGAAAGTCGGAAAGATCGAGAAATCGGAAGAACGAGATAAACATAAAGACAAATGGTTTCAATCGCAAAACTACAATAACGTTACGCGCGCGCACGTGGGTTCCAGATATTTCGAATTTGCAAGGGAACGTTCCGTTGTCGCGACGTAATCGACGTAATTGGAGTCCCGGCTGTTGGCCGTCTGCTTGCCGACGGGGCGTCCGCGTTTTGCATTGCTTTCGACGACAAAATGAATCCCGATGGCGTAAACGTTTAGCAGACTAACTTGTCGAAGAACCAGTTTTTTTTTTTTTCGTTCTCTCACAACAAAAACCAGTCACGAGGCTTAAAGAATTGCGAAAAAATGCATGAAAAGAATATTAGCATGCGAAAGGAGAGAGAATAGAGCCGCGTGACGGCGTTACCTAAATTACTCGAAAGGATAGTTTTTTCATTTTTTTATATATTTTTTTTTAACATACAATGCTAAAATCTCCGTCAGTTCCATAATACGGAAAGTATAGCGAAGGGTTAAATAATAAAAAAAAAACATTTTTTTTTTTTTTTTCGTATAGCAGCAATATGAAAATTTATTTTGTAAAAATTCGTATTGCAAAAATATGTTAACTTTCTTCACACGTATACTTTGATATGTCAATGGCACATTTCATTATTTTCATTATCAAAGTAATAAATCACATTATTTACACGAAATATATTTACACTGTACATAGAGAGACGGTAAAATAAATATTTATATATCTTGACGACATTATAAGGTACTTGTTTTTAATGACTATTATATCACTCGTGGATTATTCTCGTGCGTCGGTATCCAAGTTTTGTAGATTTGACGAGAAAAAAAAAAAAAAATGTTTAAAAAGAGGTTTTTTCTTCATGATTTTTGTTTAATCTCAGTACGCCAATTCGGCGCCCCAAGGTCTGTAGGGTTTGCCGTGTTGCTGTTGAGGATACTGTCCGGGATACTGACTCCAACCCAAGGCGCTACCACCGAGAAGGGGAGGCATATTTCCGCTACCGGAAGCCATGCCACCGGACACGGTACTCGGTGGTTCGTAGCTCGTTGCCGTCGACGACGAAGTCAACGAGGCCGACGAGCCAAGGGGTGGCAACGGTCCTCCGCCGCTCGGTGGATGTTCACGATGAAAACCCTGCAGGTGTGATAGTAGTCGTTGCCTGAGGGGATCGCGTTCGTCCAAACCTTCCATAGACACGAGATAACGTCCAACTTCGGCGGCACATTCGCCCCAACCGACCGCGTGATAGTCCATCGCTAATTTAGTACTGTCGTAACCTTCGGGTCCTAAAAAAAGAAGAAAAAAAAAAAAAAACCATAAGTTTTCGCTGATTAAGAAACTTTAAACTTATCAATTATTCCATATAAAATCGAATAATCCGGGAGTATTTTATGTATAAGGGACGAAGTTGTATTTCATCGGCGATGATGCGTGTGCGCGACTACAGCTCGTCTTTGTCATCGGTGTTTGCCGCACGGTGAGGCGTATAGTACGGCAACGGGACAGGTAGCGTGGGAACCGTTTAGACCCCCGTAAACCGCGGCTTCCTATGTGTACCCCGTATATATATATATGTATAGCTCCCATAATATTATGCGAGTTCACCCCACTGCGGGTACTTCCCCCGGTTTATACACCATACAACGGCGTACGGTATATATATATATATAAATTACGCAAGACCCACCACCCCGAGAGAATTAGAGGGATCAGCTTCGCCCGCTGATTAAATTATATCCCGTCTATCAACTCTATCTGTTTTTCATTACTCTCGAATATTCCCCGGTGGAAATTAAGTATATACTGATATATATACAAAACATCGAACTTTATAGTAAAAATAGTAAAAAATCATACAGTAAAAAAAAAGCTTTCTATACCGGTATATAAGGGTTTCTGAAAAAATGAAATGCAAAAAGGTTTGCAATATCACAAAAAATTTCGTTATTCTATTCTATTAACTTTTTTTTTAATTTTAAGACCGTTTCGTAAATTTACAAATTAAGATATTTTAATTTCCGATTATTGTACGATGCATCTGAACTTTTAATATCCGGGAACATTAAATTTACTATTATTTGTATGTATTGTATATATTTGTAGCTTTATTTTTATGGCGATTATTATGGCAAGTTAAATTGGTATTTTTAAGGGAAAGAGTTTAAATCAGTTTAAGTGAAAACGAAGGTCATCTCTGTTTCTATACAGACACATCTGTAGAAGAATTGCTGAAGTAATATCGTAGCTGGTTTCCCACAGAGTTCCACATCTGCCCCACGGCAGATCTCTCTAGCCATCGCCTCTCTCCCTCGGTTACGAGGGGTGCCTACGAGTTTTCGATTCGTCTCTCTCCCTTTCACCCTCGTGATATTCACGAACTCGCCTTGCCCTGCTTTCTCACTCGTTTTAGCTACAAACACTCCCTCTGCCAATCCGACGTCAATCGTGGGAACGCTACTCGGAAGAGTTGTTGACTTCCTGTGCGCTTCCCACAGGATCTCAGCCCCGGGGTCCAGCACCTGCTCCACCATCCCGCTTAGCGGGACTTGTATCACGCGTGTGTGTATGTGTACGCGACAAAACGAGTCCCAGAAAACGGCATTGGTGTGAGAAAAACTAAACTACCGTAATACCTACGCGGCGGAAGAACGGACTTCGATTCATAGAAGAATCTTTTCTATTTCCTTTAATAAAATACATTTTCTTCGAGTTCAATTGTAAAGCGAAGCTTTGACATGATAAAAATAACGCAAAGCGAATACCGACGGAGATAGCGTGGTTTATGCTGGCAACAGATGGCTATTCGGTTATTAAGTTACAGTTAGTTAGCTTCGCCGTCCCACCCTTGTGGTCAACAGGTGTCTTCCGGCCTTCCGCGAGACTTCTAGCGGCGCGCGAGACTGGAGATGAACGAAAATCATTCCCGGAAATAATGGTAGAGGAAAATTCTTTTTCTTTTCTAACTATCGATCAGAACTCAATTCGTATTGTGGGTTAACGAGTTATAGGGATTAAATTTACTAAAAATTGAAGAATTTTTCGAGTTGGAAATACGCAGAATACAGACAACTCGAACTGAAAGGGTTGCGGTTCTCGCAGGAACCGTTACGAAAATCTTTTATCTTTTTCATGGAGCGGAAGGAATGAAAAAAATTTCATGAAAAAAATTGTGTTTTTTTTTTTTACCGGAATACGAAACTCACCTTTGTTGCGAAGAGTGCGTAGATGTTCGACGGTGAGTTGAAGAATTTCCGCTTTCTCGAGTTTTCCACTGTGAGGATCTCTCGCTGCGGCGGGTACCAATCTTCGAAGTTCTCCGAGGGATGCGTTGATTCGATCGCGTCGTTTCTTCTCTATCATACCTCTTCGACGTTTTCTCGATGCATGTTGACACGAATCGCCACCCGGTGAATTGCATCTGTTTCCGATACAAAAAAAAAAACCAAAAAATGCATTAATGAACAATGAATTTGTAATTAAATTAATACAACGGGTGAACGACAAAACAATGGTTACGAATGAGCTGTTGGGCGCGTTACTCATTGCTGGTTATTTATTCCTTTGCTTAGCGTGTTCACGAACGAAATGTAGTCGCAAAGGGGTTGAAACAGAAAAATTACAATAGCGGACTTAATCAAGTTCAGTGATTGTGACGACGCGTGTAAAACCTCGAGGCAACATATGCGTTAACCTCTGGAGAACCCGACTCCCGACTATCGACTATCGGACCCGAAGTTGATGAATATTCACCGTTGTTAATAAGCCAAAACCATAACAACAACTATAGTCAACTTTCAGAGTCCCGCAAAATTATTCCAAATTAACGTCTGCGCCGATCGTATCGCATTTCCAAAAATCTCTTTTCTCCGAATGTCTACCTGCGCGTTGTTCGCGCTAACGTTCGTAGCAATAAGGTAAATTCGTTAGAATTTTCATCGAGAATCAAGATGATTAGAACGATTGAAAGAAATTGGCAAAAATGCAGTAATGCCTGAGGAATACGCGCCGACTAACACTATAATAATCTAAATCATTTTAATAAATGGACAAAATCACAGAAATAATACCGAAGAAAAGTTCGTTGCTCATTCATAATACTTGTTATTCGTTATTCTACTACGATATACGTTTTTGTTATACGTGTTTTATAGATAAATAGGGTAAAGGTACCATTAGTCGCAACTGTACCGTTTGTGGCCATTTTTATTGTTATTTGCTTCAAATCTTCGTTGTTCGGTAATCTCGTGTTAAAAGGTCGGAACTTTCGATATAAGTTCGCAGGATGATCAAGTCTTTTTTTTTTTAATTCGATTATTATATTTTTTCCCCCGACAACCTTAAAATTGCCATATTACATCCCTGCAACGCGGGTGGAAAGTTGCTGATTGTTGACCAGCGGGAAAAAAAGTGTTGCAACGGGAGGTAAAGTACAGCAGCAGGAAGAGAAGTGGTGCAGCAGGAGAAAAAGTGGTGCAGCGGGAGGAAAACGTACAGCAGCGGGCAGAAAAATAGCCGACAAGCCGTTGCGTCGTTGCAGGCATAAAAATATGGTAATTTTTAGCACAGTCGGGGAAAAAATAGCGTACGCTACTCGAGAGGGAGCGTAATTTTCACCTCCTGTGATTGTTACCCTCGCTTCGCTCGGACAGCAACCTTCACACTTGATAAAAATCACGCACTTCCCTCCTTTGTAGCATAACATACTATTGTTTCAGTCCTTCGAATATGGTGATCACAATTGGAACAAAAGCGGCCAAAAACGGTACACTTTTACGCTACACCATTATAAAAAATAGTAAATTTAATATACTAGTACTGGAAGTTTTATGCATAAACTGGTAGACTACATTTAATGTTTAATAATAATAAAAAATTAATTTACTTTTACAACGAAATTGTAGTAAATTATTGAATGTAAAGTCTTTTTATATTAAAATTAAAGTAAATTATCAAAAATAGTATTTTTTTAATACAATTGTTAATATACCGTACATTATGTTTGCATCATAACTGTACCTTAAATTTAATGTACCAGTTTATGCAAAACAATTTCGAGTTCCGAGAAATGAAATTTCCAACAATTTTTTTTTCGGAGCGTATATAACAAAATTGTTAATAAACACATTTACTACTTGAAAAAAAAATACTTACGGTTCTTTGCCGCTTTCCTCGGAGAATACATCGTCGCAATCAGAGTCGCTCATTGCTCTTTTAAGGTTTCTCTGCGCTTGTTGACTCTGTTGCTGATTCTCGCGCGTTCTCAACTCAGCACCGTCGATCTTCAATTCCGGAAGTTCGTGGCTCGGTCTGAGTTCCGTTAGATCCGGTCTCATCACCGACATGTCTTGCTGATGCGTGAGTTCCGGATGTTGTTGTTGTTGTTGCTGTTGTTGCTGCTGTCTCGCGTTCATTTCGCTTCTCAGCATCTCGGAATGTCTCACTTCCGGTCTTTGCATATCGATTTGATGAACCCGAAGATCGGTACGTTGCATATCATGTCGAAGTTCGACAATGGCACCGCCACCGGAGTGTCTCAAGTCGGCGCCGCGCATGTCATGGTGATGACGCATATCGGGATGCTGCGGTCCGGACTGATAAGAAGGATGATGCGGCGGTCCCGGTGGCGGCGGTGGAGGCGGATAGCCCCAGTGATGCGACGTCGCTGGACCGGACAAAGAGGAAATGTGTCCGCTACCACCGACGCTACCGTGTGTTATCTCTGACGAAAGTAACGTACTGTTCTCATCGCTTCTCGCTACGACAACGCGCCACATTTTTCCTATATCTTCTTCAAACTTAAAACTATCCTACCGAACACAAGACACTTCGGATTTATTGACAAACACTTTACACCGTTTTTAATTAAAAAAAAAAAGCTTCTTGGAAGTAAAAAAAAACGATTGTCGATGGACGTTGGGCAGTTCCGGTTCGATCGAGCGGAAGAGACGACTCGATCGACGCCTCACGTGTCGGTCACGAGTCTCCGAAATTGTGCCCCGCGACAGTGCGTTTACGTTTTGCGAACTCCAAAGATTCGGCTGATGCGCACACGGGGTGGGGGAGGGGGGGATATATCCTGAGTCGCGCTCGATGCGTGTGCTCCGGTCGCGTGGCGGCGAACGTATGTCGTGTGCGGGAGGACGAGGACGACACACGACCTACCCGTCGTACAATCCGTTGTGGAGGGAGAAGCCTCGCCACGTGGTGGTTGTGGTGGGGAAAATACGAGAACACACGTATTCTCGATCCTTGTTCGATACATTGGCCGCAGGCTTTTCAAGGGGTACCAGCGGTGGGGTCCCCCAAGAATGGAGTGCACACTTCGGGATACGAGTTTGAACCCCCGACGTGGAGAGGGAATCGAGGGCGCCGAGACGATTCCGTGGGAACGCGCTATATACTATATATTCTTCGGGGATTACTGCACTCGATAAAAAACAAAAAGATTATAGTAATAGTAGTAATTTTTATTTCCAAGGTATGGCATCAATCGCCTTTCACAAGAATCCCTTAAACTAACTTAACTATAATTTTAGTAGAAAAATATGAATAAATAATTAAAGTAGCGTACAATACGAAACAATAACAAACGTTATACAAACCTTTGTTGGTAACAAATTGGAAAGAAGAAAAAAAAAAAGGGGTAACGTAAAAATCTGATGGCATACGCTGGTAAAGCCACAAACATAAAAATATATGTTTCATTTCATTCAAATTTTCATCGGGATAAAATGTTACCCGATTGCAGAGGATTCATTCTAAAGAATTTTGAATAATAATCTATTCGATTATACATACGATTAATCAAATATGTAAATTGAGAAAAAAAAAAATCGGTTGAATCGATTAAATCGGCACTTGCGAGTGGCGAAACAAATATTTCGTTCTTTGAAAGAAATGCTTAAGTTGGTCTCAATAACCGTTAGTTAAAGTTGACTATTTCAATCTTTACTATGACAATTATGTTGTTTAAGTAATCGAATATTCATTTCGTCGACCGCAAGTGCCGATTTAACCGATTTTTCTTTCTTTGCGTATATCAGCTGTCTAACGGGGGAAGAATTTTGTCCACGTGGCCGAATCGGAAAATATTCATAAGACATACGAAGATCGTTGATAAAAACACCCGGAAAGAATCTATGTACGTCGCGATCCCACCGATTGATACGTATGCTTATAGATATATGGTACCATTAAATCGGCCGCGAACCACCATAGTTGCCACCCTCTCTTGTCCCGCTTTCACTTTATAACATCGCTGTGTCCTGCGCGCTCGTTTCGCTGTAATACTCACTTTAGGCTCGTTATATACTATATAGCACAGCACGATGGCCCAGTGCGGCGATAGCTCGAGGGTGGAAGGCTCGAGAGTGAAAGCGGCGACGGGGGAAGAGCGCGAAGTCGATCGTTCGACGGGGGGGTTGACCGTAGTACAACGTATATAATCGCTTCGTGGGGGTGGTGTACAATAAAGTTCACACAGGAATCGGTCGTCGCACGCGCTCACACGATTATCGATATATACCCGCGTGAGCCTGGGAACTGCGTCCTTCACTACCTCGCTGACTAATCGAATTGTTAACTTTTCAGCGCTGATTAACCGCTCGAGATCACAAAATCAATCGATTTTATTCATTTTCTCGACAGATTTTTCCCATCGTCTTATCATCGATCCTATTTTTTTTTTTTTTAATTATTATATTCGTAATATATTATTGCGCTTAAAAAATAATCAAAGAGACGATAAACAATATAGACATTTAAAGAAAAATGTATAAATGGACATTTTTTTCGTCACGTATATCGCATATTTGGGAGATGAGAGATGCACACGTCCGACACACGTCCGAACCGCACGGGCATCAAAGAGATCAAGAGGAAAAAAAAAATAAAAAATTAGATCGCGTGGCCTGCGCAACTTTTTTTTTTTTTTCTTTATGCATTCTTCATGACATTACGTATTGTATATATCTCGAAATTGGCCGGCAATTCGCTGTGTGTGTGTGTCTCTTGAATCGGAATCTCGATCGGCGACCCCTCAAAAATATACTTTTCGTAACCCCGAGAGTAGGGGAAACGGAGGCTTTTATGCAATTTCTTCCGGTGTTTCTGAACGTTGGTCTCTTCTTATTCATGGTATCTGTTGAGAACTCTCGCTTTGCCTACGTGTTTTGTGGTGTCGGAGCGAAGAGTCGGCCGTCTCACAGTCGGGGTCGCACGTTCCCACAGGTACCCCCCCAGGAGTAACAGCTTACACGGGGAGCCAACAGAAGGGCGACTAACCCCTCGTGTACTTGTATTCAAAGACGAAGAAAACGAAACGTGGAATGGCTGTATGGTATCCCAATACAGTGCAACCCGGTAATCACAAGACCCGTGACTAGGACTTCGTTCGGCATCTGCACGCACACGTTTTTTTTTTTTTTTTTTTTTTGAACAATGAGAAAGATGCAACCCATGGGTATTAAGGCGTTGAGGCACCTGAGACACGTGGACGTATCCCCGCGCGGAAATAGAACCCCTGACGGGGAGAGCTTCATAGCGGAGTTATTCATCAAAACGAGATGCATATTATCGCGAAAAATTTGAAAAAAAAAAAAAATTTTAATTGAAAAAGGGACCCATCGGCGCTTAAAGAGGGAAAGGAAACAATGGAATTTGTTAATTTATCGTAATAACATAAATATGTAATTCGGTTGACAATTTTATTTTTTCTTCGATACATCGATGAAAAAACGCGAGAAACGTCAATTGTTCGACTGACGAAAGCTTTAGTAACAAAATTTATTCGACATTCAATCGAAAGTCGTATAGCAAAACGCATATATTGTATGCTTAATGGGTAACAACGTCGCTCGACAGGAAAGCCGCGGCGCTAAGCCATCCGACATCGTACTTCCGTTATGCACGCGACTTCTGCACGTGAAGTCGCGTGGCATTGCGAGAGCAACGTGTGCAACCGTAACCACTTTCTCGAATCGCGTTAATGTCGCGCCGCGCGCGCCGGGGATACCCCCAGTCGTCGAGGAAATAACGCGACCGTGAAGGGTTAGACGAGTTACGCTCAATCGGCACTTCCGGAAACGGCAAGCGATTCCGGATGGACGAATAAGTGCATTAATAAAAATAATGCTTTATGGATGCAATAAAAAAAATGTTGCGAAACAAAAAAAAAAAAAAAAAAACAACTGCATTTGACGAGATACATTTTTAAAAATCTAAAAATCGTATTTAAAAAAAGAATAATAAAAGTAAATCAAATTTTATCTTGCGACATCGAAAACGCGCACATTTAAAAAATGTTGTCGTTGTTAGACACACTTATGTAATTAGAAGCTCTTAAAAAAAAAGGAAAAGCAAAACCCTTAAGAAGATTATAGACGAAACGCTTCGAATAATATGAGATATTTATTCATAATCCTGTTTCGGTTATCGAATATGAATTCGTGTGGTCAGCGAGGCGTTTGCCGGTCCATCTTCTGGACAAACAAAGTGTCCTCGTTATATCGCGATGTATTTCTACGTTAGTATTGGGCAGCATGCGCAAAGCAAACACGCATACATTAACCGCGCATGTTATTCACAAAGTTGTTCAATACTACTGGTGCGGCACGGGGTTGCGTAGTTAACGCGTCAGCGCTATAGCAGGCTTTGCGAAAAGCGTCTCGTATTTCTTACAAAAACATTTGGCTTGGATAGGGACCGCAGCCGCGAAGCGGTCACTCAATCGTTTCGAACATCGTTCGACCGATTGATTGGCCACCGGTCACTCCCCCGTACCGAAAGCGCTTGACCCCTATCGACAGTTGGTGGGACACCAAACTCTCCACCCGCCCCGTAATAATTGGCCTATTGTCCGACCGTTCTGGACATTTACCACTCGTGTACCAAGGCACTTGCGTACTTTACGATTTGTTGCTGCGCACGGGCCGATGCTTCGACAATAAAAAATATGAATTTATCACCGATTATATTACTATCGATACGCGTATAATATGATACGCTATATTTCGTCGTGGCTCGACGATGATCTTGTTTGCAATCGTAAATCGTACAAAGTGTTATGAAAATGCCCATTGGTCAGTCACGGGGGGAGGATAACGTGAGTTACGAGAACGAATATGCCACTTATATCGATACATCTTATATTTTACTTGGAAAAGACGATTCCCAAACAATCTCCGAATTAACGAAAGAATAAAAAAAAAAAATTTGACCTCTTTGTCACGCGGCATTCCGCACGTAACGCTATCATAATTGTAGTTTTTTCGCGATCAACCATTCGGAATTTGATTATTTATCGCTTACCACGTGCCTTCGGAAAGGAACCGATGAGCAGCCATCTTGTTTCACTTTTTGTCGGAAATTTTAACATACGCGACGACACTGTTTATTTATTGCGATGACTATGACGAATAAGTTATTATTACTGTTTTTTTATTATACCCTTCGTGAAGCGCGACGTTGTACAAAGATCTACCTTTCACGGTTGCGAACGTTCAACTGATGCAAAAGCATCTCCCTCTCCTCTTTCAGTGGGTGTAGCCATCTTGAGAGGGCACGTACCAACCGCCGAAAACTCACGGTCAACTTGAGTACTTACGCGCCGGCCGCGTTGGGACGTTAACGTTGCACCGGTAAGCAACGTTTTACGCGAATTCAATTGATAGCATTAACCGTTATTTCCACGATTCAATGTGCGCCTAAACCTCAGAGAGAGGCTATGAAAACTTGTCAAAAACTGTGATAATTAACATTAGTGATGGAAAATTCTCAAATTATCGTCATTTTTTTCCCATCACGAAATAACCTCCAATCTATGAAAGACAGTCGTTACTTAACATAAACCGCCATTGCTTCAAAGTTTCAATCACATTAACGAACATATCCGTGTCATTGCAAGAAAAAAAAGCATTTTTTTAAAATGCGTTTGTCATCCGTTCGTCGTTGATCAATTTCATATAGTTCGCGATGGATAAACGAAGAGTGTACAGTTTTCGGGTGCAGTGGCACGGTGTCTACGAACACAGAGTGCACGTTGCAAGAGTGAACGAACAGAATGGAAGGTCCATTGTCCACTTCGGAATCCTTGTCTTCCAATTAGTGATTGTACGACGCGTCGACCAGTTCCCCGGATACTTGATTCTTTCCGAATTCGTCGAGTCACCGGCCGGAGATGAAACTTCGCCAACCGACCATCTGTGAGTGCGCGCCGATTCATCGCAATTTAATTGTCAAAACTCGTAACGCGCAGTAGCAATACGAGCCCCAAGTAAGCGACAAATATTTTCACCTTTTATTTGTGCGGTAGAGCAAAAAAAAACGAAATTTACAAGACAACGGAAACCGGAAGTAAAGAGGCGTTTTTACAACAGCGTTTATTAAACGATTGCGTTTATTAAACAATTCGTTATATCGTCGATCATGGGTTCCATAACACACGAGAAAAGAATTTACTCGCAAAAAACTCAATCGATTCCCCTAAAATTTTTTTTATAGCAATTTTAGGTTTTTTTCTTTTTTTTTCGATGTCCACCTCCAATATTCCCACAATAAATTTTTTTTTCTTTTCGATAAAAAAAAGTCTATTGCGCTTCGAGAACCGGACAAACGGCGACTCGCAAAAAAAAAACATCTCGTCGTACAATACTTTAAATCTATTTCACCCTGGGAATCGCGCAGACCCCTGAATCGCGTATTCTCTCTATTTGATTTCCTCCCCCCGTTTAAAATCCAGTGGCCCCAATCGTCACAGCGATTCGGCACGGTTAGAAGTTGATTCGGCGAGGCGGTGTTACTGGCTTCTTGCTGCAAGTGAACAGCAACCATTATATATGAAAGTTGGGTTGCCGCACTTGCATATCGCGATAGATCCGCTCCCCCCACCCCCCGCGTCCGTCTATCTTTTGTGAGGAATTTTTTTAGGCGTGATTTTAATGAGTGACGTCTGTCAGAAATGTTTGACAGAGCGTAACACACTCGAAAGTTGAACTCAATGCACGTAATTTTTGAGGGTCAATCAAATCGAAAAATTCATTAATTTCATTCGTATAAAAATTGAATGTCTTTATATTTGATTTAAAAAAAAAATTTGTTTTCATAATTTTTTCTTTAATTGAAAAATGCATTAATAATATTCGTATATAAATTTAATATCTTTGATCGATAAAAAAAAAAATCTGATTTTCATACTTTTTTCGTTGAATTTGACTTTTGTAACATCGAATGAAAATTCGATGTTGAAAATTTTGTAATTTCTTTGCATTGACCTTTCGCACATAGACCGTTGCACATTGCGGGCTTTTTCGTTAGAAAGTATACCATAAGTTCGAACGGGTTCTCGCCTCGCGCGGTCGATATGACGGATGCGCAAGCCAATTTCGTTGCGGCACATCGAGAGAGAGAGCTATCGATCATGCGTTGAAATTTTACATCACACACGCGTGTGTGCGGAGACTGACGGGGTTGTACACCGCTCGCTATACATGATCGATTACTTTCCAATCGTCAAAAGTCATTGTCGTGTGATAAAAGGGCGCGCTTATGTTGCTGGTACGTACCGCGGTCCATCGAGACCGCGTGTCTCAATTTTCCTTCGATTGTCATTATTGTTCGTTCGTGTATCGATCCTATTAAAAGATTTTCCGTGTACCCCACTCCTATGTACTCGCGAGGAGATGAACATTTTGTCGACAAACTCGGACACTCGGCTTTTCGAAAGTTCAAAGTTCAACCAGTTTGTTGAGCTCCGTATTGATCCCCTCCGGGTGCTTCTCGCCCCAGATATTATATTAATTATAAGGATCGACGTTATCCGTTGAGTTTCCCGTGAGGATTTTCAGAGGAAAAATGCTTTGTACACTAGTGCGGAGTGGCTCCACCGCTTCATCGGCAATAAAACGTCGAAAAAACGTAATCAATATATACATTGTTCTGTAAGCTTGCAAAACGGAAAGATTTCAGGTTTTCGAAAAAAAAAAAATCGAAACTCGAGCGATTGACAATTATGTGTTAATAAAATTGAGTTATAATCTGCGACCTCAATATTTTTCGTTTTATCATTGTTATGTTTGGCATAGCAAGAAATATTGAAAAAGTAACCATCGTAATAAATAAAAACATTAGGAGAAAAATGATTTACTTGCTTCGAACGATAATGATGAAATTTTTTGTATGATTTGCTATTGGTCGATAACTCGGAATATCCACGTTATCAACGGTAAGTTAATTTCGGTGTGCGGCCCTTTCGATACCAGAGCTGTCGTTCGTATCCTCGTAGCGGCAACAAAGCGCGGAGCGCGTGTTCGCGTGAAAACTAACCTCAAAAAACTCCATCGACGTAAAGTGCTCCCGAAACGTGTGAATAAAATAATAATATAATATCGTAATATGTTTTCATTTTCGAGGCGATAATTAATTAAAATGTCGAGCGCGATTGACGATACCATAAAACACAAGTCTCACAGAGAGCGTAATGCGGGCCGCAAAGCCGAGAAGAAAAAGGCTAAGAATGAACACAATCAGGTAAATACGTAACAAAAATATATATTCATTTATACATAATTTATTATTTTTATTATTAAAAAAAAAAACAAAATATATACGTATTACATATTTACGTGATTACGTATATATGTAAAAAAAAATCGATAAAAACGCATTCTGATAATTATTGTCGTTATTTTGCATCGAAGATTTTGACGGACAAACAGAAGAATCCAAAAGCCTTTACATTCAATTCGGCGATAAGAGCGGAGCGAAGATTCAGAAGAAAACAGGATATCGATACAAAACGGCAGCATATACCCCTCGTGGATAGAACGCCTTTGGAACCTCCGCCGGTACTGGTTGCGGTTGTCGGTCCCCCAAAAGTTGGAAAATCGCTGCTTATACAATGCCTAATAAAGAGTTACGCCAGACAGCCGCTGTCCAACATTTTGGGACCCGTTACGGTTGTCTCTGGCAAAAAGCGTCGAATAACGTTTATGGAATGCAACAACGACGTGAACAGTATGATTGACATTGCCAAAGTCGCTGATCTCGTTCTCCTTCTCGTCGATGCATCATTTGGCTTTGAAATGGAGATATTTGAGTTTCTGAATATCTGCCAAGTGCACGGAATGCCGCGAATAATGGGGGTACTGACGCATCTCGATTTACTGCCGAACGCTAAGCAATTGAGAAAAACGAAGAAAACGCTGAAACAACGTTTTTGGACGGAAGTTTACGCGGGAGCGAAACTGTTCTATTTGTCGGGACAGATGCACGACGAGTATTTGCGAACGGAGGTGAAGAATTTAGCGCGTTTTATATCGGTAATGAAATTTCGTCCGTTAGCGTGGAGAACAACGCATCCGTATATGTTGGCCGACAGAGTTGAGGATCTCACGCCGCCGGAGGCGATAAGACAAAATCCGAAAATCGATCGTACGATAAGTCTCTATGGTTACATTCGCGGAGTACCGCTTAACAAAGAAAGTTCGATTCACATACCGGGTTGCGGTGATTTACGGATAAAGGACGTAAGCTTTTTGCCCGATCCTTGTCCGCTTCCCGATCAGATAAAAAAACGCGCTCTCGTCGAAAAGGAGCGTTTGATTTACGCACCGTTTTCCGGCGTCGGCGGTATCGTCTACGATAAGGACGCCGTGTACGTTGAACTCGGCGGCAGTCACTCACACAAGGAAGAGGACACCGGACTCATCGGCAATCTCATCGACACGCAGGAAACTCTCGACAACAAATTGCAACAGAGTGAACTTCAATTGTTCAGCAACACAGCGCCGATAAAGTCGCTTGATGTCGATGAAAATTTTGCCTCCGGTTTCGTTGAGGAAACGGTCATCGACAATGGAAGAGTCAGGAGGAAAGTTGTTTTCAATGAAACTGCCGGTGGAGAGAATGGCGACGAAGACGGCGAAGACGACGACGACGACGATGCTGATGACGAAGACGACGACGTTAATGGTGATAACGACGATGACGATGATGAAGTCGAAGATACGGAAGAAAAAATTGGGAGCAAACGAAAGATCGCTCAACGAGCCGAGAATTCGAGTCCCAAGAAGCAAAAAACGGATGACTGCGATTTTGACGAAGAACTCGCGAAACTTCGAGCCGAAACGAGAGATGAGGCCATTGAAGATCGGAAAGAGGAAGCAACGGTCTATCGATCTTTGACGAAAAGTTCGGATCTACGCGTGAAAGAGAAGATAACCGAGGCGCTGAGTATGTTGGAAAATCGAGGGGAAAAGATCCGAGAAAAGGACGAATCCGACAGTGATATCAGCGACAACGAGAGCTTCGACGAGTTGAGCGACAACGACATTCAAGATAATCCCGAAAAATCTGAAAACAACGACGTTGAAGATAATTCCGAAAAATCTGAAAACAACGACGTTGAAGATAATCTCGAAAAATCTGAAAACAACGAAAATTCGGAACTCGACACGGAAGAGGACGAAGGAGATTTAACATGGAAGACAAATCTTTCGTCGAGAGCCAA
The DNA here is from genome assembly GCA_963971235.1 of Cryptus armator. Taxonomy (NCBI): domain Eukaryota; kingdom Metazoa; phylum Arthropoda; class Insecta; order Hymenoptera; family Ichneumonidae; genus Cryptus; species Cryptus armator. The sequence continues at coordinate 9,617,786 of OZ020242.1, read as the reverse complement.
AGAGGCTTTCGCGAATCGTCAGCAAAACAACGCGAATCTAATGAAACTCGTTTACGGCGCCGTCGAATCGAAAAAAGAAGAAAAATCGGAAAACAACGATGAAGAAAAGAACGAAGACATCGGTGGTATATTTCGCGTTGTAACCGAGCAACAGCGTCAAAAGATCGAAGAGCGCGAATTGAAAAATCAAGAGGAATCCGTATTTTTCACGAAGGATTCGCCGCGCGATTGGTTGGCAGAAGACAACAGAGTTCTGATAACGAATCGTTTCGTAACGGGAAAGTGGAAAGAGTCCGAAGACGCGGAGGAACTACTCAAACTCGACGACATTAATGATGACGATGAGGAGATTTACGGCGATTTCGAGGATATGGAAAGCGGCGTAAAGCACAAAGCCGTGCAGAAAGCACCGAAGGAATTGACTACCGACGAGAACGACGAGAGAAAAAGACTCGTTGAGAAAAAACGTAAATTGAAGGAACAATTCGACTCGGAATACGACAACAACGAGACGAAGAGTTATTACGACGAGTTGAAACAGGAAGTCGAAAAACAGGCGCAACTCAACAAATCCGAATTTGAGGCTCTCGACGATGAAACGAGAGTCCAATTGGAAGGTTTCCGTCCGGGAATGTACGTTCGCGTTGAGATAGACTCGGTACCGTGCGAATTAATAACGAATCTCGATCCTACCTATCCTCTCATAGTCGGTGGATTGTTGCACGGCGAGGAGAACATCGGTTACGTACAAACGAGAATAAAGAAACACCGTTGGTACTCGAAGATTCTTAAAACTCGCGATCCTATAATTCTCTCCGTTGGATGGCGAAGATTTCAAACGATACCGATCTACTCGAAGCTCGAGGACGACATGAAGAATCGTATGTTGAAATATACACCGGAACACGTCGCTTGCATGGCACATTTTTGGGGACCGATAACACCACAAAGTACCGGTGTTCTCGCGATTCAGGATGTTGCAACGAGACAACCGGGTTTCAGAATAGCGGCTACCGGCGCCGTTGTTGAATTGGACAAAACAACGCGTATCGTTAAGAAACTCAAACTCACCGGTGTACCGTTGAAGGTTTACAAGAAAACGGCTTTTATCAAAGATATGTTCAACTCTACTCTCGAAGTCGCGAAATTCGAAGGCGCGAAGATAAAAACTGTTTCGGGAATTCGGGGACAGATTAAGAAAGCGATATCGAAACCCGAGGGTTGCTTCCGCGCGACATTCGAGGATAAGATACAACTCAGCGATATTGTTTTTTGTCGCACTTGGTACAAAGTTGATGTGCCGAAATTTTACAATCCCGTTAATTCTTTGCTACTTCCGTTGCAAGAGAAGAATCAATGGCGCGGTATGAAGACGACGGGACAACTAAAGAGAGAGAATAGTATAAAGGTGCAGCCGAATACTGATTCTCTCTACACACCGATCGAAAGAGAAATCAGAGTCTTCAAACCCCTCGTAATACCGCGAAATCTACAGAAAAATCTTCCGTACAGAGACAAACCTAAACTTCAGCCGGTACCGGAGAAACGGAAAATCAAATTCGAGGACAAGAGAGTCGCCGTTGTTCGCGAACCGAAAGAAGAAAACGTCGCGAAACTCATGAAAATGATACGAACGACTTACAGTCACAAACAAGAAAAATTGCGTCAAGCAACGTCACAGAGAATGTCCGCTTATCAGGCGCGCGTGGAAGCCGAGGAGATGAAAAAAATGAAACGACAGAAGGAACTTAAGAAACAAGTTTTCCGACAGATGAGCAAAATGGAGGCTAAAAACGCGAAAAAACGTCACTGATGGAGAAAGAAAAAAAAAAAAAAGTTGTTTCTGTAAATTTTTTCAATAAAAATTTGTTATTTTAATAAACGGTTATTGAGGCGAAATATTGTTTTGTTTTTGTCTTTTTTTTTTTTTATTGAAAACGTATATATATTTATAAGTTACAATAATATATATTTTCATGAGATATATATATATTATCGAATATATTATTAGTTTGTGTAAAGTAAATAACAATGTTACGCGTGGCTTGTCTATAGTATAGCTTGTGAACCTCGCCACGATGTTAGTGTATGATGGCCCGTTGAATAGTTATCTGCACCCTGAAAAAAAAAAAAAAAAAAAAAAAATTAAATGAATTAAAGTGCCAAAATTTAACATTTTTGATTTCGCGAGCTTTGGGAATAAAAGACTTACCTGCGTAAGCAACAACAATTCGTCTTGCGTATCGACGATTCTTACGGGAAACGGTGAACCGGGTACCAGAACACCGGCCCAACGAACCTCGACTCTGTAATCTCCGGGTTCCGTCGGATCGAAACGACAAAGTATTATTCGGTCCTTTTGCGTTTCTCGTTGCATCTCGACGCGAAATGCTCCCTTCGGTCCTCGAACTCTCACAGTCAGTTGACCGGCTCCGGCGCCGCGTGTGTCGCAGATAAATCGCGATTGGAATGTCGCGAGTACTCCGTGCTCGATGCCCGGACCGTACACTCGTACCTGTAAAAAAACAAAAACCTATAATATTCTAATCACTTTTACAAAATTTAGAAAAAAAAAAAAAGTTGTGAGTACATCAGCGTCTTTAATAAGGAAAAATGGATGTGAAAATATCTTCTGTAGTTCTGAATTCAGGGTTGGGATCGGGATTTTTCTTTAGAAGGGTGGCGAATACTTTTTAAAAAAAATTCCAAAAGAATCGCAACGTTTTTTGAGAATAGTTAGCATTTTTTCATTTTTTTTCTCAGAAGGTCCCTAACGCTTTTTGAAGACATGTTGCATTTTTTCACTTTTTTAACAGAAAATATCGTAATCCTTTTGGAGGTCATTTTGCAGTTTTACAGTTATTTCCAAAACTCCCGGAATGTTTTTTGAGGATTTGTATTCTTTATCTTTTTTTTTCGAAAGGGTTGTAACGTTTTTTGATGAACTGTGCATTCCAATGCCTCGTTTAAGATAGACAAATAACTCATAGAAAAATAAATGATAATGTCCTTTGACGAAGAAAACGTACCTTTGAGGCATCGGGAGCACCCGAGACGCGTAACGTAAACGGCGAGCCAGTCACGTGTTCACCGGCATATTTAATCGTTAACGCGTGTCTACCGGGTTCTTGAGGTTTAACGTTGAGGGTGAAAGTCGCGTCGCCGTGATCGTAAAGTTCACAGTAAGCGACTTTGTGTGGACCGACGCAGTGTGCCGTCAGTTCGCCTAAAAATGATTATAAGTAAAAAAAAAATAAAAAAAAACAATAAACAAAAGCAATTAGCATGTTAAAAGACGTGGTTTTTACCGGGTCCTGCTCTTCGGGTGTCGATAAAACTTCTTATTTCTTGTCCAACAATTCCCGTCTTCAAGCCGTCGCCGGAGCAAACAACTCTGGAGGCATCGGCGGCCGATGTAACGTTTACTTGAAGAGGACACCCCTTCAATTGTCTCCCGTTCCACGATACGGTCATCAATAGAGATTCGGATGTTAGCGGTATATAACTCGCACGATAAACACTGTCGCCTGTGAATCAAAAAACAGTTTTTTTCTCAGTTTCATACGAAACTTCATTTCCGAGTGAAAACTTTGTACAATTATTACGAATCGATATTCCGAATTGTTAATTCGATTAAAAACGCACCAAGATGTTGCAGCATCACATTGATTTCCGTGGTCGGTGAGAATAATTGAACTTTCGGTGTTCCGTTTCCGGCTTGTGATCCGTCTATCGTAAAGCTAACTTCTTCTCCGCATTTAGCCGATGTCAATCCTCGTCCGCGCAGCATAACTCTACTCGTATCTTGTACCGGCGGTTCCGATTCTTGAACAACCGCGAGTTTCGGAGCGCCGGGAAACGGTGCGCCGTTAAAGAGTATTTCCATTCGATGTTCACCGCCATTTAATTGCGGCGGCACGAGTTTGAGTCGATTGTTCGACGTCATCTCAAAAGCGATAGGATGATCGTCAACCGTGCCGCTGAGTTCGCCGGGTCCGGCTTCGGCTGTATCGAAGCTTATTTTGTTCGTTGGATTCAATTTCAATCGACCGACATCGTCGCATATCGCTGCCCAACCACCGATAACGCGAAGATTTCTCGTGTCGATTATCTTCGGATGCCATGGCGAACCGGGCAATTGTTGACCCGCGCAAACGACCCGTACGTCGAAAACTCCTACTTCCGTTGGTGTGTAAGATACGTTCCAAGTACCAGGATTGGCACCGGCCTCGATCGTCGCTTTGCACACGCTGTCCGGACCGTCGACCTTTGAAATTCATATAGATTTTTAACTCCTTTGTCGAATCATCGCTTCCGAAACCTCACAAAGGGACAAAGACGATTTCGCTAAATACCTGAACCGCCGGTGGACTTCTCGTGCCGGTGACGATGAAATGCGCCGGTTTTCCCACGTGTCCGCTCAGCAAACCCTCCCCTTTCGCTCGCGCCTGTCCTGCCGCTTCCACCGTGCATACCACCGGACTACCGGCTATTTGAGACCCTCCTGCGAAAGTTATAGAATTTTGTTCCGATATTCGTTAAGCATTTCATCACTTTTGTTTACTTCGGAGAAACTCTTGGAAATTCGGCTTTTTAACGATTCAAAAACTCACCGTAAGTAACGTTAACCATGTAACTGCCGGGAACGCTGGGCGAGAATTCTATCATCTCGGCTCCGTCATTCAGAGACGTTACCTGCAACGGCAATTCCTGTCCCAGCGGACTCGTCGCTGTTACATCTAAGTCAGCGACCCCGGCGTCGACTTTTATCACTGTTAAATAACGAAACATTAACGTTATCGCCGACGTGACGATACATCGAGAGAACTATCGATGACAAAAGTATATGAGAAAATAATGAAACCCAATGGAATTCAACCGACGCGCGCAACAACTCTTTAACGTACACCTGTGGGCCCCGCGAGACACGCAACAACGATATCGTGACTGTTCGACTCCGCGTATCAACAAGGCTATTTGAAAGTAGTTTAGAATTCGCGATATCTACTCGGCTGCTGCTCCCTGTTGCACTACTGGAGATTCAATTACTCCGAATAGCCTTGAAACATTCAATGGCTCTCTGGCATTCGTGAAATACCATTACGAACTTTCTCCGCTTTATCTCCTTTTTTTTTTCACTACGCCTTTTTCTTCCGAGATTGTTGGGAATTTAGCACTCAGCGAGTAGAAATGACTAAAATTTTTTGCACGAGAAGAAATTATCGAATTATAGCGTAACGCTAAACTGTTTTTTTTTTTTTTTTTTTTTTTCGGATCGTCACTTTTATATTTGACACAAATTTTCAACATTCAAATCACTATTACTTTGCGTACAATTTAAACTATTGTTTTGCCGTGTTATCGAATACACGCGATTTTTTTTTTTACTTTTTGGTTTACAAAAAAAAAATTCTTACGAAGAATTTTTTTTTTTTTTTTGCTTACGAGGAAAATTAAGTGAGTGATTAATGTTGCAAATGAAGAAAACTCACGTTTGAATGCGATTCTATCGTGAACAGAGACCGTCGTCGGGCCGAGTTCTTGAAGTTTGACTTTCGAAGCGTCGAATGCTTGACAAAAGAACGGCGAGCCGAGTACCGGTTTGGCCCCTTGCAGCACGTCGATCTTGTAAGTGCCTATGAAATCGAGTAAAGAATTATTTGCGAAATAATTAACCAAAACGGGGTAAATAAAGATAAAGAAGAAGAGGAGGGAGAGACACTTACCGACGGAGTTTGTCGTAAATTCGGCGAGCAAATTCCCATCGCGATGCTGATAGCAACGAACGGGAACCGCGTTACCCTGCGGGCCGCTTATCACAACGTCGAATTCTTTGCCGGGACGTCCGAGAGTTTCGATCGTAAAAGACGTCACCTTGCCGACGCAGGACTGATAGAGGCCGAGACCCGTCGCTGTAACCTCCCGACCACCGGTCGGCCCTCGAACTGCAACTTCCAGAGGACTTCCTGCGAGCGGAGAAGGCGGAGAATCATATTAAATTCAACCGATTTGGAACTCTTTTCACGTATTTTTTTATTCGATAATATAATTTTTTCGGAGCAGCGATCATTTTTACTATAGACGAATTATTAGTCATTCGTTGTTTTTTTTTTTATCAACGAATTTTTCAAATTTGAAATTCGTTTTTATTCGATATTTATTGAATTACGATTGCTATTTTTTTTGCTTTTCGATGGTAAAATAATAGTATACCTTGAATATGAACGTCGTTGTACTTTATGTGAACTCTGTGAGGTGCGGCGCGCGTGGGATGAAAAATAACTTCGTAAATTCCACTGTCGGCTTCGCGAATAACGCTGTCGACGTCGGCACCACCGGCTCGCACGCTGGCGGTTAGCTTTCCCGGACCGGCATCCTTCGATGCTACGACTGAAGCGAAAGTAAATTACATGTTAGTTGTTTAAAACAGAATGAAAAAGAGAAATTAGTGTTATGTTGAAAAAGACAAATACATACCAATTATCGTTCCGGGACGATGGCATATCGCGTCCGAAATTTCTTTTATCGTTACTTTGCTGGGATCGAATGCTTGTAGCGCCTGGGAACTTATAACCTTATGGCCGTCGCTAAATATAACGTTGTAATTACCGACTTGTCGCGTTCGCACTTCGACACGATAGAGAGTCGACGAGAGTTTCGTCAGCGTACACGGTATAATTATTCCATCGGGTCCTTGAAATAAAGACAAACAAACATTTAAGAAGTTTATAAAAATGTACGGAATTTCGAATGGAATAAGAATCTGCAAAAAAATCAACCATATAGAAGACTAAAAACATATATTTTGCATAATAATAATACCTGAATGTTATTAAAAAATTAGTTGAAAAAAAAAAAAATGATCCAACAAATCATCCGACAACCGAACTTTAGCACATTTTTTTAGTTGATTCGATCATTTTTCTAAGTAATATGAATTTTTTTCTAATTTTTCAAAATCTTATTTTTCGCAAAAAGTGTTTAATCGGTATTTGGGAATATGTTACATCAATTACCCGACAACTTTTTTCGAGTGTAACGGCGTAGTCTTTTTGCGAAAATGTATTAAAATTTCAGAAAAAAATAACGAATCAATTTCTGTTAAAAAAAAGTTGCATTGATGGACGATTCGTTGAATAATTTTTTTATATTTGTTTGTTAATAACTTTTTGGTATTATTATTATGCAAAATTGATGTTTTTAGCACTTTGCATGATTAATTTTCTTCAGAAATTGGAATTATAACGATACACCCTCGTTAATCACAATTAATGAGAAATTATGATGAAATTTGTGTCCATTTAATAATCTTTGAAAAACAAGTTGATCCGAGGAGTTGATAAAAATCGGGTGCTTACCGGTAACCTCGGCGGATACGGGTCCCTCCAATTTCGGCATATCGAGATCCATATAAGCCGAATTGCCGACTCTGATAACAGACGGACCATCCAAAAGACCACCGATAACCGGGCATTTGAACGGACTTCCGGGTACGTTGTCGTCATTGAAGCTAATATTGACGTAATGAGGGCTCGTCGTTTGCGGAACGAAAGTAACATCGTACAATCCACGAGCGCAAGCGACGACTTCCGCTTTGACGGTGTTGTTTTCCGTACTGACGACTAATTCAAGAGTCCCTTCGCCGGCCTCAGCGGCGTCGACGGTAAAGGTTGTCGCCTGACCAAGCAGCGCTTCGCTCAGACCGGAAACGTGTACCTTCGTTACGTCGTAAATGTTGCAAGCAAACGGCGATCCTTTTATCGGCTCACCGTCGACGAGAACGCTAACGTTGTGACGACCGACTTCGACGGGCGTAAAACTCGTGTTGTATCTACCATCGATCGGCTCGATCGTTATCGGTAATGCTATATTCGAAGGCGGCGTCACGATCACGTCGCAATTCGTCGAAGGCGCTTGGGGATCCACTACGAACGATATCAATTGCTTTACCGCCCCCATTTTCAAATTATTGCCCGTTACGATTGCTTGACCCGCTCCGACGACTTTGCAACTGAATGGAGACCCTTAAAAAAGAAAGCAAACAAATTGAAGGTATGAACGGGGGACAGCAATATTTAATTTCAATACCTGGTACGGGTTCACCGTTGAATCTCACGCTGAGACTGTGCATTGCGGCTTCCTGCGGCTTAAAGTTCACTCGAAACTTTGCGTTACCTTCGCTCTGTACATAATTTGGCACATTCTTGCCGTTAACCGCGACTATTATCTCGAGATTACCGGCACCTGCCTGACTGGCGTTAACTGCACACAATTAAAAACATTTTTTTATTAATATTTTTTAACGCTACTTTTGCTGACAATTGCGATTGTTTTTTCACGTACTACTGAAGAACACAGGCTTTCCCACGACGCCGCTGTTGATGTCGGTTACCTTTACCTTATCGGCGTTGTAAGCTTTTACGAGAAATGGACTTCCCTCGACGTGCGAACCTCCCAATTTTACTTCGACACTGTGATCGCCTGGAATCAGATTTTTTCTTGATGACAGTGTTTCTTGGTAATTCGCCAGTCGAATTATAGTTGATCTTGAAAAAGAAAAAAATAATGTCCACTTTTACGTACCGACATCTTTCGGCGTAAAGCCAGCGGTATACGATCCGTGTATTCCCTGTTTTATTTGGACCGGAAGACTCTCTCGAGTCGGCGACAAAACTTCGACCGTAGGGCTCCCCATCGAACCATCGGCTTCAATCGAAAATGTCGCGACTCTGTTCACGGAAACCTTCTCCAGGCCTTCGGTGATCAAAACTTTCGCTGTGTCGCTTACCTGGCGTGTTAATCGTGTTTTGGTTTAACTCTGCTGATGATTTTCTGTAAAACTTAAGGTGATAAAACAAATCGATACCTGACAACTGAAAGGACTGCCGGGTACGTCTTCACCGTTGAAACGCAAATCGACCGTATGAGCGACGGGTTCGCGCGGCGTGAAGGATATGGCGTACGTATGAGGACCCTGCGCCTGAGCTGAAGTCGGCACGCGGCCACCGTTCACGGTCACTTCCAAGTTTCCCGGACCCGCTTGACTGGTTTCAACTGCGGATCATTTTTTTCCCCAATCATCGACATAATTCGAGTTAAACGGTTCAGCATTTCTCGTTTTTTCAGTAATTTTTCTCATTAAAAAAAAATGGCACGGAAGGAAGGGCCCTGAAATTTGAAAAAAAAAAAAAAAAAAAAAAAAAAAATGGTGCAAATTTAATTTGCATCATTTTTTTTTTTTTTTATTTCAATGATGCAAATTAAATTTACACATTGCGTCTTCATTTTGGTGTTACCGTCGTTTACAAAGCTTCTCTATGAGAAAATGAAAAAATAAATTATCGATTTCTCAGAGAGAAACTGTGTAAACGATGTTAAAACAAAATGAAGAAGTGATCTGCGAATTAAATTTACATCTTTTTTTTTATAGTCTAATTTCATTCCAAATATGATCTAAAAAACGTCGATGATCTATCATTTTTTCTCCTAATTCAGTATTTCATACGACAACTTGCATCGGAAGTAAAATATCAACTTTCCCCTAAAATTAAAAAAATCCTCAGTCTTGTAAAATCAAAATGCTTAGATCATTCCTCGTAAAAAATCAATACCGATTATCGGTTAGAAATAGTGGATTCGTGTAGAAATTTTTTGTCCGATGTCTCAAAAATTGTATTATCGTGTTGCCAGACATTTCCGAAAAAGTAAAAAATTTCATAAAATTCAAGCGTCTTCATTGGTTTTCATCTATTTCAATGCCGATCATCGAATAGTAATAATCCATCTATGCGAAATTTTGTAGCCCGATATCTCAAAAATTGCGAAAGTTATCGTATTAACAGACATTTTTGATAAATGTAAAAACCGTGTAAAATCCTAACGACTGTAGCGATTTTGACAAAAATTGAAACGAACATCGAGGATTGACTCATCTACATGTCCTGAACATTCCAGCGTGATACCTTAAAACGTTCTTAAGTTATAGAGGTTTTAGTTTTTTCGATTTGTGTCTCGGGCACTCATCTGGACATTTTTTTCTAAATATGACTTTCCGACGTTTTGAAACATTCTAAACACATTTTTATCGAAATCGTAATTGTTTTTTTTTCTTTTAATTAAGACAAACCTTCCATTACGAGAAAGCAAAAAAATGATTCCAATCCAATTTCCGAAACGAATAGTCAAAATTGAATTCGTTATATCGAGGAAATCGAAAAAAATGGTACCTAGAAAAGTGACCGGTATCCCGATGACTCCGCGTTTGGCATCCTTGACTTTAATCGCCGCAACGTCGTAGACTTTGCAGCTGAACGGACTTCCGACGACGGGCACATTACGATGGCTCACTGATATTCTGTGTTCGCCGACAACGCGCGGCGTGAAAGCGACGCTGCAGGTCGTGTCTTTGTTGTCAGTAACCTGCGCTGGTACGGCCTGTCCATTGGGCCCTATCAAGTCCGCTTGTTAGTCGTTTTATACAATTTAGCGAGCCAAAACTATAAGGGTGGATTACAGAGCGAGAAAATGTTTGTTTCTTCTACTGTACGGGGGTTACCTCGTTGCCATCGACGTTAACGTGTAAAAACGTTCAAGACGCAAAAAGGAGAATTAACTTAAACTTTCTACTACAAGCAACCCACGCGTTAAGGGAACCGATAATAATACAATTTGTTCAACTTAAAAAAAAAATATATATATATATTCATATGTACGACGAAGCAATGGTTATACCATATTTAGGAATGCTAATGGATCGTTCGAACGATTCTAGTTTCGTAACACCGTGTTTTTTTTTCTTTTTTTTTTTTCTTATTGCGTGTTTGTCTTGGTAACTTGAAATAGTTGTATACTTTTATAAGCATTATGATGGCGTTATTCGTATTGGCGAATAATGAAGGATAAGTCGAACGAATCTAATCGTATCGTCTGTAATATTGAGGTTATGCGAGAGTTAAACCTCCGAAGCACGGGGACTGTTGTTGGGAAACAACAAGTGATACGAAAAAAAAATAAAAAATTCAAATTCGCTAATGGGTTTGTCAACAGTACTTCAAAGGATCGAACTGTAGTCGAATCATTCGTATACCTTACAAAATATTATTATAGCACCATTATTTGTTCGATGGACTCGTATTAGTCATTTACCCGAGATATGTAGCATTTAATGTTATCAACGAAAGCATTAAAAAAAACTAAAAAGACAATTCTAAGAGTGTTAAATCCTATTTACTGGATGACGAAAACCCATGCCAGCCATTTATTTCCGGCATTAATAAGAGAGCGAAGAAGCGGGGATAATTACGAAAGATTTCATTCGATGCAAAGGAAATGCTTTTTCAAGAATATTCGAGAGTTAGGTACCCACCACCATTCGTTGCGTTATTCATAGTCCATAATAGAGAGTAAGAGTTAGAGTTCGAAATGAGGCATTGTTTTTTTTTTCGTTTTTTTTTTTTTTTTTTTTTTTTTTTTGAGAAGTCTAGTAATGTCGTAGTCTGAAAGCTGGCCGACCTGCAACAGAGAGAGATAATATTGCTCTCAAGCTACCGAATAAACGTGATCAACAGACACAGATGGGTGAATGAATATTCATCGTGAAATAATTTGTTAGACGCCACGTTGACGATATTGAAATACAACAAAATTCTTAGCCGTATTAAATCATTGCACGGTATATATATATACATATTTAAATAAAAAAATAGATTAACATTGTATTCTTTTGCACACATAAACATATAATTTGCAAGATGATTCGCCAGTAAAACGAATGCTACTTCGTTGATCGATTGTACAATCAATCAATCGAAGTTCGCATTGAATCCGTTTTTTTTTTTTTCTCTTTTACCGGCGACGAGAAATGTGCTGTGAAATTTGTGGATTAAAAATAATGTATAAATTACACGGCAATGTACACAAAAGTACGGAAAGAAAAAAAATAAACAGTTGTCGTATGCGAACAGCTGTGCAACCCATGCTGTTGGGGGCTCGTTGCGTGTGACTCGATGACGTGATTAGAGATAGAAGAGCTTTGAACAATAGTAAGTTGTGAGAAACAACAGTTGTGATTTTTTTTTTTGTTGTCTTTTCGGTAGCGAATTTTTGGTAGCGACTGTTGAGAAACTTACCTTCAACGTTAACTTCAAGATCTTCCAAGCTACCGGCAACGTTACTGACTGTAAGATAACTTTGCCGTCCCAAACCAGCGCTGCTGAGCGCCTGACCACTCACTGTAACGTGGCTATCACCACCGACCCTCGTTATTATCGGACAGCCCGGCACCGTTCTTTTGTTGAACGCAATGTTAATAACGTGTTCGCACGCCTCGAACGGTACGAAACTAACCGAGAAGCGTGCATTGCCCTGAGGCGTCACTTGGGTCGGAATGTTTTGCCCACGTGCCGATATCGTTATTTCTAAATTTCCTTCGCCTGCTTGACTCGCATCGACTGTAAAGATAAAAAAAAACATTGTTTGCACAAAATAACCGATTAAAAGGCTCCCGAAGGATCCGTCGCTATTCCCCGGAGAAAAAGCATTTCCTAAGGGAAATGTCTCGATAAATGAATCGTTATAATCCTTCCAAAGATCGTGAGATGTTACCAGTAAAGTGTGTAGGTTGGCCAACGCTACCACGCGCGACAGGTCCAATGAGAACTTTGTCGGCGTTGAAAGCTTTCGCCAAGAACGGTGTACCGTTCACGGGATGTCCGTTGTACTCGACGCTTATCGAGTGAACACCCACATCTCTCGGTGTGAATTCGGCGGTGAAGCCGCTGTGAATGTTGCCAGTTACTTTAACCGGTAACTCTGTCGTTGGTCCTGAGAAACGAAAAATTAGCATTTTTTTTATTGCTGTTTTAATGATTCGAAAGAAGTTCATGGGACCGACTTACCCCTCACGGAAACTGCGAGCTCCGCGCTACCACTTCCGTCAACCGCCATGTGAAAACTTGCTGGCTGGTCGACGGGTATCAGTTCCAAGTGATTTAAGCTTAAAATAACTCTGCTTGTGTCAGATACGTTGCAGACGAATGGACAACCCGGAACGGCTTCACCATTGAACTTTATGTCGATGTAATGCGATTTCGCAATGTCAGGCGTGAATGAAACGAGGCAACGACCACCGCCGACTACCTGCACGTGATTCGGCACCTCGCCTTCGTTTATCGATATCTCTAATTGGCCCTCACCAGCAGCACTGGCGTCAACTTTCGTGATAGAGAAAAACAAATTGACGTTTTAGTGATGAATTTTTTATTCCGCTACAATGACCATATTTCATGCCTGCAAGGCGGGTGGAAAGATGCCGATTCTTGACTAGCGGAACGAAAAGTACTGCAGTAGGAGGAAGGAAGGCAGCGGGAGGAAAAGTGATGCTGCAAAAGGAAAAGTACGGCGGCGGGCAGATAAGTGCTGCAGTGGGAAAAAAGTAGTATTTTTCATTCGTACAGCAGAAAAGTAGTACTTTTCATCACTACAGCATAAAAGTAGTACTTTTCATCCATATAGCAGAAAATAAGTACTTTTCATCCATATAGCATAAAATAAGTACTTTTCATCCATATAGCATAAAATAAGTACTTTTCAACCCTACAGCGGTAAAGTAGTACTTTTCATCCCTACAGCGGTAAAGTAGCACTTTTCATCCCTACAGCAGGAAAGTAGTATTTTTCGTCTTTACGGAAAGTAGTACTTTTCGTCTTTAAGGAAAAAAAGTAGCCGACGAGCCGTTGCGCGTACAGGCATAGAAATATGGTCAATTTTTAGCATAGTCGAAAAAGAATAGCGTCTGCCACTCGCGAAGGAACGTAATTTTTTAAATCACGTACTTCCCTCCCTTGTAGCATAATATACCATTTTTTTTTAATTAAGACAATGAATTATTGGTACCTCTGAATTGACACGCGTGTCCAACAACGGCACTTGGTATGTCAGTAACTTGAATGAGGCTGCTATTGTAAACTTTGGCGACGAGAGGTCCTGCCGGCAGCTTTTGTCCCGCGATGCTCACCTCTACCAGATGGCTTCCAACTTCGGTTGGCGTGAACTCGACTTTGAACTCACCGGCTCTTCCTGGTTCCTCGTCTATGTGCGCGGATATGTGTCTTTTTGAAGGACCTGTTTTTTCAATTACAAATTCATTGAAATTATTCATTCGTCGATTTCGAGGAAAATTTCGTATTTTTTTTTATTTTTTATTTTTTATGGAAATTCGTTTACTCACTTATTATTTGCACATCTATTTCTTTGCTCGTGAAACCAAGAGCCGAGAGTTCAAAGAGCGCAGGACTGCCGGCGGGGACCAATCTTACGGAATCCCCGACCACCGACATTTTTGGACCCGGCATTATGCCTACTCGCCAAGGTGATCCTGAAACAATTTATTATTATTATTATTATTTTAACGAAAACTTAACAACAAAAAAATCCCCAAAATCGTACGTTTTTACATTGTTTTCTTAATTTTATTAATTTTTTTTACCCACTAATCTTCTACTATAGGAAAGGACCTTATGACATTTTTTGGTTTCGTCATAGAAGATGCTTCGTGAATAAAATAAATTAATGGCAAAGCAATGTGAAAATTTACAATTTTCGGGATTATTTTGTATCTGTAAAATTATAGAGACTAAAAGTACCAAATTAAGTTATCACTAAATTTTTTATTAAAAAAAAATCGTCAATTTTTCATTAAATTCAAATAATAATTCAATTCATCAATATAATTTGTTCACGAAAACAAAGTTTTCTTTAGGAGGAAGCAACACGAAAGAATTCTTCAAAAACATTTCCTTTCATTCTGAAGCACACATTTTTTTTTCTTTTTCATTTATGTCTAATTGGCGATAAATTCTTTATGAAGTAAAAAGGGGTTACGCCCTTTTTTACACTTTCAGCGATTCACATGGGTCTCGTTTCGATCGACAATTATCGTTGATATCGATAAACAAGTCTTCGGCGTTCGAACGATATTTCTCGTATCGCCAAAGTTTTTTCAACATTCGTGAAATTTTTTTATTTTTATTTTTAATTTTTTTCAACGTAAATTTCTTAAGATATTGCCGTGGAATCTTCTATTTAAATTGAACAATTCGATGCATTCCCGCACTCGTTTCAAATTCGTTTACTCCAAAAGCGTTTTTCGATCGCTCCGATTCCGATATACACGAACTTTTTCCGCTCCGATTTTTTATATAAATCCCACGAATGCACATAAATTTAACGATCACTGAGCATTCGGCGTCAATTATTAAATGCGATGAAAAGAAAAAGATTCTCTAAATGATAATGAGTTAAACAGCGATCCGGATGAACGATTCAGTTACCTCAATCACCCGGAGCAAAACGTCTAAATTCCTGGAATTCCTAAAAAAAAAAACTTACAAAAAAAAGAACTGAAACTCGCGAGAAGCACGAAAAAGAAACAACAATCCGGCGATAGGTTAAACTTCGCGATAAACGGTCACGAGATCGTAGTAAAAAAAGTAAAAAAAAAGTTATAGATTTTTTATTGGATACGCGTGGTTTCGTGAGGCGGATGCATCTACAGCCAAATGCGGACGATGTACCGCACGTCGTGTCTTTTGCTGTGTTGGCCGATTCCGTCGTGTTTCACAACAGCGTGCCAACGATTTTAGTTTCTTCCTGTAGCCGATCGTCACTGTACGGTATACGCGATCGATGCCCGTGCGATCGTGAACGATTCATCGCGTCCTTTTACGTTTGCCAACGAACCCCAGTACACCACTGTTATTCCTCGCACATCGTACGAATACACAAAACCAAAGCCAACTGTCTTTTTACGCGCCGTGTACCAAGTTTATTAATAACGCCGCTTTGTGAACGTCGAATAAAAACAATTTTTTGTTCCGGTGCACACGGCAAATGATGCGAACGAACGAAACGTCAGCAGGTCGCGATTCTACGACGGACTCGACCGAGTCGAACGACGACGAGACAAGTGTGTTGGCTGCGGCAAGACCGCCACTCCGGTCCAAAGCCAGTGCCGTAACGACTTGTCGGCGCGTCCGGGGGCCCCGAACATTTCCGACATTGAATTATTTTAAACTCGCGTCGGATCTACCGAAGTCTTAAGAACGCGCGCGCGCGCGATAGAAATAAGTCGGCAAACCGAAACTTTCCAAACTTTTCCTCGAAAAGTCGATTTCACAATTAACGAAAATGTTTATTTTTCCCGAGAATTCCATTCGATTGTATCGAATGAGAAGGTCATTAACGAGCCGGCAAAGGTGAACCTGTTGCGTTTGTGAAACGTGTCGTCATAATTTATTTAAAGAATCGAAGGAATGTCTTCTATCGGCAATCGTTTGTATTTTCATTAGCGCCCTTTTTTTTTTTCTTATTTGCATTTCGACGGATTGCGATCGGCGTCTCCACAACCGGCTTTCCGCATCGCGGGGCCCTTATCGAAGGGAGCACACGATATCGAACCTGTGAATACGGTCATTAGAAAGGAACGACCCGATGGGGGTTCGAGTCGGCAGCGTCCCGCTCCTGCTATCCCATCCGTTTCTTGCTGCTCGCTCGACCGGCCATAACACTGAGCGAATGAGCTATACACAGCGACACATCGACGAGCGCGCAAGCTATTGCTATAACCATAAGACATCCGATCTCTTTTGAGTATCCCGATACTTTGACATCGGATGCAAATGGCAGTCCTTCTTCCTTCGACTATAACAGTCAACCGCATTCCAAATTCATTATGGAAATGCAAAAAAAAAAAAAAAAAAACATAAACATTTCGTTTTTTTTCTTTTTCGAAAGGAAAAGAAAAAAATTGACGACTATCGTAACTTTTTGACGCGCGTAGCAATATTGGATTCGGTACGTTCAACACGAAAATTATTAATCAAAGTAACGCGTCGAGACTTTATTATTTCCGTCGCATCAAAATTTATGTTAAGTACAACAAAAAATCATTATTTTTCGAAAAAATTCTATAAAAAAAAAAAAAAAAATGCTTCAATTTATGCAACTGAAGATTTAACGTTTAAACGATGTCGAATTGAAAATAAATAAAAATCTCGAAATAAAAAAAAATATATATTTTTGAATAAATTTATTTCACGATGCATAAACTCATGAATATTCATGTCTCCGGAATAATGAATGAAATAAATATGAGCGCACGACAAGTTTGTAGTGGCGATCTATACGCGAATAATTTGAATATCCTTCCTTCCTACTTGCGCGATGCCCAAAGCGAGCTCAGGGCGAAGCGACTGTAGTCGACTCAATCGCTGCATTCCCCGACATAACGGGGTCCCCCCCTTGAGAGGTGCCCCCATCGAACACGTTTCGTCCGTTGCCTCGTGTTACCACCGAAAATTTTTCGAAAAAAAAAAGCCCGTTAACCTCGACGGCGACCTCGTATGTGGGTCACACGGGAAAAATGGAACTTTGTCTATCTATATACCGTATTTATTACTCAGCTATGCGCGAACTTGACGTTAATAGCCAATTTACGCTCATGCGTCCAGAAGGCGCGTGCAGTGGATTGGGGGGGGGCTAAACGGTACAATCAGCGGTAGCGCTTCACTGATTATCGAGTCTCCTTGTGGCGTGTCATACAATAAGAAACGTATCGAGAACTACAGATAAATCTATTTAAATGTTTTATTACTCCATCTCTATTGTTAATGACGACATATCAACATAAAAGAAATTGAGCGAGGTTGTACCTCGACAGGTTTCACCTTTTTTTTTTTTTACGATTTGTCCTTCGCTTTCAATGCAGAATTCGTTAGTCAAAGAAATAATAGACAAGGACAATGAGAAATTTTACTTTTGGCAATGAGAAATAATTAAATTTAAAAAAAATAATAATTTAAATTTTATCGATAAGAAATTATTGAATAAAAAAAATAATTTATTTTTACTTTTTTTAATGAGAAATTATTGAACAGAAAAATATTTTATTTTTGTACTTTTAACAATGACAAATTATTAAATTAAAAACAAAAAAAAACAGTTAATTAGATATTTATGGAATTGCTAATGCTGTACCTGCATTCTCGTCTTAATGTGTCGCGATAGATAACGGAACTTCGATAAATGATAAATTTATCAGTGAAGCGATTCGAAATGAGGCTGAAAGGAATTAGTGAAATGACGAAAAAGAAAAAAAAAAAATGATTCCTTGCCGCTGTTCGGGAATTCTCGCGGGAGGTCGCGACGCCGCTTTCCGGTGCAGAGCCGCGGTGGATATTCTATACCATTGCAAGGCATCGCGCAAAGAGTTGTATATACGAGAGCTGCAAAGGCGACATCGTCTATGCAGCAGTCACACGCGTCGAAATCGCTCCCTAGGGAATCATGCTGGTGACACGAATGCCGGCGCGCGTGCGATTTTCAACTCATTCCAAGTTAGTTACGCGACTAGCGTTTGAGTATTAACTTCAATTGAACGTATTGTCCAATCCACTAGCAGCAAACGCGTCAAGGCTCTTCGGAATATTATGCACACGCGCGCATACCTCGTGCATTTCAACCATTAAACATCGCCGAGATATGAATATAGTAAAATCGCGAGAATGAGTAAACGCGAGAAAACATTCCTCGTGATTCCTTGTGGTTATTAATACACGGAATTCCCACGATTTTTCGCTTACGATATATGAAATTTTTTTAAATATTGATGCGTTTAATTGTTTGTTTACCGATTTAGGATTTTTGGTTTTTGAACTCTTGAAAAACTCACGCAAAAGATACGCTTGCAGGGGAAAAATTCATGAAAAGATTACATATAACTTGATATAACGATAAATACGGTATATCTATATATGTGTTTATTGTATATATATAATTATATACTCCATAATTCAAATTACATATTCCCAATTCTGTATAATCACATGCAGTATATAGAAAGCTTTTCCGCCCGAACTCCAGAAAGTACGAACTTATATCATAAATAACCCTTTTTTTTTATTCTCTCCCCATCGATGTAAGAATCGTCGGTATGCGTTTCTCGTGAAAAATCGAAGGGATACGCTTGAAATAAGGTCGTCCCGTGTGCGGCTACCGCGTTCGCTCGATGTACTTGTGGTACGCGTGTAGAGTGGCGACCGACGAGATTGAAGATACCGAGAGCGGAGCGCCTCGGCATTTGTTGTACGGTAATGCACGCGCGAGACGAAGCGCATTCCTCGCGACAAGTTGCCGCGAATGAGACAAATCGTGTAACGATATAATAATAATAGCAGGGAAAATGGTCCCATCATCGGGTTGTATCGGAATCGATAAATGTGTTAATAAAATTGTGGCCCCCGCGATGTATACCTACACTTTTGTATAGAGTTCGCCCCGTATCCGTGGCACACGGTATGATTATGTAGCAACGACGGTAGGCGTACTTATATTCTCATTCGTAACCAAATACGTCGACATGCCAACTTCTTTGCCGTACAGCCACGAGCCACACCTATAAGAAGCTCGTCGGCGTCATAGAGGCCCCCCTTCCCTTGTCGGCGATTCTTCGTCTCTATAATACGTATACCTATGCTACACTACTACTCCGTTCGTCGCTCGCTATTCGTTACGTATTTCAAATGCGTACGGAAGATGCATCTGCGTATAATCGGGGATGTACATGAATGGAGAGCCGCTCACGCGCATCCGTTAATCTTAAGGTCACGAAGCCACTTGCAAAATAGCTATCTATTACGATGGTAACGATAGATAAATAGATAGACGATAGACGAACAATTTTTTTCATACGAAAGTTCATGGAAACGCGAAGATTTGATCATTTTTTGTATTTAGTACGGAATGACCTTATTCTTTACCTTTATACGTTAGCAGTTGGAGTTTTATACATCGAAAATATTACGCAATAATGTATTGAATCAAATGCAATGAACCTCTTAAAATTGCATTGTTACTGTACTGGAAATGATGTATTGGTAGACAGTGGAATCCACATGGGTCAGCGAAGAAGACGTTGGCCCCGCGTGTACGAGAGGGTCGGGGGGGTAATAAAAGAAAATGATTACGTAGAATTTGGGTCAGTGGAACGCGTAGTGTGTGCGTGAAATCGCAAGTCAATGACCTGTCGGCGCGCCACGAGTCTCTTACTGTCTTACATTTCAGATAGTAGAGACGACCCGCGTTTTGTCGGACAACGAGATTTACGGTTTCTACTAGAAGATTCGTAATTACGATAATTAAATATTGAATTTGCTGGCTAAGCAACTTACTGCTCTTACCAACGAGAAATAAAATGGAAAATCTTTTTTTTTTTTTTTTTTTTCGATGAGTTTCGCGTGGATCAATAGTGAGGCAGGTTATTGACGAATCCATGCCGACCGAGCGTCAGGCCATTCTTCGCGGGTTAAAGACAAATGAGGTTTATTCGAGAAAATTTTCCACGAAGAGTTGGACACTTAAACTCCGTCCGATTCTATCGGAGTCACTCGCTGAGTTTCACTACGTGGCATCTTTACCGCGAGCGTAACTCGTATCCGCGTGGAGAAAAGAAAACGGAGTCACCGACCCGGGAAATATTGTCCAAGCGACGGCTTTGACATCGCGAACGGCGACGAAAAGTTTCGGATAAAACGTCTTAGTTTCGCGTACGTTTTTTTTTTTTTTTTGAGATAAGAGATCACGAGAAAAAAAACATTTCGCTAATTTTTTTTTTGTGATAAGAGAATACGAGGAAAAAAAAGTTGCTAATTTTTTTTTTTTGTGATAAGAGAATACGAAAAAAAATACATTTTGCTAACTTACCGGGTACCGTCTCGCCGTTAAAAGTCATTTCCACCAAGTGAGTAACAGCCTCATGCGGTACGAATGACGCTAAAAATCTTTGACTTCCAAGCGCTCGTACAAAGCTCGTAACGTGCCCGCCATTTACAAGTATTTCAAGATTTCCAGAACCGGCTCGAGATCCGTCAACTGGGAACAAACAAATTAATCTTATGTTAAAAGTTGTGCCAAAGTGTACCAAAAGCTATACGTTAAAAAAAAAATTACTTTCAATACCGGTATATAAAGCTTTTATGCAAAAACCGTGTAATAAATTTCGATAAAATGTGTGTTGGAATTTTAACCAATTTTTTTGCAATAGAACGAAAAATTTTGGAAGTTCAATATCATTTTTTTTCCGATTTTACAATTTTTTTTTGTTTGCCAATTTTTTAATTTTCCAGTACATAAAATTTATAATTATTTTTTACAGTGTACTTGAAAACGAACGAATATCGTTTGCCACGACAAATCGTTGTCAAGACAAATTTTTATCGAGAGATAATGTTGTACTCACTTTCAAACTCAACCGGTTGATTTACAGTGCCGTTCGGGATGTTGCCAACTTGAATAGCCCTCGCGTTGTACGCTTGCGATCTAAAAATTTGTTGGTGTTATTAAGTGATTTGCGATATATCGAATTAATGATACGCATGAGCCAAACTCACCTGAACGGGGAACCCTTGACGTGCTGACCGTTGACCATTATCTGAATTATGTACTCGCCGACCTCGTCTACCGTCAGCGTGTACATGTGACCGCGCAATATCGATTTTTGAAAGGGTACCGGTTTGCCGTTGGGACCTGATAATTCATAATTCGCGTTATTAATATCCATCGGAAGTGCCTTTTTTTTTTAATTGTTAAAAAAACAAAAGATTCGGAGATAATTACCAGTTATCGTAACGGTAGCTTTACTCGCATCGATACTTGGATCGATGGTAAAACTCATCGATTTGTGAATGGGTAACATCTCGAGAGCGTTGCCGGTTACGAGAGACGACCCTTTGCGTTTTTCCGAGCTGCTCTGCGTCGACGAATAATTCGTTCCACCGTTGTTTACGAATCTCTCGTGCGCCGCGTCCGTCGTATCGACGCTTTTGTAATAATTGTTATTTTTGTTTTTTAATATTCCGTGGGTAACATTGCCACGAGTATTGACGCTATCGTTGCCGTTGTATTTTGGTGAATTAGCGCGTTCGGTGCTCGAAAATCTGTGCGACGATGTGTAATTCGCCGACGAATTTTCCGTGTGAATAACGTTACTTGCGGAGCCATAATTATTTCGGGAATTGTTGAAACTCGTACCGCTCGTTCGCTCGTGATCCAATACCGACGAGCTGTTTGCCAAGTTTGCGAGAGACTCGAGGCTCCCGTATGATAGCATTGATCTCGTTTTTGCGATCGCATCCCAAGAGTCTCGTCGCGGCGCTCCGCCTATCATCGAAGACACTGAAGCGGAGATAAAAATTGTGCAAATTAAATTTGTATAATTTTTTTTTAAATAATTCAATTTAATTTAAAAAATAATCTGCCATTTTATTCTCCTTATTCAATGTTTTATACGAAAACTTGCATCGGAGGTAAAATATAATTTTTTTCATAACAGTAAAGAAACACTCAATTTTGTAGAATTTACACACCGATCAATTCTCGTCAAATTTAATACCGATCATCCCATTTCCATCAGTCTATTTCTGTAAAAATTTTTAGCCCGAAATCTCAAAAATTGTAAGAATTATCGTATTATCAGAAAT
This sequence comes from Cryptus armator, assembly GCA_963971235.1. Taxonomy (NCBI): domain Eukaryota; kingdom Metazoa; phylum Arthropoda; class Insecta; order Hymenoptera; family Ichneumonidae; genus Cryptus; species Cryptus armator. The sequence continues at coordinate 9,595,254 of OZ020242.1, read as the reverse complement.
TTTCGCAAAAATTCAGAATTTTCTCAAATTTACACGATTTCACCGATTCTCGCCAAATTCAATGCCGATCATCGAATAGTAGTAGTCCCTGTTGGCAAAAATGTTCAGCCCGATATCTTAAAAATTGCAAGAGTTCTCGTGTTAACAGATATTTATGATAAATTAAAAAAAAACGCACAAAATCTTAACGACTGTAAGGATTTTGACAAAAATTTAAACAAACATTGAGGATTGACCCCTCTACATGCCCCGTAACTTTCAGCTTAATACCCGAAGACGTATTCAAATTATAGAGGGTTACATTTTTGCAAAACATGATTTTCCGACGTTTTGGAACATTTTATCGACGTTTTTGTTGAAATTTCATTTTTTTTTTTTTTTTCGTTGAAAAAAAGCTTTTTTTTTATCAGAAAGCAAAAACAAAATACGATCATCAGTATGGTTATTATTATTAACGACTATATATAGTGAGATAATTGGCTTTTACCTCGAACGTTACTGCTGGTGTCGACGACTACGCTGTCCGTCGATCCTCGTCTCCTAAGAGCCGAGTCCCGTTCACCGCCTCGTGGACTGAAGCTTCGATTTATCGGACTGTCGTTTGGGCTTCGAAAAGCCATTGGGCTTCTGGCCGGCGATCTCGGCCTCGTCAACGAACTCGACTGATATATATCCTTCGATTCTTTGATTGTACTCGTCGTATGGACGTCTCTTGAATTCGCGTTATTCACCATCGGTGAACGCGGTCTGTTGACCGTCGTCGATGCGTAGATATCTTTCGATTCTTTTATAAGACTCGGACTATCAACCGTAGTTGCATTAACGATCGGTGAACGCGAGCGATTTAAAGCGCTCGATGAGTATATCTCCTTCGATTCTTTGATCATCGATGGACTGTTTGAATTACCGACTACGTGATTTTCCGTCGAGTAATTGTTCGACGAACTTTTGTACGTCGAGGCGAAATTTTGATGATGCGGCGAATAATCACGATAGCCCTGCGTGGGACTCGGTGTTTTGTACACCGTCGTCGCAGCAGGTGGCGATTGTCGGGTCTTTGAGTGATCCGCAGACGATACACCGTTTGTTCGTCTCTCCGTCGAGGAGATCTTCGATCTTTCGGCACTCGATGACATTGCTGCACCCTTCGATCTTCGCGATCCTTTTTGCGTACCGACGCGTATCGATATCGGCGATCCACGCACGTCGGAACCGTTGAAGTACAGATAAACACGATATTTACCGGCGTCACGCGGAAGCAGCGATACGCGATATCTCATGTGACCGATGTCCTCAATGCGAAATGGTACCGATTGCTTGTCGTGAACAATGTCGATTATCACGTCGCCGAGACCACCGGTTCCACTCGCGTCGACTATGAAGGAAAACGGTTGACCCGGCATTGCTCCTTCTGTGTCCACCAACTATAGAAAAAAAATATACAAAAATCGATTGCTATTTACCGTTTATTATTGGAAGAAGAAAAAATTCAACTAACTTTAATGCCATTGGGATCGAAGACGAAACAGGTGAAGGGACCGCCTTGAATATGATTGCCCTTGTGTGTGATCGCTATGCTCCATTCGCCGGTCTCGTCCGGCTGAAATGTCGCCGTGTGAACGCCGTCGTTTTCCTTGACGGGACAGGGAAGAGATCGCCCGGTCGGCGACCACGCTGTCACGTCTATGCCGTCATGACTAGTTCCTGAAATAATTAGGTTTCATTATAATTCGCTCTTGTTGATGTGAAATAGTACATCACGAGGGAGAAAACGTTTTTCCGCCGAGTATCGTATACGATTTTACTTCACAAGGTGTGGAAAGTGGGGTTTTCCGCGCGTTTCGCGTCCCGTAAACATCTTTAGCGAGACTTATGGATGCAAAGTGTATTGAAAAACAGTAGTGAGTACTTTTGCGTGGAGTCACGAAGATTGTATGTGACAACATGTTCAGTAGTTTCAGCTGCACCATTGGGATCGGGAATTTTCTTTACTGAGGCCGTAGCGGTTTTTTAAAACATCGAATTTTTTCGCTTATTTGCAGAAGGGTCATCAATTTTTTTGAGGATACTTTACATTCATCATTATTTTCCCAGAAGCGTCGTAACACTTTTTAAAAACTATTTGTATTTTTCGACTTTTTTCCCCGGAAGAGTCGTAACACTTTTTCAGGACATTTTGCATTTTTCCATTTTTTTTTTCACAATGGTCTGCTAAAGCTGTTCTAACATCGCAAACGTTGCGGCCGTTCGTGAATCGCATTAAAAAACCCGATGTATCTGCCTGATATCTGGGAATTGAGTAAAAGAATCCAAATTCCCAAGAAGCGTTACGCCCCTTCCAAAGGGACTTTGAAAAATCAAATCAGAGCTCTTGGAAGGACTTATTTCATATTATAACATGTCTACCAATTATAATAAAATTCCGAGTCCAATCCTAAACCTCAAACTACTGAAGATGTTTTAACATACAATTTCATTGAGTCCACGCAGATTCGCTCACTATTATTTTTTCGTCGTCGTCATTGTCAATACTGACCGTAACTGTTGACTAGAACCTCGACGATGGATCCAATAGCGCATGGATCCATGCCGGGTGATTTAATTTTCGTTAGCGGAGGCAAAACCCTGAAGTAGTATGGACATCCGCTTACTAACTCCCCGTCGTTGTAAACCATCAGCTGAATTTTTTTAAAGAAAAAAAAAAATTGTTAACAATTCGATCAGAAATTTATTTTTTTTCTATCAAAAAATGATTGTATCAAAGATAATAATCATTTTTTTTTTGGTACCTTGTGCATTCCAACTTCGGTAGGTACGAAGGTCCCTTTCCCATGTGTTCCGTTCCAAGTGAGTCGGCACTCAGTTCGACCACTGGGACTTATTATTTCGCCCCGAACTTCCCGTGCATTCGCTTCCTTCGATAGCATCTCCAATCTGAATACAGCCTAATAGAAAAAAATATTTTCATCATTTTATTAACTCGACTACGATAAAATGTCGAAATCGTTCGAGTTTCGGAGGGAACAGGAATTTCTCAATGGCAATCATAGAAACAATACATTGACTAACCGGCTGTTGAACTCTCGCCGAGGTGCTCTCAACGTGCACGGCTATTTGTTCGCTCGCCTGTGGGCGAGGCTTGACCCATTGAAAGTGAGCGGCGTATGCCATCACTCCCAAATGTTCCACGTTCTGATCCGCCATATCCTTTGCTTTCAGAATCGGTTCGACGCCAATTTTCTTTGCACCGTCAATACCTCCAATCGAAACCAAATTAACACTTAATAAAATAGCCTTTCAAACGCACATTTAGCAATACTTTTCGTAGAATAACTCGAACAATTAACGTTGTCCGCTAACGCGTACCCATTTGCAAATTAGTTTCCCAAGAGGAGGCTTTGGTGTCGAGTTTGTCGTAAGTAGGCGCGGGTCCACCGAGATTCCTGACGATACTGCAAAGTGCTCTTCCGTCGTTCCAGTCGGTCTGCGACAATGAGATTATGTTACGTTGGACAGTTTATTTACACTCCATAAAATTCTATCCGTCTTTCTTATCGAAGAGACAATAGACAAGTGTCCCAACAGCGATGGAAAATAAACGTCTTATTTTCGTACCGTGAAATTTCGTACGGGCGCGTGAGACAATTGCGAATTGACCCATCGCAGTGTCGCGTGAAAGCCCGGCGAACCTTCCTTCATAAAATACGAGAGATATGTCATTCCCGAGAGTTCGTCGAGATACGGCGATGCGAGATACTCCGGTTCCAATACAACTGGTATGTCGAATTCTCGTTTCGATATTTCCATTGCTTTTCGACAATTGTAGACACTGGCAAAAAAAATAGAACATTCATCACGACTTTTGCAAAATGAAAAAAAAAAAAAAAAAAATTAGTTTGAGACATTTTTTTTATTTGTAACAAAAATTTAAGTTTGAAAAAACAATTATAATTAGTAAAAAAGTTCTGAATATGAAAAAAATCTCTACTATACCGATGATAAAATGTGCGTTACGAATTGAAAATCGCTAATTTTTCAATTTTTATATACATAGACTTTGATTTATTTCTCGTAAATAATTTCCATACCTCTATCGGTAAGTGAAAAAAAAAATATTTAAAATTTTTTTTTTACGTAGAATTGCTTTATTGTTTACCTATCGGTGCGATCCAACTGACGCCAGTGTGGAAATAGTCCGGGTTTGCAATAATCCAAAAGTGCGCTCAGGTAAACACCCGAATTCCAATCTGTGGTGAAGTTATTGACTCTGCATTCTGGTAGAACGGCCTGAAAAAAACAAACAACAATGAAAACGAAAATGAAAAGTGAGATTGAACGATGTGCGCAACTTATCAAAGGGGATGCGCGTGATGCGAATATCGTTATGCCACTGACCTTGAGCCAAGCGAGCATAAGCTTCCTCGGTGGGAACTTGGATTTGCCTATTTGGTATCTCACAATGAGCGACCATATCAGTCCGAGGATCAATTTTAGATTGCCATTGACGATATCGACGTTGCCTGCAACGAGAAAAATCGTGTCAAGGATCGATCGAATCATCGCATACGTATATGTATACTGTATACAGTTAATCGTTACCGGAAATTCCTAATTAAACCGAACGATTAAATTCTCACGAGAATTGACACAAATTCTATATCGCAAAATACATATTAAATTGTTAACGCCTATTGATATTTCAAAACTACGGAGGCATAAAATAAGGCGCAGTGAAAAAAAAATAAAAATTTTTGGAGTAATCAAGTTGGCAATGTTAAACCGGTTTGACCCACTCGACAATCGGAAACAATTGTCAATTTTATCCCTCCAGAGATACGGAATACGAGACTCGATATTTTACTTTTGTCCATTGAACATCGAGTGCTAGAGAATCCGATATATTTTCTTTAATTGGAAGGGATTTTTTTAACGTGAAGGGAGTCAATAGGACTGCTTTATAGGAATATTGATATCGAGCATAGATTCATTTCTATAGGAAAAAAAATGGACAAAGAGTGGAGAGTCCACGAGACAAGAGTGGAGTGGAGTGGACGAGAATCGCGAAGAGAAGTATTGCATTGTCGTGCGATCGCGTTGGCATTCCGTGATCTTAATTAACGATAATTTTCTATGACAAATGGAAATGTTTTCATATCCTTCTCTTTCTTCGTATTGTACGGCATAAATGCGTGATGTAAGACTAGTAGCTGCAGCATCGCACAGTGCAATACACGCGCGGTCATCAAATTGGCCGGTAACTGTAAATTTGTAATAATGAGTTGGAGGATGCGCGGTGGGCGCACGTATTACATAGTAGTGTGTGTTACACTGGCGTGCAACTTACTATAATGTAATAGACACAAGAAAGGCAACGACCTCGAACACCGATTAGCGCAAGCCACTTGTTCCTACACACGTGTGCATCTGTGATGCAAAAGCAGAGATTTACCGTGTGACATATCCTGCGTAACGTAGATGTTAAGGTACAAGGAATTCACAAAGTACCGATGGAAGAATTTGTTTCATATATCGCATTGTTTTTTTTTTTTTTTTTTTCGAACAAAAGTTCACAGAACTCGAAATTATGTCGGAACGATATATCATGACATTCCCACTCAAAATTGAGATTCAAAGAAAATTTTGAAGACTCTGAATGGGATTGGAAATGGGATAAAAATCAACCAAATAGAAGGTGATATGAACATTAATTTTGCATGATAATAATAATACCAATAAATTATAAACAGATTAGTTGAAAAAAAAGAATCATCCGGCAAATGTAACTTTTTTTGCAGAAATTGATTTGTGTATTTCTCTGAATATATATCAATTTTTTTCGAATATTCGAATTTCTTTTTTATGAATAAAAAATAATGCTTTTTTGCAAAAAGACTACACATCACACTGAACAAGTTTTTGGGTAATTAATCGAACTTATTTGCAAGTACCGATTGAACATTATTCGAGAAATGTGTTTTTCGGAAATTCGAAGAAATTCTAAAACTATTCATACGTATTCAGAAAAATTAATGAATCAACTTTTGATAATATAAAAGTATAGTTGCCGGGTGTTTTATAAAACTATTTTTTAAAATGAATATGTTAATAACTTTTAAAAAACTATTATTATGCTAAATTAATATAACTTTTATATGGTTGATTTTTATAGATTTTCATTTCATTGGGAAGTATTCGAAATTCTCTCTGAATCAAACTTTTGACTGGGAATGTAACGATACAGTGTCCTTAATTTCGGCTAAAAATCGCCATCGTATCTCGCTGAGCATTTTATATTCATTGGCAATCTAATAGTCCACCGAGAATAAAAAATCTTCGTTCACATTACCGATAAAATGACGTTATGATTGTCGAGAAGAAAATTCCATAAAACGATGAATGAGACAAGAAGAAAACGCGAAAGATCAGAAAAAAGTTCTTATTGTCTATAAATATTTATCTAATGGAAGTAAAACAAAAGTATAGACGGTAAAAAGAGTTGAGATGCTGAGAATGGACCTAACGTTCGTTCCACCTGCATCACAAGAACGAAAGCAATGTAAAAAAGTGGGTTAAACCGGCGTGAGGTGTAATCGCTGCCGTGTAATATACGCGTTAGATACTCCGTAGAGTAACCGTTGCGGGGTGAATCGAGCAGCAGTGCATAGCGAGAGATCGTTTTTTTTTTTCTCGTGTGACGAACGTAACAATTCGCCGCTCGATGAAAGTTTCTCCCGCGGGGTACGTCGAACGAACGAGCGGACTCCGCCGACCGGACTTTGTAAGGCAAGCAAACGTGGGTGGGAACGTTCGAACACACGTAGGAGAACACGATGAATTAATAATATTTTATCAAGTAAGATATCGCTTCCGAAAGGAAACGATAGTACGCGAAAGTTCAACAGTCTCGTCTCGTGTCTTTGACTTTTCTTCCGACTCATTACGAAAGAGACACATTGTGACGACATTTTAAATGTGTGTCAAGATCTGTGCCAAGGCAGACCGTTTCCGTTCTAATTGCACTTGAGTTACCCAGTCGGAACCATGAAAAAAAAAATGCAACGTTTCCAAATCCTATGACAATCTTTCTTTTTTAAATGAAATAGTTGCAATTTTTTCAAAATGGAATGAAAAACAAACGGAACCTTATGAAGTCTCGTTATTGGCAATTAATTCGTTCGGTAATGATCGCTAACCATTCGCCGGAACAAGTTGGTACCGGTTATCCTGCGAGATATCAAAAAAAGAAGTGAGACACTCGTCGAGAAGTTGAATCGGTGAAGAATCTCTCGACGATGCGCATACTCATTCGCATTATTTATGTTTGAACGCGCAATCATCAAAACCGGTTTCCTATCTGTTATGTTGAAAAGTACGAAAACGAGACAATGCCGTAAAGTAAAACGTGCGAGTATTGCATTTTGAGACATTGCTAGTTAGTTCCGGAATGCGAATGATTTCGTGACGTGAGATTCCCGTTTATCTCGCTTGAACGGACTACAGAATAACTGCGACAACTTCAACTTCCTCTATCTTTACTCTTTTTGTGTAGTCGATTTCGTCGAACTTCGCTGATCGTTCAATTAAGTATCTTCTCGTTAGTTATTCAATCGTTAGATTTTTTATGGAGGATGTATCGTTACATTCCCAGTAAAAAGTGCGGTTCAGAAATTTTCGAATACTTTCCAATGAGATAAAAATCGGGGATAAACGAACCATCTAGAAGGTGTTAAAACATTTATATCGCCGAATAAAATTTTTTTCTAATTTTTGTAAATTCCGTTTTTCAACGAAATTTTAGGGGACATTTGTGATAATGTTCAATTAATTACCAGGCAACTTTTTGAGTATTTTTTTCTTGAAAAATCTTGACGTTTCCACGCAAAAAAAATTAAAAAATAATAAAAAAAGAGATTTAAATGTATTCGAAAAAATTAAGGGATCAATCTCCGTTGAAAAAAAGTGAGTTTGCCGGACGATTCGTTAAAAAAAAAAAGCAGAAAAAATGATAACATTAAAAAAAGGAACATTCATTTTTCGTTAAAATGTATGTTATTAGCACTGTCTATATGGATGATTTTTTTCAGATTTTTATCCGATTAGGAAATATTTAAAGTTTTATCTGAATTTTGACACACGAAACTTCTACGAAAAATAGTATGTTTATTAGTTAGAAAAAAACCCGAAGAGAGCGTACCAATGTTGACGAGCTTTACGCCATCGGCCTCGATCGCCTGAAGCGCGGTGGACACGTTCTCCAGATGATGATGCTGATTAGCCGGTCGTGGATTCCATCGCGGAAGTCGTCGCTGCGTGAGAACCTCAACGAGGGCACAGAGACGCGTGCCGTCACGAAAATCTTCGGCAAGATCGACCACGGGACCGCCGCCCATGTCGCCGGCTTGTTTCAAATGTTCGTTCACCCAATTTCTGAAGGTGTTCGCTTGAATCTCGACCCACAAATCCTCGTGGCCCTTTATCGGCATTCCCTTAGCGGCTGTGCCTTCAGCCGATCTCGCAACGAGACCGACCAATTGCTCCGGTCGGAGCTGCTCCGTCGACTGCATTTTCGTATCCTCTCTTTCCTTTTTGTCGATGAATTAAAAAAAATGAATATCTATCTTTTTTTTTCGGTATTTTACTTAATACATTTGACGAGATTGCTTAAGTCGCGAAACAATCGAAGAGGGTATCAAAAACACGTTATTTTTTTACCCCAAGTGCGTCGAAATTTCGACCCTCTGCACGGAAATTGGCCAAATACTTTGAACTGTTAACCCTCCTTTTCTACATCAATCAATTTTTTCCTTTTTTATTTTATTGAAAAATAAAAATAAACATTTACGACGTCGAGAATTTCTAAGACAGTTCCATCAGATTTGTAAACTAACTATGAGATTCTTGGTGAGTGCGGATGAGTTTATTTCCGTCCTATTCGATTACCTCAACAGGTGACATCATCACCTGCCACACACGATACATCGAGAACCATGTGCTACTGGCCTCCGACGACAATGACATAGTGCTCTCGGAAAGCGCAGCAATATAAAAATTCAATATAACAAAAATAAGCAAACGTGAATTCTACGCGAGATACGAGTTAATATTTTGTGGAAGTTATGTTTTAGAAAGCATATAAGCGTTAGGCTCAGTTCTTTGGTCTCTCCGTGCATTGAAAGCAGATTCCTCTTCCATTAAAGGAACAACGGAACAAACATGTGTTCACTATTACGATTGGCCAATTTCCACATGCAGAGGTGGGCACAGCGTCACGGCTTAGGCGCGGCATTTCGTAAGAGTTTTCACCGACAGTGCAATTTCCCGGTGAAGAAAAAAAAATCAATCGTATCGACCGATAAAAAGCCGATTAAAAAAAACATTAATTCCGAACAACAATTCAATAATAATTCTTCGTGATACATTTATGTTTTTTTTTTTAGGAAATAAACCTTTAAACTTCGTCAAACGAAACACCGAGAAAATAATCGAATTAACAGAAAAATTCTGAACATAAAAAAATTTAAATTATCACAAATATAAAATAATATTTATAGAGTAAAAAAAAGAAAGAAATGATTAAATATAAAATATGGAAATATAGAATTTATTTTGAAATCGGTTTTATTGTAAAACGCGAAATTTTTTCGTCGCCTCATTGGTTGACTAATTTTCTTTGTCAATTTAAGAATCTACTTGTATTGCCTGCATATTAAGAAATGATGAAGAAAAAAAATCTCGATGAATTTATGGATCGAAGATAGCCGAAAACGATTTGGCTGCCAAGAATACGCAAACACTGTTGACACCCACGTTATTAATTACCGTATGATCCTCGCACACTGACACACACACACTTATAAACGACGAATGTGTGGGTTCACTGATCGCGTTACATGGGCACTGTATACTTTATTTGCGTTTTATTATAGTGTATTTTTTCTCGATGCACAGTCGCCGTAGTGTCTCGAACGAATGGCGAGTTTGCGGTGGTGCAGCACACGCTGCAAATCGCAAAGGCAGTCGAGTGCGTAGTATACAGTGGTTGGAACTTCCGTCGATAGTCTATGACACGAGCGACGATGTTGGTATACCGATGCCCGAAGCCCGCCTCGGTCGTAACACTCGTATTGCGAAAGTCAGTCCCGTTTAAAAACACCACTGTTACTACAGTAGTGGTATATGATATTGGAGAAACGCCATTTTTGGGTGTCGTGCGGAAAGATCGTTTTTTTTGTTCACACGTACGTTGACGCTCGCGTACGACGTGCGTTAGCTCACTGCTGAGCACAACGAAGAGAAGCCCACTTCGTTTCGTCTACCGATCTCCCGGTACCTCCACACACTTGAACCAGTTGATCAGGTGGGACCATGAAAGACACACCAACATGGTAGCTGTTGTAATAATGCAATCTCCCTTTTCCCCCCACCGCGCCTCCTCTTCTTGCGCTGGAGAACCAGGTGTACATGCGAACGCGTTCCGCAAGGTGCCGGTACCTGCCGGCCCCTGACTCGACCACCTGAAATTTTGTGATATTCTGCCGGTAGCAGAAGAGAGTGGAGCCGGCTTTCCATTAGTCTCAACGCGTAAACCTATATCACGCGGAAAAAACCCTGAAAATTGAAAATTTTTACATTTATTTTTTTTTTCATTCATTTCTTGTACACATAAAGCTTCTTCAAGGAGAAAGTATCTTTTGTAATTTCTGCGCTTCCGTATAAAGGAAGCTTTGCGAGTGAAAGAAATTGATGAGGAAGCAATGTGAAATATTACAATTTTCGGGTTGTTTTTATATATTTAAAACTATAGAGACCGAAAAATATCGGATCATTTTTTATTTAATTTTTACTTATCAACGTTTCGTAAAAAATCAATCGAAGATGTTATAATTTCATCAATATCTATCGAAATGGCATTCATTATAGTTTTCGTTACCGACTGACTTTTCCGACATCATCTCGAAATTAGTGATTCGCTAATGTTGGTTTGAAATACAAGTGATTGTAACTTCTTTGACAATTCGTGTTCGTTCACCTCGACCACTGAACGATATTACATTGTAAAGTATACACGTATTTCCGCGAGCGTTTAGTCCATTCTTCTAACAAGTGTCGCATCCGTAACATCATAGCGGAAGATAGTTGTTGATGAAAATACGAAATAATGGTGCCGACCAAGCCTGTCGTTCTGTGATTGATTCTCATTGCGAGAACTTGTGATGCTGAGATAAGAATTAAGTTGACCGTTTTTTTTAAACATACATACTATAAATATGGAACTAATAGAAACAAGCGCCTCAGTGCCCTGCGGGCGCAGAGGACATTTTTTACAGCACTCACAGGGGTACACGGCACGCTACGTGCTCCGTTTTAAACTCTTACGCACGTTACGCTAAACACACCATATCGAGTGTGTTCATCCGTCGCGCTGCGCACTTCATTTCGAAAGAACATATGAAGGAAAAGCTTTTATTAGTTATGTAAATTGGTTCATAGTGTTTTACTTTAATCGAATAAAAACATCTCTTTTTTTTTAAACGAATTACTCATTAATATTATTCCTGACTGATGTATCTTTTTTGGTTGACAATAAATTGTCAAATATTAAGACACAAGATAAGTGTAACGAATTGCATCGCGTAAAATTTAAAAACAAAAAAAAATTGTATCTGTAAGGAAAGAATATGAATATCTATAAAAGCTTACGCGCTGTACTTTGGGTGAAGCTAGAAAAGTTGGGGTACGCGGACGAGCTTTCACCCCAACGGCAAGATGTCGCTAGTTGCATCCTGCATCTGTGTATTGATCGTATGGCTCACGTACTGAGCGGACACAAGCTTACCCTGGTGCGAGAGCGGTAGCTCCACCCCCAATGTTTTTTCTCGCTTACTCTCATGGACTTATATGCGTTGGGGTAATCATGCTGTCTCTGTCTTACCGCTGCTGACAGACAACGGTCTCCCACCTATTTCTATTATGTACGCGAGTGCATGCTATTTGCTTTCCTGGGAGTTTTAAAGTTTAAAGAAGCTGGCTACCCTTTAATAATAAATCCTCATCCTAATTAACGATATTAATAATAAAAAAATCGCATGGTAAAATCGCTAATCCTCGCGTTCCAATTCCTTTTTTTTGCATGTTTTACATTTTATTTTATTGATACAAGTCTACCAGAATACAACTCTCCGGCGATTCATTTTCTTATGGATAAAACGGAATACTCCGTCGGTATAACTGTCTGTATACTGTGTCTGTGTATTCTATTTTATCCTTAAGAAAATGAATCGCCTGAGAGTTGTATTCTGGTCGAATTGTGATACGGTAGAGCTATAAAATGATAGAGATGTTCGTGGAGGCTTGAATTCTGGTAGAGTTGTAACGCGGTTGACTTATGATATTTTTCTTTGATCTGATAGGGATTTGTTCAGGCAGAGTTGTGCGCGGATGTTAGATCGGGAGAGATCTTTTTTGGTAGAGATGTATTATGGCAGAGATTAGGCAGCAGCTTGTTTTCTGGTAGAGATGTTATTTGTTAGAGTTTTGGCTGGTAGAGATACAAATGTATTTCTCTCCCGATCGTAGTTCTTTTTTTTTCAGTTTTTGTTTTTCGGAAATTCAATAAAAAAACACAATGAGGTAACGTAAAATAAATAGTGTTGGCACCGTTGTATTCGTATCATTGTCAATTTTAATAATCGATAAGGTTTTAATTGTAAAAAAAAACAACAATGAATGCTTACTGCCTACTTTTTAAAAATTTGAAATTAATTAATAAATTATGAAAATATTAATTATGAGAAGCAAACGAGCTGATGAAATGAAGGGGGTTCACAAGTGAGACCCAACCAAGTGAGTTTTGGGGGGGTCACCCAAATTTCGACAAAGCTCATTCATAATTAAAAAATAAAAATAAATGGTATGTCACTGCACGGAGTTGAAATTTCAGTGTCGAACTACCGCCGCGTCGAGTTTTCGCTATATCGCTATATCAGAAAATTACCGCGATTCTCCAAGGGGTCACGAGCTATTACTACTATAGGCTATATATAAAGAAGTATAGAGAAGAACGATGGTTCTGTCTGCGACATGCATTCGGGGAGAGCTGCTAAAAAGCGAATATATTTCTATTTCACGATAAGCACTTTTTGTTTCTACTTTAATTTTTTATTAATAATAATTTAGTATTTTTGATACTTTCTTGTGTTTCTGTTTTTTGGTTTATTTATTCAACAGTGTCATATATTCCGTGGAATGGCCTTTGTCGATTATCGATTGCAAATTGATTGATAAAATATGCGCATAAAAAATGCGGCACGAGAACTGCAATGAACGCGAATTAATTGAAGGCATCGTTGCATGTGATACAATTGAATTCATATGGGAGACGTTTCTATTTCATTGTGCGATCTATACATTGGAAACGAAGGGCAAGCCCTGCAAGCGTAACGAAGGGCTATCCTACGAAAATTCTTCCTTCGAGAGAGTTAACCGGAACCTATAAAGATTTTTTGGAAATTTTACACTAGAATGATCACTTAAGAAATTATCCGGCAACCAAAATTTCTTTTTCTTCGAAATCGATTTGTATTTTTTTTTAGGAACGATACACCCCCTCCTTAATTCTATTGAATAAAATAATTATCGTTCATTGTATTGATTCTTAAACGCTTCAACAAGAAATTAAAGTTTTCTTTCTATCGAATTTCAGCGTCGGGTAATTTTTATTAGAGAAATGAAAGGTGATTGTCGAATGAACGTCCTTCTCCCCCTTTCCATTCTCGCCAGCGCTGCAACATGTAACACGCAATTTTGCGCAAGGGTTTACTTCAGTATTCGGTCAGCTGTTGTATTGGATACATCATAACGGAAGAAAGTTTCTTCTTTCTTATAAAGCTACGAAATCATGGTGCTAACTAAGCTTTCTACTCTGTTCTTAATCCTCACGGTGACGACTTGCCTCGCTAACATTCGAATTAAAACGACCGAACCAAAATATACTTCTCATTATGTCGAAGCAACAGTAAGCTCTTTCGCAAACGTAGTATTGACACGGCATTAATTAAAATTGCAAATGGTTCAATACACCTTCCAGGTTAACATCTTGACATCTTGCTACGCAAACCGGAGCCACGCAATAGTTATTGTCGGGGATTTACCAGAGAATCTTCTCAAGACATTGACATCGCGTCAACTACTTCCAACAGTTTTGTTGCCGGCGCGTTCGTCGTTCAGGGTACGCGACTTTGTTCCTCTTAATAATCGCTTGCATAGACTTCAGAACTTTGTAATAGTGGCTCCTTCTTATAAACAAGTATTCTTAAACATCCAACAAATAATGCAGTTACCCTGGTGGAATCACATGGGCTCTTTTCTAATAGTTATGTGGCCGCCAAATGCGGACGCAACTTGCGAATATGTCCCTCGTATTTTGTTCGGAGTTTGGCAACATGACTTGCTACATGCAAACGTCATATGCTACAATTCTGTTATAAGAAAAATTGTTATATATGGTCATAATCCATATACTAACTCGGCACCGATTCCGTGGCAACTAGTCAATACATGGTCAACAAGGGAAATAAATCCTTGGTCTCTGTTCTACCGGATATACGAAACGGACGGGAATATTTGCTATAATCTGGATTTTGATAAGACAAAAGATCTTGGCGGTCATACAATACGTTATTCCGTATTGACCAATAAATATGGACTGACGCAATTGCAAACTCGTAATCATTGGGCCCTTTACATTTTTTCTCTCATTATGAAATCTCTTAACGGAACGGGATCAATCCAGCCACAGATGATCGATTATTTGTCAGTAAAAGCATATCAGGACTTACAGATTGAAATTTCTGATGTCTGTATCAATCCTACAGAGCAATATTCTAACGGCCTCCCGGCAATCTATCCATTTATCCGACATAGATTGTATATTATCACCCAATATCCTGGTCACAAAACACAGTTGCAAAAAATTCTAGGTGTCATCGATCTCAGGTCCCAAGTAGGAGTTTACTCGGTTTTGTTCATCACCGTGCTTTTCTTTAAATTTGTCGTACATCAGGGACTTGTTTCGTCAATTCTAAACGTTGTTCGTATTGTTTGCAATACGGGCTTTGAAAATATGCCTCGGAACCTCGCGGTGAGATTATATCTCACCGGTCTATTGTTGTTTGCTGTAACCATGCAAGGGATTTATCAGGGTCAATTGGCTTCACTATTGACCAGCAATATATCTCTTCCCGTTGTAAATTCTGTCCAGGACCTCGCTGAGAGTGACCATACTATTTATGGTTTTTCGACGTATTCTGGTTATTTTGATAATCCAAAATTTTACAGACGTTACATCTATCTCCACGATCCAAATTGTACCAAATACGTTATACGAAACGCATTGGCCGCTTGTATACACTTTGACGAAAACAATCTCATAGATGATGCAAAGGCATTTAAATTTCATCTTTCTGCCGAGCATATCGCGACCCTGCAAATAACTTGGTTGGTCCGACAAAACTGGCCCCTAAAAGAAAGGTTTGACAAGATAGGCATGTCATTATTCGAGAGCGATATAATAGATTCTCTTGAGTTGAGAATAAATAAAGTAACAGCTGCCGATTTCACAGTTGACGACTACGTTAAAAGAAATGAGAGCGTCCGAGTTATGACTCTGACGGATTTGCGTTTTGCATTTGTTATTCTTTTCATTGGTTTAACATTTTCCTTAATAACTTTTGTCGCTGAAATTGCGATTGCTCGATATCGCTCGTCAAGAGTAACGACCGTGGCAGTGCAGGTTCTGACTTGAATTTCCTACAACTGAATTTACTCCTCTACTAAGATTTGGTACCTAAGCAAACAAACGAGAATGTGAGTAATAATCAAGATTTTTTTTTTTCAAAAATGAATAAACCGGTAATATTACAAAAACGGTATAAAAATAACGATTGAAATTTTGACAATCGATATCGAAAGAGGCCACATCATTTTGCCGAAACGTCATTTGGCCGATTCGTCGTTTTGCTGAAAAACCATTTTAACGATTGTCATTTTGCCGAAATTCATGCGTCTGAATTTTACTGTTGCAAAAACATTAATCGTTCTACCGAACGATCACATCGTTATACGTTATTTGATCGTAAAGTTATTGGACCAAAACGTCGTTTTACCGAAATTTCATTTTATCCAGTCGTTGTTTGGCCGAAAACTCACATGCTTGAATGATATTTGACCGAAACGTCACATAGCCGAATCGTTGAATTGCCGAAACTTTATAATACCGGATGTCATATCCCCGAAACGTAAGTTTGCCGAATCGTTATTTACCCGAAATGTTATTTAGCCGAACATCATCTCACCGAAAAGTAATTTAGCAATTCTAAACAGAACCGGTAGTTCTCTGTTTTTGTACCGCAAGATCTGTATCCCCAGACGTGACTCGCCCACGATTCAGAAAATGTTGAAATGTTAGATTTAACCACATTTGCCAATGTGCGTGTAACAACTAACAACTGACTGAACTGCTCTGGGTGCGCGATAGACGACGGTATTTTTGTTATCCGTCTTTTTACCGAAACCAGAGATTTCGGCAAAGATATATAATAATAATAATAATGATTGTAATAATAATTATAAATCATATAGTAATAAATTATTATTATTCATTAGTAATTGTTATTCAACTTTTTAATTTTAATAATCTGCGATATATACCTATTTGTTTTTAAACTTGTGAAGATTTGTACATTGTATTATTTGTTACGTTCCACATTGCGTCACAAAAATGCGTTCTGTCATTTCCCATAACAAAATCAAATAAGAAAAGAGAAGAAAGAAATCGACGAATAATCGAGAAATCGGGATTAGAAATATAATCGACGGTAATTCGACGGTATTTTCCGATGAAATGGGGTAAATTATTGAATTTGAATTACATGAAGTGAAAAATTACTATAATTTCCCGGAAACAGCGAAAATTATAAGAAGCGCCACCTACAAAATTCCAAATACGACACTGCAACCGAGAGAGCGTGTCGAACCAATAATAATTGCTCTCGGTTCCCCCGAAATCGCGACTTCTCATTCTCACGAGAATCCGAAATAATAAAACTGAAAACAAACAAAGATCGAGTCTCTTTCGCTCTGGGGACGTCGTGCCATCAACATCAACCTATTAATACTGCGAGGAACGATTGAAGGCTCCGGCTCAGGTGTCGACGGTGTGGCCAACCGTTTCCACATTCAAGGAGTATCCTTCCCCTCGAGAGACGAACAGCGAGCCCCAGAGGTTACGAAAGAGCCATCGATTCTCAGATAAGTCCTCTGCTTTTATATTTATATATTATTTCGACAAATGAACAATTATAATTTTCGGAGTAAAAAAGAAAAAAGGAAGAGAATAATATTTTGTAGAGCGTGAAGTGAGAGAAGTTATATTTAGTGTTCAATTGTAAGATGAAATTATCGACGGGCAAAAAAAAGCGAAAGGCGAAGTTAATTTTATGTTGAAATTTTGGAGTGAGAAGTTATTATATTGTGTTTTTGATCCGTCGACATATGACAAAAAGAATGAGAAAGATAATTTATGTTATAATTTAAAAGAAAAGAAGGGATGACGAAAGAGCGAAATAAGGAATATTGATTTTATTATTGTCTATATATATACGTACGTTGAATTTGTTCGAGCGTTTTTCGACGGGTATCATTTTGATTTTGAGTGGGAGACGATTATACGACGTTTACGCGATTATTAAAACATAAAAACGAAAAATAAAGTAATCAAATAATATTACAGCGTATTATTTAATTTTATAAATTTTGTTCGTACAAAATTTACAATTTGATAAGCCTTTCAGTCGTGACATTGTTTGCATGGTTCTCCGGTGCATCGATTGTCCGTTCAATTGATACGCGAGTTTGATTTTTAAAAAAATTTTCTTTTATCTTTCAATGTTTTTTTTTTAATACAAAAAAAGCTTATTCACCTTGCCATTGACTCGATCGCAATGCTCACATATCGTCGTCGTCAAACATGTCGAAGTCGGTACGCACGGATACGTCGTCGTTGGTAAACCGAAAAGGCCTAAGTCATTGTATTACCTCTCATTACGAAAGCGTAAGATTCACCAAAGTTCGACGCCTCCTGGAAGCCGCGAATCGAGACACCATCAGCTTTGCCGAAGGAACCGTCCTTATCATTCAATTTATTCCAATACTAATCACTTCTTATCATTTTTATAATCCATGCGAATTTTTTTTTATTTATCACTTTTCACAGATAGTCGACGAATTTACGTATGAATCGAATACTTTTAATGCTGCCGAAGAATGGAATCTTATACGATTCCGTCCAGTATCATATCAATTAAACATTTAATAAGTGCTTAAATAATATTCCACGAAAATGTAATCTATATGAACCTTCGAAAATGTATTAATTTAAGTCACTCGCGTGTATACCCACGATGTCGATCCGGAAAATCAAAAAATGAATGTTTCTGGTGTAAAATCCACTTAGGATTAATTAACAGAAAGACACGGGTCGGTGTCTAAAATTTCATATGGTATGTAATAGATAGATACGCGGGGATAACGCTTCTGCCATTCTCTGTCATCAGTATCGCTGATGTTTTCGCACATACTCAGGGTGATCTCCCTTAATCCCGGCCACGACGCGAAGAAACGGGAGCACATATTCGTCGTGAGATACAAGGCTTCGGTCAAATTCAATTTTTCAATCGAGCATAAGAGCAACGGCTCGAGATCTTTGCCGGTGAAATTGTACACTCCCTCCAGATTGACCGTCTCCAAGCGAACCCAACTGGCGAAAAGTGTTTTTAAGCAGCTCATCGAATCCTCTTCACCGTGGGTCGTGAATATTCGTGCCCTATTGATTCGCGACAAAAACAAAGTACCGTTCATCGATTATAGGGGAAAAATCGTTACCTACCGAACGCAGTTTCGACATCGATTGTTTTTTTTTTGTTCCTTTCTCGATGTTTTTTTTTCTTCTAATACCGGCATTGTTTTTGTTGCATTTCGGCATTTTTTTTTTTTTTTTCACGCAATACTTATTTCTAATCTTACTAAAATGCTTCTAACTTCGGTAATTTTTTAAATTTCGATCTGAAATTTGGTGTGTACGTAATATACCGTAGATACATTCAGAAAAAAAATTAAAAATTAATTTTTAGGTGACTCAGCCCCCTTAATATTGTTCCTGACTGATATATCTTTTTTGTTTGACGACAAATTGGCAAATATTAAGACATAAGATAAGTGTAACGAATAGCATCGCGTAGAATTTAAAAACAAAAAAAATTGTATCTGTAAGGAAAGAATATGAATATCTATAGAAGCTTATGCGCTGTACTTTGGGTGAAGCTAGAAAAGTTGGGGTACGCGGGCGAGCTTTCACCCCAACGGCAAGATGTCGCTAGTTGCGTCTTGCATCTGTGTAGTGTTCGTATGGGTCACGTACTGAGCGGATACAAGCTTACCCTGGTGCGAGAGCGGTAGCTCCACCCCCAATGTTTTTTTCTCGCTCACTCTCATGGGCTTATATGCGTTGGGGTAATCATGCTGTATCTGTCTTACCGCTGCTGACAGACAACGGTCTCCCACCTATTTCCATTGTGTACGCGAGTGCATGCTGTTTGCTTTCCTGGGAGTTTTAAAGTTTAAAGAAGCTGGCTACCCTTTAATAATAAATCCTCATCCTAATTAACGATATTAATAATAAAAAATCGCGTGGTAATATCACTAATCCTCGCGTTCCAACTCCTTTTTTTTTTGCATGTTTTGCATTTTATTTTATTGGTACAAGTCTATCAGAATACAACTCTCCGGCGATTCATTTTCTTATGGATAAAACAGAATACTCTGTCGGTATAACTGTCTGTATACTGGGTCTGTGTATTCTGTTTTATCCTTAAGAAAATGAATCGCCGGAAAGTTGTATTCTGATCGACTTGTGATACGGTAGAGCTATAAAATGGTAGAGATGTTCGCGGAGGCTTGAATTCTGGTAGAGTTGTAACGCGGTTGACTTATGATATTTTTCTTTGATCTGGTAGGGATTTATTCAGGCAGAGTTGTGCGCGGATATTAAATCGGGAGAGATCTTTTTTGGTAGAGATGTATTGTGGCAGAGATTAGGCAGCGGCTTGTTTTCTGGTAGAAATGTTATTTGGTAGAGTTTTAGCTGGTAGAGATACAAATGTACTTCTCTCCCGGTCGTAGTTCTTTTTTTTTTCAGTTTTTGTTTATCGGAAATTCAATAAAAAAAACACAATGAGGTAAAGAAAAATAAATAGTGTTGGCACCGTTGTATTCGTATCATTGTCAATTTTAATAATCGATAAGGTTTTAATTGTAAAAAAAAAAACAATTAATGCTTACTGCCTACTTTTTTTTTTATTTGAAATTAATTAATAAATTATGAAAATATTAATTATGAGAAGCAAACAAGCTGATGAAAAGACGGGGGTTCACAAGTGAGACTCAGCCAAGTTAGTTTTGGGGGGTCACCCAAATTTCGACACAGCGCATTCACAATTAAAAAATAAAAATAAATGGTATGTCAATGCACGGAGTTGAAATTTCAGTGTCGACCTACCACCGCGTCGAGTTTTCGGTATATCGCTATATCAGAAAAGTACCGCGCTTCTCCAAGGGGTCACGAGCCATTACTACTATAGGCTATATTGTGACAGGAAAATATTAACCGACGTTCCTCGACGTCATCTAGCTCGCCGAACTCCTCGAGAGCTAGCGCAGGGAAAACATCTTGACAAATAATATTATATTAATTATAATTCTGGTTTGTCGTGTCGTCCAAATTATTGTACAACCGTAATCGTCAACGGCAAAACTTGCCAGCATCGGTGTTTCGAGACCAAATATCGAAAAGTCCAACGTACAATCAAACGACGCGGCTTCCCGATTCGAGGGTTTGACAAAGGGCCTCGCGACGCGTCTATGCGAGCGCCGAAATATCGAGCGCTCGCTGAATCATCGTCCCTCGATCGTCACTTGTCCGTCGACCGTCTTAGAGTACGACAGGTCAGCCCTCAAGTAGTCACGCGATATTTTGTCTCATTCACAAAGAAACCATAAGACAATAGAAAGATTGTCATTCCGAAATATTTTGTCAAACTGTGTGTGTTTTGTGTTCGATATCTTTGGTGATAATTTCACGTAATTCAAACTATACAATAAAATCGTATTTCTTGCTCGATTACTTCTGCTGTGATTTCGCAATAACCGGGTCCTCCAATCCTACCCGCCTTGTGATCGTCTCTGCTACGATAATTGCTAGCCGACATAAAACAGTTAAAGGTTCGTGGGTTTGCCGAAAACCTGCTGGCGCCCAAATATAATTAATTCTAAAATAATTCGTCAAACAGAGCCCCGGCAGTCCTTGACCCAGGCCGCGTCGGGTGTGGCTTTCTTTATTATCAAAATTATTACTCGTCAAAAAAGAAGCCTGTCTCAATATATAATGAAGTATAAAGAAGAACAATGGTTCTGCTTGCGATATGCATTCGGTGATAGCTGCTAAAAATGCTCAAACGAATATATTTCTATTTTAGCATAAGCACTTTTTGTTTCTACTTACATTTTTTATTAATAATAATTTAAAGCGAGTTAGCATTTTTTGATACTTTGTTGCGTTTCTCTTTTTTGGTTTGTTTATTCAACAGTGTCATATATTACGTGGAATGGCCTTTGCCGCTTATCGATTGCAAATTGATTGATAAAATATGCGCATAAAAAATACGACACGAGAACTGCAATGAACGCGAATTAATTGAAGGCATCGTTGCATGGGACACATGTGAATTCATCTGGGAGACGTTTCTATTTTATTCTGCGATCAATACATAGGAATCGAAGGGCAAACCCTGCAAGGGTAACGAAGGGCTATCCTTCGAAAATTCTTCCTTTGAGAGTGTAAACCGGAACCTATAAAGATTTTTTGGAAATTTTACACTAGAATGATCCCTTAAGGAATTATGCGGCAACCAAAATTTCTTTTTCTTCGAAATCGATTTGTATTTTCTTTTTAGGAACGATATACCCCCTCCTTAATTCTATTGAATAAAATAATTATCGTTCATTTTATTGATTCTTAAACGCTTCTACAAGAATTTAAAGTTTTTTCTCTATCGAATTTCAGCATCGGATACATTTTTATTAGAGAAATGAAAGGTGATTGTCGAATGAGCGTCCTTCTCCCCCTTTCCATTCTCGCCAGCGCTGCAACATGTAATACGCAATTTTCCGCAAGGGTTTGCTTCAGTATTCGTTCAGCTGTTGTATTGGATACATCATAACGGAAGAAAGTTTCTTCTTTCATATAAAGCTACGAAATCATGGTGCTAACTAAGCTTTCTACTCTGTGCTTAATCCTCACGGTGACGACTTGCCTCGCTAACATTCGAATTAAAACGACCGAACCAAAATATACATCTCATTATGTCGAAGCAACAGTAAGCCCTTTCGCAAACGTAGTATTGACACGACATTAATTAAAATTGGTTCAACACACCTTCCAGGTTAACATCTTGACATCTTGCTACGCAAACCGGAGCCACGCAATAGTTATTGTCGGGGATTTACCAGAGAATTTTCTCAAGATATTGACATCGCGTCAACTACTTCCAACAGTTTTGTTGCCGGCACCTTCGTCGTTCATGGTACGCGACTTTATTCCTCTTAATAATCACTTGCATAGACTTCAGAACTTTGTAATAGTGGCTCCTTCTTATAAACAAGTATTATTCAACATCCAACAAACAATGAACTTACCCTGGTGGAATCACATGGGCTCTTTTCTAATAGTTATGTGGCCGCCAAATGCGGACGTAACTTGCGAATATGTCCCTCGTATTTTGTTCGGAGCTTGGCAAAAAGGCTTGCTACATGCAAACGTCATATGCTACAATTCTGTTATAAGAAAAATTGTTATATATGGTCATAATCCATATACTAACTCAGCACCGACTCCGTGGCAACTAGTCAATACATGGTCAACAAGGGAAATAAATCCTTGGTCTCTGTTCTACCGGATATACGAAATGGATGGGAATATTTGCTATAATCTGGATTTTGATAAGACAAAAGATCTTGGCGGTCATACAATACGGTATTCCATAATGACCGATAAATATGGACTGATGGAATTGCAAAACCGTAATAATTTGACCCTTTACATTTTTTCTCTCATTATGAAATCTCTTAACGGAACGGGAATGATCCAGCCTCAGATGATCGATTATTTGTCAGTACAAACATATCAGGACTTAAAGCTTGAAATGTCTGATGTCTGTCTCAATCCTACGGAGCAATATTGTAACGCCCTCCCTGCAATCTATCCATTTATCCGACATAGATTGTATATTATCACCCAATATCCTGGTCACAAAACACAGTTGCAAAAAATTCTGGGTGTGATCGATCTCAGGTCCCAAGTAGGAGTTTACTCGGTTTTGTTCATCACCGTGCTTTTCTTTAAATTTGTCGTACATCAGGGACTTGTTTCGTCGATTCTAAACGTTGTTCGTATTGTTTGCAATACGGGCTTTGAAAATATGCCTCGGAACCTCGCGGTGAGAATATATCTCACGGGTCTATTGTTGTTTGCTGTAACCATGCAAGGGATTTATCAGGGTCAATTGGCTTCACTATTGACCAGCAATATATCTCATCCCGTTGTAAATTCTGTCCAGAACCTCGCTGAGAGTGACCATACTATTTATGGTTTTTCGACGTATTCTGGCTATTTTGATGATCCAAAATTTGACGGACGTTACATCTATCTCCACGATCCAAACTGTACCAAATACGTTATACGCGACGCATTGGCCGCTTGTATACACTTTGACGAAAACAATCTCATAGATGATGCAAAGGCATTTAAATTTCATCTTTCCGCCGAGCATATCGCGACGCTGCAAATAACTTGGTTGGTCCGACCAAACTGGCCCTTAAAAGAAACGTTTGACAAGATAGGCATGTCATTATTCGAGAGCGATATAATAGATTCTCTTGAGTTGAGAATAAATAAAGTAACTGCTGCCGATTTCACAGTTGACGACTACGTTAAAAGAAATGAGACTGTCCGAGTTATGACTCTGACGGATTTGCGTTTTGCATTTGTTATTCTTTTCATTGGTTTAACATTTTCCTTAATAACTTTTGTCGCTGAAATTGCGATTGCTCGATATCGCTCGTTAAGAGTAACGACCGTGGCAGTGCAGGTTCTGACTTGAATTTCCTACAACTGAATTTACTCCTCTACTAAGATTTGGTAACTAAGCAGACAAACGAGAATGTGAGTAATAATCAAGTTTTTTTTTTTTCAAAAATTAACAAACCGGTAATATTACAAAAACGGTATAAAAATAACGATTGAAATTTTGACAATCGATATCGAAAGAGGCCACATCATTTTGCCGAAACGTCATTTGGCCGATTCGTCGTTTTGCTGAAAAACCATTTTAACGATTGTCATTTTGCCGAAACTTCATGCGTCTGAATTTTACTGTTGCAAAAACATTAATCGTTCTACCGAACGATCACATCGTTATACGTTATTTGATCGTAAAGTTATTGGACCAAAACGTCGTTTTACCGAAATTTCATTTTATCGAGTCGTTGTTTGGCAGAAAACTCACATCCTTGAATGATATTTGACCGAAACGTCACATAGCCGAATCGTTGAATTGCCGAAATTTTATAATACCGGATGTCATTTCCCCGAAACGTAAGTTTGCCGAATCGTTATTTTCCCGAAATGTTATTTAGCCGAACATCATCTCACCGAAAAGTAATTTAGCAATTCTAAACAGAACCGGTAGTTCTCTGTTTTTGTACCGCAAGATCTGTATCCCCAGACGTGACTCGCGCACGATTCAGAAAATGTTGAAATGTTAGATTTAACCACATTTGCCAATGTGCGTGTAACAACTAACAACTGACTGAACTGCTCTGGGTGCGCGATAGACGACGGTATTTTTGTTATCCGTCTTTTTACCGAAACCAGAGATTTCGGCAAAGATATATAATAATAAGAATAAAAATGATTGTAATAATAATTATAAATCATATAGTAATAAATTATTATTATTCATTAGTAATTGTTATTCAACTTTTAATTTTAATAATCTGCGATATATACCTATTTGTTTTTAAACTTGTGAAGATTTGTACATAGTATTATTTGTTACGTTCCACATTGCGTCACAAAAATGCGTTCTGTCATTTCCCATAACAAAATCAAATAAGAAAAGAGAAAAAAGAAATCGACGAATAATCGAGAAATCGGGATTAGAAATATAATCGACGGTAATTCGACGGTATTTTCCGATGAAATGGGGTAAATTATTGAATTTGAATTACATGAAGTGAAAAATTACTATAATTTCCCGGAAACAGCGAAAATTATAAGAAGCGCCACCTACAAAATTCCAAATATGACACTGCAACCGAGAGAGCGTGTCGAACCAATAATAATTGCTCTCGGTTCCCTCGAAATCGCGACTTCTCATTCTCACGAGAATCCGAAAAAATAAAACTGAAAACAAACAAAGATCGAGTCTCTTTCGCTCTGGGGACGTCGTGCCATCAACATCAACCTATTAATACTGCGAGGAACGATTGAAGGCTCCGGCTCAGGTGTCGACGGTTTGGCCAACCGTTTCCACATTCAAGGAGTATCCTTCCCCTCGAGAGACGAACAGCGAGCCCCAGAGGTTACGAAAGAGCCATCGATTCTCAGATAAGTCCTCTGCTTTTATATTTATATATTATTTCGACAAATGAACAATTATAATTTTCGGAGTAAAAAAGAAAAAAGGAAGAGAATAATATTTTGTAGAGCGTGAAGTGAGAGAAGTTATATTTCGTGTTCAATTGTAAGATGAAATTATCGACGGGCAAAAAAAGCGAAAGCCGAAGTTAATTTTATGTTGAAATTTTGGAGTGAGAAGTTATTATATTGTGTTATTGATCCGTCGACATATGACAAAAAGAATGAGAAAGATAATTTATGTTATAATTTAAAAGAAAAGAAGGGATGACGAAAGAGCGAAATAAGGAATATTGATTTTATTATTGTCTATATATATACGTACGTTGAATTTATTCGAGCGTTTTTCGACGGGTATCATTTTGATTTTGAGTGGGAGACGATTATACGACGTTTACGCGATTATTAAAACATAAAAAAAAAAATAAAGTAATCAAATAATATTACAGCGTATTATTTAATTTTATAAATTTTGTTCATACAAAATTTACAATTTGATAAGCCTTTCAGTCGTGACATTGTTTGCATGGTTCTCGAGTGCATCGATTGTCCGTTCAATTGATACGCGAGTTTGATTTTTTTAATTTTTTCTTTTATCTTTCAATGTTTTTTTTTTAATACAAAAAAAGCTTATTCACCTCGCCATTGACTCGATCGCAATGCTCACATATCGTCGTCGTCAAACATGTCGAAGTGAGTACGCACGGATACGTCGTCGTTGGTAAACCGAAAAGGCCTAAGTCATTGTATTACCTCTCATTACGAAAGCGTAAGATTCACCAAAGTTCGACGCCTCCTGGAAGCCGCGAATCGAGACACCATCAGCTTTGCCGAAGGAACCGTCCTTATCATTCAATTTATTCCAATACTAATCGCCGGCACTTCTTATCATTTTTATAATCCATGCGAATTTTTTTTTATTTATCACTTTTCACAGATAGTCGACGAATTTACGTATGAATCGAATACTTTTAATGCTGCCGAAGAATGGAATCTTATACGATTCCGTCCAGTATCATATCAATTAAACATTTAATAAGTGCTTAAATAATATTCCACGAAAATGTAATCTATATGAACCTTCGAAAATGTATTAATTTAAGTCACTCGCGTGTATACCCACGATGTCGATCCGGAAAATCAAAAAATGAATGTTTCTGGTGTAAAATCCACTTAGGATTAATTAACAGAAAGACACGGGTCGGTGTCTAAAATTTCATAGGGTATGTAATAGATAGATACGCGGGGATAACGCTTCTGCCATTCTCTTACATCAGTATCGCTGATGTTTTCGCACATACTCAGGGTGATCTCCCTCAATCCCGGCCACGACGCGAAGAAACGGGAGCACATATTCGCCGTGAGATACAAGGCTTCGGTCAAATTCAATTTTTCAATCGAGCATAAGAGCAACGGCTCGAGATCTTTGTCGGTGAAATTGTACACTCCCTCCAGATTGACCGTCTCCAAGCGAACCCAACTGGCGAAAAGTGTTTTTAAGCAGCTCATCGAATCCTCTTCACCGTGGGTCGTGAATATTCGTGCCCTATTGATTCGCGACAAAAACAAAGTACCGTTCATCGATTATAGGGGAAAAATCGTTACCTACCGAACGCAGTTTCGACATCGATTGTTTTTTTTTTGTTCCTTTCTCGATGTTTTTTTTTCTTCTAATACCGGCATTGTTTTTGTTGCATTTCGGCATTTTTTTTTTTTTTTTCACGCAATACTTATTTCTAATCTTACTAAAATGCTTCTAACTTCGGTAATTTTTTAAATTTCGATCTGAAATTTGGTGTGTACGTAATATACCGTAGATACATTCAGAAAAAAAATTAAAAATTAATTTTTAGGTGACTCAGCCCCCTTAATATTATTCCTGACTGATGTATCTTTTTTGTTTGACGACAAATTGGCAAATATTAAGACATAAGATAAGTGTAACGAATTGCATCGCGTAGAATTTAAAAACAAAAAAAATTGTATCTGTAAGGAAAGAATATGAATATCTATAGAAGCTTATGCGCTGTACTTTGGGTGAAGCTAGAAAAGTTGGGGTACGCGGGCGAGCTTTCACCCCAACGGCAAGATGTCGCTAGCTGCGTCTTGCATCTGTGTAGTGTTCGTATGGGTCACGTACTGAGCGGACACAAGCTTACCCTGGTGCGAGAGTGGTAGCTCCACCCCCAATGTTTTTTTCTCGCTCACTTTCATGGGCTTATATGCGTTGGGGTAATCATGCTGTATCTGTCTTACCGCTGCTGACAGACAACGGTCTCCCACCTATTTCCATTGTGTACGCGAGTGCATGCTGTTTGTTTTCCTGGGAGTTTTAAAGTTTAAAGAAGCTGGCTACCCTTTAATAATAAATCCTCATCCTAATTAACGATATTAATAATAAAAAATCGCGTGGTAATATCACTAATCCTCGCGTTCCAACTCCTTTTTTTTTTGCATGGTTTGCATTTTATTTTATTGGTACAAGTCTATCAGAGTACAACTCTCCGGCGATTCATTTTCTTATGGATAAAACAGAATACTCTGTCGGTATAACTGTCTGTATACTGGGTCTGTGTATTCTGTTTTATCCTTAAGAAAATGAATCGCCGGAGAGTTGTATTCTGATCGACTTGTGATACGGTAGAGCTATAAAATGGTAGAGATGTTCGCGGAGGCTTGAATTCTGGTAGAGTTGTAACGCGGTTGACTTATGATATTTTTCTTTGATCTGGTAGGGATTTATTCAGGCAGAGTTGTGCGCGGATATTAAATCGGGAGAGATCTTTTTTGGTAGAGATGTATTGTGGCAGAGATTAGGCAGCCGCTTGTTTTCTGGTAGAAATGTTATTTGGTAGAGTTTTAGCTGGTAGAGATACAAATGTACTTCTCTCTCGGTCGTAGTTCTTTTTTTTCAGTTTTTGTTTATCGGAAATTCAATAAAAAAAACACAATGAGGTAACGAAAAATAAATAGTGTTGGCACCGTTGTATTCGTATCATTGTCAATTTTAATAATCGATAAGGTTTTAATTGTAAAAAAAAAACAATTAATGCTTACTGCCTACTTTTTTTTTTATTTGAAATTAATTAATAAATTATGAAAATATTAATTATGAGAAGCAAACAAGCTGATGAAAAGAAGGGGGTTCACAAGTGAGACCCAGCCAAGTTAGTTTTGGGGGGTCACCCAAATTTCGACACAGCGCATTCACAATTAAAAAATAAAAATAAATGGTATGTCAATGCACGGAGTTGAAATTTCAGTGTCGACCTACCACCGCGTCGAGTTTTCGCTGTATCGTTATATCAGAAAAGTACCGCGCTTCTCCAAGGGGCCACGAGCCATTACTACTTTAGGCTATATATAATAGTACATTACGATACGAGTGCGAAGAAATTTGTTCCAACGAGTGTGAGTTTGCAGCACGAGCCGAAGGCGAGTGTTGCAATCACACGAGTTGAGAAAAAGTTTCTCGCACGAGTGCCATACGACATTTTATATCACGAATGCGAGAAGTCGGCACTTCTCACACGGAGTGGCATAAAGAAGTATAAAGAAGAACAATGGTTCTGCTTGCGACATGCATTCGGTGATAGCTGCTAAAAATGCTCAAACGAATATATTTCTACTTTAGCATAAGCACTTTTTGTTTCTACTTAAATTTTTTATTAATAATAATTTAAAGCGAGTTAGCATTTTTTGATACTTTGTTGCGTTTCTCTTTTTTGGTTTGTTTATTCAACAGTGTCATATATTACGTGGAATGGCCTTTGCCGCTTATCGATTGCAAATTGATTGATAAAATATGCGCATAAAAAATACGACACGAGAACTGCAATGAACGCGAATTAATTGAAGGCATCGTTGCATGTGACACATGTGAATTCATCTGGGAGACGTTTCTATTTTATTGTGCGATCAATACATAGGAATCGAAGGGCAAACCCTGCAAGGGTAACGAAGGGCTATCCTTCGAAAATTCTTCCTTTGAGAGTGTAAACCGGAACCTATAAAGATTTTTTGGAAATTTTACACTAGGATGATCCCTTAAGGAATTATGCGGCAACCAAAATTTCTTTTTCTTCGAAATCGATTTGTATTTTCTTTTTAGGAACGATATACCTCCTCCTTAATTCTATTGAATAAAATAATTATCGTTCATTTTATTGATTCTTAAACGCTTCTACAAGAATTTAAAGTTTTTTCTCTATCGAATTTCAGCATCGGATACATTTTTATTAGAGAAATGAAAGGTGATTGTCGAATGAGCGTCCTTCTCCCCCTTTCCATTCTCGCCAGCGCTGCAACATGTAATACGCAATTTTCCGCAAGGGTTTGCTTCAGTATTCGTTCAGCTGTTGTATTGGATACATCATAACGGAAGAAAGTTTCTTCTTTCATATAAAGCTACGAAATCATGGTGCTAACTAAGCTTTCTACTCTGTGCTTAATCCTCACGGTGACGACTTGCCTCGCTAACATTCGAATTAAAACGACCGAACCAAAATATACATCTCATTATGTCGAAGCAACAGTAAGCCCTTTCGCAAACGTAGTATTGACACAACATTAATTAAAATTGCAAATGATTCAACACACCTTCCAGGTGAACATCTTAACATCTTGCTGCGCAAACCGGAGCCACGCAATAGTTATTGTCGGGAATTTACCAGAGAATCTTCTCAAGACATTGATATCGCGTCAACTACTTCCAACAGTTTTGTTGCCGGCACATCTGTCGTTCATGGCACGCCAGTTTATTCCTCTTAATAATCGCTTGCATAGACTACAGAACTTTCTAATAGTGGCTCCTTCTTATAAACAAGTGTTATTCAACATCCAACAAGTGAGGAACTTACCATGGTGGAATCACATGGGCTCTTTTCTATTAGTTATATGGCCGCCAAATGCGGACCCAACTTGCGAATATGTCCCTCGTATTTTGTTCGGAGTTTGGCAACTAGGCTTGCTACATGCAAACGTCATATGCTACAATTCTGTTATAAGAAAAATTGTTATATATGGTCATAATCCATATACTAACTCAGCACCGACTCCGTGGCAACTAGTCAATACATGGTCAACAAGGGAAAGAAATCCTTGGTCTCTGTTCTACCGGATATACGAAACGGATGGGAATATTTGCTATAATCTGGATTTTGATAAGACAAAAGATCTTGGCGGTCATACAATACGTTATTCCGTATTGACCGATAAATATGGACTGACGCACTACTATACCAGTAATCCTTCGGGCCTTTACATTTTTTCTCTCATTATGACATATCTTAACGGAACGGGATCACTCCAGCCTCGCATGATCGATTATGTGTCACGTATTGCATATCTGGACTTACAGGGTGAAATTTCTGATGTCTGTATCAATCCCACGGAGCAATATTCTAACGGCCTCCCGGCAATCTACCCATTTATCCGACATAGGTTGTATATTATCACCCAATATCCTGGTCACAAAACACAGTTGCAAAAAATTCTAGGTGTGATCGATCTCAGATCCCAAGTAGGAGTTTACTCGGTTTTGTTCATCACCGTGCTTTTCTTTAAATTTGTCGTACATCAGGGACTTGTTTCGTCGATTCTAAACGTTGTTCGTATTGTTTGCAATACGGGCTTTGAAAATGTGCCTCGGAACCTGGCGGTGAGATTATATCTCACCGGTCTATTGTTGTTTGCTGTAACCATGCAAGGGATTTATCAGGGTCAATTGGCTTCACTATTGACCAGCAATATATCTCTTCCCGTTGTAAATTCTGTCCAGGACCTCGCTGAGAGTGACCATACTATTTATGGTTTTTCGACGTATTCTGGCTATTTTGATGATCCAAAATTTTACAGACGTTACATCTATCTCCACGATCCAAATTGTACCAAATACGTTATACGCAACGCATTGGCCGCTTGTATACACTTTGACGAAAACAATCTCATAGATGATGCAAAGGCATTTAAATTTCATCTTTCCGCCGAGCATATCGCGACGCTGCAAATAACTTGGTTGGTCCGACCAAACTGGCCCTTAAAAGAAACGTTTGACAAGATAGGCATGTCATTATTCGAGAGCGATATAATATATTCTCTTGAGTTGAGAATAAAGAAAGTAACAGCTGCCGATTTCACAGTTGACGACTACGTTAAAAGAAATGAGACCGTCCGAGTTATGACTCTGACGGATTTGCGTTTTGCATTTGTTATTCTTTTCATTGGTTTAACATTTTCCTTAATAACCTTTGTCGCTGAAATTGCGATTGCTCGATATCGCTCGTTAAGAGTAACGACCGTGGCAGTGCAGGTTCTGACTTGAATTTCCTACAACTGAATTTACTCCTCTACTAAGATTTGGTAACTAAGCAGACAAACGAGAATGTGAGTAATAATCAAGATTTTTTGTTCAAAAATGATCAAACCGGTAATATTACAAAAACGGTATAAAAAAAAACAATTGAAATTTTGACAATCGATATCGAAAGAGGCCACATCATTTTGCCGAAACGTCATTTGGCCGATTCGTCGTTTTGCTGAAAAACCATTTTAACGATTGTCATTTTGGCGAAACTTCATGCGTCTGAATTTTAATGTTGCCAAAATATTAATCGTTGTACCGAACGATCACATCGTTAAACGTTATTTGACCGTAAAGTTATTGGACCAAAACGTCGTTTTACCGAAATTTTATTTTACCGAGTCGTTGTTTTGCAGAAAACTCTCATCCTTGAATGACATTTGACCGAAATGTCACATAGCCGAATCGTTGAATTGCCGAAACTTTATAATGCCGAATGTCATTTCCCCGAAACGTAATTTTGCCGAATCGTTATTTTCCCGAAAAATTATTTAGCCGAACATCATTTCACCGAAAAGTAATTTAGCAATTCTAATTAGAGCCGGTAGTTCTCTGTTTTTGTAGCGCAAGATCTGTATCGACAGACGTGACTCGCGCACGATTAAGAAAATGTTGACATGTTCGATTTAACCACATTTGCCAATGTGCGAGTAACAACTGACTGAACCGCTCTGGGTGCACGATAGACGACGGTATTTTTGTTATCCGCCTTTTTACCGAAACCAGAGATTTCGGCAAAGATATATAACGGATAAGATTCGGATAAGATTTTTAATAATGATAGTAATAATAATGATTAATTATAAATTATAAATTATGTAGTAATAAATTATTATTATTCATTAGTAATTGTTATTCAAATTTTTAGTTTTAATAATCTGCGATATATACCTATTTGTTTTTAAACTTGTGAAGTTTTGTACATAGTATTATTTGTTACGTTCCACATTGCGTCACAAAAATGCGTCCTATCATTTCCCATAACAAAATCAAATAAGAAAAACGAAAAAATCGACGAAAAATCGAGAAATACT
Organism: Cryptus armator; assembly: GCA_963971235.1. Lineage (NCBI taxonomy): Eukaryota > Metazoa > Arthropoda > Insecta > Hymenoptera > Ichneumonidae > Cryptus > Cryptus armator. Next base: position 9,562,052 of record OZ020242.1, on the reverse strand, counting down.
GGATTAGAAATATAATCGACGGTAATCCGATGGTATTTTTTGAAGAAATGGAGTAAATTATTGAATATTATATTACATAAAGTGAAAGAATATCATAATTTCCCGGAAACAGCGAACGTGTGCGTATTATTTAATTTTATACATTTTGTTCCTACAAAATTTACAATTTGATAAGCCTTTCAGTCGTGACAATGTTTGCATGGTTCTCGAGTGCATCGATTGGCCGTTCAATTGATACGCGAGTTTGATTTAAAAAAAAAAAAATTTTTATCTTTCAATATTTTTTTTTAATACAAAAAAACTTATTCACCTCTCCATTGACTCGATCGCGATGCTCATAGATCGTCGTCGACGAACATGTCGACGTCGGTACGCTTTCCGGATACGTCGTCGTTGGTAAAACGAAAATTCCTAAGTCATTTTATTACCTCTCATTACGAAAGCGTAAGATTCACCAAAGTTCGACGCCTCCTGGAAGCCGCGAATCCAGACACCATCAGCTTTGCCGAAGGAACCGCTCTTATCAATCACTTTATTCCAATACTAATCGCCGACACTTCTTATCATTTTTATAATCGATCCGAATGTTTTTTTTTAATTTCTCACTTTTCACAGATAGTTGACAAGTTTACGTATTAATCGAATACTTTTAATGCTGCCGACGAATGGAATCTTACGATTCCGTTCAGTATCATATCAATTATACATTTAATAAGTGCTTGAATAATATTTCACGAAACTGTATTAATGTAAGTCACTCGGGTGTATACCCACGATCTCGATCCGGAAAATCACAAAATAAATGTTTCTGGGTGTAAAATCCACTATGGATTAATTAACACAAAGACACGGGTCGGTGTCGAAAATTTCATATGGTATGTAATAGATAGATACGCGTGGATAACGCTTTCGCCATTCTCTTACATCAGTATCGCTGATGTTTTCGCACATACTCAGGGTGATCTCCCTCAATCCCGGCCACGACGCGAAAAAACGAGAGCACATATTCGTCGTGAGATACAAGGCTGCGGTCAAATTCAATTTTTCAATCGGGCATAAGAGCAACGGCTCGAGATCTTTTTCGGTGAAATTGTACACTCCCTCTAGATTGATCGTCTCCAAGCGAACGCAACTGGCGAAAAGTGTTTTTAAGCAGCTCATCGAATCCTCTTCACCGTGGGTCGTGAATACTCTCACCCTATTAATTCGCGACAAAAACAAAGTACCGTTTGTCGATTATAGGGGGAAAATTATAAGCTCGACAATGATTTCGTTTTACGTGGCTCAGCCGAGTCTCTTCCAGACTTACCGAGCGATATTGATATGGCGCAGATTGATGCATCGCGCTAGTTCTTCGAAAACCTGGTCAGACATATCCTTGTTTGCCAATTTAATGCTTTCCAGATGGGGACACGAATCGGCGATTGCCCTTGCAAGTACAACGTCTATGTTATCATGACGCAAACTCTCCAAATCCAAATGCTTAATTTTACGATTTTTTTGTATTATTCGGATTAATGTTGGTTGCTGGATATTCATATCCATAACAATTGCAAAACTTTCGAGAGAATCTAATGACGCCAGATATTCAAATCCATCGTTCGTTATTTCACAGGAGTAGAGATCCAGATCTGGTTAAAAAAAACTTGGTGATAATGATATTTTTTACGAATAGGGGCAGGGAGGGGGGGGGGGCAATATGTAGCCGATTAACTCCTATATACTTCTGAGACTGCGACATATCAATGAAATTTCCTTCAAAATGGAATCATTGACAAAATGAGCAGAATGCAGATTCAGATCAGTCAACGAATGTCCGCAGACATTAAGAAAGGTTTTGAATTCTCCTGGAGTTATGTTGCCTTGACCGCCGCATCTGGATAAGTCTAAACGACACAGGGAACGACATCGCGGTGCCAAGAAATCCAGAAGATTGTCGTTTACTCTCTTATGATACGAACTAAGACTGAGACTCTTGTATAGATGTGAATCTTGTGCTAAACTTCTGAAGCGTTTGTTCACTTGCGAACAATAGCACAGCGACCTAAGGTCTAAGAGTTTGAGAATCTTCAGCAATACTTCATCCTGAAAAAAATATATATATGCATATTGTGAGATTATCAATGGAGCCATTGTTTACGAGAATAAGGATGAATTACATATTTTTTTTTAAATGCTTACCGAAAAACAGTCGAAGTTACGACTTGTGTCGTTTGACGCTCCGATTCCATCAACGGATAAATCGGTGGATAACACTGACGTTGACTTTTTTTCAGAAATTTCTAAGAACGGTGCATTTTTAGAGTTTTTTTTTCCAGATGAGTATCGAACGAAAATACCTCCCATCTTTTATCGTGATTCTTACGATATAATCATCAATCGCGTCTGTGAATTCCGCGCAAATGGGTTCGATGTGTCAGTCATGGAGGTTATGATACATTTTCTCCCGCAAAGAACAGAGATGTACATATATGGAAGCACAGGTCCCGTCTTAACTTCACGCACAGCACAAAACAAATAATTCCCACCGCCGTCTGTAGGTCGCGCAGCGATGTATCCGTTAACACGCACACAACCATACTATCTCTCGTCTCTCTCGCACTCACGCGCTTTACCGCGATGACGCCATGATGCTCGAACGATAAATAGGCATCAGGCCGGGTAGATATTAAATGCAATAAAACTATATATCACGAACGTTTAATGTATATTTGATGACATGAAATTAATAAACTAGTCGAAATTAATCCGTTTGCGGACCACAAAGGGTATTTCGACAGTAAGGGAGTTCACAACTTTTGAAGACGTTTTATCTATGTTATTACACGAAAGAGGCGATGGCAGAGCGTTTTGAGGTGTATACTTTTGTACCTCGAGACCATACCGATGTTTTATGACAATAATGAATATTTCTTATACGATAGGATACTTTATCGCTACATAATTGTAAATGCTTCATGGCCGAAACAACGATCGAACGTCGAACATCAGCGACCACCGGCCACTCTCACGAAAAGCCATTTCGAAAAAATATAATTTATTTACAATTTATTGATAAAACAGTAGACTTACCTGTTGAACAGCGTTCATTGACGGCCGATAAGTAAAATACCTATGTTTGCTAACGGCAAACTAAATAAACGTAAGATAGCGCTGGATGTCAATTATGTGCAGCCACATTCCACGAAATGTATTTTCCAGGAGCGGACAAATAAATAATCGGGGCCCGTGTTCACGATAAAAAATCGCACAGTGTTCGGTGCAGTGTTGCCCAGCTCCGGCCACTGGTCCAGCGCTGGATAACTCGAGAATGAACGAACTTCTGAACGTTCTTACGTATACAGATTTATAAAACTGTAAAGCTTTCTAAATCTGTGTAGGTTCGGCGCCCTCTCACTATTTATTAATACAGACGATGTTAGGTTGACAATAGACGAACGTACGGACGATCGATACGATATCAATCGTCACGACAAAAGAGTCTTGACGGGACTTTCAAAGCGAATAGACGTGTGATATTTCGCGATGGGGATAGTTAACATTTATTATTATTAATAATATCCGCCGCAAAACCAAATACGCGCGTTATTCATTCACTCGATCGTTACAATACAATAAATAACAGCTTGTGCATCACATCACTTTAAATCACTTTAGTCAAATCTAACCCTTTCAAAACCCACGAAAATAATTCTCGTCGATAACGATAGAACGTGAACGTTTCCGATTCCATCTCTCATAACGCGAATCACGATTATACATACCAATAATTACCGATAATTTCGGCTCATAAGAAATGCCGTACGATTGCAAAAAAATGTAAATTTGCCTCGAATGCGCGATATCAAACAAGGTGCCTGTTATTAATTTATTACACGTTGCTTTTTTTTAATATACTTTTCTTCTCAGCATTATGCTAAGCGGGTTGAACAAACAATAGGGTCTCGTAAGCGGCAGGAGGGTGGGGGGGGGGAGGACTATCGGGAAGAGATGAGAAGTGAAGTTGATCATACAGCAAATTTCTTTCTCAACGTTCTTCTCTGTCGTATCTCGACTCTCGGGGCAATATACTTACGAGGCGTCACCGCGTCGAGTGCTTTTTGGGTGTTTGGCGAGAGGTCCCAAAGACTCCGAGAGCTGTTGAACTCATGGGTGCGGTCCCAATTATCTACAGTGGCCTCGCATGGCGTAGTATGTGTCAGCCGAGACGTTGGAAACGTCATGGCTCTGTCGGGATGGAGAAACGAAGAAAGAAACAAAAACAATGGGAGGGGCACCTCCCTCGCGAATTTTCACTTCTTATTTCCTCGTCCCTGTTTGCCGCATTGCCTCAACGTTTTATAGCGCTTCGGGCGCAAGAGTCTTCGAGTCGAATCGATTCACCGCGACTCGTTTGCGCTCGTCAAGTCCACGAGACGTTACGCACCAACGCGCATTTCGCATGTACCAAGTCTGGAATCGAATCTTCATACGTATCCATGTCTGGACTACTGGCTCGTTCCGTGGCGATCCGTTCTACCTGTCCAGAGATTAACACCCTTTTGCAGATGTAATCACCCTTTTCAACTCAATCTCGCCGTTGCCATGAATCATGCTTCTGCCTCTTAATGCGCCGTTACGTCATGATCCCATTTGCGCTTCGGATTATTCGATTTTATGTTTATTTGTTTATTTACTTAATTTCAACCGGCAAAACCCTCATTTAGATCTTATTTAATACGAAATATTAATGAAGTCATTTTTAAGAAATTAATCATTAATCAATATTAAAATAAAATAAGAACAATGATAGAATTTGGATTCATTTTTATTTTTTAATTATTATTATCATTATTTTTTTCGAAACTTTTATTATTTATTGTATTTACATTTTGTTTTATTTATTTTAATTTCCAGAAGACGAATTAATTTACCGTTACAGATACAGCGAGACAGGCGCAGCCGAGATCTCTTAACACCATAGAAATGCCGATTAATATAAATGAAAATATAATACAAAATAAGGGTACGAGATATGGGGCAGAATTATGATCGGATGGGAGGTATGTCGTATCGCTGTAACATAGTATGTTAAAGGGGTAATTCTCAAAACTTTTTTTTTACCCTTTCGCTGTCTCATTTTTCTTTCACGGTTCATAGGGTTCCAACGGCCCGCAGGAGCGCGAACATTATATCGGCGTCTCTCATAATTCACCGAAAAGTGAGGTCGATTCGTGCGCTCGCGAGCGCCATGCGAACGAAAGCGGTCTGATTAGCGTGTTTGATTTATCACCGTTTATATCTGTACCGCGCGCGAGCGGGGAAGCAGCCAGCGGTACAAAACGGCATGAGCACAGCATCGTACCTCCGTCCCCATCACCTTCGAGGCATCGGTTCAACTCCTCTGTCCACGCTCTCTGTATCTCTCGCACCTCCTTCCCCTCGGGAAGCGCAATCTCGTTAAAATTTATTCATGATCTCTGCCGTATATAGTCGAAGGGCCGCAGCGCGCGCGGGGGACACACTGCGGCGGCCCCCCGAAACTGGTCGAACTGGTCGTCGCGTTCGAACGATGTTCGGACTCCTATCCGTAGTATGGGAATTCGGAAGAGATTATATTCTACCCCGGCAATATCGTTTCGGGGTGTGACAACGTGGGATCGCTGTCGCCCACACCCGTTATTCGCTCGACGATTCCCTCACGGCTTTTTGCTTTCCTTTACCTTGCTGTGTCGAAACTCAATAATAATTGCGGGTTTATGCGCAATGGGTCTGCGCATGGTCTCTGGAGGAAAAAAATAATTGTTGCAAAATGTTTTTAATGAAAATATATTCGAAGGAGACACGGTTTGTCGACTTGACATTGTTTTTTTTTTTTATTAAATATCAACAGCGAGGTACACGAGAATGATTCTATCACTTTCCGTTCTTTTTCGCAGTGCATCCTGCGACACGAACGATCATTTTTTTGTCGAATTTCGTCGGCTATTTTTTAAATTTACTGTCGCGTTACTAATTGGCCGTTAAAAAAAAATCGCATCAGAGTTTATGATAATTTTTTTTCATATAAAATATTGCATTCTGAACGTCTTACAAATTTCGATGTGTGGCATATTTAAGTATTTTTTTCTCAAAAAATACATGGTTGCTCATGCTCTTCCGTATGTATTTAACGCTTTTGGCCGGTGATACATATTTATGTGAAAGATACAAAATAACAAGATTTCGGAATTTTATTTTTCGTTTGTCAACATTGTTAACATCACAGTTTCCTGTATTCTATTATAATTCTGTTATTTTTCCAAGTTACTGTTTACATTTTTAAGTGTACAGATTACCGTTGTCGTTAAGGTCACGTGACGAAACTCAGTCAGTAACGAAAATTGTTATGAATGCCATTTCGAAATGATAGACATTTGAGGAAAAAGTAAATTGCGTTTTCCCGTGGAATAAATAGACGCGAAGAATAGTTATTTTCGTGTTTAGAGCGAAGAAAAAGGTCGATCTCGACGAGTGTGAAGTGAGGTACGAGCCGAAGGCGAGTGCGCGCTTCACAAGAGTGCGAGAGAGACCGATTTTCCTCGTATGCGACGAGAACCCGATTTTCTGCTGTTTTTCCCACACTAGTGCGGGGAAACGGTCAGAAAGACAATTTTTATTTTCATGAAATTTTTATGGTTTCGAAATGACATTTATTACAGTTTTTGATACCAACTGAGCACTGGGCGGGTGAGTGTAAGGGTGTTTCATCTTAAGACGATGGACAAAAACTGAAATGGAAAAACGCTAACGTCACTACCTGTGCGCAGAATGCGCGGAAAGGGACTTTCTACGTAGAAAGTGACGAATATTGCGCTCTACGCATGTGTCGACTTTTCTACGCACGCAGCCCAAAAAAGTGACTTTTTACGCACTGAAGGCACGAAAAGTGACTTTTTACGCACTGAAGGCACGAAAAGTGACTTTTTACGCACTGAAGGCACGAAAAGTGACTTTTTACGCACTGAAGGCACGAAAAGTGACTTTTTACGCACTGAAGGCACGAAAAGTGACTTTTTACGCACTGAAGGCACGAAAAGTCGAATTTTTACGCACTGAAGGCACGAAAAGTCGAATTTTTCGTGCAAGCAACGCAAAAAAGTGACTTTCTACGTACTGAAGACACGAAAAGTCGAACTTTTCGTGCAGGCAGCTCAAAAAATGAATTTCGTCTCTCGAGATATCGGCTCGTTCCAGCAGCTTTTTTCCATCCTTCAGAAACAAAAAATGTCTTCCGTACTGGAGAGCATTACACGCGGACAAGATCGAAAGCGACTTTTATTTATTTTTTCATCCTCGAGGCCAGTTTCGAGTATGTCAGAAGTGGTGTAGAGCTGCTGGCATCTTGTCCAGCATGTAGGCGGCTGCCGCCTGCCTGTCTTCGTGGCTTCAACTTTAACAATGGGTTACATGGAATCCGCGCTGCGTTTGCGGAGAAAATACGCGCGAGCGAGGGGGAGTTGGTCGAACGCTTATATTACAATATGTATTTGTAATTCGCGCGCCCACCAGCGAAACGAAATAAATATAGTTATTGCCCATCGTTCGTGTACTCACATCAGTATAATATCCGTCGTCAGAATTTTCTCGTTGAGCGAATCTATAGATACCTCTGCACGGGCTGGTTGATTGTCGTAATCAAAATTTACGCACTTATAGGAAAAAAAAAATCATGATAAACATGATAGTTCGTTTTAATATCCTTTACAAATGTACACAAATGCCGTTAATCCATATTCATCTCTACTCCTCGCACTTCCATTACTATGAGAAAATTGTCAAATGATTTATTTTATTTGTAAATCATTAAACATTCATTTCTTCATAGCGAGCAAATATTTTTTCGCGAACCGTCCGAGTGAACATACGAATGATCTTTGTTCCTTCGATGACGCGAAAACTGCTGGTTAGTTGAATTTATACAAGCATCTTTAACCCGTATCGACGCTTTCAACTCCTCCCCTCCGCCGGAACGAAGAATGAGAAAGATTGTGAGACTCCTGTCCATATATTTACAGAGCACTCCGGTTGTTCGTGGCGCGCAGCTTCTTCGGGGGGTCTGAATACCACTTCGGAAAATCATATTATCCAAATACTTGAAACCCGCGCGGATGATGCGCGCCGCATACCAGCGATAAATTCGTTCGATCCAAGAGAATCCGTAACGCCAGAAGGGTAACCGATGGTACATCGTTCGTGGGACGCGGCGGACAGGCTATTCTGTGATGTACGTTGTTGCGAAAGATTGTCGAAAATTGATTGGGTGAATCGATACCAGGATCACGCGCGATCTTCCGTACTGATGGATCGGGTATCTTTTGGGAGGTCGCGCGTACAAAAGCGTGTAAAAGGCATCTGTGCGTATAAACATATATACATATCCATGTATCCATGTATACGTATAAACTATACATAGAGAGAGAATTATGCAGACATTATTGTATACGAATTGCAGCAGTGTGTGCAGAGTACGATATACGAGAAGAAAGATTCGCGGTGGGCTCGACATAAATCCACAGCCGTTTCGGCATTGTTTTCGCGATAAATTTCACCATTGTAAGAAGTTATCGTGCATAAATTGCACTCAGTGTCCGGACCCCGTTGGTCCTCTCGCGCGCAGGAAGGAGTGGAGGGGAGGGAAGGGTTGGTTCGGCCACTACTACCGCGAAAATAAATTGGCCTTTATATTAAAGTGAGCCGCTGCATAAATCCTCGTGCTCATTGTATTAGGGATGTGGGTGGACGACACGTGGGCAACCAGCCGGGCGCTTACAGCCCGTTTGCGAGAGTCCCGCGGACCCGCGCGTTCGAATAATCGAGGGGCCCGGTGCAAACTCGAGTTCATCTATGAACGGTTCATTTCCGATCGAAGGGTCTCCATACCCCACGAAGTGGAAGTAGACGAGGAAATTGTTGACAAACATCGATGTTATTTCGAATTGACGTTACTGATCTAATACGCTAGAAATAAAAAATAATAATAATAACAATGATAATAATAATAGTATAGGGCTATAAAAACGACGAGGGATGATCATCTCTTATTGGGAGTCATTTTCCGAAAATTGCCGTTTTCACATTTCTTTGCTTTCTAATGAAATAATAAATACATGTTTATTTATGACGGCAGCTGCCACAACGTTGTAACGTCGATGTTATCAATGTCGAATAGACGAGCGACTAAGGAGACAGGTAAATTTTTTTTTATCAAAATGAATTTCAAAATGAACGAATCGTTGGCATTGATCGTTTGTTTTCTAATTTTGAATTCCCGATAGTAATACGTCTAAAAACATAAAAAGTTATGTATACGTAACATATATCGTAACATATAGTAATAAAAAGCATATGGAGGAAGAGAAAAGAAAAAAAAAAAGGGTGAAATGTTTTTTTTATAACGGTTACCGGTTTAGTGATCTATTTTGAAGTGTTGGTCTCCAAGTTGGTTGCTGCGTTTGTATGGCTGTACGCCAATATTGGCGCATTAACTCCGGCGGCTGCTCGATGGAAAGTGTTCCTTCCGTCTCTGTAACTGATCGGCAGCAAGTTTAAAATAACGTCCGAAGCGTGTATACAGTTCACGCGAGGAAATTTGCGATTTAAAAGGTACTCCGCGTTGTGGATAGTAAGATATATGTGTATATATATGGCGTACATGTCGGGTTTCCATGGGTTCCCCGCAACGATGCCACGAATTGCAATAGCACTGCGTCATGGTGGTCATTCAACGGTGTTACGGTTTGCCTCGCTATTGTGTCCACCGATACTGAATTCACAATGAATCGTTCGAACCATTGAATTGCCCCGGTGCTCCTCGTCGACCTCATAGCTATACGATATATACATTTTTATTATTCGATGTTTTTTTATAAATGAGAATTCCGTCGCGTTGTTGTCACGAAGTCTGTGTAACTGCGATCGATCGATTCTACTATAAACCAGCGAAGTATTTTACAATTTTCAGAGTTTAACTTTTTTTCAATATGTAACCGCTAAAGTCGGTACAGAAATACCCATTGTACGTTTACGCTTTTTCGTTAATTCCTTGTTCGAGAGTCACGAGACCCTTAAGCACTTTTGTTCTTTGTTTTCATAGTACAATTGAAGAACGCGCCCCATTTCGGCCATTCAAATTCATTTTTTGATCCGTAAGTTATAACAGCCGTTTTTATTTCCGAGTGTTTTTTAAGGGTTCGTTGTTTTTCTAGTAACATTTTTCTGACAAATTCCCTTGAAAACAATAGACGAAAGTGTACCGTTGAATTAAAACTCGTCGTCGCATAAAATATATAAAAGGAAAATTCTCGACGTCCCGTTTGCAACATTAATGTTCGGAATGAAAATAATCGTCTATCGTTGCGATTCCACTACGATATAGCATCGCGGGTTTCGTTGATACGATTCTACGGGGTTAATAACTCCACGACGAAGTAATTACGCTCATTCTTGCGTAGCGTCATGTGCGCGCGTTGTGTCTTGCGGTCGCGTGTGGCTCGCTTCTGGTCCAGTGGCACACACGGCGCGTTGACCATTTCCATGCGTTGCTGACGTGAGCGATGACAAGGAGTCCTCGCGCCCTGTGGGAGGTCTCGACAATGGCTATTCCGGCTCTGGGAGGGACTCCGTTTGTTGCGGCTGCACCACAGCCGTATACTTCTCTATGCGTATAGTATACGTATATTGTATACTATCGTCTATTTTTGCTTGCTACTGGCTACCTGATGCGCGCCCGCCGACGATGCTGCCGAGTACTGGGCGATTGGCTTTTCCCTTTCGGTCGTAACTTCTGCTTCCCGTTGCCAAGAACACCGGGACATTGAAAATTGCGACTGTGTCCTTCGCGTAGATATACGCGCGTACTATGTACGAACGAGCAATCAGTTACACTGTAGAGCTATCGATACTCGGCTATTCGACGATCGACCGCGTGATATACGTTCATCGTATATTGAAAAAAAAAAGCGTATTCAAAAGGCAATAACTATATCTATTATCCACTGCTACCCGTGATCCATGAACTTTGATTTTTTTATTTTTTTAATCGACGCAGACTCGAGTGTCATGACTGCTTACCTGAGTTACGCGACTGAATAGGTTTCATTGTTTTACATACGAATTAATGAGTTTTTACAGGCGTTTTTGTTGATTTCACGTTGAACTCGAATATCAACAATTCATTTCGATAACCTCCTGCTTACTGGAGTTAATGACAAGTTTTACGCGGACGAAAACGATATGTATAAGATATACATACAATATACGTATGCATAACATATGTAATAGGAAGGGGGTGATAGGGGTATATAATAATAAATTATATATAGTTTATATAAAACTTTTCCGGTCAGGTTATTATTTCTTTTTCTATCTCTCGCGTTCTTCCTATACTCTGTTTCTCGTCGAGTCTTTCGCCTCTCGCGGTCCATTCTCACTTTTTCTTTCCTCCCGCACACGTCCGCCCGGTTTCTATATCCTCGAAGTGAGAGACGAAGTCTCTCGGGTTAAGGATCGTAGGTGGTCTCACCGTCGGACGCGCAACGATTTTAAATTAAAATTAAAGTCAAGCGTTCTTACGATCGTCTTGGTCCCCGGACATCGCCGCCCGGCCATCCGCCACCCGTGTAACAATGTTAATGGCCCCGGTGTGTGTGCGCAGCGGCTCCGAAATTGCGATTCCTTTTACGAAACTCCGCGGCTTCTCTCGTTCGTTCGTTTTCACCGGCTGCGCGAGGATGAGCAGCAGGCAACGCGTGTATCGCTACTCGCGCCGCTGATCACACGCACCGATGGTATGTCCTCACAGCATGCAGTAATAACCCGAGTATTCACGATCGACGACACTTATTTTCATTGCAATTTTCATAACGTACTTATATCGTATAATATATTCTGGGGGCGAGAGGGGGCGTCAATTAAATTACTGTTCCTAAAACATTCGTTTCTTTTTTATCATTTATTTATTTTTATCAAAATTAACTTAAATTAAAATTTAATGTGCAAAAGATAAAAAAAAATGTTTAATAAAAAGGAAAAAAAGAAACTTTGGAGCGACAAAAAATATTAATAAATTAAGATATTTACATCGTATATTATGTTTTATACGCCCGGAGGTTACATTCATTAATTAGTGTTTTTCATTCAATTACTTTTTTTGTTTATTTTATTTTTTTCTATTAAAAATAAATCAAGACATTGGGTGGAGGAAAAAAATGGTAAATTCAGCGACCGAGGCAACAGCGTCGAGTGAATAATTTTTGTGTTTCATTTTATTATTCAACGATCAACATTTCCTAACTCTCCTTATAGTCTTCCGTTGGGGACAAGAGTTGTTTTACGCAGCCACGGCATCGCGCACCGGCTAAGAATGAATTATCTTTTCGGCTCGCGCGGTTCGCTCGGTTAATTTTGTTTTGATGAATTTCGAAAAGGGGCCCCGCGGCCCCGGGAGGCATTAGTCACGGTGTAATTGGCGATATGGGGGTCCGTCGGTGCGCCCGCGAGATCGCGTGGAATGAACGCGCCAAAGCTTCTCGAGCGTTTCACATCCCAATGCTGCTACATAGGCGGTAAAGCCTACAGCGCCAAACTTTCCGCCACACGTTGGTAATTTTGTTCTTGGAGCGCGCGCTCCCACCCACTTTCTTCTTTCTTCATAAGCTTTTCTTTCCGCCACACAGGGTCCGCGCGGCTCACGTCGGGTCACACCGGTAGTACACGTTCCTCGTCTTTTCTTCATAGTTTTATTTAAAAAAAAGAAAATCTCAAAACCCCCAACGTTTTCTCTATACCCCGCTTGAGGTACATACTTTTTTTCATAAAAAATTTGATAAAAGTTATGAAACTCCCGGCGGTGGATACCTTCTCGTCCCTGTTGACTTCTTTGCCTTTGTCACCATGAAAGCTTCGCCGAGGCTCCCGGTAGAGCTGTACTTACCCCAACGGCTTTCCCGCGACAAGACTCCTTTCGGGATCGTTACCTTTTATAACAAATCCGACGAGTACCGCATATAACAGGAAATGTTGGATTAATGTTCATCCAATGTCCCAAGGGGGGGTTTCGACGATTTTAGGCAAAAATGAGGTATAAAAAAATGTGTCGGTTATAAAACATCGTACCACTACTTGAAATAAAATAAATATAAAAAAAAAAAAAAAAATTCGCGCAAAAATAAAAATAACCGTAAAAATATAAGATATCAAACATTTGAAAAAAAAAAAAAAAAAAACGCTTGTTGGACAGAAATTTTCGGACTTCATTACACGATTAAGTGCATCAAAAGTCACTACTTTTCGTAAATTATTGTCGAAGACATTTTTTCGCTGAATTCTTTAAATTCTTTACCACGTATGAAATAATAATTGTAAACCGGTAAACCGAGCGCGTGCCCACGCGTGAATTCCTCAACATTGTTAAGTTTTCGGCTTAATCACGGTGGTCCGTGATTGTTGCTTCACCCCTTTTTATATTCATTCTTTTCGTTTCACTTCTTCATCTCGTTCTCGAAGTATCGTGCGCCGCCTCCCTCCCTCCCTCCTCCCTGCGCTCTCTTCTTTATTATATTCTTCTCACACCCTCGCTCCCTTATCTCGGCGTATTAATTTGCACGCGTGGGCGTGAGCGACACGAGGTCCAACCGACTCTGTCTTATTTCATCTTTTTTTTTTATTTCATTTTTTTCATTTCTTCCCGCAACTCCTTTTCTGTCTTTCGTTATTCTTGACTCCTCTTGTTTATCCTTATCTTCTATCCCTTTCACGAATTCTTGTTCTTTCGACGTTTTCTCTTCGTCCGCACGCCGCTGTCCATTCTCTCTCGGCTCATCCCAAGATTCAAGTTTCGTATCTCCATTGGATTCTTCCTATCGCTCGCGTGTGGGACAATGCAAAAGTTCAAATGCCTACGACGGTTTTATACCCTTCCACCGCATAACAATAGCGATTGCACATTGGATAATATCGATGTAAAACGTGTTTGTAGAATACATTTCTAAATAAATAATCATATTTTTGTCGCTTTTTCGAAATCAACTTATGCAGCAGAATACGACCGTAATTGAGGTTTTTTTTAATAATAATAATAGTTATTAGTGTTGTTGTTGTTATTATTATTATTTCTCATGCTATTTTTGCTTGTTTAGCGTAAAATTCATCGCGTTGTTAATCGTTTATTGGTATTAGTGTTGATTAAGGAGATTAAATTTATAAAATAAGGAGAAGAAATTTTAAAGATAAACGGAAGAAAGATTAAATAAAAAAAATAAAATAATAATATCAGAGGGTGTGTATCGTTCGCAAAAGCCAAACGCAAAGGTGCAGCAACGCCGGGGCTAATGCATTCTCAATCATTGATTTATGCGCTAACTACGTCGAATATATTGGTAACTCTCGTGGCGTATATAAAGTTAATTTCGTACAAGGCGCGCTGGCCTTGCGATCGTGTAACTATCAATAACGAAAGACCGTACAGAGTCCGGGGGTTTTTTTCGATGCGCGCGCGGTTTCCTATGCAAAACTGACCGTAATGCATTTTTTTTAACCCTCCGCGCTTATAATATTATTGGCGCCGAAACTTTCTTTTCTCCGCTCTTTATGGACGTCTCGATTTTTTGTTTTTAGCAATTCCTCATACAAACACCATTTAGTATCCTTCGTCACGGACCCTACCCCCCGGACGCCTCGTTATTTCAGCGTAAACGAAGAGCCCAGCTAATTCTTTGCCCGGTGTTTGCCAGCGCTAAAATATATTTTTCAACGATAACGAGGCAGAATATACATATATACACCGAATAAACGTATAGCGTGCATTTTTTATCGGGCCATTTGCTGACCCACTCGTCTCGTATTTTTATTTATTTGTTTATTTATTTCCTTTCCTGATAGAGAATCGCCGATTTAAACGAAAACCGAACAAGCAATGTGCAAATATTAATTGCATATTTTTTTTTTTTACTACGCGAATTAATCGCTCGTACAATCCGCCAAAATTGCAATTATCCCGACCCAATTTTTTTTTAATCGAGATTATTATTTTTTTTTTATATAAAAATAAACAAAAAATACAATAATAGAAACAAAACAAATTTGCAAATGATTGCATAATTTATCGATACGATACGCAAGTTTTTTTAATACATAACCTTACTTTTTTAATCCATCTGAA
Source organism: Cryptus armator (assembly GCA_963971235.1). Classification (NCBI taxonomy): domain Eukaryota; kingdom Metazoa; phylum Arthropoda; class Insecta; order Hymenoptera; family Ichneumonidae; genus Cryptus; species Cryptus armator. The sequence goes on along the minus strand of OZ020242.1, from coordinate 9,546,874 downwards.
AAGCCCCCTTTTCGCTGGAGAAATAATTTTGAACGTTTTGCTTTACGTTGCGGATGCATCGTTCTCATCTCGCGAGATCGTGACATACGCGTCATGGCTACGAGGGAGTTAAACGTTAAGAACTCTTCGCGGACGATACATTGTGTTCTCCGGTGTGTCCCTGGTGCGCGAGGGATTCAACGAGTCCCACGTGCGAATCGTCGCTGTATTATAGGCACGAGTACAATAACAGCTTATGTATTACAGTGCGGTACGTGTCCGTATGCAGAGTCGTCTCTCCGCTGCCCTAATGAAACACCAGCGCGCGTGTCTGTTTACGAGGTAGCGAGTTCACGAGCTCTTTCCACTGCACCCCCCAACCCTTCCCCAGCGCTCTCGCGCGAGGAAGTAGGCGTTGCGCAGTCCCGAAGTTTTATTATCGTACTTTGCCCGCGCGCCATGGAAACGTTACACTCGCGAGAATATATACACACCAACGGGTCACTATTCCTCGGTACCCGGAGGAAACTCCTAGTTGTCATATACAATAGTTATTAGTATTACCACAGTATTTTACTTTACTGTTCGCTGTTTCCCCGCCCGTACGGTAACACCAATGCCAACTTCGTGAGTTCGCGTGAAAAATATGAACGGTGTGTCAATTATACCGGATAGTTTACCGAATACTGAAACTACTATATCTTATTGATTATTGAGTCTCGATGTTACCCTGTGTATAATATATAATGCATATATGCATACAGGAAGGATCCTTACGATAAATTCTCCCGTTTATTCTTATGCGCGCCTCTTTCCAGAAATAGCGATTCCAATGCCACGAAGACATGGGATTTTATATGGGGGAACTGGGCAAAGAGACTCACGACAAAACGTGACAAAACGAATCCACTGAACAAAAAAAGGATTTAAGGGTCGAGGTATGCGGACAGTCAATTATAGGTGTCTGGCAGCAATCTTTAGAAATTATTGCGTTAATTCTTCGTAGGTACGTTTATCTAGAAATCATGCGAAATTCGCGATAAATCAAATTGATTCAGCTGATTTATTTCATGTTATAATAATATAAAATTATGAAATATAAAATTTTTTTTCTTGTAGTATATGTATAGTATGTGATGAAACTAATTTTTTTCTTTCAAAAAAGTAGAAAAAGTACGCAAATTAATTAAAGAGTTGCTTTAAAAAAAAAACCATACAAAAAACCGTAAAATCGTGAACCATGTAGTACACGGATATTTATATATATGTAAATCAATAGGACTTAAGAATTTTCGTTCATTGGAAAATGATTACCAGATGTTTCGTGGTGATAAAAAAAAATTTTGTTGCTCGCGAAATCGAGAGTACTTTATAGGCTCGCGGCATAAGCTCCGAAGAACCGATACACGTGTCGCGGGTGTTATTAATATTGGTTAACCAAACTAAGGCAGAAGCCAAAATTCTTTGTGTGGAAGTGAAACGACGAACGGTAGTGCATCACGACACCGGAACACATAAACGTATTGGTTGACGCGACTCTCAGCTGCCACCGCATAGCCTCCGTAGTTCTTTTTTTTTCTCTTGCGTCGCCTCTTGTACGCCTTCAAAATTCGTTCCGAAGTGTATAATCTCATACGCGAAATTTTTTCGGGGACACGTCGCGAGTTCCTCGGACGCCCGGCAATTTGCATACGATTACAGTATATACTGCTACAGTAGTGGGTATATACTTCAAATTTACGCCGTGTACACTCCGCGACGAAAATCGATAGCGGAACGGAAATGCTTGAATAAAACGAACGACAACATTTTATTATGGAAAAATTTGCTTTTCACGTTTTGATGGAAATTAAACAAATCACCGCACTTTATCATAGTAGCAAAATTAATAATAATAATAGATCATTACGATTATCATATTCATTGTTATTATTTAATGAATAATATTTCATATTATTTATTCCCATTTTTTATTAATTAAAAAAAAATTATTCACAATATTTTTTACATTCTCAAATGGTATTAATTATTAAAATATTAACTGCAATTAATATCATATTATTCTGATCTTTTATCTGATTTTTTTATTCCGATTATTTATTTCATTAAAATTATTATATATTTTTTAAAATGATTCTCATTTTTTTCGTCTTTTTTTCGGAATTCTGTGTGGACATAGCGCTTCAATGATTCTTTTTGTTACATATATCTGTAGCAGTAATACCGATTAGTTAGCATTTAGTCTGCGGGATCGTGTTGCAAAATTCGCAAAAAAAAAATCTCGCCGCCAAGTGCTCTCGATACTTATATTCTTGATGAAGTCATGCCCTACCAAATTTTGCTCCGTTCTGTACGGACGATAGTCGTGCGCGGTTGACGCGTGCATCTGCATTCTCGCGGTCCGACCACACGGAGAAGAATTCGGCGTCGCATGTCGATACGCGCGCATATACACCATCGACGAAGTTCCGTAGTTAAATTGGCCCTAAGTGCCCCGCGCGCGCGCTTCAGCCCCATCACATATTTTCGCGAAAAGATTGTCTCGGAGTTTTTGTACTGATCGCCGCCGTGCGAACGTTAATCCCCGTTTCAACACCTTCATTTGCCGCGGAGTACCGCGAGCCTCTCGTGAGTCCCCCGCGAGCCTCTCGTACTTATATTGCGCTTCCACGCTTCTCGTCCATACCGGCATATCACGTAACCCAATCATTCGAGAGGAAGAGCGGTGCAACGGCCCCCCTGTTTCTCACACCTTCACGCCTCCGATCGCGTCTCCCTTATTCGCTGGTACTTAACTTTCGTACTGTTTTTTCTCAGCTCGTCTCAATCATCGAGCAACCGATGGCCGTAGGCCGGAGGCTTTCGCAGTTTCGTCGATAATAATAAAATCGTCGTCGTTGTAGTTTCATATAGACACTTTATTTCCGATCAATTCGAAACCAAAAACAGAAATAATAATAATCATAATAATTTTTTTGTTAAAATCGTTACGGTCGTTAAAATTTTACGGGGTTTTTAAATTTATCCGATGTGTTCGTCAACGCGGAAGTCAACACGATATCTCTCGCGATTTTCCGAGATATCGGGCAAAAAATTTGGACATTCGTGGACTATGCTATTCGATAATCGATTTTTTTTTTTTAATTTTAGAGCGAAATTGGTATTTTACCCCTCCGATGCAAGTTTTTTCGTATCATCAAAAAGTTGCTTCGAGAAATCTTTAGATAGAGAAACTATTTCTGATGGAGAAAACTTTCGAAAATGTCTATTTGCGTAGTACGAAATTTGCAATTTTTTTAGATTCTCTTTGAAATTTAATTGGACAATAACAAAAAAATGCAAATAAAATTTGCAAAAAAAATTTCTTATCTCTCATTCTATTTATAACATCGTTTACAAAGCTTCGTCTAAGCGGGACATGCGTTATCTGACTTTCTCATCTTGAAGCTTTGTAAACGACGATAAAACGGCAATGACGGAGCGATGTGGTCATTTAATTTGCATAATTTTTTTTGGTCAAAACAATTTCTTTATCTTTTTTTTCTTTTTTTCATAATTCCTTTATTTTTTTTTTATTTTCTTTCCCTTTTTTCCGTAGAAAATTTTTGTATCGTTGGCAAAATTATATATTTTCAATGATTCCCGTTGGTCAGTACCGATAAAGCGAAAAGAACGATTATGAATACGGATGTTAGGTATCTCATCGCAGCATTACCGCGAGAGACTGCGCGGCATGAGAAATAAACTTTCTTCCGCTCACTCCCGATGCGCGAGAAACCGATGAGTGCATCCATCGTCCCATATACGTAATGACTGAAACCGCGCTCCAGGGATGAGACTCAGTGTGCAATAAGTGAGAAAGAAAGACGGAAAATGTAAAAAAAAAGAAAAATAAGTAAGAAAAAAAAAAGAAACAAGTATAAGCGAGAACCCGAGAGAGTGGGATAGCGAAGGAGTGATGCTCGCTGGCAACGGCGTGCGAGCGCCTCGGCCCCACCTAGACGCGTGGGACCGACACCCACGATTCTTCCATCGCGCGCGCGGGGCTCTCCACGCGCACGACCGCGGCTACACGTATAATGCTTCGAGGCACTCTATACCGATATAAAAAAAAATGTTACCCGTCCCCGAAGGAAGAATCTCATCCAGGCGTCGGGTCGCGCGAGTCCCCTGGCTTTTCTCAATATACTATATACTCGCGCGCGCGTTGCGAGCTTTTACGAGGCGCAAGGCGAAGAGACACAACGAACGGACGGTCCTGGCAATAAAGGGATCGCCAAGGACACGAGCGTAGGTCGTCCGATTGCCTTTGATCTTTTTTCCTTTTTTTCCGTTCGTTTTCTTCCCTCAGCTTAATTATCATACATGGGGAAAGGTATCCATTATTAGGATTGTTACGCATTTTATTAAACATTGATATAGATATATATTTTGGAAAAATCGATGTTCACTATAAAATGAAATCCTCAACTAGACGCGGATCAGTGGTTGGTGTTTATATTTATTATTTTCAACGGTGAAAATGCGCTCGTATGCGATGTAACAGTTTGTCTCTGATCTCGCCGATAACGAAAGACGAACTGAGGTCAGAAAAGGAAAAGACTGAAAAGAAACGACAAAGCGAGACTTTCTCGATATCGAGTCGGTACGAGAGAGCTGCCAGTGACTCAAGGACTCCCCACGCTGCACTTCGATGTCCGAGAAGAAAAAAAAAAAAAAAAGGTTCAGGCCTCTGGCGCTCGAGGCGAATAAAATACGCGGTACGGTTCGTACCCCGTTTGCGGTCCACGCGATCGTGGGATCGCGAGGGAGTAGCCCCGCGCGGTGTACGCGCACGCGAACCCTCCCCCCCCCCCCGTTCTTGGGAAGATTCTCTTCGTATTCTCTCGCTTCGTTTCGTATGCATGCACCGATCCCCGCACGTGCGATCTATACGCTCTCTCGGTACGTTATTATTATTTACAGGCGTGCCGAAGGAAACTTTTCAAGACTTTAAGAGTGTCCGGGCATTTATATACACGCAAATTCTGATGACGGACCGATCAGCGAAAGAGAAGAGAAAATTAGTTGTACGAGATGAAGCTGACGGCTCATATTGACTTTATAGTAATTAGAGAGAATTTTTATCGTGGTATATAAAAAAAAAACACCGATGAACCTTTACGACGTGCGTTGAGAGTGACTTCCGGTTAAATTTAAATTTTTGAAGGATGCGGTTGCATTGCCATGCGCTTCCTCGTGCCTTTCTCATTCTCACACCTATGTGGCATACAGAGAAAGGTGCGGTAGTGCAGTGCGGAGTCCCAGGTGCGACAAGGGGACGCGCTTCCTCGACCCTTAATCGTGATTTATGGTTTTTTCGACACGTGTCGAACGAAATACTTTATCCGAGATTTTTTCTCGTAGAGGAAGCTTTCTTTTGATGAATGAAAAAAAAACATCGAAAATTTAGTAAAATTGTGTTCAGAATGTTCCAAAACGTCGGAAAATGATATTTTGAAAAAAATAAGTTGGTTAAGTAACTCTTTCCTCTTATTTATTATTGAATAATTTATACGTTGCTTGACACGGGCTGACAATCAAATTTTCAATAAAACGAATGAATTTTCTTGTTTTTACGAGCGTCTTAATTTTCCAAATAAAATTAATCGTAAATCCAAAATAAAGACGACCGTTGGCGTTAACGTTTTTGCGTAATTTCGTTGTTATAAAAATAAAAAAATTCTCGAATGTCACGGCGACATTGAAATTCGAAATAAAAATGTCTCGTACTTTGTTTGATTTACCATCCGAAATCAATTCGATGAAGACGTCGAAGTTGGTTTAAGAATAAACGCGTAGAAACTGTAGGTGGTCCACACATATCGAACAAACGATAAAACTGGGACCACCTCGACTGATGTAAGCATTAAAAAAAACATCGTACAGTTCTTTCTGTACACGGAAATCGACAATAAAAAAATACGTCTTCTTCGAATCGACGGAATACTGTTCACGGTACTCGAACCTTAAAATGTATTCGAAATAAAAAAAAATCGTAAGAAATTGATTTATTCTATCGATAAAAAAAAAGTGGTGAACGTAACAAGTGGGTAATACTTTCCGATAGTGATTGATTTTTACCCCGGTTAGTGTAGTACCCTCGAGTCACTCGAGTTTCACCTCGATGATCGCTAGACTTTAAATCACTCACGCCTTTTGAACACACGTGGCCTCGGTGCATGTGGGGGGGTCGCGTGTCCGTTATACCCGAGGAAGTGCGGCATTATACGTATTTCTCCATCGACGAACGTACGTCGCACAGACGGAAATCAATACGCGGACATTCGATATTTCCGTACGATAATCTACAGGGGTATATTCGAGGCTCGGCCGGGGAGGGGGGTACATTGGACACGTGGATCTCGGACTATACCACTGGAAGATACACCATCTAACGTGTGTTAGTTTCTTTGTCCATGTGGATCTCCGTGCATCGCAACGGGATACTTCTCAAATGAGTCAGAGCCATCGTAAGAAATTCACCCGATGTGGTAAACCTTTCTCTTTTCGTGACAATGCTTTGACATCCTGCTCATCGAGTTTCTATATCCGTCATTGCATACGCTCGCGCGTATATGCAGGTGCGAGATCGTTAATTAATTTCAGGTCTGGAAACCATTTTTCCAATTGTTAATTGGAAGAAACCATAGTTGATCTGTATATATTAATAATTATTAACTAATATATGAAATATATATAATCTATATATGGTTTAAATATAACCTGTATATCAACGGTATGGTGGTCAATAGACCGCCACGTTAATAAAAAAAAATAAAAAAAATAACCTGTATATAAAATATAAATTATAAAAATGATATATAAATAAATATTGTATATAAAAAAAATTGAATAATTATTACGTAATGTAATTTATAATCATTATTATAGTTAATACATAACTTTTCCGTTTGGGATATGTTTCAAAGAAAATTTCTGAAATAGTATAAAACAACGAAAATTCGAATAAAATTCTACGGAAAACTTTTTTTTTTATTATTTAAATTTTATTTTGATTTCTGGTAGAGTTGTTAGGTAGAGTTATTAGCGCTGTTTTTCTGGTACCGTTGGAAATGTGCCTACCGCGCGTAACAGAATAATTAAGTGTACACAAACGAAAAAACTTTAGAGAATAAACTGTACCGAAGTGATCCTGTATATGCGCAGGATAACACAGAGAACGCCTCCAGCGTTGGTGCGAATGTGAGACGAGCAGAGCGAACGAAACGAACACGCGAAACGGCGTGAAAGACAGCGTTAATTTATTCGGTGTGGTGCGTAGTATTGCGGTAGCAAGATAACTGACTCTCGGTGGAAAGTCTCGGAATTTAAATATTATTCGGTCAGGTGAGGAGAACGTAAACTGAGGCTAACAGGGGTTTTATCAAAATTTTACCAAATTAACAAGTGTACTGGAAAAACGAGAATAGATGCGTTCTTGGTCAGCGGGTCTGTTGGGGATAGTTGCCCAGAGTTTCTGAATGACACTGTATCTCAATAAGAAAGCAATTTTTCCAAATCCTTCAAAATATTTACCAAAGCAATTTTGATAGGCAAAATGTTATTCGTTAAAGAAAAATCGACGCCATTAAAAAAAAAACATAAATTGTTAATAAAAAGATTTTACATACGCCTGATAAAGAGTAGTCATACAAATACGGTGGAAAGAGTTCGCGTAGATCTTGATTAACTTGTTTGAGATATCGAAGTTTCTCCAATTTCAATTCAGAATTTTTTTGCTATCTTCCTTAAAAGGATTCGAGGATCGATAAGGCGTCGCGAAGAAGGAATCTCATCGAGTTCCGGTGCGTGGAACGGGCTTAAGCGCGTGCGACCGCTTGCGCACTCATATTATCGACTCGAATTTCTGGTTTTTCATTGTGGCCAATAGACTAACTCAACATTTCTTTTGTCTCACTCCGCCCCCCCCCCCTACTTGGGTCAGCGCGTGGGCGCGCACCCGGCGCTCGCGCGAGTTCGATTTTTTTTTCCGTTCCGATCTTCTTATTCATAGATCGGCGCTACACGCGTGTATTCTCTATCACCTATGCATTTGATCTCTCAAAACACGAGCCGACATACCTCAGAAAATTGTTTGCTTCCATATCGATGCGTGTTAAGACACTACATGCATCTTCCATTAATTGCTATCGGAAAATCGTGTTTATTCGAAGTGTACTGATATTGCTTTGATCGATAAATAAACTAAATAAAATTATTATTGTTACTGTTATTATTATTATTATAATTACAACGACTATTCGGCGTTAAGATCGAGAGAGCGCGCGTACATCTTCGTGAAATCTCGTTTAACAGCGAGACGGGGGCTAGTTATGCATTTTTTCAAGGCTTGCGCGGGCTGCAGACGAGCAAATTTCGCGCGTCGAATATCTCACGGCGTTGCCGATCGAACAAAACAGCTGCGAACGAAACAGACAGAGAAAATAATGAAGAACGATGGGAAAGAGGGAGATAGATGACTGAGTCTGAAAGAGAAAACGAAGCAGATCTCGTCGTCGTTCGCGATATGATTAATGTGACCGATCGACACGCTGCAGAGAGAACCAGTCGGCCCAGTGAAGATCGGTATACTACAGTACAGTTGCGGCGTTGCTCGACTCTTCTCTCGGCCTCGGCGATCATTTTTATTATTAAGCTGGCGGCTCCACTGGTTAAGTAAATACACGAAAAAAATAATGACGCACAAGCAGATATACGCAGATAAACGAGAAATCGTACACTTAACTGGGTCTCAAATTTCCCCTGAAGATTTTCCGTCCACGGAAGGAATATATATATATCTATACATATTATTAGTTTGATATAATTGTTTAGATATATAGATCGTTGATTTTTTTTTTCGGTTTATGTGCCATCGAATGTTCAAAGTGTTCCTTACCGAATGGCGCTCTTACCAATGAATCATCGAATGCCCACGTGTAAAATATCGCGTTGGCGACGAGGAGGAAGAGAGCATCGTGCGATGATTGTACCATGAGAAAAGTTGTATTCTCTCACTCGTATGATTAATGTGGCCGATCGTGAGAGGCCTTCGATGTACTGCGCGCGGTCCGAGTAACGACTGTGTATCGACTCATTGCGATCAGTGTGGACTACACCTTGGGATACATTTTTTCGCCTGTGCTTCATATAATAATGAAGAGAAAGGAAAAGTTCCAACGGATTGAAAAAACATCGTCGCCAAAAAAATTTTGTTCTATACATTTGACTCCATGTCATCCTATGTATGTTCTATACATTTGACTCTATTATGACGTCAATAAATCAGCATTTGAACGATAAAACAGATTAATGCAATCCCCAAATCAACTCCAAAAATGGCAAATGCGGAGACCAAAATGTCTGTAGTCGTGATTTTAGGTTCTAGCGGGACTTCCTCCAAGTCAGCTTCGAGCAATTTTTTTTCGATTTTATTATCGACTAAGTATAAACATCATATATGCACAATTTTGCATATAAGTTATACATATATATATAGTCTATATTAAATTTTTACGCCCGGATGTTATTTCGTGCAAAAAGCTTCAGAGAGTCCAACAGCAGGTGTCTACACGACAATAATAATGAGCACTGTGATCAAAAAATGTATTGGTTTTCTCGTTTACGGCAACGCGGCCCCTAGAGCCCTAGACATCCGGGGTGTGGAGCAGTTCCATCCGTCGATCCTTCGGACGCTATACCTGGAACTTTATCGTCTTCTCCGTCTCGCTCTCGCACGCAGCACTAACCATATAAACACTCAACGACGACCACTGATCGTGTTGTCGCTTTTCTCACTCTTCGACACTCTCACAACCATCGACCGTGGACGGCAACGACGACCGCCGACCGTCGTGCGCATTCATTCTTGTCTCCTCCCCATCACCGGCTATTGCCAGAGTACTTGTTGGCTGATCTCGTGTACGACCGACTACTCGCTCGTTTGTTCGCATCATTAGAAAGACACTCTCGCGTGCGGCAATTTGCCACGCCCAAGATACAAGAATTCGCACCTTTACTGCGGGAACGACAGTTAGCTTACGTGAACGTGATTATGCTACTCTTCTTTTTTTCTGCTATTTTGTCATGTCAAACAACACGTTGTGACAAAAAATCAGTTTTTCGACCGGAATATTCTTGACTGACTTGATGCACTAACTGATCGCTATCTTAAGCTTTTCGTATATAAGTTCGGATGTATGGATCTTCTTTCGTTTGTCTTTTAAACATCGAAACTAATCAAGAAAAATATTTATAGTGATGAAACATTAATGAGATTTTTTTCTACGGTTAATGGACCGGATGGAGCTCGCGATGAAACGCATTATGTAGCATTTTTCATGGATGTACCGAGAGGAATACTCTTCCCTGCAACATGCTTATTGCAAACAATTTGGACTAATTTGTCCTCAAGGAAATTAACTTCTTTCGTTATGACCTTTTAGATTCAGAGATCTGGAATACCTGTTTTGCCCGCGAACGTATAATTAAAAAAATTATTTTTCGTCGACTGTCCGTCCGCGGAGACGCGATGGCGTTCCTGCCGGATCGCATATCTATTAATCAGTTCTCGATAAAATCTATACCGACCCAAACAAAAAATGGTCACGTGAAAACGTTATCCTCAGTGTTTTACTTTTTTTCCGTCGTTTTATTTTCACGAATAATTGGAGGGTTTTAACATTTAACTCGTTAAGTATGTGGGCACTTCTATAATTGACTCTTCACGAACCCATCCATTCCGGCCGGCTAATTAACAGCCTAAGAAGTTCTTCGTTCTGTCGCCGATGGGCGTACTATAAGACACACGGGATATAAGACCTTGAATAACTGCTGTGTATCCAACGGCGGTTGGTTGCCTTTCGTTGGCTGGTTGACCCTCGCTACCTTCGCGGTGATTCGTTTCCGAGGCGTGGATTCAGCGCGCGTAGCAGCACGCGCGCTGCCGAACGTCTTCGCGTCACGCGACCGTTTCGCCTGACTCGGGCGACAAAAGGATCGCGCGCACGCGGAGAGGTAGGATATTTATTCTTCTCCCGTGGAATTCGGTCCCATTAGCTCCCTCTGGTCGTTGCTTGTTTGCTTTCCTCGGAACGTGCGGTGCCAGAGGTCGTCTGAGACTTAAGTCGGATCTTTTTGACGATCGAACGCCTTCGTACAGCTCGTTGTCATCTGCATAATAAGAAAGTTCATGTCGACCGTACAACACTCACAGACACTTACACGAATACTTAATGACACTAATATGAAGAGTTAAAGACACTAATGAACATTTAAAGACACTAATATGAAGACTCAAAGACACTTACATGAACACTGAACGACATTCACATGAAGACTAAGATACACTTACATGAACACTCAACGACTTTTACATGAAGACTCAAAGACACTCACATGAAGACTCAAAGACACTCACATGAACACTCAAAGACATTCACATGAACACTCAAAGACACTCACACGAACACTCAACGACACTCATATGAGCACTCAGACACTCACATGAACACTCAAGGACACTTACATGAACACTCAACGACGTTCACATGAAGACTCAAAGACACTCACATGAACACTCAAATACACTCACATGAACACTCAACGACACTCGTATGAGCACTCAAAGACACTCACATGAACACTCAACGACACTTACATGAACACTCAACGACACTCATATGAGCACTCAAAGACACTCACATGAACACTCAACGACACTTACATGAACACTCAACGACACTCACATGACACTCAAAGCCATTCACATGACACTCAAAGCCATTCACATAAACGCTCAGACACTCACGTAAACCTTCGGAGCACTGACGCGAATACTCCGACATATTCACAGACATTCACACTGACGCTCACCGACGCAATATATTGCTAGTGATGATGACATTGAAACTAGCAGAGAAAGTGTTACGAGTCGTAGATAGACAATTTATTGCATTCATTGTTCGGTATCTGAAACATGACTCAACGTTAATTTTACCGAATTACGCTTTATCCTCGTGCAAATCTGACCCGAAACGTTGAAGGTGATTATCTCCAAAGGAGGAAATTGTACGAATTCGTATTACAAGTTGGGGCGGAGCTTCTGTTCACGAATAAAATCTATGATTTATAAACACGTCGGACAACATATTCACGCCTACTTCGTATCCAATTGGCATTCGTCACGGCATAAATATTCGCAACGCGGCTATAAAATCGCTGTCCGAAATGGACAAAAGTCGGAGTTAAGAATTGTGGGTTTGGGAAACGGGTCGGCCACTTTTTCGATGAATCGACTGAAAGTTTGAACAAGTCTCTGACAAACTGCGACTGAAATAAATTAGCAACGGGTTAGCACCCGGACGGAGTTTAATCATTTTTTTTTGTTTTTCAACGAAGCACAGCACGACGTCCTCTTCCACTCGGGATACTAACGAGTCGTCGAGTTAATAAAAAATCAAATAGCCGGTGCTCTTCGTCGTCGATCTTCCGCGCGATGCCGCTGCCGCGCGGAAGATCGCGATGTGTCTTGTGCCGCTAGGGATGAGCGGCTTCCCCCCGTTTGGTAGATCGAAATACATAATAAAAAGAAATGCGACGGGAGACGCATCTTCGCGGTGTCTCGAATGTTACCCGGGTCTACTCTCAGCTTAATTAATTCGTAAGTTTTTATCGTGTCGGTGAGAGGACACGTTACGATAAGGCGCGTGTTCCCAATACGCGTTTATCGTGCCACGAGATTGAATATTAATTCGGGATACGTTTGGCACATTGTATAACTATACTCTGCAACCTATGTATATATTTATATATACACAGTGTAACGTGCTCTTCCTATATCTCTCTACTGCTTCGCTGGAAAGCCCCAGAGTAGAAATCACTCACTAGCAGCGTCGTCTCGAATACAAAATCGTAAAGGGCCTCGAGTACAAAATCGGGAGCCACTCTCGATTTTAACCCGCGAAGAATCGCGACCATCAGGAGTTATTGAATGACAAATATTACAAAAGATATTTCTGAAGGTAACAATGTTGTTGTTGTTTGCAAAATAAATTAAAAATGTTCGTAAAAATAATGAATTTTTTTTGTAACATTAATGAAAGATAAATGTTGTTATATTTTTTGTTGTGTCCGGGTGGCAAGGGGAGTGCACGCGTTCTTGTACATCGATAAGCATCTTCGCGAAAAAAAAAAGGAAAAAAAAACTATTCTTTGCTCAAGGATTCGGCTTATAGGTTTCACGGAACAGGGCAATGCGTTAAGCCTTCATCGTTCCATCCGGCATGTTTGTATTTCTCATCTACCAGTTTCGCCACCCACACTGTGGAAACATTCAAGTTCCAAGCTTTATTCTCTTTCGGATTTCATCCCTCGTTCGCTATAACATATTTCTCGTTACATTTGCTACGTTGCTTACGTTTTTTTTTATTTCATTGTATTATAATTTTTTTTTAATCATTCGGATGGACTCTCGTGACCAACACAAAAGGCACGCGGTCGTGATGAAATTAAGTTTCTGATTTACGTCCCATAGACGCGCCCGCACGTTGTGAATATTTAATTGTTTCGGGGAAACGAAACAATTCAATGCTCCGTCTTTCTTCAAAAGACGAGTTGAACGGGTCTGACAGTCTTTTTATCACAAATCAAATTAAATTTCGCTGCTCGCTGCGCATGTGAAATTATATGGGGATTATGTAAAAGTCCTTTAAATTAGTTTCAAAAAAATTGAAAGCTTTGAAACGAAGTTTTTTAGCTTTGCTTATATCGCATGCAAATAATAATAGCGAATAGCACCGTATACTTTTACTGGCATATTAACATATTCCCCAGCAAAAAGTCTATCAAATAAGAATTCTACCGCAAAAAACATGCTCGGCGTATTATAACTCTAACGAAAGCCTCGGCCGCCGTACATACATATAAAAACTCTACCATTAGTAACAACTCTATCGCGGAATGCTCTGTCGGAATTTTGGCGTCGAATGAAAATGCTATAAAAAAATTAATTTCTACGAAAATGTAACTTTTAAAAATAAAAACTTAATAATATTAACTATTCATTTTATGATTATTATTATTTATTATTATTATTTTATTTTTTTATTATTTATTGTTATTATTGTACCCACTTCGCATCTCCTGTTTGATATATAAATTGCTGGTTTTTTTTTAAACTCTGTTTGATGCGTAATCTCTCGTTAGTTTCATCGAAGTGTGCCTCTCAGTACCTCCTAAAGTTTTCCGGCTTTCTCCCCGGATGCAATTCACAAGTATTTTGTTTCCCGACCACCGTCGACGGCGTGTCCGCTTTACCACTTCACCCAGTAGTCTGGACAACTCCTAGTCACCGATATCAGCGCGTTGCACCTTGCGTGCTATGCGGCATAGTACACCTTCTATCCAGGTACACAGGATTCGCGCGGCGCGCCAGTGTAACTAATGTCCCGATTAAAAGTCAACAAGATGTAGAAATGCAAACGAGAAGACAGCAACCGTAGCAAAGCAGGTCGGCTGTTCGATAGCGGTCCCCGCGCCGCTTTCATTCTATTTTTTATATTTTTTTTGTCTCGTTGTTTCTTTTCTTTTTCGTCGCCAAAGCTATTTCACGCTCTCGATCGTTCGATTATTTCTGCATTCTTGGAATTATTTTTCATCGTTTCGAAATACTAGAATCCTATAAATCCTATAGTAATATGTTAATGATTTTTTTTTTGCTTTTTAATAGAAAAAATCATTTCGTTTTCGTGATAACAGATATATATATTGTTTTTTTGAGATTTTTATCAAAAGAAAAGAAAAAGTGTGGAAGCGCGGCGAACATTTATAGATTTAAAAAAAAACTTTCGTTCGTTTTAAGGAGAGTGTTGGAAAATGAATCTTCTTAACACCTTTTGTATGGTTAATTTTTTTCGGATTTTTATTCAACTAGAAAGTTGTCGAAATTCTCTCTGAATTTCACACGAATCGCACTCTTTGGTAATACGCAACGATACACCCTCCTTAAAACAGCGTGGACCTACCGGTCTTCCGCGACTCCGGAAACCGATGTCGAAAAAGCTTGCAAGCGGTGCGCGCAATCCCCTTCCCTTCCCCCCCGTTGCGCGCGCGGTGTAACTAATATCCACGATTAAAAGTCAACAAGGTGTAGAGATGCAAACGCTCCTCGACGTCGTCGGCACGGTTATTTGATATGAGCGCGCGGCAAGCTGCGGCGCCTTGTCAGTTGTAGGGCCAAAGGTAGAGGAAAGAGACAACTACCCGAGACTACCTTTTTCTCGTGTTTTTCACCATCTTCGGGAGCGCGCTGCTGTAATCTTCCTCTCTTCTCGTTTACTCTCGTCGCCACGCGCGCGCGCTCCAGGAATCTCCGGTTTCCTCATTTCGCAGCAAGAGAGCCGCGTGCACACGCGCGCGCGCGAGTCTGATACTCCGAAACTGCCGTTCAGCCGGGTTCGGTCTCTTTGTAGACCCCGCAGAGATGAATCTTTGCGAATCTCTTTGTTTAGCGGCGGTTAAGACCGAGTGAACAAAAAAATTAAATTTAATATTGTTGATTTTTTTTCCCGGCGAAAAAATTATGTATAAAAATACATAATATATTTATACAGTATAATATACTGTATATATTCATCTAAAAAAAATATATAAATACATATTAATATTGATGTATTTATATATATTTCTCAAATAAACGAAAACTAGAGAAGGGCTTTTACTCGCCGAAATTCCATTGTCAAATGTAATCCGTGTGATCATCTTTAGTTGGGAAGGAATAATTGTTTCCTTGATTCTACTTCGTCGCAGAGGTGACATAGATTAGAATTTCTTTAGACTAGAAGTGTCCTTCGATCCGGCGAATGCAATAAATAAATAAGCTTTCTATTTAAGTAACCTTCCGACTTATTGTTAGATGCGGTCGTTTTTTTTTACATCCCCAATAAGCTCGCGGTTTTCACTCGACGACGGGGAATGCAGGTAAGTTCCTCCGAATTTCTCGTTGCCCTTTACTCTTTCTTCGTCCAACTTCTCCGGCCTGCTGCCGAAAAGGTACTTCCACAACGGCATTCGACCATAAGGGACTCTGAATATTCAGAGGGCCTCGAGATGCCTGTGAAATAAACTCAGAAGAGAGGGGAAAAAATAATAAAAAAAAAGAAGAAGAAGACGAAGAAGAATCTCAAGTCGTCGTTCTCCAGCCTCCAGTCGTTGGATCTCCAGGCTCCCCGGCGATCCGACTCTGTGCGGCGTGCCGCGCATCATTCGGCCGATGGAAACCTCGAGGTGGGGCCGCCGGGGAAGTAGCACTCCGGTAGAAGTTGGCGAGCAACCAGGAACGCGGAGAACCCGTTCGGTCGCGTGGCGCGCCCACGCATTGCGTGCACGAAACGCGCCAACGAAAGAGAGATGGGAATCCACTGCCGCGCAGCCACCAGATCTCAAACAAGCGGTATACATATTTTCTTTGGTACAAGTCTACGAAAACGATGACGACGATGATGACGGGCTGTTTTAGACATTTTGTGATTCAGCATCGAAGCCGAAAGTCCTTTGATTTTAGGCTTTATATTCGACGTATACATTTTTTTTAAACATTTAAAATTCATCACTAAATAAATGCATTAATTGGTGTTAATTCAAATTTACATAATTTTATATATTAACTATTACGCGTAATATTGCTACATATAGAATTGAAATTTTTTTTTAAAATAAATATTAATAGTAGTGAATATTTTTATTAATTCGAAAATTGATTTTTTATTAAAATACAAATATTATTCAAAATATTTATTTTCAAAAAATTTAGTTTAAAATAATCATCCATAAATATAAACACAAATACGAGAAAGTTCTGCATATGATTCGATTTTTGACAATATTTAAGATTCAGTATACTAATCTCGAAAATAAAGCTGAAGTTTTTATTGTGCCCTCTTCGCTGCTTCGAAGTTTCTTTTCACGAAAAAAAAAATATATATTTTAAAAAGAAGAAGATGTTTCCCAATAGCGTTCTCTCTCTCTCTCTACTCTGAACCGAGAGGCTCTCGTGTTGGATATTATTACAGATTTCTCAGCCCCTACGCACAGCGTGTACGTACGAGGAATATAGTATATAACTAACGCAGGGGCGCGCGCATCGAGAATCGCAAAAGCCCTCGTAGCAGCCCCGCGCGCGCACAGCTAGAACTTGAGTCTCATAACTCCTGCGTTTACGACGTTGATCGCGTACTCCCGTACGAATGCGTACAGTAATACGCGAATCGTTTTGCTGTACTCACTCCGTCCGCTCGTCGTTTCATCATTTTATTTCGCGCACTCTTACCGCTTTTTTTTTTTTTATTTTATTTTTCGTTCCTCGTTTCGATAGTCGATCTTCGCGACTTCTCATCGGTCGTCCAGGAAATCGTAACAAGCAACGCCAACACAGGGTATACTTAACTCCGCAGTGGAAGCGCGAGAGCGTCGATTATGCGATTTCTTCGTCGCCAGAGGTGTCGAACCACTTCTTCTATCAGATATTCCTCGCGTAAATCTTTTTTTTTCGGTAATGTATGATGAACGACGCTCAACGCGCTTACGGATACAAACTCATATTTTCCACATTAAGAATTATTTCACGGGATAATGGATACGCGTACTTCTCTTCATCATCCGATAAGGAATAAAGTCGCTTACATTAAAGTAACGTTTCTAAAACTCAACATTCGTGAAAAAAATAATTATTACAAAATGTAAAAATGATGAAATAAAATTAATAATAATCGCTATTGCTATTGTTATTACTTTTGAGTAAATAATCGGCGATAATATTGTAGTAATAGGCGATAGTAATTGATAGATTTTGATAATTTCACTTTAATTCACCATTTTTATTTATTTCCAACCTATTTTTTCACTCATTTTCCGTTTTAGAAAAGTGACTTCGAAAAAAAAAAAAACATCACTTCACTGAAAAAAAAATATAGTGTTTTTTGCAATGAACTGATAAAACTTTTTTTTTCATTGTTCACGAAAAATTAAAATATAAAGAGTCTAATGAAACTTCATAATTCCTCAGGCCGTTTCTTGATTCTTACGACGTACTGAAAATTTCACTAAAAGTTTTACTACCTTTACACGCACCGGACTTTAACTGTTCTATATTAATTATTCCGAACATATCGTTCGAATAATTTTCTTATTTACCTTCGAAATAATTACGTATTTCCATTCGATTCCGTATCGATGTAATATAGTAAAATCAATAATAACGATATGACTGTTTTTGTCGAACGGTCGTGAGCGCGTAAGAGAGAGTTCGATAATTTGTTGCACGACCAAAACCAATTTGTGTCCGTTTTATCGTACCGTTTCCATTACGAGTCGAGTGACATCGTCTCTCTCGGTGAGACGTATATCGGGCGAAGTTTCCTGCTTTCTCATTAACGACAGAGCGCAATCCCGAACACGATCTTGCGTATATCTCCTTTCTTACTCCTACACGAGAACAGCCTCCCGATCGACTCTTCCAGACTTCTCTCGTGGAGTTTGCTACTTCTGTTTAGCTTGCGCGCTCATAGATATATATATATATATACCCTACTTTTGTCGCGACGATCGACGCGCGATCTGCATTCTTGTTCGATCCACACAGGCCGCGCGCGCTTTACACGCATATCTTCGCAATCAAAGAATATATCGCTGTTACAGTATATACCAACGGTATAATATACCATAGTAGTACAAGAAGGATACGCCGTGAGAGAGGCAGTATATAGCGAAGTAGAAAATCAGCGGACAGGCACCAGAAATTACGCTGCAACGACGATCGTATCTGTCGCTCCGCCAGAATTTACGAATTGTATATCGCGCGCGCGACCGCGAGATCCCCGCGCTCTCTGCGTGCGCGAATGTCTTTATCGTCTCTGCGTACTCGTTGGTATATTATATTGCTGTGCATATACCTGCATATATCATTGTGCGTAGATACCCGATTTCGATCTTCGCTACAATAATCCTTCGGGTCGTGTGTATATTCGTTGAACGCGGATGCGCGTTTATTTACGAAGGGTAGCAAGTCAAAATAACGTATTGCAAAAAATATCGCGTTGAAAGAACACAAATGATATCGAGATAGAATAATCATCGGCAAAAAAACAATATAATCGAAAGAAAAGTCACTTTTTTAAATGTAATATTTTTCAGTTGAAACAAAAAAAAAACAATTAATTTCATTTTTTTGTTGTTTTTTTTTTATTTTTAATTAACATCTTTTTTTTTTCGTTTTTTTTATTATTTTTTTTATTTGTCAAGTTTTTAATTTAATTTATATCATATGGATGAATAAAGAACGAAAATAAAGAAATAAATTAAGGAAAAAAAAAAGAAGTCGCCGCGAAATAACGGGGATTCGTAACCAGCAGATGCCCGACTCGATTTCCACGCTTCGATCCGCGATTTCGTGGATCGTATACGTAGTTCAGACTGCCGTAAATTCCGGTCGAGATGAGTGCGGGCTTTCTCCGCATGGGTCCCTTGGTGTCCCGCGCGTGGGAGGCTACTCTCTCGTCCAGGAGAGGTTTAGCGTGTATGGTTTTCGGTGCTGCTATAGTGCCGATATAAAGTCGGCGCTATATAGCCGGACGGCGTGATCAGCGGGATACGCGAAACGAGTGAAATGAAATTGCAACTTCTCATGAATTGCAGTGTGTGTAATCTGAATTGTATATTCGATTTTCGCTGATTTTCGGGGACTGCATGATTATTCGCAGTGTTCAAATGCTAATTAACAGAATCTGACAACGTGATTATTCTTTAAGGGGAAAAAGTTATGTATTAAATTAATCTGTCCAATAAGTCTGTGCAAAACTTTTCCGCTTAAATACTATATACGTGTGTTTCAAATAGCCCCGGTCTCCTTTGCCATTTCCCGTCGAGTTGAATTGTTCTCAATCGGTGATTACATTTTATTTCGATCACTGAGCGTCGAAATAACGTTAAGACTTTTGAAAGGATACGGCAATGCGTCGTTTAAAAAATCCTTCAGAGACTATCCGATAGACTCGGCAATGGAGTCGCATGGAGTATGTAACTCGCAATATACATATACGTAAATATGTATAAGTATGTTGCAAGTTACGTGGACGCGACTCACGGGCCGCTCGATCTTCTGCCTTCTAGCGAATGCAAATTCTCATCAGATAATTTCCTCCCCCGTGTTATTCTCGCTCGCGGTAAAGCGTTTCGCGTCGTAAAGCTGACCGGATTACCAACAAAGTTTTGCATGGTACTTTGCAACCAAGTCTGGCGGCTTCATCGTGCGCGGCGCCGCCGAGATGGTACACACCACTCATACGGCTCTATTACTTCGCACTTATCTCATATTCCTTCGTTCTTATACCGTCGGTAACACACTTGCGCTGCGGTGAGACTTTTCGCCCGATCTGAGATGCAACTGCAGCTTTATTGCTTCAAAACAACTCTTCTTGGTGTCGATAAAGTTTTCAGCGTGAAAGAGAAACACGGAGATGCCGGGCAAATACCATCGATAGCGTTATGGGCTCCTGAAATTATCTGATTCGTAACCTACGCCCCCGAAGGGTTTGGATTTAAACCCGTTTTGAATAGAGGTGCCGTACTGTTGAAACCTTCGTTTTTTCACTGCGCTCGTTTCCAGTTCCCATTTTCAACGTGTTTCAACTCGCCCCGGTCTCCTTTAGAGGATTCCTTGAAAGAAACCATTTGCAAGGCGTACCTAATTGAAAATCAGTTGTAAAATCGTCGTAAGGCGGTAACCAAGTCTTTTAGGTTCCAAAACGCAGGAACGGATTTTTATTTACCTGATTTAGTCCCCACACATCTGAAGCGTTTGTGTTTCAACTGATCGTAAATAAATTTCCGCAAATCAGCGTTTCATAAACGTATCATTGATTAAACGTCTAGACGCCCCACCCGCAGGAATTTTCATTTTTTTACTGCATACGTTCAGAATGGCCTCACGTTTCAACTCCCCGGGTCTCCTTTATAATATTCGCAGAAAAAACCATTTGTGGACGCAGAGAAGGAACTGATACAATTTACTATATATGTATTAAAAAATATCGTAAATTTCTAATAGTACGGATTCAATGACGCCACCTGTGGAAAATTACAAGAACTATGCGAATTTTACCATAGAATATGGTAAAAATTACCATAAATGTGGTAAAAATTGTCGTAACATCGAGTATTTTCTTCATAGGTGGCGCCGCCGTCGCATTTTACCAGATGACATAGTAATTTCTAGTAGATCCTTCTCTTCGTCTGCATAGTTGAAAATACGTTGTAAAAGCGACGTAACGATGCAACGAAGGCCCATAATTTCCAAAAGGCAGGGAATACTTTTTTTTTGTTGACCTCTCGCTAATGAGTCGAAGCGGGAAGACACTGGGATCAAATATCCTTTTAGCGAGTCGCAATGATCTAATATCATTGTTGCACTCGCCTCGCTTTGTAAGTTTCGATTTTTTTTTCGATGTGCGTGTTGTTGCACACTCGGAAGAATATTCCATGCTCCCGCAGTCGAGGAGAATCTCAGTTGGCCGGCAAACGACGAATTATGTCGACTCATTTGCATATTTGATACGTTGCTACAGCCTCCCGAACGAAACGGGCCCGGGGTTGAGTTACGTTACGATGATATACATGCCGTTACGTATACTACCTGTGTGTGCGGTTGTTACACAGATCCCGAGACTATACATACGCATTGCACACTCGCAAATGGGGTCTGAACTCAATAGTGTGCAAGCAAAATGCTTGCCGCACCGTCAACCGGGCGCAGTTTGATGGCAAACGATTTAGCACTCTCCGGCGCCGCGCAGCTACGTACGTACCTGTCTCTCGGTGTGTACTTCTCTTCTGGTACTGCGTTCCTCAACTACCACGCAACTACCACGCCCCTCATAATTGCGCTACTCGTTACAAAAAAAATGTCTTTGATTACTCTGAGACTGAGAACGAGCCGCGTGTGAAAATTAGTCGCGGGCGCGGAAAAAAATAGAGAATTCACCTAATACCTCGCGCAGGTGCTCTCCGAAAAACGGGACGGGATCATCAATATGAATCAAAGATAAAACAATATTCTGGCTTTTTCAACTTTCAGTTTTTATATGCTATACATTTTTTATAATTATTCATATATTTATAATAATAACAACATCAGTTCACTTTCAAACCGAAGGAAATAATCATTTTATGAAATCTAAAAAATGTCATTAATGAAAAAAAAAAATCGATATAACAGATATTCTTTAAATCGGGAAATTTTCAATTTTTGTACAATTCTTTTTCAACTATACCAAGAGGCGCCTATGCTATATCCCGTTGCAATACAGATTAACATTCGCAAATCAGTCGCGGTTTCTCATTGCACCCAAGCGTAGCGCGACCCTCCAGATAAATTCAATCCTGTGAACCATTAAGAATCCTACGTGCACTCCGCGTTCAGCGGTCGTTCGTCTCATCTCGCGGGCGGGCCTCCGTGCAATACAGTGTGTCTCTCGCTTTCGCGGTCTTTGCCGTGCGTTTGATACGCACCCGGAGTACGTACAGCAGCAGCAGCAACAACAGCAGCGGCAGAATCATGCGTGGGTGCCGTTAATGGGAAGCGCACATAGAAACAGCGGTGTCCATATTTGTTCACTATTTTTTCGTTCCTTGGCAGCTTTGCGGGCTCTCCTCGCATTATACTCCTTGCGTACACTGTTATACTGTACTCCACGCTTTCTCGGCAATGTTATAATACACCACTGGCGCACATTATATCTTGTTCCTTCCTCGTTCGTTCCAATCTTCCACCGTGTCTGTGGCGCAACCACTGCACAGAATTGAGATTTTACCGTGTATACACTTAATCAATTCGTCTCGCGATGTATTTTTCATTAATAGCTCTGTTATCTTAATCAATTCCTAGTTGAATTGTTGATTCGAAATTATTAACAGAGTTACAGAAAGAAGCTCTTTATTTCCCAGACTCATCGTAGATACTGCCCACTGGTCAAGGAAGGTCGGGGTTAATTGAAACACGGGACAAATCCAGTAAAAAAAAAACTGAGAAGTCGCAAAGGTTTTACGGAAGAAATTATACTCTCATTTCATGGAGTGCCATATTCGCCCTCATGGAAATTAAGTATATATAACTTTTTGATGCGAGATATACAATTTTTAAATAATAATAACAATAATAATAATACATTTTTATTTTATTTTACGAAATAAAGAATTCGATTTAATTCCTTCATTTTTACGAACTTTTATTTTACATTTGAATTTTTGTATTTAATTTTTATAAATGTCTAATTATACATAATTTTTTTCGTAACTCGTGCATGAATCGCGGCACTTTCCATGGCAGTCTTGCGAGCCGAAAGTGGCCCATAGCATGCCAATCGCGAAATGATCGAGTCGCGCATGCGCAGTTCGTATTTTGTTCACTTTCGGCCCTTGGGATTTTACTTTCGACGTTTTCGCCCCTAGAGACATAACCTCACTTTTCAGTGTACGTCTCGCGCGACTGCCATTCCAAGTGCCGCAGATTCATGCACTCGTTACGAAAAATATGATGTGCAACGAGGGTCGAATTGGCGATTGCGACTCGTGTGATTGCAACCCTCGCTTCGCTCGGGCAGCAAACCTCACACTCGTCGCAATCGTCAACTTTCGACCCTTGTTGCACAATATACTATTTCGTAACTCGTGCATGAATCGCGGCACTTTCCATGGCAGTCTTGCGAGCCGAAAGTGGCCCATAGCATGCCAATCGCGAAATGATCGAGTCGCGCATGCGCAGTTCGTATTTTGTTCACTTTCGGCCCTTGGGATTTTACTTTCGACGTTTTCGCCCCTAGAGACATAACCTCACTTTTCAGTGCTCGTCTCGCGCGACTGCCATTCCAAGTGCCGCAGATTCATGCACTCGTTACGAAAAATATGATGTTCAACGAGGGTCGAATTGCAGCCCTCGCTTCGCTCGGGCTGCAATCACACGAGTCGCAATCGCCAACTTTCGACCCTTGTTGCACAATATACTATTTGACATGTATATTCAATCTATTCTGATCTGTATTTCGTGCGCTCGAGGGCCTTGAATGGTATTTTTTATTTTTTTACCGTGTATGTTCCGCTTAGTGTTTCAACGAGTCCCGGTTTGTTTTAGTATACTTTGCATAATGCGTGTTGCGAAGTTTAATTGTTACAATGTTCGAGAGTATTTGGAGTTCTCGGTAGACGAAAAATGCATAGTTCGATAGGGATGCAGTACTCGTTGAGACGGGGACGTTGCTTCCTCGGAATATCCTTGGCGCTCTCTCACCAACGCGCGGCAATAAATTTCATGCTAAGCTGAAGCGCGCGAGGCACGAGACAGAGAGCCACAACCATATACCTCGGCGATGTACGCACAAGGCAATTTGATTTACGCGTGTAAGAGTCACATACACCGCGTAGCACTATAAGAAATTTCGTAGGGTGGCCCCTGGGCTCGTTGGCAGCAGGAATTATCCGGGATAATGCGATGAGCTCTCTCTCATCGGCGGTAGGTAGACACACGCATAACTACAGGACGTGGAAGCTCTCCGAGGAGATGAAACGAGAGGAAGAATCAAAGAATGAAAAGAAGAGGCAGTACAGAGGGAATGAAGAGTAACGAAGACCGAATCTCACTGCTGCATGTTACTGCCTTCTCGCTCGTGAAATAAATTAGAAAATGTTTTATAGCTCAATAGACCTTCGCCATAATACTCGGCGCTGGCCATCCCATTCGCTGCGATATGTCTGCACAGTGAATTCTTCTCGTTGTCCGATGGGCTGGCGAAACCGTTTCATATGCTGAGATCTAATCTGACGATACAGAAACATGTCGAGAAAGATATGAACTTTATGAGCGTAAAACGAGAGCTCCCGAAAATAAATGTCTCACGATATTTTCCCGTGTGAAGAATTCACTCAATCTAAGGCTATCGCATTCTTCATTTCCTCTCTTTTCTCGCGACGCTTTGAAGCTATTAAACTGAATCTATTCGTCGTGTGTTTATTCAAGAAAACCGCAGGATTATTTTATCACTTCTTATCCTTTAAATGCGACTGCACTTGTTTCCTTATCTCTCAACTCTTGTTATTTATGCTCCGGAGCATGAAGCGCCTTGAGGCGGACGGGTCATCAATTATTGGACGATTATTTTCGTTAAATAAATTCATTGGCCATGTTGAATTTTTTTTACAAGCGATATGTAAGTTGCAGTTGTCAAGATAACCATTTGATCGATTTTCTCAGAGAAACCCATAGAGTAATATCGCGAACGATTTGCAAAATAGGAGAGACCGGGGTTAGTCGACACGGGGACATCGAAACAACGCTGTAAAAAAAATCAGAGTTGCTTTCTTGATTTTTTTCGTTAAAATTAATAAACAAAATTACAAACATTATAAAAAAAAATTGTTTTTAACTATTATTTTACGGCATATAAAAGTCCTCAGACTGTCATACCGACTGCGCGGAAGCTCCAGTTTTTTTACAGCGTGACTCCGAATTGCCGTGTTGTTTCAAGTAACCCCGACTTCCTTTAATAGCTCGTCGCGTAACCTAACCGTATTCCGATAGTCAAGATTACGGAAGGATTACAAAGGAGCAAAGGGGGCAAAGGATTTAGTATACTTTCTTAAAGATCGCCTCTGCTTCTTGAGAGACACAGAAAAGATTTAGATTTTTAGATTCAAAAGTTTACAAAAGGACCCTTCACGAGCTAACGGAAGGACAAACACGGGGAACAACCAAATGCGTCGAGTTAGGACAACGGCAGAAGGATTACAATGCGAGATCGAGAAGATCTTGGATCTCGAGGAACGAAGGGCTGGGGGGGAAGGGACTTCGCGGAAACGTCGTTGGAATTCTACGAGCAACTTTCGGAATGTATACCTTTCGTATATCTACGTCATTCTTTTATGCTTCTATCTTGCTTGGTTCTCGCGGTAACCATATCCGTTCGTATTCTTCTGCGCAGTGATGTCCTTCCGAGGTAAGCTCGACCTTACGAATTCTTCGGTGTCGGGGATTTCTATTTCTTCTGTTTGTCTTTCTTCCGAAAGAATCCCCCCCCCTCCTTCTCCTGCGCGAGGCTCGTTATTCGACGGTGCGCATATACATATGCGATGTCCAAAAACGGTCGAGAACACTCGGCGGTTGATGCTATGCGGTGTGGTCGTTGCTGACATTTTTATGCTCCAGCCACGTTATGCACCGGGCACCGAACGACTGACCGTGAGTGTTCGAGATGCGTGAAAGGGCCCCTTCGCACTTGGACCATGTCAATCTGTCGGTCAACGCCAATTTACGATGATTCGCGGCAAACACGATTGATTTTCTTATCGGCTCGCCGCGCGGTCGTACTTTCTCGCCATCTTTCTGCCAACCCGAGAACAGATGAGACGAGGAGACACACAAGTGTTTTTAGACCTTTACGATATTTATACACCACTCGGGTACT
This sequence comes from Cryptus armator, assembly GCA_963971235.1. Classification (NCBI taxonomy): domain Eukaryota; kingdom Metazoa; phylum Arthropoda; class Insecta; order Hymenoptera; family Ichneumonidae; genus Cryptus; species Cryptus armator. Next base: position 9,520,349 of record OZ020242.1, on the reverse strand, counting down.
CGTTAAAAATGAAATTCAAAAAATTCCTTGACCCTGCGGTAGTCCGTGAATTCTTAAAAAGTCTATTAAAAACTTGTGACTTTTTGTGTTCATAGAACTTCGATGGAGTTGCGAAAAATTATTTTTCGAAAATGACTATTATTAATTAATAAAAAATAATGATAATATTAATTAATTAATTAATTCACGAGTCTCTCTTTCCAATGGGTGATTCATGAGTGGTCTTAACGGTAAACGCCGTAAATTCGTCATCGACTCTTCGGAATAAGTTCATAGATTCGTCATCACAAGCAACTTGGCGTTTCAGTTATTTTCGCGACGGCCATAGATTGAATTCATTTTTTTTTTTTCAAAAACCTTTGTTACCTTGTTATCGTCTGAATGTGGGATCAGACCGGCAAATCCCGTGCGCGATAGCGTCGTCGCGCATAAATTGATTTCGAATTTTCGGCTCTGGTGGTCCTTAAAAACGCTGTCTAGATGAACAGCTCGCTACGGGATCATTCTCGCGGCTAATACTTAATCCGCTTTGAGGGGTTAAAATTAGATGAAAAACGATATGCGGTGTAGCGAAATAGCGATTGTACACTTGTGTCGCGGAGTGTAATAGACATCGAAGTTCAGAGATATGGGCTTTTGCGTTTGCCAATTTTATCAGCATTTCTATCCCCGCGCGCGCGCTTAATGGAACTTCCGGTTTGGCGTCGACCCATCGATTTACATATCGCGCATTGACGCCTGATAATATATCAAGTAAGTATATAACGCGTTCGCTTGCCTCTCGCCTTTGCTTCTTTAAAAAAAAGGATGCAATTCATTTATTTTTTTATTTTTATTTTTTCAATCGTTGTGCCTTAGATAGAAACGTCAGCTTGATACGCGTATCCGAGGTGTGTAAACGCAGTGCGTGTTTGGTACACTTTGCACGGTCTTCGTTAGGCTTTGAAAACGTTTCATCGAACGAGACATGCGGGAATACCAGACATATCGCTGCTGTGACCACTGCTGCACGTGATAAACCGGGAGGGGAGATCAGACCGCATAGCAAAGACAAGCTTCTTGGCTAATTGGCTAAACAGTATATAGGCCCCGATTTATAGAGCGATTTACATCTGCGGTAAGGAATTTGTTGTCCACGATTTGTTACACCTGCTATTAACGATCGGCTATTACTGTTCCATTTCGCCCCGGTCTCCCTCCCCAGTATTTACGCGTACCTATGGCATGCAAAACTTTATCTACGAGTGCGAAGGAATCCGTGAGAAAATTCTTGTATCGTAATTATAGCTTTTTTTTTAAATAGTATTTTGCGTATTAAGTACTATTGCAATATTTAATTTTTAAATCTATTATATCGAGTATTTCCGTCGATTTGTCATCTTAAGGCGTGTCCTATGCACTGACGGAATGGTTTGCGGAATCGAATAGAAATTATTGGGGTCAGTTGAGGGGCAGTAAAAAAAAATTGAATATTCCACGCAGTGACTATGGTACGCTATGGTATTGAAGTGCATACTATAGATAAAAAATCCTATCGGAATTAAAATAAGAGAAAAAAATCATTTAGGTAAAATTTATATTATTCCAATTAAGATTTGTTTATGTTTCTGTTTCAAATAGCCCCGGTCTCTACAGTAGATCAGTTGTGGGGCTAATTAATCGATAACTTTCGTCAAATACTCCGCTACAAGTTGCGATATATATTAATTGCTGCTTGGCTACTTCACTGAAGATGTAAAACTTTTATCATCGACAGCCTAACGGGGTGTAACGAGAGGAGGGTGGATCAATTATGCATAAAAAGATTATCCCTTCCTTCGGCGCAATGCGACCGCGCCGGTTTCGCCTGCGCCTCATTAGGGACCTCGGGAAGCGTTGTCTCTAGTTTAATCCAATGTTGCAAATAAATCTGGTGAACAATGTAAATACATTCGTGTCAGTGTGGCTATCCGTATGTCGGTGTTCCGTCCTGTGGGGCCTTAGGCCGTTCAGCTTCTTCTTATTCTTCTTCGTCTCCTTCATCGTATTTCCCGTGCGAAATCCCACGCGGAAGTTACCGTTGAAACTGCGACTGCACTTTCGTTCAGTGGGACGGAGAATACGAAACATATCTCGCATGTTCAATAATCCTCAATCTATTTGCCAACCGCCCATTCGATTTACCGAACGATTTTATACGGAGTGCTCTCTCGTCACACCGTCGCTTTTCTTATCGGATCTCGGTATGTGTGAATGCAATTAATGTTACTAAAGGCTATTAGGTTATTGACCATTAGAATTCTCGACGCTGGATCTACCATGATTTATACATGATGCATTGGGTTAATATAGTCGTTTATTATGACAACTTATAATGATCGATTGGGACAAGATTGCTTCTGAGCTTTTAGCCATTGCGATACTCGATGAATTTTTCAATTTCCAACGGCACGCGAATACGTGAGTATGGATTGGAGTGGTTTTACTGTATCTACTGCCAATGGGATTTTATTGATCGACGAACATTTTGTTTCCAAGAATAGCAAGACGGAAAAGTTATATGTGGATTATATATAGTTAATATATGCAATTGGGCGTATGTGGAATTTATATATAGAACAGAGAGACCGGGGCTAGTTGAAACACACGGCAAATCTAGTAAAGCGGGGTTCGGAGGTTAGTTTTTCAACGAGCCCCGATCTCTTCCTTTTATATTATTGAAATGAACGAGAAACCGAAGACGGGGACTGGAGATATAAATGAAAAGTTCTACTTTGAGTACCCTAACCTCACTGAGCAGTGCAGAAAGTGAACAATATTGCGCTCTGCGCATGCGTCAACCTTTCTGCGCACGGTGGTCAAAAAAGTGACGTATATTGCGCTCTGCGCATGCGTCAAGCTTTCTACGCACGCTGGCCAAAAAAGTGCCGAATATTGCGCTCTGCGCATGCGTCGACCTTTCTACGCACGCTGGCCAAGAAAGTGACTTTCTACGCACTGAACGTAGGCACGAAAAATCGAACTTTTCGCGCAGGCAGTACAAAAAATATCGTGCGCAGGAGCAGCATTAGACAATTCACCTTTACTATTTTGCCGGAGTTACGGATCGCGATGGTGACGAGCACGAATTATCAAAGCGTGTAGATACGTTTCGGCGATAAACGACCCCTTCCTCACAATGTCTCAGGACCCTTATGACCTGCCCACGAGGTATACCGAGCGAACTATGCACGAGGGCTCCGAAAGAAAGAAGTCAAAAAGCGATGCCATCCCAGCCCCTCTCGGTGCTTATCGGATCGTAGCCGATAAATTAATAAACACCGCGTTTCGGCCCGCGGGGTAGATTGCCCGGACGCGATATTAGCGTTTATTAATATTATTTTTGCTTTATTAGCCGAAGCGAAGAGTCGCGCCCACCGTGAGCGCTCGCGCGCTCACGCGGTAATCAGGGATCTGTAATTAGTCGAACATGCTGTCTGTCCGTGGCGATTTATTCTTGTGCCTCGGGGGGCCCAAGAAACTCCCCTCTTGGAGCCCCTTGCCACCCAATCCTCTTTGGTCCATTGGGCAACACTCTGTACCTTTCTTCTCGTCTTATTGTTCCGCATTCTTTTTTCCATTTTCACTGCTCACACCCAAACGGTCTCGGATTTCTGATCGCTTTTACCTTTGCTTTGTCGGAGCTTACATCTCGTCAGCTAAGAGTGAAAAAAAAAAAAAAAATGTAACCCACATGTTTGGACTTTCGATTTACGCTCTTTTGGTTCTCAGTCACATAAAACTTTCGCGAAAGCGATGATGTTATAGGCGCGAAGGATCTATAGCCGCGAATGTGTAAACGAGGATGGGAGAGCTGTAGAATAATATGCATAATCCACCGGTACTCCTTTTGATCCTCGTATGTATGCTACAGTGGCATACGCTCCGGACGACACGCGGGAGAATGAATTACGGCGATAAGGTCGCCGGTTATACGAAGACTCTATTTCGGAACTTTTTTTACTGTTACAAAACGAGCGTAAGATTATAACGAATATGTTAAAAAATGAATGATGTATACGAAAGTTAACATGGAAAAAAAAAAAAAAAAAAAAAAAAAAATGATTAGCGCAAAAGCTGAGCAGTCGCGCCCAAGCGTCGAGAGTTATTGTACGGCTCACGGACGAAATTAATTTAGGTTATTACGTAGCCTTGCACCAGCGAGGGAGGCATTAAGCGATAAGTCATTTTTGACGATAGGTTATATAGCAGGGGAAAGGTACGAAAGGGAAAATGCGAGTGAAGCACGAAGTCGTATAGCGAACACAAACTGTAGGTACGAAACGTACACGCATGAGAGTTATGGTGGAAGGTAAGCACGACTCGGCCGGAGTGTAAGTGCTGGTCACTTGTAACAGTGATTTGAACGATCAGCTTCCCATGTATATAATACACGCACTGAATCTCTTCTTCATCGATTGAAGTATTCAGAGTACCTGGTACACGTGCATCACGAATTATGCATGATTCAAACTCCCTGTAATGGAGACTTTTCTCATGTTTCAACTAGCCCCGGTCTTCTTAAACTACGCATAGATACCGATACAGGCGTATAATACCACGTCGAACTAACACAGTAAAGGAGATTCAGTGATTTTTTAATTTTATTTCCGCGCGCAGAGTTCCCAACAGACATTGTAGTCAGTCGATCAGCTTCATTCTCTTCGTTCTCTTCCAACGAGCGGTGTGTCTTACCCTATAGTCGGTGTACTTCGAATGGCAAAAAGGTTCGCGCGTGGATGTTGCGCGAGGGTATGGGGGAATGGTAGGGAAATACACAGCTACGGTTATATTGCGGCGCGCATGAAATACGATGAGAGAGTGCCTCGGGTGCGAGACTTATGCTAAGTACACGCACACCAACGATGTGTATCGCCTTGCGTGCAACTTGACCGAAGCCTATACGAACGCATATCGCGTATATATATGTATAGCATCGGTGATGGAAAAGTATACCTAATATCAGTGAGTGTGGAACACACCAGGAAGGGGTATGCATCATCCTACGGGGTACAGAAACGGCTTGGACGCCGCTGGTCAATGTACCAACGTCGACGAGCCCGCGCCCGGTGCTACCGCCCCGCGGTACCCGCGACAAGAAGCGTTTCCGAAGCTCTCTGACTCTCCAACGTGAACGTAAGGTATGCGCGCGTATTCCAGGTGTACTCGGGCGTTTATTAAAACCGCTCTCGAGAAACCGACCGGACGTATAGCCCTCAAGCATTTTGCGTTCCGAACTATTTTTCTGTTCTTATATTTTTCATTTGTGTTTATATAATGGAATGTCGGTGGCTATTCGCATGCGAAAGTAAGATAACAGTGTAACTTTTTTTTTAAAGTCTTTATTAACTATTTTTAATAGAAAATAAAGGATTTCGGCGATTTCCTGGATAAAAAGCGCGTACTTTTTTTTTCGATTGGTAAATAAATTATTTTTTTTTAATCCCATGCGAGTGATTATTTTGTACCGGTGTTCTGATAATAAAAATCCCTGTTCCCGATTATATCTAATTGCAAACGAAATTCCACTTAAAAATGATTTTTATACATTTTTTTGTACCAAACAGAAAATAACTTTGAATTTTTTATTCCGGAAGAATTACTTTTCTTCGACCATCTTTATGTTTAGCGCTGGGAATCTCTTTACATAATCGGAACACCGGTACGAATAATCAATCGTACGGGATTAATTACGGGATTTGTTTATCAGGGGGATGATATTATACATATATTCCTAATTATATATATTATTTAAATTAATTAAATTAATTAAATTCACTCTATATAAAACTTTTCCGGATTGAGGAGGATTAAAATCGGTTCATTGCAATTGATTTTCCTGTAGAATTATACTCGCAGAATCGTACGTACAGTATATATTATACATTATATACAGTGTGTCTACTGTACTCTCCATACCTGATTTCCAACGCGTACAACTCCGAGGATAGCACAGCAAACGTGCAAGGAGTATATATCCTACCGAGGCGTGGGCGTTCTGTGGCTCTCTCGTTGCTCTAGCAGCTCGTTGGTACCTGCCAGTCTTTATATGGGTCTCGATGGGTTCGAAGGTAGGTAGCCGTAATACGTACGCTCGAGGATAACACGCAACACGGGTAGTGGCAGTGAAGACGCGTACGTGCCGTGGGGGCCCTGGGCGTCAAGGATCAGGCTACCGTTTTCTCATTCCCATTCTTCTACGAGATCCCTCTGCTCTCTTTCTCGGCTCTCGCGAGACTGTCTCGTCGTATTCTCCCTCCTCAATATCATTTCTTCGACAATTCTTACTTTTTATGCTCTCTAATACCAACACAAAACCCCTATTGCTGGTCAGTTCGACTGTAATATCGATTATCAATTTTTCATTCACCGGCGAATAAACTTACCCGGCATCGTGATAAATATTCATTGGACATTTTGCGCCCGAGGGAACTCGGGATCTTAACTATGCTGTTGCGTAGACTTCGAACCTCTCGCCGTTCCGGTGTTATAATTACGAGCAAAGAAGCTCCGTTTTTATCAGAACGTTCAGCGAAATGAATTATTGGCCAGTTATATATTAAACCGTCCGCGAGGCAAGAAGGATCGTGATTTTTCCCTTCGAACTGCGTTCTCATTATGCGCAAATAGTTCGAATGACTTTGTTCAATTTTGATTAAATTCAGATGTCTAACGTTCTTGAATGATAAGGGGATACGTCTATCTGCCCTTCAAAAATCGAGTCGAATATTTAATATTTTTTCTCAAAAAACATAGGATGTAATTAATTATTTTTGAAAATGAAAATTCGTAAGAATTTTACAAAAAAAAAAATGATCGTCAGAATTAAATTAAAATCTTGCAGTTCTGTTCAATATTTGATACGAATACTTGCATCGCACGTAAAATATCAATTTATCCGTAAAATTAGAAAAATACTTACTGTTGTAAAATTTAAACGCCGCGATGAATTCTCGTCAAATTCAATACCGGTCATCGCATATGAATAATTCATTTGTGTACAAATTTTTAGCCCGATATCTCAAAAATTGCTATCAGTTGTCGTGTTAACAGACATTTTTGATAAATTTGAAAATCGCATAGTGTTAACGTCTACTGATTTTGACAAAAATTTAAATAAACATTAAGGATCGACACCTCCACATTCCCTGTAAATTTCAACTTAATAACTAAAAACGTTCTCAAGTTATAGATGGTTACATTTTTTCGAATTTTTCGCGCACACATTAAAAAAAAAATTCGCGATATGATTTTCCGCTATTTTGGAACATAAGTACTAAACACATTTTTACTGAAATCTCGATTTTATATTCCACCGAAACGAAAAGGAAGTTAAAGGAAGCAATAATGAAAAAAAAGTAACTATTGCCAGGACGATGCTTGGAATTCGATTGCAAGAGCGACGTTGCTTTACAACAAAAGAGGCAAAAAGAGCCGATGGTTTTGTGAGTAGAAATTGTCGGCAGTTCGCGCGATGTGTGAGGAGAAAAGCGCACGCGCGTCCGCGCTTGCTGGTGCGAAAAGAGAATGAGCAGATCTGCCAATGGAAGAGGGAAGAATGGAAGGGGAACTGAGAAAGAGCAACTCCTCGATCTCCTCGTTCCTCGGACATTACTCAAATACTCTTGACAAATATATAAAGGTTTAACGATGCGGCATTGCGAGCGGCGTGCACGCGAGCGTTTAAGTCGGTCGGTCACTCGCGCGCGCGCGATCATTCGTGCATCCCGTAGTATGCGTACTATATGCTTCATGCTGTACGGGTATTAAATTGTGGATGTATCGTACGTATGTATATATCTACATGGAAGAGATCTGGGAGTCTGGACCGAGGAGCGAAGATGACTCGTAAGATCTCAAAGGCAACGTGTTCGGCTCATAATTCATCCGCTCGTCCCTAGACGTCAACGACGAATGTTCGACGCTCTCACGCAGGCGTCAAGAATCACCGGCTTCCGGTTTTTCGAATTCTTGCTTTTGATAAAAGAATATAATAGAAGAAATCAAATGAATATAAATTAATTTAATTGAAGCAAATAGTACGTTACAAAAATGTTCATATTACACGAAGAACATTTTTTTGCAACGCGTGCATGGAAATCGGCGCGTTTCATGGTAGTTTTTCGAGACGAAAGTAGCTGATTTCTTAACAGTCCAGACAAGCAGGTTTACGCATGCGCAGTTCGCGATTGCTTACTTTTCATCCCTCGGATCAAAAAATTATAACCTCACTTTTAACGGTATGGTGGTCAATAGACCGCCACGTTAATATAAAAAAACAAAAAAAAATAACCTCACTTTTCACTGTACACCCCGAAAAATTGCAACGAAAGCGCCGGTTCCCCTGCACTCGTTACAGAATATACTATTTTGTCGGAATGACAATGCATTAAATCGAAAAAAAAAAAACTTAAAAAATAATTTTATCGAAAAATTTTCTGACGCTGTGTATGTTAAACATTAATGCCGATGTATCACGCGAAGAAAATCTGCAGGAAGTATTTGTCATGTACCAAGCCCCGCTGTCCTCTGTACCAATGGTCAATGGCTAGAACATCGTCCACCTTAGGATTTGTCAAGATTTTTCCTTCAGACAGAAGAGATCATGCGGCAGCTTATGCCCCATTGAGAAACATGTTATCGTAACAAGAGAGAAACGTTGTAGATTCGTAGGGTGGAGCAACAGGAGCAAAAGTTTGGATTTTCATTGACGAGGGAGTTGTGTCCGCGGATAACATACATATGCGTCGGGAATATTATTATCTTTGCGCACCTACCTCCATCGAACGCAGAGGCCCAACAACACACACGGACTGAAACGAATCGACTTAGGCGCGGCCCACGCAATATGTTCGGAGAGATCGAAGGATACACAGGAGAAATCATTGCTTGATTCGTCAATAGTATTATAGAATACGTGTTCCACGGGACTTGAAAATGCGAAAGGACTATGCAAAACGGAATATCCGCTAATAACATCCTTTCACGATTCACGTCTTCGTCGCGATACCGCGACTTATGATTATGAGGATGAACAACGCGACACGAAGACTTCTCGAAGAACCTGCTTAACACCCGAGAACACAGCGATAAAAAGTCTTTTATAAAACCCTAATGAATTTCCTGCGGATCGCGCCATCTTAAATCTATCTTCATGATTGATAAAATTAGAGTTGTGAATTTTGCCCTTATAAATTTTGAATTTTGAATTTTGAATTTTGAATTTTGAATTTTGAATTTTGAATTTTGAATTTTGAATTTTGAATTTTGAATTTTGAATTTTGAATTTTGAATTTTGAATTTTGAATTTTGAATTTTGAATTTTGAATTTTGAATTTTGAATTTTGAATTTTGAATTTTGAATTTTGAATTTTGAATTTTGAATTTTGAATTTTGAATTTTGAATTTTGAATTTTGAATTTTGAATTTTGAATTTTGAATTTTGAATTTTGAATTTTGAATTTTGAATTTCGTTGATACCGCCGCAGCTCGCGCTAACTTGGCCGTCAGTTTGGTCAGTTATATGCTTATGAAACAGAAGAATCATAAACTGATGAACACGAGTTCAAAGTTGTTCTGCAAACGCATAGTTCACGCGAAGAGTTCATTGCAGAGGAAGTTAAGACCGGGTAGAGAAACAAAAAAACACAAAATAAAGAGGACGACGCCGAGGGCGAGGTGAGCGCCAAATCGATAGCCCTCGATCCATTAGCCTTTTCTCGGGCTCGTTAAAATCGTAAATCCCATCAGCACGCACGGTTTGGTGCGGCTGGGTGTGGGTGTACGCGCGCGCAGTCTTTCACAGTCTCATCCGCGCTGTCTTAACCCGGCGTGCGCTCTCCGCTACGAAAAAAAAAAAAAAAAAAAAAACAACAAGTCTGAGAAGAACTCTGTAGAGCGAAGAGAGTAAATAGGTAAGGTGCGAGGTACGGTGAAAGGGCGGCGGAATAAAAGTGGTAAACGGAAATGCTGGAGGCAGAAGATCGCACAGAAATGGAGAGAACGAGAAAGAAGCGACAAACGAATAAACGAGAGAGAGGCTCGTCGATGCCGACGATTCTGCACTCGTCTTGTTTTGCTCCGAACTTCGCTTGGATCATTATCGACCGTCATGAATTATAAGCCGGGTAGATCGTCGCTCGTTAAGCGTATATCGATTAGATCGTCTTATCTCACCGTCCTGACTCGTTCGCGCGAGTTGTCAACCGCGATGGTGCATTCGCGCATCTATACATGCGCTGCGCCACCCGCTCGCAGGCGTCTCGTGCCTTCACGCAACTTGCACGTGACTAAGTCAAACGTTTCGATCCATTGATCACGAGTTTGAATTTCGAGAATTCCAATAGAATTTCTTTTTCGCTTTTTAATTAATCGAACAAATAATCCTCGATCAATAAATGTTTTATAAATCGTTCATCGTATGTATTATTCTCAGCGGCTACGGTAATTTTACTGGTTCGTTGATTCCTAAGATTATTAAGTAAGTATTAAGTACTTCGAATCTCTCTCGGTGGTCCTAATAATTGCGCTGGGAAACTTTAGGAGCGTCTGGTGCGTCCTCATCGAAATGTCCGCGTAAGTTCTTTAAGTGTCTGTGAACCGTACATACAGGAACTTCGTAGACGTCCCCTTTATATGTATTACTTTTCATAGGCAATACTATAATTTCACTGTCCCATTGATTGTAAAATTCGAATAATTAAAAAAATGAACCGCATCCAGAATATCTCGCATGTTCGTCCCAAAAAATGTTACATAGCTTATATATAATTTATATAAATAATTGGTGATATGTAATCGATATGCTGTGTGGTGTAGTGTGTATATATATACATATGGACTATGTATTTATTATGTATGCCCAGTTATGTATATAACTTATTATACATATATAATACAATATATAGGGTATATAGTATCGATATACACCGTATATAGACTCTATATATAGGCTATATATATACCTTATATATATATTACGTAAACCCCATATTCCATGTACAAGTTACACATAGCGTATAAAATTTCCGATCTGAATCAAAAAATAACTTTTCGCATTAATTAATAATAATTCGTGAAAAAAAAATGCGATCTTTTGCAAGGAAATACTACAGTGTACAACAAGTGTGCCAATGGTAACCCACACATTACGCGTCGTCGACTGGCGATCGTGGTGGATACACGCCTTGGGGGCCTCGTGAGTAGTGGCTATAGTGGGAGGTTGCTTCTTGTATTTCCATCTTCGTCATGCTCCTGCCTGCCACCATGTCCCCCCACACACTTACAAAATACAAGCACACAATTTTCCCCCACTCCACTGAGTCATCAGGCATCTCCTCGTTTCGTTTCGTTCCTTCGTTTCACCCTCCTCTTGCACTCTCTCTCGCATCTACATATTCTTCCGTTCTCTCCCTCCCCCCCCCCCCTCCCTCACCCTCTCTCTCCTCTCACCAATAATGTTTTTCTTCGCTTTCTTTCCCCGTTGCGCATATACACATCGAGCCTTTTCTTCTTCTTACGCTCAGTCACTCAGCCTTACGGTGTATATAACGCTCTCTCCCTTCAACCGTAACTTCTTCTCGCTTCCTCATTCGCTCGACGAGAGTCTAAGGCAACGTTATATACGCCTACACGCTGTAGTTCCAGCATCCACACTTAGCCGTGGGTTCGGGTCCAGCGCGTGCCTCCACGCGACCAACCACCACCATTCAACCACTGCCTCTTTCTCGTACCTTCTCACTTCCCACCGTCGATTATCTCTATACTTTCGTCATTCTCGCTCCCCATCGCCGCCTATGCCTCTGCCTTCGCCGAGCGATCTCTCGCCGTCGAGAACCACAGGCACCACGCGCTCAACGTTCCCGAGGACAGTGGACGTCGTATGTCCGACAGTAGACAGTGGATAAGCGCGAACGATAGTCGTACCCTCTACACAACACACGGGGGAAGTACCCGGCTATTTTACTTTACTCTATTCGGACCCCACCACGCGAAACCAATCGACACAGCTTTACCAACTCGTTGCCAATGTTGACGTGATAATTCGCGATACCCTTTTCGCTTATTACCCCAACAACCCCCGCATGTGCGACACGCAAATGTGACGAAAAATCGTCATGAGAGAAACTTTTCTCATTAATTTCCATGGGATATTGGAAAAAGATTGACGATGGATTGACGATGTTTTTTGCGACGATTTAATTCAGTTTTTTTGACAAACTGATATTGGATTGGATTTTAAGGAGTTTATCAGTGATTCGTTTTTTTGGATATCGGGAACAATGAAATATTTGAAAGAAAACAGTGGTTATGTGATGAGGAACGATGGTCAGTTTAATTTCGCATGCGGCACAATGTCAGTGAAAATTTGATGAATTATCGTAAGATTTTGAGAAGAAAACAAATTTCATTTTTCTCTCGACGGAAACTTTTTTTTTTAATTTATATTCGATTAATAATTCAATACAGTGTTGTGACTCGTGCGAATTGAGGTTATTCAGGGTTTCGCGCGGATGATCCAGTGACCCGAATCATCGGGAATATAATACATGGATTAAGTTTGTTCAGTGTTTCTGCTGGGGGCCGATGGTCCAGTAACCCGAATTATCATTTGGCATTTTTTTTTCTTTTTGTTTATCTTTGGTGCGAGTCCCGTAGTTACGTGGGGAAATCACGTCGAGAGTTCCGAGGTCCTTTCTTATAGGCGCGCGACTACCGTGAAGTGTTTGGTCCGCGGGGACGGGAACTACCGAGGGACGAAGGTGGAAGGGAAGGGAAAAGAGATTGCAATCATCCCCGAGAAATTTTACGACCCGACTGTGGTCGCGCACCGCCGTTTTGTCTGCGGGCTTTTCGGGTTCTCTTCACCCGCCACGGGGAATTCTCTATAGTGTTAATACAACGAAACTCACAGATGCGAGTTACACAGCTGTTCTCGCTGGTGTCGAATCGCGGACACCGAGGTGAAAACTTCTACGACAGTGAGATACGAATCTTGTCGAATAATTCAAAACGTCGCGGCGTTGCGAAAAACAAAAAGATACGACAAAAAATAACAATAAAATTTTTTTATTTCGCGAGACAAGAATACATCCTTTGTTTTTAGCGTCAGGGAAGCGTATTTTCAACGCCGGTGATTATAACCTCTGAAAGATTATAAATTCATCGTGTTTCGAGTGAATTTGAAAAAAAAAAATTTGTTTTCATTTTTCTCGGAATATGAATCACAAATTTCATCAAATAATTCAAATCTTCGTAATTGTCTAAAAAAAAAAAAATCGAGTTCGTCATCGAGTCATCGAGTTTCGAGTGAATAAAAAAAAATTTATAATAACAAAAATTTTAAAAGTGGCGTCAAAAAAATTTGAAAAAAAAAAGTATATTCTTTTGTTTTTCTCATAAGTGAAGTGTATTTTCATCGCGAGTTTATGAATCCGAGTGACTTTTACTTAACCATCATAAATTTATCGTGTTTTCGAGTGAATTAAAAAAAATAAAATAACTTCGCACCTTTTTCCGACAAATTGTCCCCACAAAAACGAGACAAAAATTTCGAGTGCAGTTAAAGGAATTTTCTTGGGTCCGACGTGACTTCGCGGCTATCTGCGTCTCGAGTGGTGAAAGTTTGGATAATCGTTCCGCTGTGTCGCGCGTGGTACGAGCATTGATTAGGCTACAGCGCGGTCTCAGATGTGTCGTTCATTAAATTTCTCACGGTTCATCGTGCCACAAGTGCGCCTTTCAGTTCCACTGCGTTAAACGGATGATTTAATTTTTTTTAAACTTATTTCTTATTTTTTTTATTCTTCGACTTAAAGATGCGCAAAGGTGTTGAAAAATTTCTGGGTTCGTCGCTCATCGGCTTAACGATTCGTCACGATTCGATCTGACGCCCGTATATACACCGCGTATGATATATATGCCTTGTACCCCCGAAGACAGGACTCGTTCCGCGGACTCTGCTTCCTGCAGCTCGTCGCGTCGTCGCCCTTGCGGTTCCAGTCTTTCAATCTCACACTCGGCAAACTCTCTTATTTTTCCCTCACAATTTCTTCGGGTTATCTTCGTTCTCTCGGACTAAAAAAAAAAAAAAAAAAAAAAAAAAAAGATCGAAACGTCTTATTCACACGCGGAAAAGGTTTCGCGAAGAAACGTTAGTGAGACTGATCGGATCTTCGTCACGGGGAAGGATCAACAGGAGGCGAAGGTGCTGAACGTATTGAGGCGGGAAACAGGCAACAGCGGATTGGAAATCCGGGCCCCTCTGGTCTCTCCTTCTCTCCTTCCCTCTCGGCGTGGGTAGAGGCGCGGCGCCAACCTGTTGCTCAACGCGATCGGACTCGTTTCCATTTAGAAGAGACGGAGACTCGAGCGCTGGTGTGCCTTGCCACGCCACCGGCGTGCACCGCTCGATATCGCGATCGGGCGTCAACCGAACGAAGTGTCCGAGTAATCGTGGGGCTCTTCCACGTTCTCTGCGTCTTCGTAATTTTTTTTTTCTTTTTATATCGATGCCAACAGACACATACATTTATGCATACGCATGGGGGCTATTGACGAGGTCAAAGCCGCCCTCAATAGTCCCTGAAGTGGGCAAAGAGGGACTCGAGAGTTTCGTGAGTTCCGAGTAACCGAGCAAACGGTTTAGCGCTGCGCGGAGGAGACATACGCAGCTTCGTCCCACAGAGGCAACGCGCGGCCTCGTGCAAGACACTCGAAAGTCCTCGCTACTTTGATTAAAAAAAAAAAAAAAAAATTTCATAGACACGAGAGTCACGTATGTTAACTGCGAAACTGTTGGCGAAAATGAGTTTTACGATGCGACAACGAAAAAACAGAAAAATGAATATCAATAATTTTTTCAGAGAGGAAAAGAATATAAATTTTTGATCAAAATTGATTTCCAAATTATTGAAAAAAAAACAAAAAAAATTTGAATCCGGGTCGGTGAAGATTGAAAAAAAAAAAAAAAAAATAAACGAGAAAAAACCGTTTCTTTTTTCTTAACAATTGGCGAAGACTTTTCGCAAAGAGAATTTATAAGACTTGACGACATAAATAACGAATTTACGAGCGAAAGAAAAATAAGCGAACGATGGCGAAGATGATGAAAACAATTACGACGCTTCTTCTCGCGGTGTCGATAGTCGGCATCGTTGTGGTTGCGACGACACCGACGACGCGAGAGTTGCTTGAGTGCCGAGCTAATCTCACGGCGGACGTGAGAAACGAGACGACTTTTCTCGAGAGGATACATCAGGCCGATTATATATTCACGGGAAAAATCAAAGAATTGCGAAGAGGTGTTTCGATACGCGTGCGCGTGAAGAGAGCGATAAAGGGAAGTCTTAACACGACCATCGAATTGACTCTGAACGATACGTGCGCGACATACGTGAGACGAAGCTACACGGGCATTTTCATGGCGCGAAGAGACTCGGGTTTTGGTGATCTGCGTAACGTTGGGAAAATCGTAATGCACTTCGGACCGGTGCCACTGACATTGGCGAATTTGGATCGACTTAATGCAGCTGTACGAGGTAAGTTTCTTTTCGTCTATTTAATCGTATCGTTAACATTTTTATTCGTTAAACAATTATTATCAATACGACGTGCGCCACGCTCGCGTTTCTCGATGCCTTTGAAGGTTAGGTTCGTACTTAAGATCGAAATGAAGTTCCAACTTCCGTAGTTATCTCGAGAGATCTTCCGAGTTCGTTTATATCGTGTCCTCTCCTCGTGAAAATAAAATTCGAATGAAATACGTGAGCAAAACCATTGAAAAAATCATTTTTTTGTAAATTAATTCCGCTCCTCGTGAGAATAAAATTCGAATGAAATACGTGAACAAAACCATTAAAATTAAATTTTTTTCGTAAATTAATTGCGACTGATGTTGCGTGCAAAACGCGGTTAAAGGGGTAAGAGATACCTACGAGAGTACTATCAGCGAATTGATTAATTCCCCATACGAGTTACCCTTTCTCATTAAGATGCCTCCATCAATCACTGATTCGTTAGGAATTCTCCTCGACGTGTATGTCATTCCTTACAATATAAGACAGGTATCGCGTATCCCGTATGCGCCGATGCAAAAAAAAAGAAAAGCGGCAAAAAAACGTCGTTTTGTGACGACCATATATTGAATTATTATTATTAGCGCCCGCCACGTCGAACAGGGGGTAGAGAGAGAACCTCTTCCATCGATATTATAAATACACAGCGTCGACGATAAAGCGCGTATAACGAGATTCCGCGTGTCGTTCGCTCATTTATGTTGTATCACGTTACACAACACCGTGGGCAAAGGCGCCGCTCGCCGTGACTCCTCTTTCGTCTCTCGACGCGACTCGCGGCCACTCGAGAAGATACCCGCAACGGACGAGGCGGGCGTCTCTCGACTGTATGCATACAAGACATCGGCACAGCGCCTGTGAACAGTCTCGTTGGCTTCTGCCTAATAGACAGTGTCCCTGCGGAGTTCTACAACCGATCCCCAACGGCGTACAAGATTGCCGGTGATTTCGTTACGTCCGAACCCTTCCGGGTTTATTCCGAGACTCGGGAGTATATTTTACGAAATTGAAAAAAACGAAAACGACGTTCAACACTTTTTTTTAATTGTCACGAGTGCCATTCTCGATCGTTTCAATTTAGCGACGAAGGACCCGTCGAGATCGGACACGTCGCCGACGAGGTGTCCGAGTCCGAGGCACAGGCGTATGTATAAAATGTGCCCCCGAGGCACAGCACCGAGCCGCCCGCTCGTTCGTTGAGTTCCAATATCTTATAACGTCTATTAACGCCAACCTATCGTCTCCGCTTCAGTGACCGCGGTCAACCGTGCGAATTTCTATTTTTAATTAGTATCGTACAGCTTATATGGGCTGATAGTTTATTACCGAGATGAATATTCCGGTCATGAATCGTTTATTGTCCGATTAATGATTTTATCCGACTTACGAAACATCTGTCGGGTCGTTTTGACTCTCGCATGCGAAATTGCGAAATTTTATATTTATTTTTATACATCGAATATATTAAATATATTAAATATATAAAAAATATTTAGAAAAAAAAAACAATAAATAATGAATGGTCAATCGTAAATCACTATTAATTATTAATTACTGATTAATCATTATCTATTATTATTGAATAATAATAATAATATACCAATAATATGATATTATTAATTAATATAATACATCGTATTATATATTGCATATTTTTAATATTCATCCCTAAAAATATATAAATTGAAAAAGTGTAATAAAAGCTTTTACTATACAATTTACTAATCCGTTCGGGATATATCGATAAATTACACTTACCGTATGATTTACGCTACAAACTGAATGTAATAGAATGTTGTATTGACCATCTGACAAATTACCATTCTATTTATCGGTCGATTGATTATTCAACACACCGCCACGTGAAACCTATAGTTTTCAATCATTTTATTTCCGCATTTATTTTTTATTTCGTTTATCATCGCGTTTATCATCGCGCGGGGAATAGATCGGAAGTCCGCGAGACATTTATCGAAGTTGCGAGGGTGTCGGAATCTCGCTACTTCCGTTATCAAAGTACAGAAATCATTGTTCCGTATATACGAAATCATTTCCGCGAACATGCGGGCGATCAGGAAACGACAATCAACAAGGAATTTGCACCAATCGACGTGTGGCACTTGTTTACATACAATCTTTTTTTTTTTTTTATTTACAAAAAAATAGTGTCGAGTATCGGGTTATTTTGACCAATAATACATTTTTTATTTTCATTAGAAAAATTATTATTCAATTTAAAAAAATATTAACGATATTTGATAAATTTTCATATTTCCATAAAAAAATTTATTGTTCAAAAGATGAAATTCGAATTATAATTTTTTTCAAATCGTCAAATCATCAGTGGCGCTTTCCTCCGCGTCTATCATCAAAATTACCTTCTAAGAATACAATCAATATTGCAGTCTCGGGAAAATGTTGCCATTCAATGTTGCAAAATCAATGAAACATATATACTTATCTATATATCTATATATCGTTTTTTTCGTGGTTTAGAACGTCACGGTCTTGAAAATCGTGACTACCTGTGAACAGAGCAAAGTCTATGGCACCTGGTTACACAGTCCGCGTCTCACACACGCTCGGTCTCTCGCCCACGCGCTTCAAACGACCGAGCAAACGGTGAGACGCACGTCGTGGCTCACGGTCCACGACGCACTTTTCAACAACTGCGTTTCCATACCGTTGCCGCGGCCACACAGCTCCTGCTACTTCTCTCCTCGTGCGCGCGACTCTCGGTATTTCTGCGTGGTGTTCCATGGGGGTTTCGTTCGTTGGCTCTACGACACGGGTTGTCGTAGAGCCTCTCGTCTCTGCTTGCCGCGTACCAAATGGTCCGTTGCATGTAAACGGCGATAATGCGGATCAGTGGGTAATGCTGGTCAACATTTGTTGTAACAGATAACACGCAAGCATCTCATGAATGTGTTATACATACATAGGCAACTTTGGTTTCTATAAACCTTCAAGAATTCGTCAAACTTACGAATTAAACAAGTCAAGTAACTGCGCTGTATAATTCCTGGTAAATAGAAAATTGTTATATAGAGTGTATATAATAATAATGATTATTATTATTAATAATCATTATTATAATACTATTATATTATTATAATTATTATCACATATATAATTATATTATTATTATTATTATTAATAATTACATCATCTATACATAACTTCACTTTTCGCTGTGGAATGTCAACATTAATACTCGTCTCGTTTATACTGGACTTTGGATTCATCCGGAACGTCTAACAAAGCGATAGCCTTCTCCAAAAATGACTTTCATATGTAAAAAAGGTGTTAGTCAATTATTATTCCTCCGAAAATCTCCGTGTTTAACTTTGGGCTTTAGTTTGTTTTCGAAAATTTTTTTTTTTTCTTATTTTGGAGAATACGAGAATAATCTCTTTGTGTGACCCGGATTAACCGTCGACACCGCTTTGGCTTCTCGTTCGACTGTCGACGAAGTCTTTTCGCGTCTCTCGCGAACGAGCGGCTCTCTCGCGCGACGTCGGCCGGGATCTCGGCATAATACGGTCCCAACCCACGCGCCACCGTGGTCGTCGCTCGGTCATTTCGCCTCTCGTATGTAGAGAAGGCAAAGAAAACGCCGAGGATCATAGCGCGAGTAACAACTCGCGCGCTAACAACGACACGCCCAGAAAGTGCAGAGCGCAGACAGAGAGCTAACTGCATAACTGAGCTGGTGGCCAGGTGTGTCGGGGCTTTCGTGATAATTTTTTTTCTTTTTTTTTTACCTTCTATTCCACGTCGACGTTTTGTGCGCGCAACGTACGCGAATTTTTCTGTTTCGCGCGTTAAGCACTCTGTGCAATATGATTCTCGACAGCCCGCGACGGATCGGGGAAGACGGGTTCTTCATCCAGCGCCACACGTTCCATTGCCGCGCACAATAGCTCGTTGATCCCTTCTTCTTCTTCTTCTTCTTCTTCCTCTTTCTGTATCCATCGCTCCTTTGCTTCGTGCCATTCCGAGGGATATTGTTCTCGATCGCGACACGCCGACGCGCCCGCGAACTCTCGGTATCGATGTTGCCCGCGTATGATTTATAATCGGTAATTATCCCCGAACGTTGTTTGTGCGCTGATCTGTTAGGTACCGAGAGATTTGAATATTCGAAAGGCAGAGAGAGAAAATGCACATGGGATTCAGTACGAACGCTTCGAATCCAACGAGAATTGATACGTGCCTCGCGTGTGAAAAATGTCGTACGAAGGAGAACCGGGTAGACGAGTGTTTACGAGAAGTTTTTTTCAGGGTATTTTTATGTTCATTTTTATTTTTATTTTTTTAAACTATTTACACGAATGTCATGGTGTCGTGTCATATCGTCATGGTTTGTGGTCATTATTACCTTTCATTGACTTTGAATAACAATAATAATAATAATGAAACCTATGTGTTTCGATACGCCCCGGTCTTCTCTAAGACACGAATTTAAAGTATTTATAAGACGCTGAATTCATTAACTACACTATAACTACATAATAAAAATGGATTCGGCAATGTTGAGTTTAATTTTTTGTTACACGGGGATTTTTACAAATAGAAAAGAGGAAAATCACAATCGAGGATCGAAATTAATGTTTTTTAAATTTGTTTGCAACACGAAGTACAAATCCTCTCTGTCGAATCCCGTTTTTCCAACATTTCGAAATGATGCATTTCGCCCCGATAACCTCGATGTTCGATATACTGCCGTATAGTGCCTTATATGAACTAAAGTTTTATCATATCAGCATTTATCATTGTTCAGCAACACTCGCAACTCTCATGATTCGATCAGTAACTATTTACAGCGGTGTAATTATCGGAGTCCGTAGAGCACCGACGGTCTTAAATCGATTGGTGAGAAATATAAGCGCGCGGTCTCTTTATATCATAGGTACTACAGAGGGCCATAGCCCGCTGTACAGCTGTATGTATGAAAGAAACGAAGATCACGATTCTCTTCATTCGATAAGAATCAGAGGCAAGAAACCCGACGCCATAAGCGGAGACGCCAGCATCTTACTACACCATATATAGTTCGGTAGATAGTCGGGTCATATATTGTGTAGCATTTGAGACAATGAGAAATTATTGTACTATAAGTATCTAAAGTAGGGGCGACCGGGGTTAGTTGCAACACGGCGAAAATTGGAAGCGGTACGCTGCATAAACATCGGAAAATCGGAAATTAGGGGAGACCGGGGTTAGTTGCAACAGAAGGAAAGTTGGGATATAACTGCAAAGAATGTGCGCTGTAAAAAAAATCAAAAATAAAGTTAGAATGGCACTGTACGGGATTACTTGCCATATTATTTACTCTGATTTCACAGAGTGCCATAACCGCTGAAATGTACCTTTGATTTTTTTTACTGCGTGTGTTTCGATGTTCCCCCGTCTCCCCGACTGTTAGAAAGATCCTGTCGAACAGCAGTGGGCACTCAAATGGAAATCGATTTCTTTTTTTTCTCGGTTAATCTCTCCTCCAGATTCGGAGAACCGTTTTTATAAATCTCTCTGCATGAATGATAATCCATCGCTATACATAATCGCTATAACTTGGCACGCATACTAATGGCTCCCTCTACAGATTCACTCTATTTAGTCCGCTCTCAATCGTAAATAAGGATCTTTAATATGCTGAAAAAAAAAATCAATTTTCTTCGCACTATCTCTACCATGTTTCGGTTAACATTTGAGTAGGCAGCTCCCGCGAGCTCGTCGGGATTATACCCACAGTGAATGGGTTTTATTCATAAATAGATTAGATTGTCATTATTTTCACAAAATCTATTTCAGCCTTATAATTTTTTTTGTGACC